>JAOCZM010000278.1:0-1296399 GCA_026122235.1 Vinca minor | reverse complement strand
AATGAGGTCAATTTCCCTATTTTCATATTAGAAACACACCCTTCACGCCCATAGTTGTACATTTGAAATTCTTAAAAAAAAAAGGTTGGACATTTAAAGCGCGAACAATAATGGGGGTAAACAGCGTACTATGCGACTCTGATAAGATGTTAAAAGTGAACATGAATCTAACTCAATCCTTTAAAAGGTATCTCAAGAGAATGGTGATTACCCTAATCCTTATAAATAACAAACTTTGTTCACTAGTTTGTCGAGGATTCTCAACATAAGGTTGATGGCAATAAAAAATATGTATGTTCCCATAATCAATTAACAAGTCATTTATTATTATTAGTAGTTAAAATTTTGAATTTTTATTAATCCATTAAATCACATAAATCGATTTATTTCCAACCGGATGGGGTAATAAATTATTTGAATTTACTCAAAGAGTAAAATATTTTTTGTTCACAGCTGAGCTCATGGGGTTCGACGAGTACATTCCACCGTATACAACTGCTAGAGGCCGAGACATATTGAGGGGAGTTAATTATGCATCTGCAGCTGCTGGAATTAGGGAAGAAACTGGCTGGCATTTGGTACTAAATTTCACTTAAACATTCTTAAATATTTGATCGTAGTACGATTATTAGCATATTTTAAGGTACTAATCTCAACTATTTATCATTTTTAGGGTGATCGAATTAGTTTTCGGGCACAGATAAATAACTACAAACAAACAATTTCACAATTGGCGAAAATTCTTGGAGATGAAAAATTAGTGGCAAATCATCTCAGCAAATGCATATTTGCAGTTGGAGTTGGAAGCAATGACTATCTTAACAATTATTTCATGCCCATTCTCTACCAAACTAGCAAGATTTTCCCTCCCAAACAATATGCTCGAGTCCCTTATTCAAGATTACGCTCAACAAATTAGGGTTTGTGATTCTTTCTAATTACTCTCGTAAAACATTTTTTTTATATTTTTTTTAAATATTAGCTACAACATTTTCATCTTCCTATATTAGCTAGTTCGTAAAACATTTTTTTCGTTGTTATTTTTTGTACAGAAGTCACACATGTTATAGCCCCCTACCAATTTATCAAAAAACAACTTACATTTGAAATTTTACACATGGAACTGGGAGTAGGGTTTGCGTTATGCCACTCAGGGACGAAGATAGAAATTTGAAATTTGACGTTGGTGCAAAACTACTACAGATATGCCCGAAATACATATAAAAACTGCAAAAAAAATAATGTTGGGGGTCGAATTTTATAAAATATTCCGAATTAGATATAAAATTACTATATCTATTAATATTTTTAGAAATTTCGAGGGTGCCTCCCCGCCCCCTTATGTCTTCGTCCCTGGTGCCACTGGTATTCTTAATTGTTTTTCTTCTATAGAAATTAATTTTAAAGACTTCTCGTAACTTATTATTCGCCTCCAATTTTTTTTTTTAAAAGTTTATTTATAGATTCTTACTCTCCAAAGTCAAAGTACGTTATCAATGGTATTCCTTGATTAGCATTTATCATTTTGTCCTTTTCGTACGTAGACATTTAATTCGATTCATTTAAAAAAGGCTTGTTATAATCATTCTTTTTACTAAAAAAATTTATATTTTGTGTCTTTGTGGTGCCAGAGGTTGTATAATTTAGGAGCAAGGAAATTTGTACTGATAGGAGTGGGGACAGATTGGTTGCATTCCAAGTGCATTGGCTGAAAAAAGCCCTGACGGCAAAACTTGTGTTGCCGAATTCAACTCTGCCAATAAGATGTTCAATAACGATCTCAAGGCACTTGTTGACAACCCTCAATAACCTTTTGAACAATGCAAGATTTATCTATATAAATTCTTATGGAATTGTTAAAGATTTGATTGATAACCCCAGCCAATATGGTAATTATTTCTCAACTAACTTCATGAATCTCCCCACCCTTAATTATTTCGATCTCATTTTGTGACATTATAAACTAGCTGTCACATGTTTCGTTTTTTTATTTTAAAAAGTATGTAATGTAAATAAAACAGTGAAATCCAAAGAGAAAAAGTAACACCTGGACAGCTATAGACAAATGGAATAAAGAATAGAAACTGTGAATGGGACAAATGATTTCAAACCTATTATTTTGAAAGACATACTTTAAAAGTAGTACTCTTGGATTTTGGATCTTTTTCACACTTTTCTCCTCATATTTTGTACCATAATAATTCATTTTTATTATGCAGAGTATTCCATTTTCCTCCTTACCGTTTTTTTTTCTTTCTCTACTGAGTTTATATTTTTCTTAAAAAATGAGATTGTCAGTTTGATGATAATGAGACAGATATAAGAAAGGGGTAGGATGGAATTATCCATTACTCCTAATCTCAACCCTTAGAAAGTACACATACAACAGGGCCATGCCAGAGTGATGGCTCCCCCAACACATTCTAAAACGCCATTTTTTAAGTTTTTTTTTTAAAATATTTTTTATAAATATTACATTTCGTTCCTAACATTATTGTAAAGTTAATTCCAAATGTGTTTTTTTATAATTTTCTCCAAAAATATATATGTTCTACTTCCGTCCCGTGAGTTATATGGTACCCAATCAGGTTTTTTTTTTGGGTAGGGTTTAAGGTGACCAATGCCGGGTGCTGCGGAGTAGGGAGAAACAGAGGAGAAATAACTTGTCTTCCATACCAAAGTCCATGCCCTAACAGAAATGAGTACATATTTCTGGGATGCATTTCATCCAGGCGAAGCAGCAAATATCATTATCGGAGGAAGAGCATTCAGATCTGTAAAGCCATCTGATGCTTACCCTTTTGACGTTCATCATTTAGCTCTACTGTGAAATTACACATCATTCATTTTATATTCATGGTTTTGCATTTTATTTTGTATTAATTGTCTTATGAAAAATGTAAGTTGTAAAATCCACGTTCTAGTCAAAGATTGTTTCTATTCCAAATTTATTGATTAGAATTGAAGAGTAAAGCAAATCATTTAGCCATTAATAATTACATTAATTCAATTCCAAAAATAAATTCTGACATATGACCTAATAACAATTTTGACATATGACATATGACATATGCAGAGTTTTTGAGGACCATTTTCTGTCATTTTTGGCCCACATAAGACCAATGATGCAATTTTGAATTTTTTTGTGGATCTTTTCTGAAAATTCTACTTTTGATGATTTTTTCCCCTACGGGGGCTCCTGCCGTTAACTAAGGTACGGTGGAGGCCGCAAGTCGGCCCCGCCAAAGTCCATGAGTCATTTGATTGGGAATTGCCTAGGCCTTAACAATTCCTATACAATTCAAGGTCTAGTGTGCTTCAAAATGGCACACAACTTTAGTAGTATTTTACTTTTCATCATAAATCCTCTTGTCGGCCTCATGATTAATATCACGATAGTGTTAGGTTTCTTTATTTGTCATAAATTAGGATTTATTTTGAGTTTTTTTTGTAAGCAATAAAAGGAGGCGATCGTCTCAAACTTGGAAAAACATCCCTCAAGATGGAGTTTTGTTGCAACGTGGTTTCGAATGATGGATTGAAAGCGGACGTTCTGTCCGTATCTAGCATGGTCGCTGGCAAGATATTCTACGCGGGTTTCAGCTGATCTCCCCCTCCTAATTTTATGGGTTATGAAAGTGTGCAATCAAGAACTCTTGCAAGTGGGGAAGACTTCTGGTTTGCACGTGACCTCGAGTTTGTTTTTGATTTTTTTGAGATTTATAAGGCTTGTTGCCTTATTTCAAAGGGTAGGGGATCCATCGGAATTCTACCTCCCTCATGTAACTCCTTATATCAATTAATGATATTATTCCTTTTTCAAAAACAATTTTGAAACTGCCCATAAATTCTATTTTTTTCTTCATATCTGTTTTTACATTACACAGTACTAACATTTCAAATGTCGAAGCTAAACCTCCCATTGATCGCTTATTGATCCCTTGTTCATATTTGAGGAAATAAACTTAACTAGCATTGTGTGTCTAAATTCTCAAATTAAATGTTTCTTTATTCCATTTCGGACCATTATCTATTTGAGAATGTTTGGAGATAATGTAGGAAATAACAATAGAAAAATGGAAAGAACTTATCAGTAATAGCTATGTCGCGGACGAAACTACTGCCTTGAAAGGAAAATTCGGCACTACCGAGGTGCAATATAAAAAGCCGATTTTCTCCCCAAGGTTAACACAGCCAATCCTCAAACACGTGCACTCGTGATAGAGGATTTAGAACTTGTAGTATGACACACTTAAAAGATGAACAAATGCTTATAGTTTTCAGAGAATGAATTGAGTAGAAGATGAATTTAATGGTCTGTTGATCCACTCAACAACTTTGGTATTTATAGGCACAAAAATGAAGTTAGAGAGATATGTGCCATATCAGATTTTTGTTGAGAAGAATATGCAAAAATGGGATCATGGGTATTGACTCATTCAATCACATGTTTTATAGGTCACATGTATTGACTACTTCAACATGAGGGGTTGAGGCTAATTAGCTTCCATTTACCAACAGATAATACTTTCAAATTATTTATTTTCTTAGAAATTTTACGACAAAAAACGCAAATAATAAAAATAATAATAATAAATCTCTTCATACATAGCTCAACTTTTGTGCTTCGAGCACTCCATTCCACCCTATTCCGGTGCTACCTTCCAAGATGTAACGAGGGGAATAAATTATTCATCTGGAGCTGCTGGAACTAGAGAAGAAACTGGCTCGCAATTGGTACAACATTTTGTTTAAAATTTTAATATATATATTTATCTTAATATCTTAATACAATTAATTGAAAATGTTTTAATTACTTACCTCAACCACAGTTTCACAGTTGGTGGAAATTCTTGGAGACGAAAAGTCAGCTGCAAATCATCTCTCAGCAAATGCATATTTTCAGTTAGAGTTGGCAGCAATGACTACCAGTACAGCTCCTATGCGAAATAGGTATTTTTCAGAATTTGTGAAACATTTTTTTTGCCTTGATAACATGTGTTTTTAGCTTAAGAACACCTGTTCACACGAACAGGTGTTGTGAAATTAGAACAAGTGTTCTTTTTAAATAAATTTCAGCCGTCAAAATTTTAATCCAACGAATGAGAATTCGTTCCGCACATGCAGAACATTTCCCTTTCCGCACTGGAGCTGTGCTGCAATGACTACATTAACAACTATTTCTGCCCCTTTACTACCCAATGCCTGGAAGGTGGCGTTATTGCTGTTCTACAGTCGTACATTGATGAAGATAAGGAGGAATCTTTTTATACTGTCACCTGGGGGTGTAATATTGATGGAAGCCCGTTGGTAGTGGCTGGTGGAATCAATGGAATAATCCGTGTTATCGATGCTGGCAATGAGAAGTTACACGAGTTTTGTTGGTCATGGAGACTCAATCAACGAAGTCAGGGCTCAGCCTCTAAAACGCTTATTTTATCGGCAAGCAAAGATGAATCTGTTTGACTATGGAATGTTCATACAGGCATATGCATTTTGATATTTGCTGGTGCTGGGGGTTGTTGGGCCATAATGTTTTCTCCTCCTATGTGGGTCTTGAAAAATAGCCCAAGGCCCAAGCCCAAAAGTGTTATAAAACCCTACCAATTGTTGGTCTTCATTATTTATTCAAGAAAAAGAGAGGCAGAGAGTTTTTGGGAGAAAAAAGGGAGATTTCCGCAGCTTTTTTTCTGCCAGCACAGTTTTGGGACTTCTTTCGATCGGACGGTCAATTCTTGTCGGAATGCTCTCAAATTTTAACTGGAGGTAGAAGACTGATAGAACTACATTCTGGACGGTGGGTTTTGGATTTCAGCTTGCTGATTCTGAGTTATAGCAGTCCGAACAGTGTCCTGTTTTCAGGGGTGATTTTTCTCTATTCTCATCTCTTTTATGTTGTTGATGAAGTTTTAGCTTCTTTGTTGGTTTGAGTTTACACATATTGGTGTAGATACTCTTTTGTAACCTCTCTTGATTTATAGTGAAGCTTTTGGAGTGGACCCGAAGGTCCCGTGGTTTTTACTCTTCGATTTGAAGAGGTTTTCCACGTAAAATTCTTGGTGTTGTGTTTGCTTGATTTATCTTTCATTCATTTGCTCCGTTATTGTTATTCCGCTGCATTCGCATTGTCATCTAGGGGCTTTGGAATTATTGTTTGGTGTCCTACGTGTTTATTCAAGCTTGGGAGATATTTTGTCAAGCATATTTGATCTTGTTTGTTCGGTTGCTTGGACTATATTGTGGTTTCTCCCCAACATAGTGCTATCAGAGCGAGGTTGCTGTGTGATTATCTGCTTGTCTAAAATATGGAACCAAATATGAGCCAGATGACTCGTTTGAATGGTAAAAATTATCATTGTTGGAGTACTGAGATGGAAGATTTGTTATATGTTAAAGGTTTTCATGCACCCATTTTTGGTTCGAAGCCTGATTCTAAATCTGATGCGGAATGGACTGTTGAACATCGCCAGGTCTGCGGTTTTATTAAAAGTTGGGTTGACAAAAATGTGAAGAATGTGATTTTAAAGGAAACAGATGCCAAGGAATTGTGGGAAAAGCTTGAGAATACATATGCCGCAAAATCTGGAAACAACAAGTTGTTTTGTTTGAAGCGGCTGATATATTTGAGATATAAAGAGGGCACTCCTGTCATGGAGTATGTCAATGAATTTGAAGGAGCTTATGGTCAGCTATCTGATATTGGTATTAAATTTGATGATGAAGTTTTGGGACTTTGGTTGCTTAGCTGTTTACCTGAATCTTGGGAAAATTTCCGGGCCTCTTATATTAACAATGCTACAGCTGGTGCTATGTCTTTAGCGTATGCTAGAGATGGTATCTTGAATGAGGAAGTTAGAAGGTCTAATTCAGGGACATCAACTTCTCATTCAGATGTCCTTGCTACTGAAAATAGGGGGAGAGACAGGAACAAGACTTATGGAAATAGAGATAAAAGCAGAAGCAAGTCCAGATCAAGGTTCAAGGATATGGAATGTCATTACTGTGGAAAGAAATGACACATCAAGAAACATTGCTTCAAGTGGAAAGAGAGATAAGAAGAATGGTGGTAATACAGAAGTGAAAAATGACAGTGCTGATGTTGTTGCTACTGCTACTATAGAGGATTTATTTGCTGTTTATGATGAGGATGTGATTAATTATGCATCTCATGACATTGACTGGGTAGTTGATAGTGGTGCTTCACTTCATGTTGCTAAAAAGAAAGAATTCTTCTGTTCCTACACTCCTGGAAACTTTGGAGCTCTTAGGATGGGCAATGAGGGCGTGTCACCGGTGGTTGGCATAGGTGATGTGTGTTTGAAGACTAGTAATGGCAGCGAGTTACTTCTCAGAGGTGTCAAGCACTCTCCAGATATCCGGTTGAATTTGATCTTAGTTGGAAAACTTGATGATGATGGTTTTCGTAATGTGTTTGAAGGAGGAGAGTGGAAACTTTCAAAGAGTTCTTTGATTGTGGCTCGAGGAAACAAATTTTCTTCTAATTTGTATTTGATGCAGGCTGCGATTTCTGGTAGTGTCAATGTGGTGGACAATAAAATCTCACCTTACCTATGGCACAGGCGGCTGAGTCACATTAGCGAGAAAGGACTTAACATTCTAATCAGAAAGAATGCACTTTCTGGAGTTAGTACTGCAAAATTGAATAAGTGTGATCATTGTATGGCAGGAAAGCAGAACAGAGTGTCTTTCAAGTCTAATCCTCCTTACAAGAAGTCAAGTTTGTTAGAGCTGATTCATTCTGATGTGTGTGGTCCTATGAAGGTACAGTCACTTGGTGGTGCATCTTATTTTGTGACTTTCATTGATGATTGTTCAAGAAAATTGTGGGTCTATGTTCTGAAGACTAAGAACCAGGTTCTTGATAAGTTTAAGGAATTCCAAGTCTCTGTTGAGAGACAAACTGGGAAGAAAGTCAAGTGCATCCGGTCAGACAATGGTGGTGAGTACTGCGGGCCGTTTGATCAGTATTGCAGAGAGCAAGGTATCAGACATCAGAAGACTCCTCCGAAGACTCCTCAGTTGAATGGTTTGGCAAAAAGGATGAACATAACTTTAGTTGAGAGAGTTGGATGTTTACTTTCTGATACCAAGTTATCACAAGGCTTCTGGGGTGAAGCTTTGAATGTTGCGGTTCATGTAATTAATTTGTCTCCTGCAGTTGCTCTAAATGGAGATGTTCCAGAGAATGTTTGGTCAGGTAAGAAGTCTTCTTATGATCATTTGAGAGTCTTTGGTTGCAAAGTCTTTGTTCATGTTCCAAAAGATGAAAGGTCTAAACTGGATACCAAGACTAGACAGTGTATCTTTCTGGGTTATGGTCCGGATGAGTTTGGATACATGTTGTATGATCCAGTTGAGAAGAAACTTATCAGAAGCAGAGATGTGGTTTTCTGTGAAGATCAGACTATAAAGGATGTTGAGAAGGCTCCACAGACAGGGTCACAAGTTCAGGATCTTGTTGATTTGAACAGGGATATTCCTCATCGTTTACCTGTTACAGTTGAGGAGCAAGCTCAGACGGAGATAGAACCAAATGCAGATGATGATAATGTTGATGATCATGTTCTAGCAGTTCCAGATGATGCTGATACTGATGATCATGTTCCAGATTTGCCAGAGAAACCACAAGTTGCTCTACCTAGGAGGTCTACCAGAGTCAGAAAGGATAATACTTTGTATCCTCCTGATCAGTATGTGTTGATGACTGATGGGGGAGAACCAGAGAGTTTTCAGGAGGCCATGGGAAGTGAGCAGAAGGATCAGTGGTTAAGTGCAATGGATGATGAAATGAAGTCTCTCTATGACAATAACACTTTTGAGTTAGTGAAGTTGCCAAAGGGCAAGAAAGCTTTGAAGAATAGGTGGGTTTACAGATGGAAGCCGCAAGAGCACTCTCCAGATCCACGTCCTAAAGCTAGAATTGTTGTCAAAGGGTTTAGTCAAAGAAAGGGAGTAGATTTCTCAGAAATATTTTCTCCTGTTGTGAAAATGTCTTCTATCAGAACTGTGCTCAGTTTGGCTGCAAGCCTTGATTTAGAGGTTGAGCAGATGGATGTGAAGACAGCTTTTCTTCATGGTGATCTTGAGGAGGAAATTTATATGGAACAACCTGAAGGTTTTCAGGTTAAAGGAAAAGAAGATCATGTCTGCAGGTTGAAGAAAAGTTTATATGGCTTGAAACAAGCACCGAGACAATGGTACAAGAAGTTTGAGTCGTTTATGAGGAAGCATGGCTTCAAGAAGACTAATTCTGACCATTGTGTATTTGTGCAAAAGTTTTCTGATGATGATTTCATCATACTTTTGCTTTATGTTGATGATATGCTTATTGTTGGTAAGAATGCTTCCAGGATTGCAGATTTGAAGCAGGAATTGAGCAAGTCTTTTGTCATGAAAGACTTGGGACCAGCAAAGCAGATTCTTGGAGTGACGATCACTCGTGATAGGAATGCAAGAAAGCTTTGGTTATCTCAAGAGAGCTACATTGAGAAGGTGCTCCAGAGATTCAGAATGGACAAGGCCAAAGCTGTTAGCACTCCACTTGCTAGTCACTTCAAATTGAGTGTCAAGCAATGCCCCTCTACCGATGATGAGAAGAAAGAGATGGAGAAAGTTCCTTATGCTTCAGCAGTTGGTAGTTTGATGTATGCTATGGTTTGCACGAGACCTGATATTGCTCATGCTGCTGGTATTGTTAGCCGTTTTCTTTCGAAACTAGGAAGAGAACATTGGGAAGCGGTTAAATGGATTTTGAGATATCTCCGTGGAAGTTCTAATCTGAGACTCTGTTTTGGCAATGAGAAATCTATTCTTGAAGGCTACACAGATTCAGATATGGCTGGGGACGTTGATACCGGAAATCTACTCGAGCTACTTGATTACCTTTGCGGGGAGTCTGTTTCATGGCAATCTCGATTGCAGAAATGTGTTGCTTTGTCTACCACTGAAGCTGAGTTCATTGCAGCGACTGAAGGTTGTAAAGAGTTGCTTTGGATGAAGAAATTTCTCAAGGAAATTGGACACTCTCAATCTAAGTATGTGCTACTTTGTGATAGTCAAAGTGCAATTCATCTTGGTAAGAACTCAACTTTTCATTCTAAATCTAAACACATTGATGTGAGGTATCATTGGATACGTGAAGTGTTAGATGATAAGTTGTTGGAGCTTGAAAAAGTTCATACGGATGATAATGGGGCTGATATGATGACTAAGGCATTGCCTAGGTGGAAGTTTGATGTGTGTTGTACTCTTGCCGGGATGGCAAGAGATTTGTGACTTTCACATAGTCGGGAAAAGGGGGAGATTTGTTGGGCCATAATGTTTTCTCCTCCTATGTGGGTCTTGAAAAATAGCCCAAGGCCCAAGCCCAAAAGTGTTATAAAACCCTACCAATTGTTGGTCTTCATTATTTATTCAAGAAAAAGAGAGGCAGAGAGTTTTTGGGAGAAAAAAGGGAGATTTCCGCAGCTTTTTTTCTGCCAGCACAGTTTTGGGACTTCTTTCGATCGGACGGTCAATTCTTATCGGAATGCTCTCAAATTTTAACTGGTGGTAGAAGACTGATAGGACTACATTCTGGACGGTGGGTTTCGGATTTCAGCTTGCTGATTCTGAGTTATAGCAGTCCGAACAGTGTCCTGTTTTCAGGGGTGATTTTTCTCTATTCTCATCTCTTTTATGTTGTTGATGAAGTTTTAGCTTCTTTGTTGGTTTGAGTTTACACATATTGGTGTAGATACTCTTTTGTAACCTCTCTTGATTTATAGTGAAGCTTTTGGAGTGGACCCGAAGGTCCCGTGGTTTTTACTCTTCGATTTGAAGAGGTTTTCCACGTAAAATTCTTGGTGTTGTGTTTGCTTGATTTATCTTTCATTCATTTGCTCCGTTATTGTTATTCCGCTGCATTCGCATTGTCATCTAGGGGCTTTGGAATTATTGTTTGGTGTCCTACGTGTTTATTCAAGCTTGGGAGATATTTTGTCAAGCATATTTGATCTTGTTTGTTCGGTTGCTTGGACTATATTGTGGTTTCTCCCCCAACAGGGGTCACCGAAATGAAGTCCTGAGTGTAGATTTCCATCCTACTGACATATATCGCATCGCAAGCTGTGGAATGGATAACAATGTTAAGATTTGGTCAATGAAAGAATTTTGGACATATGTGGAGAAGTCATTTACTTGGACAGATGATCCTTCCAAGTTCCCAACAAAATATGTTCATGGCTTCGGTCCATACTAACTATGTTGATTGCAATCGATGGATTGGAGACTTTATCTTGTCTAAGAGTGTGGACAACGAACTTGTGTTGTGGGAACCAAAAATCAAAAAACAATCCCCTGGTGAGGGCACAGTTGACATCCTTCAAAAGTATCCAGTTCCGGAATGCGATATTTGGTTCATCAAGTTTTCCTGTGACTTCCAATAGAAAGCACTAGCAATAGGAAACCGGGACGGGAAGATTTTTGTCTGGGATCTTCAATCCAGTCCTCCTGTTCTCATTGCCAGATTATCACATGTTCAATCGAAATCTGCAATTAGGCAAACTGCAATGTCTTTTGATGGAAGCACCATTCTTAGCTGAATATGTGTTGAAGAAATAGTACAGTATTGAAGAAACATTCAAGAATCGGATGAATATGTGTTAGAAACACCTAAACTGCGAGGCTTAGATTGATGAATTTCGAGGACGAAATTCTTTTTAAGGGGGTAAGAATGTAACACCCCACATCGGAGTATTGGATTCCGGAGCTTTAAGAATTTGACGTCTTAAGATTGATCGTAGTGTAGTCTCACCCGTACTCCGATTACGCCCCAATTAAATAAGTAGATTTGGAAAACATTATGTCTAGGCTTATAAAACTAAGTTTAGCACCTAAATGATCGAAGATGATAATGGTGTGGCTAATTTTAAGTTATGTTTGGACTAATTTGCAATTTTGAGAACCTTATGTACTCATTTGAATTTTTAATAAGGTATAAGGAATATTTGAGCTATTTAGGAATCCATTTTGTCTATAAATAGACCCTTTGGGTACAAAACTCAGCCATCTTTTTATTTTTCCTCCTTGCTCTCCAAGACTAAATACACACATTACACCAAGAACACACACTAGCTCACTTTTAGATTTTCTCTCTTGATTTTGAGTTAGATACCATCAATCATCGATGCCCTTGATGATCCATGCTATATCCACCCAATTTCATATCTTAATTTGGTAAGTAAACTCTGTTTAAACTTGTATTTTTCTTGAATTAAGAGTTTTAAGTGTGTAATTTAGAAGCTTGATTTTGGTGGCTTCTTAAATTGAAAAGTCAAATTAAGTGATTCTTGTTGAAAACAAAAATAGAGAAAACATGTAGCCTAAGAAATTGATTAAAATTGTTAGAGAGTTTTCTTCGTTATGTTCCTTCTTTCTTTATTTTAATTGCTTATTTTCCAAGAACTTAGAAAACTCTTGTGGATGTAATTAGGAATTGTTGTTCTATATATATACTTGGTATCAGTTTGTACCATTTCACTTCACTTGGTCATTTTGGCGGACATTACAGTAGGCCCCTTTTACATATATTTATGGTCAAGAGTTTCAATTGAGCTCTAATGGGATCATGTAAATTCCATCTTTCTTGGGGATTGACAGAAAATTTAAGGTAAGCTTCCAAGTTAATCATAGATTTTAACGATGATTACTATGCAGTATTGGGCTTGCTTCCTGATGCTACACTAAGTCAAATCAAGAAAGCTTATTACACTACAAGAAAAATGCCTATTCGCTACGGAATGTAGCTACGGAATAATTTCCGTAGTTAATATTTCTAAATTAACTACAGAATAGCTACGGATAATTTTCGATAGCTATTTCGTAGCAATGCCGTAGCAAAGTTGGCGGATTTTTTTTGCGGGCTATCCGTTGCTACGGAAACGTGAATTTTATTGGCGGGAATATTGGCGCTAAATTTTTTTTCCGTTGGCTACAGAATATTCCGTAGCAAATGTATATTAAATTTTATTAATTATTTTTGTGTATTATTCCGTAGCTACCTTTGCTACAGATTAGCTACGGATAATTTTTGATATTATATTTTATTTTTTTCCGTAGCCTAACCGTAGCGGAATATATTACCCAACAAAAAAAAAAAACTGAACTAATTGAATAGTCCCAAAAAAAATATATTATCTAAAATATAGAAGAAATAAAAACCACATGAATTATTTTTGCGGGTTAAACCTATTATCATTTGCTACGGAATTACTACGGAAAAGTGAATTTTATTGGCGGGAATATAGAAGCTAAAATTTTTTTTTCGTTGGCTACGGAATATTCCGTAGCAAATGTATATTAAATTTTATTAATTATTTTTGTGTATTATTCCGTAGCTACCTTTGCTACAGATTAGCTACAGATAATTTTTTATATTATATTTTATTTTTTTCCATAGCCTAACCGTAGCGGGATATATTACGCAACAAATAAAAAAAAAACTAAACTAATTGAATAGTCCCAAAAAAATATATTATCTAAAATATAGAAGAAATAAAAATCACATGAATTATTTTTGCGGGTTAAACCTATAATCATTTGCTACGGAAATTTGAATTTTATTGGCGGGAATATTGGCGCTAATTTTTTTTCCGTTGGCTATGGAATATTCCGTAGCTAATATATATTAATTATTTTTTATTATTCCGTAGCGATTCCGTAGCTATCTCTGCTACAGATTAGCTACGGAAAAAAAAACCCAAATCCATTTATATCCCTACCCCGTATATCCCCAAATCCCTAACCACGTATATCCCCAAATTCCAGCGAATGGCGAGCACCATCGACGACTCCTATTGTCTTTCTTCTCTGCTTCAGGTATCATTCAATTCCCTTCCTTATACCTCAAGTTCATTAAAAGTTGGAGAATAATCTTGCCAAAACTACCATCTTTTGGTAGGATTAGCTAAGATTATTTATGGTTTATTGGGTTTTTCGTTTTTGGATGTTCTTGTTCTACGGAAGGTTATTGCTCCAATTTCTTTGATTTCTTGTGTTGACTTGAAGATTTGGATGATAATTTCTTGGATTATACTTCCTTAGGAAGCTGTTTTTAAGGTTGCTAAGTCCGATTTCGGGGATTCTTGCTGGTTCGTTGCCTATTTTAAATTTTCGGACATAAGGTAATTTTTTTGGTTTTCTGGCAGAACTGTGCCACTCTCACAGTTCTGCGATTTCTGGTTGATTCGGTAAGATTCTTGTGCTCAAACTTTACAGTTAGGTGCGTATTATAACTGTGAACATTATCATATGAGTGAATTTTGGTTTAAAGATGTGTAGAGATTGGGCTTTTTATTTGAAGAACTCAGATTTTCGTCACTTTTTTTCCTGGTAGCACTGTTGCTTGAACTTTGTACACGTTTTCTGGTTGATTCATTAAGAGTTTGAAGCCCAAAATTTGCAGAAACCTTCCTAACTTATCTATGAACATGTGTATATGATTGGATTGAAGTGAAATGGATTGTAGAGAGTGGGATTTTCTTTGGAAATTCTCAGTTTTTGTGACTATTTTTTCTGGTTGTTTCTGACTGTTTATAGCATATTTCTGCAATATTTCAGCCTGTTTCTGCAATTTTCAGCATGTATTTCTGCCTGTTTCTGCTTGATTATAGCATATTTCAGTCTGTTTCTGCAATTTTCTACCTGTTTCTGACTGTTTCAGCTTGATTCTAGCATTTTTCTGGCATTTTTCAGCTCATTTCTGGTATTTTTCAGCATGTTTTAGTCATTTTTTATTCATTTTCAGCATGTTTCTACAAGTAACTAACAACTAGTATTGATGTAACTAACAACCCTTTGTTTTGTTTTTGTTGGATTTTAGGAATTCCCAAAAAAAAAAAAACACATGCACGTCGTAAGTCCAATTTGCACACACCAGAGTACCGAACCCCACCATCAGATTCCCTACCATTAGCACCGTCTCCTCAATTGAGAAGAAGATCAAGGGAAAGTTTGACAAAAAGTTGAAGAAGATCATAGAGATGCAAATGCTAAAAAATACACTATGTTTTTTACTTGGATTGTTTTAAGTTTGTTGCTTGGATTGTTTTAAGTTTGTCATTTAGATTGTTTTAAGTTTTTAGCTTGAACACTTTGATTGTATTAGGCTTTTGGCTTGGATTGTGTTAAGCTTTTTGTTTGGATTGTATTAAGTATTTGACTTGGATTGTGCTTAAGTTTTTTTGCTTGATTTGTTAGCTTATGGCATATTATTTAGTTGGCTTGGTTTGTTAGCTTAAGGTAGATTGTGCATATAAATTGTTTTGTAGCATTTTTGTTTTGGCAGGGAGCTAGTAGCATATTTAAATTTTCTGGTAAAAAAAATTATCTAATAGCTACAGATTAGCTACGGAAATAATTTTATTTTATATTATTTAAATGAATATTTCTGTAGCTAATCTGTAGTTAAATTAAAAAAAAAAATCCGTAGCAAATCCGTCGTTACTATACCCATTTTAAGTGACCCGAGTGAAAGTTAACTACGGAATTTCCGTAGCTACGGATTAATATTCCGTAGTTAATTTAATTTAGCGACGCGAATAACGCTACGGTTTGTTTCCGTAGAAATTCCGTAGCTAATGGTGTATTAGCTATGGTTTTGCTACGGAATCGACCGTAGCGAATAGGCGTTTTTCTTGTAGTGTTATAATTGCATGAAGTCTTGCCATCCAGACTTGAGTGGAAATGATCCTGAAACTACAAACTTTTGCATGTTCATCAACGAGGTTTACACGGTTCTTAGTGATCCTGTGCAGCGAATGATTCATGATGAAATTCATGGGTATTCTTTGAGTGCAATCAATCCCTTCTTTGATGACTCTGCCCCAAAAGATCATGTATTTGTCGATGAATTCAGCTGCATCGAAGTGGACATTAGGTGGTTCATTAGCCTTGAGCTCGCTTATAGAGTTCTAATGCTGAATTCTTGGAAGATGGTATTTAATTAATTTCATGGGGATTGTATGGTTTAGGATATAGATTATTTGGCATCAAAGAATTGATCAGTCTATCAGGTGAGTACCCCAACTTTTTCTACAAATGAAATATTTTGTGATAAGAGTTGTATAAATTGTCGTATTACACTTTGGAAACAAATTATAAAGCTTGTTTCATAAACTTTGGCGATTTATGGATAATGTTTTAATTCTCCGGTATGTAAGAAAATTGAGTTGTGGCATGAAAATGATTATTTTGTACTATATGATATGATGTGTTACTCTTGACTTACCTTTGAACACTTCTTCATTCTTTACACCTAAATATTTCTTCTTCTTTCTACCAGACTATATCACTTACTTCATCATTTGCTTATCCCATCAACTTTATCCAAATTAATACATGTTTATGTTTTTATTCCACTTGGGCCGAGGACATGAATTTCTTATAGCCCTTTAATTTCTTCATATTTCTTATATAAAATGACTCATTCTACCATTTCATTTGGTTGAGTTGTTATATGTAAAGGATTCTTTTCCGATACATTTTGGGAATGTATATCAGTATTGAGATCTTAAAATTCTCATAGTCTGGAAGCTTACTGTTCTTGAAAACGCATACACTTGTAAACTTCTAAATATAAGAGGTTTCTATTTCAGAAAACGTTTGTCTTAACAAAGTTTCCCTCCGACGAAAGCTTTGATTTGAGCAAAGCGTTCGTTCTTCTAATCGTTATTCCTAGTAACCCTTCCAAGAAGAGTAACTTATTATTTTGATAGGTTCTCGTTACGAAAAGCTTTCTAATTATAGAAAGGTACTTGAACTTCAGTTAGTCATTTGAAAATCATGACATGCTTCGGATACATGTGTTTTCACACAAAAACTGATATGAAAATGATTTATGGATATGTTGGGAAGAACGGGTCTTTTGAGCATGAATTGGATTGTACTTCGTCCATTTCTTCAACTGTTTGTTAAACAAGTTATGAAAACCCCGTTCGACCCCTGAGCGTCCCTCGGGATGGCGTCCGCTCTTCGAGATTCGCAAGGGTACGAGGCTAGTCACCCGTACTTGGGCTTCTTTCTCGACTGAGTTAGGACTTAAGTTTTGACGGATTCGAATCCGGGCCTGTGTGGTAACTACGGGACGGGGAAAGCTTTGGGCTGACCGGGATTTGGCCGCAAGTGCCCACAGTGCTCTTTCTTCTGACATAGGATGATTTGCCTGGGTTGGGAGTTCAACTTATGGCGATCGTTCTGGGACCCTAGGCTTTGCGGGTACCCCCAGTTTTTTGATGTCTCATTTGAACCCGGTGGATAAGGTTGAAAAGAATATGATCAGGTGTACGGCAGGTATGACAAAGGTTTCCGGGTTTCCTCCTGATGTACCCTTTACTTTGGGTTGAGGGTTTCCGGATAAAGTTTGATGTACTCGACGGGGTTTTCGGACGACATCTGATGTACCCTTGACCAATCTGGTTTTGTTTAAAACAAATATTATGAAAATCGCTTCGCTTTTACTTTATTGAATTATCTTGAAACTATATATGTCATTTGCATATTTGGCATGTAAAAGTGAAAGTTCATTCAAAAGATTATTCACCGAACTTTTTCTTATGTTTCTCCTCCAGAACTTGGTGAACTAATCAAAAGAAAATTCTCACACGATCGCACACACGGGGGTAACTCACTGAGCTCTTTTGAGCTCACACCTTTTTGTTTTCAATATTTTTCAGGTTGGATCAAGTCAAGAGATTCAGTTGATGGTTGCCTTTGCACGGATGGCTAGTTCTACTACTTATTCTTAAGTAGACTTTGATCCTTGATGTAACCGTTCGTTCGAATAAGGATTTAATTCCGCTGTAATAAATTCAAGTTTACATTGATGTTTAAGATTTCAGACTCTATGATTTGCTAGGTTAGAGTGCCGAGAGGCACGCGACACCTTTCTCGGCTGCAGTGGCACCTAGCGGAAGGGTGGGGTGTCACAAACTGCCCTCGAAATTTTTAAAAATCTTACTAGATATAATAAATTTTAAAAATACTACTAGACATAATAAATTTATATGTAGTTTGGAATATTTGATCAAGTTTCCCTCAACATTTTTTTTGCAGTTTTTATATGTAGTTCGCTATACTGTTATAATTTTTTTCCCCCAACCTACATTTCTTAACTTCGTCCCTGATTTTGAAACCTTAATTCCTTTATGCATTACTAACATATTAGGAAAAAATGGTCCAAACATAATAGAGCGGTCCGAGGCCAAATTAACGAATGAAAGAGATTGGGGTTCTTTGAGATTTAAGGAAGTGAAGACGGCTTGGCAACCCGCCTAACCCTACCCTTGGAGCCATGTCATTAATACTTGAGATCCTTGTTAGGACCACCAACCTAAACTGGGTACCAACTAAACAACCTTTGCAGCTGGAAGCTTACTTTGTACTCATCCGATTTGACCGGTTCAAAATATTTGTAACACTTTCTGCAATCCTCATATTTAGAATTTATTTTATTAGTAGATCCTAAATTAAATTATAGGCATAACAAGATAAATCATAAGTTCTTAAAGATAAATTATAGGCATAACTATACTATAAATGAGATTATTACCCAAAGTATTGCAGAAATTCGATGCCAGAGATGTTTAAGACTCGGTGGTGTGTTCAGACACAATAATTAAATTATTTTGTGTGATCATAAGTAGGGCTGTTATCGAGCCGATTAAATCGCTAATCGCTCGTTAATCGGTTCGTTAAAATCGGCTCGCTAACTCGCTCGGCTCGTTAACGAACCGGTTACGATTCGGTAAAATGGCTCGTAAATCGTTTTAAATCGCTCGTTAATCGCTCGTTAAACCGGTTAATAATATTCTACCGATTTTAGCGAGTTAGCGAGCCGATTTTAATGAACCGATTAACGAGCGATTTACGAGTTAACTGATTGTAGCGAGTTAGCGAACCGATTAACGAGCGATTTGCGAGTTAACCGGTTCGCCAACAGCCCTAGTTTTGTAATAGTATGATCCGATTAACGAACCGAATTACGATTTTATGCGAATTACGATTTTCGATCCGATTAGCGAACCGGTTTTGCGCGATTTGATACGGTTCGATTAACGAACCGGTTTTGTACGATTTTATTTCGATCCGATTACGAATTGAACAACCGAATCGGTTGACTAACGAACCGATTAACGATCGATTCGGTTTTCTTAACGATCCGAACCGATTTGGCCCAAAACCGGCTCGGTTCGGCTCGTTAACAGCCCTAATCATAAGGTCCATAGTCCAGTGGGGTTATGGCCTGCCCACAACCTCAACCCCCTCACACAAGGGGAATGATTTAATTGTCATTTCTTGGGTTCTCTTGTGTTGGTCTTCTACTTCCCTTCACGGAGCACCCGCTAGTCGGGCTTCTAGTTCTCCTCCTATGTGAGGCGCTTCTACTCCCCCTCATGTGGTACATACTCAGCCGGGCTTTTATCCGCCCTACATAGACTCCTCCTCTGGTGAGGTCAAAAAAAAAAAAAAAAAGTATGCTTCTATTCTTGTTCGACAACTTTCACAACAGTTAGAGGTAATCAATTTTCGATATTCTTGTTCTCTATTCTTTTTTTAATAAAAAGATTCTTCTGCTTTCAATTTTGGCAAAATATTGTTTGGTCGATAAAATTTAGTTAAATACTCTCTCCATTCATAAATATAAGAATTTCATTACATGTTACGAAAATAAAAAAAAAGTAAAAATTAAGATATTTTTATAATTAAAATACTAACATTATTCTCTTAAATATAACTTGTATACTACTAATTATATTTAAGAAAGTAATATTGATATTTTGATTACAAAACATCTTAATTTTGGCTTCCTTAATTTTCGCAACATGTAGTGAAAGTCTTATATTTAGGAATGTAGGTAATTCTCGTTTTTTTTTTAATAATAAAGATTCTTCTACGTTCACAATTGGCAAAATATTGTTTGGTAAATAACTTTTAGTTAAATATATGGCTATTTTTTTAATCTAAGTTAAACATATTGTTGGGGTTAATAGAAGAATGTAAGTGGGGATACTTGTTATTGTTCATAATTTATTGGGAATTGAGGAAACTAGTTGTTCCAAAAAAAAAACATTTAGACACTATAATGAATTTCATATGTTGGGAAGGAAATTAAGTCACACCATTACAATACATAATGTGAAAATTAGAGTACATTTTTTTTTGCATAATGATTCAGGATAGCACATTCCTTCAATTTGAGTACATTTTAAGCTGACGTGTCACTTCTCACATATGCGTGAATATATTACATGACATTATTAATTATCATTTATGGGTAAAATATGAACGAAAGATGGCTATATATCTAGGGTAAATAATTGTCAATATTCGTGTATGTTTTCGTTAATGCGCCCAATCAATTACAATTCACCATGTGTATATATAATTAGTACAAATGTCCATACCGCGAAATTCTGAGTTGTTGGACAAATGAATGAGAATATACACAAGTACAACATTTTCAATGTACGCCTAAGGGCAGATACAAAAGCCACTATATTTTATAAACCCTATCTTTATAGAAAGATTTTTAAAAAATTGTACCTTCCCCGAAGGACGAAATGCAAAATTTATTACATTAACTATTCATACATATTTAAATAGAATTGATACCCATAAATGAAGTTTCTGGTTCTATCTGTGTATACGTTCTTGATTACATGGGAATTGTGCTTGCGTTAATTTCCAGGTTTCAAGGAGATACATTCAGCAGCATGCTGTGCAGAGGGAAGAAACAATGGAGAAAAATTCTGTGCACAAATAGAAGTGATCACTTTTTTTTTTTGGGATGCTTTCCATCCAACCGAAGCTGCTAATGTTTACATCTCCGGTAGAGCTTTTCGTGCTCAAAAGCCATGGGATATCCAAGGTTCCTTAACCCAGTGGAGCAAGGGTCTGACCACAACCTTGAGGTTGTGGGTTCGATATCCACCTCACACAAGGGGAATGATTTAATTGTCATTTCTTTGGGTTCCCTTGTGTGGGTCTTATACTCTCTCTCATGGGGCACCCGCTCAACGGGCTTCTACGACACCCACTCAACGGGACTTCTACTACTCCCCTCACGGGGCACCCGCTCAACGGGCTTCTACGACACCCGCTCAACGGGACTTCTACTACTCCCCTCACGGGGCTCACGGGGCACCCGCTCAACGGGCTTCTACTACTCCCCACACGGGGCACCCGCTCAGCCGGGCTTCTACTACTCTTCCTCTGGTGAGGTCCAATAAATAATTGTAATAGAGAAAAAAAAAGGCCATGGGATACTGATACGCAAAATCTAAACTAGCAAGTATACTAGGTCGATGTTGTAGTAGTCAAGGTCGATCCCACAGAGAATAATGATTAATTAATTCCTAAGTAAATAATTCTACAATGATTAAAAGCAAGTAAAATAAATTCAATGGTTGATGATGATTTAATTAAACTAAATTAATTAACTAACATAAAACAAATAACTTGAATAAGAAGTTCGATAAGAGAAAGATCTAAGGCACATGAATTCACTAAATTAACCAATATATTATCCTAACGATATGTTATTCTAGAGTGAGTTTCATTAATCGATCGATTTCCAATTATATCTAATAACCTCTTTCAAGGCTTATCAAACCTATTCTCATGAATAAACCAACTATATGTCTATGTTGATTTTAACCCATAAAAATGCATTAAACATATGAAATCATAAAGATCGCACAAACCATACAAGTATATGTCTATCTTGCATGCAATTCGTTCAGATTATTTAACCTAATTAACAAGGTCAGCTGTCGCAAATCTTCCAAGTTAATGTAAAGACAATTTGAGTGGTAGCTAATCACACAAAAGCATTAAGAACAATAATAAGAAATTAATTCCACAACACTCATCGAATAACAAAATCACAAGAATAATATATAAAATTAATCTAGCTACATCATGGCCTTAGAATAAATATTTAGCTCATACTAGAGAAAAATTCAATAACAAATTAAAACCTAGAATAATCTAATAATGACTTTCTCATTCCTAAGACTATTGAAGAGTATTTATAGAACTAGAAACCTGCTAGCTTAAGGTAATTGACATAGATCAAAACTCTCCCTCCTTTAAAGTAGTTGACATAAAATACAACTCTTCAAGATTCTTTAAAGTAGTTGCCATAAACCAAAACTCATCAACATCCTTTAAAGTAGCTGCCATATCTTCTCTTCCAGTATGTAAAGATGTCTTTTCAATTCCAGCAGTTCTTTCTTTTTCTGCAAGTCGGTTCACTTTTATCCTTCAAAAGACTATTTTGCCCCTACAAATGCAAACACAAATAAGTGAGGATTATACCATTCTAAGCTCAAAACTCGATATGTAAATACTTTTTGAAGCTCAAAATTACTATTAAAGTAGAAGAAAATAAAGATAAATTTACGAGTTATCAGATACGTACGTACCCTTTCGACATTGAGAGATTAGCTCTACTTTGAAATAGGTTTTTGGATTTCAATTTCCCTTCTGTTTAATAAAAGTAGTCAAATTATAAGAACCTCTCTAGTTGAGTTTTGCAAAACAAGATATTCCTTCAGCCCTTCTATCGTACTGTGTTTACAAGAGATCAGTTTTTAGATACATATATTTTTTGTTTTTGAGCAAAAATAAATAAAAACTATTTAAGAAAGATAACTATGATGGGGGCCGTCTTAATCATTTTGAGGGTTTTATGCTAAATTTTAAAATGAGATACTATATAATCGGAGAAAAGTAATTTTCATGTAAATATTAATAAAAAACAAATCATTATAATTCTACCATAATTTTTGTTCTCCAAAATGTGCTAAATTTTTTTAAACATAATTTAAAAAATATAAACACGCACAAACTTTCTTCGCTTGAAAATAGTAATCCTTCTAGTATTCTTTAAAGAAAAATCATCAACTAAATCTTCATATTTTATTTGCTCCAAAAGATCATTGTTAATTACTATTATCGCTCATCCATTGAATGCATGTATGATTTCAACCACTTTAATTTTGAAAAACTCACCTGTGCAGATGCAACAATAACCGATTGAGACCCTCAATTTTTGGAGCCTTATTCGGTTGAATCCTCTTTGCCGCCATGTAACACATAGAAAAAGTCTCAGTATCTTATGTCTACATTGTTTTATTATGATAGGCTACTAATTTTACACATCAAAATTATTTACATAAGTTTCATCGAATTTATTTACATAAGTACAATCAGCTTGGTTTCGTACTGACAGGGTTAACAATCAATCTTCAAGATTTTTGTATGTCACTGCTTTAGATTATTTCAGAATTGTTTTTGCTTAGAAATAGTAGTTAATCATTATTATCTGTGGCATTACTTTGTTTACTATGACTTTAACCTAATACACTGCTAGTTTATAAATTGCATATCAATACCTAATTGTGTGTTATGGGAGCACAACATAAAACAAGTTCAAGAAACTTGTGCCCTGTAAAGTACGTCTCTTTCAATTCATACATTTAACACAAAGAAATTAGTTTATGGGTCAGTGCTTTTAACAATCATGATTGTATTAATTGTGATTTTTTAATGTGATTTATCAATCGTGATTCTAGAAAATCAGATAAAAAAAGGTGATTATATAAGTGTTTGATTTTTTTTTTTTTTTTTAAAACGTGATTTTGAATTACAAAATGTCCAATATATTCCTACCATCTAAATTTGAATTTTCAGAGTTATATAATGCATAGATAAATAGGCATTCAGTTTCAGATGAATGAAATCCTTCTCATATTATTTGTTAAATTATCTTTAATTAATTATATGATGACAGATTATCTAGACATATTTTATATATTATTTGATCATTACATAACAAATACGTTGTATAAAATAATAATTAATTAACCTATATTATTTTAAAAAGAAAAATATAATTTTAAAACAATGCATTTATACCAAAAGAAATGTAAAAATGTTAATACTATTATTAAATTAATTAATTAATTAATTTTTTTTAAATACTATTTTATATATAAGCAAAATAGGATGCAAAATAGGAAACAAAGGCCGAAAGACCTAAGACAAAGCATGCCAAACGGCTATAAGAGACTAAGGCCTTTTAAAGGCCTTATATCTAGTAGACATGTGATGCTCTATACG
Organism: Vinca minor; assembly: GCA_026122235.1. Lineage (NCBI taxonomy): Eukaryota > Viridiplantae > Streptophyta > Magnoliopsida > Gentianales > Apocynaceae > Vinca > Vinca minor. The sequence continues at coordinate 1,272,216 of JAOCZM010000278.1, read as the reverse complement.
TGTCCTCTTAGCATTTTTCTTACTTTTTTCAGTGCGGATAGAAATAAAATCATCTTCTTCGACTAGATCTTCAGTATATTCATACTCCGAAAAGTCGTCGCTCAAAGCGTCCGGAACAAACTTATTGGTGGTGGGTACCTTCGGACTTGAGAGTGATGTGATCTCAGCCGCATCCTTCGGTGGCTCTATCTCTGGAATGTCTTCATTAAACATATCGTAGGATGATAAATCAATTTCTAAGGCCGCCATTTCTTTGCGCGCAATAAGTTTATCCTCATCTGCTTGTTCCTTAGCCCGTGTGGCGATTTCAAATTCATCCATGTCTATGTCTATATCATGAGACCTTGCGAACTCGTTCAAGGCCATACACTTTCTCAAATCATAAATAGTAACAGAAGGGAGGCTTATATCATCATTACTGGACCCAAAATTCATCAAACTCCTATCATGCATGTGAGACGGTCGAATAGAGATATCATCCATAATCTGCAATGTTGAAGGAAAAGATGCTATATCGTCTGAGGCGTCCGAGACATCTAATACCTCCATTCGGCGTTCCGTCTCTAGGGTAATAGGTGCATCATTGGAGGAAGGAGTCGGAGACTGAAGTGCGAGAATGTGAGCATCAATGATTGACTCGGCCCGATGACGATCGGCTGAGGAGTTTGGCGTACTAATGATGGATTGATCCTCCTGTTGCTCGTCTTCAGTAGCAGGAACAAAGCCTGCTGTCAAATAAGCCTCAGTAGCCGAAATAGTCGCTGGTGTTGGCTCACTAACTGTAGAAGAATTACCTGGTACATGGGATAGAGATGAATGTACATGTGATGCTCTATAAGTGTCCTTTTAGTATTTTTCTTACTTTTTTTTCGAGCGGACATGAATAAAATCATCTTCTTCGACTAGATCTTCAGTATATTCATACTCCGAAAAGTCGTCGCTCAAAGCGTCCGGAACAAGCTTATTGGTGGTGGGTACCTTTGGACTTGAGAGTGATGTGATCTCAGCAGCATCATTCGGTGGCTCTATCTCTGGAATGTCTTCATTAAACATATCGTAGGATGATAAATCAATTTCTAAGGCCGCCACTTCTTTGCGCGCAATAATTTTAGCTCATATGCTTGTTCCTTAGCCTGTGTGGCAATTTCAAATTCATCCATGTTTATGTTTATGTCTATGTCATGAGACCTTGTGTACTCGTTCAAGGACATACACTTGTTCAAATCATAAATAGTAATAGAAGGGAGGCTTATATCATCCTTACTGGACCCAAATTCATCAAACTCCTATCATGCATGCGAGACGGTCGAACTGAGATATCATCCATAATCTGCAATGTTGAAGGAAAATTTGCTATATCGTCTGAGGCGTCCGAGACATCTAATACCTCCAGTTGGCGTTCCGTCTCTAGGGTAATAGGTGCATCATTGGAGGAAGGAGTCGGAGACTAAAGTGCGAGAATGTGAGCATCAATGATTGACTCGGCCTGATGAGGATTGGCTGAGGAGTTTAGCGTACTAATGATGGATTGATCCTCCTGTTGCTCGTCTTCAGTAGCAGGAACAATGCTTGCTGTCAAATAAGCCCCTGTAACCGAAATAGTCGCAGGTGTTAGCTCACCAACTGTAGAAGAATTACTTGGTATATGGGATAGAGATGACTTGTCCCCTTCAATACTAGCTACTGGAGGGGGGTGAAAATCCTCTGTCCCCGTTTGTGTATGTCCCCGAGTCCCTAACCAATCGGAATTTACTATATATATATATATATATATATTTGTTTTAATTATATATAAAAATGGTGAATTGTGATTGGCTGGGAACACGGGGACATACACTGACGGGGACAGAGGATTTTTTGCCACTGGAGGGATATTTGTACTTAGAGGAGTATCTGTCCCAGCAGGAATTGAGCCAGTAGTAGTAACATTCTGTTTTACCCAAACATGCCTAGTTTTAGCGAACGAAAGTACACGGCCAGAAGATAAAATCTTCTGTGTAGCAGGCGGGTTTTCCTGTTTCTCAATTCTCGGAGCAAGTCCTTGATTAGTGGGTGGAGGAGGCTGATTGGCGATTGGAGTTCCAGAAATCACATTGGACTTCAATAAATTCCCCTTTTGTGACGATGTGTGCGAGGCTTGTGGAGCACCAAAATCAGTCTTGCAATCATGAGAACTATGTCTGATTTTGTAGCAACGTGTACAATATGCAGGTAGGTTGTCATATGTTGTATACTGTAGAATCCATTACCAGTGCGCTTGTGCAGGATCCATACACGCGAGGGAAGCTCCTTCAATAAGTCCGCCTCGACACAGACCTTTGCCACACTAGGCCTTGTCAAATTTGCCGTGGGTAAATCCACCGCCAATGGTTTACCAACAGCCGATGCTAATGAGAAGAGCTTCGACTTATTAAAAAGATGTACCGGCAGTCCCTTAAAGCCTATCCAAATCAGAATAATAAAGGGTTCCATCTTAATAGAGAAATCGTGCGACCATTTAAATACCCTCTTCTGCAAATTACAGAACGTCCAAGCATTCTGACGCCAAAGATGACAGTAGTCCTCCTCAAGATCAAATGGGATCAAGACGTGATGAGGATCCAACCATCCGATACAAAAGGAACCCTTGAAACCTACCTTGTGAAAAGCTTTTCGTAATGCGTCCATAAATAGAGCATTACGAGAAAACTTGCCCACAAGGGTGAACTTCCATGGCTCCTCAAGTATATCATGTTCGAATTCTTCAATAGTAAGACAAGGTTCCCCTTTGTATATCGCCAAAGGGCTAATTGGAAGAGAGGGAACCACCTTTTTTGGACCCGCAACTAGATCAGCAAAGGACTTTTTAGTCCACACGTTGCCACCACCAGGGGGCAGCTCTTGGGTGGCGTTGGCCATAGGCCCCAGAGAAGCCTTATCGGCTGAAGCAGAAGCAGCAGTAGAGTTGCAGGCCATTGAGGCAATTCATCAAATAGTTGGCGGGCAATTACATCTAACATATGAATATTTTTCATAAAAGATCATGTGATTTTATTAAAATATTAGGGATATATATATATGTATATATATATATATATATATATATATATATATATATATATATATATATATATATAAGCATCAAAATGTAGTAGAATTGTCCGAAGCCAAGTTAATTTCCAGAGTTGGCCGCCTTGACTTTGGGAATTAAGGATGAGAAGCGGCTTGCCTAACCATATTATGGAGTTGTGTCCTTAAAATTTGAGGTCCTCTTTTTCTAAATTGTAACTTTATTTATAAAAACAAAATAGGATACAAAATAGGAAATAAAGGCCCAAAGACCTAAGACAAAACAGGCCAAATGGCTATAAAAGGCTAAGGCCTCTTAAAAGACTTATATCTAGTCGTCATGTGATCCTCTATAAGTGTCCTTTTAGCATTTTTCTTTCTTTTTCACGTGCAGACAGGAATAAAATCATCTTCTTCGACTATTCTTCAGGATATTCATACTCTGAAAAGTCGTCGCTCAAAGCGTTTGGAACAAGCTGGGTACCTTTATACTTGAGAGTGTCTCAGCCGCATCCTTCATTGGCTCTACCTCTGGGAGGTCGTCATTAAACATATCGTAGGATGATAAGTCAATTTCTAAGGCCGCCACTTCTTTGTGCGCAATAATTTTAGCCTTATCTGCTTGTTCCTTTGCCCGTGTGGCGATTTGAAATTCATCCATGTCAATATGAAACCTTGCGAACTCTTTCACAGCCAAACCCTTGCTCAAATCATAAATAGTATCAGAATGGAGGCTTATATCATCCTTACTGGACCCAAAGTTCATCAAACTCCTATCCTGCATGCGAGACGGTTGAAATAGAGATATCATCCATAATCCGCACTGTTGAAGGAAACGTTGTTATATCGTCTGAGGCATCCGAGACATCTAATACCTCCAGCTGACGTTCCCGTCTCTAGAGTAATAGGTGCATCATTGGAGAAATGAGACGGAGACTGAAGTGCAAGAATGTGAGCATCAATGATTAACTCGGCAAGATGACGATCAGCTGAGGAGTTTGGTGTACTAATGATGGAGCTTGTGACGGTGAGAGGACTACTCTTAGAAACATCCTGCAAACCATCCTCCTTTACAGACCCAAAAACAGCCTGCGAAGCTTGTAAATCCTGAGTCAAAACCACCGGAAGAGCAGGTGGCAACCTCTTTGCCTTCCCTTCAACCGGTGAATTAACAACGAACTCCGAGACCAGATGGATTGAAGCTTCCACAGCCGGTGCCACCGGGGCTGTTGCTGGGGCGGACCGTGTCGTACTTGGGTTGGAAGACTGGCCACTGGTTGGGACCCAAACAGATTTAAGCTGAAAGTCACCCGTTAGACCAGAAGCAAGAACCTTTCTCTGCGCCGGTTGTGGGTGACCTGGCCTAGGCGCAGCCTTCTTCCTCTCAGCCGGCTTAGTCGTTATAAGCCTTTGAATTGCAGGCGGTTTAACAACTGGATTCTGCTTCCCACATTTACTCACATGATGTCCAATTCGCATACAATTAAGGCAGTATTCTGGTAAATTATCATACACAATTGATTGCCAAAATCCCTTACCAGTCTTAGCATGAGTGATCCTAATTCGATGTGGCAATTCAGATATGAGATCCACTTCAACACAGACTTTGGCAATGCTTGGCCTAGAGGCGGCTGCAGTCGGAGCATCCTAGGCAAGCGGGTGTCCAACCGCCATTGGAATTTAAAATAATTTGGATTTGTTGTATAAGTGAATTGGTAGCCCTTCAAAACCACTCCAGATGGGAACGATGGAGGGTTCTTCGTGAACATTGAAATCATAGGTTCACTTGAAAACTCTCATGGATAATCCGGAAAAAATTCCAAATTCCTTGTCTCCAAAAACGACAATAATCCTCCTCAAGATCAAAATGGATTAACACATGGAGGGGATCCATTCTTCCAATCGAAAAATTCCCTTTGAATCCGACTTTATGGGAAGATTTCCGTAAAGATTCCAAATTTGGGGCATGTTTGTGAAATTTTCCAACAAGAGCAAATCTCCAAGGACTGATTAAAACATAGTGTTCATCTTCTGGGATAACAAGATTCGGTTCCCCTTTATACACATCAAGTGGAGTGATTGGCAGGGAGATAGCCGCTGCTGAGGACGGGATAAAAGTTCGGCGAAGCTCTTTTCTTTCCAAGGCGCCGGGACGGCAGCGGGAGCCACTTCTGCCGGTTGGACGGTGGCCATGAGTGGCCGCAAGAGGGTAGCAGACAAAGAAGGCAGATCTAAGTGGAGCTAAAGCTGGCGACTTCTTTGAGGCATTTCGTCGAACAGGTTAAGGGCAATAATTGAATAAGAGAATTTTTGGGCGTAGCTAGCTTTGCTTTGGCCTTTGAAGCAGAATGAAAATAAGTGGTTGCATATCAACAAGAGCAAGATCGAATTAAAAGAGACAAGAGTATGCCATCGGAGATTCGTGCCAAAAGTATGGAAGACAAGTTATTTCTCCTCTGTTTCTACCTAAAATTTGAGGTCCTCTTTAGGACCATGAACCCCATTTAAGAATTACCAACTAAGCAACATTTTGCATCTAGCAACTATTAATCTAAAAGGTATAATACTAATTATCAAGGGTTTGTGATATTTTTCATAAAAAAATAAAAATAAAAAGTTTGTGCTACTATTTTTGTCATTTAGTGGAGGAAAGATTTGGTGCGAGTAGTTTTTGATGATCAAGAAGATTATTTATTTATTATAGTAGTTTCTTTTTCTTTTCTTTTTTCTCTTTTTTTAAGAAGAAGAAGAAGAAGACTAGGGTTTACTTTTTCTTTTGTTTTAGGACTTTATTTTCTCTTTGTTTGGGTGAAAAATTATAATGTCGGGATGGTTTTTGGATGATCCGCATATTTTGCATTGCTGTGGATTGTTATATTTTTCTCAAAATGTTAATAATTTTTTGTCACCCAAATTTTAATTTATTAAATGTACTATTTACTGGGCAATAATAAGGGGTGTATATTTAAATATTTTAAAAAATTATTATTATTTAGACTGGAGTATAACAAATGTTATGTCAATTACGTTAATATTCTTTGATGATAAAACACTACAAGAAAACAGTGTAACAGGGACGGACAAATCCGTCGCTAATCTTAGTTTAGCGACCGATTAACGGACCGAATCACGTGGTCGTTTATTTTTCACGCAGTAGCGCCGAAATAGCGACCGGGATTTTTTCGGATTCTATTCGGTGGTTATAGGCGTGACCGAAACATTCGGTCGCTATTTAACTGTTTTCTTGTAGTGTGTATTCGTTCGGTAATCGGTCGTTAAATTCCGTCGGTATTCGGTCGTTACCTAAAAATATAGCGACGGAATATCGACCGTTTATGTATCGGTTTGAGTTGGTCAACGGGACCGATACAGCCGACGATTTAGCGAAGGAATAGCGATGGTCCACTTTGGTATCCGTTCGGTCAGTATTCGGTCTCCATTTTAGTGACTGATTTTTTTGGTCGCTATTTTCATCAGTTAAATAACTATTTTCTTGTAGTGAAAAGGTGTATACATGCACAAATGTTCCATAACTTTAACCCAAAAAAATGCTTCATTTTGGATGAAAATTATAGCGTCTCCACATATCTCTATAAATATGGACGATTTTGATTTTTTCCGATTTTTTTTGGCAAATTGGTAAATTTAGTCCCCAAAGTGGAGGACTTTCGCGACGACGGTCCCCGTTGAATATTTCTTTGTATTAAGGTCCCCAAACAATTTGCGTTTGGTGATTATGGTCCTTCCGTCCAATTCTGTTACGGAAAAGTTTAATTTTGATTTATTTTTTAAATCGTTTAGGTTTTACCGGGGGTAGTTTAGGGAATTCACACCCAAATTAACCCTGGGGTTAAACCAACCGCAGTTGTTTATTGGTGGGTTTTTTTAGTTCAGATTTATTGGTGGGTTTTTGAACTTGCTGGGTGACAATTAGTATGAGAAGATTCTTTTTACCCATTTTAAATTCAACTCTTTGAATTTAGTGGATGTAAAGTTTCGATTTTTGTGGCTGTGTTCTTGACTTCTTCAAGTTTTTTTTATGGGTTCCAGTTGTAATCTTGGTTTTAATTTGGTGTTTCTTGCATTTATGCTTGATTCTTTTATGGATTTTAAGGTGCTACTGGTTGTAGCTAAGATTCAACAACTTATTTTGGTATTTTGTGGTATGTGTATTTCGTGAATATAAGGGAAACCTCTTTGGGTCAATGGCTTTTTGGAATAGATCGGAGATAATTTTGTGGTTTTCCTTCTTCTGGAAGCTTGGTGATGGATGCTATCTAAAAATAATCATGGTCCGCCATGGTTGATTTTTGAAGCTTCCTTGGTGTTCTTGCAAGTGTTCTTCATGAAGAAGATGAATTTCAGGTGTTTTGATCCATCTTGGTGAAGTAGCTCACTTGTTTATGTTGTGGGTGGATCGGGCTAACGGGTTATTGGGTCAAGAGGTTAATCTGCGGGTCAGTGGTCTATTTGGCATTCTAACGGGTCACAAAGGTGTGACCCTGTTTTATTTCGCGGGTCAAGAGGTTAATCCGCGGGTCAGTGGGCTATTTGGCATTCTAACGGGTCACAAAGGTATAATATTGGGTCACCATCTGTAATTCTCACACGTCAAAAATCTTCTTCCCGGGTTCCATTCCGTCCAAGATGTCCGAATTTGGGTAGGAAATTTTATGGGACATTGACAATGAGTGGGCAAATCCATGGGCAAATCCCATTTACCCTTCAAAGTAGAGCTCCTATTGGAAGACTCCCCTTCAAAACCACCATAACTCTTTGGGATTTTTCCATAATTTGAAGCTTTCCTCATGGTCTTTAATGGAGATTTGAAATTTTTTTCAAGATGGAAGAAGATGAATGGTATTTTGAGTATTTAAAGTTGGAAAATATCACAATATAATCGTTGGAATAGAGATTACCCATTATACCGTTGCCATTTTAGAAATTTTTTTTTTTCGGTCTAACAACTTCATTGAACAGAATTGGACGAAAGGACCATAATCACTAAACGCAAATTGTTTGGGGACCTTAATACAAAGAAATATTCAATGGGACCGTCATCGCGAAAGTCCTCCACTTTGGGGACTAAATTTACCAATTTGCCTTTTTTTTTTTCTCCAGAAATATTCATACAATTTTATTTTTCTTTTAACATGCAACCATTATCTAAGGTGCGCAAAATTTATATATTTTTGATAGATTTAAGTATGAAATTACTCATCTTACCAAGTAACTTTTTTAACCCAATTACATCTTGTGAAGTCTAAACTAAAGAAAATGATATACAAAGGATTTGATGAGTAGTTGATTGGAAAATTGGTGAAATCCCTCCCCCAAACATATTACGATTGGTGACTTGGGTCCTGAAACTTTATTTTTTTTACTTTTAAATACTCAAACAATTTGTGTTTTGGTGCAATGAGTCCTTCCTTTCAAAAAATCGCCAGTCAACTGCAAATTCAAAATTTCTCATCAATAGTAATTGGTATTTTCGATATTTTGATAAAAAAAAAAGAACCCATATCTAAAACCCGCACCATTTCCATAACCCAATACCTGAATCATCATCTTTACCAATCTCATCCAAGACAACTGTTTTTGCTTGGCGATTTCCCATGTTCGATTGGCCAAATTTATTATACTTTAAGACTTCTCCACCATCCATCTTCACTCCATCACTTTTATTAACTTTTGGTATGTTTAAATCTACCCTACCCATGTATGCTTCCTACTCCAAATAGCTATGATCTAGATTACCAGTTATCCCATTGTCATTGCTCGTAGAAGACTGATTATTGTTCAATGTAGTAACTTCACGATTATCAGCTGCCTTCTCATGAGAAGATTCACTCTTTAGCTTCTTATGCTTTTTTGAATCAGAAGTTGAAGCATTCTTTGTAATTCTCGGAGAGCTATTGATGACTAGATGCAACTTCCGAACTAACTCTTCATCTGTTCTTGCAACTTCTGCTGCCTTAGTTGCTTCCATAGCAGTCATTCTTGAGGCTTCCACCATCTCCTCATTTGGTGCAATGGGTTATGGAAATAGGGCGGGTTTTAGATATGGATTTTTTTTTATCAAAATAACGAAAATACCCATTACTATTGATTATGAATTTTGTGTTGATTAACAGTTGAATAGCAATTTTTTTAACAGAAGAATTCAAGTCACCAATCGTAATATATGTTTAGGGGAGGGATTTTACCAATATGCCTAGTTGATAATATATAATTTATTGAAAGAAGGTCAAATAGGGCTGAGGGATGTAACTGATTGCGAATGTCAATGAATAATTTGGTTTGTGAGATCTTAGTCCAGTAACAGGCGACTTCACATTAATATTAGTACTAATGTAAAGTGCCTAAAAAGAGACATATTTTTCCTTGATAAAAGAGAAGTTTTTTTTTTGGTACTTTATTATTTCTTCGAATTTTAACAAACGTTTTTTTTTTTTTTTGGATCCCTTTTCCGACTCCAAAGGTAAGAAAAGGTCAACTAGACCACAGGAAAATAGTTTATAGTCACCAATTCAAGACAATGTCACCAGAGACCGCCATTTTGAGAGGAGATAGTTAAATATATATTCACATGTTCAATATTATTTGTCGCACTTTCTTTTTTATCCTATGTCCTATTCATAATTCATTAAAAGTCGTAGAAAATTTAAAATGATGTTCATGTTGATGCCGAAACTCACTTTTTCAATCCGATTGGTAATTCTGTAGATTTCAATAAACCACACCTACTTGGTATAATCAATTTCCTTAATCTCTTCAATTATCATGGTCTTCAAGATTAGAAACCTATGGATTATGATATGGACAGGTACGATGATTTTCAACATCCAACCAAGTTTAGGTCAACCAGTAGTGCCTTGTTACTTCATTTTCGGCGATTCCCTTTTTGATAATGGTAATAACAACAACCTAGTGACGACCCTCAAGGCTAATTATCCACCTTATGGGATTGATTTCCCCGGCGGTGTTGCGACAGGGAGATTCACCAATGGGCGTACTATGGTCGATATTATTGGTACGTTTTGAATTTTATTATGATTTTCTCTGGATTCATAGTTTTTTTTTCTCTTCTTAGTGTCTGGAATCATTTGATCCTTTTTTGTTCAAGGGTAACTGCAGGTTGAATAGCTCCATTGGAATTGTATGGGAAAATCCTCTGTCCCCATTCCTATCCCTTCTTTGTCTCCAACCAATCAGAATTTAGTACTTCCTCCATTCCCTATTAATTGTCGTTTAGGAGATATCTAGGTATCCAAATTAATTGTCGTTTAAGGTTGTTTTATTAGTTGTCAACAATTTATTCCAATTATACCCTCAACATTTTCCTTTCTTTATGACAAAGAAGTGAGAGAGAGGGAGGGTGGGGGATAATATTGGAAGTTTAGGTGAAAATGACAACTTCCTTAATTTTCTCAAATTGTCTAAAGAGTCTTATATTTAGGAATGGAGGGAGTATATAAATATTTTTTTTAATTATATATACACAGGGTGAATTGTGATTGGTTGGAGATAGGAATGTGAATAGTAACGGAGACAGAGAATTTTTTGCCGGGTAACTGTAGGTTGAATAGCTCCATTGGAAACTACCGGCCCTAATTCTATGGGCAGGTCGGCTAAGATTTTTGAGAAAGAAGAAATTTCGTAAATAAGAAAAATAATATATCTCGAATAAATAATATGGTGGGTGGTGTACAAAGATAAAGATCAGTCTAACAACAATATTGATGAGCGGACAAATCTAACAACAATCTAGAAAGAAGCAGAAAATATTCTGGGCATATAATTATAGTATCAATAATACTCTCAAGTTTATAAAGATCAATAATTCTAACCATTACTCAAATCTACTTCCAAACCACAATTAAGGTCACATAAGATACATAGACAAGCCTCATATTTATATAGGAGTCAAACCCTAATAGAATCTGTGAGATAATTAGGACGTAACACCTCACTCCGTGAGTATTTTTATATGCACCCATTTCTGTGTTAGTTTCAATTTGATATTCGATTTTGTGATTCGGGAATTTTAGGAATAACACCTTTTTTTTTTATCTTAACATGGGTTAAAATTCTCTCCTATATATACTAGTTTAGAGTAAAGTCCCCTTTGACAAGTGTAGGACATTTGGCAAGTTTATAGGGTTTTTTTTAATAATAAGTTCTTGGAACCTACTCAGCTGGGAGCCTACGTTATTATTATTATTATTATTATTATTATTATTATTATTATTGTTATTATTATAGATAAAACTACATTTCACAAACACATTTAAGTTTGTTAAAAATTTAACCCATGTTAAGATAAAAATGGTGTTATTCCTAAAATTTCAGAATCACAAAATCGAATGTCAAAATAAGTGCCCATAAAAATACTCACGGGTGATGTGTTACATAGGAAATCTAAACTGACTCAGAACTAATAAACCAAAACTAAGGGGGGTGTATTCAATATAGAATCTATTGAATTTTTAAGGAGTTTTAAAGTCCATAGGTATTCAATTTAGATTTTTTATTTAATAATTTAGTCCAATGAAATCTCAGAATTCTATTGTATTTAATAATTTTATTTACTTGTTGCAGCGGAGTACTTAGGTTTTGAAAATTTTATTCCTTCATTTGCCGCTGCAAAGGGCCAAGAAATCATGAACGGTGTGAATTATGCATCTGGAGGAGCAGGAATTTCCGACGAGACCGGTAGCCACCTGGTATATTCGTTATAATAGTGTGTACATATAGTGACAGATCTAATTGATGAAGGGTACACTCTCCATGATTATTTTGAATATTCAATTTTCTAACCGCAACAAAACATTTATCCCAAGTAATTGGGTTCGGCTACATATATTAATATAAAATTTATGTGATCGTTCGAATTAATACATTTCCTTCATTTTCTTCTATCAAACACTATACTCTCATCCAAGTCTAACAAATTTATATCATTCTTAATGAGTTCGATTCAAATCTTCCTCAGCCACCCCTACCTCTTACAACCTCATGCCTCAATCCTTCAAGTTTTCGAACCGGAGCGTTACTTGGTTTCTTTTTATGTGTTCAAATCACCGCAAACGATTTTCTCTTATCTTTTCTTCAATAGGTGTCATTCCTATTTTCTCTCGGATAATCTCATTCCTCACACTATCCTTTCTAGTATGCCCACACATTCATCGTAACATACGAATCTCCGTTACACTCATTTTTTGGATATGACATTTTTTCACGGCCCAACACTCTATACTATATAACAACATAAGTTTAACAGCGGTTCTATAAAACTTTCCCTTCAATCTTAACAATATATTACATTCGCACAAGACACGCGTTGCACCCTTCCATTTTAACAGATCAACTTCAACTATATGCTTTAATGATATTCAACTTTAAAAAAAAATTATGTTCTCTGAAATTCTTTAATTGTTTTAAAGAATTTAATTTGTTCTTACTAAGTTTTTGGTTCGGATCTTCTGTGACCCTCCCGTGCCTTTTTAATTACGAGAAGTTTCATTCATATAACCTAAATTAAAATGGGTAAACACATGATAACTATGTATGAACGTGATATATAGAATGTCACCTGTCACAAAGAGTGTCACATAAAATCCCGAGAACTGCTCCACCACAGGGGCAAAGTCCTCCAACCTCCTGCTGCTTCTTATATGCTTGTTTTTTTTTAATGGTGGTCAGATAGGAAATTAATTATTAAAGGGAATTGGCCTGCTCAATTGGCTGTCATGGTGGCAATGCTGACAATTGATTTTTAATGTTCAGGGAGACCGTATTAGCATGAAGAAGCAGTTGATAAACCACCAAACAACAATTTTAAAACTTGCTTCTTTACTTGGAAACAAGACTGCAGCAGACATCCTCCTAGGCAAATGTTTGTACATCGTTGGATCTGGTAATAATGACTACATTCACAACTACTTCAAGCCCAAGCATTATAACACCAGCAAATTATATACACCCCAACACTATGCCCAGATCTTGCAACAACAATATTCTCACCAGCTAACGGTTAGTATCAACAATTATTCAATTACTTTTTTACATTATTTGACGGCCAAGGTCTGTCCTCAACCAGTGTCTCCATGCAATTCACCACGTGAATGTGAATAATAACTGCTGAAGAAGTTGAATGAAAGGGATATTCACGTGGCCAATTCTGAATGGTTGGGACAGGACAGGCTTGACGACATTAGTTGGGGACAAACAAATTTTCCCCTTATTTGACTCATATTGATGCTCCGTATCTTGTACAAATTGAAAATAATTTAAAATTTTGAGTTATTTCATTTTTACTTATGAATTGTGCTAGATTCTTTACAATTTTGGAGCAAGAAAAATAGCAATATTTGGACTTAGTCCAAGTGGTTGCACCCCAGCAATGAGAAAGATGTATGCAAAAGGGCTACAAATATGTGCGGATTTAGTGAATAATGCAGTCCTACTATTTGATGTGAAGCTCAAGAAAGTTGTGGACAATCTTAACTCAAAACTCAATGCTGCAAACTTTACCTATATCAACATTTTTAGCATTCAATTTGGAAATATTCTATTTAATGGTGAGTTCATTTCACATCCTATTTCAATTTCCACGAGTTCTGTGACAATGAAGTTTTTCTCAAATATTTCTTTTAGATATTAGTAGTACATCTTGCTCCCTTTAACCTTCTTATAATTTAATTTTTTTTTAAACCCGCATGGGTGCATTCGTATTAATTAATCGAGAAACGATCATTAGAGATCACCTCCATCTCATAATTTAATATAATAGATGTCGTCATATATTTTTGTCCGATATACTACCTCCACATCATAATTATATGTCGTTTAACACATATAGTGAAAATTAAGAAGGCAAAAAAAAATGTACTTTGTTATGTTTGTTAGTGAAATTATCGGGCTTGGCCTTAGACTGGCCATGGTTTGGCATAATGGGCCAACCATAACAGTCTTTTTTTTAAGCAACATTTTTTGCCAAAACGGATTCCCCAAATCCGTTCTCACTTGAGGACGGATTTGGGAAATCCGTTCTAGGCTGACGTGGCAAGAATCCAACTTGTTGGGAGTCTTGCCACGTCAGCCAAAAACGAATTTCCAAAATCCGTCCTCAATTGAGAACGGATTTGGGGAATCTGTTCTTGCCAAAAAAGTTGGTAAAAAATAGATTGTCATGGTTGACCCATTATGTCAAACCATAGCCAGTCTAAGGCCAAGCCCGAAGTTATCAATATTACTTTCTTAAATAAGACTTGAAGTTGAATACTACAATCTATTTAAGAGAGTAATATTGATACAACAACAACAAAGCCTTAATCCCAAGTAATTGGAGTCGACTACATGAATCAATATAAAATTTCAGTGTGGTCGTTCGTATTAATACAATCCCTACACTTCATTCTATCAAATATGATACTCTCATCCAAGTCTAACAAACATCATACTCCCTCAATTACTTACTATAAGTTTTGAAATAGGAAGTCCAACATCGAGTGCCTAGGGAAGATCCAAATCACTTATAAGTTCATAGGTTAACACCTCACATTGTCAATTGATTTTGAGAGGATATGGAGGCCCAGAAAATTTAGCGAAAATTAAAGAAGCAAAAGGCAAAGTACGTTGTGAGTCAAAATACCAATATTACTTTCTTAAATATGATTGTATACCACTAATTTTATTTAAAAGTGTACTATTAATATTTTGATTAAAAAAATATCTTAATTTTTATTTTTCGCTAAATGTTATGAAAGTTTTATAATAAGAAATGAAGGTAGTACTCCAATATAACGAAACTTTCCTTTAATCAAGTCAGGGGCCTGCCCCCAAGATTTTTAAAAATACTACTCCCTCCATTCCTAAATGTAAGACTCTTTAGACAATTTGAGAAAATTAAGGAAGTTGTCATTTTCACCTAAACTTCCAATATTATCCCCCACCCTCCCTCTCTCTCACTTCTTTGTCATAAAGGAAGGAAAATGTTGAGGGTATAATTGGAATAAATTATTGACAACTAATAAAACAACCTTAAACGACAATTAATTTGGATACCTAGATATCTCCTAAACGACAATTAATAGGGAATGAAGGGAGTACTATTTATCGAAATTTGATGTGTAATTTGAAAAATTTTATCAATTTCGCCCCCCAAAATTTTTTTTTTGCCTTTTTTATTGGCCCCCCAAAATTTTTATCAGTTTCGCCCCCCAACACCAAATTCCTGGCTGCGTCCCTGATTCAAGTTGTTTTGTTTTATTTAATGTAGTTCTTGCTCTTTTCATAATCAATCGTAAATAAATAAGAGGGGTTGTTGGTGAGACTTAATCTATGTTCAAATACTAAAAATGTTCACTTATTATGAAATGGATGGAGTACTATGCTAATTTACGATTTTATAAGTTTTGTTTCTCTTTGTCAGGTACGGGCACAAATACTCCGGAACAACCATGCTGCCAAGTTTCGGAAGAATACAAAGGAAAATGTATACCTAA
Source organism: Vinca minor (assembly GCA_026122235.1). Taxonomy (NCBI): domain Eukaryota; kingdom Viridiplantae; phylum Streptophyta; class Magnoliopsida; order Gentianales; family Apocynaceae; genus Vinca; species Vinca minor. The sequence goes on along the minus strand of JAOCZM010000278.1, from coordinate 1,256,659 downwards.
GACAAGACCATGCGGCTGCAGGAACTCCCATTTGTTTTTTGATAGTGCTCATCCCACTGAAGCTCTTAATATTTTCACTGCAAACAGGGCTTACAAATCATTTCTTCCCACTGATGCCTATCCACTGGATATCTACACACTGGTTCGACTATGATGCAACATATCAGGGGCGGCTGCCCAGCTGACCGAACAGTACCTTTTATAGTACTATAGATAAATAACTCTTTTGTTCGAACTAAGTTGATGAATGAAGCTAACAGAAATTGTACTTAACTATAAATTGGCAAATTTAAAAGTTAAAAACTTAGTGGGAGAGTTTATTTAACCGATTTTGATATGAGTTGCTGTTATTATATAATTTGGAATATAGTTGTGTAATTCATATCACCACATGGAAGAAAAGAAAACTAAGAAATCTTCCTTAATTTTTTTATTTTAGTAGTAAATTCTATATAGGGTAAAAGGTGCTCACACCCCCTAAACTTTTCTCGATTTTGGTTTTTAACCCTGAACTAAAAAACGCAAAGTCCTTGACCCTAAACTTTTATGGAGTGTTAAAGTTTCCTTTTCCATCCAATTCCACAGTTAAATCTAACAAAATAGCAACACGTGACTCTCACATTACTTAACTTAAGGGCATTTTAAGAAAAAATATATTATTACCTAAAAAAAAATCAAAATGAGATAAGAAAACGGCTAAAAGGTAATCATCTCACTTTACTCTAAAAAATCAGTGAACACTCTAAAATACATAGGATTTCGTCCAAACATTTATCTTGAAGTTTTCTTCTTAAAGAAAAATATAGTCCTCTTCCCATCAAAAATATATATATATATATATATATATATATATATATATATAGCATACTAGTAGTAATATGCATTTGGTCCATTCTCATGTTATTTGAAAAAAGTGGAGAAATTCATAAAAAAATAGGTTTATCAAAAAAAAAAATATGAGGGAAAATTTTGGCGAATTTTTCTTATCCTATTTTGAATTTTTTTTAGGTCAGGATCTAATTTTCTCAAAATGTTCATTAGTTAAGTCATGTGAGAGTCACATGTTACTATTCCGTTATATTTAACGGTGGAATTGGATGGAAAGTTAAACATTAACACTCCATAAAAGTTCAGGGTCAAAAACCAAAATCGAGAAAAGTTTAGGGGGAGTGAACACTTTTTACCCTTCTATATATTAGAATACTTTTCTTGATTCAATCAAAAAAATTATTAGACTGCTTATTCTTTTTTCGATAAAGAGGAAAATAAAACTTGAAAAACAATTGAAATTTTGAAAGGGCCAAGTAAATTCAGCAAGAATGAAAAAATGTACATTTTGTTGGATACTAATCTAGTGCAAAGTTTATCCAGTACAATGTTAATCCAGTGCTAAGTTAATGTAGTACTTGTTTTTTTTAAGGATCTAGTACTAAGTTAGTCCAGCAAATAACAAAACCCAAAAAAACTTGTTGACAGTGGCGGACCTTCATAGAGGCAGAGGCCACGACCCCCAAATTAAAAAAAAAAATTATATATTAATACTAGGTATATATAGGTCTTTATAATATAAGTTTTTTTCTTGTCAATTCTTTTAAATTAATTTTTATCTCTTTTCGAAAATAAATATCGTTTAAATTTAAATCTTCTAAGTTATGTGACAAATATGTGCTAAGTTATCCCAATTTCTTTTGTTACAGCTAATGGAATGTGAAATGTAATCACAAGGTCCATAGCCCAGTGGGGCTATGGCCCACGGTCGTGGGTTCGATACTCTCCTCACACAAGGGGCATGTTTTAATTTTCTTTTCTTGGGTTCTCTCTTGCGTGAGACACTTATATTCCCACTACATGGTCTTCTAATCTACCTCATCTTTGAGGCACTTATATTCCCCCTCATGGGGCAACCGACATGCCAATCTTCTAATTTACCTCATTTGTGAGGCACTTCTATATATATATAATTTCTGTCCTACATGCGCTCCCTCCTCTGGTGAGGTCCCCAAAAAAAAATGTGAAATGTACGAAGTTATGTGGCCAATAGGTAAAGTAATTGGTGGAAAATGATGTGACAAATAAGATGAGATTCGTAGGCGGCATTACAAAGGGATAGCGCGATATAATAAGAGATTTGTCTCATGTGTCAGTTGTGAGACAATTTAGACCATCGCTTCAAACTCCTATAAAATTAAAGCCCCTAATATTTTTTTTATTACTAAAGTTTTACTTAAAAAAAAATTAGAGGCTCATATAATTACATCACACCCGTTGCCCACTAAATATAGACTTAACCTAAGCCCAATAAGACTCACTACAAAAAAGTCTCTTCCATCATTTTCATTCCTAAAATTTTGGAGTTTTTTGTTCACTCTACTCTTTTATTCCTAAAGGAAGATAAATTAAAAAAAAAAAAAAAAAAAAAAACTATTGCCTTAACCACCTTTGTCTAGTGTGCCATCTTTAGCTTGCCGGGATATCTTCTTCACATCCATGAAAGATCTTTTTCAATCTCTCATCTTCAACCTCACTTGATATCCTCATCTTCATCTTTTTATGACGCGGACTATGAAAGTAATCCGTGGCCGCAGCGTCAGCGGACTATGAAATTGTGAAGTTGACGATGATGAGTTTTAAAATATTGGACGTATCAAAAACCAAAAAAAAGTTTGAAAATATTAAGGATGAAGAAGTATAAATATTAAATAAATTTGTGTAGATTTAAGCAAAAAGAAAACAAATTGGAACTTGATTGATGTTTGACGCAAACGAATAAGACAAAATTTGCTGCATAAAGTCAAAGCTTGTACACTAAAAACGTTATCCACATTCACAGGGCCCCATTCTTCAATCCGATGGAAAATTTAGAGGATGTAAATCAAGGTGACTAGTGGCTTGACCAGGTGGCAGGGCTTGTCTTAGCCCACCACAAGAAGCTACCCCACATTGGAGGGTTGAAACTTACACAATGCGGCTGCCAAGATTCAATCATGCGTCATTGTGCACAATGTACCACCCCGTAACTGGCTGCCCTTGCGGACGCATAAAATCAAAGTTAAGCATATTGTAAATATGAAAGTGAGAAACTGGATGAGATGAGCCTCTTGTCTGTTGTTTGAGCCGGAGAGGAGTCGAGCAGATGGGGGAGAAAGGAGGATGAGAGAGGAAAGAAAGTGAATTTTTAGGGTTTTGTTTTTTAATTTTTTTAAATGTATGATATGAATTGTTCAAAATGTCCCAATTTTTTGGATTTCTGTCGTGCTGTAATGGAAAAAATGGATAGAAGGGTCACGATTTGTATGTCTAAACACTTTAAGGGCAGAACTTGACATTTGTCTGAAAGTAAAAACCAAAGTGGAATTAAGCAATTGAACATTCTAAATCGTATGAAGTGGTTAACATCATAAACATTACATTTCCCTTTATTTCCTTGAACCTATTCTTTAAAAGAGGTTTGGTTTTTCTATTAGTGCTAAAAATATTGAAGGATCATATATCATTGTGGAAGATAATGTCATGGTAGAATTATATCACTAATTAATAGAATCATCACCAAAGAATTTATATGGGAGGATTAACTACACTGAAGGGAAGCTAAATCCCTTTAGAAAAGTAATAAAATTTTGTGAGGCTTCATATCTTATTCTAACATTGGCGTTTATTTTTGCCTGAATTCATTATTTTATTCAAGCAGATTAATTTAGAAATTGGTTGCGATCTCTATAAAAAGATGCTTTAACTAGAAGCGACCGTGAGGTCGTGGGTTCGATACTCTCTCCGTATATGGGGCATGCTTTAATTTGACTCCCTTTCTAGGATTACTCTCTCCTCCTCTGGTGAGACAGGTTTATCTCCCTGCTCATGGGGCAACGGGCGTAAAAACTACTAGAAGCACTGGCCACGTGCTGATCCATTGGAGAATTCATTTATGAAACCACTTTCTTCCATGTACACGGTTCTAAAGAGTTGACTCCTTGCAAACAGATAAGCAAAAATCTTTCCAAGGACCAATATGAGAAAATAGTGTTGATTCGTTTGTTAAAATATTAATGTGCGTTTGTATTTTCTTCCATCGTGGTATTCATGGCATAATATAAAATTTAAAAAAAAAAACAAATATTATCATAAAAATATACATACATTTAATCAAATGATATTTTTTAATAATTTTCTCATGCTATTTTGACGTATGGTCCGTGATAATAACATCTACAAATTAGACATTTTTCTTCATTTTTTTGGTCAATTTTTAAAATTAATTTGTCTCTTTTCAAAGATAAGTATCGTTTAAATTCAGGTCTTCTAATAAAAATATATATTTCTAACTCAAATATATCGTTTTACACCGTGAATGAATTTTAGTTCGGCCCTCCTAAATTTAAATTCTGACTCTGGCACTGGTACCACTGAAACAAATGGATTAAAGACTGGCCTGATATTTGACAATGGATGAACGGAGTGGGTGTTCGTAGAATATCACGAAAACAATAGTCTCTGACTCTCTCTACACCGTCACGTTAGTTGCGGAATTATACCCTAAAATCAAAGTAAAAGACATTAGAAAATGCAGATTCAAGAATCATTTTGATTTATTTGCATATTATTATTTTTCTTTTATTCAGCATCGCGAGAATTTATGAGATGCACACAGAATAAAATTAAAAGAATAAAAGAATAAAAACTCCAGGACAACCTGATAATTGTATTGAAAGATTCTTCATCTAAGCTAGCTATAAAAATGAACAATATTTCATTTCATGAACAACCTTTGCTGTTCTTCAATCTCATCCCCCAAGTAATGGCGAAGAGCCAAGTTTCCTCAATTCTTTTAGCTTTTGCTCGGTTTATATTGTACATTTTTGTTTGCAAAGGTTTATTCATTTCTGGCATTGAAACAACGTTATTAGGTAACCCTAATAATGTTCCTGGTTTCTTCATCTTTGGAGACTCATTGTTCGATAATGGCAATAATAATAACCTCCAGACAAAAGCCAAAGCCAATTATCATCCTTACGGAATCGATTTCCCCGGCGGTCCAACTGGTAGATTTACCAATGGACGAACTATTGTTGATATTCTTGGTCTGTTCTTAACCTCTAACATGTCCAACTAAATGTTCAAATTCTTGGGGGTGAATTTCATTTTGGTCCCTGTAAGTAGTTTGCAGTGTCAAGTTCGTCTTTAAAATTTTAGAAATGTCAACTTCGTCCCTAGAAATGGCTCGCAGTGTCAAGTCGTCCCTGAAATTTTAGAAATGTCAACCTTATCCCTAGAAATGACTCGCATTGTCAAGTTTGTCATTGAAATTTCAGAAATTTCAACCTTCATACCAAGTGTTGTTGCAATCCGTAGAAGTTTTGTATATATATTTTTTCAGTTTGATTATGATTTCATTATAATTGGTTTTGAATATAGTTCACGAAAATTTTAAAATTTCACTTCTTTGTTAGTATAGAGTTAGTCAACGACGTAATGACTTATTTAGAACATAAGGGTCATTTCTTAGGATAAGGTTGACATTTATGAAATTTTAGTGACGAACTTGACACTGTGAGCCATTTATAAAGACGAGGTTGACATTTCTGAAATTCCATAGACGAACTTGAGAATGCGAGCCATTTGCAGGGAAAAAATGAAATTCACCCAATTCTCGGAGTCCATCTTTTCTAATATAATAGTTAGTCTCTTTTTTCGTCTTTTTTTTCTTCTTTTTTTTTTTGCAGGTGAATTACTAGGGTTTGAGAATTATATTCCTCCATTCACAACTGTCAAAGATCAGGAAATAATCAAAGGTGTTTTTAATTATAATAGATTTTTATTATTGAGAAGCCTCTAAAAGAAGGCTAAATGGGAGGGGGACATATACCGAAACCTCCCCAAAAGAAGTGCAATTGCACCCAATACAACATGAAAGCAAAAGAAAATCCCAGACTGTGATTAAATCCTGCACTGTTTCAGCTGTTACAGGGCAATTCTGCTCTGTTTCAGCTAAAACGGGGGATTTCTGCACAAGTACACTGTCCAAAACAGGGAATTTCTGCACTGAAATGGCTAAATCTGCACTGAAACAGCTCAAACTGGATAAAAACAGCAGTGGAGCAGGTCACCAAAGTCTCTTAAAAATCCAGTAATCCGACTAGATCTAAAAACATGAAATTACTTGAGTCGAATGTATGGAGTACCAATAATGGATAGGCTTCGTAGCGAGTAGTCGAACGTGAGGTACAAGCCAAGTTTGCTAAAGCATCTGCAACTTTAATAACTGCATTTGCAATACAAAAGACTAAGGCCTCTTAAAAGGCTTATATCGAGTCGTCATTTGATGGTCTATAAGCGTCCTTTTAGCATTTTTCTTACTTTTTCGCGAGCGGACAGGAATAAAATCATCTTCTTCGACTAGTTCTTCAGGATATTCATACTCCGAAAAATCGTCGCTCAAAGCGCTCGGAACAAGCTTATTGGTGGTGGGTACCTTTGGACTTGAGAATGTCTCAGCCGCATCCTTCATTGGCTCTACCTCTGGGAGGTCTTCATTAAACATACCGTAGGATGATAAGTCAATTTCTAAGGCCGCCACTTCTTTGCGCGCAATAATTTTAGCCTCATCTGCTTGTTCCTTAGCCCGTGTGGCGATTTCAAATTCATCCATGTCAATATGAAACCTTTCGAACTCATTCAAAGCCAAATTCTTGCTCAAATCATAAATAATATCAGAAGGGAAGCTTATATCATCCTTACTGAACCCAAAGTTCCTCAAACTCCTATCCTGCATGCGAGGCGGTGGAATGGAGATATCATCCATAATCCGCAATGTTGAAGGAAATGTTGCTATATCGTTTGAGGCATCTATATCGTTTGAGGCATCTGAGACATCTAATACCTCCAGCCGACGTTCCTTCTCTAGAGTAATAGGTGCATCATTGGAGGAAGGAGAGGGAGACTGAAGTGCGTGAATGTGAGCATCAATGATCAACTCGGCCAGATGACGATCAGCTGAGGAGTTTGGCGTACTAATAATGGAGCTCGTGACGGTGAGAGGACTACTCTTAGAAACACCCGGCAAGCCATCCTTTTTTGCAGCAGACCCAAAAACAGCCTGCGAAACCTGTAAATCCTGAGTCGAAACCACCGTAAGAGTAGGCACTGGGGCTGGCTGAGCCGCTATCGGCATTCTAGCTTCAACAACCGGTGCCACCGGGGTTGTTGTCGGAACCGACCGTGAAGTACTTGGATCGGTGGATTGACCACCGGTAGGGACCCAAACAGATTTATCCTTTGCCACCGGGACTGTTGCCGGGTTGGACCGTGAAGTACATGGGTCGGTGGACTGGCCACCGGTTGGGACCCAAACCGATTTAGGAAAGTCAACTGTTAGACCAGAAGCAAGAACCTTTCTCTGCGCCGGTTGTGGGTGACCTTGCCTAGGCGCCACCTTGTCCCTCTCAGCAGGCTTAGTCGTAACAAGCCTTTGTATTGCAGGTGGTTTAACAAGCGGAATCTGCTTCCCACATTTACTCACATGATGTCCAATTCGCATGCAATTAAGGCGATGATTCGGTAAATCATCATACACAATTGATTGCCAAAATCCCTTACCGCCTTAGCATGAGTGATCCTAATTCGATGTGGCAATTCAGATAGGAGATCCACTTCAACACAGACTTTGGCAATGCTTGGCCTAGAGACGGCTGCAGTCGGAGCATCCAAGGCAAGCGGCTGTCCCACCGCCTTTGCAAGCGAAAATAATTTGGATTTGTTGTATAAGTGAATTGGTAGCCCTTCAAAACCAATCCAGATGGGAACGATGGAGGGTTCTTCATGAACATTGAAATCATAGGTCCACTTGAAAACTCTCATGGATAATCCGAAAAAATTCCAAATTCCTTGTCTCCAAAAACGACAATAATCCTCCTCAAGATCAAAACGGATTAACACATGGCGGGAGTCCATTCTTCCAATCGAAAAGTTCCCTTTGAATCCGACTTTATGGAAAGACTTCCGTAAAGATTCCAAATTTGGGGCATGTTTGTGAAATTTTCCAACAAGAGCAAATCTCCAAGGAGTGATTAAAACATCATGTTCATCTTCTGGGATAACAAGGTTTGGTTCCCCTTTATACACTTCAAGAGGAGTTATTGGTAAGGAGATAGCCGCGGCTGATGGACGGGATAAAAGTTCGGCAAAACTCTTTTGTTTCCCAGGCGTCGGGACGGCAGCAGGAGCCACTACCGCCGGTTGGCCGGTGGCCATGAGTGTCACCAAGAGGCAGCGGACAAAGAAGGCAGATTAAAGCTGGCGACTTCTTTGAGGCATTTCGTCGAACAGGTTGAGGGCAATAACTGAAGAAGAAATTTTTTTAGTGTAGCAAGCTTTGCATTGCCACCTGAAGAGAGATAGATTTATTCCTTCAATAACCAAGAATCATAACAAGAAGAGAAACACCCAAAATCACGCGATTCAGCTGCAATATTTGAGGGTTTCTACTGTTCATTGCGCGAGTTACTGTTCATCGCGGGAGCCAGAGCGATAACTACCATTTTTATTTTTTGGTGCAATAGCCTTATAATCAAAGGTGTTAATTACGCATCAGGAGCCGCAGGAATTCGCGATGAAACTGGCAAACAACTGGTAAAATTTGGCTATAATTACAAATCAAATGAAGAAATTCACACATATTATAAGTTATTGCCTTTTTATTTTTAATTTACAGGGCGATCGCATTCCTTTGAACAAGCAGTTGGAAAATCATCAAACTATAATTTCGCGTCTCAATAAATTACTTGGAAACAAAACTGTAACAAATGAGCATCTACGAAAATGTCTATATGTTGTAGGAATGGGAAGTAACGATTACATAAACAACTATTTTACGCCCCAATTTTTTCGAAACAAGCAAGTTATACACACCAGATCAATATGCTCAAATCTTGATTCAGCAATATCATCAGCAGCTAACTGTATGTACAACATTATTATATTATGGGAAATTGGCCGGTTTGGTCCTTAAAGTATTTATGAAATTATCGACTCGTCCTCAATATTTTTGTACTTTGAAGATAGTCCTTTAAGTATTTGCACGCATCCCTTATTGTCCCAGCAACACCAAACTCGGTGGTTTCCGGTCACATCTCTGGTCACGGGCAAGTCACATGCTGATTTTGGTGGGGCAAATTTTGGTCACGCACAAGTCACGTGATGATTATGGAGGCAAATTTTGGTCACGCATAAGTCATCACGTGACTTTCGTGTGACCACATGTGGTTGGAAACCGACGAGTTTTGTGGTACTGGGACAATAAGGGATGCGTGCAAATACTTAAAGGATCATTTGAGAAGTATAAAATCATTGAGGACGAGTCGATAATTTCGTAAATACTTTAAGGATCAAACCGGCCAATTTTCATTATATTATTATTGTGTTGTTAGAATTTTGAAGAAACCCTTTTTATATATGTATTAACTTTTACTATTATCATTTTTTCTAATATTATTGCAGACTATTTATAAATTGGGAGCAAGAAAAGTAGTAGTATTTGGATTGGGACCAATTGGTTGTACCCCAAGTTTCATAGAAAAATATGGAAGAAATGGAATTGGATGCGTCGATTCAATTAATAATGCAGTTCAACTTTTCAATGATAGGCTTAAGTCTCTTATGGATGACCTTAATTCAAATCTTCCATATGCAAAGTTTACTTATATCAACATTTTCAGCATTCAATCAGTAGCTCCTGCAGCTCATGGTAAATAATTTACACTTTATTCCTTCTTCTGATGAGCTACAATATTCTTAACTTTAATATTCTTTAAAATTTTGTTCTCAACGTATTCTTAATTGTTTATTGATAGATCGGTCTGATCATATATACCTATATATAATTATATATACTCTATGATGATTTTCTCATTAGGGGTGGCTAAGTTCTTGGTATATAGCTAGGAGGACCTTGGGTTAGAACTATAGGGTTAGTCGAGCTACCTGCCTTAGTAATAGGCTAACCGAGATGGAAGGGTGTGGTGGAGGTTGGGATTTTTTTATCCAAGTTGTGTATCTCTGCCTTCTAAGACGAGTAGCGTTAGAGAGAGTGAGGAAAAACCTCAACCCGCTCTGATGCTCAAGTTAGTTCAAATAAAAAGAGTACAAAGAACTTATTAACACATAATTCGAGAGATAAAAATAACTTTGATGAAAAATGAAGTGGGAAGGGCTCTGTTTATAGAGGCACTTATCCTAAGGATTTGCGTTATACCGTGTACGAACGTAAGTGAAGTAGAAATTAGCCTTTATGATAGAAATGTCGCCGCGTCTTTGTGAGCCGTTGATGAAGCTCGGTACGGCCGAGTTGCTGGGACGTACCTCATCCATCCGTCTGAGAAGACTTTGAGCGCCTAGATCTTATAAAGGGCTCAACCCAATGCCCGACTTAATATGAGCCCATGGCTCATGTGACCATTATTCGTGGACTTAGACTACGGTCTTCTTGTTGGGGCCCAATCAGTTTGGGTTACCTCATTGTTTTGGGAATGACCCCATCACTCAACAATTTGCCATATTATCCGTGAAAAAAATACAAATTAGTTTAAAAGGTGGTTTTAGCATTGCACTCTTTTTATTTCTGTAAAATTAGCTCGGGCGGGATTTGGCCTTCCGGAGCTGATGGGATTATCTGATGAATTTTGGAAGAATTGAGAGTTGTTTGCACTGTTCCAATTACAGAGTGTAGCTCAAATCAATGGGTTGGGTTGAAATGATTTAGATCCAAGAAAGAAGAATCTGATTTAGGTATGTGAAATAGTCATTCCGACTTATGGGCTCGGACCAAGGTCAGGCATTGGGCCGAGCTCTTCACTCGCCCGAGACTTAAAAGCATACCCTAACGACCGGATTAAGCGAATGGAAGTCACTCGGCCGTACCGGGCTCTATGAACAATCCATATAAAAGCAGTTGAAAATTCGTAATAAAAGTTAGGGTTGCCACACCTCGAACCGTAAAAGGAATTTGAAATATTCTTTGGGCAATGTGTTTATAGATAGTGGTCTTCTCAATTCATTTACTCAATGTTCTACTATTTCTCGAAAATTACACAAAGTTATTTTTCTCTCTAAAATCTGAACTGACTTAAGTATCGGAGTCTCTTGATCTATAAGGTATTCTCCTTTTACATCCAAGTTTCACGTTCTGTTTTGGGGGCAATTAGTGCCCCTTGTGGTATGGGTACAAGAGAAACTCTTGTAGAAAGAATGTGAATGAATCAGAGAACGATCCAACTAATCATCTATAGTGTGATGAATAGAACTCTCATAATGTGTATGGGTTTACGGACCGGCCCATCCGATCGATAATGGAGCAAGTATAGGGGTATTTCATTAGACTAACCATGATTTAGCAGAATGGTCATAACATGGCAGTCAAAATTTGGGAGAAACTTTTTTGTTCAGAACGGAAGTGGGGGGGCCAAGACGAAAGTCCCACTTCCGTTTTGTCTGACGTGGCGTTCACTCATACGCGTCTTGCCATGCCAGTCAAAACGGAAGTGGGACTTCTACTTCCGTTCTGAACTGGCAGAGAAGTTTGGCAAAAACACAAAGTTTTTTTTTTTTTTTTTGCTACAATTTTTGAATTGGTATTTTTATAACATAAAAAATCACTAAAACATAATATTTACCAAAATTTGTGTACGAAAATAACTATGGCAAAACCGACTTTATTAATAAAAAATGAACATATCGTTTATAACATAAATATGTCAAATTGTATGTAAAAAAAATAAAACGAATGTAAGCAAAACAAAGTAAATGCTATCTAAGGCCCCGATGGTGTGTATATATCGGGTCTTCTCCGCTCTTTTCGGAGAAAGTAAGTGTGGCCATCTCTCGTTCGCAGAGCACTACCCTGGTCCGTTGCGATGAATTCTACTCCTTCGGGGTTGATAAATTCTACCCTGGTCTGTTGCGATGAATTCTACCCCTTCGGGGGAATCTGACTAGAGCAGTGGAGTGTGCTGTTGTGTCTGAGTCAGGTTGAGACTAAATGATGGCGACGCACCAGAATAGAAACTTGGCTGTCCTGATGTAGAGGACCCTGCTCCAGGATGCCCTTCCTGATTGGCTTGCCGATCCCGGCGAGTACCCTGCCTCCCAACCGCAGCCCTATTTGGAACATGCTCCCTCGGTTGTGTGACCTGTTGCAGAACTACAGCATCTACTACATCGGCAGCGCGCGATCTCCATGAATGCATCTTTTATTGTTTTGGCAGCCTAGGCGATGAGAGTCTTGTATTGACTATTTAGTTTAAGATCCAGGCTTCTCGAATTCTTCAAGCATCACTCTGTTAGACTCCTCCTGTAACATAAATATTCAAATTAGAATATTTAAAATAAAAAGAATAATGTTGACAACAAAACGAATAAAACTTACAAAAATAGCATCAGATGAAGTGATCAGATGGGTTGAATGCCCATCGGCAGTGGCCCGGGAACCCTATTTTATGGGTTTGTCATAAGGTGAACGGTAATGAGATTGTACCAATCCATGTACTCACGAGTTGGTGCAATAACATTAGTGGGAGCGGGAGCAGCGTCCGCCAGTGCATCGACGCGGGCGTCCCACAAATCTATGTGTGTGCGGTGGTAGGCTTCCCAATTCCGTTTCGCACCCGCCTTGCATGTGTGGAAGTCAAAACCCTCGGTAGTTCCCTCCGTCCCCACCTTTATTGGTACCACCTGCTGGAAGCCAAATTGCCTCGCAACCCTGTCAGGCAGGTGGTACTCAACAATCTGGAAGCGAACAAGTGGCGTACGAGCTCAACAGGTCATCAGGAAGCCTTCATCCCGAGCCGCTCTCTCGGTAATTACCCAATCAGGGTACGGTCTCCACATAAACTGCAAAACTAAATTCAAGTTAATGTAAAATAATTTTTTAAATTTAAATTAAAAAAGTACGAGATTACTAAAATTAACTTACCCTTGTGAGTACGTCAACATATCTAGCTGATCACGAAACACCGTCAGCTACGATTTCGGCGCGTTGACGAAACTCCGGCCTGTATTCCACCGTGACCTGTAAGCTCTACCGTCAGCGGGAATATCAGGGAGAACTGGGCATCGGTTCGCAGGACATAGACATGAAATTCGCTCCCACGCCCACAACTGGTAAAAAAACAGCATCGATTATTAAATATTCGAATTACATATTAAAAAAAAAACATGTATAAACTTTAGACAAACCTGAATTAGCAAGCAACAGCCGGCCATGTCCTTGGAATCAGCCACTGAAGAGGTGCACATTTGGTGGTACAAATGTGCAAGGACGCCGCTAACCCAAGAAGTCTGGTCTTGCTCGAGGAAACCATCACTGACGGTGAGAAGACAACGCATGTTGCCCCGGGGCCTCGACTTATTGCGAAAAAGAAAAGTGGACATCAAGAGGAAAATCAAAGTCCTAGCCCTATGCTATATCGCCAACTCAATAGCATCATCGCCTATGGGCACATTAATGTGGGCATAAACCTTTAACAGTTCGATGGTATTACCCAAAATTGAAGCTGGTGGGGGTCGGAATCCTAGCAGGTCGAACACGCGGTCAATCCATTGATTTTTAGTCATATTGTAGTCCTCATGTCCACGACACCACGTGACCCCTAGTAGGTAATCCTAGAAGGCATCCTACGTCCTCTAGTGTAATGGTCGCCTCCTCGCAACCTAGGTGAAAAGTATGGGTCTCAGTGCCCCATCTCTCTACTAATGCAGTAACTAAAGCGTGATCTACCTTCATTTTTCCTATTCTACAACATTCCCCAAATCCTATTTGGTCTATCAAGTCAATCACTCGCTGGTTGGTTTCTCTTTGGTACGCCTCAAAAAACTTATCGTCGTTTCTACTAATCTTTAGTGAAGTGTTTAGTTGAACATCCCCGCCTCATATTCTTAAAGATCTATGAGAAGCTAGTATGTTTGTTTGAAACACTAGCCTAATATGAACCAGGCAGAAGATGAGTAGGAACATACATCTATACAAAAAAAATAATAAACATACAATTTATCAGAAAAAACACATATTATATTACCCAAATGACAAATCCCCTAAGTATGTCTTCACAAATTAACAATTTACAATTCACAAACCCTAAAAATTCCTAAATGCCCTAATTTCATAAATTTCCAAAATTCACAAATACAAAAAAGTTACCAAAATTCAACAAATTACTCTAAATTACCAAATTCACAACAATTTATAAACATAATTAGTAGATTTAAAGTTCCATTGAAAACATAAAGTTAAATTTCCCCAAATTCACAAATACCCTAATTATGTCTTCACAAATTAACAATTCACAAACCCTAAAAATTTCTAAATGCCCTGATTTCATAAATTCCCAAAATTCACAAACACAAAAAAATTACCAAATTCACAACAATTTATAAACATAATTAGTAGATTTAAAGTTCAATTCAAAACATAAAGTTAAATTGCCCAAAAAAAAATTAAAGCTTTATACCTTTGAGTTTGAGAGATGAGAGAGAGATTGAGAGCAGAGTGGTGGAGATTGGTGGAGGTGGCGGCGGTCGGTTGTTGCGGGAGGGGGTAGTTTTGCCTTAGGGAATTTTTTTTTTTTTGCCAAGTGTTTCGGGTGAAGGGAGAAGGAGAGGGCTTGGGTATTTAATCTGGGACTTGAGAACGGAAGTGACTTCCGTTCTGGAGCCAAGACGGAAATCCCACTTTCGTTTTGGCTGACGTGGCAAAGCGACGTCAGCCAAAACGAAAGTGGGTCTTCCGTCTTCGCCCCATAATGAAAGTCCAGTTCTGGACAAAAAAGTTTCTCCCAAAATTTTGACTGGCATATTATGACCATTCTGCTAAATCATGGTTAGTCTAATGAAAAAACCCCAAGTATAGACTAGGAAAACGCCAGTCCGTTAAAATGCGAAATTTTTTGCCCTGTTAATTTAGCCCGCTGCCCTTGCGAGGCGATTGGGTAGCCCACGAACCTTTTTAAAAAAGATTATATTATATATTTTAACGGTTATGAATTATTGTGTAATATATTTGACATTTTTTTTATTACACTTTTGTGGAATGCGATGGATCATTAATTAAATTTATGTTTTTTATAAATTCAAATGTTAATTTTCCGAGTGTTAATTTTGCATTAATATACTTAAATTTTTTTTTTTCAAATTTTATTTCAAATTTTAAAAAAAATCGACACACGGACAGCTTATTTATTCGCAGACTTATAGCTGAGCGGGTATGGATAAGAGGTATGTTGATGATAAAAAGAATATACTAAATTCAATCCTACCCGTTTTAAGATCAGTCTGCATAAGACGGGCGGACCAGGCCGTTCTGCCTGTTTGACAGTACTAGTGATGAACAGAAAATATGGTTTCCCTTGAGCACGAGTAAAAGGTTACAATACCACCATGTTGGGTCGCGAGGATATTTTCGCCATTTAATGCATACATAGCAATGCATGATGAGCATTGGTTCGTTCTCTTTGAGGCACTATCATCGTCATTGTGAAACTGGTCTTACAACCCTCACATTAATTGAGCGAATTCACATCTGCAGGTAAGTTCCGTCCAATTTATGTGAATGGACTGTGGGACAGGGGCGGATCTAGGATTGAAATTTAGGATGGTCCCTCAACAATTTAGGGGAAAACCTACAAATTTCGTTGCATATTAGACAATTTAGGATTGAAATTTAGGGTGGTCCCTCAACAATTTAGGGTGGAAATTAAACTTGTTTCTTTGATCTTGGGGTGGTCTTGGGCATACTTGGACCACCCCTTGGATCCGCCACTGCTGTGGGACCAATCTCACAAGGACGGTGCTGGAATGAATTTTCTCATTCCCTTATTTCTTTCTCTCTCTTTTTAATTTTACTTTTTTGTATTCTTTTTTTTTTTTTTCATTTTGCCAAGTATATGTACAACCCCATACACATGAACAACAATATAGTTTTTAGTAATGTTGTTTGTGGCATAAATTCTGATTTCAGGCTTAAGGATTCTGAATAAAGCATGCTGCATAGATTCAACAACTGGAGGACACTGCATTCCTGATCTACCACCATGTCCCCTAAGGATTTTGAACGTCTTTTGGGATAAACTTCACCCTAGTGAGGTTGCCAATTTATTCACTGCAAATAGAGCTTACCATTCACTTTTACCTTCTGATGCCTATCCAATAGATATTTACCATCTGGCAATGCAGTAAAAATTTGGTTGTAACTCCCAATTCAAATCACACTTCTATTGATCTTTTTTTTTTTACCTGCTAGACGGTACTTTTTATTCCGAATAAAAACATGCAAAATTAAAGAAATACTTATGGCCTAAGGAAAATACTGAAATAGTACCTTATGGATTTTGTTTTCCTAACAATTGCTAATGTATTATGAAAAAATATTTCAATTGATTCAAGGTAAATATCTTCAATTCTTTTTTTTTTTTTTTAATTGGAGCCCATGTAGGGCGGATAGAAGCCCGGCTGAGCGGGTGCCCCGTGAGGGGAGTATAAGAACCCACACAAGAGGAACTAAGAATAGGAAATTAAATCCTTCCTTTTTGTGTGAGTTGGGTATCGAACCCACAACCTCTTGATTGTGGGCAGGCCATCTCCCCACTGGGCTATGGACCTTGTGATATCTTCAATTCTTTTACTTATGCAATAACTAAAACAATAATTAATCCACTTTTGAAGAATTTTGCTTGCAAAAAGTGAAAGAGAATGAAGACGAGGGGGAAAGGAGCAAGAGAAGAAATGAAGATTTATGTGTGCTTATTATTAATCCTTTAACTAAGATTTAAGTATTTCTTTTGAAATAGTTATTTTAAAACTCAGTTCAAGGAGAGGGGAGAAGGAATAACACCGTGCAAGAGTTAAATTACGTTTAGCCATCAATGTGTAGACAAGTAAATTTTAGTAATTAATTAAAACAAGATTGTTAAAAACGCAATTTTACGTTGACTCGGGAGAGGGGTTCCAGATTGTAAACATGTGAATCGTAAAATAAATCATATGATCGTACCAAAAAGTTAAAGTATATTTAATATATGAAGAATAATAAGTAATTTATAAATCATATCATATAATACATTACAAGAAAAACTATAAGACAAAGACAATAACACAACGATATTAGTAATAAAGAGCTCGCAAGTCTTTCAAAAGATTTAAAAAAAAAATAGTTCTTAACTTACCAATCTTTCAAAAGATCAAAACAAAATAAAGCAAATAGTAAGTCTATGATATAATTAAGTGTCATTGAAAAACTTGAATTTCGAATCACCATCAATATCATCCTCCCCAATCATTTTTGCCTTCGTCAAACTCATCATTATCGTGAGGAAGCACTAAATCGTTCAAGGACGCATAAATAGCACTAGTAGTAGCATCACCTCCAAATTCAATATTGTCTTCTTCATGCAAATCCAACTCATAATTTTCATCAACAATCCAATCATATCCGAGGAAAGATCATCAAAGTTATATTCATTCGTCTTTCGAGCTCGCTTCTTCTTGTAAAGTAATGATAATATTCATAAATTAAGAAGAAAATAATGAGTATTGTTTCTATTATATTTTTAATTAACTCCAGTAATGTAGAATGAGAGAATTATATTTAAGAATGAGAATAATTTTAAAAATTTGCAAACGCTAAATGTTTTTATAATAGATAAAATCTTTATCTTTTAAAGTTTAGTGTAAAAAGATAGTTGTACAAAGCTTACCACGAACCATTAAGAACCAGAAACTTCAAGTTGAGCAAAATTAAAATTTTACATAACTTTTGAAAGGGGTACAAAACCTCTATTTTCTAATAAAAACTCAGAAAATTATAATATTTATAATAGAAATATATAGCATTTTCAAAGTTTTGGGCGGCGATGCCTCGACCCCTAGTTCCGTCTATGTGACTAACAATATATTATTTTCCCTTCTAATTATACTCCATCAATTCTTGAGTTTCTAATGCCCAAGTCACATCTTGTTTTGAAAAACAAAAAATTATGTATTGTTGTGAGTAAGTTTATATAGATGACTTTTTTTTTTGGACGCCCGTTGAGCGATGCCCCATGAGCGGGAAGATAGAACTACATCATCAGAGGAGAAGAGAGTAATCCTAGAAAGGGAGTCAAATTAAAGCATACCACATGCACGGGGAGGGTATCGAACCCACGACTGTGAGGTCGTGCAGGCCCTTGCCCCACTGGACTAAGGAACCTTTGATCTATATAGATGACTTAAGACCGGTATTAATTCATAAAAGTGTCTTGTAACTTTGGACTTCTGGTCTTCTTATATCCCTACAGTTTCAGAAAATGGTCATAGAATATTGAATAATTTGGTCATGGATCAGGTGTAATAGGCCTCGTGGTGTTAGATTTATCATGTCATCACATTTCTTTATAATTCATCACGTCATTATAAGTTAGAAATTGAGACATTAATTCTCAATTGTTTCTCTTTAGTAATGAGTCCTGAACTACACTTTTTATGCTTGTGACATGTTTTAGTTTTGAGGTTATTAATTTTTTTTTATAGTAGTCCTATTCAAAATCATACTAAAAGTTTCAATTAGTGTAATTTATGTAGGAAATATAGTATTACCAAGGCATAGAATAAATATAATAAATTAAGGTAAAGAAATATGTAGTGTCTCTTTTTTTCAATTAAAGTGTTATAGAGCCTTGTTGGGTTTGGGCAACCCCAACATGATAAGATTTTATGAGGTGCTAAACACTATCCTTTAAGACTTAGCCCAATAAACATTGGCCTAAGAATGATTTTGTCATACTGTCCACAAAAAAATATAAATATTCCCTTTATTCGAATTTAAATATACACTTTCCTATATCAGAATAAACCTTAAGTTCGGCCGAAAGTCAAGAGGTCCATAACCCAGTGCTATGGTCTGCCCACGACCGTGAGGTCGAGGGTTCGACACCTCTCCTCTACATGGGAAAAATAAATACTATCTTCTTAGGGCGGTCCTCCTCTTCTGGTGAGGCTGCTAAAAAAAAAAAAAAAAATCGGCCGAAAAAAGTGTTTCCGAGTTATGTACTATTCACCGTAAAGAAAATGCCAAGGTTTCCAAACTTGTGGTGCTGATTAATACTCCCTCCATTCCCTATTAATTGTCGTTTATGAGATATCTAGGTATCCAAATTAATTGTCGTTTAAGGTTCTTTTATTAGTTGTCAACAATTTATTCCAATTAAACCCTCTACATATTCCTTTCTTTTCTTTATGACGTATAAGTGAAAGAGAGGGAGGGTTGGGTAATATTGGAAGTTTAAGTAAAAATGACAACTTTCTTAATTTTCTCAAATTGTCTAAAGAGTCTTATATTTTTAGGAATGAAGGGAGTATTTGTAATCAAATATGCCCTAATTTGTATCTTTATTCTTCCAAAGTTAAATACCATACACAAAATATATAAGTTTTACACCTTTATGCATATGTTTCCATTCAGGAAGCTCTCACACAGTACAACAAGGGAAATAATTAAACAACAAAAACATATAATTTAGAGTTAATATAATATGACACTGTTTAATCTTGGAGCAGAATATTATGTCTAAGAACACCAATGTCTCTAGGGCAATGAGGCAATTAATATCAACTTAATCAAATCCAGTTGACCTTCTTCCATTCTCAAAGTACTTACATAAAGCAGCCAAATCCTTTTGGCATATTTAAATCGCAGAATATACTGGGGGAAGGAGAAATCTTGAACTCCGTCGATCATTTTCAGCTGTCAAAAAATGTTCAATGCAAAACTAAATTAGTTCAATTTCAGGTTAATTACTATTGCAATTCAAATATTTTAAATCAAGCAAATTTTCTTAAGTATCTCGATTCAGTGATATATCGTACACTAGCTGAAGAGCAGTCGGATCGTGGTGAGAGTAATGATTATTTGGTTGGAGAGAATTAACTTGGAGAAAGTCTCGAGCATCGTATTGTTGAGGTTGAACCAGTTGTTCATACTCAGAGTTTCCAGGCATTAAGTTTACAGCTGGCTGCTGAGCTGTCTCAGTTTCAGCTATCTGAGTAACATACACTAATGTATCATCATATATTGTTACTATATTCGACTTATTTAAGAGAGTAATAAAATATATATATTGAGAGGATATGGAGGCTCGTGAACTAATTTTCACACATACACATATATATGTGTGTGTGTGTGTATATATATATGTGTATATGTGTGTGTGTGTGTGTGTGTGTGTGTGTTAGGAAGAGAATGAGAATGAGAAACACACACACACACGTGTGTGTGTGTGTGTTAGGAAGAGAATGAGAAATGGACCTTTGCTCTTAGGTATTGATTGTTGTTATGCAAGTCAATCTCCTGAAAAATAATGGCAATTTCAGAACAGTGCAAAAATTACATATGGACAATAGCATTTCTGGCTTAGTGTTAGAAGTTAGTCTATGAAAATTTGTTCTTGACTTTTTTTTTTTTTTTTTTTTTAAAAAAAAAACTAGACCATTTATAAGTATGGTCTAGTTTATTACAAGTATTTATTATTAGACCTCTCCAGAGGAGGTCGACCTCACCAGAGGAGGAGTAGTAGAAGCCCGGCTGAGCGGGTGCCCCGTGAGGGGAGTAGTAGAAGTCCCGTTAAGCGGGTGTCGTAGAAGAGCCCGTTGAGCGGGTGCCCCGTGAGGGGAGTAGTAGAAGTCCCGTTTTTTGAGCGGGTGTCGTAGAAGTCCCGTGTTGAGCGGATGTCGTATAAGCCCGTTGAGCGAGTGCCCCAAGAGGGGAGTATAAGATCCACACAAGGGAGCCCAAAGAAATGACAATTAAATCATTCCCTTGTGTGAGATATGGGGATTGAACTTGGGACCTAAGCCTCAAGTGTGATGGCCTTACCCACTTGGCCATCCAATCCCTATCGCCATATTTACTACGAAAATGCCATTTAAAAAGTGAAGTTCTTGAAGAAAAAAAATTTATCTTTTACAAATTTAAAGAAGTAAAGCAAATGGAAAATCTACAGTAGGCATTGAACAATGGATCATCCCTATTTAAGTGCAAGAAATTAGAGATATGGAAGGTGCTTTATAAATGCTAATTGTTTTTATACTACATCTAAACCTAGTTAGGATTATCAACGTATGAGTAATACAATATGCACACCATATTTTGTGTCCCACAAATACATGATTGTCATGCATTCATTTTCCCTTACAGCTCTACTATTTCTTTTGGAACATTCGATATGGGATCAGGGCGCAAATGATAGAGGCACTGGTCCACTTTAGCTGAAATCGCCCACATCGCCCCTGAGTCCCCTACTGCTGCGCTTAGTCCCATACTCAGATATTTCCATTTCTTTTAGGTTATAAAGTTTTTAATTAAAAAATTAACCCTTGTCAATTTTTTATTAGTGGATAGGGAATGGAACACCAAACGGGACATAGGATTTCTACTGCATTAATTGTGAACAAGTGACTTACCCTCTTCTGCATGTAATCAATCTCCGCAAACAAAAGCTCATTCTACAATTCAGAGATTTGGTAAGATTTTCATGTTAGTTACAGAATCTAGATGAGTTATTGTATATATGAGAATCACAAGAAACCAAAAAATAAAATAAAAAAATAAAAGTAAAGTTAGGACCTTCTTTGATCGGATCTTACTGATTGCTCACTCAACCTTAGATTCTAAATTCTTGAGGTCTCTCATAGTCAGAGACCCTAAAGATTCACCAAGCATGTTCCTACTTGAAATTAAACAAATAAATTAGAGTCAAAATGGCGCGAGTTGCATCAAGAACTATTGAGGGATGAAAGTACTTGTTTGAGTTCTGCAAATTGCTGATTTGTGCACGCAGTTTTGATGCTTCTTGTTGATAGAACTGTTTCATTTTTTGTCAAGCCATTGGGTTAGTAGACTGTCCTAACATTTGACAATTAATATCCAAAGTGATTGCTCATAGAATACCACTGAAACAGTAGCCCCTATAAAGTATTGTTTGCTACCAAAAGACATTAGAGAAGGCAGACCATGAACCATTTTGATTTATGTGCACATTAACATTCTTTTTTTAATCACAACTCTTTTTATTCACACACAAAAAAAAACTTTTATTATTGGGTCATGGGTGTTAAACCCAAAACTTATTATTTTAAGTCAGAAGTATTGCACAACTGCATTAGCCTCCTTTAACCTCTTTAATATATTCAATAATATTAAACTTAACCTCTGGTCATCTCATGTGAAATACCATGTCATCAAATTTCACGGATAGTTTGCCTAGAGTTCATAGTATGATACCTGAGCATTGGCCTCTGCAACAGAACCTGCATGTGTTGAATCTGAAGATGCCCTCTTGTACCTTTCAATTGTTGCTTTAACACTGCATAATATCACACATTTATTTGTTTACTTCCCTATTGTTTTTCAACTTATCAAAGCATAAAAAAAAAATCATCATATTCTTGCCCCCTTTTCTATGCACTGGAGGAACAAGGGAATTGAATCAAACATAAAGTCGGGTATCAGGTGTTTCTAACTAGTTGAATTAACTTTATTCTCAAAATACACAATGTTTTTTTTTAACATTCATAAAATGAAAAACAACTATCTAGACTCCTAGGTCCTTTCCGTTTTTTTTTTTTAGCTTACATGATTATAATTAATTATGAATTGGAGAAATCTTTTACCATGAAATATGAAAAATGAAATAAAACTTCTTTATGCAGCACTATTTGAGAGAATATTTTGGGTAGTTATAATAGGATGGTCTGTTGAGCTTCAATGGTTCATTCTCAAAAAAATTGTACGTATTTAACACTATCATTCTATTTATCTCTACTTATTACTTTCTCTATTACATAATATAAGTCGTTTGTGACATTTAGTGAAAATCAAGGAAGCAAAAAAACAAGATACTTTGTTAGTTAATTTATCAACATTACATTTGGTTACAGTGCTGAAATGGATCATTTTCAGCAGCTGCTGAACAGAATTATATCCGCTGGATGAGAGACAATTAGATCCAATGACTATTAGTCATTTGTTTGTCAATGAAGCCGTCCACACTGAATCAGTGGACTTCAATATTGCATCCTTCCTAACCAGCTCCTCTTTTTACGCTAAAAATCCTTAATTTTCTCCCCATTAATCATGATTTTCTCTCATTAATTTCGACTTCTTTCTACAATTCCAATCATATCTTGTAGATATTTACCAAATCTCTAAAAATTCTCCCATTTATTTGTAGATATTTACCCAATCTCCAAAATTTCTCCAATATCTTTTAGATATTTCCATAATCTCCCAAATTTCTCTATCTCAGATTATGATTTATTTCAAATTCCTTAATTTACTCCATCTCAGATTGGAATTTTTTTCAATTTCCTTAATTTTCTCCACCAAACATGATGAAAAGATTATTGTAAATTTCATTAAAAAAAAGAAAAAAAACTTTTTATTGAAGACAAAGGAAGCAGAAAAATTTTCTGTAATTATGAACTTGTAAATCAATTTACTCCAATTGTGATATTTTAATATTTTGAATTGTAGATTGGTGACAGTTATTATGAATTGTGTTGTAGCTATTATATTCAAAGCTAATAGCTATTATGAATTCGTCTTATAGCTATTATATGCAAAGCTAATAACTATTATAACAATTATATGCAAAGTTAATAGCTATTTTCATAGTGATTAATAGCTATTTCCATAGTGAAAATTAAGGAATCTGAAGAAAAAAATCTCAATCTGAGATGAAATAAAGGAAATATAACGATAATTCTGGACAAAAATCTCGATTGTGATGGAGAAAATCAAGGGAAATCTAAATTTGAGATTAAATTAAGGAAATATAACGATAATGCCGGACAAAAATCTCGATTGTGATGGAGAAAATAAAGGAAAATCTCAATCTGAGATGAAATTAAGGAAATATAAAGATAATTTCGGACAAAAATCAAATCCTCAAATCGCGTTTGGGATTGATCAAATCCTGCAAAATCAATCAACGATTGCTTATGAGTGGATTGATTAATGGTGTATATCGTGTGAGGCGTTTCCTTGTTAATAGTTATTGGGGGTGGTGGAAGGTGGATTTCGTGGTGAAGTTGGGTTAATCGCTATTAATGGAGTTTGAAGATCGTGGATGAAGACGAAGCAAAATGTTTCAGCGGTTTCTGTCTTTTGATTGATGAATGTGAATGGTTGATTTCGTGGTGAACGTGGTTAATCGCCATTAAAGAAGAAGAAAGAGATTGTGGGAGGAAGACGATGCAGAGGGGGTTTGGGATTTTTTGGTATTTTGATTTTGTGTTACGCTTCTATTTTTTTAGCAATCCGCGCCTTTCTTGGCCGTTGGATCTCAAGGGAATACATCTTGTGGCTTCTGTTCGTGTTCTACAGGTTCTGAACCCGAACATTATTCTCTTAAATAGGAATTTTATACTACTACTTTCATTCCTTAATATTAAACTTTCACTACATGTTGCGAAAATTAAGAAAACAAAGAACAATATACTTTGTTAGTTAAAATACAAATATTATTCTCTTAAATATGACTTGTATACCACTAATTTTATTTAAAAGAGTAATATTGATATTTTGATTAAAAACATCTTAATTTTTTTCTTCCTTAATTTTCACAACATGTAATGAAAGTCTTATACTACCTCCATTCCTAATTATAAAACTTTCATTACATTTGTGAAGATTAAGGAAGCAAAAATTATGATGTTTTTTTAATCAAAATATTAATATTACTCTCTTAAATAGAATTAGTGATCTACAAATATTATTCAAAAGAGTAATATTGGTATTTTGATTACAAAAACATCGTAATTTTTGTGTCTTTAATCTTTGCAACATGAACATGTAATGGAAGTCTTATATTTAGGAATTGAGAGAGTACTTATTATATGTAAGAGAATAATATTGACATTTTGATTAAAAAATCACCTTATTTTTTTATTTCTTAATTTTCACTACAATGTTATAAACGACTTATATTATGATATAGAGAGATTACTGCATTTTTTTATTATTATTGTTTACACCTTTTATCTTTCCATTCACATTAAAATTCATTATTTCTTCTTCTTCTTCTTTTTTTGATATTTTATAATATAGATTATAGAATTAAGAAGTGCAGAACACCATGATTCAAAATTCAAAATTCCATAAATGGATTTACCAGAAAAAAAAACATATGATATTCTTATTTTAGTAAATTAAAGTCCACACGAAAAGCAAAACACAGAACACAATTCTTTCAGTCAGAGTCACTGTCTAAAGAGTCCCAAACAATGGAGTATGAAATATACCCAAAAACCACTGCAGAAAAGCCCTTGATATATAGTATATCCTAGTCAGATGTTTCAACCTTAATTTCATCGAGCTACTGATTGGCTGTCCTTGCCAAGCTGGCACAATTTCCCACAACATAATTGGTCCAAATATTCAACAGTCAGATCTTTGCCACTTGTCAAAAAAACCCCTTTACACGGCAAAAAACATATATCTCATTCTGTCCTCACGAATAGATGATTGACCCCTAAGGATTCCACCATAGTTATAATTTTTTTAATCAAAGAATTAACATATATCAAGTTTTTTATTAGTACCAGAAGAAATTGGATACCAAAGTGGGACAGAAGATTCCTAATACCTTTACACCATGGATAATACCCAGTAACTACACTCTTTTACCCACCTAGGTAAACTCCAAAAACTACAATCCTAGTTCTGCTACATCAACAGTAAAGTATGACAGTAAGAAATTGACTTCAGTTCTATTATCACTGTTCATCACGACCGTCCATTTTTTAGAAGACAGTTTTTTTTAATACGATTCTCGTGCATGAATGAGATCGTCAGAATCTCAGTTCTCTCCTATTGGTTAGCCAGTTTTCCGTACAAATGTCTCTGGAAATCTGCACTGCTTTTCTGTGTTTTGAAAATGAATTTTGCACAAAAATAACTATAACAAAATCTGGAAAATTGCAAGTGTAGAAAAAGAATAACCTAAAACATCTCTCTTTTTCAGCTGCGACATATGACCAAAGATTCTTTGTTTTATGCAAGAAAATACAAAGATTTACCTAATTTTGTGTCCAAATCTAGTTGGGAGAGAAGAACCCATGTCACACTATGTCCAAAAGATGAATATTTTGGATATCTAAGAAGGATTTTTGAGTGGCTGAAAAGATTTCTAGTACAACTATTTTTGAACAAGTCATAAACCAATGTTAACCCTAGTTTTACTTAGCAAAAAAAATGTTAACCCTAGTTCAATTTTGATTGGTACAAAGAGATCTAGTGCTTACTTTTGACAAATTGTAATTAGATTCTTTCTTTTTAACTACTAACCCTAGTTAGGCTAGTACTATGATTAGTTGATTACTCTTTTTGGTGTAAATTTAGGGCAATTGTGGGTTAACTTGTTTGGATTAAAAAACCAAGATGGATATATCTGGATTGGAATTGTACTTTTGTTTTAGGGATTAAGGGTGTACTTAAATTGTCTATGGTCTTCGTTTGAAACTAAAACTGAGACTTAAACATTTTTTACATTTTTTGGTTAGAGTCTGTAAATGAAACTTCAAACACTCAATTATAGAAAGTTCGGTTTGAATTTGAGACTAGACTTTGATTAAGACCAGGGATTTCATTGTGAGACCCAATCTAAGCAGACTTAATCCAAGTGAATATTAGGCTGTTGTTGTGTTTGACTGGTTTGGATTAACTAACTAATGTAAAAATAAAAAAAAAAAATAAAACCTAGAATTAACTTAAAGTAGTTTGATGACAACTTTGAATAGTACTTTTATTTTGTTTTGAGTGATGATATTCAAGTGACTCAACAAATGCACCCATGACAGCTTTCATAGAAAGGATTCTTAGCCTTATAGATGACAAAAGGTGTGAGAGAGAGAGACTTAATGGAGATAAATTAAATTGTTTAAGGGTATAACAGTAAAAAAGAAAAAGGAAAAAGAAAGAGAACAAAGAGGAAAATAATCTGAACAACTGTGGAGGAAGAAGGGAAGCTGATCTCACATCTCTTATAACAACAATCAAAACTCTATTTCCATATTTAACAGCAGATCTGTGAATCTATAGAACCATAAACTAAAATGGGATCATAAAAGACAGAAACCTTAAAAAGTATATTTAGGTAGAATTACAAAATAGAAAATTTATAAAAAGGAGAAAGTAGAAAAAATCTTTGAGGCCAAAGAACTCAAAATCTACAGTGAGAACTTGACTTATCCCTTCTCTACTTAATCCCTCAACAGAACCCAAAAAAATACATCAAACTCATTTAAAGAAATCCAACAAAAATTAGGATTAAAAAAGGACCAAATCAAAGGATCATGCCAGCAAGGTCACTATGCCCCCCTTACAATAATACCTGTTATTTATTTAAGTTGTCTGCAAAGGATTCTAACTCAAAGCCTAATTCAGAAGAAAAAGATGAAGAGACTCAAGAACATTAGAAATTTAATAAATTACCTGTTATTAGCATACTCATAAAGGCGGCCGCGAGTAGAGAAGACAATCAAAGCAACCTCAGCATCACAAAGAACTGATAATTCATAGGCTTTCTTCAACAATCCGTTACGACGCTTACAAAAGGTAACCTGACGATTAGTAGTGTTCTCAATCCTTTTGATCTCAATTTTTCCCCTACCCATTCTTGTAATTTGTGAGATCTCTCTTGATTGATCATTTTGGTAATTAGCCATATGGCTATATCTGCAAAACTCAAAAATCACATCAGACAATTTCAAAGAAATAATTCAAAGAAATGTGGATTTTATTACAAAGATTGATAGAAATTTGAGGTTTGAATTAGTACTAAAACAAATGTTGATGAGCTCACACAAACCAACCTGGTTAAGGAAACTAGAGAAAGAAGATAATTGAGGAAAGTTTATGTAGCTTTTAGGGTACTTACTAAAACTTCCTTATATAAATCTTCTTACAAGGGGGAGAGATGAAGAAAATTGAAGGAATTTGGAATTTGGAAATAGGAAATAGGTATTTATTAATTAAAGTAAGAGACTCTTTTTAGGCAAATAATCGTCTGTACCGTTTGTGTACCTATTTCTGTGCACAACCAATAACAATTCACCATGTGTATATACAATTAAAAAAAATGATCACATGGTGAATTCTTATTGATTGGGCACATAAATGGGTATACAGACGGGTACAGACGATTTTCACCCCTCTTTTTGTTGTAGGATTATAACTGACTTCATCCTTTGTCTGTTATACTAATTTCCGTTTATTATCTCTGGATAAAAAAAGTTTGTTAACTTCGGAATTTAACTAATACAACAATAATAAAATAACTCATTAAATTTTCTAATAATTGAGGAGAAAGTTTAAAAGTTACATCCAAATCAATGAATACAATATAAGTCAAAAAGTCAATTCCCTTTCATACGTGTATTGTATTCATTGACTTGAATGTAAGTTTTAAACTTACTAACCTACCAAGATAAAACTTCTCATAATTGAGTATTGGCGGGATGCATATGAGACAAAACTAACTTTTGATAATAAATGTATAAATTGATTACTTCCAGAATACCATTGACATAGATGAATTTCATATTGATTTAGCATTTAACAATAAATGCATAAAGTTGTTGCTCTACTCATAGAATACTACTTAAACACTCATGAAATTATTGTCTCAAATCAAAGCAAAAGACATAAAAAAAAAAGAAGACAAAAGTCAAGAATTATTTTAATTTATATTTAACTTTTTTTCATTTTACTAATAATTGAAATAATTCTGAAACGAAATTAACTTGTGAGGCTAAAGTGAAATGATATTTTGCTAGGGCATTGACTACTGTTGACCCACTTCCTTTGCATATTTTTTCTTTATCTTTATTTAAATAGTGAGAGAGAGAGAGAGACGATGAAATGAAATTTAAGAAGTGATGGAACCTTGTACTAGGTTGCACTCAGTTTTAATGTTTAGCAGAAACTGATGATTTATCAAGTTTTTTTTCGATAAACATCTCACTTTCTATTTTAGTTGTCATTTTTATTGCGTTGATTCCACTTGTCACCGCTATATTGTAAGAAAATCTTGATAATTAAGTTGTCTATTAATATGCGGCTTTTATATCATATGTATTATTTAGTAGAAATATTAGATCTATATAAATTTTTATGTATAGAAACGTCCTATATTTTTTTCGACATTGGAAACTCATGTCAAACAACCACTTATACGGTGAATTCCGATCAAGATGCAAACGTTACTACAATAAAATACCCTTTTGCGGCGTTTGTGTACCAACTCTTTTATCAAATGTCGCTTAAAATAAAAAAGAGTAAGTTAAATAACACTTTTTGCAAAAGTCGCAATGTTTGAATTTTATACGATGTTTTATAGCATTGATTATAGTAATTGTTGTTCATACCGACGTTTTGATGTTGGCTAGCGACATTTACAATAAATGTTGTTAAAATTTGTTACTTTTTGTGACTCATATAGCGACATTTATATACTATGTCGTTAAATCTAGTGATTTTTCAGATAAACATCGCTAAATTAAAATTTTATACGACGTTTCATAGCGTCGATTATAATAATTATTGATAAAATCGACATTTTGTGTTAGTTGGCGAGGTGCACATTAAATTTTGTTATAAATTGTTACTTTTTGCAACTCATATAGCGACGTTGATATACAATATCATTAAATCATGTGACATTTCAGACAAATGTCGTTATATTTTGATTTTATACTACGTTTTATAAAGACAGTTATAATACTTTTTGTTCTTACTGACAATTTGATGTTAGTTAGTGACATGTTATAAATTGTTACTTTTTGCAGCTAATATACCGACATTTATGTACAACATGATTAAATCATGTGACATTTCATACAAATGTCGCTATATTTGGATTTTATGCGACGTTTCATAAAGACAGTTATAGTACTTTTCGTTCTTACTAACAATTTGATGTTAGTTAGTGACATTTACATTACATGTTGTAATAAATTGTTAATTGTTGTGAATCATATTAGCGACATTTATATATTATGTCGTTAGATCTCGTAACATTTTCAGACAAACACAAATATAAAGATTATGTTTCTTAAATATATTTTTTAAAGAAAAATTAAAGACATTTAATTATTAAAATTTTAATGAGATTGTATTAATTTTAATTTGATTCATAAAAAATCAAAACACAAATAGACATTAAAATAAGTAAAGATACAAAATTCAAATTCCATTATAATAAATATAATAGGAGAAGAAACAAATAACAAATGATCATTTAGTTCAACGGCATATTACACGACATACATGCAGGAGGTCGCGTGTTCAATTCCCATCTCTTTAAGTATGGAGAAAATTTATTATATATTATTCAAATGTAGTTAGATTCGACGGCTCAACTTGTCTCTAGGCTCCGGTTCGATTATTCAAAGGTGGCTAGATTCAACGGCTCGGTTTGTTTATGCTCCGACTCGGCTTGGCTCAGCTCGGCCAGCCTGGTTTCAAAATTTACGAATGCGACATTTATGTAAGAAATGTTATAAAAAAAACCATAAAGACACAGGCAAATGCTACATTTGTAATATATATATAGCGACGCTTCTTTGTCTTATTACGACATATAACAAACGTCGTAATAGACATTTTTTGTTGCGGTGCGTGAACATGTCATGTGTTTTTCTTCAAGGGTAAAAGAGATTTCATGTATAAATTAACAAAAAAATAAGAATAATTTGCACGTTCAAGTATTCATGATGTGATACCATGACGAAGCCAGAAATTTGACGTGAGGGTGAAACTGCAACAGTATGTCGAACTACATATAAAAACAGCAAAAAAAATTATTGAGGGGCGAAACTGATAAAATATTCCAATCTACATATAAAATTTACTATAACTAATAGTATTTTTAAAAGTCGCCCCCTCCCCCTCCCCTATCTTCGTCCCTGTTTGAAACATAGACATTGTGTAAGTTCAAATATATATTTTTTGTTAAATTTTACGTGAAATATTCCTTTTTACTCTTTAAAAAACATCCACAACATATAAAACCATCATAAAATTGTGATTTGGCTGAAAACCATTGATTTGACCTGAGTTTTCCATTCGAAAAAACATATAAAAAGTTTTATTAAAGAAAAATATTATATATAATCAATCTTTCAACTCGAAAAAACATACGATTAAAATCGAATATTTACCCTAAGATTTTCCTCCCAAACATAAAAATTTCATTAAAAACAATCAAATCAAGAATCCTATTTTTGGCATAGAATGAAACTACATTTTGACAACCAAAGGTTTTGCACAATTTCTGTAGATACGTAAAGGAAAGAAAAATTCTGACGTGAAAGAGCACACATCAAAATTTAGGGATACGAGGCGGTTAATTGTGAGTGTGAGTGTGAGGTGCTCGACCGCATAGGGCCTCCAAAAATTCAGGTCCCAAAATTTATATATATATTTGTTTTTACACAAAATTATCTATGTAATATTTTTTTATTTGGGCCTCCCGTACTCAATAGTCAATATGATAATTTATAATATTTTTTTTCAATTAAATCAAATTCAACTTCAACTTCGACAATTAATCTTATTTAGTTAATTATTACCTTCTCTTTCCACACGTATTTTATTTCCTCCTATTTTCACTTGACTACCCCCAAGTCAAATTAATTTATTTTCCTTTTTCATATTCCAGAATTTTTGAGTACATTTTAAAGAACAAAAACTATGATACATGGGAATCGGGTAGCCCAAGTGGTAAGGCTACCCGAACACGGGGCGGAGGTCCCGTGTTCGATTCCTATATCTCCCTATAATGGGGCAAAATAATTTCTCCTCCTTATGAGGCTTATCTTCCCTCCCCAGGCATGGGGCATGCTTCAATCTTTCCTATCTAGGGTACTCTCCAAGGCGAATTTGATTAAATATTTCGAACTACATATAAAATTTATTATATCTAATGGTATTTTTAAAAATCTCAAGAGGCAGTCCACACTCACCCTAGCCGTCACCGATTATATATATATATATATATATATATATATATATATATATATATATATATATATATATATATATATATATATATATATTGAGAGGAACGGGCCAATGTATCAATATTATTTTTAATTATTAATGTTAAAGAAGAAATTTAATATTTTAAAGAATAATATAAAAAAATCATATGTTCAAAGGGAAAATGCAATTTTCTAAATATTGACAGGCTACCGCCTTTAATTCTCCCTCTGAACTAATAATTATAAGACGCATGTTCATCCTTTTTTTCTAGGTTAATTCTGATATGGATAATGGTACAATGAATTATATGGTTCAAATTTATCCACATTAAGAGAGAGAAAGTTATTCGGTTAATGTTGATAAATTTGGACCACGTGATTCATTGAACCATGATCAATATTTGTTTTCTATGTATGTAATATTGTAGAATTTCTTAAAAAATGTTTGTTTGACCTAAACTCAATTAACCACCTATATTTCCTATTTGAATAATATACCTTCTCCATCACAAGTGAACCATAGGCTGTTTTCTGGGAGGGAGTAATCCTCCGAGATTGGATGTGCTAATAATCAATGTGAGGATTTCCAAAACTTTGTGTTACTTGAGTAGTTTGATTATGGTCTGGAGTAATTTTAAATATATTTCAGATCAATAAATATAATATATGCAAGTTAAAACTTTAATTATCTCTCTTATAAATTAATATTTAAATTTACGTGAATTATATTCATTTGTTCAAATATAATTTTTAAATTACTCATAAATCAAGATAGAACTTATGGTATTACTTTTAGGATGACCAGCATCATGTATTGCCTCAAAAACCTAACAATGCCCTCGACATTTTTACCTGATCGATCCACATTTGTGTCTACCACGAATGGCTAGGGATGGCAATGGGGCAGATCGGATCGGATATCTGTCTGATCCGATCCGCTCCGCATTATCCAAATTCCGATCCGATCCGTGATCCGCTCCGGAACAAAATTTTATGATCCGCGATCCGCTCCGCACGGGGCTGATCTGATCCGCTCCGATCCGATCCGTTCAGTCCTATTTTTTTTTAAAAAAAAATCATTAATTTTACCATAAAAATCATTATTTTTTTTTTAAATTCATAAAAAAAAACCTCCAACAAGTATAATTAATAAATTTTATGCTAAATCAATTTTTAAACAAGTACAAATATTATATTAAAATGAAAATTAAACATAATTAAGCCTAATAATAACAATATTATAATAATTTAATATATATGGGGCAAAACGGGGCGGATCGGGGCGGATCGGATCGGAGCAGACACAAATACCAAATTTGATTTGCCCCGTCCTCGGATCGGAGCAGATCTGCTCCGTATTCTATACGGGGCAGATCGAATCTGCTCCAAAAGACGTTGGATCAGAGCGGGTCAACAGATCACGGATCAAATTGCCATCCCTACGAATGGCTGGAACCATTAGATGTAGACTTACTATGAAAATTGATTTGCACATAAATAGAAAGAAAAAAATAGAGTGTTCCTTTACAAATTTTTGCACAAACTGGTGAGTTTCATGTAAAGATAAATATAAATAATGTTTTAATTATTTTAAATATAAATCATCTAATACTTCATTTCTATTAAAATAAAAAAGCCTTTTAGTCCTTTTTGCACATATTAAAAAAGAAGAACAGGAAAATAAAAGATATTTTTCTCATTTTACCTTTAAATATTTTTATTAAGATATTAGTTAAAACAGAAAGATATTCATGAATAATGGTAAATTTAAAAAAAATATATATATCTTGAAAATTAGAAAAAAAAATGTTAAATATTTATTAAGGAATTCTAGTGTAGTTATCTTATCACTTTCGATTCGGAATAATGGGGTTCGAATTTAACATCCCTGCACCTATAACAATTGGAGGGAAAAAAATCGAAGGCATGGTAGCCCAGTGGGTAACATCCACTGCTTGTGACCGAGAAGTCCAGGTTTGATACCTCCCTCACACAAGGGGAATGATTTAATTGTCATTTCTTTGGGTTCCCTTGTGTGAGGTCTTATACACCCCTCACGGGGCACCCGCTCAACGGGACTTCTACGACATCCGCTCAACGAGGTCATCTACTTCTCCCCTCACGGGGTCTTCTACTTCTCCCCTCTCGGAGTCTTCTACTTCTCCTCCTCTAGTGAGATCTTATAATAATAATTGTAATAAACTAGACTATACTTATAAATGGTCTAGTTTTTAAAAAAAAATGACAAACTTGTTTAGAATAGGAGAAAATTATTTTTTTTAAAAAAAATATTAAAAGGCTTTATATTTTGGGATCGTAAATGTGAATTACCGTGAAATGTATTTGTGTTAGCTTTTTGTTTAAGAATTTCTATTTCGAGGATCATAAATGTGAATTAATTGTAATAGGAGATTGTGATAAAAATGGAGTCCAAATGCAAAAGCTATTTTTGTAAATAGAGTAAGTATAAGTTTGTACTGATAAAAAAATTCAAGGACTAAAAGTACAATTTTAATATGTGGTTTAAGGTTTTTTTATTAGTTGTCAACAATTTATTCCAATTATACCCTCAACATTTCTTTTATTTGTCGCCTCTGTCATCCCTATTTTTTTCTTTCTTTTCTTATGCTATAGAAGTAAGAGAGATGGGTAATATTGGAACTTTTGGTGAAAATGACAAAATTCTTAATTTTTTAAAATTATCTAAATAGTCTTATATTTAAAAATGAAGGGAGTATATTTTAAGGACACGGCAGGTCGGCAGCACTGCTTCAGACCATAGTGGCCTTGGTATCTAAATTTAAGAAAATGTTCCACAATTGTCTTCCCATTGACCATTGATCTTGGATCTTCTAGTACAAACTTCTATTATACTTACTTTTACATCAATGGTATAACTATACACGTAATTATGTGATTAGTCTACATTGTACATTATATTAATTAAATTGTTTCACGTACGTGCGACAATATTATTAAATTAAAGTGAATTTATTGACTTAGACACATTAAAATATTATTCCACGGGTAATAATATCATGGGAAATCAGCCTATTTAGTCCCCCAGAAATTTTCGTTTAGATCGTATAGTCCCTAATGTTTAATTTCAGCCGGTAAAGTCCCCCAAAAATATTCGCTTAGCCAGTATAGTCTCCAATATTTAATTTCAACCTATTTAGTCCCTCAAATTTTTTTGTTTTGCCTGTATAGTCCCCAATGTTTAGTTTCAGCCTGTAAAGTCCCTTACCTATTAGGGCAATAGAATTTAGGATTTCCTTTTTATAACCATTTTTATACTGATTTTTTGTATTTTGTAAATATTATAGATTGAAACTGACTATTATTCCCCCGCTCATTAAACACGTGGATGTCATGAATTTGAGGCTGGCCTGATTCCGCGGCAGAAGAGGTGGTGGAACCTCTATATGCAGCCCGTAAATAGATAAGGGACTTTACAGGTTGAAATTAAACATTGGGGACTATACAGGCTAAACAAAAATTTCTGGGGGACTTTACCGGCTGAAATTAAACATTGAGGACTATACAGGCTAAACGAAAATTATTGGGGGACTAAATAGACTATACTCTCCCCATGCATGGGGCAAGCTTTAATTGTCTCCCTTTCTAGGGCTTTCTCTTCCTCTTGTGAGGCTGTTCTCTCTCCCCTTATGAAAACCTAATATCATTAATGTAATAAACTTTGTACTACAAAATATACTAAAATATCCTATATATTAAAAAAATATGCAATTTTAAATTTATTAGTATGCAAATAGACATAATATACTCTTTTTTTTTTTGATGAATAAAGGATTATCCATTAATAATAAAATGGCCGGGGCCATTACAAC
The DNA here is from genome assembly GCA_026122235.1 of Vinca minor. NCBI lineage: Eukaryota > Viridiplantae > Streptophyta > Magnoliopsida > Gentianales > Apocynaceae > Vinca > Vinca minor. The sequence continues at coordinate 1,220,753 of JAOCZM010000278.1, read as the reverse complement.
CTGAAAAGCTCCTAAACTCTTTCTCTAATACAACAAAAGAGGAGAGTTGAGGAAAGAAGAAAGACAAACATGACAGAAAAATAAAGTTACACAAAGTAACGGATAATAACCCACACCCAAAAGGTGGGAAGCAACTAAAACTACTAATTTAACAAACAAACAAAACATAGTCTTCTCCGCAGCATCTTCATCGCCATTTTCGAACCCCAGAGGCAATCACTTGGTTTCAACCTCTTTCATAGACAGCAATTCAAAATAACATGGGCTTATCAACGATCTAAAGAACGCCTAGAAAAGAGGTGGAAACTCAAGAAATGGCTCAGAACAAAACTGTGTATCCATAACTTACCACCAACTAATCGATCTAAGAACATTGACAAAAGATCTCGCCCCCAAGTCTTGAATCTTGATGAAAAACGCATTAGGGAAGTTACATCGATGTTTGTGGCCAAAATTAGGGGTGAGGACACCAAAAAATGGTGGTGAATGGCTAGATTCAATCATGAAAATCAAGAAAGGAAGAAACTTTAAAAGGAAGAAAAGAGAGAAAAAGAAGAGAGAGAAGAGACAGTGGGTTTGGTCCAAATCGTGAAACCATTTGAAATATCTATCTATATATATATATATATATATATATATATATTACAGAAGCCCTTTTCATTTTTTACTTTACATTTTGCCACGTGGCGGATTCTTAGTTATTCTTCATTTTGTGATTTTTTTTATTTGAATAACTTCATATTCTACCCTCAATAACCCATTATCTCTCAAAATAACCTCCTTTATGTCCCATCCCATTAACCCATTATCTCTTAAAACCACCTTCCTATTCCACCCCACTTCTTCCAATATCCCACAAAATCATAACCATATAATCCATCTCATATTCAAAAACCACGGTTTCTTGAGTTCTTCCAATATCTTTAATCTCTGTTCCTCTGTTCTTATTTTAGGTATTGCAATTCTTTGAAGACTTGAGGTATTTTCTATTTTCTTTTCCATCTCCAATTTTGGTAATAGAATTATTGCTATTGCTTTTTTAGAGCACTACATGAAAGTTCCTAATGAAAGTTACCACCTGATGACTTTCATTTCTTGATCAAGTTACTCTATTTTCCAAGTAGAGGAATTGGACCTTTACCCCCGTTTAAAGCTAAGATGGAATTGCATGTTCAATCTGCGAATATGAACTCACCTGTAAAATACCGAATTAATGTATTGGCTTACATTGTAGAGTTTGGGCCTGGAGGTTGTGGGAGTGAAAATGACAAAAAGTGGAGAAATTGAGGTAAAAGGTTTATATTTTCACTAAATTTCATGTCCAGGCCATGCATGTTTTTGGAGCTTACTGTTCTATTGATTTTGAAGGCTATAAAAGAATACGGTGATGTCGACATTTTCACAAAGAAACTTCGAGGCCCTTGAAGGCAACTCTTTCCCGGTCTTCTCAATTTCAATCAAGCACATGCATACCAAACCTTCATAACTTATTTCGGAGTCTTCAGAGCTTAAGCTATTGTATGGTTTCTTTGTTGTCGGATTCAGAACTTGAGAGTAATGGTGTCACTTATCAATTTACCTTATTTGTATGGAGTCATTCATGAAAATATCATCTAAATAGAATAAACATACACAATATTTATTTTAAAAAAATATTTTTTAGTGGGGCATGTGACCCCGGGTGACGGTACGTTAGATCCGTCACTAGCTGTTAAGTTTTCTTTAAATTTGAAATGTATGTAGGAAATCATTGCTTTTAGTTTTTTGGCTCCTTCAATGATTAAAAAAAAGAATAAAAGATCATACAACTGATTATTCCTTTTGTATTACTTTCCATTTTCTCATTTTCGTTCAGAAAATAATGTATGAGACATGAAATATCTCTGCATACTTTCAATAAATTGAAAATGTATTTTCCTTTGGAGCAATTTCTCTAGCATTTGTTTTCGGTTTAAAATATTTTGAGCAATACATGTAGTGTTTTCTTGAATTAATGCCTTTTATTTTTTGGTTCAGATCCTTTGGGACACTTTTGTAACACTCTATTTAAACTAAACAAGATTTACTATGTTTTTTCTCTCTTACATGTTTGGAATATTTAATCTTTATGCCATCTATTTCTCTTCTTTCTGTTTCAGAAATTTGATTTTGTTTTTAAAGATCTTGCCATAGGTAAATACCCCTATATTTTTTTTTTGCAAGATATCATTACACTATAAAGTGGGTTAACATCCTAAAATTTCAACTATTGGAGCAATATTAGTAAGCAAGATTCAATTAGTTCTTATAATTTTATTTTGACTTTTTTAAAGTGTTTTATAATATTTTAGCATTTTTTTTATTACTATTCTCTTTTAATGTTAGAGCAACTTGAGTTCAAATTTTCTATCACATAAAATTAGGCGCCCTTATTGTCATTAAGGTGAATTGTAGACACATTCTTTTTCATATTATAACCTCTTTTCCATTTATTTCTTTTATAATTTATAATTTTTCTTTATAGAAAGAGTTAAGTTGATTTGCACTGTTTGTTTCCTTTTATAATAACTTTGCTACTTCTTTTACCCTGTTGTTCATTCTTTGCAATTTCGATGGGTTTGAAACATCAATAATTTTCAACGTATAATTTTCGGTTTACTATTTACTCTAATTTTCAGTTTTTTATTCTCTCATACAATTTTCCTTTTTTCTCTTATTATATTTGATGTCTCTTGAAATGCTCGAATATATACGTTTAATGAATAATCAATTAGTGAGGAAGGTCATGCTGGAAACTTAGAGAAAACGTACACCTGGAAATATGGTCCGCAAATCAAGAATATCCACGGTATGAAATTTTCTTTTCATGCAATCTTTACTATTTGTTTTTCCTTTTTTGGTGATAAGTTTATATGGTTATCTTGGGGGAAGTATATTTGTTTGCTAAGTAAGATCCTTTGGTTGTCATTTGGTAGCTGATATTTTCTTTGAGTGGCTTTCTTTCTACTCCTTTCGTAGGAATATTTTTTGTCAATAATATTGGTTAATTGTTCCGAAATGTATTGGAAGATGGTGATATTGGCAAAGCAGGTTGTGATCATTAATCCGTATATCTACGTTTGGGAGTTACTCAATAAAAGCCACATTACCCAATAATGATGTTGATTTTTTTTATTTGCTTTCTGAAAAATTAAAGTTAACGAGTTTTTGTTCCAAGTACAATTGTACCATCATTAAATTAGTAATTTAAAATTTAGTATTTCCGTGCATAGCACGGGTCATTTGCTAGTACATAATATATTCATTAAGTAGGAAAGAAGAAAATTTAAAACTTATATTTCTGTTTCAATGTTTTTTTATTAATATGGCTTTACAAAAAGCACTCCACGTCAGTTTCTAATTATGGTATACCCATGTAATATCTAGTACAAGACCCACATGATGGTACACACCCCGTAAATGTCATTAATCAATTCGAATTTGTTATATGAATGTTTCTTTCAATTATATATACATATGGCGAATTGTAATTGGTTGAATAAAGAAATTGAGACATTGACGGGACGGGAACAGATGATTTTTTGCCAACTAACACAGCATATTTGCTTTCTTCATTTACATGTGTTGCTTAGATTCACAAGTAAAAAATATATGTATTTTCTTGTATTTCTTGCTTAAATTATTTTTGTAAAATAGTGATTGTAGTTTTATTTTAAATGCAGCCCTTTTGGCCAACTTGAAAATAACTAACAAATTGTTCACTCTAGATATTGTAAATGGATCTGGTTACGGTAATAATGCATATTAATTTTTTTCAATACAGTGATAATGCAATCTTCATCTTTAATTTACTATTCAACAATTGTGATTGAATTAGCTATAATTCTTTTTTTTTTTTTAACTTATTTGTAGGATCGAGATACTTACTAACGGTCTCAAACCCGAATAAAGGGGGAGGATTGCGGTAAGATTCGTGACGACCAGCGTAAAACTTAGTCACATCTCATGACATGAATTGATATAAGCCAACCCCAATTACGCGGGACTAATGCTCTATTGTTGTTGTTGCCGGATCGAGATCAGGTACGGAGCTACAACACCACCAGTGGGGTCGTGACCCTACTGAATTTTTTTTAAAAAAAATTATTATTTATATATGTATTCATGTTTCAACCAATTTAAGTATGTTAATTACTCCACTTGAAAATCTTGTGCCCCACCCAAGTAAAATCACAGACTTCTTTCAACTTTTGTAACTTTCGTTGTTAAGATTAAGAAAAAAAAAGAGTTTAAGAGTATTCAATTCTTTTTGCTAAAGTTTTTTTAAAGATATTTTGTCTCTATGAACTTGTTCATGTAAAATATATATGTAATTAATTTATTTGACTCTTTTTTGCTTCGTAATACTCGTCTTATTTGCTTTTAAATTGATGATTAATCGGTTATTTATGGATTTATCAAGTAAAATGTATTTTTTCCTAAGTATAATTTTTTTTTTTTAAATTGTAATGTAGAAATTGTTTCAATGAAGAGTGAATTGCGATATAAATTTTGTGAATTTCCTCGCAAAATTTAGAGGTTACTTTAAAATGCTAGGTTATCATTCTAATGACATAGATGACATACGAAGAGCCTACTTTAAAAAAAGGAAATGGTCTATTTAAATGTTTTTTTCGTCAAAAGACATTTTGAAAATAATTTTTTTGAGAAATCCGTTCAAAAAAGTTTGCATTCGCTAACTAATTTTCACCGTAGTTAAAGGTATTTTTGTCCATTTATAAAAAAATATGACATTTTTTAAAATATTGCGGGGGCGGTCGCCCCTTCAAATTCGTCATTGTTGGCGCCCCCAACATATTTAAAAACGTTGAATTTTCTATAGGAAAATTTTAATTTATTTGCTAACTTCGTCTTTAGACGAGTGCTCCACTGTTTCTAGATCCTGGATCGATCCGTCACTGATTAAGATAATCTAATTTTAATAATGAATGAGTATGTGCTGAGAAAAATATGTATCAACTATCAACAACTAATTTTTGTCATTTTAAGTTGGTCTCATATTTTTTTTGTAATTTAAATTCGAACGTTTTCTAAAACTCATTCACTTCAGAGCAGTTACCTGTTAGGCTCTTTTACGCCAAATAATCGTCTGTACCCGTCTGTGTACCCAATCTTGTGTTTAACAAATCATAATTTACCATGTGTATATATAATTAAATAAAATAATCACATAACAGATTTTTATTTGTTGGACAAAAAAATAAGTACACATACGGGTACAGAAGATTTTAACCCCTCTTTTACCGCCGCAGGATCTCAATTACTCCAATTCCATTTACAGTGTTCCTTCAGGAAACAAGTGAGAAAAGTTACAAAACAATGACCATTAAAAAGTTTGACTCTATTCACAAACATTAGCAAGGAAATAAGGAGCAAAACACAACGTATCGAACTCAAAGCCACTTTTTTTTTTTTTTTTTTGAATCTCACCAGAGGAGGAGCCCATGTAGGGCGGATAGAAGTCCAGCTGAGTGGGTGCTGTCACGGGTCGCAAATTTTAGCACTTTAGACGCCCGCGATGCCGAGTAACTCTAGCTCCAATAGCTCCTAAGTTACTCCCGGCAACCTTTCTTTATGTTCACAATCACGGGACAAGATGATAGGAAACACTTAAAAACGAAAACGGGTCACTTGCGCGAAAACTCGGCTTTTCTCATTTACATATATGAAAATTTACATCAAAAGGGTTCAAAACGACGAGGGGGAGAGTCGCTTGAACGTCTATTACAATTGCTAGAATTTTGGTTTTTGCATGTTTGCTTGAAATTTTTGTTCCCCCCTATAGGTGCTTAAAAAGCATTTGCCCATGTGATAGGAGTGTAGCACTTTTTTCCGAGGAGGTGGGAAATCTATCTACCTATGCTATACAAGTGCTAATTACAATCTACTTCGTGCATTCTCTTCTAAATGTCATATAAGGATAACTTGCAAAATTTGGGCCCATTCGGACTTCATTCGGATGCAAAACGGCACGTGCCAAGTCGGTTGGCAGTTGGGGCGGATGAATAGTGTTTCTGCGCGCAATGTGGCTGCCTGGCCGGCTGGGGCGTGGCTGCATGCTCTGTGCGGCAGATTGGGGCGCATGAACAGTGTTCCTGCGCAATATTGGGGCGCTGCTGCATGCCATGGGCGGCAGATTGGGGCGAATGAACAGTGTTCCTGCGCTATGTTGGGGCTGGTGCACGTCGTTGGGCACTGCCTTGGGGTTGAGTATTGGACGGCGCTGCCTCCGAGCGCACGAACTAGGCGAGGCAATGGGGCACGCTTGGCGCACGGGCATGCAGGTCATGTTGCGACAACGAGGTGCGCCTTCCATGATCGGCATGCTCGGGAGCCTTTGGCCGGCTTAGGCAAGCTCGGGCGCGCAGAGGAGCATCGTTGTTGTCTCCTGTGCGAAGTCACGATCGACTCGTGACAGTTCCCCGTGAGGGAAGTAGTAGTAGAAGCCCCCGTGCAGGGAGTAGTAGAAGCCCGACTAGCGGGTGCCCCAAGAAGGGGAGTATAAGAACCCACACAAGAGAAACCAAGAATAGGAAATTAAATCCTTTCTTTTTGTGTGAGTTGAGTATCGAACCCACAACCTCTTAGTTGTTGGCAGGCCATCTCCCCACTGGGTTATGGACCTTGTGATAACTTAAAGCCCCTTATGAGAAGCAAAGGCAATATATTCTTCTTGGGACCAGTAAGCAAGTTTTTGTTTATTCCCCCTAAATAGTACTCCATCCATTCCCTATTAATTGTCGTTTAGGAGATATCTAGGTATCCAAATTAATTGTCGTTTAAGGTTCTTTTATTAGTTGTCAACAATTTATTCCAATTAAACCCTCTACATATTCCTTTCTTTTCTTTATGACGTATAAGTGAAAAAGAGGGAGGGTTGGGTAATATTGGAAGTTTAGGTAAAAATGACAACTTCCTTAATTTTCTCAAATTGTCTAAAGAGTCTTATATTTAGGAATGTAGGGAGTATCAGTAAGAAAGTTGAAGCAAAAAAGTCCTATGTACTCATTATGTGTCCGTTTGTTATCTCACGAATAAATATTTGTCACGTATTCACTTTTTTCTTACGGGTTTCACTATTTCTTTTAAATTCTAATTTTTTAATTAAAAAAATTAACACATGACAATTTTTAATTATTGAAAATAAAAAATTTGACACCGAACGAGAAAAGAAGATTCCTAGTAGAAAGTGGATGGTATTATAACAGCTTCTCCAATTAATGTAGGGAAAATTCTGATATGGACCAGTAGCAAGAACTCCACTTGGCCGAAAGAATCGCCACGCCGCCCTCTCAGAAAAAAAAATTTCTCAGTTACAGTTAAAATACAAAAAAGATTGTTCTGATATGGACACAGTTAAAAGTAAAAAATTGTCTCTCTCCTTATTTTATAGTGATGTGACAAATTTGTACAATTTTTTTTACTTTTAACTGTGTCCATATCAGAACAATCTTTTTTTGTATTTTAATCGTGATCGAGTAGAATTTTTGAGGGGCGACGTGGCGAGTGCTTTAGCCAAGTGGACTAGGGCCCTACCTATGGCCCTGGTCCATATCAGAATTATCCTTAATGTAGACCTTTGCAAGTCTTCAATACACATAACCTAATCCAATTAATAACTTATCAAAAAAAAAAAAAACTAATCCAATTAATACCCAAGAAGCCAAACACTAGTCCTACCAACTTTTAGCTTCACTCCCTTAAAAAAACGTTTAGCTTCATTATTTTGAAACTCCTTTCTTTCTTTCTTTCTTTTTTTTCATTTTCATTCAATTTGTCATCTCATCAATCTATGTGAAGTCAAATTTTGTTTCAAGATTTTGATGATAGTTTTGAGCGTGCACCAGCTTCCATCTACTTTCGGTTACATGGAAATTCCCATCCGGGTTTGGCCACGTCAGCCTAGGACGGAAGTCCGACTTCCGTCTTGACTCCCCACTTCCGTCTCGGACAAAAATGTTGTCCTATTTTTTTTGCTGTCATGTTTTATCCTTTTTGTTAAAACAGTGCCAGTCTAATACAAACTCCAAAGACATGAGAGAAATTTTGGCTAATTACTGTTAAAACTAAAAGCCCAAAGAAAGGAGAGAATTTTGGAAATTTTAATGACCGACAACTCTTCTATCCCTGAGGATGGTGAACGGTGGCAGAGAGAGAAAAAAGACGAGTTGTCGGTCAGAAAGGCAGAAGGTCGACGGTGGAATGGAGTCTTAAATTATTTGAACAAAAATGCCCCTCACGTGTCGAGGACGTGAGGTTTTTTTAAATAAAAAATAAAAAATTGCCGGAATAGTACACTGTAGCTAAGATCTGCAGGTCGAAATTTGTTGATGGTTAGAAACTACTAAAATTAATGTATTTGATCAGAAAGAGAAATACGAAAATAGATGGTGGTAATTTAGTACAAATTTCTTTACTTTTTATAGTCTTTATTTCTTTTGTTTGAGGCCGTTCATATGTGAACTTTGAAGAAAGAATTTATTTACTTTATAGTTCCAGAATTTAAAGGTCAACAGAAAATGCTATTTATAGCATTATGCTATTGCACTCTACATAAGGGATTGAATTTATAAATATTTCCCACCATTATGCTACTACCTATTTCATCATTAAAAAAAATAACTAATTGCTACCTTTTTTACAGAGTATACCAAAAATTATGAATAAATTGCCATTTGGGTCATTAGCCTTTTTGAATTTTTTTAACTTTTGACATCCTCAAATTTTTTTCGACCTGCCATTTTCATCCTTCTGTTACAAAATAGCTTAAAAATTGTCAAATATTGGGACGTGGCTTTAACGGTGGCTTGTGTGTATATATTTCCGAAGGGAAAAAAGTGGAATTTAACATAAACCCCCTTTTCACTACCTCTATTTAATACTTCACAGCAAATATAACCCAAAAAACTAAAATTTCTCTCATTTCCTTTCAAATTTAGAGCATTGTTTCTTCTTAGATCAGATTCATTTTATCTTCTTCTCAGAAGTTCCATTATAAGCTTTAATTGAAGAAGAAGGCTAATCGAAAATGAGAGTTGGGAATGGTAGAAGTTCAAAAAATATCTCGAATGGGTCTTCTTCTGAATTCCCAAAAATTGAGTTTGAATTTGGTGTCATTGATGGTGATTTCACTCCTAGATTGGGTCAATCTTCCAACCTCGGTAATGGAGAGTTTCGTATACAAAAAAGAGTTGATATGGAGGTAAACCCGATTAGGAGCTTTAAGGTATGTTCATTATTCCGTAAATTTGCAATCCTAGAGTTTTTTTATGTTTATAATTCAATAAAATTATAAACATGCAGGTTGAAGAAAAGGAGATGGACAAGTGTTCCTTTTGCGGTAGAGTGAATAATCAAAAATTGTCTAAAGAAACGTGTGTAATCGAAGGACTTCGAAGAAAGTTGGATAAAAAGAATGTTGAATTACGCAAACAAGACGATTGTTGGCGATTATTGTAGTTTTCTTGTTGGGAATGTTATTTGCTAAGATCGTACTTACGTAGGTAGATTAGGTTGATATTTTGATGTTTTGGAGTACTTTGTTTTGAATGTAGTAGACATGGTGTTTTTGCTATTTAGTAATGATCTTTTCAATTTAATTCTAGCTCCATTTTGTTTCCATTGTTGTTTAGTTTTTGCAGTTCTTTAATTTGTGGCAATATGCAGTACCCTAATAAGTATATGTAAAAGTACTGCAAATATAATAACATGTTGCCAATTCAAAATGTGCACAATATAATGTCATTCAAACATTGTTTTTAACTGCATCATAACAAAAAAAAAAGGGAATCATATCCCTAACAAAATAGAGATTCTTAGTCCTAACTTAAACACAACACAAAAGCAGTGTATAATTTTTTACAAATGATTTAGAACATTAAAGCTTCCAAAATAGTTATCTATTCTTGGATCCTAACTTAGAATCAATCATTCCACCCAGCTCTATTCCTCTTCAATCCCAGCAACGGGTTTGGCTTTGGGTTTGGACAGGTTGCCTTGTTATGTCCAACTTGGCGACACGTACCACATCTTATTGGTTGCCTGACCTTGGAAGTTCCCTTCAAATTTGTCAACAAATCACAAACAACACATTTTCCACTAGATAAAGTTAAGTAAAATAAGTAAGAAAAATATACTAATCGAGTTAAGTATTGATTTTACCTCATGTGATTGGGATGTAGATGCTGGGATTTGGATGTTTTGAGTAGATTCATTAGTTGGTTGACTAAAGACATCACCAATGTCTTGTGTTGAAGACATCACTAATTACCTTCTGTTTTTTAGGCAATTATACTTCACTTGAATAAACTTTATCACCTTCTTTCTCACCAACCTTTAATGACTCCTTCATTTTCTTTTGAGGCCTTCCAAAAAGACTTATTTGAAAGGTGCAACAACAGGTGTTTTGTAACTTCTTGGCCAATTTTTTGGCCTATTAACTGGCTTAATGATGGGCTGATATGCTTTCCTATAAGCATCAATAAAGTAAACAGGATCAACAAAGTTTTCTGGGACTTTCCCTTCCTTTGCAATAGCAGCAACTGCATGAGGGCATGAAATACCATTCAATTCCCATGCCCTGCAAGAACATACTCTTTCAGCAGTATCCACATTAAACTGGTCATCACCCTTCTTTACTTGAAATTTGGACCCACCTGAATAGGCAGCATACCAGTATTTTGCCACACTTTTATTTTTTTTCCAGATTCTTTGCAATCGTATGACATATTTGCCCTCTTTGTTTACCAAGCCATTCCCTTCTTGATTGGAGTCTCAACATCATGTATGCTCTAATCCTTTCAAGTGTAGCTAGAATGGGCTTGTTTCTGGCTGATAAAATGCATTTGTTGAAAATCTCTTAATGATTTTTAGCAATATATCACTCTTAGTAGTTGTCCTGAAATAAACCCTACTCCAATTACAATGATTGGTGTTATTCTTTAACCATTAAAATGCACCAACATTGTGTTCCTTTAGAGTCTCCAATTCTCTTTCATACTGGTTAACATATGTTGATTTTACCACCCTCCATAATAACTCTTTCGACTCATCCCCAGGATACACTCTCTTCATGTTGTTATGCAGATGCCTTGCACAAAATCTGTGCTCCACACCTTGAAGTTCATCTTGGACTTCTGAAATTAGTCCCTAAACATGAAACATTTGAAATATTAGACATTTGGTAAGATAAATTGTAAAAATTTCATTACTTGCAAATTTAAAGTTTAAAGTTACATTTTGTCTGTCTGATATTACACACCAGTCTCTGGGAATATCAATCTTAAGATCTTTCTTCAATTGTTTGATAAACCATGACCAAATAATGAACATACCTTAAAGCTCCTAATCGGGTTTACCTCCATATCAGCTATTTTTTGCCCAGAAACTTTCCATTACCGAGGCTGGAAGATTGACCCAATCTAGGAGTGAAATCACCATCATTGACACCAATTTCAAACTCAATTTTTGGGAATTCAGAAGAAGACCCATTCGAGATATTTTTTGAACTTCTACCATTCCCAACTCTCATTTTCGATTAGCCTTCTTCTTCAATTAAAGCTTATAATGGAACTTTTTAGAAGAAGATAAAATGAATCTGATTTAGAAAGAATACAATGCTCTAAATTTGAAAGGAAATGAGAGGAATTTTAGGTTTTTGAGTTAGATTTGTTGTGAAGTATTAAATAGAGGTAGTGAAAATGGGGTTATGTTAAATTCCCTTTTTGCCCTTCGGAAATATATACACATAAATGACCGTTAAAGCCACGTCCCAACATTTGACAATTTTTAAGCTATTTTGTAACAGAATGATGAAAATGGCAGGTCGAAAAAAATTTGAGGATGTCAAAAGTTAAATAAATTCAAAAAAAAATGATTGTGGCTGCGCGAAAAAAGGTTGATGACCCAAATAGCAATTTATTCCAAAAATTATATCTTGAGCATTTGCCATTGACCATTGTAACAAAACCATAGGTATGGTATTACATCCCCTATCAAGCGGGGATCCATCCCCAATTGGGGAAAATCGGGGATATTTTTTCCCCTCCAAATTCTAGGTTTTGACCAGCTAAAATTTTTGTAAACAATATGCCAAATATATACCACCTTTAAAAAAAAAATAGAATACAAAATTGTAAACAACAAATATTTAATACATGTTGAACGAGAAAACACCATCTAAAAATATATTACTTTACTCCCTAAACATATGGGGTTTCTAATTATTTACAAGAGGTAAGAGCCCAAAAAAGTTTGAGAATTTTCAGTGTCTTAACAATTTTGAAGATTTTTAATTTTTAAGTATTTTATGGGGGTTTCCTATTTGTATTTAGCATTTTAGGCGGGACAGGTGCAACCGGCCGGGGTGCTAGGGTGGGGCCGGTATATTATTTCTCCCTCTCCTGGCACCGCCCCCGATAACAGGTCAAAATTCATTTCCGCCTCTTACTTAAATGGGAGAATCTCCACTCCAACTAAATCGGACCGAGTTGGACCTCCAATTCAACTGAATTCATTGTCGTCCATAATCTTGGGAGACAGTTAAATTCAAAACATGTAGAGTGTCAAGAAATATTTCTAATCAATTGAAATACCAAATTAACATCTAACCCCTTAAATTAGGATCTCATAAAATGTTGACATAGAGGGAGAGGGGCGAAGCTTGGCCCTCACAAGATTTTTGAAAATTTTCATATTAGTGTTTGGGATATATATTTTCTAAAAATTTATCTATAGGTCCTTATTATGGAAAAAATGTCTTGCTCCTCTTAAAAGTTTAAAATTTGGTAATAGTATTTTATTACCAATACATACAATTTCTTTAAAAAAATTAATATATTTAATAAAAAATAATAATTATGATTGTTTATTTTTTACTATTGAAATTGGTAGATGTTTCGATTTTAGTTTGACCGTCATAATATCGGAATCCTAACTTTGCCAGTGATTTCCCTTCATGCATCTGCTTCCCCTTCCATTTTCCTTCCTATAAAAAAGACGCAAATGTATAATTTACGGTCGGATTACTTCCATCATCCTTTTAAATTAAACTTTTCACTCTAACCAGAATGGCCGATTCGAGCCAAGTCCAGTCGTCAAGTCTACCCACATTTGAATAATGTATAATAAAGTTTCTCCCTACTCAAAGAAATGGGAATTGAATCCGCCACCTCATGTATGTATGTGCAATGAGCCTCTGAGCTAAATGATCATTTGTTTTTTTGTTTCTCCTCCTGTTATATTTATTATAATAGAATTTTGGTTTGTATACCTTTACTAATTTTAATTTCACTTTGTGTTTTGATTTTTTATGAATCAAATTAAAATTAATACACTCTCATTAAAATTTTAATAATTAAATGTCTTTAATTTTTCTTGAAAAAATATATTTCAGAAACATAATCTCTGTATTTATGTTTGTCTGAAAATGTCACAACATCTAACGACATATTATAGAAATGTTCGCTATATGAGTCGCAAAAAATAACAATTTATAACAACATGTAATGTAAATGTCACTAACATCAAATTGTCGGAAAGAACAAAAGTTACTATAATCGTGTTTATGAAACATCGTATAAAATCCAAATATAGCGACGTTTGTATGAAATGTCACATGATAAATGTCGATACATGAGTCGCAAAAAATAACACTTTATAACAAAATTTAAAGTGTATATCGCTAACTAACATCAAAATATCGATTTTATCAACAATTATTGAAACCTACGTTATGAAACGTAGTATAAAATTCAAATTTAGCGATGTTTGTCTGAAAGGTCATGAGATCTAATGACATAGTATATAAATGTCTCTATATGAGTCACAAGAAGTAGCAATTTTTTACAACATTTAATTTAAATGTCGTTAACCAACTTCAAAACGTTGGTATGAACAACAATTACTGTAACCGTGACTATGAAACGTCGTATAAAATTAAAATATAGTGACGTTTGCAAAAAGTATTCCTTTAACTTACTCTTTTTTTTTTTTTAAACGATGTTTAAAAAAAACGTTGATATAAAAATGTCATAAAAGGATATTTTTGTTGTAGTGGAGTCGATATTTAAAACTTAAGTTGCAAACATTAAAAAGAAGTCTGGCTCTGTAAATCCAAAGTTTAGATTTGACTCCGTATCCCTTAACACATACTCTGACTAATAATTAAGGCCTAGTTTGGTGGAGTGGAAAGATGGAGTAAATATGAAGGGAAGCGTATGTAGAAGTAAATGAGCAATATATCTTATTTGGTTGGATGAGGATTAGAAGGGGAAGTTATGTGGAGGGTGTCCCTCGCCACGTCAGCATTTTAGCCCCTCTTTTTTTAGGGGTTAAAGTGTAAATGAGGTTGAAATATCACTTTTCAATACAATTAAATATTTATCTTTTTTTTTTTTTTATGGATAATTAAATATTTATCTTCCACTTATATTAAACAAGATGGAAGTAAATTATATCACTCATTCTCCCCTATCCCCGAATTGAATTAGACAATGACACTTCCCTCCCCTTCCATATTTACAAATCAAACAAAGCCTAAGATGCAACTTGATATTTCATTTTATTTTACTTTCTAAAACAACTTTACCGTCATTGTCATAATGTCACATTAAAATCGACATTAATGAGTGAAAGTTGTAGATTACAATCATTGGCGGATCTAAAATTTAGTGTCAGTGGGGCACATATAGCGCCTGGAAATAAACTAATTTTTTTATAGAAAATTCGACATTTTTGGATATATTTAGGGAGGGAAGGGGGCGTCCACATTTGAGGATTTGAATAGCGACCGCCCCGCAACATTTTAAAAAACGTTACATTTTATATGAGAATTTTTTTCTCAATAAACTATTTTATATTTCTAGTAAAGACTTTTATTTGTGATATTTCTGTCAATGAACTATTTTTTATGTCGTTTTTGACAAATTAACAAAACACGACGATTTTAGGCTAAAACTAAATCCAACAATCAATTTTCTTGTTCGAAAGGGGGATGGGGGAATGAAGTGAAGGGGACAAAAATACATCTAACTCCGCTGAAAAATAGTAATAAATAAAAATTTTTTTGGACGGATTTCTCAAAACAAATGTCAATATTATGTGTGAGAGAAGTAAAATTTTAGAATAAAAAATTAAATAAAGAAAGTGATGAGAATCCATACGACCGTCAAGAGAATTGAATAACCATGTCTATGTCGTTGTCTTCTGTATTTGGTATTGTTGAGTCTAGGGTCATCAAAGTTTCTAACGGTGTCACTAACTTAATAATATAGACCTAATCGTTATATATGAACATATAATTAGAAGTAAAACAAAATTTCAGTGGAGGCATGTGACCACGGTGCCAGGTCATAGGATTCGTCTCTGATTACAACCTATGAAAATGTATTAGAAAATAGGTTGACAAGAAAAGATTCAAAAGAACCCCATGCCCTAAATTGGCTTAGTTGAAACTGAACCCTACTTCCATTTGCGGAAGCGAAAGGAAGGAAAATCAAGTGAGGAACTTCAAATATGCATTGAATGTTTAAGAAGAATTTTGCAGTTATAATTTAATCTTTCTTGGACTATCATAATTCATAGGCATAGCTACTGCTATATGTGTCCAAATAGGAAATGTCTTGAGATGGAGGTGTTGCTGATTCTGCCCCAACCCAACAATTTGTGGTCCAAAAGTTGTACTTTGACTTCAATCGACATATGAATATATGCACAACATCACAAATTTTAAATTATCGGAGAAAATAATGTCAAATCCAAAACTTCCTGCTTCGAATCAAAATTTTGGGTCAATTATACTAAAAGTTTACTAGTTGAGCCTCTTGCGGCTTTCCTTACTTCATTTAAGAAGACAACTCTATTTGGATTGGGTTTGGGTTTGAAATTGAGATTGAGATTGGGTTTGGGTTTGTTAAGTTGTTTTGAGTCTTTGCGACAGTTTAGGAATAAGAGACTTGTTCTCATTAGTTTGTAATGGATCAATTCAGTTAGAGGTTTAGTAGTTGTTAGTTGAGCTATTTGAGCTCGTGAGTCCACTGTTTTAGTTTGCTTCTGTTATTTGTATTCCCTATAAATAGGCATTGGAGGCTATCGAATAAAGCAGATCATTCTGATGCAATTTGTGTTTTCTCTGAACTAACAATTACATTTGGTATCAGAGCAAAAGCAAATCAAAGTGATCAAAGAGAGAAAAGATGAGCGACGACAAAACACTTACCAAAATTCCTCATTTTGATGGTCATTACAATCATTGGAGTGAATTGATGGAAAATATCTTACGTGCCAAGGGTTTATGGAGTCTGGTGGAAGAAAGCTACACTGAAGTAGCAAAGGGAGTCGAGGTGACTGCAGCGCAGCAGAAACAATTGGACGATTTCAAGATGAAGGATCATCAAGTGAAGCACTATCTGTTCCAGGCAATTGATCGGGTGGTGTTTGAGCAGATCTTGGATTGAAGAACGTCCAATATCATCTGGGATTCAATGAAGAGAAAGTTTGGAGGCAATGAAAGGGTGAAGAGATCTCTTCTTCAAACACTCAGGAGAGACTTCGAAGTTCTCGCAATGAAGGCTGATGAGAGCATTGACGATTACTTTGGAAGAGTAATGACAGTCTCAAACAAGATGAGGAGCAACGGGGAAGACATGCCAGACTCGAAAATTGTTGAGAAGATCCTTCGAACTCTGACTGACAAATTCACATACGTGGTGGTGTCCATTGAAGAGTCCAAAGACACAAGCAGCATGACCATTGATGAGCTACAGAGCTCTCTGTCTGTGCATGAGAAGAAGTTTAAGAAAAACTTCTATGAAGAGGATGATCAAGCACTCAACGTCAGAGGCAGGGGCAGAGGGTCTTACAGAGGACGAGGCAGAGGCAGAGGACGCTCATTCAACAAAGCGATGATCGAGTGCTATCGATGTCACAATCTGGGGCATTTCGCTTATGAATGTCCAAATGCAAACAATGGAGCTCACTATGTAGAGATAGATGAGAAGGAAGAAGTCATGCTAATGGCATATGTAGAACATCAAGGGACAAAGAGAGGTGAGGCTTGGTTTGTGGACTCTGGGTGTTCAAATCACATGTGTGGAGATCGAGGCATGTTCTCCAGCTTGGATACTGCGTTCACTCATAATGTCAAGCTTGGGAATAACCACAAACTAATGGTTAGCGGAAAAAGGTGTGGTAAAAATCATGCTTAAGGGAATAAGCTATGTAATGAATGACGTATACTACGTCCCTGAGTTGAAGAACAACCTGCTAAGTATTGGTCAACTTCAAGAAAATGGTTTAGATGTGCTGTTCAAAAGGAGGAGATCGGAAGACATGCAGCATATTTCATCCCACCAAAGGAAAGATAGCAGAATCGGTCATGAGTGCAAACCGAATGTTTGTTTTGCTTGGTGAAACAAGTGGGAAGGCAAAGGAAGAGAGATATCTTCAGGTTGATACCTCAGACAAAGCAGAATTGTGGCATCATCGGTATGGACATCTCAGCTACAAGGGTCTTCTCACCCTACACAACAAGGAGATGGTCATTGGTTTACCAGGAATTGGACAAGTGAAGGTTACATGCGAAGCATGTGTCAAAGGAAAACAATATCGAGTGCCCTTTCCAAAGCAGAGCAAGTGGAGAGCAACTGAGAAGCTGCAACTCATTCACTCTGATTTGTGTGGTCCGATCACTCCATCATCAAATAGCCAGAATAGGTACTTAATAAGCTTTATAGATGATTTCTCACGAAAAACTTGGATGTATTTTGTGCTAGAGAAGTCAGAAGCTTTCCACCAATTCAAATTTTTCAAGACGCTTGTGGAGAAGCAAACTGGGGTTCACTAAGTGCTTAAGAACGGATAGATGAGGGGAGTATAACTCCGGTGAATTCAAGGAGTACTGCAAGGAGCATGGAATCAAGCGACAGTTGACCACCTCCTACACTCCACAGCAAAACGGCGTTGCTGAACGCAAAAACCGAACCATCATGAACTTGGTGAGAGCTGTTCTATCAGAGAAAGAAGTGCCAAAAACCTTCTGGCCAGATGCTGTACAATGGGCAAATCATGTTCTCAACAGATCCCCTACTCTGATCGTGAAAGACATGACCCCAGAAGAAGCATGGAGCGGAAGCAAGCCATCGGTTGAGTACTTCAGAATCTTTGGTTGCATCGGGCACGTCCATATTCCCGATGTCAAAAGGACCAAACTCGATGATAAGAGTGTGAAGTGTGTCCTGGTTGGTTATAGCAGTGAATCTAAAGCTTTCAAAAGGTTTGATCCAGTGGAGAAGAAGGTTCACATCAGCCGAGATGTAATATTCGAAGAAGAGAAGAAGTGGAATTGGGATGCTAGTTACTCGGTTCAACAGAGCATGTAGCTTGAATGGGAAGATGAGTATGAGTGTGCTAAGAATGAAGAAGCAGAAGAAGAAGCAGAAAATCAGAATGAGGATCTTCCTATGTCAAATGATCCTCAAACAGAAGCGACAACATCAGTGGTGGGCAGAACCAGAAAACCACCAATCTGGGCTGCTGATTACACCTCTGGAGAAGAGTTGTCAGATACAGAAGAAGAGGCAAACATGGCAAGAGTTGAGGGTTTTGAGTCTGAAATAATGGCATTCATGGTCATTACAGACCCTACCAGTTTTCAAGAGGCAGTAAGACACATGAGATGGAAGGAAGCAATGGATGCAGAAATCAGATCGATAGAGAGGAATCAAACATGGTCTCTGGTTGTGCTTCCGGATGGAGCCAAAGCAATTGGTGTAAAGTGGATTTACAAGACCAAAATCAACGAGTTGGGAGAAGTTGACAAGTTCAAAGCCAGACTTGTAGTAAAGGGTTATGCTCAAGAATATGGAATAGACTATACGGAAGTTTTTGCGCTTGTGGCTCGAATGGATACTGTGAGAATGATTATCGCTTTGGCGGTGCAAAGAGGTTGGGGAGTTTACCAGCTGGATGTCAAGTCTGCTTTCTTACATGGCGAGCTAAATGAAGATGTGTTTGTGGAGCAACCTCAAGGCTATGAAGTAGCAGGGAAGAAGCACTTGGTCTATAAGCTGCACAAGGCTCTTTATGGGCTGAAACAAGCACCAAGAGCTTGTTCAGTCGTATTGAAGCGTATTTCATCAAGTAAGGCTTTGAGAGTAGCTCCAAAGTGAATGCACTCGCTTTGTCAAGCCGAAGGGAGGTAAAATTCGATTGTTAGCATTTATATTGATGATCCGTTGTTCATCGGGTGATAATGATGAGTCACTGAATGAGTTTAAGCAATCTATGAAGAAAGAATTTGATATGACAGATTTGGGAAGGATGAGATATTTTCTTGGTATAGAAGTGGTACAAAAGGCTGATGGTATCTTCATTTGTCAAAGAAAGTATGCAACCGAAGTGATCGAGAGATTTGGAATGTAGAATTTCAATCGGGTATGCAATCCAATAGTTCCTGGACAAAAGATTGGTCGAGACGAAGATGGTGTGAAAGTTGATTCTACTCGCATAGCGGATGGTGGGGGAGCTTGATGTATCTTCATCGCGACACGTCCCCGACTTAATGTTCGTGGTAAGTCTCATCGGGCCGCTTTATGGCTAATCCCACTCAACCGCACTTTGCAAAGCAGTGAAGACAATCATGCGGTATCTAAAGGGAACAATGGAATATGGGATTCGGTACAAGCGAGAGGAAAGAAGAGGGCTCATAGGTTACACCGACAGTGACTATGCGGGAGATGTAGATGATAGCAAAAGTACTTCAGGGTATGTTTTCTTGATGAGTGGAGGAGCTGTCGCATGGTCCTCACGGAAGCAACCTATCGTGACTTTGTCAACCACTGAAGCAGAGTATATTGCAGCAGCAACCTGTGCCTGTCAAGCCATTTGGATGAGAAGAATTTTGAAGGAGATTGGGCATGAACAAGACGGTGAAATGGTGCTGTTATGTGACAATACGTCCACCATGGTGCTGTTATGTGACAATACGTCCACCATTAAACTGTCTAAGAATGCAGTTATGCATGGGAGGTCCAAGCATATAAGGGTTCGTTATCATTTTCTCAGAGACTTAACCAAAGAAGGTGTTGTTAAACTTGTTTATTGCAACACAGAGGAGCAGCTAGCGGATATCATGACGAAGCCTTTGAAGATGGTGACATTTCAGAAGATCCGAGAAGCCTTTGGAATGAGCATTGTGAACTGAACGCTTGAGAAGGTTCAGTTCAAGGGAGGGTTTGCTAAGTTGTTTTGAGTCTTTGCGACAGTTTAGGAATAAGAGACTTGTTCTCATTAGTTTGTAATGGGTCAATTCAGTTAGAGGTTTAGTAGCTGTTAGTTGAGCTATTTGAGCTCGTGTGTCCACTGTTTTAGTTTGCTTCTGTTATTTGTATTCCCTATAAATAGGCATTGGAGGCTATCGAATAAAGCAAATCATTCTGATGCAATTTGTGTTTTCTCTGAACTAACAATTACAGGGTTTTGGCGGGAGAGGCTAAAAAGTGGGCGGGAAAAATTCAAATTCAATTTTTTTTTCAAATAATCATTCAATTCCAAATTTTTTTCTCAAAAATTTGGAATTTGAACATCTCCCGCCAATTTTAGAGGCCAAAATTTGAATTTTTACGATTATTTGAAGAAATACATTTGAATTTGAATATTTCCCGCCCACTTTTTAGACTCTTCCGCCAATCTCAATCTCAATCTCAATCTCAAACCCAAACCCAATCCAAATATTTCCCGCCCACTTTTTAAATTAAAGTAAGTTTCATATAAGGTCAACAAATACAGTCCGGTTCCTATGCGGAACAGCTTTTTTTCCCGCACGTGCGGAACAATATCAGCCGTCGGATAAGATTTTGAACGGTCCAGATCTGGAGAGAAAAAAGTTGCGGTTGTACTTAAAAAATTAAAAAAAAAAATTCTCTCTCCAGATCTGGACCATTAAAAAATCTCATCCGACGACTGATATCGTGTCCCGCAGTGCGAAACAAAAATTTGTTCCGCATAGGAGCCGGGACGCAACAAATATGTTTTAAGTCCATCAATGTTTTATGTGAAGTGACCTTTAATAGATCTAATCACATTTAAGCCACAAATACATGTTAGCTACTTGATCATTGATAATATCTTGGAGAAAATTAAGATTATTACTCTTTTATAATAATGTAAGAAATACCAAAGGAAATAAAACAATACTTGAAAATCATGCTAAATGTCAAATTGATTATAACTCTTTTTTTCTCGATGATAGGTGAAATAAAAAACCAAAGAGAGCAAAAAATGTTATATAGAATTTTTACCTGCAAATGATTCAAGCTTGTCTTTCACTAGGAACTTTGACTCACTTGTTTGATGGACTATTTTTCGGAAACACTATTTTTCAACAAAATATTTTCCTATAAATTTCATAAAAGATATATTAAAAACAATTGAAAAAACTAGATTTCAACCATACCAATTCTCTTGTCACTTTTATCGATCGAAGCAAGTTGTATCGGCGGCAAATATTCTTAATTTTGGTGAGATTAGAGATTCATATGCATATTGGTGAGAGGAATTGGTTCACATTTGAATTTTATAGTGGAAATGGAAGACCTTTGAAGTTCCGAATTGAATAAGATTTGGAAGAGTTTTGAATTGAAGGGATGGTAAAAGTTTTCTTAAATTAAGAATGGAAAGAGTCCACCAAAAGTTAAGAAGACATTTTGTTTTTCTTCCATTAACACAAATTAAATTTATTGTTTATATAATTTATCATAACATCATATGATATTAAAAGATGATAAAAACTAATGAGTTAAAAAGGTTATGAAGTCTAAGAGTTTAGAATAATATTAAATAGTTAAAAATATTTATAACATCATAGGATCTTAAAAGGTGATACAAATTAATGTGTTAAAAAGGTTATGAAGTCTAAGAGTTCATAATGAGATCCATTAAATATATACTAAACCATAGTCTATTCCAATTCTCAAAAATTAATAACATTAACTAAACTTATTTACATGGGAATCGGGTAGCCCAAGTGGTAAGGCTACCCGAACACGGGTCCCGTGTTCGATTCCTATATCTTCCCATAATGGGGCAAATAATTCTCCTCCTTATGAGGCTTATCTTCCCTCCCCAGGCATGGGGCATGCTTCAATCTTCCCTATCTAGGGTACTCTCCGCTCTTCCCCTTCGAGGGCAATCGCCTTCGGGCGCTAAAAAAAAAAACTAAACTTATTTACTCTTTCTCTCTCTCTCTCTCTCTCTATATATATATATATATATATATATATATATATATATATATATATATATATATATATATATATATCAATGTTACGAAGTCGCTAGTCGGTCGGTAGATATGGGGGACTAGGGACTAGTCGGCAACCCTAAATTACAATGTATTTTTTTAAATTATGTTATCATATATAATATACTAATCAAACAAAATTTATATTCTTTATTTTTTACATGTGGAGGCAGCATCTATCATTTTAGGCAGCAGTTGGCAAATGCAAAGATCATAAATCGAGCATGAAAAAGAAAATAAATTACTAACCCCTTCAAATGTGCTCCAATTACTTTCACACCCCGAAGAACTAGTAGTTAAAGAAAGGATCCTCATAGCAATCTTTTTCAAGTGAGGAGTTGTGAAAGAAATGAATAATGCAAGTGAGGAGTTGGGAATTTCCTCAGAACAACATGGGAAATTCTCAAAAGCTAACTATTAACTGATCCATGATTTGAGTTAATGACCAGTAAAAGAATGAATAATGGAAAACAGATTTCCCAACCCCCAATTGGCATAATGGACAACATATTTTTTACATAAACAACAAATATTTGACCACAAGAAAGCATAAAAACGCTTTATAAAATTCTATATAATAAAAAAAATTATGTAAACAAATTCTGCATATTTCAGATACAATCAAATCAAGACAAGAAAAACATAATAAAATAGAACAACTCTATTAAAGAATAAAGCGAAAAGGAAAAGAAGTTCAAAATCAAGACATGAAAACGTGATTTGGATCTAGCTTTGGAGTCGGAACCTTTGCAATCAGAGCCCTTTGCAGTCGGAGAAGATGGAGCCTTTGCTGACGGAACCCTTTGGAGTTGGAGCCTTCGCAGTTGGAGAATTTTATGCCCTAATTGAGATTTTTTTTTTTTAAATCTCTGCTCAAAACGACGTCGTTTTGGGCAGAGTAAGTAATTTTTTTTTAATTTCTCTACTCAAAACGACGTCGTTTTGGGCAAAAATCATATTTTTAAAAAAAAGTCAATCGATTTTGACAGATTAATCGACTAGGTCGATTATTTTCAAATCTGATTTTTTAATTTTCTAGTCGTTTACAACATCGATATATATATATATATATATATATATATATATATATATATATAACTAATGAGTAATAGCTAAACTACTATGACTAAATATTGAGTTTCATAACTATCTAAAGCTTCAATTTATGTTATTAGCTAATGAGACATTGCATTTTAGAGAGTAATCAATGCTTACATTGTCACATGTAAGATTTTCATTGAATTATAAATCTATAGAATGTCAAATGTCATCACCGCAACTTTCTACCCCAACTTAAGCTAACTTTATATATTATAGATTTCCAATAAACAATCATGGTAAAGCCAATCTTGGATGCCTTAATGGAGCATCGCTGGTAATGATATTTCTAACATCAACGTGCTATAAACAACAGTAGGGAGCACTAGAGTACATTTCATTTATTTATTATATAAAGAGAATAAGTACTTGTGCAATCATTCTGGATTTTAACTTCTTGCATTCTCATTTTTTATTTTATAAATAAAAAGACTCTTATATTCTTCCAAATTTAAGATAGATTTATTGAGTTTATATAATAAAATCTTTTCAATGATAAAAAAAATGGAGGTAGAAGAGATTAGAAAGAGAGTGAAAATGCTATTTCCATTTGCAAAATGCTTTTAAGTTTTAAGAATAAAGCATTGGAGTTCTTTTTGTTGGAATTTATATTTGATATAAGTGTTTCAATTGGATTTGAAAGTTAATTTGATTAGGCTAACTAATATTCGATTGATCAAACCGATCCAGTTGAACCGGTCTATTGAACTGGAAAATCGGTCCAAGAACCGGTTTGAACGATTCAAAACCGGATGTGAGGTGTGTGTAATGGGCATCATGGAAGAGCCTAATCAAGGAAAAGCGACTTAGTGAGTGAAATAATTTTCATCCCATTATTCATTTCTCTAGATAATTAATTGTTGATTATTCTAACTCTCTCTAATACTCTCCTAGCAGCTGAATTTCCTAGAGAAAAACACACCACCGAGAACATCAAAAAATTAGAAGAAAAATCAGTTTTTAATTTTTAAATTTTTTTATTTTTTGAGTTTTTAATTTGAACCTATATACACCACATTCCTGAAGATTGTTTGGAGTTCTCTGACTAGCATTAGAGACGAAGAACAAGGTCAAATTGATCGTGTGGATACCGCTAGAGACTGGAGTCGATTAGATCGGTTGTTGTTGGTGATTCCCGAAGCAAAATCAAACAAAAATCATTTATGTCAATTACGTAATTTAAGGTAAATATCATATATCAAAGTCCGTTGGTACTTACTCGTGAATGATCCTGATAGAAACGGATTCCGCATTCCGCTGCGTTTATTTTAGGAATCCGGATTTATTTCTTTCACTATCTACAAATAACCATGGCGTACAACACTACTTCCTCCATTCCAAATATGTTTACTTTATTATTCTTTTTTAAATAAGAAAGTGGACACTCAATTTTTAATGCAATTGGAATATTACTTTAGTGACCACGGCAGAGCTTGTTACTCAAAAGATCTAATAACTGTATTTTCATTTCATTTGGCCCAAATTTATAACCTATAAAAGAATGTCACATACTCTAAAACATCCACCAAACTCCAAAGTAATTAAAGTCGTTTCCTATATATATATATATATATATATTCCTACACTTGATACGAAATATTGTGTATCAATTATTCCATAATCAGTTATTGCGGCAAAGTCCGTGATAGTATAATTCAGCTTCATATATGATATACCACTGCCATGCCAACAGTTGACTTTGGAATTTCGAGTGAGATACGTGGTTTCACAAACAGCAAGGAAACAACTAATTTCGATATTTGTATGGTATATAAAACGACTTTGACCAGATTTTTTATTTTTTATATAAAATAATAATCGGAAAGACTGATATTAAAATAGCCTATTAGGTTTGAGTGTTCGTATATATAATTAGAAAAAATATTTATATAGTAAATTCTGATTGGTTGGGGATAGAAATGGGGACAGAGGTTAACATATTGATTCCACGATTTTGCTCTCCAACCATTATTGAAATAACAACTTTTAATTATTTATTTTCCCTTATGAATATTATTGAAAGAGCAACTAAGCAACAAAAAAATATCGAGTTGAATAAATTTCAAATCGTCGGTAAAAAATACCAATGACAATATAATTTACCTAAGCAGCAAGCAAAAGATTTCCAAGAAAGGGAAATTAAAATGTGCATCACCATTAACATGGTAGAGGAGCTTGATAAATTTTGGTTGAGCAGTTTATTTCATATTTACTTGCAACTGGTGCTGCTGAAATCTGTTCATATGTTTCTAAACACAGCAAATGTTTGTTTCTTTTGAATATATTTAAATAGTTTGAAATCATGCTATAGCCTCTCTTATTAATCTTATTAATCTGTCAGTTTATTTTCATCTTAAACTACGAATTAAATACTAGTAGAAGAAGGAAGCACTGGCCATGTGCTGGTCCATTGGAGAATTCATTTACGAACCCACTTTCTTCTATGCACACTGTTCTAAAGAATTGACTCCTTGCAAACAGATAAGCAAAAATCTTTCCAAGCAACAATTTGAGAAAATGATTTTGATTGGTTTGTTAAAATATTAATGTGCGATTGTCGTGCATGGCAGTAAAGAAAGAGGTAAGAATAATTTGTTCTCCTTCTGTGTCTCGTACCCGTCTCATTAATAAGAAATTGTCATGTGTTAAATTTTTAATCAATAAATTTGTAACTTTAAAAAAATAGTGGAACCCTCTCAAGAAAAAAATTAACACATTAAATTTCTTATTAATAGGATAAGAAACGAGACATAAAAAGGGACCGACTATTTGTTGCCTAACGAAAGAAGGGGAAAACAAATAGAACCAATTAATTTTGAGAGGATACGGAGGCCCATGAAGTAATTTTCACACTATCAAAGAATTCAGGAACCTCTGTTATTTGATCGCCATTAACTTGCATCATAATTCAAAAAAAAAGTTTCACAATGAGTAAGTTATCATAATGTTAGAAATATTAATAGTAGGATTCATATGTTAGTAAAGTTTTCATCATTTAAATATAGGAGGTCAATTATAAAAATTTAAAAGAAAATATATTTATTTTAAAAAGTTTGATATTCAATTTTTGAACCAACATAAATAGAAAGTAACATTTAGGTTAGGACGGATGAGTAATAGCTTTAAAATTTATTGAGACAAAACCTTGTTATCCACTGAAAATAACACAAGCAACATTAAACTTCATCATATAAAATTAATCCAAAAAATATTGCAAACAAATAATTCCAAAGAGCATTACAACAAAACTTATCTATAGTATTACCACTTAACAAACAATGACATTAAATTTCAAAAATTTGTTGTCCATTTCACTCCAAAGTAATGAAGTATTTCCCTTGAAATTTCTCACGTAAATGTTCTTAATTGCATTTAAAAACAATCCCTATCCCTTTCCATTCACTAGAATAAACACAACTATATACTCCCTTCATTCCATAATATAAGTCGTTAGAATATGTAGCGAAAATTAAGAAAGCAAAAAAAATGTATTTTTTAGTCAAAATATCAGTATTATTCTCTTAAATATGACTTGTATACCATTAATTATATTTAAACGATTAATTTTATATTTTAACTAAAAAATATCTTATTGTTTGCTTACTTAATTTCTGCTACATGTCTTAAACGTCGTATATTATGGAATGAGAGTGTATATAATTAAAAAAAGACCAGGAAAATGATTAGCAATTGCTGGTCAATTTCTCCTTCATTTAACTAATTATCAATAATTTACTTATAAGTAAAACAATGGATCAAGTCAGTGGCGGAGCCAGGATTTCAATTTAGGGGGGTCTGAACTAAAATTTTGCTTACGGTGTAAAATGATATATTTGAGGTAGAATTATATATTTTTTTAGAAAAATTGAATTTAAACGACATGAAATTTTTTTTTGATTCTTCATCAGCTCATCGAATGAGTTTTTTACCCCGATTTTAACCCTAAATCGCTTAACATACATAACTGAGCTATTTTATTTACAATGAGAAGTGGACCTATTTTACTTAATTCTTTTTTGGCCCAATGCGTAAATCTTCAGCCCACATCACAAGTCCATTCTTCCTTTTCCTTAGCATTTTTGCAGCTCTTTTTATTCTCTTTTGCTTGATCTTTTCACTTACAACTCGAAAGAACTTCGACTTTGATCTTCATTTCTTCTACTAATCTTCAACATTGGTGGACCAAACGATTGTAAAAATTTCTAAATGGTATATTTCGGTGTGTATCATAAAATTCTTTAGAAGTAGTAGTAGAAAATATATTTTTTCGAACAATGGATATATATACCTAGTATATAAAAAAATTGAAAATTCTTGGGGGCCCTTGCCCCTTGTATCCTCCGCCATTGCATCAAGTGGATTAATGTTCGAGCTGTCCGAAGACTTTGATCATCAAAAGTCCCAAGTCAACTCTCTACCAGTCTCTATAAAACTAAAACCAAATCACATATATATTCAAGCAATTAAAGAAATTTTTTTTTGATTAATTATAGTCAATCAATCATCAGAAAACTGAGAAGAAAAAATGGCTCCCCCGCCTTCAACTGCCGTTTCTCCGATCGTTAGCCTCTTGGTGAGGATTCTAACATTTGTTTGTCTACTAATATCAGTTATCCTCCTTGTCACCAATACATTTACCTCAAGTACGGATTATGGTGATGTCACAGTTAAATTCAGCGATTTCTACGCCTACCGGTGAGTCCTTATTTTTTTTTAGAAAATGCAGCGTCAACTGCTCTAACCTTCTTGATACATTTTTACGGGTGAAAATTGTCTGTCCCCGTGTATTTCCCTATTCTTTTACACAACCAATAAGAATTCGCTATGTGAACATTTCTCTCAATTATATATACAATGGTAAATTGTGATTAGTTGAGTCTAGGAATAGGGACCTACATGGGGACAAATGATTTTTTGCCCATTTTTACTTATTACTTGGAGTTTGAACAAATTTGTTTGAATATGTTTGATTGCAGGTACTTGCTTGCTGCTACAACCATTGGATTAGCCTACTCCTTCTTACAAACTGCTTTTGCAATATTCCTAGTTAGCACTGGAAATCCAGTAGCCAATGGGTTGGTTATGTTTGATTTCTATGCTGACAAGGTATATATGACTTTGATCACATATACTCCTTTAAATATTCAATTTGTGACGGAAAGAATATTATATATGTCACGCTCTCTTCATATTTTTACTTGCGCCACCATCTTGAATCCCCTCTCTTGAACTTTTATTTTTAATTGCATATTAATTTTATTTTGGGATTGAGAACAAATCTAAAAATGGACCATTTTAATCCCTAAAATGCGGAAATTTGCTTTACAATGAACATGGTAGAAGGGGCCTATAGCTAATTAAAATCGATGAATTTGGTTGAGCAGGTTATTTCATATTTACTTGCCACCGGTGCTGCTGCCAGTTTTGGTATGACACATGATTTGAAGGCTCTTCTTTCCGACCGTGTTGATAAGTTCTTAAACACAGCGAATGCAGCCGCCAGCCTTTGTCTACTCGGATTCTTGTTCTGCGCGGTTTCATCTATTTTTTCTTCTTTCGCTCTTCCTAAAAGGACATAATTTTTCTCATTGAGATGAGAATCAAAAGGTTTTTGGAGGTCCATGCATTTGATCGAAGGTGTTACGTTGTTTGTTGGTTTCACTAATTTGTTGCTACTTTGTAATGTATTAAAGCTTTCCATCATTATTTTGGGATTGTTTTTCTTTTGTGAAAGAAGATTTATTGTTTTATTTTGTTGCTTTTGATTACATTTTAAAGTGTTTGAAATCATATGCATAGGCTCTGGGTTTGAATCTTTTTTATGCGAAACCGTTGTGCGAATACTAAGGTTCGGCTTGAATGCCCGATTTTTCTCTATCTCGAACAGTTTATGGGGAATATAAACAACCTTTCTCCCGGCAAGGTTGAATATCAATGGGGGCTGAAACACCACAATAAGTATAAACCAAACTTATTGATACAGTAACTCAAACATGAATGAATTCTACCCAGAGAATCAAACACAATGTAACCAAGGAATAACCTTAAATCAATATATCAAGTCTAATAATAACATGGTTGAAATCCCTCTTAAATAGAGTGGAATTTCGTCCAAAAAGAACCCACAAATAAGAATCCTTTAATGATTAGGACTCTACAACTCCTAGATAACTAAAAACACTACCTAACATCAAGGACAACATGTCCTATTATTTAGCTAACTTATTTTGGCCAACATGGCTAATTAAAATAAACAATAAAGCTGAAAATATAATTAAAGTCTTTAATAGACTTTAATTTACAAGTTTCCTAAAATACCCCTTCAACCGTTTTCCTTCCAATTATGTATATTTCCTTCAAATGATATTCGATGGCTTTGATCCTTGTGTCTAGCTTTCTTTGAAGGTTTCTTTACCTCTTGAACCTTTAGATTAGAGACTTTAAACACTTGGAACAAAGGCTTGACTTTGAAGCTCGTATTTGGAATGTATGAATTAAGGATGAGGTCATTTATCCAAATGACCTCTCTAAGCTTCATGGCTGGTACCGTATCACTTTTGATATGTAAATTTTATTTAATTATCTAAATTACGAGTAAGATATTCGACTGTTAGACTGTTAAACTATAAGTTGGAGAGTTCGTATTTGATGTTCATCTTTTAAATATGATGAGCAGATATGGATAGAACCTGCAACCTTTTTCCAAAAATAAAAGAAAACAAAACAAACAATTCACAAAGAATTAAAAAAAAAAAAAAAAAAGAAGATACACTTATGTAATAAAATTCTTATTTTTCAAATTTGGATAATTCCACTTAAGTACCTTCTTGTACGTCAACTCCAAGTTAGTACTTTAACTTTCACAAAGAGTCAAGCAACCCCCATCTCTACATAGCATTCAGTGCCCGCTGGTTTTGTATCTTTTAATTCGGGTTTACGGGTCAGGTCGGCTTGGATTCGGGGAACCGAATTTAAAAAAAATAATCTAGTTGAATAGAAAACCTTAATCTTGAGTTCAGTTCCAACTTTTCGGTCTTCGGTTATTTCGTTCTCACTGTTGGCGACTATTTCGACATTAATTTGATTTTAAAATAAGCTCTAGTTGATTTTGACAGTAGTAGATAACTGGAATTCCTTATCGATTTTGTCAAAATTTTATTGACATAAATTTATTATAAAATATTATTTAAATAAGGGAAATTAGCCTATTTAGTCCCCCTAGTAATTTTCGTTTAGCCTATAGTCTCTAATGTTTAATTTCAGCATATTTAGTCCACATAAATTTTCTTTTAGCCCGTATAGTCCCGAATATTTAATTTCAATCTGTAAAGTCCTCAATGTTTAATTTCAGCCTGTAAATTCCCTTATCTATTTACGGGCTGCATATAGAGGTTCCACCACCTCTTCTGCGGCGAAATCATGGCAGCCCCAAATTCATGTCCTCCACTTGCTTATTGAGCGGGGGAATAATGGTTAGTTTCAATCTATAAAATTTACAAAATACAAAAAAAATCAATATAAAAATTGTTATAAAAAGGAAACCCCAAATTCTATTGCCCTAATTTAGAGGAACTCATTTGCCCCTAAGTCCGCAGCATAAGAGATGTGGAACCTCTATATGCATCCCGAAAATAGGTAAGGGACTTTAAAGGCTGAAATTAAACATTGGTGGCTATACGGGTGAAACAAAAATTTATGATGGACTAAAATTAAACATTGAAGACTATACAGGCGAAATAAAAAAATTTGGGGGACTAAATAGGCTGATTTCCCTTTAAATAATTTTGTAAGAGATTCTTGTCTATTTAATGGCCCTCGTGTTTACTAGATTTTAGACCCTTCCGTTTCGAGGCAAAATTCCGATATTGACAACCTTAGATTTTACCATTCGATAGTGTGGAAATTATAAATAAATAAGCACTCAATTGCAAAAGCCATCAGAGTTTGGGAAGCATACCGGTAATTTCCCTTTTTGTATGTGGGAGACTAGGAGTGGTTATGTATTCATCAAAAATACTAGGAGTGGTTATTAAAAATCCTCTGCAAACGCCGGCGTAACATATCCCTCCTTTCTCCACTGATTTTCTCCCCAAATCGCAACCGCCTCTTCCAATCCAAATCGGAATTTATCTGTAAACCCCAGTGATCTCCACTACTAAATCTTACTGATCAATTGTGGAAATTGATCTTGGAAATAGGGAAAAACGATTTCTTGACCCCACAAAGGCAATTGCTAATAGAATCAAAGTCAAAGGATTACAGAAACTTCGATGGTATTGTCAGATGTGCGAGAAACAATGTCGTGATGAGAACATATTCAAATGCTAATGTATGAGCGAATCCCACCAGCGTCAGATGCAGGTTTTCGATCAAAACCCTCACCGGATCGTTGACGGATATTCCGAAGAGTTCGAGACCTCTTTCCTTGACCATATCAAGCGTAGCCACCGATTCAGCCTTGTTGCCGCCACCGTTGTTTGTAATGAATATATAGCTGATAGGCATCATATTCATATGAATTCGACTCAGTGGGCTACTTTGACTGATTTTGTTAAGTATTTAGGGAAGACTGGTAAGTGTAAAGTTGATGAGACGGAAAAGGGATGGTTTATTACTTATATTGATCGCGATTCGGAGACTTTGGTTTAAGGAAAAGATGAAGAATAAGAGGATTAGAGCTGATTTAGTTGATGAAGATAAGCAAGAGAGAGAAATTAAGAGACAGATTGAGCGAGCTGAGCAGTTTATGTCTGGGCTAACAGGGTGCATAGCGAGGAGCAAAAGGAGATGCAGCAAAAACTGTTTGAGAAACTGGAAAATAAGAAGATTAAGTTGAGTTTGGGTTCGTCCTCGAGAAATCTTGTCAGGGATAGGACAGAGAGTTCGAGAGTCTTATTCGATGATCCTGAGGAGGATGATAGCAAAAGAAAGAAGGGGAATAAGGAGGATCAAAAGATGGGAAAGAGTGAGAAGTCGGCATTAGATGAGTTGATGAAGGAGCAAGAGAAAATGAAGGAGAGGAATAATAGGAAGGATTATTGGTTGTGTGAGGGGATTATTGTGAAAGTAATGAGCAAGGTTTTAGCAGAAAATTGGTATTATAAGCAAAAGGGTCTTATCCGAAAGGTGGTTGATAAGTATGTTGAGGAGATTGAAATGCTAGAGAGTAAGCATGTCTTGAGGGTTGATCAAGAAGAACTGAAATTGTGATTCCTCAAATCGGTGGACTTGTCAGGATCGACAATGGGGCGTATCTGGGTTCAAATGCCAAGTTACTGGTTGTTGATACAGAGAAATTTTGTGCAAAGGTGCAGATTGAGAAGGGAATTTATGATGGTTGGGTTCTGAAGGCTGTTGAATATGAAGACATTTGCAAATTAGCTCAATGACAATGTTGAAAATAGAATGCAACTTCTTTTGGTACTTCATAATTTCAGTGTAATTCTTATTTGGTAAGCATGTCGAACTTTTATTCAACTTTTATTAAGCCCTCGGGTCAATTACTGCTGATATGTATTGTTAGTACATCCATTTCTTATGTTAATTGTTTAACTCTGGTGGTAAAATCTTGCCTATCCATTATATCCTATGTTTTTTGTTGTTGGAGTTTCATATTTTTGATAATTTGTTTTCTTAAGATCTGAAAGTAGTTCAATTTATTGTCTTTTTGGATATGAAGTACCATATATAAGGTACTACATCATTCTTAGTTGATATGCCTTGAAAGATCCCTGCTAATTACCGAGTTCCTAAGATCACGTTTTGTTTTTCTTCCTTTTTTGGATAAATAGAACTCTCGAACTAATTCAATGGCCTCTGAAAGCATGTAAATAGTGATGTCGTTCATTTAGATGAAAATTAAATGTGTACTGTCCCTGAATGTCCATTCCGAACTAGGAGTATAGTAGTTCATTGGATTGTCAAGTTATTCATTCTGCTAAGAATAAGAATACCATGGAACAAATTAATTTCCCCAATTTCTTTTCCTTCTGTTTATGTTTGCAATTCTCCATTCACATTTGGTTATTAGAGTGTCCTATATGTTGTCTTAATAACTGTGTCTAAGCTAGCAGGCAGTGTTCGTAAGTTTAAATGCTACTAATTTCATTGCTAAAATTAGATGTGTTCCTCTTCATTCTTGATCTTATGCTACATTTCTGCTCTATAGATGTAAATTCATCTTCTATATAAACTCGTCCTGAGAAATCATGTATCATCTTAGTGCCAAGTGAACCAATTGTAACTTCAATTACTAAAAAGAGTTTATCTACTTTATCTATGGTGTATGGTAAACTAGATCCCTCTTCGTAAACCCAATGTGACAATTCCCAAGGGCAAAAGGGTGCGGCGGTAGCAGAAGGGAGGAGATTAATATTCCTGGAGTATCCTAGGGATTTGATGAACTAAATATGCAGGTTGACGACTTGGGATCGTAACAGAAAAATTAGGCTCCAAGATGCAATACTGCTCTAACTTCTACTAGATGCATGAAGAGCATACAATTAGTTTTAAAGCATTTCTTCCTTTGCTTTGGAGAAGGGGAAAGGAAAAAGGAGTGAACTACTGTGTCATAAGAACTTAATCAAATTTATCCAATTTATGTGGTAAGTGCGAACTTTTATCTCAACCTGTGCTAAAATCTTGACTACATTTTGGGGACATTTTGCGGTTGCTGCCTGGATTTAGAAGCAGTAATACGTAAAACTTTATTGAAAGAAATTAAATATCTGCTAGTTTATCTTCAGTTTTCAGATTATTATTCTTGTACTGTTAGATTTGTGAGATTATTTGCCATGATGTAATGCCACTTTAGATGACCAAGTATCGTGGGTTCATGCCATCATCAAGAAATCGGGTAATTAGTTAGTAGTCCCCATGGAAATTCTTATGAGTTCCTGAACACAATCTTATACTTTGATGCGCCAAATGATAGATATCGCTCTATAGAAACCATTGGAAAAGGAACTCTTTTGTTTCTGATAACTGCAACTTCAAGTTCCTGAGTAGGGGTAGGGTTCCAGGAACTATTTTCATATTTTATTTTAAGATACGAGGAAAGGTAGCTCTTCTGAAGATAATCTTGAGAAATGGGGAAGAAAAAATCTAGAAATAGTGAATTCCATCTGCCTATATTGGCTCTGGCTCGTATGGAGAAAGTGTAGCTAGGTATGAAAAAAAATCCAGCAACTAAAACAATTTTCCTCAATAAAAAATTATGCCCCAAAACATTTTTTATATTTGGAGACCATTTCAACGATGTTAAATAAGTGGAATGGTCTGTTTTCATACTTCATAGTTCACATTGGAGGATTGGCAGGTAGGGTTTGAAATTTGAATTATGGGTGGAAGCAGAACATTCTGAAGGCAGCTGAAAAAAATAAAAGTCAAGAAAAAGGTTGGGGGGAGGAATGAGAAATTCAATCCTAGCATCATACTTGTGGGACTGGTTACACATCTCCTCACGTGAATTAGCGGGGTCTACCTCCATATATGGACTCCATTCAATTCATGTGAGAGGCTGTGGGTCAGTCTCAAAAGGACGATCTTAAATTTGAGTAACCTGAGGAAGGGGGAGATAGCGATAGATTAGAGAAAATGTCCTCCTGACTAGTTGGACGGTCTGGTAGCAATGGCAAGTGGGTTTGGCCCACCCGCGATCAGCCCCGCCTCGCCCCGTTTAACTCGGCCCACATTTGGACCCGCCTAAACCAGTTATGACCCACGGGTTAAGTGGGTTTTACAAACGAGGCGGGGTGGGTTGTACATCCAAGAAAAATCGACCCAGCCCACCTCGCCCCGTCAAAAACCCACAACCCGTCCCGCCCCGTTTCCCCAACCCATTTAAACCCGCACCATTTAAACCCATATTACCCCACCCCAACCCACTTAACCCATATTACCCCAACCCCTATAAATACTCACTCAAATCCCCTCAACTAACACCAAACCCACACTATCATTTTCTACTCTATTTTCTAAATAGAAAATATGGACAACATTCCTCCTAATCCCTCTACTAGTGCTAGGACTAGGAGGACTTACAAAGTTTGGCAAGTATGGGTATTTAATGAGGAAGTTCTCACAGCTAAATGTACGATGTGTGGGTACGAAATTCGTCACAAACATGGTTGGGGGACGGGAACAATGGTTAGGCACATAAAATATAAACACCCGGGTTGTTATGTTTAAATTGTAATTTTTATTGTACTTTTCATTTTAAATTCTAATGTTTGTTTTATTATGTTATTTTCATCTAAGTCTCCCTCGTACGTAAGTGTTATTTTGTTATAAATAAAACTGGTATGACTTTTATCTATATTTATTTTTACCAAAAAAAAAAATTAAAAAAAAACACCCAACCCGATTAACCCGTCCAAACTCGCCTAACTAGCCAAACCCAACCGACCCGCCCAACCCACCGGGTTAACCCGTGACTCGGCCCACTTTTGATGGGTTTTCCAAACGGGGCGAGGTAAGTTTGTCATTTTCATTTTTGAACCCAACCCACCTCGCCCGGTTGACTGGTCAACCCCGCCCCGCCTCGCCCCGCCACTGTTCACCGACTCGCCCCGAACTCGTCCGATTAATCCACTTGCCATTGCTACGGTCTGGTTCAAATGTAGAACGCTTAAAATTTTGCACGTGAGGAATATTTATTGGCTGTCAGATTCATCAAAGATCTGACGGTTGAAATAATTTGTTTCAACACATGTTAAGATTTTTTATAATGGGTGTTATGATCCAAATATCTCAATCATAAAATCTTTTGATTCGACCTATCCGCACAATATGAAACAATAGGTGTCATTAGTGTCCCGCACTAGAGTCATAGTTGGGAAGCATATTTTGCCAACACAAAAGAGGCTTTGATTTTGAAGACATCACACCTGACTTGAATCTCAAACAAAGTTTTTTTTTTTTCTAAGTAAATTTTTTTTTTTTTTTGGTAGAAGAAGATTATATTAGAAACTGAAAATAACTGTAGTTACAAGAAAAGTAGGAAATAACAGTAATACAAATCTAGCCGAATACTATAATAACCGAAAGTTACAAAATTCTCTTGATCTGCATATTGCAATCCATAATTACTATTTTCTAAGTAAAATATTAATCTCAAACAAAGTTGAATCTTTTAGGTTGTTATTAATATGTATGTATCTTCATTGGCGGACGTAGGTTGGGGCTGCCGCACCAGCCTTTCCCCACAATTTTTTTTTATTTTTTTTTTTTTTTTTTTAAACCCAATGGGTGAAATATTATTAGATAAGCAAGCGGTCATTGACAATCGCTGACATTACAGAAGAGGGAAAGGACCTATCCCACAACATGGAGGGAAAGTCATGGCCAAGCATAGATAGGCAATGGGCCGGTTGGTTACCGGAGCGTTTCACAAACGATAAGGAGACTAAAACAAAAGAATTTATAAGCGACTTAACATAGTCGAAAATAGACCCTAAAGGAGAGTAGTCCCTATCCGTGCAGTTGAGACGTGTGATTACCTCCAAGCAATCACATTCTAAGCAAAAGGATTGAAGGCCCATCACAGAAGCCAATCTCAGACCTTCCAAAATTGCAAGCAATTCACAGTGCACCGCACTAGTACCAGCAGGCAGCTGACCGCATGAAGCTAGGTGAGGATAACCAAGATGGTCCCGAACCACACAGCCAAAGGAACCCAATCCATTACGCCACGAACCATCAGTATTAAATTTCAGCAAAGGATAACTCGGGGGAGCCCAAACTTCTGACCAAACATGGTGCGGTGAAGGGGTAATCGAGCTAGACAACAAAGCAGCATACTCCAATGCAGCTGCGGAAGCGTCCGTAAAGATAACTAATGGGGTGGACCGATGGCCTTCAAAGATAAAGCGGCACCGTTCCTTCCAAATTGCCCAAAGAAGATGGCCAAACAGTTGCATCTCAGCTACTAATGTGTTATCCATCACAAAATGCAACAAATCTTTGAAAGTAATAAAGTCAATGCATAGCCATTCTGTGCTCTTTTCCCATAAATCCCATACTAACCTCGCATGCGGACAATGAAACAGGCAGTGAAGCTCAGTTTCCTACCCTTCCCCGCAGGCGCTACACTGAGATGAGAGTGATAGACGCCTGGCCAGATTGCTTCCCGTAGCCAAACTCTGCTGTGATGCACGCCAAAGAAAATGAAGTATCCGAGGGGGAAGAGCCAAATGCCAGAGACCAGTCCAAAATTTTTCCTTCATAAGAACCGAAGAGGTCCCAGGTTCCATAGACACCAGACTCTGTGATTCCATGTAAACATGATACCCCGATCGAACCGAGTATACTCCACTTTTGTTATGATGCCAGACCAGACAATCCGGCTCCACAGACTCACTAAGAGGAATTGATAAAATTGACTCGATTTCATGAGGCCAAAAAAGAGATTCCAGAACAGTTTCATTCCAACGCCGAGGCGAAGCTGAAATCAAGTCACTGACTTGTCCATCTGGGAGAACAAGATAATTCGAACCTGAAGGCCGAAACCTTCTAGGCATCAACAACCAAGGATCTCGCCATATTTGCACTTGATCCCCCGACCCAATTCGCCAACGTAGTCCTAGCTCAAGCACACTTCGCCCCTTGATTAAGCTCCGCCAGACACAAGAAGACCGAGGGCCGCACCTAGCATTCATGAATGAGCCATTAGCAAAATATTTGGCTCGTAGGATGCGAGCTAAAAGAGAATCCGGATATTGAATAATCTTCCACCCTTGTTTCGCGAGAAGCGAAAGATTAAAAGCCTTCATAGCACGAAGTCCCAATCCCCCCCGATGCTTAGGTAAACATAGTTTATCCCACGAAACCCAATGCATTCCAATACAACTACCACTCTTGCCCCATAGAAATCTGCGAATCATCACCATAATGTCATCTAAAATAGAATGCGTCAAGAAGAAGGATTGCATAATATAAGTTGGAATGGCCTGGATGACAGATTTAACAAGTATCTCTTTTCTGGCCTGCGATAAATACTTCTCTTTCCATCCTTGGAGTTTTTTCCAAACTCGGTTCTTAATGAAGGAAAAAACCCTCACGCTTGTTCCGCCCAATCATATAAGGAAGTCCCAAGTACTTCCCATCCCCGAGATCTTGTCGAACTCCCAAATGAGTGCAGAATTCTGCCGCCAAAATAGAATCAAAATTGCTACTGAAAAACAGGGAAGACTTATCAAAATTAATTGACTGACCCGAATAAGCCTCATATTCAGCCAAGATACTTTTGATAGTATCTATATTTCCACGTGACCCTTCCAAGAAGAGTAGAGAATCGTCCGCAAAAAGTAGATGAGATACACAGGGACCCGAACGCCCAAATCGCATTCCATTTATCAACAATGCTGCTTGAGCCTTTCGCA
This sequence comes from Vinca minor, assembly GCA_026122235.1. Classification (NCBI taxonomy): domain Eukaryota; kingdom Viridiplantae; phylum Streptophyta; class Magnoliopsida; order Gentianales; family Apocynaceae; genus Vinca; species Vinca minor. Next base: position 1,181,939 of record JAOCZM010000278.1, on the reverse strand, counting down.
ACATAGCTGAGAAACCTTCTGCGCATATAATAAAGAGAAAGGGGGAAAGGGGATCACCTTGGCGAAGTCCTCTTGTAGGCGTAATCTGGTCCGTTGGCTTCCCGTTAACAAGAACTCTGTAAGTTACCGTACGCACACAACACATTATCAGATTACAGAAGTTGTCAGGGAAAGACATGGCTTCCAACATCAACTCCAAGTAGCGCCATTCCACCCTATTAAATGCTTTCCTCATGTCAAGTTTGAGCGCACAATGGTTGTGTCCCCCTCCAACACCGGTTTGCATACTATGAAAGGCCTCAAAAGCAGCAATAGAATTATCAAAAATAAGACGCCCTCGAAGAAAGGCACTTTGCGAAGGATCAATCAGATTAGGAAGCACAATTTTCAAACGGTTTACCAAAACCCGAGATATTAACTTATAAACAGAGTTACAAAGGCTAATAGTACGAAAATCAGTCATACGCAATGGGGATTTGACTTTAGGAATAAGCACCACAAAAGGGTTATTAACACCAGATATGTCACAACGCCCATTCAGAAATTGAAGAACAAAAGATAAAATATCCTGACCATATGCCAAAATTTCTTTAAAAATATAGGCTGCATACCGTCAGGTCCCGGGGCCTTTTTGGGTGGAAGCTGGCGAAGTGCACAGAGCACATCATCTGCAGAGAATGGCCGAGACAGCAGGCTAATGAAACTTTCGCCAAGTTGTCGGACTGGAATGTCTATTAAAGATGAGGGTGCTACGGCATTTGATGTATATATATCACAGAAATAGTGTCTGACTATCCTTTCAAGGTCTTCTTCCCTTTCCAAAATAGCTCCCAAGGGGTCTTGCAAGCGCTCGATAAAATTTCGGGATCGGCGAGATGATGCTTTGTGATGGAAGTAAGTGGTGTTTCGGTCTCCGTGTAATAACCAATCAGCCCGGCTGCGTTGCCTCCAAAACTCATCATCGAAAGATAATAAAGAATTCAGTTCTATTTTTAGGCGCTTATCCTCCTCAATGTTGAAGGAATCAGAAGTCCAAAGATGGTCTAGCTGAGCCTGTTTTATTGCAATTTTGTTCCTGAGGTCACCAAATTTTTTCCCACCCCAACGCCGAAGGGAATCACGCAGGCCTGTAACCGCCGAGTAAACATGCGCGCCGTCCACTAGTCTGGGGCCTTCGCCAAAAAGTTTCAACCATAACATTACATTCAGAGTCTTGGATCCAGAAAGGATCAAACCGCGGTAAGGAATACCACTTCTTCTTCATAAAGCGAGCAGATGTAATCAAAATGGGAAGGTGATCCGAGTGTGAGGCAGTGAGATGCTTAACAATTACTGAGGGAAATTGTTGTCTCCAAGATGCGTTAGCAAAAGCTCTATCAAGTCGCTCTCTAACCAAATTTGACCCCCGACCATTGACCCAAGTAAACTTTGGACCCAGGAAGCCAAGGTCCACTAAATCACAATCTGAGGTTGCCTGCCGAAAGGCATTAATCAATAAAGGTCTACGCAAATTCCCTCCATCCTTTTCATGCGAACCAAGTAACTCATTAAAGTCACCAGCACAGAGCCAAGGAAGGCTCCAAAGTGAGTGGAGACGGCGTAACAGAGTCCAACAGTGGTGACGTTGCTCGTGGTAGGGATTTCCATAAAAACCTGTGAATCTCCAACTGAAAGTAGGAGAACAAGCAATTCTAACATCAATATGCCCTGAAGAATAGCTTAACAAATTGACATTAATGAGATCATCAGACCAAAAAAGAGCTAGACTGATACGAGACCAAGCCAAGGGCAGCCCTACTCTAAAGATCCTCTTGTCAACATTCAAAGACCAATGACAAGATCAAGAAGGCAAAATACTTTAAGGAATATAGCAGCCCTAATCCGAGACATTAAAGTTAAAGAGGAAGTGAATCTTCAACTAGAAGATAATGACAAAGTCAACCTCTTAACTTTTGAGAAGATACAAATCGGCCCAACCAAGCAAAGTGGCTAAAAAGGGCATTTTAGTCTTTTTACACATTAAAGTCTATTCTAGCCTATTCTAGACTATTCTAGACTTTAATTAATTTTAGTATTGTTATTTCATTATTCAGCCGTGTAATAGCAAGATATTGCTATAATAAAGGACATGTTGTCCATGTGTTAGTTAGTTTGTTAAGAAGAGTCCTAATGCAACTAGGACTCTTCATAGTTTTGGTAGTTAGAAGGGATTCTAGCCGCCACTTTATGGTTAGTTAGTTACTTGATAGCAAGTTGTTATTCAAGAGTCCTACTTCTTCAAGGACTCTTATTTGTTTTCAAGAGTCTTAATCCTTTAAGGACTCTTATTTCTTTTTTTGGTTGTAACCGAAATCTCATCTTTATTTAAGGGAGATTTCGGCCATTGTAATACTTACGTTAGATATATTGATATTTTGGTAAGGTTATTCCTTAGCTTCTCGTGTTTGAACTTCTGGATAGAAATCAACTAGGACTCTTCATAGTTTTGGTAGTTAGAAGGGATTCTAGCCGCCACTTTATGGTTAGTTAGTTACTTGATAGCAAGTTGTTATTCAAGAGTCCTACTTCTTCAAGGACTCTTATTTGTTTTCAAGAGTCTTAATCCTTTAAGGACTCTTATTTCTTTTTTTGGTTGTAACCGAAATCTCATCTTTATTTAAGGGAGATTTCGGCCATTGTAATACTTACGTTAGATATATTGATATTTTGGTAAGGTTATTCCTTAGCTTCTCGTGTTTGAACTTCTGGATAGAAATTCATTCATTCTTGAGTTATCAGTATCAACTAGCTTGTTTCTCTAGTTGTGGTGTTTCAGCCTCCATTGTTAATTAACCTTCCCTTAGAGTTGCGTTGATTAAATTCCCATAGAAACTAGTTCGAGAATTGAAGAAAGATCGGGCTCAACTTAAGTCGAACCTTGCGGTTCTTCATCATAGACCGCCACCTAAACCAGAGCGGTCAACAACAATACCAGCCGAAAAACCCAAAGAAATTCTAATATTATTCATGACAGAACTTACCATTTTTGTTTCCATCAAAAAAACTAAAAGGGGCTTATTAACCTTTACAAGGCTTTTTAAATTGCGAATTGCGCGGGACTACCCTAACCCCCGGCAATTCCAACATAAGATACTCATTGGTCCTGGCGGGACTGCTACAGTGCAGTCTCCACCGTAATAGTACAATCAAAGAAACCAAATGACTTAGCTTTTTTGGATGGTAAACAGAGCAACGAATCATCAGAGGGATCCTCCACCGAAATCGAACGCTTAGAGCCAGGCTTGATACCCCCACCAATGGAAACCATACATGTGTCCTGCTTCCTTGGGCGACCTCTCCTCTTCAGCGAGCTCCCAGAAGGCCTATTCTGAATCGGTACATCGAGAAGAGTCCCAGCCGCAACCATGGTAGTACTGCCAATATCACTAGAAGCTAGAATATTAGAGATGGAATCTGAAGGGCAATGACTGTAAATATCATTATCATGAGGGGCATTTGGAATAGGGATGATTGCCATGCATGAAGGATTGAAAACACTCTCTGAAACATCCATCGCAGAAGGCCCAGCACCATGCCCATGCTTCACAGTACTAAAATCCTTCGTGGAGGGCTCCATAGTTTGCGTTGGAGTAGCCATATTTTTCGACCCACCAATAGCTTCAAAAAACATCTGCTCACAGAGAGATCCCTTTTCAGTGGAAGGATTGAGATAATCTCCATACGGCAATGCACGTGATTCCGCTTCAGTGGTTTCACCTACTTGGAGTGGGCATCCCTTCAATGTATGATCCATGTGACCACTACGGCGGCATAGATGAGGGAGTCTCTCATAGACCACCAGACCCGAGCTATTTCCATAATTAGGTGTATCAAGAGTAAGGAGACGCCGAACAGGCTTAGTAACATCCACCGAAACTCTTAGAGCGAAAGAACTTCTCTTTCAAGCGCTTGTTCTCCCGAACTTGAATCTCCCGACAATTGCGAAACGAATGTCCAATCCGAGACCCAACCGATAAAGTGTAGCAGTCACGGTGATAGCCCCAAATCTGTACCCAAAAATCAGAAAGTGTGAAAGCTTCATCCGAAAGATTAATATCCGGACTCCAACGGTTAACTACCAAGAGCCTATCATCAAAGCACCAAGGACCTTCCAATAGTACAAAATCCGCATCTTGAGAGCAAGAGAAAAAAAATTGATAAACATTGAAACGAAGGCGAACCACATCAAAGTGTTTACACTTCCAAGACTTTAGCATGGCGATCTTCAAGTTTTTGAGAGGGACTTCAGCCTGTGAAATAAACTTCCCAACTAAACTTTGACGGCATTCCTCTTCTCCTTTGGCCACATCATCCGTCATGACACGGAGAACTTCGGTCTCATTATCGGCCAAGGAGAGAGACTTGAGAAGGTTTTGGATGGACTCACGATCCATTGGAGAGGCAGAGTGTAGGGAAGAGCAGAGGAGGTTGAGGGGCTAGAAGAGTGGTGATTTAGGCAAACCCTAGGGCGGAAGGCATGAAACGCACAAAAACACCCTAGCAGAGGCAAAGATGATGGAAGAGCAGATGAGGGTGAGGGGGCAGAGAAGTGATGATCAAGGCAAAACCCTAGCGGGAGGAAGGCAAGAACGTTCAAAAGCAGAGCCCCAAGACAGGGAGAGATTTAGGTTTATTTCTGTAACACTACGTGTCGTGAGCATTTTTTAGTGTACCCATTTTGAGTCAGTTTTTCATTTGAAATTAGATTTTGTGGTTCGTGGATTATAGGAATTACATCACTTGTATCTTAACGAGTTTGGTTAAAATTTTAACCAGCTTAAATGTGTAATGGGACTATGATGTTTATTAAAAAATAAAAAATTAGAAAACATAAGTATAAAAATTTGAAATCTTGTGAAAATTTAAAAAATAGGCAGATATTAAAGCATTTTGTTGGTGAGTCATGTATCAAGTACTATCGAGAATGATGTATTTATAAAATATTATTAAAGTATGAAAACGCATATATAATTTTATAAATTTGTATTGATACACTTTTATAAATTTATTTTATCAATATTAATTATGCTCCTCCTACTTTTAAAGTCTCATCCATCCACTGTGTATCTTACTTAATAAAAGCTTTCATACAACTGTAAAGACACAATTTGCATCTTCTCTTCCTTTAGTTCTGTTTCAAAAAAGAACAGGAATTGATTGAATGAAACAGGCCATGAGTAATACGTACTTGAACCAAAAACTAAAAAGGATGCATGTGTGATTGAATTGAGTTTGTGTTTGAGATTTTGGTCTCAATCTCAAGCCAGTATCAAATTCAAACCAGAATCAAATTCAAACCAGATTCTAGATAATTTAATACTTCAGATTCATTCTCATACTCAATCCAAAGCTAATTTGGGTCTAAGTTTGAGTCTCAAACCAGACCAAACATAATCCAAAAATGTTGTTAATACCAGTAGTTTTAGTCAACTCGAGTTGGCATAATTATTAAGATGGGTGTAATTCTATATTATTAATCAGTGATCAAATCTTTTATGGGACATATCTTGTTTGAATTTTTGAGTAGCAGTTGTGCGTTAAAAAATAATTAAAATTTTAAAAAAATACTAGTAATTCTAGCTCAATTAATTGGACCAACCACCATCTATATAGATCAATTAGTCTATGTTCAAAGGGGGAATATTATTATTTTAAATATATTTGGAGAGTAAGAAAGGAATAACTCAATTGGTTGAAAAAAATATCACTTACCCAATTGAAAATATCACTTGCTATGTGATAGATTTCGGGTTTCGATTCATTCTTCAAATATATTGAAATAAAAATAGGAAAATGATTTACTCCTAGAATTTTGGGGATAGAAACTCTAAACCCCCAAATTAAGGGTGTTAAATGACTATCTTACCCCCTGCTGGTATAAGGGATTCACCCAATTATAAGAGCAAAAATGTCCAAAAAGCTATTTTAGTCAATCTTTTAGCCAATAATTCTAGTAGCCTAGCAAGGTCCATAAAAATAATCACTAAAAAGAAAGAAAATTTGAGACTATTTCTATGTTGGACAAAAGCTAGACGGAGTATTCATCTGAACCGAGGACACATTAAACACTGCATACACTAACAAAATCCATCTCTAAGTTGAGCTTAATATTTTTTCATCTAACAAAAAGTTATTTTAACTACTAATTAATTTATCACTTATCACATAAAATAATTTTATTAGTTGCAAGATTCTAATGGGGTGGGGTTCACGGAAAGATGTCCCAAGTGGTAACAATTCTTTTTGTCCAAGGAGTATACTCGAATTCAACACAGGCTTAAGTAAAGTAATATCCCTCTCTCAGTAAAGGAAAAAAAAAACGGGGGAGGGAAGGTAGGGTATGAGTTACTATCTATTCCTTTAAAAGATTTCCTTTAACCTAATACATATCAAGAAATCATTTTTTCCCTTTATCTTGTCTTGCATAACTTTCTCGTCATTATAATGTTTTGAAAATATAAAAAAAAATATGATATTTGCGTTCTATAAAAAGTTTCTTGTAATCGTTTCATATTTTTATATGAATTAAATGACTTTTATACTCATATCATTATTTGAAATAAATTTATCTTATTTTTCTTTCTTTTTAAAATATTTTCTTACACCTAGGAGATATATCTTTTTTTGGTAATTACTAAATATATAATTAATAATAGAAGAAGGACAGAGTACAACTAGAAAAGCAGAGAAATAAAAGTACAAAGAAAATAAAATACATTGGAAATTCTAAAGCTCAAATGGATTTCTTTGGATTTGGATTTTTTAGTTATAGATCAAGTATTAACTCATAATTAGTATAAATTTTTTTATAATATTCAACACCTCTGTGTAAAAAAATAAAAAATAAAAGAGAAAGGGAAAAAGTATTCAAATTTTTTTTTGAAGCTCTAGTGCATTGTCACTCATGAAGTGAGAGAGAACTACCTTATAGGAGGATGAGATAGCTTCTGTAGAGTGAGACTTTTTAAGCTTTCGCTCTATGTATGTGGGAGGGCTGTCGAAATCTGAACCCTCTCGATCACGAGTCGAAAATTTCGTCCCCATCGAAACTGCGGCCTCTTTGACCAAAAAAAAAAGTATTTAATTTAAGTGGAACATAAATTTTTTAATAGACAATAAAAAAGGGAAAAAGGAGGAGAGTAACAGAAAAAGAATTAAAAAAAAGAGGAAAAAGCGAAAAAGAAGAGGCTGTGGCCACCACGAAGAGAATGAAAGAATGATAGCTCCCACGACGTGTCACTCGTGGCCGTACATCCAGACTGTTTGGGGGGGGGGTGGAAACCAATCCAACGGTCCAGATCTATTATCCCTCCTCGTTATTAACCCCACTCCGCATTCATAACAAGTCTCCTATGCATTCTCGTTTACGCATTCACTCACTGCTTTGAACGTTGTTCTTCTCTCCGGCGACCTACCACCGTGTGGTTCATTCAGCCACCGCGATTTTCCTCTCCGTCTCGCATTTCTCGATTCAAAAGGTATATTTCGATCGCTTTTCGCCTTTCAATTGTTTAGATCTATCAATCCGTGCATTTGATTCGGACTCGCTTAGCAATTCATTGTTTTTTTTTTACGAATTATCAGTTGATCTACGATTGATCGATCTGAAACCACATTGTTTATGTTAATTCTATATCTGAAATGTCGTTGATTCTTTTTTCCTTTTACAATAAATTGTGAATTATCAATAATTCTAAAATCATCAACAATTGAGTAGAATTATCTAGAGCTGTTTGAATCTTAAAATGGAGCTTATTGGAAATGCATGCTGCTGGAATTGATTAATTGCGATGCTGTAGTGTTGTTGTAAGTTCATTTTCTGTGATATGTTTTGATGATTGAGAAGCTTATGGATTGTAATGTGTTTTGATCCGATCTAAATGATCTTGACCTGTTATAATCGTGATTCCGAAATGAATGTGAATTCGAGAGTTTTGTACTTTTGCTACTCTAGTGGCTCTACTTCATAGGTTTGATCAATCTGCATTGGTTTGTTTGTGCCTTTTTAAATTATAAGTTAAAGGAGGATCAATCACGAAAAATCGGTTTCAGATTCTCCTTTTTGTCTGTAGTTAAAGATCAATTTTAATTGGAACTTGTTCATATGTCAAGAGCTTGATTGTGGCATTAAACTCTTCCGAAATTTTGATTTTGTGTCTTTTTCTTTTCCTTTTCATTTTTTAATTGTGAGATGGCGTTTATACCACATAGCAGCGTATGTATTTTTGAAATCTTGATCTGGTAATGAGAGTGACATTCATCATATGCCTAAAAGTTGAATCTTTGGGTTATCATTGCAATGGAAAGCAGATTTTGTGCTATCGACTCTTTAACTTTGAAATGTTCAATTTTGTTTTCTTTTTTTGGGAACAAGATCATAGTTAGCACAGTCATGTGACATGTTTGTTATGTTATTCTCTTCGATTTTCTTTTTAGCTGGCTTGCTTTGCTTAGTTGCTCATTTTTTGAGGAAAAGAAACAAAGAAAATCCATTTCCCTCAGCACCGTGGACAGATTAACTGTATTCTTTCATTGCCTAAACCAAAGCAATGATGTGATCAGTGATCTACCTTTAACTTGGTGTTTTTCTTCTCATTTTTGTTGCAGTGAGTTATATTTTAGCTGGTCGCTTAGGTTCATCATAGGTTGCAGTTTGTTTGCTATTATGATGTTGGACAACTTCTCTCTGACTCACTTATCCTTGATAGTATTTTTTTGCATTTACGAAAATTAATTCTATTGCTTACCATGCTTTGCCAAAAGAATGTACCCGTGCTTCAGCTTAATTGACAAAAAAATTCGTAACTTTATCTCCATCAGAGATCCGAACAGATTAATGAAAAGATAGATTGTAAGCAAAATAATACAAGGCCAGTTAAGTGCTTGATTTGCTAATGCTTTGCTACTTGTTCAGGTGTTGGTAGCATAAAATGGCAGAATCTGAAGACATTCAGCCGCTCGTTTGCGACAATGGAACTGGAATGGTTAAGGTGTGAGATGATGCTCATATGATCTCTTATTGAAACTTGCATGCTATTCTTTTTAGCTAATGCTACTTCTGAAGTTGTGTTTTCTATTCTGTTTATCGATCTTTGAGTAGATAGTTATGCTTGCTTATGTACTTTGTTCAGGCTGGATTTGCTGGAGATGATGCTCCACGAGCTGTATTCCCAAGCATTGTCGGTCGCCCCAGGCATACTGGTGTGATGGTAGGAATGGGCCAAAAAGATGCCTATGTAGGGGATGAAGCTCAGTCAAAGAGAGGTATCTTAACTCTTAAATACCCAATTGAACATGGTATTGTTAGCAATTGGGATGATATGGAAAAGATATGGCATCACACTTTCTACAATGAGCTCCGTGTTGCCCCTGAAGAGCATCCTGTCCTTTTAACTGAAGCACCACTCAACCCCAAGGCTAACCGTGAAAAGATGACTCAAATAATGTTTGAGACATTCAGCACCCCTGCTATGTACGTCGCCATTCAGGCTGTCCTTTCCCTGTATGCTAGTGGTCGTACAACTGGTAAGCATTTAGCAGCAGCTGAATCAATTTATTCCTTTTTATGTTAATCTATGCAATGCCCACTATCTCTGCCCCTTCTTACAAAAGAAGGAAAATAGATTTATGTTTACCAAGATAGTGTAATAGATAAAATTATTACTATTACATATAACCACTTTGAAATCCTCTAGTAGGCTTTTTACTAAGCATATGATGATTTATTTGTGAAAATACAAGAATTCCTCAAAAATCATCTGCAATCAAGGATATTGTATTTATTTCTTCCTTTTCGCTTATTTGGAGTAATGATTTTCTATTTCTCATCCTATAGGTATTGTTTTGGACTCTGGTGATGGTGTCAGCCACACTGTCCCCATCTACGAGGGTTACGCTCTACCACATGCCATCCTTCGTCTTGACTTGGCTGGTCGTGATCTCACAGATAACCTAATGAAAATTCTTACTGAACGTGGTTACTCTTTCACCACCTCAGCAGAGAGGGAAATTGTGAGAGATGTGAAAGAAAAACTTGCTTACATTGCCCTTGATTATGAGCAGGAGATAGAGACTTCAAAGACAAGCTCTTCCGTGGAGAAGAGCTATGAATTGCCTGATGGACAGGTTATCACCATCGGTAATGAGAGATTCAGATGCCCTGAAGTCCTCTTCCAACCTTCAATGGTCGGAATGGAAGCAGCTGGTATCCACGAGACTACTTACAACTCCATCATGAAGTGCGATGTTGATATTAGGAAGGACCTCTACGGAAACATTGTACTCAGTGGTGGTTCTACCATGTTCCCGGGCATCGCTGATAGGATGAGCAAGGAAATCACTGCATTAGCTCCCAGCAGTATGAAGATTAAGGTGGTGGCACCACCAGAGAGGAAATATAGTGTCTGGATTGGAGGCTCCATCTTGGCATCACTTAGCACCTTCCAGCAGGTCTGTTTATTTAGATTGATAATAAATCGGTATTTGTTATTTTTTGTTTCTGAACGAATATCTGATTTGGTTTCTGTCGCTCGTTGATTGTGCAGATGTGGATTTCAAAAGGAGAATATGATGAATCTGGTCCCTCAATTGTGCATAGGAAGTGTTTCTAAATTTTGGCAGGATGACGATATTGAACTTTCTCCTACTACTGGGGTCAGAAATGCAGCTTGCAATATTTTATTCTGTAGCTTTGCTTTCTATTTTTGTAATTCTCTTTGTGGGTTGATGATGACCTTGGGAGGGCAAGGAGCTGATTGTTGGATGTTCCTATTCTTTGATTTTATATAATGTAGAAGCTTCAACTGTTTCCTTCATTCTTTCCCTCTCCTAATCCACCTTGAATGGTTTAATAGAATTATAATCGAAATTCAGACTTCGAAAAGGAATCCAGAGCAGTATGCAAATCTATTTGTTAACTACAAACGAACCCTTTCTCATCAACGTAGTGAAAATTTTCCATTTCTGTAATGATTTCCTGATCACATTCAAATTCTTCTGCAACTCTTGCTGGACCATACGCGAGAAGATGTTCCAGTAAAACTAGAGCCTTGTAAGGTCGCCAGTTTTGTCTATCGTATTTCCTCAACCTGATAGAAAATCAATGTCAAGATATGCATGGAACTTTATACATGGAGATTCCCGAAAGTACACTATAACAGAGTTCTATAATTTGTATTAACAGCTATCCAAAGAGGAACGTTTTTTTTTGTTTTTTTTCAGTGTTAACATTTTCTTAACTATCTTTGTAACTCTAGAATGTTTCAGCTTATATTACTCGTTTATCTGGATATAGTTACCAGGAAGATGAAATCATGAAATTAAATGCAAATAGTGGACTGAGACAAACCTCTTATGAAGAATATCCACGATTCTCCAATAATCATCGACTTCTAAGGTTGCACGCGATATTAATCTCATGGAACGTGTATCTGGAACTGAAGAATCTCCATCTCTGACTTCTTCTATCAATCTTTCATCTCAAACACAAAAAGAATCATCAGAAAAATATCCAAAGAACGCCTATCAATAAATCAATATATGCACAAATAGGGATTACAGTTCTGAAAGCGTGACATCGGTTAGAGCCAAACGGGCAGTTTTGATCTTCTCTTTGAAGAATACAAAAGCTTGCCTTATGAAATCATGCAACACATGAACGTCCATGTTTGTTAATGTGAAGACAAGTGAAGAATTCAGCCTACAGACTTGATAGCATTCGACTCATTCATGCAACAAAGAAATGCAACTGCTCCATTATAATGACAAAATTAAAACAAACATCAACTAATCTATAAAGTGAATTTGCTTATGTAATTAGAAAGAAGATAAAGTAACTTGAGGGATAATTTTATTCTTTGAGAAAAGTTAAATGCTTCCAAGTTTGACAACTTTAACTTTGTAAGAAAAAAGTGGGCGAAACCATTTTAACGTGGAAATTTCGGAGCCCATTTCATCATGTTGGGTTGTCTTTTTAAGTATATGTTTGCATTGCATTCTGTATAGACATCGGTTGATTGGCATGAGGGAAAGTAATATTAATGAATGTGAATCCGTGGGTTGTAATTCCATACATATTACTTTCTAATGTTTTGGAAAATCTATAAGAATCTTGAGGAAAAATGTTAAAATGTTTCTTTAAAATGTAAAAACGTAAATAATTTTCTCATGTTTTTTTTTTTTTTGTTTGGAGGGTTTGAACCAAGTTATTCATAGTTCGTTTAAATGCGGACCATTTTAGCCCGCTCCGTTTGGACAACGGACCAAGGCGTCGGACCAAACGCGGGCCAACCCGTTAAAAAAATTAATATAAAAATAATATTTTTTTAAGTTTTACTTGTCTTTTTTTCAATTTTTTTTAAAAATAAATAACAAAAAACACCATTTTCTAAGCTTTACATTCTTTTTTCAATGTTAAAAAGAAAATAACAAAGAAGTCATTTTTAAGCTTTATTCTCTCTTTTTTTTTTAAAAAAAATTAAAAAATTAATTTGGCCCGCAGAATTCTTAAGGACCGGTGTGCATTAGGATTCTCTTGGTCTGCAAAAATTGGTCCAAATTTGGCCCAATCCGTTTTAGGATAATCTGGGACAGACCGGACCGAGTTGGCCCGTTTGCCAGTGCTACTTATACTTTTGTTTTTGTTATGCGGCTATCAATTTTTTTTTTTTTTTTGGTTTTCCTTAAGAAATGAAATATATTGTGCTCTTGAATTTATCTTTCATTTAAATAAAAATCTTACATAAATATAATTTTGATGTAAATTTCATACTAAAGTATATACGAATAGAAAATAATCAGTAATTTTTATCTAAAACAAAAACCATGATGCAACTATAAAGGGCAAAAGAAACAGTTGTTGTGGTAAAACAAGGACCTAAGATACACGTCAAGAAATTTATTAAATTATTATCTTACGAAAATATAGTTTTGATGTAACAAGGACCTAGGATAGTCTTTTTTTTCTTCGGTTTGATATCTTCTTTGCATTGTCGTGGTAAAACAAATAGATGCAGTAAGAAGGCTGGGCAATGAACTACATAACCTTAAAAGAGATATGATAATGCATTGTTCTAATGGCGAAACCTGAGGCCTCATAACGTAGAGGTCATGAGTTCGAATTTCCTCCCCGCTTCTTAAATTTCCTATTTTTTGTAATTAATATTGTCAAAATGGGTATGCCCACCCCGTCATGGGCATGCCTTAAATGGGGACGGGCAAGCATGCCCGCTTTTTTAACGTACTATAAAAAAAGGGATGCTCGTACTCGCCCGCCGAATGTCCGTGGGCAAATGGGCATGCCCGCTACCCTTATTATTAATTTCTTTTTTTCTTTTTTGAAAAAAAATAGATCAAATTCAAAAAAATCAACAAAAATGCAGTTATTTCTCATTCTTTTACAGTCATATAGAAGGGAAATGAAAATCCAAAATAGTTCAAGAACAATCAAATCAAATTCCACATTATCCAAAATAGTTAAAAATAATAATCAAATCAAAGTCAACAATTTCAAGAATTATTCAATATTAACTGTCCAAAATTAATAAATATATTGCTGAAGTCAAAGTAACAAAAAATAGATACGGTTTTTTTAATATCATCCATCTATTGATGTAGATCTTGAACACTAGGAGTATAATTTGAATCCACTTTAGATAATGTTGATTCCTCTTCATCATCTTCACATATAAAACACACCTTAAGAAGTTAAAACATTATAAATGGTAAATGATGAATGATAAGTTAGAACATAATTTAGTTATTTTCATAGATGAAACTGTGAATCCAACTGCGTACACATATTTGAGCTTGTACATTTCTAAGAAGAAGATAAGTCTAATATTTGTTAAAAACGCATGTAAGAAGATAGTTGAGATGCACGACTCTTGTTCAGTTTGGAGAAGAATGAAGAGTCTTATTAATACATATCCAATATTAATTAAAAAAAACAAAACAAAGCGGGCATGCTGGGTTGCAACCCATCCATACCCGCATGGCCCATTACCCGCGCACGGTATGCTCTTTGATACCCGCATTTAGATGAGAATGGAATTCATAGCCCATACCCGCCCATTAATCTCACGGGGTGGGCATGCCCGTGGGCATTTGCCCATTTTGACATCTCTACTTGTAATATATAGGTCCCTCCCCCGATAAATATAAAACAAAACAAAACAAAAAAACTATAAAGGGCCAAAAAAATGAATGTTTTCAATTATACATGGATACAATTGCTTGTAGTATGATTTCTCATTTGCCTGCAAGGATATGATCAACAAAGCAGCAAAATAGTCGAGAGAGCAAATTTTACATATTAAATTGATCCATAAAGTGGAAGTCCTCCAGTCATCTACTTAAAATGTTTACCTCAAAGCCCTTTCTGCTTCAGTATTGTATTAATTAAAAGACTGACTGAGATATGAAGTTAAAATGGACAATCAGGTGTAGATTTTCCACATGCCTGTTCTATAACCCAAGGACATTAGTGCCAGCTCCCACAACATGTTCGGAATGCTTAATAGATTAACCTTCGATCCAGGAATTTCACACCAAGTGACAGATATCTCGAGCATGGGAATGCGGAATCGTTTGCATAAGTAGACCAATTCAACATCAAAGCACCACCTGGAAAAGGCATGGGCAACAGGTTAATTCCAAAAAAAAAGATGCTATATTGTATGAAATTCAAAAATCAAACTGGCACCGGTATTTTGGGAAAGAGCAAGGAAGACAAGAAAACAACATACTTTGAACTGAAATGAGAAGAGGAAAAGAAAACTCAAGAGAATCAGATGGACTTTTAATTCAGCAAAGTTATGTAAAATTACTGGGGGGATGTCGGGGGGCTTGGATCGTCTTCTTATCCTCCCTCGGCGAGGAGAGGGTTTCTTGGATTATCTATAATCTGGAAGGCAATTGCTTGATCTATGACCTGTGCCGTTCACACACTAGACTCTGATTCCTGACCACATTCTACTGGCTTAGGGAATGAAATTTATCGGAGTACTTTGCGATTTTTCTAAACCCACAAAAGTTAACAAATATGTTGCACCATAAGAAAAAAACAAAAGAACTGTACCTTTTCAAACGTATATTTGTGAAAAGCTTCCGAGCAGCAGATCTGGTAAACATCTTAAAACCACACTGTCAAACCATGAAGTAGTTTAGAATACAAATAAATCACGTGAACTTTAAGGACGACTAGGAAACGGGTAAAGAAGGGAAAGCAGGAGCAAACAAAGGTTTAACCAATTCAAAACGCATGAGATTACTTGTGTATCACGAATTCCAGAGCCACAAGCCAACAGAACCACAAGATGGAAACCTTTCATCAAGAAATTGCGGTACCACTTTCTCTGAAACATGATTCAAGCGCTTTTACTTCCCGACATATCAAACAAGTCATAACAAAATAGAACAGAAACAAGTGAGTGGAAATGACAAAACCCAACTGTTGCAAGAGCCTTCTCCTCAAGATGCGCACGAGAACCAAATGCTGCAACTGGAATAGTTGAGATTCTTAGAGTTGAATCACTAGCTATCGAATCTCCAAATTGACGTTTCTTTCCAGCAGCTGCATGAATCTGACTATCATATAATTAGATACTTCAGAGGATCGGCCAAAACTCTTCAAAATCACAAGAGTCACCAACCTCATTTTCAAGTTTTTCAAGGTCATCTACTTTTGTGGCACCATCAGCATCAAGCATAAGAAGTAGCGCACCACGTGCATGAAGCATTCCCTGTTTAATAGTGCTTTTGCACAAGCAAAAGCTTTAATCAATTTCCACAACACAACTACAGGAATCCAGAATCATTATTATAGAAACTCGGTAAATGAATGTATTGTCTGATAAGACTCACTTTTCTTATAGCTTCTCCCTTCCCATGGTTCCTTCCGAGAAGAATTACTCGTACATTGTCTACTGTGTATCTTTTCACAAATTCAAAAGCTACCTTTTTGGTTCCGTCAGCACTTCCATCATCAATTATTATTACCTATTTACATGATAATAAAAAATAACAAAAAATGTCAACCAAATGCCATCGAAGAGAAAGAAGCCAATTATACCCAAGTGAGAAAAAAGAAAAGAAAATACTACTTGATTACAGATTATACCCTCCAGGAAAACATGAAGAGGACTAGATAAACTGGATGTTGCAATATCATTTTCTAATTGTCATTCAGAAAATGCAAAGTATAATAGGAGTTAAAGGCTATAGGATGCAACAAAATTCTGCAGTTACAAAGCGGAAAGAAAATTATGAAGCAAAAGGCAACACCAAACTCTTAATTTCACTGTTTGGCAAAGTAAGTTCTGTTTTTCTGATGACAAAAGAAAAACAAGAGAAATTTTATGTTGGAAATTGGAAATATAAAATTGATTTACCAATCAGGGGTTCATCCTAATTTTGGGATGAAGTAAGTTCTGTTTTTCTGATGACAAAAGAAAAACAAGAGAAATTTTATGTTGGAAATTGGAAATATAAAATTGATTTACCAATCAGAGGTTCATCCTAATTTTGGGAT
The DNA here is from genome assembly GCA_026122235.1 of Vinca minor. NCBI lineage: Eukaryota > Viridiplantae > Streptophyta > Magnoliopsida > Gentianales > Apocynaceae > Vinca > Vinca minor. Next base: position 1,165,372 of record JAOCZM010000278.1, on the reverse strand, counting down.
CACTAGATTTGGTTAAAACACTGGAGAAGATTTATAGAAGACAAGTCCCATAGATGAAAAGATGTGATCCTAAGGCAACATCTATTATTGGTATTGGAACTTGGAAGCTAATTACTGGTCCACTTTGCAAACTCATAACAAAAAGAACTGAAACTCTAAACAAGAAACTTGAGTCAACAAGCACTTCCAAGGAATTCTATGGCATGGATGCCTCAAGTATCACCAGTTACTTCATCAACCTCAAAAATAAAACGTACGATCAACAAGAGAAGGTAAAAAGGACCAGCACTATTTTAAGAGTAAAATAAAGATGATGAGCTCAACTCAAATAGGTTTTAGCCAGGCAAAAGTCAAATATACTATACATTCTATCCTTATAACATGAGCTATTTCAGAAGTTGGGAAGTAATCTAAAGACGCTGAACATTCTATTGAAACCAAGTTTTATGGTCGTTCATATCTTTTCAGCATTTCCGAATTAGATTCGTCAACCAATTGCAACGAATTTTGCATATACAAAAGACTTTTTTTTTTTGGGGGGGGTGGTATCCTTGGGAAAAGTTTCACTTCTCCTCCAATTTTATTGAATAGACAGGTAGTTTTCCTTGACATACCAAAATTGGCAGAAAATTAAGCGCCCATTATATTTTTACACATACACGAAATTAAATTCAGAAGCTGCAAAAACGAAACCAAGAGGAAGAAGGAGAATACATATTGCAGATCTTATACCTCATATGAAAATGACTTGTCTTTTGCAGCACGTTGTTGAAGATAACTACAATAAGAGACCCAAAATCAATGTCAAATATCTTCATACTAAAAAATTATTACCATATGGTACTCTACCCATCAAAGAAGCATGAAATTAGTATTAAAAAAACATATTGTATGAAGTCCCAATAGGGATGCTAAGCTGCCTCACAATTTAAAGATTCAGAAGCAAGCTTTCTCATTGCCCTTGAGCAACTTCATGCAGAATTTACCAGCTTTAAAGTGTTCAATCCATATTTTTTTTCCCATCAATTTCTTAAAGACATTAAAAAGTGACTTATGGGGCTAAACCTATTGAAAAGGACAACTCATGCTACCTTGGCTACTAAATTGTGGACTTAACTGACATTTCATAGGGGAATCAAGAAATAGTTGCAAACAACATGGTAGCCTTTCAGCAATCATGAAAACAGGTAGATTTTCTTAACCTAAGCAGTAATTATTAACATCACTAAACTACATAATTCCATTTGTATCAGGCATTCATTCAACATCTGAAATGAAAATGTTAGACTAGTGTACTCATAATTGCTGCAGACCTGGTGGCATGATATGCAAATCAAAGAATTTTTTTTCCTTGATAATAGTTATTCAATTGAAAGTACAATGTATGGATAAAAATGTCTGGAACATAAATAAGGTTAAACAGAAACACGAAATGCAATGTTTTCTGATCACCTAATTCAGGAAAAGGGGAAATGGCAATGTCAATAAAAAAACCAATATAGCATAAAGATGAAACAAAGCAATAAAACTGCTCCAGATTCATAGAAACATTTTCCTTGATATTAGTAATTCAATAATGTGTCTCCCCCGATAATAAAAATTGCTTTTATTACAACAAAATAGAGTACCATGTGACAATAGAAGTATTGGAAATATAGACAATGTTTCAAAAGATCAATTTGTTATAGTCAATTCTTTTAAGTGACAATGGTTGGGAAATTCTACTGATTAAAAAACATCATCTTAATGGCAAAATCATGAAAATGAGTGATAATAATCCACAAGCAACAAAGGAAACTACAACGTATTCTGCTCATCTAATTCCAAAAACAGAAGAAAGAATGATAATTTCAGTAAAGCAAAAGAGCAAAAAGATGAGAAAAAACAGTAAAACTGCTCCAAATTCAACTTACTTGAGAGTTTCATCAAGAGCTCCAGGTAACCGAAACTCTTCGTTGTACGCAGGAACAATCAACGACAAGTACTTTTCCGCAGCATCAAAAATATGAGGACAAGGAACCTGGAATACATATCTAAATACTGTAACATCCCCAAATAATACATATACTGTGAATCATACTATATTCATGAAAAACGTGAATTTTTGTCCTTGGTAATCAGAATTTGGCAAAAATCTAGTCAAAATACATTCCCCAGCTTCTATGTCCAGTGTCCTTTCCCTTGATTTGAACAAAAACTCACAATAAAACAAACAATCACTTTAAGGCATCATGATGCAGAAGTCATGATTTCGAATCCCTCCCCCGCTTCATAAATCCCTCATTTCTTATAATAGATAGGTTTTCTTCCCCGATAAATAAATAAATAATTGATTCTCTTTAAGTCATGATTATCTCTACTCCATTAACTTTTAATATAAAATGAACTCATTACTATAATAATCCACCCTCCATTCCCAACATTTCAACATTCATTTAAGAATGGAAATTTTGATATAGATTAGGTACACATGTAACTCGTGGTTCAGAATTAGTCACGTCATCACATCATTGTCTATCTCCTCATTCTGTAATGATCTGAACAATTCTGAAACACGTGGTCCAATGAATCTGGTCAATATCAGAACTATCCTTTAAGAATTACCTTATTGAGAATTAGCATAAAGCGATTAGGTTCGTAATAAATACCGAAATTTACTACAAACCAAAAAAACAAAACAAAAGGTAGGCATGAAATTACCGGCTTCAACGAATCAGGATCCTCGAAAACAGGAGGAGCTTCAATGTGACTGCAAATATGAATCAAAATTGTTATTTTTAGAATCACAAAAAAAATGTAAAACATCAAAATATTAATTCATGAACAACAAAACATAAGAAGAGGAACACATACGCGTGATTGAATCTTCTTCTGAAAGTTTCGAAGACGATTGCTGAAATTAAACCTAATCCGGCAACTAATAGTAAGATTAGGAGAAGCTGGATCAGAATCCATAACGCTCCCATTTTTGGTTTCTTCGTTGCCGGACTGACTTTTCCCCTTGGATCCTACCAAATTTCTTTAAAATTAATTAGTTTATATTGAATAACAGGAAATAATTAATGGCTCAGCAAAATTTGTTAAAAAAAAAAATTAATAATTAATTTATTGGGGAAGTACATATCTATTACAAGAAGTAGAAGTAAAAGTAAAAGGGTATTTATCATAACTTCTACATCATGAGGCATCAGTCTTGATCAATAGTATAAATGACTATTTAAGTCAATTAAACAATATTCTAAACGACTTATATATAATTTAGTAAATTAATTGATTAAATTTTAGTCATTTAGTATAAATGACTATTTAAGTCACTAAACTATGTACGATTTGTTATTTTGAAAAATTAAATTATTTGTTTGCCTAATTATATCACTCTACTATTTATGTATGGTTTAAAATAAACTGCCACTCTTTTTTTGTGGTGTTTTTGGGCCAAATTAGACACGTATCTGCATGTGGCCATAATCCAGTGGAAAAAAATAAAAGTTAGTGTGGCAAGTTGATCAAAATAAATTTGTCTCTTTCTTTTTTAGTGTTCAAACATTAACCAACGAAGACTTTGCACAGATTGAGGTTAGAGTGTCTTTCATTTTTGCCTCTATATTATTGGGCACATATTTGACAAGTATCTAATTTGAGCGAAAAACACCAAAAAAAAATGTGTTGGTTTATTTTTAAACACATATAAATAATAGAGTGATATAATTAGTAAAAAATTAATTGAGTGCTCAAAATAGAAAAATATAAATGATTTAGTAACTTAAATAGTTATTTACTTTATCGAATAAATATATAAAGAATTTTGTAAAAATCGGATATAATAATAATAAAATTTGTCTGAAAGCTTATGGTGTCGACACGCGACAGTTTGTAACAAAGTTGGTAGAGTCCAAAGCGTTTAATTTTTTAATTTCAGGTCCAATGTTTGTCTATAACTCGGCCTGTGAAAGTTTTGTTTTGATGTCTAGCCCAATATTTGTAAACTTTTGTTATAAGTACGACTTGCAGTTTTCATTTTCAGCCCAGCCGAATATTTGTTAGTTGCAAAGCCAGTAGACCCATGGATCATGGAACAAATCGGTTGGGTAGGCCCAAACACCACACTACACGTATAAACGCAAACCCCCTCGCCATACAACTGAAGTTTCTGCCTTTAACCTCGAGCTATGGGCAGCATGTTGGAGTTGTTATATGTCTCATAGTTAACGAGCCTTCAATTTTTTCGATGGACATCGACTTTCGTAGAAAAATCCTACGGTGGTAGAGTTCCGTTTAAAAGAGTAGTATGGGTTAGTCCCTCTCCGCTAGCAGTCACCCTACATACCAAACCGCAGAACGAATCTAGATTAATCACTATGTGGTGAACACCGAGTGCGTGAACCCAAAAATAAGTTTCTACCTTTGCACGCAACAAGTCTTTTTTTTCATTTTTCATTTTTCTTCTTGAAGACATGGAAAATTTTATCAGTTTCGCCCCCGAAATTTTTTTTTTTTACCGTTTTTATTGCCCCCCAAGAATTTTTTTGCCGTTTTTATCACTTGAGCTCTTTAGTTCTACATATTGTTGCGGTTTCGCTCCCCTCCCCCGCACCCCCCTTTCCCCCCCAAACACCAAATTCCCGCTTCGTCCCCTGCTTGAAGAGGCAACCAAAACAATGAAAATTAATATTTTACCCACCTTTGAAATATATATATATATATATATATATATATATATATATATATATATATATATATATATATATATATAATTTCTCTGTTTTGGACATTTTGGATGACAATAAGTTGATAATGATTTTCTTATTTACCAAATAAGTTCATTTTAGAAGTCTCTCAATAGAAGAGATGATATCACACATTTGGAGTTGTTGGATTACGTATTGTTCACCATTATTTTAATTTTTTTAATGTCCACAATAGATTATGTTTAACTTTTTTATAGGGGAAGATCATGTTTAACTTTAAACCTCTCTTGATGAACAATCTTCCGATGGAAAAATATACTTCAATTACACCCTCAAACAAAAATCCTGAGATACAAAAGTAAGAAATTATAAAATGATAGTTTAATTGATTATAAATGTCTCGAAAATGTGATAAATTTGAAGCTCAATTCATATTTCTTATCTCCTCATTGTCTCTAGGGGCAAAAAATCATCTGTTCTTGTTCCTATCCCCATCTCTGTCCCCAGCCAATCACAATTCACCATGTGTATATATAATTGCAAAAAATATTTATATAATAAATTTTGATTAATTGAGGACAAGAATGAGGAAAGAAATAGGGATAGAGGATTTTCACCTGTCTCTAAGGAAAAGAAAACAATGCCAAAATAAAGTGATAGGAAGGTCAGGACATTTCTTTTGCCAATTTTCATTATGACTTTCCAACAGAAATTTATTTTTAAACAATAAGTGTGTAATCTAATTCTCACTGATTCTATTTGAAATTTAATCTCTTTTATTTTTAAGATGTTCAAAATTGAATAATTTTTTTTTATATTTTATGTAAACTTTCATTACTAATATCCCATAATTTAAGATTTATTTTAAGGGAATCAACCACTCAGTGACGGATGTAATGTTGTAGCACTGGGTCATGTGACCCCAGTGAAGAAAAAAAATTAAATTAATATATATGATATATTTTATTCCATTTAGATGATAAATGTATAAATGACCCTACATAAAAAAATTAATGACCCTACCAATAAAATAAAAACTCTCCAAAACCTTTACCACGTCGAGATCAACTATAGAATGTAAGTTTTTTCAATTTTTTGGTTTGTTATTTTGCCTATATTTTATAAAATATAAGTTTATTTTTTAATTAAAATAATATATATATATATATATATATATATATGTGTGTGTGTGTGTGTGTGTGTGTGTGTGTTTTCTTATGTTAAAAAATATTAATAAATTGTTGTGTACCCTCAATATTTTATATTTCTGGATTCGTCACTGCAACCACTTCCATATGAATTCAACGTCCCATAATTTAGATACGGTTTAGATCGAGAAAATCGGAAGAAGATGAGAGGAAAGGTGACAAGAGGATTTATAGGGTTTTTTTCAACACGGCTCCTATGCTGAACATCCTAAATTCCGTACGTGCGGGACAAGCTGTCAGCAGTTGGATTTTGTACTTTTTTATCCAACGGCTGTATCAAAAAAAGGGTATTTAGGTATTTTTACATTTCTACAATAACGCATGTTCTTCGTTAAAGAACACATATTCTTGTATATTGAGAAGAGAGAAAAGTTGCGGTTGTAAAGTCAAAGGTACATTTCTACAAGAACACATGTTCTTCGTTAGAGAACACATGTTCTTGTATATTGAGGAGAGAGAAAAGTTACTTTTCAGCCGCAACTTTTCTCTCTCCTCAATATACAAGAACATGTGTTCTCTTAAGAAGAACATGTGTTCTTGTAAGAAATGTACCTTTGACTTTTCAGCCGCAATTTTATCTCTTCTCGGTAACCCAATCGATGTGACGGTTGCATGTTACTTTTTTTTTATTATTATTATTTATTTGTGGAATTACATATGTACCTTTTTAACCCTCTTTTAAATCATAGCCGTCGATCCATTTAAAAAATGAAATCAACGGCTCCCAGCGTGTTCCGCACAGGAGCTGGACTGGGTTTTTTTGTGTCATTGTTTAGATTGAGGAAACATAAATGAGTGTAAAGGAGAAGTATGACATAGAAAGGAGAGAGAATCAAATGATTGAATTGACTTGGTGTTTGGATGGCTAAGTATCATTAACACATGGCAATTCGAATTGGCTAGTAAAATGAGTGTACTTTCATATTACTAAGTATGGATCAATCATCTTCTGTAGTATATCATATGCATACTTTTGAGTAGCAGTAACGGGTTAAAAAATAGTATATTAGAAAAAAAGATCTAATGAACGACTTCTTTGACTTTAAGAAAATTAATTGTTTGCAATTATACTTAAAAGTAATCAACTTTAGATTTGAAATGATGTGCTAAATTTTGAACAAAGACGTATACTATGATAACTCTGTATATTTTAATGGGTATAGTCTTATATTTTAAGCATGCCTTTGTGCTTGAAGAATTCCACCTAATGATTGAAATTCGTGGAGTCTTCTAGGCTATGTTTAATTGTGGACGTCATACGTTCATTGTATTATTATGTAGATATAAATAGCCAAATAGGTTAAGAACCCGCAGAATATATATCTTATACCAGGTCTTTTTAGAAAATTTCTTGAAATAATACATTTTTAATGAGTCATTCTTTCAAATTGAATGTTCATTTTTTAATTTAATTTTTTAAATATATTTTTTTCTTAAACTTTTATAACTAACCTCATATTTTTAAGAGATAAAATTGCATTAAGCATATGGATTCTCCTATTTTTTTAAGGATATTGTTATAAATCTTCCTTCTTACTTTTTATATAAATTAAATGTAAACATTCAATTTTAGAAGAAAATAATATTTTTTTTTAGAACTAAATATCTAATTTCATGTGCAATATGAATAACTAAGTACATACATGCATTTTTTTTACGGACAGAGATAACATGGTTAAACTATGTCTTACTTTTGAAGCCCAACCAATCAATCTTGAACATGACATGTTCATCTATATAAGCAAGTTACATTATCACTATTCACACAAATGTACCATTTTCTAAAAACTTACAAGTAACAGAATATCCATAATCGGAAAAATGTTAAATATTTACATAATTCCGAATCTTCGAGTACACTGACCTTATATATTGCAATTCAAGGCTGTGTAAGGACCATTACAAACACACCATAGTTACATTTTAGCTCAAAGTAACAAGACATTGAAATCTATATGTGACATGTGAAAATCCCAAACTGAAACTCTATAATTTTGGTTTAGGTGGAGCCTCTAACTCTGAGCATTGTTATCTCTTCTACCCGTCCGACTCCTATGCGGAACAGGATTTTTCTGCACATGCGAAACCTTTTTTTGCCTTGAGAACAGGTGTTCAGGTGTTCTTAGCTTAAGAACACCTGTTCACGCGAACATGTGTTCTAAAATCAGAACATGTGTTCGTTTTAAATCAATCTCAACCGTCAAAATTTTAATCCAACGGATGAGAATCCGTTCCGCACAGGAGCCGTGGTGCTCTTCTACACAGAGAATATAAGACAACAAAGTAGCGGTGGAATTGCAAGTTGCAATATAAAGGTGTACTTCGATTGAGTTTAATTTGAGTTTGGACTCAAACTCGCTTTGGATTGAATATGAGAATGAAATTTCAAGTATTAAATCATGTAGAATTTGATTTGAGTTTAAAATTGAGATTAGGAATCTCTTATCGATCGAGACATGATCTAATTAGACCATTGTGCACAAAAAAGTGTTATCCACACCCACAGGGCCCCACCCTCCAGTTCGATAGAGAATTTGGAGGATATAAATCAAGGTGACCCAGCGGCTTGACCTGGTGGGAGAACTTGTCTTAGTCCACCACAAGAAGTCACCCCGCATTGGAGGGTTGAAATTTTCACACTGCGGCTGCCAAGATTTGTTCATGTGTTCTTGTGCACAATCTACCACCCGCAATCAATTGGACTACCCTTGCGGACCCCGATCTAATCAGACCCTAAATGTATGAGAAGTCAGTGAGGAGTGAGGACCCATCATCCAGCAGCAGTAGCACTAAAGGCAATAAAACCACCAATCTCATTCATTACAGCTTAGTCCTCACCAATAGACAATTCCCTTTAATCATTCAAAGCCCAGAGAAAACAATCGTCCGTCCACTGTTTGTATCACCAAAACAAGAAACCTCTAATTTTTCTATCGACATGAGAATGCGCAATAGATAATCGAAGGTGATGAAACCATTCGGAAATAAGTGGTGAAAATAAGTGAAGGCAGTTCATGACTAACTTATAATTTTATATAATATTTTTATCTTTATATTCGACCTGGTTAGGGTGAGTTCAACACCTGCAGAACAATGTAATAGCCATAAGATTGATTGGCTTGAGATCTAATGGCCAGGAAACAGTGCGGCCATCAATTCCCACAAAACGCGCGACACATAGGATAAAAAACATCCAAACCCTAGAACGGAAATTGTTAACCGTCTTCCTCCACAATCTGTTCAGCTTCAATGGCGGATTAACCCACGTTCTCCACTAATTCCACCGTTTTCTTGCTCAATAACTATTAACAAGCAAAACGCCGGACACGATTTCCGCTATTAATCAATCTCAGACATTGTTCACCTTCTTCCTCCACGATTTCTTCAGCTTTAATGGCGGATTAACCCACGATCCCCACTAATTCCAACTTTTTCTTACTCAATAACTATTAACAAGGAAACGCCGCACACGATCTCCACCATTAATCAAATCTCGGAATTTTGAACTTATATAAACGAATAATGAATTTGAATCAGAGTAAAAAATTGCAAAACCTAGGAAAACTTAAAACGATTTTCCAATATCATAATAGTTATTCTGGTTTTGATCAATAACTATGGAGCAAAAAAAAACAAGTTGTTCAAGTGTCCACCGTCTGTAAACACATTGTAGACATTAACAATCAAATCATGGAGAACAAATCTGCCTACAAAAAAAGATTAGGAAGGCTTAAAATTTCTGGATTTTTTTGATTCACCGAGATAAAATTATCAAAACTTAATTTTATGGATAGAACCAGCCGTTGACAGATGCAAGAAAACTTAATTGGGCAGAGTATTTTGCAGCAGTGATGCACCAATGTCTGGAAACAAATAAAATCAAAATGGCTTCAGAACAGAAAAATATAAAGACTGTAGGAAATATGCATTTCCTGATGGTATGTCCTGTTTACTCTTTTTATAATTGTGAATAATAGCTATGTATTACATTCTTAATAGAAGTAGTGGATATAGTTTACTGTTTTTGAAATATTATAATGATTGAGACTTTGTTGTATGATTTGTTAAGTTTAGGAAAATAGTTGTAACATATGATCATAATAGCTATAAGACATATAGAGAATAACTATTACAAGAGGTGGACAGTAGTAAAGAAAGCTATACTGGTAAATTACAACATATATAGTTGTTATGTAAGATGTTAGAAGAATATAATATTTCAAATTTTAGTTAAATAACAGTAAATTATATTGATAATAGCTATTACACATGTATTTAATAGATATTGGTTTAGAACATAATAGCTATTTGTAGATATTACAATTGTATATTTTTTTTTATTGTTTAACTGTTTTATATTGTTTACTAACACCTTATAATCTCCTTAAAACATATTAATTATCTTGACTACATGTCCGGCCAACACACAACCGGGTCTTACAACATCATCAAAATACTGGGACAATCAAAATGTGGTGGTTAAAATGAAAAGAATTCGGGAGATTGGATTCTCAAATATGAATGAGGGGATTTACAATAAAAACTAAAATATGTTCACAATAGTCGTAAGTCATGTGTGTAATAATTATAAGTTATATACACAATAGCTATTCTATAAAATTACAATTACAATTGAATAATAATTACAATTGTTACACCTATAATCCAAAAATACTTGTTAACAACTATAAATTTAAAAGAATGCCAGTGTAAAATTTGATTTCATTAGAAAAGAAGCAATCAACTCGAAACGTCTTAGAATAATATTGGACTTCGCCCTCTGCGTGTGCAACGCGATTTGACTTTTGATTGAGTCTATTCGGATTGGGTCTCTTACAGTATCGAAATCCGGCTTCTTATAACAAACATCATCACCAAAATGGTTATTTTCTGATGACATACCAAGACATCCTTGATTAGCTGTAAAAAATATGCAATATTTATCAACAAAAGACTAATAAATAACCGACATAGCTATAAGACTAATGAATAATAAATATTCAGAATTAACAGACATAGTTATAAGACTAATGAATAATAACTATTAGACATTCACTCCTAATACAATTTAAAAATGGTATAATGAAGATTATACAACTATTTCCATAAACATAACAATAACAAAAGTGGAATTAACATAAAAAAAACATACTATCATGAACAAAATCATCCAATACATTATGCATCTGTTAAATCATTAAACCCAGATAATATATGATCTTGTTCATCATTATTTTCAACATTAATGTTAAATAGCAAAACTTGTGATTTCGCACCGAACTCCCTATAGAATCGAAACATAAATTGATTGACTAGCAAGTAAATCTGTGAAGGAAATTGGTAGTTTTCAACTATCAATAATTATCCATTGAAATAATCGAAAAAAATTGAAAAAAATAAGAACAAAAAGAACAAGCTTCAAATTAAGAGAGTTTAGGGTTTTTTTTGGTGTATTGAAACTCAAGATTATCGTGAATGTGAGGAATAATAGACATGTTGCCGATTATGCTTGAAAATTCCGTGAATTTCGCCCCAAATCGCGTTTGGGATTGATCAAATCCTGCATTATTAAACACCAACTGCTTTCTGAGAGGGAACAGGGTAAAATCAAAAAATTGATCCAGTGTGGTGCGCGTTTGTAGATAGCAGACAGCCTGATGGCCACTAGATCTAAAAGGTGCAAATCCAACGGCCATCAAGCCTTGCTGAACATGCTGAAAATCCATCAAGTCAGCACTGTAGCCAAATGCCTTTATACTATAATATGGGTAAAAAAAAATTAAAAATATATCTTAAAAGTTAGAAAAATGGTTATATATTTTGAAAAGAGATTGAAAGACTAAAGAAATCCTATTATTCAACTGAGGGAGTGGAGTACATATATAGTAGATGGCACATAAATTGATTGTTTTTTAATGTGAGGAGAGAATGTTGTGATGGTTGCGGTAGTTAAGTGTTTACTTGTTATTCATTAGGTAATATGGGTTCGAAACTGGAAATAAACTTTGTATGCAAAATATGGGTAAGACTACGTACATTAATACCTCCCCAAAATTCTACTGATGTGAGAGCCTTATTCACTGGAGGACTTTCTTTTTTTTTTTTTGCCAAATTTTTTAATAGGACTTCCACTAGTTTATATTTGTTTTAGTTTATGTTTATGATTAATAAAAAAAAATTTCTTTTGGCATTAGTTGTAATTAATTTTTTTTAGCAAGCATTTTGTCATTGTGTAGAGATATCAAATTCGTATATTACGTTACAGTATATAGTTTTTTTATTTTTTATTATTTAATAAATGAATAGAGGTGAATTTCTCATTAACTATTTATGAATTGAGTTTTAAAAAAATAACTTGCATAAAAAACTGACGAAAATCTGAACGTGACAAATCTAACTAGCTACTGTAGCACATTTTCCCTCTCGATAAGCGTCCCGGCTCCTATGCGGGACAGCTTTTTGTTCCGCATGTGCGGGACATGCTATCAGCCGTCGGATGAGATTTTTTAACGGTCTACATCTGGAAAGAGAAATTTCTTTTTATAAATATTTTAAGTCCATCCGCAACTTTTTTCTCTCCAGATCTGGACCGTTCAAAATTCCATCCGACGGCTGAAATTGTTTCGTACGTGCGGAATAATCCCTGTTCCGCATAGGAGCCGAACCCCTCGATAAGCTTACTTTTTTTTTTTTTTTTAAATCCTAAGAAGATTAGTAGTAATTTCTCACTTCTACTTTTTAATGATTAAAATTTCGATCTATCAATTAAAAGATAAACGTTTTACCACTTGAATTGCGTTTAGTTGTGAGTAGCCTTACTCATCATCTTTACAACATGAAAGCTATCATTGACGAGGTAAAAAGATGGGGCAATTCTGCAGTTCTCATTAAATGATTAAAGCAAATTATGAACAAGAAAAAGAAGAAGCTTCTTCTTTTCTCTTCACTTTTTTAGGACCATAAATCCTTTCAAGGATGTTGGATTCCTGGGCCTCTTACTCTTTTTTCCCTTCAATTATCATCATTCCAGGCATCAAGCCATCATTCCAGCAACCACATATCTTCCTTTGCATAGTGATTGCCCAATTTTTTTCAGTACTAAACCGACAAAATCAAAGGCCCCATTATTATTATTTTTTTACGCCCGAAGGCGATTGCCCCCGAAGGGGAAGAGCGGAGAGTACCCTAAATAGAGAGATTGTAGCATGCCCCATGCCTAGGGAGGAAATTTAACCTCACAAGGAGGAGAATTTATTTGCCCCACAAGGGGAGATACGGGAATCGACCACGGGACCTCCGTCCCGTGGCCGGGTAACCTTACCACTTGGGCTACCCGATTCCTGTCAAAGGCCCCATTATTATAGTACATTGTTAGGTATCTGCACTCTTTAGTTTTGGCTCTCGGACTCTTGTCGCCATAATTGTTGATATGAGATTCTTATCAGAAGTGGTAAAAAAATATTGAATATCGACACTATGTGCATTTTCAATAGTGATCTTCCTCATCTTGTTTATAGTGAGGAAGATATTATATGCATATTTCTCAAATTATAGGTCTATTACCCTTATAAAATACAGTTAATTCGTTAATTTTCTTTTATACCCTTCCTAATTATTGTCGAACCAATGAACCAGTGTTCAAGTTTTTAGAAGTGTCCATGTATCTTTACTTTTAAAAGTAAAAATATTTTACACCTAGATATGTACTTGTATCGAACACTCGTATCTGAGTCCAGGTAACATGTAGGTTACATTAATTCTTTCACATGCATAAGTAGTGTGAAGGAATAGTATTAGTATATATGTTTAACTATAAGAAGGCCGTAGCCCAGTGGGGCGCGGTCTCGAGTTCGACACTCTCCCCGTACATGGGGCAATAATTCTCCTTCTCTGGTGAACCTTAAAAACTATAAGAAGATGAAATGAGTCTTCCCGGTTTGCTATATATAGTAATTAGCATTACGAGAACCAGAATATGGATGATAATGTTAAAGAAGTATTTCTTTGAACTTTTCGAGAGGCCTTTAACATGGTGAGTTACAGAAATAAGTTAAAGAATTCATGGATGTGTCCTTTGGGTTTCACGGATTAGATCTTAAGCTCAACTCACGAAATAACAGTGTTGAATGTCTGTCTGGGGTATTGGTCAGACTCACATTGAATTCAGTGGGATTCATTATTCTCCTCTTCTTGCAATTTTTTCTTCTTTCTTTTATCCTTTTCTAATATCCACCGCTATTGTATTAAAAAAATCTTTTTTTTTATCCTACTAATAATAAAATACTAAGTATCAATATTTTTAATAAAATATCCATAATATGGAAAAAATAGTAAAACTTGTAAAAAAATAACACTCTTAATAAATATTATTAGTACAATAGAAAATAAAATACAAATATAAATCAGAAGATGTTTTTTTCGTTTGAGCTGAAATTTAATTTGGACACCAACTCCTTTCACTTAACTAATTCATTGTTCTGGTAAAAAAAAAAAAAACTAATTCTTTGTTGGAATCTCTTCGTGTAACGTGAATATACCCACGTTTTGGTAATTAATAAGTATACAATCTATTTTTTTCCCATTTACCTTAACATTTTTTTAATCCCATCATATACAATATTTTATTGAAAGCTTCGAGATACTTTTTTAAGATTTTGTATACAATGCAGAACGTTTAAAATTCCGTAAGTACGGAAAAATAAATGAATAAAGGGTAATATTCCTTTGAATATGTTATCTTGATAAAAAAATTAGTAGGCTACTAAGTTTATAAGTTACATTCGAACCAATTAGTGCAGTACACGTAAGAAAGAGAATTGATATATAAGTTCAATTCTCTTTCCTACGTGTACTGTATTAATTAGTAGCCTATCACGATAAAACTACTCGAAAAATTATCCTAAAGAATGTAACACATATTTTAATATTTAGCAACTTAAACTACTACTAATTTTAGTGCAATATGTGTTTTAAAATTATAATAGTGTTCATTCAAAAAATTCTCAGCCGTCAAACTTTTTATTTGTTGATCAAATTTTATTTCGCATATACGAAATTTTTAACAATCCGGACTGATTTTTTGATCATTTGATTCAGAAAACTAATCTAACTAACTAATCCATTTTTTCAATTTGTATGAAAATTGATTCAGGATAAACTAATTTAGAATAGAGAGAGTAATAATAGTAATAATGATAGTAAAAGTAAATCTGATTTAAGTTTGAAATGTTCATATATGTACAGAGCTATTCTCTTTGCTTGCCCAAACTTGGTTCATTATTCAGACTGTTTTAGGTAAAAGAATGGATTGGATTCAGTTTGCACTGCTCAAAATGAGGTGCAGTGGCAAAGCATCGGTAACTAGCAAGCCATTTTCATAGTAGTTCCATATTACATATTATTATAGTAAGGGTATGATTAGATGAGTTTTAGTTTGAAATTTTTTGTTTCTCAGTTTTAGACGAGTCTCAAATTCAAAATAAATTCTTACTATTTATTGTTAGAGGTTTTCATTTTCATTCTCATACTCAATATAAAGAGAGTTTATATCTTATTTTGAGTTTTCAAACTCACACAAGACTCGATCCAAATATGCTCTAAAATTGACCAGTGGTTAGGGGTGTGCATTCGGTATTCAGTTTGGTTTTTAGAATAAATTTTTGAAATTCGGTTTGGTTTTTTAACGTTTTATGAAAACCGAATCGAACCAAAATTTTATGAAAACCGTCGAATATCGAAATTATTTCAGTATGGTTCGGTTTGTACCAAAATTTTATTTTTTCTTGTGGAGCTCAACTTAATAAAAAAAATAGACAACGATAAAATTATAATGCACAATTAAAATAAAAATAATAAATTAAAAATTAAGAATAAAAATACAACTTTACAACAAAAACATAACTCATTAAATCCTTAATCATTCGAGGTATTGGCGATAATATTTGGTAATAAATGTAGAAGTGTCTGCTTCCCGAATGTCATTAAAACAGATGGATTGAAGACAGATCTAAGTAATATTAATAATACGTATAAGTATAATACATTTTTTATAATAATTGGTCAATTCGGTATTTCGGAAATTCAATTTTTTTAAATTGAAAATCGAATACCAAAGTGAATTATTTTAATTTTTTCAAAATCTAACTAAATAAACTAAATCATATAATATAATTTGGTTTGGTTCGATATTTCGGTTTAACCGAATAAGAAACACTCCTACCAGTGGTACCAGAATTTATGCATCTCTAGAAGCTTCAGCACTTAAAACCTACCAGTACCACTAATAAAGTAGGTTATTAAATTGATCAATTATTAGTATAACAAACTAAGCAAGGCCCAAAAGATTTTCCTCTATTAAAATTTCAAGTATACTTAATCATGGGAGAAATTGTGATATGTATCAGGTTGATGTGTATTTTTTATAGTTTAGAATTGAACACATTATTATAACTTTATCTTTCTTTTTCTTATGTAATAATATATATAATTCTATACTACAATGTCCAATAGATCGGTCCATAGTAAAATTATCCTAATTATGGACAATAGTAAGAACAACACTGATTTAAACAGGTCATCATTTTAGGTCACCAACCTAATTAATAATGTGTTAGGGAAGCTAATATTCACTTGTTTTCTTACTCGTGATAATCGGTCATAGATTCGATAACTTCTTGGTTCAATAAAAACAAAATAAATTTTTTAAAAAAAACTAATTAACAATGTCATGAATCCCCAGAATTTGACCTATTACTAATCCATTAATAAAAATTTCCAGATTTTCTGATAATAACAAATGAAAATACTAATACAGAAAAAGAAATAGCTTTTCACATATCAGAAAATCACAAAAAAATCTTTAGAAATTCACAGCTAAAACCTTCAAGTTATTGATAATAGATTACAGAGAAGAAGATAAAGAAACAAAAAAAAACCTTAAATCCCCCAAACAGATTAAAGATGAAGATGAAGATGAAGATAAAAGAGAAAAAACATAACTAATTAATGAACCATAGCAAGAGGGGGTGAGAAATTGATGCTTCTTTGATTAGGCAACGCAAGCATAGCCGTATGATCCAAGAAATCTTTAAGATCAACAACAGATTGCAAGATTGTTCTAAGATCATCCGCACAAGAAAATCCCAAATTCCCAATTCTCCGAACTGCGTAAACATAGAATGTAATCGCCCCTTTTCTGAACTTAAATCTCGCCATTTCACAACCAGTTAAACCCCTTATGAGCTTTTTATTCACTTCTCCAAGTGGGATTTCCGGCGGCCATAACTTGCCCATGGCGGCCTTCATATTCTCCGATTCGAATACGAATAATAAAATCTTAGATTTCTTTGTTCCGAGGCCTAATGTCAGTGTATGCCAAGCATGATGTGCTAAGATTGTGAAATTTGTCGGCAAGAATGCTGTTGTAGAAGGAAAATGGTTGACGGCGGCGGCGGCGGCGGTTGTTGGCGGCGGAGGAAGAGAAAGGAGGCGGTGGAGCTCTAAAGGCCTTGCTCGGCGGATTGTGAAAGATTTAACAATAAATTGGCCACCGAATCTTAGACCTTTAACTTCAGAATAGGGCTTAAATGAAAAATCAGAGGTGGGTTTTATGGTTTGATCATTTGGGTGTTGGTATTTTGTTTTCTTGTTCTTCTTGTTCTTGTCTTTTTTGTCATCCATGGAAGAAGGTGGTGGCTTAAACGGTGGCGGAGGGTGGCGGTAAGGCGGCATTGATAAAGGGTTGCTTTTGATCTTCATAATACTACTAATTAAACAAAGGAACCAAAAATCTTGAGAATGAAATATAAGTATTGATTTGAGTGAGAAATGTAGGAAAGAAAGAGTAGTATAGGAATATTTGGTGGAATAGGAATATTTGTAGTGCTTCTTCTAATCTTTAATAATAAAAGATTAATATTTAATATACTCATCTCATGTAATTTCTGTTTCTATATCTAAAAACTTTTGGGTTTACAAAAAATAGAGAGAAGGTTTTTGTGGGCAAAAAATCTAACCGTCTTTATTTTTGTACTCAAATAATTACAATTCGTCGTTTATATATATATAATTAGAAGAAATATCTACATAGCGAATTTTAATTAGTTAGGTATAGATAGAGCTGTCAAAATGGGCATATGTCCGCAGGCATGCCCGCCCCGTGAGCTTAAAGGGCGGGTAAGGGAATATGAATTCCATGCCTATTTAAATGCGGGTATTAATGGGCATACCCGTTCGGGTAACGGGTAACGCGGGTATGTGCGGGTTGCAACCGGGCATTCCCGCTTTGTTTTCTTTTCTTTTCTTTTTTAATTTTGGATATGGATTAATTTTCACAGTTGAGACTTGAGAGCCAAAAGAAGGGGGAAAAAAAACCTGAAAACCTAAGATAAAAGTTGAGTCGTGCTATATATATTGGGCAAAGCCTCTTGAAGCCGTTCTATACTTCCATTACCCAAATATTAACGGTTTCATCTCTGAAGGTAACTAAATTATGTTCTAACTTATAATTTACCATTTACCATTTATAATGTTCTAAGTTCGAACTTCTCAAGTCGTGTGTGTTTTATAGGTGGAGATGATGAGGAGGAATCAACATTGTCTAAGGTGGATTCAACATTGTCTAATGTGGATTCAAATAATACTTATAGTGTTCAAGATTTAGATCAATAGATAGAGGACATTAAAAAAACGTATCTATTTTTTGTTACTTTGACTTCAGGAATATATTTGTTAATTTTGGATAGTTGATCTTGAATTATTTTTGAAATTATGGACTTTGATTTTTTTTTATATATAACTATTTTGGATATTGTGGATTTTTATTTGATTGTTCTTGAACTATTTTGGATATTTATTTACTCTCTACAGGACTATAAATTGCAAGTAAATGAAAAATAATTACATTTTGTTGAATTTTTCAGATTTAATCTATTTTTTTTAAAAAAAAACAAAATTAATAATAAGGGTCGCGGGCATGCCATTTGCCCACGGGCATTCGGCGGGCGGGTACGGGCATCTCTTTTGATGGCCCGTGAAAAAAGTGGCCATGCCCGCCCATCCCCATTTAAGACATGCCCATGACGGGAGCGGGGCGAGGGCGGGCATACCCGTTTTGACAGTACTAGGTATAGGAATAAGTTGAATAGATAGGAAGTTGTTATTTAAGAATATTTATTTTTAGCCCAAAAAAAAAAAAGTAATAGTGGAACAATTATAGAATTATTACAACAGTTTAAGAGCAACACATGCTATGGGTTTGTTCTCTATGTTTAGCTTTTGGTTTAAGATAAAACTATAATTAATATGTTCTGAATTTTCTTATTGACCTAATTTATAACTTAAAATAAACTTTTTTTTAAAAAAAAGTGTTTTGATAAAAAGTACTCCTGAGAGTGCTTTTTATGTTAAAATTAATTATTGTCAAAAAAATCCTAGTATATGATATATCAAATGAAAAATAATTATATGAATATATTTCATTTCTTATTTTTTCATCGGCCGCACCTCTCTTTAGAATAAGATTTATTCAAATTTTGAGCAATTTTTTCCAACAAATGAAAATATTCTTAATGTACACAAAAAACTGCTTTTACAACATTATTTTTTTCATCACTTAAAAAAATTAAACTCCAACAATGTAGAAGCAGGGATGAAGACAAGGAGGGCGGGGTGACAGTCGTCCCAAAATTTCTAAAAATACTATTAGATTTAGTAAATTTTATATGTACTTTGAAATATTTTATCAAATTCGTCCCAACATAATTATTTTTACAGTTTTTATATGTAATTTGACATACTGTTACAGTTTTCGTCCCCAACACAAAATTTCTAGTTTTGTCCCTATGAAGAAGACCTTATATATCTCTATATCGTCACTGAAACCCAATCAAACAATTCAATATAGGGAGTTTTCAGGTGCTAGCAAGGGATGGTTCACCATTCGAGACTTGTACTTGCCTTCATGTGGTTCTTCGTAATAAAAAGTAGCTCGATTACTATTGCACCAAAAATTTAATGTAGCATAAACAAAATGAGCAACAACCTTCTTCTTGCCCTCTAGGACAGGACTAAGGCATGAAGGAAATGTATACTTTGAGATAATGAAATCAATCTTAAAACTAGTCCGATTCCAAATTTCATAATCACAGGACAAGAAAAAGGTGTATGTAAAGCATATTTAGGTTCACCTTGATATAATGGGCATTGATAATGAAAAGTACTATCTGACGGGACAACGCGAAACTAGTAGAAAGTATGCACTGAAAAATCTTCCAAATTAAAACTTGTAACTTTGGTGGAATAGGAAACCACCATATTTTGTCCCAGCGATCCAAGGGTTTATCTCGCGAGGTTGAGGGTAGATTGTTTTTACCCTCTTTGACTTCCATCCGGGGATGGTAGCTGTGTTTAACAGAATATCGTCCATTTTTTGTATAACCAGAAACAAGTTGATTCATTGGCCAAACATCACAGAGCGACAATTTAAGTATTTCCTCAACTTCGTAAGAAGAGAGATAATATTGAAGCAACTCTTAATTCCAAGTATCCCTATGAAAATTAATAAAATTAGTGACATTCATTATGATTTGTGAAAAAGACACATCAAACGGAGAAATAAGTTTAAAGTTAGTGGAGGTAGTTAACCATTTATCTCCTCCAAAAATTAACCCTTGTGTCATTCCCAATTTGCCACTTCAAACCCTCTTTAAGCAACTTTTGGCCTTTAAAATATATGTATTACCAGACTAAGGAAGTATAACCTTGCAACGGAATAGTTAAAATTCTAACCAAGAAAAATACTTAGCTTGTAGCACTCCAGTGCAGAGAAATAAATTTTGACGAATAATTTGTCATCCATGTTTAGCTACCGAAGCTCTATTCGACTTACAAAGTTCAGACCAAGCCCGTCAAAAAAAATTTGTGTAATTTAATTAGTTACCAAACTTCTTACTAGAAAGAAAAAAAAAGTGTGTAGACCAACCAAAAGCAATAACTCATAATAGAGGGGCCAATCACCGGTGTCCTCGTTATAACTCAGAAATGTCGTTTCGGATATGGCTCTTATTATTATACTTTATGAACATGCTTTTTCATTCTCGTGAGTATTTTTTCCTATGGTGGTGGGACAAATTAATGAGACTTTAACCAAACTCTTCTTATGTTCTATCAAAAAAATTAAAAAAAAAACTTAGAAAAAACTTTTCTCATGATACTGTCACAACTCAAAAGAATGATATGTGACAACTCCTAGTGGGCCTTACATCATTTTAATGGTGGATTTCACTTTTATGAGGGTCCAACAGGCTTCAACCTCAAGATTTGAATTGTTCGTTTGAAGCATATCCAGACACTCCAATGGGGACAGCCCAACGGATTCCTACCACCCTTTTCAATAACAATACAATTAAAATGTAGTAGTAAAAGGAAAAGTGTCATGAAAAATATAAAGATAGAGTACTTAGGATTTTATAACTTTTTACTTTATAAATACTTAACTCTTCGTTTATAGAGGAATCATAAATACCAACACAAAGTTGACTAAATTGGTAAGTATTTAGCACGTTCTTATAAAAGTCGAGTGTTCAATTCTCGTTGTCTATGTGAGGGTTGTGTTGATGGGCTATCTGTAAGTATCATTGTAAGCGACTTATGGTCTTTAGAGCCTGCCTGACCCGTGGTGCTGACCGAAGCCGAACCCACCTAAATTTTATTTTTAAAAAAAAATAGAAGAATCATAAATAGTACATAATCGACGCATTTATAAGTTCATAAACTACTCCATTGGTGCACTATAAGAGTGAAGACATTCAGTGACAACTGTTTTGTGACCATATACCATTTTGTCACAAATAAAAGATTTATTGTGACAAAATATTTTGTTGTCACTAGTATAGGTACTAATTGTGACAACTTACATGTTTGTCACGGTTGTAGTGTTAATGGTGATGATTTAAAGTCTTTCATAAGTAAGTTGTCACTATTACTATATTAATAGTGCCGTAATTTCTTTTATCACTGAAGTTTTGTCACTACTATCATATGCTCTCTGTCACCAATTGTTTTTGCGGGGATGAAACTTAGTTGTGACAAATTATTTTTCTCACTAGTATTCTAATTTATTGTGACAAAAAGTGTTTTATCACTCTACTTAGGCCTTTATGTGATGAAAATTATAAACTAAAGTTCATACAGTTAGTGTTAGCTGAATGTGGTTACAAATAAGAGGTTTATTTTTACAAAACATGGATGGTCACTATTGTTTGTACTAGTGGTGACGACTTTCCTGACGAAAGATCTTCATTTCCTGACGAAAACGATTTCGCACGAAAAATGACAATTTCTGAGAAAATCTAGATTCGTCGCAAAAAAGTAGCTTCATCGTCACAAAATGACGACCAATTGTGGCGAAGACAAATTTTCATCACGATAGGTATGACTTTTGGTTAGGAAAATGTCTTTGTCACGAAAAGCTCCGTCCTAAAAAGTATTTTTTCTTTTATAATATATAGTTTGTATATGATGTATAGTTATAGTGCTATTCTCCTCTCATGTTGAATGTATATTTCTTTAAAAACAAAAAAGGGAAAGTTGCATTGCAATGGAAACTAAGTGAAAGTATAAATATTTTTTGTTTTTTTTGTAAAAAGAATGAGTATAAATATACTTGGTATATATGCTATAATTTAGAATATAAATTTAGATATTATATTTTTTTTAGTAACACATTAAATTTATTACTAAAAAATAGTATACATATAGAATAAATTTATTCATATTTTGATAACAATTCCATACAAAAATATATAGATTATGTTTCTGAAATATATTTTGAAAGAAAAAATAAATACTTTTAATTATTTAAAATTTAATGAGAATGTATTAATTTTGATTCGTGAAGAAAACAAAATAAAAAAACAAAGAGAAATTTAAATAGGTAAAGGTTCAAAATCAAAAAATCCATTATCATAAATATAATAGGAGAAACAACAATTATCAAATGATCAGCTAGCCCAGCGACCAAGCGCACGACATACATGTGGGAGGTCGCGCGTTCAATTCTCATCGCTTTGAGAATGGAGATACTTTATTCAAATTCTTCAAAGGTGGTTTGACTTGGCGGCTAAGGGAGAGACATTATTCTACATTATTCAAATGTGTTGACTTGGCGGCTCTGTTCTAGCTCGCGGTGAATCGTCTCGGCTCACCTATGCGGGGGGAGTGGGTCGCCTCGGTCGTAATAAATACACAAATGACAAATTATTTGTAACAATAATTACATTTTTTTGTGACTAAACTCGGTCGACACTATTTCAAAATAATTAGTTATGAAGTAGTTGTCACTGATATGAGTAGTATGTGTGACAAATATTTGACCACTATTAACAAGTATTTTTGTGTCAACGATGTCGTCACTATAAATATAAATATGCGACGACTTAATTTGTCACAATTGACTTCTTTTTTCTGTCAAAACTATTGTATTATAGTTGTTGTGATAACTTTTTGTCACTTATTATAAAGTTTTTTGTGTCGAGAATTTAGTCACAGAATCATTGAGTAATTGTGACCAATCGTCGTCACAATTTCATTATTGACGGAGGTATTTGTGACGGCAAGTGACGACTTCAAAAAATGGTCACAAGCGATAATAGTGACCTAAAATCGACCTTAGAGTGACGACTTTCATCGTAACTAAATATCATTTTCCTTGTAGTGGTGAAATATTTCATGACATACTTTCTTGATCTATATAAATAAATAGTTCTTCTTGTTGTAAAGACTCACTTATGAAATAAAATAAAAACACTTATTCTGTATATTGTGTCTTATTTGCTTTCTCTTTAGTTTACATTATAGCTTTGTGGTGAAATTCACTCTAAAATTTCATCACTTTTATAATACAGACATGAGTCTTTACTGTTAACTGATTAGATTTGTGAAACTATTTATCTGCTTAATAGATATTCAAACTGAATCA
This sequence comes from Vinca minor, assembly GCA_026122235.1. Classification (NCBI taxonomy): domain Eukaryota; kingdom Viridiplantae; phylum Streptophyta; class Magnoliopsida; order Gentianales; family Apocynaceae; genus Vinca; species Vinca minor. The sequence continues at coordinate 1,141,499 of JAOCZM010000278.1, read as the reverse complement.
TGATTTTGTTATAAGTATCCAAGTTTTACATATGGTCCATATTGGGTCTTAGTGAGGTTGAAGGCTTAAAGGGAGATATGTTTTGTACACCCCCGTATTTCGATTTTATTTATTTATTAAATTTGAGCTTATAACTTTTGAAATTATGGAAATGAATTATCTACTATTCATAGTTGATATTGAAATTCATATAATTCTAACCCTCTCTCTCTCTCTCTCTCTCACACACACACACACACACACTGGACGTTATATTCACTTGATTATTACTACAACGCGCTTTAATTTTTACTTTTATTTTTGTTCTTCTAAAAAATTTAGTTTTAAAATTAAAGCATTCATTGCTTGAAGGAACTAAAGTCCCAAGTGATGGTTATGAAAAGCAAGTAGATGCAAGGCCAACGAAATCATTTTCTTGTTATTTTCAAATGGTAAACTTTTTTTTTAACAGTATTTTCTAATGATAACTTAACCGTTAAATTGTTAGTGCATTATCATAAATATATAAATCAAAGTACAGACTCTCTCTAACTTAATGGTAGAAAACGCAATTAACCCTAACCAGGGACGAAGACAGGGGGCGGGGGAGAGGACCGGCGCCCCCCCAAGATTTTTAAAAATACTACTATTTATCGAAATTTGATGTGTATTTTGGAAAATTTTATCAATTTCGCCCCCCCAAGAATTTTTTTTTGCCTTTTTTATCGCCCCCCAAAAATTTTAGAATTTTTTACCAGTTTCGCCCCCAACACCAAATTCCTAGCTTCGTCCCTGTCCCTAACTACATATGATGGAACCCCTAACTTATCTTTGAATAAAGAATGTTGCCTAACAACTAACATCTTACCGGTTTGTTGTTCTACTTGAGAGGTTGGTTTAGTTTAAAAGCTCTTGAAACTTGAAAGTACTGGTAACTTAATTATTTACCAGTCTTCTCATTCAATTTATTTATTTTTTCTTTTCTTTTAAAAATGCCCCAACACCTTAATTACACAATAGGGCTACAATGCCCAAGCAACCCATCTGGGCATAATGAGGAGCAGCAGTTCCTTCCTACCCTTTATATAATTGACAAGATTTTAGGTAGTGTAAAAGAAATCTGTAAAGTTTGGGCTATCTAGTCCAATGCGGTCCAACTATGGTGTAGAAGACAAATATTTAATATATACTGAACAATTTTTTCGTTTTAGGGCGTCGGATAAAAATTTAACGGTCAATTTTTTTTGTAGAAAACACCTGTTGTGCTTTTTATAACACATGTTGCTTAAAACAAGTGTTACATCCTATTGCATATGTTGTTGCACCTGTTCAAAAGTGTTCAATACCGACTAGCTTTTTTTTGTAACTGTATCGTTCTTTGGTGAAATATATAAATCACATTTCCACCAAAATATTTAATTGGGATAGTTGGGAGATACCATCAAAACTAAGCAAAATAACAGTTATAAGTAAATTTCAGAACTATTTGTATATGTTTTGGGCCATCTAGTAATTGGCAAAAGAGGTTGCAACCATTACTAGAAACTAGATTTTTTTTTAACACAACAGAAACCAAATCAAACTCCATAAAAAGGGAAATTAATAAATGAATAACTAATTTGATTTGTAGTGTCACATATGGTACATCTTTAATCATATGAACATTAGAAATTACAAAGTAAAATCGACAACATCAAAGGACTATGATCAATTTAGTTAATTAAATAAGTGCAAATAAAACCCCCCCTACTCTGCTTCCAGATTTAAGAGAGGAATCTGCATCCACCAGAACCTGAAAATTGTAAACCACAAAACACCAATTAGCAACACCTTACTTAAAAAAATATATCATCACCAGCCAAAAGTAAATATAAGCACAAGCAGGGGTTTAAATGGACTTTTAACCAACTGAGTTACATAAATATCATATTTAACTCTACGACCATCTTAAAAAAATAAATGTTCATTGAGCTAGTAACTTATCATATTAGACTCTAGGATATATATATATATATATATATATATATATATATATATATATATATATATATATATATATATATATATATATATATACACGTGTGTGTGTGTTCATTGAGCTAGTAACTGATTACTTCCATTTCATAATATAAGTCATTTAAGACATGTAGCGAAAATTGTTATATAGGACATGTAGAGAAAATTAATGAAGCAAAAAACAAGATACCTTCTTAGTCAAAATATCAATGTTATTCTTTTAAATATAATTAGTGGTATACAAGTAATATTTAAAAGAGTAATATTGATATTTTAACTAACAAAATATTTTGTTTTTGCTTCCTCAATTTTCGCTATATGTTCTAAATCAGTTATATTACTACTAAATAGAGGGAGTAGCAATTTAGGATAGAACCAATAATGTGAAGTGAAGGGGAAAGTAGACTTACTTGGGTCAGTATAGCTAATTTGAGCAGTTTTAGAGAAGTCACAATTGAAGGGGTTGTGGCCCTTGGTCTGGAACCAGGAATTCATGACATAGGCGGCATGTGCCCTTACGGTGTTAGGTTGGAAGCAGGCGCCGCCGGCCTGAATTGGCTTGCAATCCAATCCTTGGCTGCAAACGTAGTTTATGTTTCCCTGCAATTGAGCATCAGTAGCACCTGCTTTTGGTACGCACCACTGCTTTCCCCTTCCCTTTCCCGGTGCCGCCGGTACTGCTGGACTAGGCTGTATTTTTTTAATCATGCAATCAAAATAACCATTACTTTTTTACTCAACACTATCTCCACTCTAATTTGCAAAAATTAAGGAAGTAAAAATTAAGATATTTTTTTAATCAAAATATCAATATTACTCTCTTTCATAGAATTAGTGTAATCTTATATTTTTTTAATCAAAATATCAATATTATTGTCGTTTTAAAACACAACATTCGAATTAAGAAAATGATTGGAATGCATTTATTGAAAGATAGATAGACATTTTTACCATTCAATTAATACATTTATGTTGGGACAATTCAAATTAGTTGTTGACTGAATTAATTAAATATAAGGGTAAAATTGGAAAAAATTACATTTAATACTCTCTTAGTTTCTTAAAGTGACAAATAATTAAAGACGAATAAAATATGTCTAGGTGACAGATAATTGGGAAAGGAAGAAGTAATTAGATACTTTTAATAGGTAGATCGAGACTTTTAGTCACACTAAAAATGAAGCGGGAATCAGTATTGATTCTCGTACGGGGAGATTTTTAAAAAAAAATTAATTAAACAATGTGAGATCTGAACATGAATTTAATAATCTGCAGCGAATGACCGTTGTTGCATGGCACATGACTAAAGGAGACTAAAGTGCAGTTGACATGTTGATACTAATAAATTCAAATTATAGATCCAGAAAACATGTGCTTTTTGTAGTAAAGTATTAGCAACGTTAACAATACCCGAATAACATTGAAAACAATGTTAATTTTTTTTAATCTTAAAATGAAACAGTGATTCTAGTTTCCAGATCTCCTCAAGTATATTGACGTTATATTATTGTCAGAAGAACAACAATGTAAATATTCTTTTTTTTTTTTTTGGTCAAATTTTATTTGCCTCACGTAGGAGGCGGGTGTCGAACCTGGGACCACATGGTCGCAGGTCAAAGTTTGCCCCACTGGGCCACGGCCTTCTTGACAATGTAAATATTCTTGTTTTCAAAGTTCCACATCCATTTCATTTGTAGCATTTCATAAAATATTCTATATACCATTCGTTTAAAACATTTAACTAAAATTGAAGTGAAAAAATACGATATTTTTAATAGTCAAAATATCAATATTAGTCTCTTAAATAAAATTTTTTATAACATTAATTATTTTTAAACGAGTAATATTTATATTTAGATTAAAAATACACCACCTCCTTGTTTATTTAATTTTAGCAACATTTGGAGTTAACAGTAGATTAAAGAGATAAGTAAACAAAATGATCAATCCTTAATTTCTTACCTTAAAAGGGCCACCGCCACCCCGCATGATTCCAACATTATAAACAGGAGTAAAATCAGGCCGAAACAATCCCCAGTTCCTCTCAGCCGCAGAACCCGGTTTCACATTCTCATTAAACAATGCAAAAATGTAAGTCTCAAACTTCTTACGTGGCATCAATGGAGTTCCAGCTCCACTATTATACTTCTTCACCAATCCACCATTATACGCCGCCGCATTGGCCATCGTACACTGTGGCTCCCACGAGTCCCCAATAGATGGCCAACCCGTTTCCCCTACCACGATCTCCACGTCACCATATCCCAATCTCTTCATCCCCATAAAAGTCGCATCCATAAGCACATCGAATCTGTTACCGTAAGTCCTCTTCGTATACGGATCTTTATATCCCGGGTTGGGTTTAAAGATATTGTAATCCAATTTCCTCGGGTCGAATCCGAAGTATGGATACGGGTTAACCCAGAAAGACGCTTTAGTTTCTCTTAGAAACTGTAACATGGGTTTCAAAACGCCGACGTCCCAGCCGGGTCGGAACTTCCCCAAGCTAGGTGGTTCAGATCTTTCGAGAATTCCGAGGGAATGAGCTGTCGAAACCTTGATTCCTCCCATGCCGCTATTGACCAGAGCTTTCTGAAGCGTTCTCATGGCGGAAACGAGGTTATCGATGAGATTCTGTGGACCCCAATGAAGGATTTCGTTTCCGACGAGGATGTAATGGATTTTAGTGGCTGGATAAAACGGCTTGATATTGGAATTAACCCATCCTTGAGCGTACTGGAGATTGGTTAGATTAGGAATTTCGCCATTGGGGACGGTAACGGTGAGCAAAATTCCGGTGTTGGAAAAGGCTTTTATGATATCGGGGTTGACATCGAAGATCTTAACTCGATCTATGAATGTTTTATCTTTGAGAAATTGAACGACTTGAGATGGCGGCGGAAGGTTGTTTCCGTGGGTCCCATAATTAACTCCGATAGAGGTAACAGTGGAGAAGTGCTGAATAATTACAAGGGAAGAAATAAGGAAGAATGACAATAATGGAGATTGTTGTCTTTTGGACATGATCTCCATTGTTGTTGTAAGAAAATTTTGGAGAACCAGAATCAATGGGGGAAGAGGGAAGGGAAGAGGATGGAAGTTTAATGAAGATAGGGGGAGGCTGACCTTTAAGAAAGGGAAGGGAAAAGAAGACGGGTTTTGAGTTTGGACCGTTGGTCAAAAGTGAATGGCATTGGATTCTGGGGAAGGAAAAGGAAATACTATAAGTGGGGGGTTGTTTTCCATCAATCACGATACACGTTTTGCGCTGTACCACGTAAGAGGTCGTTATTTTGTTTTTTTTTAACTACCTCAATTCCGGTTTTTTTACTTCCTCAATTCCATATAGATGTAGAAAAAATTAATGAAGCCTCTAGGCACAGGTGACCTGGCAAGCATAGACGAGTTGGCAAGTTTGGATGATGTAGGTTTAGCGGGTATTATCGTTTGTTCTCGTATATATTTTTATATATGTGTCTAACTATTTAGAATTTGTCATGCGCATATATTTTTTTTTTAATAATATATGAGTGGTTTGGTATATGAATGAGTAAATACACGGGTATACATGATTATTTGCCGGTTGAGCGATCCAACAACGCAAATTTAAATCCCGTCTGGGGGTTGATAGCTCATTAGCTCTTTCCCATGGACCTCTACTAACTTGTGTATATCCCGCAATTTAAATCCTACCCCGACTAAGAGACATTTGGTTCAGGTGGAGATCTGACCTTTTAAAAACAAATTAATGAAACAAAAAATAAAATAGTTTGTTAATTAAAACATAAGTACTATTTTTTTAAATAAAATTAATGGTATAAAATTAATATTAAAGAGTAATATTTATATTATAATTAAAAATTAATTTATATTTTTTTACTTTAATTTGTATTACATATTTTTAACTACTCATATTATAGAATTGAGGTAGTACTATATTATTCACCCAAAAAAAAAAAGAGTTAGTACCACTATTAATTAAATAGGTAGTGCTACTATTATCTTTTCAAAGATGGAAAACAAAAACGAGGACACGCATTATAAGGAGGAGGAATCTATTTGTCGGGGAACGGGGAAGGATGCACGGCTAATCTTACTAGGGTAAATCCAGGATTGGATTCGTCTCTTTCTTTTTTCTTTTCTTTTTTTTAAGTCACTTCTTAAACTATATTTCATTCGTTTTTTTTTTCTTATTTCAAAGGGTTGGATTTGATTTTTAAATGTTTTTTTTTTTTTTAAATATCAACTTTAATCTTGCCGGCTAAGATTTAACTAGTATCTATATTAATTTTACAATTCACGATTTATCTTATTAGTTTATGTAATCGACTTTTTTTGGAAGCATAATTTTTAATAGTATTTTTTCTATTCATAAATTTTAATGTTGTCTTAAATTAGAATATCCTAATTAGTTTTAGGGGGGTGTATTCAATCCGGATTTTAAAAGATTTTAACTGATTTTCAAAAGTCTATGGATTCTGCTGACTTTATGGATTGTTTTAACTATATGCAGAGTCTATCAGATTTTATTAGATTGATTTATCAGGATTTTTTTTTATTTATAAAGTCTATAGATTATTTGAATAGCACCAAAAAAATAAAGAAAAGACTGATTCAGTGGTGTATTATACAGATCCAAAGGTGTTGAATTTTCAAAGTCAACATATGTTTATCAATCCTTTTTTTTTTTTTAATTAAATCATTTTGTTAAAAATTTAAAAAGTTTGGCGATAGTCTTTGATTTTTTTTTAGATTACGTAACTGCGGCTTTTTTGATTTATTTGCTCAAGGTTTGTATAATTTACTTATTGGTATTTTTTTCTTTGGTTTAATTAAGATATGTTTTGTGATAAGTTTTGTTTGAACTTTTTTTTCTCTTTGATTTTCTCTTTCAGGAAAATGAAATTCATGTTTGAAAAATAAAAATTTGTGGTTAAATAGAGAAGAAATTGTTTGCTTTCTTTAATTTCTATTTGAAGATGATCAAGAAGAAAATTATTTGGATATTATGACTTTTTTTTGGAAAATAAATATTTCATATTCAGTTTTCTAACGATGTTAATTTTTTTTTTTGTAGTTTGAAATATTTCTTTGTTTTTCTTATAATTTTATAGAAATGAGATTACTAAAAAAATTGTAATCTAAGATAAAATTATCAAAGACACTTTAATTTTAATATTAATGAGAGAAAATCAAAATCTTGAGAAAAAAAAAAAGAAGAGATTTCGCCATACACATTTAAACCTATGAAATCCATCAAAATCTTACCTTTAATGAAATCTATGAGAATCTATAGAGTTTTGAATACCTCTAGATTTTAATGGACTTTTTAAAATCTAAATTGAATACCTCTAGATTTCATTGGACTTTTTAAAATTTAAATTGAATACCTATGGACTTTAAAACTCCTTAAAAATTCTGTAGATTCTACATTGAATACACCCCTTTAGACTATAATTAAATTAGGTTTCTTAATTGGTATTGATTCTAATTAGTTTAGGTTTCTTGAAATTAGTGGAAAAAAAGTTTCCTAAAACTAATTGGAACAGGGTTCCCGAAATTAGTGGGATTAGATGGTTATATATGGGTATGAGTGATAAGCCATTGTAATTGTTAACGAACGTTGAGCTAAATAGTTAAGTCGGACATCTCTGTATTTACATTTAAATTTTCTTCACTCATGCTTATACTTGAAAAATAGTAGCTCGATGAATTATGCATTATTAGAAAATAATTTCTTACGCAGTAAGCTTGTATAGAATAAAACAGACTGCCTTAAATTAATTATGTCAGGGGTGACTAAGAGGGTGTTCGAGGTGCTCGACCGCACAGGACCTCCAAAATTGTTTTTTTTGTATTTATAAAATTATGTTTAAAATATTTTATGATACATTTATAATGATTATTTTTGTTATATTTACATGAAAGTCACTTTTCTTCGATTACATAGAGCCTCATTTAAAAATTTAGCACAGGGTCCCCAAATTTTTTTAGACGCCATTGATTATGCGTTATTAGAAAACAATTTCTCACGCAATAAGCCTATACAGAATAAAACAGAGTACCTTAAATTAAGTATGCGTAATTATAAAATTAATCATGAAAGATGCCTAATCTAAGAGGCAGAATTCTACTTAAGTATGTGTTGAAGAAAATATCTCTGTTTCCGCCTTTTGTACAAACCCTTGAATTTACATGTTCATTGTTCAAAGCTCAAAAACTGGTACCAGACAAATTGAGTGAGCTGCATTGCAGAACTCGGGGAGCCACAAACGTCGACTGTTGCTCAGTCTTCTAGAGTTTACAAGTCGAAGCTGTTCACGTGCTCCTTATGAACCAATGAGGCAATAACTAAATAATATTGCTTTTCATCAAAAACATTCATCTAAATTTAAAATATATGTATATAAAAAAAAACGTTCATTATTCATTTGTTGAGTATTTTGATCTAATACTATTGATTGAGTATTAGCTCAAATACCACTTGTAGAGAAATTCAATTGACAAACATTCTTATATTTCAATTGAATTTACACTACGCAAACCCACGTATCACTCTCACTTATATAATTGAGGTCACTTACCTCTCAAACTCACAAGTTTGATTCACTCTCAAAATTGGCTCTTGCTTTGGAGTACTTTCTACCATGGTTTTGAAACCCGGACCGGACCGGTCCGACCGTTGATCGGACCTCCGAGCGGTCCGGTTAGGTGCCAAAACCCGGAAGCTTCAAAAACCGCTCTATTTTGTTTGACTCGGTTGACCCGGACGGTCCGACCGTTCGACCCGAAAACCGGAACGGTTTTGGGAAACCCGCCCGGGTCACAGTTTACTCGAACCTCCTCCTTCCTCGACCACCGACCACCGCCATTGACAGTGGACCCAAAAGAAAATAAACGGCCGGTGATAAACCACTGCCACTGAAACGAAATCAAAGTTTTATGAGAAGCCGGTTACAAACTACTGCCCTAAATTGATTAGAATTCATTGGGCTGGTCTTCAAGTTGCCGGAATTGCAGAAGGTTTGAGGTCCTTGTCTCGCCAGAATCTGCAATACTGGTGGAATCTTATGAGGGGTGTGGAATTATCGCCAGTAATGGGCATTGAGTTCAAAAGGGTTGCGGAAAAGAGAAAGAGAGGAGAGGAAGAGAAGAAAGAAAAGAGAGACCGGAGAAGAGAAGAAGAGAGAGCGGCGGTGATGGTGGAGGGATGCCGGAAATCGTCAGGAAGAAGAGGAGAGGAGCGGCGGAAGAGAATGGATTTTTAGGGTTAGAAGAGTGCTTAGGATACTATATATATTCAGGACTAAAGTGCAATTAAAATATTAGCACATAAAATTCTATAAAATAATTATATTTCAAACAAATCCTAAACTATTTACTTTGTCCTAGAAGTGTATAAAAAAAATAAATTATTACATTAGTCCTTAAATTTTACTATATATACTTACATTAACTTTATTTTTTATTAATAAATATATATTATATATATTTTAATATTTATGATGTCACCGGGTCGATGACGGTCCGACCACCGGTCCGACCAGTGACCCGTGACCCAGTAATTTTTCCGGGTCAATGCCCGGTCCGGGTTTCAAAACATTGCTTTCTACTCTCTTCACTCTCTTGCTCTATCTTGCTCATACTTACAAATGCTCACCAAACATTGGTTAGATTAGTCTCTGACTATTTAAAATATTCTACCAATTAGACAATTAATCCTAGAACAATCTAGAAGCTAACCTTCTTGTTTTCTCTAGTATGTTCCCATGGTCATTCTAGAACTTCTTTTCTAAGAATGAACTTATGGATCAATTCTAGAACTTTCTAGAACTTGTTCTTTAGGAGAATTTCTTTCTCCATTTCTTGAAGCTTCTAGATCAATGGAGAGATAGTTGGTGATTTCTAACATCATTACCTTACCGGGAGAAAGACAGTTAACAATTGATGATCTCATGTGTGTTTGAACCACTCACAATTCGACACGTGAATATCCCATGTAATTTTACTTTTTCAATCGCTATTATTTAGCTTCACCTGTGATTAATTCTGTTGTAAACCTGGATTATTTGCTGGGGTCATGAACCTCTCGGTCCATATTGAGCCACGTCTCCCCTTTATTTAAAAAAAAACAAAAAAAATTATCTTCTTCTCTTTTCCTGGGAATAGGCATGCCTTCCTGTAACAACACCTAGCTTTGACAATGGAGTTCTTAGATGAGGACGTCAGACCCAGATTCGTTCTCCAATCTAAACCATATCCTCTACAATCAAATCTACCTTAAAATCACCTAAAATCAAATCTTCTTTTCTAACGCCGTCGACGAATTGATTGTGGTAATATGTTATTAGAACCTTATGGCGAGTGATAAATTGGTGAAGAGAATTCTTAGAGTCTATCTAGATTGCAGCTACAGAAGCTTAGTATTGATGAAATCCATAAAACGCAGTAGTCGAAGCTTGAAGATGGTTAGCAATTCTCAGGATAAGAGAAGTGATTTTTTTTTAAAATAAAGTTGAGGCGTGGCTCAATTTGGACAAAAGTGATCCATGACTCCCACAAATAACCCAGGTCTATAACATAATTAATCGTCGAATTGTGAGTTGTTGGAACACCCATGGAAACAACAGTTAGTGATGAACCATTTTTTTTGTATTACCTTTACCTAGAAATTAAAAAAAGAAGGGAAAAAAATGGCTTCTGTATTTTGGAACTGTCAACCAATGAAAACTTGGGTTATCAGCTAAGCCCAACAGATATCTCCGTCCAGAACTAAAACTGCCAAACCCAACTGGTGAAAAACAAAAACTCAAGTGTGTTAGGAAATAATCAGAGAGAAATAAGATCGATAACAATAAAGAAAAACACTAGAAATTTAGATTATATAGGTAAACTATTTATAAGAAAAGCCGAAACATTAAATACAGTCCATGAACAGAAAAACTAAAAAATCTGGCATGGACCGTTTGACCGCCACTAACATGAGCCGATTGCTCAGTACCTCAGACTCCATAATATGACTGAGCAATGAAAAGCCAAAAGAACTCACATTGACACTTGCCGGGGAAGCACGTGGAAGAAAAGAGAGCAAAAAATTTCCCAAGCAACTAGGCAAAGAATGTAAACTAGTTAAATCATGCCGAGGAAACAAAATACACTATATAGAGAGATGCTCCATCATCTAGCAAGTACCAATTGTGGGGATATCAATGCCGATGGATCTTCAAAGTACTTCATGATTTCCCATACTTGATACTTGATGCTTTCCTCTGGAGCACAGAAAAATGATTAAAAAGCTGTATAAACCAATACCGGCTGGGAGTACTGCAAAAAAACGTTCCCATCAATAGTAGTTCGTGTTATTACTATCTCAGCCGCTATACGAATTCATCCTCCTCATTATTCACAGTAGCATTTATTTCAGAAGTCCAAAAGTGAATCTCCTCAAAACTTAGCCTACAAAACCCCTAGGTCGATGGCAGCGCATTTTGCACATCAAAGTTCCGTGAATGAGGATGACCGCCACCAATCAAGCTTCATCATCCGTTTGTAACTGTTCACAGGTTTCAACAGTCGTTCAATCTCAATTTCAGACTTCATCAAAGATTGCAATTGCTTTAAATATCCACTGCACTTTTTATGCACAAAGGAAATGGAACTATTACTACTTAGTTCATCAGGACAGAACTTCCTCTGATAAGGGGACTGCCACTTCGCTTTCAAGTAAGCAAGGGATCTCCAAGGCTGGGAAAGGCATCGAATTCTGCTTCAAAGAAGATCTAGCAGCTTCAACCATAACCTGGAGCAACTGTTTCAACTTTGACATGGAGCCCACATAAACCACGGGAAGTGAATTCATATTTTGTCATAGGAGTCCACCGCTCTAGCAATATCAAAGTGGCTACGAAAATCAATATCGATTATCAGATGCTCAGAGATCCCTGCATCACTGTAATTGACAATATCAATGTATTCGTGATCACCTGCATTAAAGCAAATATAACATGTTAACCAACCTGCTTTATTATTCACTGAAATTCCTCTAAAATATACAAAACTTCCAGGGAACGACAGCAACAAAAGGCAGAGTATTTAGCAAGACAAGGACATAAAACAGGCTGTGAATTGACATACGGAAAAAATATGCATAACATAGCAAGGCCTACATTTTACCTCCTGGAACCTTGGAAGTCCCCTGCCATTCGGTTGAGCAGACTCCAGCGTCATAGCCATAAAGCCTCAGAAGTTTTACTAGGGAAAAGCTAATACAGTTAGCATTGCATGCACCAGACTTGCCATGGTGGAGCTCCCATTCACTAATTGAAAGCATGAGTGGATCTCTCACATTGATCAGTTGCCAACTTGAAATGCTGCATGATAATGAAGAAAATAACTCAGCCATTTAAGCCCCTATGACTTCAAAAAGTTCCTTTTGAGAAAAGGATAAAACACATTCCAAAGAAAGAACCAATAAGAAGTTAGTTAGCATATAGAGAATAAATTTATTTTTCTCAGGAAAAAAACAGAATTTTGAAAATGTTGGTAGTTAGTTGTTGATTAGTAATAGTTGTATTAATGTGTGTTGGTGAGATATAGTTGGGAGATAGATAATTTATGTTTTTGGCTCTATAAATAGAGCAGCCCCCTTTGTATTCAAATTATCCAAATACAATCCATCAAAAGCTTTGTTTTGTTCTCTTCTTTCTCTCTAAGCCGATTGGCTATAATCATCAGAAGCTTTTGTGCTTGAACAAGTTGCCGCCTCCTTTCTCTGTTTTGGAAGCATTCTGCCTGCTCAATTTTATCATTGATATAAAATCCATTTGCCTTATATTTTTATCTTTCTGTTTTGTTTCTCATAAATAAATTATTATGGGATCATTTTTAAAAGTCTTCAAATTGGTATCAGAGCTTGTGTTGTGTGATGGATCCTCGAGCTTTGTGTGCATGTGATATTTTTGTATTTGATGGAAAAAAAGATTTTGATATGTGGAGAAAACATATGCAAAGTTTCTTCCAAGTTATTGGAGTGTGAAAAATTATTGAGGAAGGTTATGAAGAACCTCCTCCGGATACTCCATTAACAAATGCACAGGAGAAGAAACAACAGTTTGATGCGATTGCAAGACATCATTTGTGCAATGTGGCAATGAAATTTGTCCATGCTAATACTGCAAAGGAGATATGGACTAATTTGGTAAATTCCAACTAGGGGAATGATGATGTGAAGCGGGTCAGATTACAAGCTTTGAGGAAGGATTATGAGTTGGCACTCATGAAATCAACTGAGTCAATTAAAGATTATATTGGCAAAATTCAGATTTTGGCCCATGATATGAGATCAAATGTTGAGACATTGAAAGAGTCTCAAGTTGTTGAGAAAATATTGCGGTCCATTAATTCCAAATTTCATACAAAAAAGACTGTTTTGGAAGCTACAAAGGACTTAAAAAAATTGACAGTTGATGAGTTGGAAGGAGACCTATTTTCCTATGAGTTGTCTTTGCATCAACAGAATGTTCAAAGTGTACCTGAGGAATAAACGTTGCAAGCTCATGTGGAGGTGAAAAATGAGAGAGTTGGATTTTCACATCAGTCTGAATCAAGTCAGCAAGGCGCTCAGAATTTTTGCGGTAGAGGCCGAGGAAATTTCAGAGGCAACAACAGAGGCAGAGGAAATTTCAGAGGACATGGTAGAGGTAATTTTAATTATCAGCACAATTACCAACAGTCTAATAATTCATATCAGATAATGGATAAATCTAAAATTCAGTGTAACTTTTGCAAAAAATATGGTCATATGGAAAAGAAAAAGACTGTTTTGTTAAAAAATGTCAGTTTGGATAGCCACAAGCAAAATTTGCTAAAACAAATATTGATAGTTCTGAGACTTTATTATTTGCTTTCTCTGGTAATGGTGAAACTGAAAGTAATATTTGGTTTTTGGATTCTGGTTGTAGTAATCATATGTGTGGAGATAAACACATGTTTACAGATTTGAATACATCTGTTCAGACTATTGTAAAATTTGGAAATAAGGAACGTGTAGCAGTTGCAGGAAAATGAAAAATTGCTATCACTTTGAAGGATGGATCTTCTAGCTTTATTTTTGATGTTCTGTATGTTTCGAGCATTGGCCATAATTTGTTGAGTGTTGGATAGCTAGATACGAAGGGGTACAATATCAATTTCTGTTATCTAACTTGCACAATCAGTGATCCTGCTAAAAGGCTAATTGCAAAGGTAAAAATGACTAATAACCGTTTATATCCTTTGAATATCAACTCTGGTGGTTTACCTTGCTTTAGTACTGCTTTATTTGATGATCATTGGCTGTGGCATATGCGGTTTGGAGATTTGAATTTTTCTAGCTTGAATTTGCTTGCCAAGAAAAATTTAGTTGTGGGACTAACTTCTCTTGATTTTGATGATAGAAAATGCGAGTCATGCATTGTTGGGAAAAAGCATAGAGATTCACTTCCTAAGGATAGAGGTTGGAGAGCATATACAATATTGCAGTTAATTCATTCTGCTTTGTGTTCTATGAAGTTCCTTCTATTGGTGGTAAAAAGTATTTCATTACTTTTATTGATTATTTCAGTAGGAAGACTTGGGTTTATTTTCTGCGAAATAAATCTGAGGCTTGTGATGTGTTTCAAAGTTTCAAAGTTTATGTTGAAAAGCAAAGTTATGTGATTAAGACTTTGAGAACTGGTAGAGGGACTGAGTATCTTGTTTGTGATGATTTTCTAAGAAAAAATGGAATTAGACATCAGATGACTGCCAGGTATACTCCGCAACAGAATGGTGTAGCAGAGAGGAAAAACAGAACTATGATGGATATGGTAAGATCCATGATGAATGCTAACAATATGCCTAAAAAAATTTGGGCAGAGGTTGTTGCTTGTACTGTTTATGTTTTAAACAGGTGTCCTACAATGAGAAATGATGGAAAAAATCCACAAGAGTTGTGGACTGGTAAAAAGACAAATATCAGTCATTTGAAAGTTTTTGGTTGTGTTGCTTATGCACATGTTCCGGATCCTCTAAGAAAGAAATTGGATGATAAGGCAAAAAAATGTGTGTTCCTTGGTTATATTCATGAGACCAAAGGATACAAGTTGTATAATCCGGATACTCAAAAGGTAATTATCAGCAGAGATGTTACTTTTGATGAGAAATCTGAATGGGATTGGTCTGGTAAGAAACATGTTGTGCCAGTTTCATCTTCATATATCCCAGTACAATCACCTTCAAAAAGGTCACCAACTGTTTAGTGTGATAGAGAACAGATTGAGCAATCAGTTCATGTGCAGTCCATTTCTGCACCGTCTTCAAGTCGCCCTCGTAGGGAGATTGAAATGTCTTCTCGTTTGAAAGATTGTGTTACCAGTTCTGATTTATCTGATGAAGATATTGTGAACTTTGCCTTATTTCAAGATTGTGATCCTTTTACTTTTGAGGATGCTGCTAAAGATGATGATTGGATTAAAGCAATGGATAATGAGATTCATGCCATTGAGAAAAATTATACTTGGGAGTTGACTTCACTTCCTCCTGGTAAGAAAGTTATTGGTGTTAAATGGGTTTATAAGACTAAGTATAAATCCTCTGGTGTGGTTGATCGTCTCAAATCACGATTGGTAGCTAAAGGCTATAAGCAGCAAACTGGTATTGATTATTTTGAAATATTTGCACCTGTTGCCAGACTTGATACAGTTCGTATGATTATTTCTCTTGCTGCTAATAATTCTTGGAATATTTATCAAATGGATGTTAAATCTGCTTTCTTAAATGGTGTGTTAGAAGAAGAAGTCTATGTTGAGAGGGGTGAGCAAATTCGGTAAAAATCGATTTACCGACCGAATTCGATTTGAATTTGGTAAATCGAATTCGGTAATTCGGTCCAATTCGGTAATTCGGATAATACCGAATTCGAAAATTTCGAAATCGATTCGAATTCGGTATTTGATTTTAGTGAAATCCGTATTACCGAATTTGAATTCAATTTTTTTTAGTAAATAATACTAAAATAAATACACCATAAATACTCTCTTATTGACCTAACCCTAATATCTAACCTGCCGCTTCAGCCTTTTCCATCCTTCTCCAGTCTCCTTCTCCCTCTCCGGCTCTCTCTCTCTCTCGGCCTCTCCCTCGACCTGCTCCTCCAAAAATATGTGGCTCACCGGGTGGCCCCCCGATCACAGCACCTAGAATAAAACTTAAAGATGGAAGATACTTAGCCACGGTGTTCCAAAAATGGCTCACCGGCCTCTCCCTCCAAAAATGGTGTTCCAAAAGTTCAAGCAAAGAACAAAATCGTGTATATCGGTGGATTTGGCTCTTGCAGGCATGATGAACCCATTGTTTCAAATTGGTAATTCGGTAATTTACCGATTCCGAATTCGCCAATTCGGTCAATTCGAATTCGGTAAATCGGAATTCGGTTCGAAATAGGTCGGTAATTTCAAAAAAAAAAAAAATACCGAAAAAACCGATTTCAAACTACCGAATTACCGATTTCGAAATCGATGCTCACCCCTAGAGCAACCTGCAGGGTATATCATGAAAAGTCAGGAAGATAAGGTTTACAGACTGAAGAAAGCTTTGTATGGTTTGAAGCAAGCACTGAGGGCTTGGTACACTCGGATTGATTCTTATTTTCTAAGTCATGGTTTTGATAGATGTCCTTATGAACATACTCTATATGTGAAGTCTAATGCTGACGGTGATATTCTTATTGTATGTTGGTGATCTTATATTCACTTGAAACAATCCCAATTTGATTTATGAATTCAGGAAGGCTATGATTAATCATTTTGAGATGACATATTTGGGATTGATGTCTTACTTCCTTGGTGTGGAGGTTAATCAGTTTGATGGATGAATTTTTATTTCTCAGAGAAAATATGCAGGTGATATTTTGAAGAAGTTTAAGATGGATTTTGCTAATCCTATCATGACTCATGTTGAAGAAAAGTTGAAGTTGTCAATTGATGCCACTGGAGAATTAGTAGATGCTACTAATTTCAGAAGATTGGTTGGAAGTCTGCGATATTTGACTTCTACGAGGCCTGATATCACTTATCGTGTGTGTTTGATCAGTAGATTTATGGAATCCCCTCGTCAATCTCATTTGCAAGCCGCAAAGAGAATTTTGAGATATGTTATAGGTACACAATCTAATGGTATACTTTATTCGCGTACTGATGATTTTGGTCTTTTGGGATATACTGATAGTGATTGGGCCGGTGATATTGTGAAGTATAAGAGTACTTCTGGATATGCATTTTATTTGGGTTCTGGTGTTTTTTCGTAGTCTTCAAATAAACAAGTTGTAACACTTTTTACAGCAGATGCTGAATACATGGCAGCAACAAACTGTGCTACTCAAGCAGTTTGGTTGAGGCGAATTCTTGATTTTCTGAAGCATCAGCAGGTTAAGCCTACAACAATTTTGTGTGATAACAAATCTGCTATTGACTTGACGAAGAACCCAGTGCTACATGGTCGTAGCAAGCATATCAACATAAAGTATCATTTCATTCGTGAATTGTTTCAGGACAAAGTGATTGTAGTTTAATATTGTCCTACAGAAGAACAAGTTGCAGAAATTTTCACTAAACCATTAAAGTCTGAGTTATTTTGGTAGCTGAAGAAGATGCTTGGCATGATCAAGTTTGAAGAACTTGGTTAGTTTAAGGGAGGCAAGGTAGGAATTAAACCAAGTTTAGTATATTAATTAATATTGTATTAGTTTAATTGATGTGGTATTTATTATGTGTAGTTGGTTGTTGGTAGTTAGTTATTGATTAGTACTAGTTGTATTAATGTGTGTTGGTGAGATATAGTTGGGAGATAGATAATTTATGTTTTTGCCTCTATAAATAGAGCAGTCACCTTTGTATTCAAATTATCCAAATACAATCCATCAAAAGCTTGGTTTTGTTCTCTTCTTTCTCTCTAAGCCGATTGGCTATAATCATCAGAAGCTTTTGAGCTTGAACAAGTTGCCGCCTCCTTTCTCTGTTTTGGAAGCATTCTGCCTGCTCAATTTTATCATTGATATAAAATCCATTTGCCTTATATTTTTATCTTTCTGTTTTGTTTCTCCTAAATAAATTATTATGGGATCATTTTTAAAAGTCTTTAAAAATATCATCCAAAAACCAATTCAAATTTTCAAATAACAAACACAAATTCATCAACTAATAGCTACAAAAACCTCTGATTAGATAAAACCCTGAGGTCTAAAAAGTTCAAAATGCGATTTATTTTTTAAATTTTTTTCAAAAATCCCCAAAATATCGAATAATTCAACTCAAATCAACTGAACAAATAGATAGACAACAAACGAATTACCAACATAATAACGAATAATTGGCAAAAAAAATCTTCCAAAATATTTGAAATTAAATTCCAATTTTGAACGGTTTGATTAATTAATTAATAATAGCTATGAATTAGGAATATGGATGATCCATAGGGGTAGAATTGGGAGAAGGTGGAATCGGAAAGTATTAAAAGGCGCGGTGAAAGGGAGGAAAAACAGTTTGATATAAAATAAATAAATAAAAAAGAGGAGACTTGTGAAATGACTAAAATGGGGTTGGGAAATGGGGTGCCTTAGACGACTCTACTTACGGACGCACGCAAAGACCCAAGTAAAAGAAATCACGGAAGTTTCGAGGGAGTGAAGGAGATATAAATAAATGAATTTTTTTTAAAGGCAAATTGGTATAAATAGTCCCTAAACAATTTATGCGCCAGAGGTAGAGTCCCGAAAGATTTTTTTTTTTACTTTTTAAATCCTCAAACAATTTATATTTGGTGTGTAAAGTCTTTCCGTCAAACACTTTACAGTCAACATGAATTTATGGAAAAAAAAGTTAGTCAAATAAAAATCTTGAAGGGGTAATTATGGTATTTTGTACATCATTTTCTTCTTCAACCTCTACCCTACCCCTAACAGCCCACCACCCCCGCCGCCGCCCCCAAAACAGAGGATGAGACCATGAACCCATAAATCAAGATCAAGAATCCATAATGCAAAGCCCAATTCCTCTTAAATTTCCCAAAATAACTCTCTGGTGGTTCTTGATAAGATATTTCAAACTCATCTCCATATTCATCCACAACACCATCGCCGCCGCAGCCGCTGCTCAGCTTCATTTTCAGCTGCCGGAGTCTTTCAGTGGCCAATCCAAGAGTCAACTTATGGCATCTTCTCTGATACTTAAACCCATTAATACATCTAAGAGTCTGAAACATAGAAGATTAAATGAGCTAAAGAAAGCAATCCAATGGGTACCCAACAATGTCTACATTGAAGCCTTGGAGATTGTACTTGGGCCAAGAAAAGGAAAAAAAAAGCTGAAAAAGCTTCCAAAGCTCCTTCTTTTGGATATCTACTGCCCTTTTCTTCTCAAGAGTCTTCTCGAAATGGAGTTGGATTATGGTGTTTAGTGCTTGTAATGTTGTATCTCTTGGTATCAGATTGTGGCGATGGTGGTGGTGGCTTGTGGGTTCATAGTCCGCCATTGGAGGGTGTTGGTTGCTCAACCTGCTGAATCCATCATTAATCTTAGGTTCAAGTGCTTTAGGATGATGTTTTAATTTCTTTGAATATGTGACTAATAAATATGGAGATGGTGGTGGCGGGGTAGGGGGTTGTTTTGGGGTGGTGACGGGGTGGGGGTGGGGTGTGTCAGGGGTAGGGTTGAGGTTGAAGAAGAAGAAGATGATGATGTGCAAAATACCATAATTACCCCTTCAAGATTTTTATTTGACTGACTTTTTTTCCATAAATTCATGTTGACTGTAAAGTGTTTGACGGAAGGACTTTACACACCAAATATAAATTGTTTGAGGATTTAAAAAGCAAAAAAAAAATCTTTAGGGACTCTACCTCTGGAAAAAAATTGTTTAGGGACTATTTATGCCAATTTGCCTTTTTTAAATCTGAGGGAAAATGAAAAAGTTATGAATGTGAAGAGATAAAAGAGGTTGAAAATCCTGTCCCCACTCTTATCTTCATCCCTTTTTTCAACAAATCAAAATTTATTATATAAATATTTTTTCCAATTACATATACACAAGGTGAATTGTGATTGGATGAGGATAGGGATGGGGACAGAAACGGGTATATAAGATTTTTTGCCATATTCGTTAGAGGTTCTAATTTTGTATATATTTTGTGGAGAATTTGATTAGAATGGTTGTATTTTAGGAAACTCTATTTACAATTTTGGTTTTTTTTTGTCCAAATCGCATTTCCAGAATCAGTCTAGGGTTTTCTTAAATTTTTTATGATTAAAAAGCTTAAGAAAAATTATTTCGGTCCAACATATGAAATGTGAAAATAGTTTGTGGCAATTTAGTGCATATTACTCTTGTAAAGAAAACACACACCCCAACACCCCTCTCCCTCTCCCCCTCCCCTGCCCAAAAAATAAACTAATTTTTACAACTCTAATAAAATTAAATATGAGATTGAGTATAGTTTTAGTTTTAGTTTTTAAAACTGAATTATTTATAAAAATAAATATGTGATTAATTAAATATGAATTTTGAAAACTAGCAAAAGATTGAATTCCGCTGATGAGTTTTTCAAAATTAACTTAAAAAGTAGTCAGATGTCTCACTTACTCCCATTTTTCTATAAGTTTTATATTCAAAAAAAAATTGCATATGACGGTTTAACACGTAATAATAAGAAAGCTAATGAGTTAAAAGAGCATGGATATTGTAAACTTTAGTCTCGTATGGGATAAAAATTAAAGGTTTGAATGGGATGTAAACACGGATATAAGTATTCATTATTATCTCGGAATATCACTTTTAATTTAACGAGTTCAGTTGCTAAGTAAGTGATCGTGAGTATTATTAAACTCCTGTGCTACGCTCTCAGACCCGCAGTTCGGGGCGTGACAAATATAGCTTTGTGTCTATGTTTGAAGATCTCTAGAACAAATTTTAGAGCAATGCTTGCGAACTTTTCCTGAAGGAAAATGATACGATGATGTGTATATGCTGGTCAACAAAGAGTTAACTTGAAAACGTGTATTTTCATGAGATAAAAATTATAAAATAAACAAGTCCTTTACGGTGTTGTTCATGGAAACCAGTAGATTATTTTCAACTTCGATTAAATAGAGAAATCAGTATTTTTTTTTATTTTTTTTTTTGAACGCCCGAGGGCGGAACCCCAAAGGGGAGAGAACCAACCGCAAAGCATAGAAGAACACCAAGAGTACCCTAGAAGGGAGACAATTAAAGCTTACCCCATGCTTGAGGAGGGTATCGAACCCGGGACAGAATCTAATCATAACAAAAGTAGACCTCCTATTGATAATAATAATAATAATAATAATAATAATAATAAGTAGACCTCCAAAAAATGGAATCTCATAATTCCATGCCAATATAGTAAGTTAAAGAATTTAAAAGCTCAGCTCCACAACCAATGTCCATAAAAGATAGATCACCAAAGACATTATGAGGTTAGAAAAAATGAAAATACACTAATGAAAGAATGATGATGTTTTTGTTTTTCTCCTTTTTATCTCATAAACCATAATGAAAGAATACCAACCAAGCAAAAATTTCTCAGTATTTTTACTTTTCTTCTGCACTAGTTAAAGTTATTCTTTTCATTCAATGGCCTTTTGAGTACAAATCATAACAAAAATGCTTACATTGCTAATCTAAGTTTTTCAACACTGAAGAACATCTAAATATATAAGTATGCACAAATATGCTTACATTGCTAATCCAAGTTTTTCACAATACATCAGGATTATCAGCAATAGCCATATAGATAAACATCCAGTAAAGATCGAGGTAACTCCTACAAAGCATTTTACATTATACTACTAGATCCTATAAAAAAAAATTCCGTCCGTAAAGGAGGATAGAACTGAGAGAAACCGAGAATCAGAAGTAAACTCTTCGAAACTTAATCAAGGTCCAGATGTTTAACAAAGTACACAGATTAGAAGCCAAGTCTCCATACCTTTTGAATTCTACTAAGATCTATTGCTAGATTTTGACGCTGATGAACAAACTCACATTTACATCCTCAAAAAACCTAAAGGAAAAGCACAAGTAACACTTAGTTTGGAAAAAGCCTGTTCAAATGAAATTGGAAACCTAAAATCAAGAGTTAACAATGATATTTGGATCCCATGTATAAGCCAGCTTGAACTATCAATTAGTGAGCACACTTCAAGAATATACAATCTGCAGCTTAGTCAGTTCTTGGAGATATCCAAGGGCACATCCGGCCACACTAGGTGCGTAGTCTTTGTAACTTGTTCATGAATCATGTAGACAACAATGCTCTATGCATGATTGCTTACGGAACAACACACCAGACAGTATAACCAAGAAAAAGTCCAGAAGAATCTTATACTGAAAGCAAGTAGAATGATAGTTAATTGAAAAACAGGAGTACAACAAATTTTTTATATGAAAGAAGTCTGATGTCATTGTTCTAGTAAGTTGGACTCTTGAAAACTGCTAGTATAATTTAGCCATTCTCCAAGTGATTTTGTCACAGGTTTGCCTTGATGTAAAAGCATTGAGAAAAGTTCTAAATATGGGGATGTTACTCAGAGTATAGTTGCAAGTCTCGTCTTAGAGTCCTTCTATGCCAGTTGTAAAGCACCGTGGAAATTTGATCATCTATCTCTCAGTTGCCGCTGAATAGAACAAAAATGAGATATTAGTCATGCAACATCTCTTAGTAAAGACATTAACCCTTTCACACAAAATGTATTGTATTCATCATTGTTTTACTCAAGTACTTTCAAGTGAAAATGGATGTCGGAATTGAGTACCATTAAGATGATTAACAAGTCTATAATTGTCTCCTGAGCTTCTCTTATTGGAAAATGCGCAAATTCAAAATGAAGGATAATAAGAAGAAGAAAAACCAAAAGACTCACTCTTGGCCCACGGTCAGTTGCTTGAGGCTGCCTATCTGAAATGCTGTCTGAATTTTGAATCATATCAGGACTACTTAGCTTATAAAATGTCTGCAAAGCCCTAGTGACAAAGGGGCGCACTATATTTGCTTCCATTGCTGACAGATTTTTAAGCTGCAAAAATTCAAGTGTCATATTCACGAAATACAGAAATAATGAAGATAAAAATGCAAATACACTGGGGTGAAAGCTAGTCAGGTATATCACAGTAAATGACAAAGACAATAAGTGTATTTTTCAACGAGAGTAAAAGAGCAATCAGGAAACAAGAGACTCAGTTTCATCAACACTAGAAAGAGACGGAATATCCAAGATACAACAAACTACTCTCTCACAAATCAATTTAACGATTGTTTTGCACTGCCAAAATGCAATATCTAAATGAGCACCATCTGAACCAACCGATGCAAAAGAATTTCCAACAATTGGTTATAAAGTTAACAGCAAATAAAATTAATCATACCAGGAACCAGCCCAACTATGAAGTCTACAGTCTTCCATGAGAAATGGAGATGAATGTGTAAGAATGATTTTCTTCTCCTAAGTAGACAAGACACGAAGTAACAAATACACAGATCCATTTCTTCTAATTTTCTTCCCAATTCTGTTTTTCATTTCCCGTTATTTTCCATTTTCTTTTCTCAAGGTACATTGCCAAAGGGACACAGAAAGGGTCGGGTTTGCAAGTTTGATTTCATAGCATCACAAAAAACTACAACACTGATGGATTGTATTCAATTAGTAGAAATTCAACACAGCGAGAATAACATACCCTCAATGCATACGTACGCTCCTTAGATATTATCTCCAAGCCAGTTCCAATTTTGTGAAACCTGACATCTTTGATGTCCTCAATGAGGGATCTCACCTACAAGAAACTTTGACTTTAATTACGAATAACAAATGCTAGTATCAAGTGGGACTCAGAATAACCATTTTACTGACCATGTATACATCGGGAATGTCGTCTTGGGCACTGCAAAATAATGTTTACAACAAAAAGCGAAGTAATACTTATAAATAAAACAAATCATCTATACACATAATAGCACGAAAAGGAGACTTACTGATCAAAAAGAAGCCGTGAGATTTCTACATAGTGAAATGGTAAAGACTGAAACCTTTCAGAATCTCGCTCGGCTTCCAAGACTTGTGTCAACTTCTCTAGTTAGATGTAAACATAGGAGTTAGCAAAAGATTTTTTCTTTCTTTTATTTCTAGCTTTTTACCAAGTAAAATACAAACATCTTCTTTTACGCATGTCGAATTTTACGCATTGTTCAGACAAACCAAATAATGTTACATAAACAATATTCAACAAAATTATCTCTCCTAATTTTTCCTAATTTTATCCAAAATGCAACTACTAGTACAGACCTCAAACAATCATAACATAAAACCGAAACAATTACTCAAAATGATTTAAAAATATGAACTGACCTACAGACATCCACTCTGGAGGCCGAATCGTGCATTTCCCTCTCTTCTTCAAAGCTACTGCTAACCAGATAGGCACTTGCGTCACAATTTGTGGTCTGAAAGGACCGAAATTCCCCTGCCAGTTAAATCATATCATCATAATAAATTCATTGATTAATTAAATCTCACATACTGGTGCTTTAAGGATAAAGTTAAACTGAATTACGCATATCAAGTTGAGAGTATCCATTCTCATATTCGGTACAATCTCAATCGTTTCATCTTCTGCAAGAAACTCCAGCTGCATAAATACAATAAAATATCAACATAAAAACGGTAAATTCATCAAATCATCGTGAAAGAACCGAATTCGTCACCGAAAACAATTAGAGATAAAATTTGAATCTGTTTAAGATAAAATTTAGAGATTGAGAGTTAAGGTGAACCTCGGCGGCTGAAAATGTGGAGGCTTGAGGGTCAGATTGAGCTGCCATTCTTGTGAATTTTGAAGATTTTTGCTTTGCTTTAAAGTGAATATGAAAGGAATTTTGTGAATTGTTTGCTAATTGAATTCGAAAATTAGTTTTAATCCTATTAAATCCCCGGAATTTTACCTTTTATGATTCAGTCACAATATTTTCGTTTTCATCCTCTTTAGTCCATTTAAATACTTTTGCAAGTTAGTCCCCCATATTTTATCCTTCGCCGATTTAGTCTCAATATTTTAAACTCATCTTACTTAGTCCCCCGATTATATTCCCTTGGCCGATTTAGTCTACACATTTTAGTTTTCATCCTATTTAGTCCCCAGATATTTCCCTTGGCTGATTCAGTCAAAATATTTTTCTTTTCATCCTTTTTAGTCCCAAATAAATTGTTTTCAGTTTAGTCGCTCGTATTTTCATTTCAACGATTTAGTCACCGCATTATAAATTTCATCCTATTTAATCCCTATAATTTTACCTTTTCCAATTCAGTAACAACATTTTCGTTTTAATTTTCTTTTACTACCAGTAATTTATTTTTAATTTCGTCCACCAAATTTTATCATTTTCTGATTTAGTCTCCATATTTTAAATTTCATCCTATTTAGTCCCCAGAATTTTTATTTTCTGATTTAGTCACAACATTTTTGTTTTCATCCTCTTTAATCCATCTAATTTATTATCCAATATAGTCCCTCAGATCTTTCTGTTGGCCGATTTAGTAGCACATTTTAGTTTTCATCCCACTTAGTCCCCAGAGATTTCCCTTGGCCGATTTATTCTCCAAATTTTAATTTTCATTCTATTTAGTCCCCAACAAATTGCCTTTCCCAATTCAGTCAAAACATTATCGTTTTCTTCCTTTTTAGTGCCCTTAATTTATTTTCCAATTTAATCCACAAAAGTTGTTATTCTACACATTTTAAATTTCATCTTATTTAGTCCCCAATTTTTTTAGTTACAACATTTTCGTTTTCATCCTCTTTAGTTACAACATTTTCGTTTTCATCTTCCTTAGTCCATGTAATTTAGTTTCCTATTTAGTCCCCTGGATGTTTCTGTTGGCTGATTTAATCACACTTTTTAGTTTTCATCCTATTTAGTCTCCGAAGTTTTTCCTTGGCGATTTAGTCACCACATTTTAGTTTTCATCCTAATTAGACCCGAGAATTTCACCTTTTCCGATTTAGTCACAATATTTTCATTTCAATCTTCTTTTGTCACTGTAAAAAAATTTGGAATTTAATCCCCTGTAATTTGTCATTCCCAGATTTAATTTTCCACATTTTAATCTTATCCTATTTAGTCCCCTAAATTTTTCATTGGAAGATTTAGATATTTTAATTTTCATTCTATTTAGTCCCCCAAAATTTTCCTTTATTGATTCAGTCACAGCATTTCGATTTTAATCAGATTTAGTCCAATAATTGGTTTGTACAATTTAGTCCCCTATATTTTAACCTCATCCTCTTCAGTCCGTGGGGAATTTAGTCCCCGAATTTTACCCTTTGCTGACTTAGGGTCAAAATTTTGATTTAATCCTATTTAGCCTCTAAAATTTTCCTTTGTCGATTTAGTCATCATATTTTCGTTTTCATTTTATTCAGTACCAATAATTTATTTTCTAGATTAATTCCTCATATTTTTTCCTTCAATGATTTACACATTTTAGTTTTCATTCTTTTAGTCCCCTAGAACTTTACCTTTTCCGATTCAGTCATAACATTTTCGTTTGCATCCTCATTAGTGCCTACAATTTATTTTACAATTAAGTCCCCCATATTTTTTTCTTAACCGATTTTGTGTTCAAATTTTACACTCATCATATTTAGTCCCCCAAAATTTCCATTTCTCGATTCAGTAACACTATTTTCGTTTTCATCATCTTTAGTCCCCTTAATAGGTTTTGCAGTTTAGCCACCAAATTTTAAACGATATTCCCAAGAATATCCCTATTTAATCCCAGGATCGTCCATATTTTCATTTTCAATCTCTTTAGACCCCGTATTTTATTTTCCAGTTTAGTCCCTCGGATTTCCCCTTCGCCGGTTTGGTCTACACATTTTTGTTTCTCCTATTTAGTCCCCAAAATTTTCCCCTTTTGATTTAGTATCCCCATTTTAATTTTCATCCTATTTAAACCCCAGAATTTCACCTTTTCCGATTTAGTTACCACGTTTTCATTTCATCTTCATCCTCTTTAGCCCCAGTAATTTATTTTTCCAATTTAATCCCTCAAATTTTCTTCTTCACTGATTTAGTCTTCACATTTTAAGCTCATCCTGTTTAGTCCACGAAATTATCTGGTTAGCAAATTGTGTTCTCGATATCCACACTCCAACATAAGTATTGAAACTTTTTAATTCTGGACGGATGGAGTATGTTTGAAATGATGCTTCCCTCTCCCTAGACTTCCCCATAGTTTCAGCTCGAGTCAATCTGCCAGCCGATCCACTTACGCCCCCACCCTCTTCTTTTCCAACTCCCAGGAGAAAAACAAAGAATATAATTACACGAAGAAAACTAATCAAAACTAGAAAAATTAGGTATCCAGTTCCAAAAGAATCAGCTCAAAATAAACTACTACTCAAGAGCTTATCCAAGTTCCATGTCAATAGTACTATCCCCTCCTGTTTCCAAAAATTACTCAAATTATAAGAAACATTTGCAGAATAAGAGAAACCACTGAAAGATGGAGAAAAGAAAAAAGAGTTTGTACAGATGTGATACCACCGCTAATTGTCTATTCCCTACCTACAGTTTCATATATGATATCTCATCTTAAGTGTACATCTCATTGTCTATTCCCTACCTACGGTTTTCAGATAAATGCCAAAGCATCAAAATAAAACTATTGTTGGTTTTTCATTTGATGCAGATATCCCAGAGGTTAGACGTTAATGAGGTATGTATAGCAACAAAATTATAAATTGACATTATATTATATGCATTAAAAATTTCACCTTTTACAACCAGTCCGGCTCCTATGCGGAACAAATTTTCAAGGAAAAAACAAGTGTTTTTTATATAAAAAAACAAGTGTTTGCAGAACAGTTGTTCTCAAAATCAGAACATGTGTTTTTTTAAATCAATTTCACTCGTCAAAAATTTAATACAACGGTTGAGAACATTCCGCACTGGAACCGTGGTGTTTTACAACTACTATTTAAACTGTACAGAACACTCATTTAACTACCAACTAATATCACATCATCATCATCCATCCATGAAGAGAAACAACCGTACACCAACACTTGAATCCTACATATTATGCTGAATTATGAACAGATTTCATGTTGAGGGCTATACAGTCATACCAAAAGAATTGTATTTGCCTGCAAATATAAAACAAAGTTTCATATTGTCCACTGTGGAAGCATCAAAAGGTGCCTGAAGAACCATATGTAAGAAGTCATAACTGAAACATGAACAAAATGCTTTACCAAAGCTGCAATAAGTAACTGGGAAAATTTTAGCATAGAGGTCAATCTAAGTAACTAAACCATGCAGAGCCTAGGATGATACATAAAATGTGGGGAAACTAAAACCAAACCAGCTAGCATAAATAAACCCCAATTTTAATAAGAAAATAAATATATCACCAACTTCAGGAATTATGGGTCACTCAATCCTATGGCCATCCACGGACTGACCAACAGTCCTCTCCCATGAATTGAGCAGAGCCCACATTTGCAGGTAGGCCCAATTAATGTGAGAAGGATTGTCCCTAGGATTGAATTTTCCGGAATTATAAACAGAAGACATGAGCAACAGAACCAGGGATATTATTATCATCCTGCGAGTCAAAAGTCTATGCAATGGATTTTGTAAATAATCATTTAACAGGAAGCAAAGTGGAATACTATATATATATATAGACTTGCAGTGTTTTTGCATAAAGGACAAAACATGACACTGAAAATTTGGGGAACAACATTTCTGGTCATGACGGAAGTCCCACTTCACTTTCGTCCCGAGGCCAAGACGGAAGTGGAACTTCCGTTCCGGATGACGTGGCAAAAAATGTTGTGTTGGCTGCCACAACATGCAAGATGGTGGCCTCGGGACGGAAGTGGGACTTTCGTCCCCAACCGGCAGAGGTTTTACCCCTTTTCCTCTTCCCCTTCCCTTTATCGCGATTTTTGAATACTTTAATGCAAAAAAAAAACCTGTCCCCCCCCACCACCCGCCTCCGCTTGCGGCCGACCGCCGTCGCCAACCACCGCCACTGCCGGCCACCGTCATCTCTCAATTGTTAGATAAAATAAAATTCAATTTCAAATTTTTTTTGGTAAATATTAAACTTTAGTATTGAATATTGTTTATGATATTTGTAACAAATTGTTGATATTGTGAATTATATTTGACTTTTGAGTAATTTTGAAATTAGGGCAATTTTGAAATTAGGAATTTTGTGAATTGGGGCTATCTTCAATTCAGGGTTTTTGGGAATTAGGTAAATTGTGTATCTATGCATGTAGACTTGTGAAAATGTCAACGGAGATGTTGTGAATGTGCAAATTTACATTTATAGCATTTGTGACAGTGTTGCAAAAGTCGCTAGTCGGAATTTTGACCGACTAGATCGGAATTTTGACCGACTAGTCGGACTTTTGACCAATTTTTTTCAAAGACCCGATTTTTTGGATTTCTAGGCGGCCATCGGCAAAACTCACAGACTAAAGCTAGAGTTTTGCAACACTGATTTGTGATTTTAGGGAATTAGTGAACTTTTGAAATTAATTTTTTGATAATTTGTGATTTGTAAATCTATGGCAATAGTAGATTTGTTGAAATAACCTGTGTTTTTTCTGATAATTTGTGTATATATTATTTTTTGTATAGATGGCAGTACCGCTCATCTTGACCCGATCCTTTCGATCGACTAGTCTTGAACAAACAACTGTCCCATAGATCCTTAAGAATATGGCTAGGAGATGAGACACTCAACAAACCTTTAAATGTTATTACCAGTTTGGGAAACTTTTACACGGTATATAGTAGAGAAATCAACCCTAGGGTAATAGACCTGGTAGGTTTTGGAGGTTTCTGTAGATTAGGTAATATGAATGTAGATCACGCTCTCGTGACTGCATTAATTGAGAGATGGCGCCCGGAGACTCACGCGTTCCACCTCTATTGCGGTGAGGCGACCATAACACTAGAGGACGTAGGATGTCTTCTAGGACTACCCACCAGGGGCCAGGTAGTCTCGTTGAATCACAGCTACAATTACAACAAGGGTCAATGGATTGATCACGTCTACACTCTTTTAGGATTTAGACCCAGTGGGGCTGCAATCAGGGGAACACTTTGCAGCTGGTAGAGGTCTATGCCCATATTTGTGAGCCCTTAGCAAATTATGCTACCTACCTCCAGGTACAGCAGAGGGCTAGGGCATTGATCTTCATCCTGATGGGTACTTTTCTCTTCCCGGATAAGTCGGGGTCCCGGGCCAACATGCGTTATCTTCTAACCCTCTGTGGTCCCCATGAGCATGACACGCATTACTATATACCGTGTAAAAGTTTCTCGAACTGGTAATAACCTTTAAAGGTTCGTTGAGTGTCTCATCTCCTATCATATTTTTAAGGATCTATGGGACGGTTGTTTATTCAAGACGGTCAGATCGAAAGGACCGGGCTGAAGATGAGCGGGTACGGCCGTCTATACAAAAAATAATATACATACAAATTATCAGAAAAAATACAAGTTATTTCAACAAATCTACTATTGTCATAGATTCACAAATCACAAATTACCAAAAAATCAATTTGAAAATCTCACTAATTCCCTAAAATCACAAATGCTATAAATGTAAATTCGCACATTCACAACATCTCCGTTGACATTTTCACAAGTCTACATGTATAGATACACAAATTACCTAATTCACAAAAACCCTAAATTGAAGATAACCTGTGACACCCCCAATTCCACCCCTAGGTACAACTGGGGCTGAATAGGGCATCTACCTACCTCTCGGCAGTAACATAAAGTAACTTTTCTGTATAAAATGCTTAAAAGACTAAACCGTTTATAAATATAATATCCACATCTATAAACTATACATCCTCAAAATATATTTAATAAAACCTGTTTAATAGTATTAGTTAATACAAGACAGCGGAACTACCAAAATACATAATTTACATTAAACCAAAACAAACGGCAAATCCAGAACCACTAGGGATCAGAACATGTACTCCAGGTTCGACAAAACAAATTTCATTCGAGCTTTCTAGTGCACTCCATACCTGCATTTAAAATGCAGTTTGAAAGAAAACGTGTAAGTTAATGCTTAGTGAATTCCTGTGTGTGTGCAACAATGTATATGCAATGTAAAAGTTCTAACATACAAAATGCTCATGCAATTCTATAAATCATGTATTTTTCTTTCTTTTATGTATATGAAATAATAGTAATTGATTCAACTAATAGAAAATCAGATGTTAAGAAAACCAGGTACAAGAAGACCAGATACCAACCGAACACCAGATACGCGCGATTTGCTACCTTATCCACCAGAAATCCAGCGGGTGAATCACAGGGTAGGGTACCTACTAGACCTGTATTCACCTAGATCTGACCATCCCGAGTTAAACCTCCTAACCCAGAATTGGCCAACCTCAATTAGTACTGCAGAGCCATACGCCAAAGGTCGTCAGCCCTTGCTTTCCCGACAATGGCGTAAGACATCCACAGCCTTGGGGCCCACAAGAATAGTGTGTTTTAGAGTATTTCAGAATAGCAACAAGATCCGTTAATTCCATTAGTAACAAATGGCCGGCTCGGGATTTTATTTGTAATGATATTTCTCAATATTAAATCGACACCCGGCCTGGGCCTATACAGAATGTATGCAACTTTATTAAAAACATGCAAGAATGATCAATGTTTGTATATGGTTATAACAAAACAATTTTAAATCCAATACAGAAAATATTTGGAACTCAGGCTCCTAAATGCCAATTCAAACAGTTTAAGAAAGTAGTAGGAACTCACAGGCTCCTAAATACCAATTCAAAAAGTTTAAGAAAAATAGGAACTCACCTTATAAGGTTTAAAACTCCTAACGCCTTAAGAATTATCGGAATATTTTTGTCCGGCTACTATCACATAATAAAATCCACCAAACAAAATTACTTTTATGTCGACCAACGAGTATGTCAAGCATTTCACTATCATTCTATCTTTCACGCAATCCCACTTATGTACTCATACAATTAGTGAATCAAATTAACTAGTCAATTGACGTACAAAGTTCAATATATGATATACCATCTCCATGTGTTAACATGATCAATTCCATTCTCATAGAATAGACAACATGATCAACATTGCTCCTCAAAATAAAAGGCAATGTAAGTTTCAAATTCTACTCTCTAAATGGAAACATTTCCTTATGGTCTAAGAAAAATATTCTTTCCTTTCAATCTATTCATTAATTTTGAAATTCCAACCATTTTTATGTTCTTTCCAAAACAATACATAGAACAAGAACCATACTACATATTCAACACCCTTTTTCCGAGAGTTCTTGGAGATTAAATAATAATTAGAATCCTTTAAACATTACATTTCTTCAACTTCTATTACATCTTCTAAGAACAAGAAATGACCTTCCATGAACATTATCATGACTAGATAGTTTTAATGATCAGAAATAAGAAGTACAACATATGGATTGAAGAGCAGTCCGGATCCTATAAGAAATATTGATTTCCAAGAAACAACAGGCAATTTCATGGCTAATTAATGATCAAATAGAAAACAACAATTTAAACATGAATTTCAAATAATATTAGAAAACTCAAATAAAATTAATAACTCTTACTTACCAAAATTAAAATCTAGAACTTTGAAGATTATGTAAAAGTGAAGTATTTGATTTTTTTGAAATGAGATTGATTGGAGAATTGAGAGAAAAGAAAATGAAGGAGGAAGAAGAAACCGAGAGAGAGAGAAGGCAGAAGAAAAGTTACAGAAAAAGAAAAAAATTTGGAGAAGATGACGGGTTATACTTCGATTGAAGCAGGAGGTGGAGAGAAACACCCCAAATTTTGTTACAAGTGTTATTATGACTCACCCAAATGGTACTATTTCCAATTTTCATCCCTCAACTATTAAAGTTTATAATGCAAGTGCCCAATAAATTATCATCCAGGTAAGGCAAATGTGGTTGCTGATGCATTGAGTCAAAATGTACGAATGGCTGAATTGAGAAATTTGGAGGTAAAGCCATTAGAAGCCAAATGAACGAAAAACAATTTCAGCAATTCAAAGAAAAGATATTAAACGAAGGGATTCATGGATTCTACTTGCGAGAAAGTGATGGAATAATGTGTTTTCGAGACCGAATTTGCATTCTTGATTATGAGAAATTGAGAAAAATTATTTTGGACGAGGCACATCGAAGTCGATATACTATTCAACCTGGAGGAAACAAAATGTATCAAGACCTTAAGAAAACATACTGGTGGAATGAAATGAAGAGAGATATTGCTCAGTATGTATCCAAATGTCTCACGTGTCAACGAGTAAAAGCTGAACATCAGAAACCAATTCCAGACTTTATTATCACGTTCCCGAGCTTCTTGCATTCTAAACCACCAGCCTTTGAAAGCTCCCCGGAGGCGAAAAACTGCAAATGTTACTTTTCGTTCATCAGTATATCGCAAAGTCTGATAGATATCTTCCAAGTATTCAAGGAAAAGTTCAGCCTTAACTTCCTGTTCAGCTACACCATAAAACTCAGGAGGTCAAAAGTTTAAGAAGCGTTCCAACGCCTCGTCTTCCTCTTGTACCCTTGTTCCACCTGTTTGACGATGTTCCAAAGTCATTTCAAGTAAATCAGTCATTCTATTTATAGCTCTAGCCATCATGTTTTCGTCACCCTGAAGAGGAACAAATTCATGCATTGTTTCGTGTGAATGTGGTTCTTCAGGGTTATTTGTACGAGACCCTGCTTCACTAGCTGTCTTATGGGGATGACCCTTCCCAGTTTTAGGAGCCATCTATACATTTCAATAAAATTATAAATTACAGCATATGTCATGTTACTTCTAAAATTAAGTAAAGAATAAATGTCATGTCAACAGTTCATATTATCAATAGCAACTAGAACAGTTAACAAGAGAAATATGTTTATAATACAATCCACGCTAATTTACATTTATATACATGAATTACATATTGTTTACAAAACAAGAAAAATAACTAAATAAAATCACACTTATTAACAATAAACACTATATACATACGTATGATGATTTTTATGTACACATTCATCCTTTATTCGAATCATAACCTAAAACACTAAATGTTCGCATATCTCACAAACAACCTGATACGCTTATACTAGGGGGCAGGTCCAGCGGATCTTGAAGAGGAGTCAGCCCACCTTCGAGCACTCCTCTTTAACTCATCCATTTTCGCCATAGCCTTTACACGAAGAAACTTCATTTCCATGTCCCAAGCCCGATGCCAGTATGCATCATGGCGTGCCTTTGGGTCTCTATTTTCTAGAGCATTTTTTAGCTCCGCTACTTCTCTCTTACTGGCGTCCAACTTCTCTACCAACTCTTCATTATAGTAATGACAATATCGATTATCAAGTTCGAGATGTTTCTTAGCATCTTGAAGTCGATCTATCCAAAAGTTGGTGCGATCACAATTTCCACATTGAAAGGGGCTAGGGGCTCTAACGGGGCTGGGAGTGGGAGATTTTGGATCTTCCAACTCCACATACTCGTTATCTGTAGTAGTTGCAACGGCTGGAAGTGCCAAAACGACTGGTTTTTAGACTGGCCTTTTTGGGAGGTGATAATGGTGGGTTTCTATCAGAAGATGACTCTATGAGTTCATCATTATTCACGGACCTCCTTCGCCGAGGAAGAACGGATGAACTTTTGGATACAATATCTTTTCCCTTTTTACTCGTCATCCTACAACATAACAAATCAAATCGTTAATTATATATGAACAAAAGAATACGATAAATAATAGTTATTCATAAAAGTCATCAAACATTCCACATATTCCCAATTCTGAACTCTCAACGAAGAATAATATCATCGATTCTTAAACTTAGGCTCTGTTACCATCGCCTTTGTCGCATATTAAGATCTTTCTGAGTAAACAAATATTTCAAACTCTTGTGGTCGGTGAAAATTTCAAATGTAGCACCATACAAATAGTGTCTCCATTTCTTTAAAGCAAACACAATAGCAGCCAATTCAAGATCATGGATAGGGTAATTCTGCTCATGTGTCTTTAATTTCCTTGAAACATAAGCTACTACTCTCATGTCTTGCATCAAAACACCACCTAAACCTTCTTTAGATGCGTCTGTGTAGATCTGATAACTTTGTTTGGGGTGTGGGAGTATCAGAATAGGTGCTGAAGTCAATCTTCGCTTAAGTTCTTGGAAACTTTGCTCGCACCTATCATTCCACTGAAAATCCACTCTCTTTTGGGTCAATCGAGTCAAATGTCCGGCAATCTTAGAAAAATCTTGTATGAATCGCCGATAATATCTTGCCAATCCAAGAAAACTTCTTATCTCGGTAGGATTCTGCGGCCTTTTCCAATGAGTCACCGCCTCAACTTTAGAAGGATCAACTGATAATCCACCCTTAGAAATTACACGTCCTAAAAATGATACCTTCTCCAACCAAAACTCACACTTATTAAACTTAGCATATAATTTATGTTCTCGCAGAGTTTGCAATACTTGCCTCAAGTGGTCTTTATAAGCTTTAGAAGTCGGCGAGTATACTAGGATATCGTCGATAAAAATGACCACAAATTGATCCAAGTATGGTCTAAATATGCGATGCATAAGATCCATGAAAGTAGCAGGTGCATTTGTTAACCCAAAAGGCATTACTAAAAATTCAAAGTGCCCATACCGTGTTGAATGCTATCTTGGGTACATCCTCCGCTCGAATTTTCACCTGATAGTATCCTTGCCTCAGATCCAATTTAGAATAGCATCCAGCTCCTCGTAGATGATCAAACAATTCATCAATAAGTGGAAGAGGATACATATTCTTGACTGTCACATTATTCAGCTCGCGGTAATCGATGCACAGTCGCAAGGTTCCATCTTTCTTTTTAACAAATAATACCGGAGCTCCCCAAGGGGATG
Organism: Vinca minor; assembly: GCA_026122235.1. Lineage (NCBI taxonomy): Eukaryota > Viridiplantae > Streptophyta > Magnoliopsida > Gentianales > Apocynaceae > Vinca > Vinca minor. The sequence continues at coordinate 1,105,458 of JAOCZM010000278.1, read as the reverse complement.
TGCTCGGTCGGATAAATCTTTGCTCCAATAGTGTTTGCAACTGCTCTTTTAATTCTTTGAGCTCAGTTGGTGCCATTCGATAGGGAGATTTGGATATAGTTTCTGTTCCTGGTATTAAATCAATTGAGAACTCCACTTCCCAATATAAAGGTAAAGATGTTAACTCTTCCGAAAATACATCTGGAAATTCTTGCACCACAGGAACTTTTCCAAGCTCGGTTTTCTCTTCAGGCTTATTTATCAAATGTGCCCATATTCCTTGACAACCTTTTCGTAACATCTTTATTGCCTTTGTCCCTGATATCAGAAAGTTTACATCTTTTGCTTTACTTCCCCGGAACTCCAAGATTGGCTCATCAGGCTTACAAAATTTCACTGTTTTACCACGACAATCCAATTGAGCATAATGCTTAGCTAACCAATCCATTCCTAGTATAACATCATATCCTTTAAAAGGTAAAGTGATGAGATCTCCCTCTAAGGTAGTTTTCCCAACAATAATATCACAACTAACGTATACCATTTCTGCAATCTCACTATTACCCATGGGCGAACTAACCAACAATTTATAGGGAAGCTTAACAGGTACGCAATTAAATATTGAATAAAATGAGGTGAAACAAATGAGTGTGAAGAACCAGGATCTATTAATACTCGTGCCACTTGTGAAAATATAGTTAACGTACCTTCTACTACGTTTGCATCATCTATCATCTTTTCTCCATCCAAGGCAAACACGCGTGCCTTCACTTGTGGTCTTCCCGCCTTCTTTTCGGGTGTTGCCCGGGCTCCAACAGGTCTTCTATTAACATTTCCAGAGTTTGGATTATTTTGGAAACGATTCCTTGGGTTTGGGCATTGGATAGTGGTATGCCCAGAACTTCCACATATTAGACACAAATTTAACCTTCTGCGACATGTCTCGTATCTATGTCCGTCTTTCCCACAATAATTACGAGATTGACTATTCGACCGTTGAGAGTTAAGAATTGGAAATATGTGGAATGTTTGATGACTTTTATGAATAACTATTATTTATCGTATTCTTTTGTTCATATATAATTAACGATTTGATTTGTTATGTTGTAGGATGACGAGTAAAAAGGGAAAAGATATTGTATCCAAAAGTTCATCCGTTCTTCCTCGGCGAAGGAGGTCCGTGAATAATGATGAACTCATAGAGTCATCTTCTGATAGAAACCCACCATTATCACCTCCCAAAAAGGCCAGTCTAAAAACCAGTCGTTTTGGCACTTCCAGCCGTTGCAACTACTACAGATAACGAGTATGTGGAGTTGGAAGATCCAAAATCTCCCACTCCCAGCCCCGTTAGAGCCCCTAGCCCCTTTCAATGTGGAAATTGTGATCGCACCAACTTTTGGATAGATCGACTTCAAGATGCTAAGAAACATCTCGAACTTGATAATCGATATTGTCATTACTATAATGAAGAGTTGGTAGAGAAGTTGGGACGCCTTGATAGAGAAAGTAGCGGAGCTAAAAAATGCTCTAGAAAATAGAGACCCAAAGGCACGCCATGATGCATACTGGCATCGGGCTTGGGACATGGAAATGAAGTTTCTTCGTGTAAAGGCTATGGCGAAAATGGATGAGTTAAAGAGGAGTGCTCGAAGGTGGGCTGACTCCTCTTCAAGATCCGCTGGACCTGCCCCCTAGTATAAGCGTATCAGGTTGTTTGTGAGATATGCGAACATTTAGTGTTTTAGGTTATGATTCGAATAAAGGATGAATGTGTACATAAAAATCATCATACGTATGTATATAGTGTTTATTGTTAATAAGTGTGATTTTATTTAGTTATTTTTCTTGTTTTGTAAACAATATGTAATTCATGTATATAAATGTAAATTAGCGTGGATTGTATTATAAACATATTTCTCTTGTTAACTGTTCTAGTTGCTATTGATAATATGAACTGTTGACATGACATTTATTCTTTACTTAATTTTAGAAGTAACATGACATATGCTGTAATTTATAATTTTATTGAAATGTATAGATGGCTCATAAAACTAGGAAGGGTCATCACCCATAAGACATCTAGTGAAGCAGGGTCTCGTACAAATAACCCTGAAGAACCACATTCACAGGAAACAATGCATGAATCTGTTCCTCCTCAGGGTGACGAAAACATGATGGCTAGAGCTATAAATAGAATGACTGATTTACTTGAAATGACTTTGGAACATCGTCAAACAGGTGGAACAAGGGTACAAGAGGAAGACGAGGCGTTGGAACGCTTCTTAAACTTTTGACCTCCTGAGTTTTATGGTGAAGCTGAACAGGAAGTTAAGGCTGAACTTTTCCATGAATACCAGGAAGATATCTATCAGACTTTGTGATATACTGATGAACGAAAAGTAACATTTGCAGCTTTTCGCCTCCGGGGAGCTGCAAAAGACAGGTGGTTAAGAATGCAAGAAGCTCGGGAGCGTGATAATAAAGTCTGGAATTCATACCAAGATGGATTAGAGAGCAACGTGAAGATGAATTCCAAAACCTTCGTCAAGGAATGATGACGGTGAATCAATATGTCGCTAAGTTTAATCGGTTATCAAAGTATTGTCTGCGTCTTATCAACACGGATGAGACTAAGACTCGGCAATTCACTAAAGGACTCGGACCCGAGCTACAAAGAGCTTTGGCACCACTACCCCCTATGAATTTTGGAGCAGCTGTTGAGTCAGCTACATGAACTGAGATAAGTGATAAGGTGATATCTACACAACGACAATTTCAAGCAACAACTAGCCATTATCCGAAACGGGGAACTAATGGCCCGTCTACAAACCAAGTTTGAGGCCAAAAGAGAGGTAAATATTCTATGTTACAACAACGGTCTAGTCTTTTAAGCATTTTATACAGAAAAGTTACTTTATGTTACATAGGGGCAGTGTTGCAAAACTCGGCCTAGTCGGCCGATTAGCCGGTGACTAGTCGGTAGTCGGCCGGTGGCCGCCTAGAAATCCAAAAAATCGGACAAAAAATCGGGTCTTTGAAAAAAGTTGGTCAAAAGTCCGATCTAGTCGGTCAAAATTCCGACTAGTTGGTCAAAAGTCCGATCAAGTCGGTCAACATTCCAACTAGTCGGTCAAAAATTCGATGTTGATGGAGTAGCCGCGGGAGAAGAGCAGCGGCGGAGGAAAAAGGGAAAAGAAAAAGAAGAAAGAGAAAACCTTACCTCGCCGGAGAAGGAGACCGACTGCGACGGACCAAGCGACGGAGGAAGAGAGGAAAGAAAGAAGACGAACAAAATGAAAGAAGAGATAGGAGAAGAAAGGGAAGAGGGGAGAAGAGAGGGCGGCGGCGGTGAGAGGGAGAAAGAGAGGGCGGCGGAGCACGAAGCGGAAGAAGATGGGGAGCACGGGTGTGAGAAGGAGAAAGAAGGAGGAGAGAAATGAAAAGTGGGCTAGGGTTTCTCTTAGGAGACATTATATACCCAGCACTAAATGTGCAATTTAAGTATTAGCACATAAGATCCTATAAAAATAACTATGTTACAAACAAGTCTTAAATGACCTAAATTTAGAAATAAATTGTATTTAAAGTCCAAATTACATTTAAAAATCATATTTTAGACATCAAACTTTATATTTTATATTACAAACAAGTCCTAAATGACCTACTTTATATTTTTAATATTTAATTAGACCAAAAATATAAAAGAAAACATTTTTGAAAATGATTAAAATGATTAAAATGATTAAAATAAAATATATTTAATATTTAGGGTCGCCGACTACTCCCCGACTAGGCCGACTAGTCGCTAGTCCCCTGTCTGCCGACCGACTAGAGACTAGCGACTTTTGCAACACTGCATAGGGGTGGAATTGGGGGCGTCACAGATGGTATCAGAGCCTAAGTTTAAGAAGACAAGGGAACGGGAGAAAGAGACAAGAAGAGTAAGAATGGGGCGAAAAACCTGAGAAAGAGTTACGAGGTTTCCAATGTCCCCGAGAGCCCGACGATTTCTTCCTTCTGCTTCCATGTTCTTTTGCTTATTCATTGTTCAAATACAGCAATTGTACATAAAATTTAACATATTTTGCTATGTACTGCATTATGATTTACGAGACTAAGACTCGGCAATTCACTAAAAGGACTCCGACCCGAGCTACAAAGAGCTTTGGCACCACTACCCCCTATGAATCTTGGAGTTCCGGGGAAGTAAAGCAAAAGATATAAATTTTCTGATATCAGAGCGAGGTTTAAGAACCGATGATATTATTCTTCGCTCAGAGTTAAGAATTGAGAATATGTGGAATGTTTAGTGACTTTTATGAATAACTATTATTTATCGTATTTTTTTTTCATATATAACTAACGATTTGATTTGTTATGTTGTAGGATGACGAGTAAAAAGGGAAAAGAGATTGTAACCAAAAGTCCATCTGTTCTTCCTCGGCGAAGGAGGTCCGTGAATAATAATGAACTCATTGAGTCATCTTCTGATAGAAACCCACCATTATCACCTCCCAAAGAGGTCAGTCCAAAACCAGTTGTTTTGGCACTTCCAGCCGTTGCAACTACTACAGATAACGAATATGTTGAGTTGGAAGATCCAAAATCTCCCACTCCCAACCCCGTTAGAGCCCCTAGTTCCGCTTTTATAATAATAATAATATTATTAGAAAAAGAAAAAAAATTGGAAAAGATGACGGGTTGTACTTCGATGGAAGCAAGAGGTTGAGAGAAACACCCCAAACTTTGTTACAAGTGTTATTATGACTCACCCAAATGGTACTATTTCCAATTTCCATCCCTCAACTATTAAAGTTTATAATACAAGTCCTCATATATTTTTTTTTCTAATAATAATATTATTATTATAAAAGCTTAAATGTGGGTCTCACATAACCCCCCCCAAATTCACAAAATCCCTAATTTCAAAATTGCCCTAATTTCAAAATTACTCAAAATTCACAAAAATCAAATATAATTCACAATATCAACAATTTGTTACCAATTTCATAAACAATATTCAATGCTAAAGTTTAATATTTACCAAAAAAAAATTTGAAATTGAATTTTATTTTACCTAACAATTGAGAGATGAAGGGTAAATCAATTGAGAGATGACAGTGGCCGGCAACGGCAGTGGTCAGCAGCAAGCGGAGGCGGTGGGGGGGTGCGACAGAGGGGGGGACATGGTTTTTTTTTTCCTTGAAGTATTCAAAAATCGCGATAAAGTGAAGGGGAAGAGGAAAATGGGTAAAAACTCTGCCGGCACTTCCGTCTTGGATAACGTGGCAAAAAATGCTGTGTTGGCTGCCACGACATGCAGGACGGAAGTCCGCAAGAAATGTTGTTCCCCAAATTTTCAGCGCCATATTTTGTCCTTTATGCAAAAACACTGTCAGTCTAATGCAATTCCCTATATATACGCGCACACAAATTCTTACTTGTTTACCTATATTTTGTCGGAGAAAAAAAACTAGTAAATTCATTGAATGCTTTTAGTAATTAGCTTAACCAAGTCCCATTTCACAGATCTGGACTAAGCAACAGGTGAAACACGCATTACGTTGTAAGTAACAAAAGAAAGTTTATCAAGACTTGGTACATAACTTGGAATGATTATTAATCTTATGCACAACACTAGCAATACTAACTGCACGCCATAACCAGAAACTGGTGAAAATATACTTGTATATTCTTCCCTGAACATAGCATGCCTTGAAAAAACTTACGATACAACCAGGAACATAAAATGAGACCACTCGGAGTCATTTAAAACTCTTATATTTGATCGGCCATGAAGAAGTAGATCACATGGTACTAAATGAGGGAAAAGTCTAGGGTGGTACCGTCCCATGGGACAGGTCCCACCAGCCATAATATAATATATTATTTCTCCCTCAAACCACCATCTCAATATCTCATATCATATCAAAATCTCACCTTCCTACTTTTCTCTCTCCTCTCACTTTCGTCTTCTTCCATCACTCTTCCAAAAAAAGTTACTTTCCTCTCCAATAGCCAAAATCTACCACCACCATCAGGTCCATCACCCAACTTGCACCTTCTTCTACCTTTCACCCAACTTGCTGCAGCTGCAGCTTCATCATCCATAATCCTTTTCACTTCTTCCAGACTCGATTAACTGCAAATTTTAACGAATCTTCACTTTTCAAATTTCATACGCCTTTATTTTATTTTGTTAATTAATTAAATTATTCCACACGAAATGGCCACAGCAGTGCGGTGGGAAGATGACAGCTATTGGGAACTAATCAACAACGAAGAGGAAGGAAAATAAAAGGCAATTGAAGGAGATGACCCGTGGTGGTGAAAAAAAAAGAAAAAAGAGAAGCGGCGCCGGAAAATAAAATCATTATCAAAGCTGGGTTGTTCTTGTTTTTCGAAATGATGAAGCTGCTGCAAGTTGGGTGAAAAAAAATAGTCAAAAGAGATAATATAAGAGATATAGAAGATAGGGTGAGAATTTGAGAAGAAATGATAAACATCTACTAGAATATTTTATTAATATATTATAGATTGGTTTGAGAGATTTGAGAGAGAAATAATACATTATATTAAATCTGGTGGGACCTGTCCCATGGGACGGTACCACCCCAGACTTTCCCCTAAATGAGATACCAAGTCTAAAGCTTAATGGACAAGTCACAATAGTATGCCATCTGGAAATGAAAGATGTTGATGTTTAATGGTAGAGCCAACAGACAGATACCCAAAACCAATAAAGAAAAGACTTTGAAAGTAAGAAACTTGCTGTAAAGTTTTGGCTGCCTAAACTTCTAGCCTTCTGCTTCTTCACTTTTATTGTGATATAAAATCCTTTTGCCTTTTAATTTTCTTTCAGTTTGTTATCTCTTTGATTATACTCCCTCCATTCCTAAATATAAGACTCTTTAGACAATTTGAGAAAATTAAGGAAGTTGTCATTTTCACCTAAACTTCCAATATTACCCCCACCTTCCCCCTCTCTCACTAATACGTCATAAAGAAAAGAAAAGAAAATGTTGAGGATATAATTGAAATAAATTGTTGACAACTAATAAAAGAACCTTAAACGACAATTAATTTAGATACCTAGATATCTCCTAAACGACAATTAATAAGGAATGGAGGGAGTATTATTTTGGGATCATTTTAAAAAACTTCACACCTTATTAAAAAGAACATGTTTCAGCATCACAACCAAATCAATCATTCAGGTCCTTCCTACTTTATTACCTTATAATTTTCTCCTACTCTTGAATCCATGCTGTTCAGTATCTAATCACCAATAAGATCGAAACTCTCATCATGAGCTCTTTTTGTATTCTATTTTTCTTTATTCAATGCCCTACTTTCACCTATAAACTAGCACCAACTCTTGGTGATTTTCTTCAAGATAATATGTGCATTCGTTTGCTTTTCTACAAAGCTTCGCAACTTTCATGTCTATACGCTCAACCCTCACACTTGATTTCAATAATCATGCCCACATATGAATTCTTTTTATTACTATCGAGAGAGATCAGAGAAGACTAGAATGCATATCTGGATTGCACTAAAAAAAGTTAACACAACTCCCCGCATCCCCAGCTATAAACTAGATTTCAAAAGCTTTCTACACCTCTTATGGAGACGGAAACTTTTCTAGCCCTCTTCACTGTATTCAAAAAATTAATTATCAAATTTCCAGAAACTCTTCATTTTGAATACATATGGAATACTAAAAAAACCAACTTAGTGTAAAGTTTTCCATTTGTGAGAAAATTCTACTGATTGAGATCTACAAAATTTATGTTCCAAGGTTGAAACCAAAACGAAAAGAAACATAATAAAATTTCAACTACTCCATTCTACAATGGAAACTGCTTTCTTGGAGCAATGTTTCTCTAATCAATTGGAGCAAAAGAGGGGCAAAATGGTCAAACGAAATATCCATATATGACAAATTTAACTCTCTTTTACTCTAATTAATTAGAGAAACTTGCTCCACCAAGCACTGACCTTCTAAGATGTGCTACCTTGAAGAGATTCAAACACATTCCTTTTGTGCTAAATAAGAAAACAATTGAGAAATTATAAAAGTCCAAAAGCATCAAGAACTCCTCCATAATAATAAAACAAAGAAGACAAGGAAATGAGAGGAACCACATGAAACCATCGGAATTGGTGGACTAGGAAATGATTTTTTCATTGCTTTTGTGGGGAAACTTCCAGCAGACCAACAAAACATATACAATACTCCCTCCATTCCTAAATATAAGACTCTTTAGAAAATTTGAGAAAATTAAGGAAGTTGTCATTTTCACCTAAACTTCTAATATTACCCCACCTTCCCTCTCTCTCACTAATACATCATAAAGAAAAGAAAGGAAAATGTTGAGGGTATAATTGAAATAAATTGTTGACAACTAATAAAAGAACCTTAAACGACAATTAATTTGGATACCTAGATATCTCCTAAACGACAATTAATAGGGAATTGAGGGAGTACTAATTAAGAAAATGCTACTTTCATTGCTTTTATATTTCCCTTTTACTTATATATAGATTTTCTACCCATATATTTCCAAAGAGATCAAACCATTTACAATGCTTGATGAAGCAATGTTGCACCAATTAATTGGAGTAAAACCTAGTCAAATTTGTTAGGAAAACAGCAAAATAACCTATGCCGCTCTAATAAGTACATTGTGCAATGTGAAACTTTTAAGAGTTCGAAAAATCGGGTAACTCAAAAAACCCTCCAAAAAGCCCCAAACGAACTGCAATGTTCAGCATTTGCTTTTATAAAATTGCACGGACACCCACTTTTTTAGCTTCGGTTTTAAGCCGCTAAAAAACCGGCTTTCATTGTGTATTGACAGAACCGCACAACGTATGCAATTCTTGACCATGACACCGCTTAAACAACAAAACCTAAAATGTGTCGGCTCTGTGTAGGGATGGCAATTTGATCCGTGATCCGTTGACCCGCTCTGCCCCAACGTCTTTTGGAGCAGATTCGCTCTGCCCCGTATAGAAAACGGAGCAGATCTGCTCCGCCCCGCGAACGGGGCAAATCGGATTTGGTATTTGTGTATGCTCCGCCCCGTTTTGCCCCATAAATATTATATTATTATAACATTGTTATTATTAGGCCTAATTATGTTTAATTTTCATTTTAATATACTATTTTTACTTGTTTGAAAATTGATTTAATATAAAATTTATTAATTATACTTGTTGGAGACTCTATTTTTATGAATTTAAAAAAAATTAATGATTTTTATGGTAAAATTAATGTTTTAAAAAAAAAAAAAAATAGGACTGGGCAGGGCGGATCGGAGCGGATCAGATCTGCCCCGTGCGGATCGGATCGCGGAGCATAAAATTTTGATCCGGGGCGGATCACGGAGCGGATCGGAGGTTGGACAGTGCGGAGCAGATCAGATCATACAGATATCCGACCCGATCTGCCCCATTGCCATCCCTAGGTCTATGCAGCTTTTATAAAAGTATTTATTACATAAAATAGCCATTATAATTTATAAGTGGTGTTTTAAGGATAACTAGTTAAAGGAACTAAAATAATATGTATATTTATGGTAATTCAATCTAGTAACTAACCCAAAAAAATATGTAAAAAAGGTCTTATAACTGATCCTTGTATAGAGGCAGATAGTAAAATAAATATTGGGAGGATAAAGACAAACTACAAAACCCACCATGGACTTAAAACAAAAAAAATTGTTCATTAAAGTAAAACCTACTGTAAAATTTGGGTTTGCATATCTTAACAATTAAACAGTATATAAACAAAAATAATAATTCACAAATTAGCAGCAAAAACTTCACTTTCAATCCAAATGGAATATTAAAAAAAAACGGGAGAAGCTACTTAGTGCATTTATTGCTTAAGATTAGGCATGTCCCCTATCGGTCTCCACGCATTAAAAAAAACTAAACTTTTCCATTAGTGAGACATTCTAGTCACTAAAGATCTACAAATTGTATAGTATAAGGTTGAAAATAACAAAACAAAAAAAAACATGCAGTCAAAGATATAAGACCTATAATATACTAATTGCACATATTATCCTCAAATTTCAGTCCTAATTTTGAGCTAAATCAGAAAACGGTTGGAGGAAATGCAGAAAATTTAAAAGAAAAAATATGCTAATTTTACCTGAAACAGCAGAGTTGACAACAACAAATGAAGATTACAGGCAGGATAAAGGAAGGATAGGGAAGAACCCCATGAAATCATTGGCATGCCAGGAATCGGCAAGGATAATTCTCCATCAACATCAAATCAATCAAGAAACAGAAGAAAAAAACACACCTTACCGATTTAGCACATGCCCATAATTTCATAGAGATCTAGTTTCCCTTTCCGTTTTATCCAAAATTTTGAGAGACTATTATATGAAGTTTTTGTTTTAGGACCTAAGGGAATTAAAAAAAATTATATATATCAAAGTGAGAAAAGCTGGAGTGGTTTTGCCGTTGTTTAGGGTGACCGTCCTTGTCTTTGCTAGGTTAGAGGCAGAAGAAGATAAGAGTGATGCTTTTATAGGGGATGGCTTTTTTAGGGTAAACAAGGAAAGTCCAGCCCACCTCAACTTCGAAAATCTAACCCAACCATTAGGCCCATTCATCAATTCATCCATGGGCTACATCATTCTATTCATTTCAAAACTTTTTATGGACCAGGGTGTTTACTAGGCATACAAACGGATACGAAATTATTTATTTTGGATCCATATTCGTTTTTAACTTCTTTTTTTTACCGAATCCAAATCTTAACGGATCCGTAATATGTATTACCAGATTCGCCGATTTGGATCCGGATACGGATATGGTAAAACTGTTTCAAAAACTCAAATCCTACTATTTTTAACTTTTCTATTTTTGTTGATTAAAAACATACATATTTCATCTAACCATCTTACATATCAGATTCTACTTCACCCCAATTATACTACAATACACAAATAATTCTACGAGTATGATGAAAAGAGAATAAAACGACGGAACAACTATGTTTATAACTTTTATTCATATACTTTTATATGTGAGGATAAAATTAAGGCAAAAATCTAGCCTTAAATGTGAAATAATCTAAAGGTTAAAAAAATTATTTATATATAATAATATTTATTTATTTATTTACCATATATAATTAATATATATTTGCATAAATGGATTCGAGTCTAAACGGAACCGATTTTTTATATTTCATATCTGTAACTGTTTTATTACTCTTATACGTATTTGGATTCAGATGCGGGTATAATGGTCTAGAGTTCTTACCAAATCCTAAATATTTTTTCAGATACGGGTTTAAACCCGGCCCGTTTGCAGACTTTTTTTTTTTTTTTGAATAAAAATTTTAAATATATTATTTAATGATATCATGGAGTACACGTAGAAGGAGAAAACTCGAAGGTTCTCCAAACCATTGAGAAAAAGCTTTAATCCTCATGGCATAATTGGCTAATCTATCAGTCGAATTATTACAAGTTCTATGCGCAAAAGATAAATTAACTATGCTATTCCCCAACAAAGTTCTAATTTGACTAACAATGTGCTCTAGCGGGGACAAATCTTCCTCCTCTTGACAGATCTGATTAACCAGCAATTGGCAATCACTCTCGATGAGCAACGACTAATATCATTTCTGCATAGCGAAACGAAGTCCTTCTAGTAGAGTCTTAGCTTCGGTGTATTCGGGGCTTGGTGAGTTGGGGACAAACTTTACCGCTGCTGCTTTGAAATTGCATGCATGGTTCCTGTTTGCAAACCTAGTGTTTACTATTCGGTTAAATCGAAAAGCGAATTTTACTATACAATTCAATTTATTCGGTATTTCAATTTATTTGGTTCGATTTTAAAAAAGTTAAAATAATTTGGTTCGGTATTCGGTTTTCAGTTTTTAGATGCCGAATAAACTTTTTTTTATTACTATTCAAAATATTTTGTATTATACTTATTGAGAAATCCGCTATCCGTGTACACCAATTTTTTTAGTTTTTCTCTAAATAGCATTAACTTTAATTTAGAGCACTTGTAACCAAACTAATTTACGGATATGCTCCGTTTGTCAAAATAAAGAATCCGGCCAAAATACAAGCCAAAATTGTCACGTGACTTGCACATGTTACCGATTTTAATGGTTTAATTGTCCTAAATATGTTTCCCTCCAAAATGAAAAATCTTAACTATCTCCCCCTTTCCCTTTTTCCTTTCCTTTTTTCATTTCCCTTCTTCAACACCCCAATTCGAACCCTAAATTTCATTTCCCTTCTTCAAGACTCAAGTTCGAGCCCTAAAATTCCCCAATTCCATATGGGTCCACAAAGTTTCAAGCTACTACTACTCCAGGTCCGAGAGAGAAGGAAATTGTTGAACTATTCAAAAAAGTCCAGGCTCAGCACCGAGAAAGAGCAGTAGTCAAGGAAGAGAAAAAGATTTTGTCGCAAAAGAAAGGCAAAAGGAACGAAATTGTTGATTCTTTCCTCAAGCTTTTAAGGAAGCACTCGGTTCAACAGGGAAAAAGAAACTGTGGTGATGCTAATAGCAGCGACTTCATCTTGGACCCACCAGACGAGAGTGAGCTATTTTCTGAACAGAGAAACACAATCATATTTGAATCAATTAGAAATGTGAAGCATGAAAAGCGAGAAAATGAAGTCCAGTTACTATTCGATCGAGATCGAACTTCCATCGGAGATCTCCAGTACATCGGAAAGTTTTGCCAATATACACTGAATATGATGAAGAGCTCGAGAATTTTGTCCCACAGGCCGATTCTAATGGGAAAGGGGAAAATATAACTTGAGAGCTTGAACCTGAGGCTGAATCTGATAAGATTCCACATTCTCCGAAGAGGATGAGTTCGATGTCATGTCAGATAATGAAATTTCTGATGGTTATGAAGATGATAATAATCCTAATGCATCACATCAGAGTGCAGAGGGCATTAGCAACTTAAGTGAAATTAAGCTAACTAAACTGAAAGCACTGCAAAGTCTCGATGTTTAGAAGGGTTCTCCAAGTTGAAGAAACAAGAACTTATGGAGTTGTTGAGTGTGGATTCTATCTGATTTCTCCACATATGAAGTAATTAAATTTTGATCTCTTTTAGTAGGAAGAAGAGCAAAATATTTAGTTATTTATGTTTACTGCCAGTTATTTTGTTCTTATACGGTACTTTTTCATACTTGGTTCTCTTTAAGATACTTTTTTGGGGTAAATTGGGATATCCTGTCACCAGCAGCACTAAGTTCCGCACTTGATTTTTACATTGTCCGATTTTCCCCAAATCCAATTCCATATAAGTATGTCCCTCCTAACCTTCCTTGGTTTTGCTGGAATTGGGGAATATTATGGCTCGAATTTGGGTCTTGAATAAGGGAAATGAAATTTAGGACTCGATTGGAATGTTGAAAAAGTGAAATGAAAGAGAGGAAGAGGGAGATAGTTAGGGTTTGTTCAATTTTGAAGGGAAACATATTTCGGACAATATACCCTTAAAATGGGTCACATCACATATGCAAGGCACATGACAATTTTGGCCTTTTTTTGTCGTATTCCTTATGTTGACAAAACAGAGCATATCCGTAAATTAGTTTGGTTACAAGTGCTCTGAATTAAAGTTAATTCTATTTAGAGAAAAACAAAAAAAATTGGTGTACACGGATAGCGGATTTCTCTATACTTAATAGTATTATTAATATTAATTAGACTTGTATTTTTATTATTAGTTTTTATTTTATTGTTTTTATTTTACCTTTTATTTAATTATTATTAAGTTGAACTCCCCAAGAATTAAAAAATCGGTATAAACCGAACCAACCGAAATAATTTTGGTATTCGATATTCGGTTTCTATAAAATTTTGGTTCACTTTGATTTTTATAAAATATTACAAAACCAAATCGAATTCCAAAATTTTGTTTCTAAAACTCAATACCGAATGCACACCTTAGGCCCATATTTGAAATTGGACATGGATTTTGCTAGGAAGCCAATTCATGGACTTCTTTCAGGATTAGAATTAATGGTGGAAATGAAATGGAGATTCGAGTGCTCTTTCTTCCCAGTAATTTTAAAGAGAGTTATAATGCTCAATTTTCTGTAGATAAAATCTTGATAAGCAATTGAAATATTATTTGTGGAAGTAAATTTTGTTAAAGTATTAATAATATTTGACACAATTGATAAGATGATTATACTCTGCAATACCGGGTTAAGAAAAGAAAAATGGGAGTAGAGTCAAAAGAAAGAAGAGAATTTGGATCATATATTGACAAATTATAAGTTGCCAAGAGATTAGTCACCATTTGTGGGGATAGGGTGCATTTGCATCGAATTTCATTGCGAAATTATTAGTCGTTTTACCATTTTTTCAAGTCTTGTATTTTCTCAGAGAAAATCGCTTTAGGCGCTCCCCATCTATTCACTTTAGCCTCGATAGTCCTAGTTAAATTTTTTCGGCATAAAGAATCTTCAAACTATTTACGGGGCAGCCTCTAGAATCCCAACTACCACAAGCTCGGCAGAATTCGGCCAAATTGAGGCATGTGCACTGCACATGCATTTTACCCAAGGGCAAAATTGTCATACTCAAACCCGACCTGTTTTATGACCCATTAGTTTGTGGATTACAAATAAAAAAAATCATTTCATTTATTCTTCTTCGATGCAACTTCTCTCATACCCATTTCTACAATGAAATTTTATTGAAATCTTCATAGAACTTTCCTTTTTTCTCCCCCACTTGTATAACTTTTATCCATTCCCTTTAATTAATTAATTGAGTCAATTCGTTCAGAAAAAAAAGAAGAGAAAATGGGTAATGAAATCAGAAAGCTTAGTATGTGTTTCTTCGGCGGCGTAGCTTATGAAGCTCGGATGAGAAGAGATTTAGCGGCGGTGATATTAAACCCATTAGATGATTTGGGTCACTCTCATTTTGCTATGTCTGACTCGATCCAATGAGATTATCCTCTTCCAAGGTCCATTCCGATGAGATGTCAAATTCAACGACGACATTTAAGTCAATATCTGGTGCCTCTGTTAGTCCCACCGCCTATATGCCACTGCATATCGCCTTGGTGGACCTTTATTCTTACAACAACATCGATAATAATGATTATGGTTCATTAGAAAGCCAGGATCAAAATGAATTGACAATGAGGGTTCATGTCTGGTACTTAATATGGTAAATTCTGCTGAGAAACAAAATGAATTGACAATTAATAGTGTTAAGTTTAGTGGTGAATGTAGTTTAGATGATGATGATGGTTCATCAGAAAGCGAGGGTATGGGTGGTGGGTGGATCTGGGTAAGGGAGCTTTGAGGAGACTCAGTGGGGGGGGGGTAGGTGGGTGGTGGTCGAATTTGGGAGAGAAAAATGGTGGTGATGGCGATGTCGGAGATCGATGGTCTATGGGGACTGAGGCGAATGTTTTTTGTGGTGATGGTGCGTGGATATGGGGTAAGGAATGAGCTTCTAAGATATTTGGTAGGGTATATAGGTGGTGATCGGATTTGGGAGAGGAGAATGGTGGTAGTGGAGACATCGGAGATTGGTGGTTTGTGGGGAGAGGATGAAGTATCAAAGGTGAGGTAGAACATGAAGTATAAAGAAAAAAATGTTTTAATTTTATTTTAGTGCGAAAAGACTAATTTAACCCTTTTTTTTTTTTTTTTGCATGTGCAACACACATGCTTGATTTGGCCGGATTCCACCGTAAATGTGGTCGCAAGGACTTTATATCTACCCGTAAATTGTTGAAGAATTATTTATGCCGAAAAAAACAAACTATGACTATAGAGAGTAAAGTGAAATAGATGGGGGGACGACTGTGACAATTTTCTCTTTTTCTTATATAACTTTTTTTTATAAGAAAGTTGAAATCCAATAATTTTAATCAAGCTCAAAATTTTCTCCAGAATATAAGCCAGTCATAATAACTTGCTTAGTGTGATTTCGTGTAGTTCCCAGGGTGTTGCACGAGACAATAGGTAATGCGTTTTGCAGATTTTATTGTCCTCCCTAAAATTAATTTAGCTCATACATACTGAAAAAAGTTGAGGACTTCTATTTTTATCATTAGAGCATTTATATATAGGTACAATTTTTTTAGGAACTTTAGTGTACTAAGAATTAGAGTGTCTTTGAGAAATTTCACAAAACTAAATTGGTATTAGAGAAGTAGAAACAAAAATTAAATAATGTATTGGGCAAGTCTCATTTTCATGGAAATATCAAGACAGATTTAGAAAGTCTCTACCTAAAAAAATAAAAACACATCTTGAATCTTAAAAAAAATACGTTGAAAAAACTCTATTATGATTTGGTGAAACAAAATGAAAACTGTGGAATAGTCGAAGCCAATGCCAAATGGTCGTAGACAGGAACTTCTTTGGAAGCTAGCAAATGAAATAAGAAGAGAGTTGAAGAAGAAAATAGAGTAGATAAAGAATTTGCAACACTTCTCTATCTTCTTCCATTTGCTGGAAAAATAGCATATTTAGTCCTAAATATATTTACGATTAATTAATAAGTTCCTAAATGATTAATTTCCAATTTTAACATCCTAAATATTTTTACGATCTACAATTTAAGGACATTTGTCCAATTTTCTGTTACTTTCACGTTTGTCTAGTCAACTGGTCAATATTTTTGTCTTTTTTTCGAGGGTATTTTTGTCAGTGGACATTCATATAATCAGTAAAAAAAACCTTTAATCGAATTCACCCTTTCATTTCGCTAAGTTAAGAGAACAAAATCTAGGATTTATCCGTCTTCTACCCCAAAGCCATAGCCAACTCTTAACCCAAAATCCTGCACTTTCACTTGAAATTTCTCACCTTTTTCCTTCTTAATAGCTAGTATTGTTGTTGAAATCAGAAAATACATCATAGGGTTATCAAGATGAGTCTTGATATGACTATTCGACGACTAGGTGCTAAACCGGCAGAATATGGTTAGTATCTAAAAAATGCATTATGAAAAAGGTTTGTTTATGATTATAATAACTTGGTATTTTGAAAATTTTGAGGATTAAATGGCTGGTGGTTGTTTGTTTATTGACAATGAATATTTTGTCTGGGATCTGATAGAAAAAGCATGTTTTATTGATTTGTTAATTATATTTTGTTTGGTTGTTGTATGTCCTTGTTTGTTATGGTCCCATGAATCTCGAATAAATTTGTTCCATCTTTAAATAATGGTGGCCTCTTTCATTTTTTGGGTTGTTATTTAATGTCTTTTTCTGTGGTGGTCCCCTGAATAAACTAGATATGTGTATATATTGTAGTTAATATCTGTGTACTGCATGTGAATTTAATAATTTGTTGAGTGGGATGTGGTCCCCACCTATATTAACTGTTAATTTTGCTATTTTTCTGCTTTATAGATGAGGGTGATAGTAAGTTCACAATTAAAGTGAATCATGGTGGTAATATACTGGAGGTTGATGGGCTACAACAATATGATGACTTATTTTGAAAATTGTTTGAAAGAAAGCCTTTCTATTGTTGTCCTAGATAAAATGGCATATTTGTTAGAGTATAGACACTATGTTGGATATTATTGGAGGGTTTCTGATTTGTATAATGATGGTGGGTGGAAATGTATGATTACTGATGAAGATGTAATTGCAATGGCCAACTATGCTGAACATACTAGATTTGTAGAAATTTTTTTAAGCATGTAGATGGGTGTTAGCCCGAAAGGCAAAATAATCAATCTTGTTTTTTATGATAACAAACCATTGATAGTCCTAATGTTTGTGTGAGCATGTTATTAATGATAGGATCCTTAGCACTCACACCAACATTGATGAAAATGGTAAGTTAGCTTCTTGTGTACAACCAAGGTATGATCCTATACACAATGAAGTTACACTTTGCAAGACTTCATAGTACAAGCATGAAGACAATCCATATGCCATGGAAGTACTTGCAAAGTCAATGAAGAATGAAGATCAACATGTCAAGAGCTACTCAAGTATCAAATGGTAGACACTGTGACAAGAAGAAGTGTGAAGTCCAATACACTACATCAAGAATGCAAGGGGACTTCATCACTCAAAGAAGATATTGATCAAAAGCTTCAAAGTCCAAGCTCCAAGAAAAATCAACTTGAAGACTTGAAGTCTTTAGGAAGATGAGTCTAAGCTTATAAGTAATCCTTTGTGACTAATACTTCCTTTGAATATACTAGGATATAACATTGTTTAAAGCTCAACAATGAATATTTTCAAAACCTCATGTTTTACATTGTTCTTTATTTTGAAAAGGCTTTTGAAAACAAGTTGGTCAATGCCTAAGTACTTTTAAATGTGTTTTATATCTTTACAAAACACTTAGGCATGTGCATGAGAACATTAGAAACTCAACTAAGTGTAAAAGCCACTTTGGGATTGTTCTCCTGTCGATCTAGGCTTTCCCTCGGCCGACCGACAGTGTTGATCCGGTCGACCAGTTGGTTTTTGTCCTTATCTGAGTTTTGAATTGTCCAATGCTTCAACGGTTATATTCAATCCGGACGACCGACATTGCTTCGGAAGACATGACCTCATAAACTCAGTCGACTGATATAGAGACAGTAGGCCTTTAAACCTTTGATTTTAGGCACTTTGGTCGACCTACTGTGACCGGAGCTGTCAATTCAAGGCCAATATTATAGCCGTTATGACCAACAAAATTAGTGTATTCTTGCCCTATAGAAAGCTTTCAAAGCTGAATTTTTCAGAACCAATCAAGCCATAAGAGGGCATAGACATATACACTTTCAAAACACACAAGCTTACACTTTTGATCTTAATTTCAATATCATTCGAAAGTATTTGTGTTGAGCTATAAACTTCATCTATCTTTCTATTCTCAATATTGATTAGAGATTTCAATTGTATATCCAATCCATTGAGGGATTTTTAGAAGTGAGCTAAATTGTAAATCTCCTTAGAAAGAGTTAGGTTACCTAAGCTTCTCATTTGTTGAGAACTAGTTCTTTGTGAGCTAGCAAAAAGCTCTTAGAGAGTTTCGCTCTATGTGAGTGTTTACAAGTCCTAAGTGTAGGCACAAGACCTCTTTGTGAGGCAAATACTCTTTGCGAGTGGAGACTTCTTAGTGAAGCAAAAAGTCCTAAGAGTAGGCACAAGTCATCTTTGTGAGGACAAACACTCTAACTGAGTGAAGTCTTCTTTGTGAAACAAAAGACCTTATTTGTTGAGGCAATTGTAAAAGATAGAACCACCTTGCATGTGTTGCAAAAGGTATCCATTAGTGGATGTTGAAATCATCATTAGGGTGTGCCCTAAGGTAGTGGATGTAGATTCTTTGTGAATCGAACCACTATAAATCCTTGTGTTAGTTTTCTCTATCCCTTAACTCTTTACTTTATATAGTTCATGAATTGCCATAACTTGTATATTTGATTACATGAACTATTTGCTTAGGATAGAAACTATCACATGATTCCAAACTTTATACAATTGATTCACATAGTCATCTAAGTTACCTTGAACATAATTGAATCACCTTATGTGTGCCTAAACAACATACTTGTTGTTTAGGTGAACACTTAAGCAAAAAAGTTTAGAAAAGCTTAAAAAGTATTTTAGAACCTAATTCACCCCTAGGTTTTATACCCTCAAATGGTATTTCAGATGGAACTGCTGAATTTGCATTTAAAAGGTATCTTGACGTTGAGAAAGAAGTGCATATTCCATTACTTGAGAATGGTGTTGCAGATGAATGTGAGCAAGTAATGTATGATGAGGCTGATGTTGTGGATTTCACAGCACCAGAATGTAATTCTCTTGATGTGAATAGTGAAGTCCCAGATGTGAGTGCAAATAATGGTGTAGGAGTTGATGGTCAAGAGGAAAATGTCAATGTTGATGTTAGGGGAAATGTCAATGTTGATGCAGGGGCTAATGCTTTTAATGTCAATGTGGTTCTATTCAATACTCCACCACAATTCTGCAACAATTTCTCTACAAACACTAGTAGTCAAGGCAAAAAGAGGAAGAGTGTTGCTAAGAAAAAGGTAATGCAACCTGAACCAAGTTCAAAATTTGGTGGATTAACTGATGAATATGAGGTAAGTAGTTTAGTGGATTCTGACTATGAAGAAGATGATGACAATCTGTTTCAAGAGTTTGTTGGTGAGGGATTGAAAGATTTTGACAAAACTATTGAAGAGGAACTAAGGAGACAATATTCAGAATCTAGTCAAGTTGGGAAAAAACTGCACAGGAAGTTGTTTATTGATGTAATGGTTGATGACAAAATGTGGTTTGAAGATGCATGCATTGTGGTGGTGAGGAAGAATTATGATTATCTGAAGAATAATTACAAGAGGTGGGTGAGAGTAGTGATGAAGAACCCTTGGTTGCTCCAAGAGTGATTGCAAAAAAACATAAAAAAGATGCAACCTAAGGAGACAAAGAGAAAGGAACTGATGAAGGCAATGAAAAAGATATCTTGAAGCCTGATGATTATCATAAGTTCAGGGCTGATAGAGATATGTTGAATCCCAAGTTTGAGATGGTAATGCTATTTAGTTCAAAGAAGATTTTTCAGTTAGCATCGGTAAACTATGGGATAAAACATAGATTGGACTTGATGGTGACTAAAAATGACAGAATTAGGATCTATGCTATTTGCATGGGGTAGAATTGTGCATGGAAACTATTTGCAAACAAGGTTTCTGATGGCAGTCCAAGCTTTCAAATTAACTTGGACCTAAACATACATGTGCTACTACAATGGACCACAAACTAGCCAGTGTTAAGTACATTGCCAAGAGATATTTAGCAGATTTCAGTGAGTCAGACTGGTATTGTTGCAACAGAATTTCAGTCTATGGTTGAGACTGAACTCAATGTGAAAATTTCTATAAACAAAGTATACAAAATAAAGGCATTAGCAAGAGCACTGATTGAAGGGAGTTATAAGGATCAATACGAGTTGCTTTATGATTATTTGGAGGAACTGCAAATAAGCAATCCTGGTACTTCTTGCTATATGGATCCAATTTATGATGAGGAAACTGGTCAAGAAATGTTCAGCAGGTTATATGTATGTTTAGGAGCAATTAAACAAGGTTTCAGGGCTGGGTGTAGAAAGGTGGTTGGACGTGATGGTATTTTTCTTAAGGGTTCACACCCAGGGACTTTACACTCAGCTGTTGGCATAGATGCCAACAATGGTGTATATCCATCGATATATACAATTGTAGATTCAGAAACAACATACAACTGGACATGGTTTTTGAAAGGGATTAAATATGATCTGGGAATGGTTAGGACAGAGGACTGGTGCATCATTTCTAACAGACAGAAGGTTAATTTTTGCCATTTTTTTATATAATCAGTGATTTCTCCTATTGACTTTTTTTTTATATTGATTTGTAGGGATTGGGAGCTGTTGTGGCTGATGAAATGCCAAATGCAAAACATAGGCATTGTTTTAGACACATACACTGCAACTTCAAAAAAATACACCCAGGTATTGCCTTAAAAGAACCAGTTTGGAGATGTGCTAAGGCAACATACTTGAGGCATTTTGAAGCTGAAGGTACTTGATGAAGCTTCCCATTCTTGGTTTGTTAAGCATACTCACCATGTGCATTGGAGTAGATCTCACTTTAGGTTATGTACTGTGAAACCCGTAACTTTTCCTTACATGTTATTTTACATTTAATTTATTTTTGTGTGATTTATTGCGTAGGCGTAATTTATTTTGCGCGATTATGTGTATACGTGTCTATTATTTTTATAACATGTTACGTGTTTTATTATGTTTACATTTTATTGAAGGGCGTTTCACACACGTATCATAATTAAGGGACTTAAATTGTATTTCACTTAGATGATGGATTGAAATTAATTAGTAATTTTATTGAAGATTAGGAGAATCACCATAATTAAAATTGGACGATTATTTGAAGAAAAAAAATTTAAATTTGAATTTGAATTTCTCCAGCCTATTTTAGAGGCCAAATTTTGAGCATTTCCCGCCAAAAGTGAGACCAAACCAAACTCAAACCCAAATCAAACATTGTCCAAGCACACCCTAAATAGGATATAAATAAATAAATATAAGGAAAAGCTTTTTGCTGGGGATCAGGGGGAATTAAAAGGGAAAATAAAATAAAACACATCATGGGCATTGAGGTGTTCATGGGATCGTGGGTGTGTGGCATGATATTTCGGGAAACGTGCACAAATCAAGAGTGTATATAAAGAGCTTTGCTCTCAGGAGCAAGGAAAAGAGAGCAGCAATAGTCAAGCTTTGGAGATTCTGGGATTTCGTGCCCAGCAACCAATAGAAAGAAAAAAAAAGAGAAAAGGCTAGCCGCACAGTGGGAAGAAAGGAAAACAATTTTTTTTAGAAAATCTATTATGTCTAGAACTTTGAAAGGTCACCGAGTGATCGTTTCTTCACCGTTTTTGACGTTCAATATATCGAAACGACAACGTTCGCGATAGCTACGATTGAGAGAAGACGGGAGTCGATTCGAAGTTCAGAGCAGAAAGATATCGCACCAGGAGCGGGGCAGATTTCTGAAATATTTCTGATTTCGGGTTTGATTATTTTTAATTGTTTTTGATAAGGTAGGGACCCCTACATCATTTAATTATCGCATATATTGCACTGTAAAAGCGGATAAACTATTCAATTTACGAAATAATTGCACGAATTGTGTTTATTGTTTTCGATATTGTATAAACTGTTTTAGGCATGATTTAAATTCATTATAATCTGATTCGTAAATTGATTGCTGCATTCTTGTTTTTGCCATATGTAAATTGTCATAATTAACTGATAATTGTGAATCTTGGATTAATTGAACCTATATTGAACTTGCATAAATGTCACCGATTTGGTCGTCATATTTGGGAGTCATTGATTTTAGTCATATGTGGTTTTGGTCGACCGAGTCGTCGCCCCTACTGAGCTCTTGTCTAGGAACGACTAATTAGCAGGATTCGTTCGCTACTGCATTCTGATACTGATTATGTGACCCGAGTGGTCTTATGATATACGCGTCTCTGAACCTCACCCGATGAGGTTATCATTGGGACGGTAATGGCTTTGTTGAGTTCACTGTGGTGGGTGATGACACAATAAAAGAATGGATCCTTAAACCTTGGGCCCGTCGTTTGGGGGACCGTACCAAATCCGCGCCTCCATTTTCTGAGTCGTCCTAACTCGGATAATAGCTAGGGACATTACCGTTATTGTTGATTGGGAGTGAATAGATGAGTCAGCTCATGTGGCGGGATTGTGTGTCATAGCGGTAGTGATGTTCTTAGTGTTTAAACGGTGTTGTAATCGTGTGTAATGTATGAGCAATGCCTGGTGCTTGTTGTGCACTCGGTTATGTAAGCGTTTAGATGCGATGAATATGGTTACTTAGCTTATTTGTTGTTTCACACTTGTTCGTTCTTTTTATTGGTCCCTACTGAGCACCGTAGCTCACTCCATCCACTTTTACTGTGCAGATGAGTTAGGTGACGAGTAACACTACGAAGATGATGGCATCTGGGTTGGGGATTATGAAAAGTGATTCATAACCGGTTTCAATTAAAGAATTTAGTTTATTTCATTATTAGTTTCGTTAAACAATTTCATTTGTAATAATTAGTTTCCGCTGTTGAACTCTTATTTCAGATTATTTCATAATTGAATTTATTTTTAGTAACTCTGTTTGTTGGCTTTGGTGTTTCATTAACCAATGAGACACTGCCATATCATCGACCCGGGTTACGGGGTGTGACATGTACTAAATGTGATCACTTTTTGAATCAACAAGAGGGATGTCTCAAAACATGAATATGTGCAGTCAATGCCAAGAATATGGACACAATAAAAGGTTCTGCCCAACCAACAAAGCTTCAAATGCTGAACAAACTTCTATGCCTGATTTTGATGAGATGCTATGTGGAGAACAAATACATTTGGAAGAAGACTGGCCTGAATTTGGGACTGCCAGTCAGCCAATTCCCCATAATGATGAGATTAGGGCTGAAACTACTAGACAATAAAACATTACTTCCACATCAAAGGTAAATATAATGTCATTGTTGAAGTAGATAGTTAAAAAATTTATTGATAAACAACACTTTACTATTTCAGGGTCAGAAGAAAAGAAGGGGACCATTTAAGTGCAACTACTTGTCTAAGAGTTGGCCACACAAAAACATCATGTACTCAGAGGAAGAGGGATTTCAACTAAATCAACTTGCACTAAGGATGATAACCATTGAAAACATTTTGAACTTAAATTGTATTTTTTGTCCATTTGGTTAGTTTATTATGATTTGATGGTCTGAATTTGGCAGGTGGATTTTTTGTATAACAATTAGATGGCTTTTGTTGTGGATTCAGCAAACTTAGTGGCCAAATGCACAATTGTTATTTTTGTATGCCAGTATGGCCTAACTACTTTGATACATTGGAATCTATCCAGGTTAATTAATTATTCTCTTTGGTTAATTTAAGTTATAATTATTGAAAAGTTCTTTCTTTACTCAACATTTCATGAAATATGCACTCAAGATCGGATTTGGACACTAATATATTCATTAATAATAAACCAAGAGAATACAAATCATTGCATAGAATTTAGGAGAGTATTAAACCACACCCCATAAGTACCATTCCCTTCTTTCGCATTCTTCCAATCTCAATTTAAGCATCTTCACTTTTTTCTTCATTTTTTGTCATTGACTACAAATTGGAGCTTCAAGCCATTGGAAGAAGTCACAATGCTGAGCTTTCTGCAAAATTTAACCATTAACAATTGTAATCAAGTTATTCATCTCAAAAATTAAAAAAAAAAAATATTCTTTCAATTATACTTATATCATAGTTTTTGAAACATCAAAATAGTCTTTCTGGGTTTGCCGAAGTCTTCAGGACTGGGTATTCACCACACGAACACCAGATTTGCCCATTGATGGATGTAGAAGAAGAAGACATTATAACAAATTGAAAACCCAAACCCTAAAATAATCTCTACAACTTAGAGAATAAATATGAAAGTGGGGAGTAAAAATGAAGGGGTGAATTCGATTAAGGTTTTTTTTATTGAGTGCAGGAATGTCCATTGACAGAAATACCCTTGGGAAAAAGACAAAAAATTTGACCAGATGACTAGACAAACATGAAAGTAACAGAAAATTGGATGGATGTCCTTAAAATGCAAATCGTAAAAATATTTAGGATGTTAAAATTGGAAATTAAACAACTAGGACCTTATTAATTAATCGTAAATACATTTAGAACGATTTAGGCTAATTTGCCTTTATCTGCTAGTCTCCATAAAAACTCTTCTACGGACATATGGTCTTGGCTCCAAGGATTTCTAATTTTTTTTGCCTCATAACAACCTCTTCTTCCATTGGACATGCGTCCATCTTTTCATTAACTTGTATCAATTGTGAAATAGGTATTCTGTCCGCATGTGTAAAATTATAAACAGTAACGAGCTCTTCTTGAATAACTGTTCTAAATTTTCAAAAAAAAAAAAAAAAATTTATGAACAACTATTCAAGAAAAAATATTCACCATCTTGAAGCACAGTTGTTCTTCATAGGACTTCAAAAATTTGTCTGAATATGCAAACAAAACATATGTTTCACACTAAATTCAAATTGTGTTTCAACTAATATTTCCGTCATGATTTCAATGGAAAAGTAATTTGACAATGTTATTTAATGTGGCAGATTCTGTCGTGGACCTGGGCCACAAGGTGGCCATGGACCACTTGGTCCACATTCAGCCACATCACAGTTTTGATTAAAATAATAAAAACAGGTGGGGCCTTATAAGATTTTTTTTTTTTTAATCAAAAGAGGTGATGTGGTTAATTCTAGACCAAGTGATCCACAACCCCACATATAGCCCAGGTCTATATCAGAATTTTCCCTAGGCAAAATACGAAGCTGAAAATCACACGAAATAATGAATGAGATTTAACTTCACAATGATTAAAGGAAACCCGTAATCATGTCCAATGCAGGAACAATTTACATCTGAAAAGCCAAAAAGGCGGGGAAGACGTTCAACATATTATGTGAGATCCACCTATTTATAATGGTTCTTTTTAAAATATATGTGTATATTATTATTATTATTATCTATTTTTGGTGAATAAATTATTATTATTATCGAGAACGTGCTTACTAGCACTTAATTTTGTTAAGTTTTTTTTTTTTTGCTAAATCTTAATTTTGTTAGAGATAATCACTATTTATACTCATTATCTAACTTTGAAAAGCAAGTTATACCCATTATCTTTTTTGCGTGCCATAAATAGCCAGTATAATTTTTGAGGTGCCATTTATACCCAAAATGAGGATTACGTCGTCTGCGTAGAAGCAATTAATCGTCTCTCCGGTTTCTAGGGAGATGAAATCATTCAAGCGAGGAAGGCGCAGATCGGCTTTCACGGAGGTGCTTACTCACGCCTCCGAATCCTAGCTGTCCAGATTCGTCCTCTTATCATCCGATTCGCTTTGTTTGGGTATAAATGGCACCTAGAAAATTGTATTGGCTATATATGGCACACAAAAAAGATAAAGGGTATAACTTGCTTTTCAAAGTTAGATAATGGGTATAAATAGTGATTATCTCATTTTGTTAAGTTGCAAAGTAGATTTTTCCTCATAATGTTCAATCACAAACTGGATATGTATTCACATATGATGGAATTGCTATTTTTTGGCATTCTATGAAACAAACTATTATAACGACTTCTTCTATCCATGCTGAAATTTTGGCAATCCATGAGGTCGTGAATGCGTATGGCTAAAATATGTAATTCACCACATACGAGAAGATTGTGGTATATCCTCTGGAAAAGAAGTTCCAATAGTTTTGTATGAGGATAATGCAACATGCATTGCACACTATAAAGAGGGATACAACAAAGGTGATAGAACAAAGCAATCTCGCCAAAGTTTTACTTCACTCATGAACTTCAAAAAAATTGCGATATAAGTGTTCTACAAATTCGTTCAAGTGAAAATTTGGCAGATTTATTTTTACTAAGGCGCTAACAACTGCTACATTTGATAAATTAGTTCACAACATTGAAATGCGTCAAGTCAAATATCTCAATTGATGTAAACATGAGGGGAGTAAATGCGCTGCTGCACTCTTTTTCTCTTAACCATGCTTTTTTTCCCACAAGGTTTTCCTAGTAAGATTTTTAACGAGTCAACATCTCATGCGCATTATGAAAATTGTTCCAAATAATGAAAATTTAAGGAGAGTTACGAATATTATGTATGTCCCTTTACATTTTCATATGTTTCATATTTTCTTCATTTAATGTGTTAAATATTAAGTATCAAAATATTCATTATATGTTATCCGACTAGCGATCCACGAGATGGACGTGGCAAAAAGCCCAACTTTTTGTTCCACAGACGCCCACGAAATTGACGGCAATGAAATGATGGGTCACAGGCAGCAAAGCAGAGAACCCCTCGCCTAGCCGCACCACCGCTTCAGTGCGAAATGGACTCGTCATTTGAATTAAAATTTTGACAGTTAATATTGATTTAAAAAAATACACCTGAGATTTTGAGAACACTTGTTTTTTAGCGTAAACCACATGTTTTAAGCTAAACACACATATTTTGAGGTGTTTCGTATATACTAAAAAAATCTATTCCGCATAGGAGCCGGATTCGCCTAGCCGAGTCATAATATTTGCCCATCTAACAAAATTAACCTTCACTCCATATCACATATCACATATCACATATTATTCTAATCTCAAATCGTAAGTTCGAAGCTCGGGACAGAGTTAGGGGAGTCAATCGAGTTATGTGAGTCGAGCGCTCAGCCCGAAAAAACTCACAAACTTTGAGCTCACGCTCAGCTCACAATTTAATATGAGCTCGAGCTGAGCTAAGCTCATGAGCCTCATGAGCTAAATTTCTATAGCAAAAGAAATATGTAGCAAGAATAGTAGAATAAATGAGTCATAAGATTAAATCCTGACAAGAATACAAATATACATGATACAATAATTTATGTATTAAGATAAACTAATAAAAAGATAACCAAAGATATGATTTGAGAAAAAGAGAAAATAATCAATGAGTTTTGCTGCCAAATTTTATATATTTTTTAAATAGAAATTTAGTATTATATATAAATAATATATTATTCTTATTTGGGTGCGAGCTTTAACCGGGCTGAGCGGGATCAAGCTCACGCTCAACTCACATAAGATTCTAGCTTGAATATTGAGCTCACGCTCAACTCATCTAAGCTCGCGCTCACACTTTTTCTAACTATGTGAGTCGGCCCGAACCCGTTAACACCCTGGCAAAGTAAATAGAT
The DNA here is from genome assembly GCA_026122235.1 of Vinca minor. Classification (NCBI taxonomy): domain Eukaryota; kingdom Viridiplantae; phylum Streptophyta; class Magnoliopsida; order Gentianales; family Apocynaceae; genus Vinca; species Vinca minor. The sequence goes on along the minus strand of JAOCZM010000278.1, from coordinate 1,077,109 downwards.
ATTCCGTCAAGGCTAAGATAGGTATTTCAAATGCCAAATGGACATAATCCACTGAGATCCGCAAAAAAGTATTGTTGAATTTGCCCTTGCCAAAGAAAATTCCAGAATATAATCCTCTCATCTCTCCTCTCCAGAGTTCACTCACTTCTCTTTCTTGCTGCGCAATCCAAATCGATTTCTCGTGATCATCGTCAAATATGGGGAGAACGTTCTTCGTTGGAGGCAACTGGAAATGCGTAACTCTCTTCTTTATTAATCCTGCTTTAATTACTTTTATATTTACAGATTATTTGTTAGATTTAGATCTCTTTATCGACTGATCCAGTTACGATTAGATTTGAATGTTCGATGAATATTTGTGAGCATTTTCATTGGAATCGCCTGATTCGTATTGCAAAATTCACTAATTAGAGCAGATCAGAACCTGTTTGCGAGAAATCAGAAGTATCTGAGCTGTTTGTTGTAATCTATTTAATGTGGTAATGAATCAAGGTAAACAGGAACGGAAAACTGATGAAAGTTCAGATTTGGATCTCTTAGCTGTTTAATTTTTTATATTTTGAGAAAATTAATTAACATGAGGTTATTTACTAGTCTTACTTGCTTTTAATTCGTTCAGTGTGACTGTGGAGCATAAATTAATTGATTAGCTAATAATATGTGCAGAATGGAACAAATGATGAGGTGAAGAAGATAGTATCAACACTCAACTCCGCTAAAATTCCTCCTAAGGACGTTGTTGGTGAGTAATTCCAGGGACATCAAGTACCTCTGGTGGTTTACTTTAATTAACATGGACGATTCATGTTCTATCAATTATCTGCAACGTTTTTGAGTCAGCAACTTTTATCCTTATTTGTTGTTAATGTCAAAAAGGTTAGGATTGTTGGCTTATCTTTCGATTCCGAGCTATAGATTAGAAGAGTAAGTTTGTTATCGGTGAAGGTTGCTCTGTTTATAGTCTTTTATGCTGTGTCATCATATTGCTATTAAGCAGTTCTATGTATATTTTAAAATCGACCTGATATTGTTTTTTGGGTGGTTAAAGAGTTGTAGCTTGTTTATGGAAGTAGATACCTAATACCATCATGATCTACCTTTTCCCCACCTGAAATCTTCTCCACTCACTTTCCCCTTTTCTTGAGTAACGGTATTTAAACACTCAAAATATATCTTGTCAGTTCTTTTAGCTTTATTGTGGAAATAGTCAGGGCAAGTAAAAGTTGTCTCTCTAATATTTTTTAGTAACGTTTTGATACTAATTTGTGTAAGTATACATGATGTGATCTTCTCACTCAAATGTGCCTGGTCTCTTAGAGCCTTGCTGCTTAAGAATGATCTGTATGGCTTTGTAATGCATTTGAATTTTAAATCCTTGCAGAGGTCGTTGTGAGCCCTCCATTTGTTTTTCTTCCACTGGTCAAGAATGAACTGAAAGCAGATTTCCACGTTGCAGCCCAAAATTGTTGGGTTAAGAAAGGTGGTGCTTTCACCGGTGAGGTTAGGTAGGTTTTCATAATTTCTATTTTGTTTTCCTAGAAAGAAAATTTATTTGTTATTACCATTGACTTTCACCCTCGTGAACTTGAAAAGTAGAGCTGCTGCCTTGTGAAAGTGGGAGGAATTCTTTTTAGTATCAATCTTTCTTTCTTCTGGTCATATGCATTTCTGCTTCTTTAAATTTCAATCCCTTGATATATTAAAGTATTGTTACTCATCATGTTTTGGGATTTAGGATTTAACAGCTTCAACTTGTGAAAATTGGCTTATGCACTATCTAAAAGCGAATAATTCTTGTGCAGTGCTGAGATGCTTGTCAATTTGGGAATTCCATGGGTCATTATTGGGCACTCTGAAAGGAGACTTGTACTAGGTGAAACAGATGAGGTGACCTTCTACTCCTGCAAAAGAATGTTTACGTTTGCAAGTAATTGCACTCAATATACATGTATCAGTCTAGTAATGATAATTGTTCTCTTCATAGTTTGTCGGAGATAAAGTTGCATATGCACTTTCACAAGGTCTGAAAGTCATCGCTTGTGTTGGAGAGACTCTTGAGCAGAGAGAATCAGGCTCCACTATGTCTGTTGTTACAGCTCAAACTAAGGCAATTGCAGGTACATATATTAGAATCCTCTGCAAAACCATCTTTCTTATTCTTTACCAAGTTGTATATGTCAACTTAAGACCTTAACTTGGTCATTCCTGTGTCTATGTTGAGTACCGGATCCGTTAGTCTTGGCAGCATTTGAGCTTGATTTTTCCTTTTAAGCTGCCTTGTAACTCATCAGTGATGTTTCACCGAGTAGTTGGATTTGCATATAATCTGTGCACTTTAGTGAATATCTGAAACTATAGGCATTGGATTTGCTTGGACTCTCTCTCTCTCTCTCTCTCTCTCTCTTGTTTTTTGAGTTTTCTATATCTCCTTATCGAGTTGCAGCTGCAAGCATTGTTTTGCTATCTCAAGGCTTATCCTATCTCTATCTGTTGGCATTGCAGATAAAGTGTCAGATTGGAAAAATGTTGTTATAGCTTATGAACCTGTTTGGGCTATTGGGACTGGGAAGGTTGCAACTCCTGATCAGGCTCAGGAAGTAAGTGACGCTATTAACATGTTTATCCAAATTGATCATGGCTCCTAATGCTATTAATCTAAGCTGCCAATTTCTAGTCGTCCACTGAACTTTTTTAATTATAAAGTTATGTCGGTTAGTGAAAGAGATCTCATACTAGTATTATCTGAAACATGTGAATTCTAGGTTGCCAGCTGTTTTGATGGAGTTTCTAGTGTAGGATCTTTGATATATAATTTTACGGTTGCAAGTATTGCATTGTCACAGATATATTAAATTGTCAAATTTGACTTAGTTTCTTCAGGTGGGGAGGATAAAGTTGATGATGGAAAGAATAGAACTAAGTGTTTATAGTAACTATTGGAAATATCAGTTCCTTTTCATAATCACTTGTGTCAGTGAAATTTATGACCTCAACATAAGTGAAGGTAGATGAGAAATGTAACAATAAAATTGACTTTTGCTTGTTTTATGATTCTTCTTTAAATTAATCATTAGCAACAAATAAGAAATTGATCGGAGTTTAAAAGCGGATTAGCATTACATTATTAATGATGCATAAGATGGAATATACTTAATGCAGTCAGCTGCATAAGAGATTCCATAAGTGGGATATCCTTGAGGAGTATATGGAACACAATCATTCAGATCTCATGTTTTCCCGTGGTTCATGCATAATGAATCATTCTACGGGTGATGTAATAGCCCATAAAAATTGGGTGGAAAAAGAAAGATAACTGTATAGGTGGTTTCAGCCTCATACTGAATGCTCTGTTATCAAGAGCCGGTTTCTATCTGAAGAGTATAATATACTGCATACATGATACTTCTGCCATCTGCCTCTGCATCACATAGTCATATAAACAAAAGATAAAACTGAAGTGAAACATTGATTTCCTTTAAGGTGAAATGATGATCATTATTCTGTTTTGTTGTGCCCAATTGCCCATATTGTTAGTTTTCCAATCCATTTATATTATGCTTTATGATGTTTACATGGTTAGAATCTTCCCTTTTACTTTTAATGTACAATAAACTTTTCCTTTGCATTTATCTTCTCATCATGTTATGCATAACAGGTTCATGCTGATTTGAGGAAATGGCTTCATTCTAATGTCAACGCTGATGTTGCTGCTTCAACTAGGATTATCTATGGAGGTACTTGTTCTCTTCCAATTTCATTTAATACAAATTTTTAGTCTTCATATGTTTACCTTCCCGGGTTGGTATTCGATTGTCAAAGCAAACAGAGTTTTTTTTTCCTGCCAAATTAAAAGGAAGCGTAATTTATTTCATCTTTCCAAATTTGGCAGTATGAGTGTACAGTTTAAGATAACCTCCATTCACATGTTTTTTCTTCATATAATTAATTGTTGTCCGGGGTGGATGTGCTTAACTGATAATGCACCGTTGAGATTTTCTTTCATAACTTTTGCGTTCTTCATATTATCTGTATGCTATGCTGCTCTCTGATCATCCAAGGATGATATATACAGGACATTATTCCAGCTTCCTAGGAAGTAAAAAGAATACTGTAGTGACATCTTACATTGATAGTATCTCGAGTTAGACAATTGGATTCTAGGAAAAGAGTTGGGGGCTTTAAACGTATTTTTCCCTGCCGTTGGGTGGTATGGTGGGTCTTTTGATTGGAAAGTTTAATGGTTCAATTTACGCGAAGATTCTTCCATTCCAAATTGTTTCCATTTTATTCACAGAAAGAGCTTTTATCCCTCAGTAGAAGTCATATTTATTATCATAGTCAAGTTGTAGAGTAACTACGACTCTCCACCCAAAGATAAAAACCGTTTCTTAAGTGTGGTGGAAAAGCTTGTGCGTAAAATTGCCTCGTTGTTCTGAGACCCTTGTGTTTTAGTTTTTACCCGACTTTTAAAAAAAAATATATGTATTTATTTATTTAAAGTTTGGGAAGAGGAAGGGAGAAAAAATATTTGGAGGAAATAAAAGGCAACGGGGTACTTACGGCTGACTGGGGTAGCGGTGTATATACCCCAACCCAATAGATACTTTTATATTTTATTAGATGTATGAGCACATTTTGTTCTTTATCAGATGTATCAAGGATGTGTGCTTGTTGTCCCTAGTTTGCTTGTTATGCTTGTTGCTCAATTCTTGGTCATTTCAGGTTCTGTGAATGGTGGCAACTGCAAGGAATTAGCTGCAAAGCCTGATATTGATGGATTCCTTGTTGGTGGAGCTTCTCTCAAGGTAATGCTGTCATCTTTAGAGTTGGATGCTTGAATTGTTTACTTGTTGTCCCTTAACAGATTAAACTAATCACGGAAGGAATATATATTGATTTAAAAAGTTAGACAAACCAAAGGATGCGTTCAAAGTTTTAACTCTTTAATTTTACCTTTGCTGTAGCCGGAGTTCATTGACATTATCAAGTCCGCTGAGGTGAAGAAAAGTGCTTAAGCTCCGCGTCAATAGCGTTTGTTGAAAATTTTGCTGCTTTTTTGCTAGGGACTTGTAACTGGAGTAGAGCCTGCTCTTGTACTTTTGGCATACTTTGAACTTGATGGTTTTCTGTAAGAATAAAGCCAAAATTTCATATAATTTGGACCTCTAGCCTAATTTGTACAATAAAATTAGCTTGATCCTGTTTTTGTTGGAATTACTTTGGTCAGAGTTTTTCTAAGTATACTTTGGTCAGAGTTACCAACTGGAAGCATCGGCTTTATCTCAATCAAAGTTTGGCCGAACTAATCATTAGTGATTTTTTTAATTTTTTGCTAAGTTATCATTAGTGAAATTTGCACTTTGGCTTTCATTGCCTTCTATTTTCGTGTTAACCTTTGCCGTCTATGTTCCGACTTTGGAAGGCATTATAGTATTTTAAGGATAGAAAAGCTATGATGTCAGCAGTGCTTACTTGAGCATTTGTTTTCCAGTTTCGAGAACGCCATAGAATTTCTCCGGAAAGGATTCTTATGTGCCCTAGTTGGCCAGTCTTTCCAAACAGATTGATTAGATTTTGTAGAATTTAGCGGTTCAAGTTAGGTGAAACACTACGTAAGAATAGGAAAAAGATTGAACCTCAACCTCAAGAGCTCTTAATCTTTCTTACTTTCATACGTACTCAATTAGTCAAAATCTCTATTAGAACGGTCCAATTATGGTATAGAATGTTAAAATATAAGTATAAACTGAACATTTTTTTTCGTTTTGGGCCTTCAGATAAATTTTTTTAATGTTCCAATTATTTAGAAATACATGAATTTGTGATTTTTAAAACATTTGTTATTTAAGACAGATCTTACATGTCTTAGAACATGTGTTTATCAAGTAATAACACATATTGTATAAGGATATAATACATGTACAAAAGTATATAACATCTATCACGCATTATTTAGTATATGATGACATTTTTTTTGTTATGCATTTTGAAATACGATGGATTTTTCTAATTTGTCATGAACTGATCAGATGATGATCGTTGACTTTCATTTTTTGAGTGAGCCAGTAGGGCTCAGCAGTGGCGGAGCCAGGAATTTTTCCTTGGGGGGACACAATTAGCATTGACAAAATAAATTCATAAAAGCATATAAATATTGGCGGAGTCAAAATTTTTTTTTGATGAAATCTTATAGATTAGAGTTCTTCACATTTTTTCACCCTTTTCACTCTACTGATCAGTGCTTCATAAACCTCCAAGTCCCTTGACTTCATATTGTGGTCTTTTTATAGTTTACAAGAGAGTCCATTGTGGATATTTTATTAGTAATTTTATTTTTTAGTCTCTTACACACTTAAATTTGTTACCATTTTAACCAAAATTGTTAAAATATAAATGGTTTCATTCCTATAATTCACAAACTAAATAATTTAATTTTAAATCGTAAAGTGATTCAAAATGGGTACAATAAACAATGTTCACGAGACGAGGTGTTACAAAAACAAAACTAAAATTAATTTTTTTTTTTTTTTTGGAAAAAACTGGTGGGGCACTTGCCCCACCATGCCCCACTGTGGCTCCGCCACTGGGGCCCAGGTTTGTTCTTTAGACCTCTGAATACCAGGTAAACGAATCTGGAAAGAAATGCCCCTGATCGGATAATTGTGATAGAATAATATAAAAAAATGAGATGAATATGTGGTTGTACCTAAATAACTCGTGAATTTTGAAAATTGAGGTATGGGTAAGCTTCGTCACAAAAAAAAGAAAAAAAAAGGTATGGGTAAGCTGCATGTAGACGCTTCAGTATTGTTTTTAAAATCCTATCCAGATTTGTCTTTTATGAAAATATAAATAAATAAATAACCTTGTTTATAAGGTTTATTCAAAAAAAAAAAAAAAAAAAACATTGTTTATATAAGGTAGCAGAAGAAGTGGTCGCCGATTCCGTGTAGTAGCTGAGTCAGTTACTCGCCATACGTGATTATAGTATATAAAAGAGAAAACATTGATGTACTCTCTCAATTTAGTCTCTTCATATTTTTTTTTAAATATATGTCATTTTTTTTAACTTTAAATATTATTTTTCCTACATTATCCTTAAGACATAAATGAGAAGGTTAATTTTAAAATAAACAAATAAAATATTTAAAAAATAACAATAAAAATATGTATTATCTCACATTTTCTTAATTTATAGTACTATATACTACGTAGAAGCAATTTTGTTAAGAAACAAAGAAAGTTTTAACCCTCCAATGTGGGGTGACTTCTTGCGGTGGGTTAAGACAATGCCTCCCACTAATCGAGTTGGTGGGTCACCTTGATTTACATCCTCCATAATTCCTGTTAGATTGGGATAGGAACGAAGTCAGGAATTTGACATTGGGGGGCGAAACTGTAATAGCATGTCGAACTACATATAAAAACGGCCAAAAAAATATTGAGGGGGCGAAACTGATAAAATATTTCGAACTATATATAAAATATACTATACCTAATAGTATTTTAAAAAATCTCGAGGGACGAATGTCCCTCCCCCCTCCCCCTCTCTGTCTTTGTTCCTGGATCGGGAAGTGGGAGCCCTATGAACATTAGTATTGCCTTTTTATGTAGGAAGAAATAAAGAAAGAATTACATTAGACTATCAGTTGCCAGGCTGTAGAATGACCAAGTTCAGTGAAACCAAATGAAAGAAGGGATTCTTTGCTTTGTCTTGCCTGTCAATTCGGCGGTTAATTTATTTTTCCCTTTTTTTTAGAAAGTAACGGTTATTTATCTATTTTTTTAGACTATTTATCTTTTTTTTTTTGCCTTGTTGATATTTTCAAATTCTTTTTTTTTTTTAAATTATTTATTGGGGAAGAGATCTATCTATTACAAGAAATGGGGATTCAAGTAGAGGGAGGGAATTCGAACTTATGACCTATACGTCATGATGCATTAACCTTGACCACTAGACCAATATCTCATTGACTTTCAAATTCCTTTTTTTTTTTTTTTTGTTTCTGAATAAGAAATTATCCATTAATCATAAAATAGCTGAGGCCATTACAATCAAAAGATAATCTGAAAATAAAAGTTATACAATGGTTTAGACAACCATGATAACAGATAAAAGTTCACACATCGGAATTAGATAAAAAACATTAGTAATAGTAGAAAAAGTAAATATATAATAAAAAATTTCACAACATCTTCTTCGTAATCCTTCAACAACAGTAGCAAGAGAAGCTCCTTTCAAATTCCTTACTTGCAAGAAATCATGATGGAAATATGGTCATGGTCATAAACATGAATATGGTAAAAAAAATATGACGGGAACACATGAACATGGACGGAAACATGACCGACATGTGACCGGAACCCCATTATGTGCCCGGTTTTCGTGGGACACTCTCCTACTGTGTGCTAGTTTTCGTGGAACACTCCCCTCACTGTGTGCTAGTTTTTTTTTGTTTTTTTTTATTTTTTTATTTTTTTTTTGGGGTAAGGGAATCGAACGCAGGACCTCGGTCCTGCATTCCACGGCCTTTTCTACTGGGCCAGTAGACTCTCGCACTGTGTGCTAGTTTTATTTACTTGTTATGAATATAAATAAGAAGTTAAATATGCTTCATCACAAAAGAGCCTTATATATATATATATATATATATATATATATATATATATATATATATATATATATATATATATATATATATATATATATTCGATTTGATTGGTTTGGATTATAAATTTTTTTAAACCAAATCAAAAATTTGATTTTAATTTAGTCCAAACCAAAATTAATCTAATGCATTAGTCAAATCGAAAAATATATTTGAATTATTTTAAATCAGATTGAATTGATCGTTTCGGTTTTGCCTGAACATCCCACGTGAGATGAGATTGGTATGGACTAAGGCTCTGACTCAAGAAGTTTAGCTTCGAACTTCTAGTGCATGTTTTAATTAATTTGTTAGCTCTTTTATTCAAGGACGAAGATAAGGGACGGTGGGTGACAGTCACATATTTCTAAAAATATTATTAGATATAGTAAATTTTATATGTAATTTGGAATATTTAATCAAATTTGTCACCTCCAACATTTTTTTTTTTTTTTGCAGTTTTATATGTAGTTCGACATACTGTTGCAGTTTTCGCCCCCAACGCTAAATTTCTGACTTCGTTCCTGCTTTATTGTTCCTCCAAATTAATATATATATATATAGCTCATTTATTTGTTGTGTTAGGGGCAGTTTAACACGGCGGTTGTCAACGTGGTATAAAAAAAATCAAAATTAGTTTTGCATGTAGTAGTCAATTTTGCTAAGTTTTAAAGTGGTGGTAAAAGGTAGTTCACCCATAATCGAATGCGGATTTCCTCATTGATAGAATGTGCTCTTTCGAGACCTAACCAAATTCAAGACGCGAACCCCTTAGCTTCTGCCCCAGGTCTGGGAGTAGTTTCTTCCGTAAAGGCACAGGAAACCATACGAAGTGCAAGGTTCAATCCTTACATACAATAAGATCTGGGATTGATCTCTTCGCTGAAACAACCTACTCCCAGCATCGTCCGAAGCCTTTCGCGCGACCACGTGGTTAAAAGCCATGTAGTAGTCAATTTTAAAAGTCAGCTTTTTATAACCAAATGTGATAATTCACCTGTTTGGCAAATTACAAAAAAACGTGACTTTGAGTAACAAAATGTACAAAATACCCATAAATAAATTATTAAAGGAAATAATTATATAATAAAATTAAGTATATATCGTTAGAGTAAACTGAGGTAATGTTTTATTGCAAACAATTTAACAATTTGATTAATAAGACATAATTTATTTAATGAGCCATATAACTGCGCTACAATTTTCAATCTGTAATTGTAAATAAGTTATAATCTGTATTTGAAGCACCCAATATTTACCTATTTTAGAATAGAGTTGCATATGCTATTTTGAGCACGGTATTTAAGGATACATTGAAAAGGAGTGAGTATTGTGGAGTTAACAATACAAGATACTAAAATTTGGGGGGTAAAAAGAGAGAATAAACTTGAAATTTAGTTAGAATATGATGTCTAAAATTGAAAATTAAATATTTTAAAACAGCAATTTAACATCACAATTGGTCAAAAGTTGTGCTTAACAGCTTTTCCAAACTGGTGAAAGGTGTCCTAGCCCAGTGGGGCAGCCTGCCCACGACCTTGAGGGGTCGTGGGTTCGATACCCTCCGTTTGCGTGCGGCAAGCTTTAATCTCCCTTTTTAGGACTATTTTCTCCTTGTCTGAGGCTGTTCTCTTTCCCCTATATGGGGAACCGTCCAATCGAGCTTCAAAACAGCTTTTCCAAATTGAAAAAGTTGAACATGATCGTAATTTTTGTTTCCAAACGCCTACTAAAATAGTGTTTGAACTCAACTCCCCCAAAGGGCACTTACAAACATAAGGTGTACAGGGTAAAAGCTGAAAATCTTATTTAACTTTTTTTCATTTCTTTAACCTACTGAAGATTTTCTTATTTGATTAATTTCTGAAAATTGTGAAGGAATTATTCACAAATAATATAAAAGGCTAATAGGTGATTAATTTATTATTAGTTAATAAAAAATTAATTATTTTCTCAGATATTACAAAGTTATTCTTATAGTAATACAACAACAAAAGTAAAAAAAAAAAAAGAATGAATTTTCTTGAGTGCAAAACACAAACAAATATAAAATCTATAGTCGCGAAGGATTTGACTAGTTTTGCACTCATTAATGCAAATTAAACTTCTCATACAAGTTAGGTTATGATTAAATTTTGGTGGTTAAGAAAGACATAAAGAACATTCCACCTTAACAACTTTTCTTAGTCAAGCTAATCTAACATGAAAAAGTCGTTTTTGAGTTGCTTGGTTTTGGACTTATTAGATCTGGCATCATTTCTTTTTCTTTTTTTATAAAAAAAAAACCGAATAATTTTCTTGAGTTGGGAGGGTTCCACAGCACATGGGCATATGAAATAAACTAAAATAACCGCCTTGACTTGTGTTGGTTTGCTTTGACTTCTGTTATCTATAAATTTTTTATTTTATTTTATTATTATTCTAGATCATCCGTATTCAAGGTGGACAAACTTAACTAGTCTAGACTAGATGCGCCCAAGAAAAATAATCCTTTCAACATTAATAATTTTATATAAATGTTATGATTACGATTCGAATTTTGGTCATTTTTAAAGGATGTAAAACCCTAATCAATTCTACCACAATTGATTTTGGTGCTATCTGTAAAATTATGGTTCTTCATCATCTTGAATATTGTATCACTTGTCTCCAAAAAAAAAAATGTGATTGAAACAAATGATTGTATGGGAACATTTTTTTTTTAAAGTAAAATTGCTATAAATTACAGCAGTAATTTACCACCAAATGTCAAACTTTTACTTAGGCGAGTAATCGTTGAAAATTTTACTCGGTATTCTCTATTACCTTTGTTTCCTAAATAATTGATAATTTTCACATTTTTTATACAGATAAAGAAAATGATGGGAAAACAAAACTTATAAAGAAAAAAAATTCAAATTATCCATAATTAAAATATAGTTTAATGTATATAATTGTTGAAAACACTAAAGGATTAGTAAGTAAAATTGACTAAGGGTAAAATTGAAAAATATATAAATTTTGAAATGTATCAAATAATTTGAAATATACAAAAAAAAATAAAATGTATCAATTATTTAGTAACTAATGTATTATAATGTATGAATGATCAAGTGACGAGTCCGGAGTCCCTATCATATAATTCATATACACATCATCCTCTTATATAAAAAGAAATGATTATGTAGTTGGATGCCTTGAATAATCTTTAAGAACCTTTCAAAATAAATAACAATAATCTTTAAGAAGAAGAAGAAGAAATGGAAGGGGTATATGTGGGCACTTATTCCCGAGTGAAGGAGGAATAAACTATAAAGACCTCGTCAAGAAGGCCGTACCCTAATGGGTCACAACACCCAAATTACTAACCCCCTAACCTCCAAAAAAAAAAAAAAAAAACTATCAAGACCTCTGCTTTGGTTCGAAATGATTTTCGCTTGGAAATATCAGTCAGATAATTGAAAAAGTAAAATGTAAGAGAAAAAATATAAAAATTAATAAAAAAAATTGTGTTGAATAATACAAGAGAATGATGCACATATGTACCTATTTATTTTTTATTTCTTGTTCTATATTTCTTTAGAATAACCTCTTTTTTCTTCATATAATGTCTTATTTAGCAAAAATATATATACATTTTTTAAGATATTTTAGTATATATTGAAGAAGGGAAGACAAGTGATTTTTTCAAATTATGCCCTTATATATTTAATTAATCTCATTAAGATCCAACTATCAACTACTCATCTTTTCTCACTAAACCATAATATTATGGTTAAGAGTAATTTAAAAAAATATAACTTTAAAGGTAAACACAAATATAGATATTACGGAAAAAAAACGATAAAAATGCTAAAAAAAATTATGGAGCAATTCCTTTTTTCCAAATGTGGAAACTGTAAAAAAAAACTCCAAAAAGGAAAGGGATGCGTAATAATTTTTTTTTATATAAACAAGCTGGATAATGATGGAGACAAAGCAAGAAACTTAATGTAAAAGGCAAGGGTAAATTTTAGATAAGAGTTAATAGCTATTTATAATACTAAACTATTTACGAATTTCTCTTTATAGTACTAAACTATTTTTTTTATCTAAATATGTCACTCAACTATTTACGTTTTATTTAAATATGTCACTCAACTATTTACGTTTATCAAAAAATATACAACCACCAATTTTTTGGGTGTTTTCCGGCCAGCGATGTCACGTGAGTTGCTTCAGAACATGAACAAAGGTGAAAGGGAAAAGAAATATTGGAAACGTTGGGCCATAACTGCTTAATTTAACAGACCCGTTTGCCCTTGCAACAACAAATTAAGCAGTTATCGCCTGACGTTTCCAATATTTCTTTTCCCTTTCGTCGTTGTAATGTTCCGAAGCAACTCACGTGACATCGTTGGCCGGAAAACACCCAAAAAATGGGTGGTTGTATTTTTTTGATAAACGTAAATAGTTGAGTGACATATTTAGATAAAAAAATAGTTTAGTACTATAAAAAGAAATTCGTAAATAGTTTAGTGTTATAAATAGTTATTAACTCTTTTAGATAATATTTTTTAAAGTTAATTTTGTTAAGAAATCTTCCTAGAATTTAAATTTTTTATAAGGGTAAACAATACAATTTTAAATTTTTTAGGGCATACACCACCCGGTCCAGAGATTCGGCAAGTGCATTTGGTGGAACAAATCTTTTATTCCATATTGGTATTCCATTTTCTGTCACAACAATAACAATAATAGCTTGTCAAGTATTTTTTTTTTTTAAATATAAAATTTAAAAATAATGGTGAAACGCTTTAAAAAATATATGTAACACTTGACAATGGGACAAAGAAATGACACAAAAATTATTATTTTAGGATCATATTTTATATCTCAAATTTTAAGTGTTGATCTCTTACCTCTTTTTATAAATAATCCAACTTTTATAAAATCTAAAATAAAAATTTAAATTTTAAACTCGATCCAATTTTAAACCTAAAAATGAGACAAATGAGACAAACTTGGAGAAATGCCTCGAACCATAAGTTCAGCCACTCGTTGTTGGCCAAAAAAGCAATGACTTTATTTAGTTAAATTCAAACCATTATTAACTTGGCTTCTAATTTGTCTCAATTCACTTGCACTGTTTCTGATAAAAGCTATCGGGTTAAAAGGCCTTCTTGTCTGCTCTTGCGTTTCTTGATTACAACGGCAATAAAGTGAGAGCATGCCAAAAAAAAAAAGAGTAGTTTTATCCTACTCCAAAAACAACTTTGATCAATGTGTAATGTAACATACGTGGCAATTTTAGGAGAGAATTATTTTAGTCAAATTGTATTGTATTTATTGGTTTAAAATAACTTTTAAAGTTGTTCTTAAACTAAAATAAAAAATACAAAATCCCCCTTTACACAACTTACTATCAATCAAAAATCAAACTCTGCCAAGTGCAGAAAAAATGATAATACATCACATGTTTATAGAAATTCATACTGAGTAAGTTAAAGTGCCATTAAAATCATAATTAATTAATCGAGTCAAATGTCTCTCGATACTTTAAAAAAATGTAAGGCATGTAATAATGTGAGGAAAATCTCATTAAAATATTATAAACGTTTGTTGCGGGACTCGTAATGTCTACTCTCTTTCTCAAATTTCTATCATCCGTACACATTTATCAATTTAAAACCTACTTGATTAGGAAATCTCTGGCACGTGTGAAGATTTTGCCTTCAGACATTTCTTTTTCTTTTTCCCTAAAAATTTAAACTTTTTCCAAAACATAAGCATGTATGCAAGGCATGCCTAATATCATCGTCAGATAACTTAATAAACCGACGAAACTTTAGTTATTCCAAATTTATTGTTCCTCGATTGTTCATATATTCTACATGCATGGACACAATTGTATGGAAAATTCAATTTTATAATCATACTTGTGTGATTGGTTCCACAATTTTTTTATATGAATTGGACGAAACTTACCTAGAAATGTGAGCTCCACTAAATTAATGTGAAAGGTTGTGGGGTCGATCCCACAAAAACGTTACTATAATTGAGTGTCCCAATTATCTGAGATGAAATTTATCTAGCACACGCCTACAAATAACAACACCTTCAGATAGCAATTTCAAGTTTTCTCTTTACACCTCTCAGTTTACTTGTAGATGTGAAAATTTGCTCAATTTATATGAAAAATTAATGTCAGTTTCATAATAACGCTTTTAGAATTGGGTATTCCCCTCCTTCTATCTCCTTATTTCCATAAATTTGAACATGTGTACAAGTTGCAGAGCAACAGATGACGATAAACAAAGAGCATTGAGAGGAGAAAAGTCAACCAATTTAGCCTTCGGGAAGCTCTCTCTATCTGAAATATATTGCGTTCTCGTGAAGCCAACCCACCAATTCACAGAAAAATACTTTTAATTTTTTAGTAGAAAACTTTATGGTCGTTCACACCTTACTACTGTTTCATCTTCAGAGGAAATCATAGCCATAAAAAGACTCTTTTTTTGCAGAGGAAATCAACTGCTCTCTCTCTGCCTTTTTCAGCTTAAGAATAAAAAAGGGATTAGATTAAAGAGCTTTGATTTGATTATTGGTGGTGGGTTGTTGATGATATGGGTTCTTGCTTTAGTGTTCGTATCAAAGCAGAAAGTCCCCTTCATGCTGGTAAAGTTTTGCCTTTCTTTGGTTACTGTTCTATTAGAGTATCTTATTTAAAGATTCTTACTTTTTTTCTAGAGAATATCTCTTGTCTTTTGATTAATCTCAGTATGTGCTTTTGGATATTCTTTCTTCGGTGTACTTGAATTAAGTCTTGTTTGAATTTGAGACTCAAACTCTCTTTGGATTGAGTCTGGGAATAAAACCTCAAGCGCTAATATATGAAGAATTTGGTTTAGGCTTGAGATTAGTTTGAAACTGAGACTCAATCCAATCAATGCTGGTTGGGTTGCTTTGCTTTTATTTCAAGCTATTTGATTTGATCAAAATAGTTGTTTTGTTGGGTTTTTTTTCTCGATTTGTTTTGTTTTTATTCTTCATGAACTGGATTGAAGTTTTCCTTGGGGAGGTTTAAAAATAAGATTTTTGATAATTTTTCATGTTTTTAACAAATTCATTGCTAAATTTTAGTTATGTGATTGAGTATGAAGTAAGACCAAGTTTAGATTCTAATAAACATGATGTGTGACGTGGTGGTAGCTCACATTTTCACTTAATAATGAGGTCAGTAGTTCGATTCTTACCCATGGTTTCATGGCCAATCATTTACCTCTTCACTCCCGTGACAAAGGGATTAGTCACCTACATGGCCAATCATTAAGAAAGAAACTGATTTCTTTTAGTTTCATTTAAAATCACCTACAGTGCCAATTTGTTTCCTTCCATCTTTAATTTGATGTGATTTAAAATGTTAATCTAGTTTATTAATGATATGAGAAATGATTTTGTTAATAGGAGCAAATTCAAGATATGGAAGTGATGGAAGAGAGTTAAGTGGAAGGCTTTCACCTTCCTCAGTGCCTCTAACTCCTCGAAGCGAGACTGAAATTCTTGAATCTTCGAAACTGAAGAGTTTTGGATTCAACAATCTAAAGGTAGCAACGAGAAATTTCAGACCTGATAGTGTGTTAGGAGAAGGTGGCTTTGGTTGTGTTTTCAAGGGGTGGATTGATGAACATACATTTAAGGCTGCCAGGCCAGGAACTGGAATTGTTATTGCTGTGAAGAGACTCAACCAAGAAGGCTTACAAGGTCACAAGGAATGGCTGGTGAGTATTAACCTGGCCCGTCATTTAACGTGCAAAAGTTACAATAATATGTTTGATAAGAATCAATTTGTATACTTAGTTTATCAGATCCGTAAAAATGTCGGGAACTTCCCAGCTAGTCTGGTTGCAAAATATTTGATACCTTTTTTCTCTTTTTTTTTCTTCTATTGAACCATAGACAGAGATTAATTATCTGGGACTGCTATATCATCCTAATCTTGTAAAATTGATTGGATATTGCTTGGAGGATGAACATAGGATGCTGGTATATGAGTTTATGCCTCGTGGAAGTTTGGAAAATCATTTGTTCAGGAGTGAGTTCTCCAGTTCTTCGGCAAGTTTATTATCTTAGTAATTTTGGGAGATTTAATTTATCGCAATAACATAATCACTCACCATTCTGTCAGGAAGCTCATACTTCCAACCGCTTTCTTGGGAGCTTAGAATGAAGGTTGCTCTTGGTGCAGCAAAGGGACTAGCATATCTTCATAGTCCAGCAGCTAAAGTCATATATCGTGATTTCAAGTCCTCGAATATCTTGATTGATTCTGTACGTATGAAACCTTATATGTTTCATCTCCAAATTAACCATCTTTATCTAGTGTGCATTTCTCTGACTGTTTCTGGCCTGTGTAATTACAGAACTACAACGCAAAGCTCTCTGATTTTGGGTTGGCAAAGGACGGTCCATTGGATGGTAAAAGTCATATATCTACCAGAATAATGGGGACCTATGGTTACGCTGCACCAGAATATATAGCCACAGGTATACGTTTTTCACTTACTAAAGTTACACAATGAGTGACCTCACTTGAATTCTTCTGTTGTGTTGCTCAGTTTTATGACCTTTTTGTTGGAAACTTATGTTATGAAATCGGAAAATAAAAAAAAAAAACTACGAATTTATTTTGCATTATCTCCTTATTTTCATCTTCTTGTTCGTTTCTAGAGTAAACTAATTCTTGGTTTCCTGATGCTGACCGCTCATTTGTTTTCTTCTTATGAAGGTCATCTGACTGCCAAGAGTGATGTATACAGTTTTGGGGTTGTCCTCCTCGAAATGCTGACAGGCCGTAGGGTGGTGGACAAGAACCGCCCTAATGGGGAACACAACCTCATCGAATGGGCTAAGCCTTATCTGGGAAGCAAACGCAGAATTCTCCACGTTATGGATGCTCGAATAGAAGGTCAATACTCAATAGATGGAGCCTCAAGGGCAGCAACCCTTGCAATAAAATGCCTAGCATTAGAATCTAAGTACAGGCCTAACATGCAAGAAGTGGTAAAAGCATTAGAACAGCTTGTGGAATTGAACACTTCAAGCGTTAAAAACGAAGGGAGTCGAAGGCATCATAGAACACGTGCTAGTGAAGCATCTACTAGAAAAGCTGAATCCTATCCGAGGCCATCTGCTGTGCCTGTTGTCAATTGAACGCGAAAAAGAGGTAATTCTTTTGAGTTTTATCGAATAATTTCAGACGAGAGACACGGAAAGCAGATAATGCATCGAGACCAGAGAGTTTGGAGACCTCAGCTTAACTGCACTATTCAAGTTGTTTTGCTCTGTACAGTTCCTATCAAGTCATTTGAGATTATATGTTTCCTTTGTATCAAGAGATGATTTATATGAATATAATTGTATGATACCAATGGAACTTTGACATGTTCATATAATTTTGATATCAATTTAATTGAGTTATATCAGTAATCTGCCTATGAGGATTGCGGTTAAGTGAGAATTGTCTTTTCTTCCAAATTGAAAGTAAAGATTGTAATTGAAAGAATTGAAGAGGCGAGTGCGTGTTTTTTTTAAATTTATTTCTTTAAGTCACAGTTATATTCTAACGGCACATTTTAAACTATTATAAATAATGAAATTACACTTATCTTACCAACTAAGTTGACTGCTATTTTGTTTTTACGTTATTAGGATTTTATCCAAGTCTCCTTAATTACGACTCTACCACAAAAGTTGAAGTGTGCTGTCAATGGAATTGACTTGTAAATATTTGTAATTTGACATCTAACTGGATGGCTTTGTCAGTCGGAGAATTTTACTTTGAATTTTGAGGCATTTTTGAGGCATTGATAGAATAGAACATGGCTCTGGATCTTCCAAAATTTATAAAATGGAAATCTTATTATTATTAGGGCAAATTCTTCTGAAAAATAAATGTGTATCTTAGGGCTCAATTGCTGCCAGGATCATGATTTCTCTTATACCATGTAGGAAACAATTAAAGAAGAGGAAAACACTTATTTTGGATAATAACTAGTTTGGGTTTAGTTTGCAACTGAGTCCAAAATTTCACATTCAAACCCAATCCAATCACACCCAAATTGTATTTTAAACTTTGAACATTCTGATACGATATCTACCAGTCTGCATAAGATCTAAAACCCTCTATATAAGTCTCAGGATCAGCTCATCAGCACACGATTTTTTAATGGAGCCTCTGAAAATACACACACAATCTTTGAAGTGCCCCCAAAATGAGCTGCGGGCTTTTTTTTAGCAGCCTCTCCACACCTCCGCTTGCAATTAGCAAGCGGGTCATGTTTCTTTTTGGGCAAATTTAAAATTATACGATATGGTTAGTTCTTTTTAATGGTATTTCGATTTTTTTTAAAAAAATTAAACATTGTAATAGAACTTTTAGGGTTAATAAATCGATCAATCTCTGTCAATTTTCTTTATTTACTGTCGTAAATGTTTTTTTTTTCAGAGATTGAAGAGCATTTTAAGTGTATAGAGAGAATTTTTTCTTTTTCCTTTTGCGAAGAGAAATGTTTTGGGGATGTTAACAAAGCTCGGATAGCGTGCCAGTAGATGTTATGACTAGATGTGTATTCCGAACAATTGAAGTAATAGTCTCAGTTGAGTTGGAATATAGTTTAATCGTTTTGTATTCGAATCGAAATTAAAAATAAATTTACACCCATTTAATAAACAAACAAACTCAATCTTAATTGAAAATAATAAAATAAGTCCCAAGGTAGCATCCTCATGTTATTAGAGGATGGGGGTCTATGTCAATTAAAAGGGCAAAAGAAGATTAAAAGGTTTTATCTAGGTACTGGAATTTATTGGATCTTAAAAAAGACGACTTTGTAAGTTTCAGTATGAGTAATGATATCGATTGTAAATCATTCAAATGGGGATTTTTTGCTCAAAGATGGATATCTTATATATCTTATATATAAGATGGAATAAGACATTTCTGCCCGGATCCATTTCTAAAATGAATAGAATAGGTTGAATGTAAATGTATAAGTATACTAACGAAAGGAAAGGGGGAATCAAATTGATAAATAGATTGGGGAGGCAAATAGGCTTTTTGGGGATAGAGGGACTTGAACCCTCACGATTTTTTAAGTCGACGGATTTTCCTCTTACTATAAATTTCATTGTTGCCAGCATTGACATGTAGAACGGGACTCTATCTTTATTCTTGTCCGATTAATCAGTTCTTGAAAAGATCTACAGACTATGGAGTGAATCATTTGATCAATGAATATTTGATTCTTTCTTGAATGTGGAATCGAATCACATCAATTCTTACATTTTTTATAGAAAAACTACAGATTCATTCGGGTCGGCATTAATCATTTGAATTTTTTGTATATTCCAACTCTAATGATTATTATTAAAATATATTTTTTAATAATTTTTTTAGAGAAAAATTGGTTAAGTGAACTCGCTCTCAAACTCGAATAAGATTTAGACAAACAATTTGAGTTCAAACACCATAATCGAATCGAACTCGAGTTGTTTGCGAACATCTAGACGAACTCGAGCTTAAAATTATGACTAGCTGTTCATTCGGATTTGTTCTCTATGTCATGATTAAAAAAAAAGAGGGAAAAAAAAATGCGGGGGTATAGTTGTCTTTTCAAAAAGTAGAGTTTTTAATCCGCGGTAATCCGGCGGAGACAAAACCTTTCAATTGGTTTATGCTTATCTTGGCTATTCTTCTCTCACACCCGATAGAAAGAAGCAGCAGCACCTCCAAATCATCTCTGAGAAATGTCAATGGCGTTTCTTCAGCATGTTTACACAGTACCCCTTGCACGCGCCATTCGTTTCCGTACCACCTTGAGCGTGGCCGCCGCCGCCTCTACCACGGCGGCGGTAACAGTAGTTCCTTCTCTCAATATCAAGAAGAAATCCGCTTCTGGTTTGGAATCGCAGTCCCAGGTTCTTCTCGGCATGTCCGAGCAAGACCTTCAACAACTTTCCCTCAACTTCGGCCAGGTTCGTTTTATTTGGGTTTTTTTTCTGAAGTTTTAAGGAAAATGAATATGATAATTTCATCAAAAAGTTTTAACCTTTTATTGTTTTGGTTGAGAAATTGAGGTTGTTTTTTTTCCTTATGTGTAGGAGGGTTACAGAGGAAAACAATTGCATCAATTATTATACAAGAGGAAAGTTAAGGAAATTCAAGAATTTAGTCATTGTGAGTGCTTTCTACTATCCTTTTGTGTTTTTTTTTGGGTGAGGTGCTGAAAAGAATTATTTGAATTATTCTTCTAGTTTCTATTTACTGATTTTGATATTTTATTGGGGGGGAAGTGCCATTGGCATTCAGAAATGAGTTGCAAGAAGCTGGATGGATAATTGGGCGGTCTCCAGTGTATAAGACGGTAACAGCAGCTGATGGCACTGTCAAGGTGATTATTGAGGATACCTGTTACTACCTACATTCCATACTATAATCCGTTTAGGAGATGTAGCGAAAATTAATGAAGCAAAAAGGTATTTTGTTAGTCAAAATATCAATATTACTACTCTCTTAAATAAGACTTGTATACCACTAATTCTATTTAATAGAGTAATATTGATATTTTGATTAAAAAATACTCCCTCCATCCCTAAATATAAGACTTTCATTACATTTTGCAAAAATTAAGAAAGAAAAAATTACGATGTTTTTGTAATAAAAAAACTAATATTACTCTCTTAAATAATACTTGTATACCACCAATTCTATTTAAGAGAGTAATATTGACATTTTGATTAAAAAAGCATCTTAATTTTTGCTTCCTTAATTTTCGCAACATGTCCTAAAAGTCTTATATTTAGGAATGGAGGTAGTACCTTAATTTTTTGCTTCCTAAATTTTCGCTACATGTTCTAAACGACCTATATTGTGACATGGAAGGGGTATGTCGTTTTTCCCCCTGTTGGTTAAAATTGAATTGGAATATCAAATTTAGTAACTGTGCTTGAAGTTTATTTCTAAATTAGTGGAACTGGATTAATATTTTTACTGATCTAGTTTTTCTTTCGGTTAAAGTTTATGTATTACACGTATCCTAATTATGTTTTCTGTACATGATATGCATATAGTTTACTCCCTCCGTCCCAAATTGAGTGTTCACTTTCCTATTCAATATGAAAATGGACACTCAATTTGGGATGGAGGGAGTATACGGTAATGTTGCCTAACTGTGTTTCAAACAATCAGTTTCTGTACAAGTTATGCCTGTCAGACTCTTAAAATGCTTAATGCCAGCTTTTGATGTGAAAATGCTTAATGCCAGCTTTTGATGTGAAAATGCTTAATGCCAGCTTTTGATGTGAAATGTATTGTTATTGGCATATTACTAAATTATTTACCATTGAACTTCCAGTTGCTGATAAAACTGGACGACAATCGATTGGTTGAGACTGTGGGCATACCAGCAGAAGATGGTAAAGGTTCAGTTCGTCTGACTGCTTGTGTCTCATCACAGGTGATTTTCAAGATTTTGGTTACTGTGGCTGATAGGCATTTCTGTCCACAATGTGTAGATAAATCTGGACAGTTGGATCGCTTGATCAAACGACCTAGATTATGTTCCTGATCAACTATAATCTGGGACGTCTGATTAAGCGATCTGCCGGCCCAGTTCTATATGCACGGTGCTGACATAATAAATGTATGTCAGCACCATAACCGGACTGGATTCCCAAAGGAAAAAATTGTCCTTTTGGATCCATTTATCACCTCATTTAAGAGATGATTTCTTCTTCTTCATCTCCTCCTATCTAGGTAGGTTGTCCATTGCGTTGCTCCTTCTGTGCTACTGGTAAAGGTGGATTTGCAAGGAATCTAAAGAGGCATGAAATTGTGGACCAGGTTTGTATGATATCTTCATGTATTTAATCTATCAAGTACCTTGCTTAAGCTGACAGAATATCTTGAACTATTACTTCAAAGTTTGTTCCCAAGAATCCTAGCGTGCCCTTATTTCATGCATGCCAACAGTGTCTTTGCTATCCTGATCACTCCTTCCCGGTCCAAGCAATCCTGCCTGATTTACTCTGGCTCATATCTACCATTAACAGATCCATTTCAATGTAGTTTATATAGAATTGATTGCCTTCAGTTCTTTGTGTAAATGAGTTTTTAGGTGATTTTCAATAGGGATTTCATGATTACCTTCAGTATATCCTACACAACAAGTGTCTTATGTAGACCATTGTGTGCAGGTTCTAGCAATTGAAGATGTTTTCAAACGCAGAGTTACCAATGTAGTGTTTATGGGTATGGGGGAGCCAATGTTGAATTTGAAAGAAGTACTTGAAGCCCACCGCTGCTTGAATAAGGTTGATTATCATTCTATGCAATTAATATGAGATTAACTCATTTGCTAATTGATTTTTATATTTATTCTTTTTCTCGAAATATATTGAGAGCTTATCCTTCTTTTCTATTAGTGTAAGTTGTTGCACATACTTATTCCAACTTGTGGTACGCTTAATTCAAGCATACTATTTATTGTATATCAGGCATACTAAGACGATTTCTTAAAGCTCCTGAGAAATTAAACCATTTGTGCTAATTCTTTTCCATATTGAAGGAAGATACATATGACACGAGAAGCAGCACAAACGTTGCTCTAGTTGACCATTTTCACTTCGCTCTTCTTATTTTCTTCATAACTTCTGCCCTTTGGAAATCAAAGGAGATGATTCATGCACTTTTTTCCTAGAAAAATACAATGTCAATCTTTATGCTCTCTTCTTCCACTTTTCTTGAAAAATTGGGGGTCTGGTCATACTTTAAGCACATTATAACTCAGGAAAAATAAACACACCCTCGAACACTATTTTCATAATTGCTGAGCATGAGTAGAATTTGCCAATTAGCATCCTGATTCATAGGCCCTTGTTCACTGAAAGGACTTATATGGATGGAAAGGAGATAGAATAATAGGAACAAATATTATATTAGACTGAACATCCACTTTTCATTTCTTAAATTGATTTTATAGTTTTACCTTTTTCTTCAGGATATCCAGATTGGCCAAAGGATGATTACAATATCAACAGTTGGAGTTCCAAACACAATAAAGAAATTAGCTTCTCACAAGCTTCAATCAACATTAGCTATCAGGTAAGTTGTTGCATGACTGATTTTCAGCAATGGAATTTTTTTAATGTGTACATCTCTGAAATTTCAATGCCCAGAAATTATGCTTCTTTTCCCCCTCTAAGTAAAAGACGTGCTAGAAGGCCTCCTTTACAATATTGGGAAAAAATAGTTCCTTTCTTTTTTTTCTTTTTTCTTTTCTTTTTTTTGGGGGCGGGGGGCGGAATCCTTCCAAGAAGTATCAGAGTGACAGTCATTAATTCAGTTCAAGAAGCTTAGAAGATTTTGCTATCTTTTAAATTCTTGAGTTTAGCTTTCTTTGGTATTGAAAATGCATTTTTCTTCCTTGATCTACCTCTGATAGTATTCTATTTATTTATTTGTTTGTTTTTTTTCCCGGGTGTGGGTTGGGAGTATTGTGAATTCTGTGAAGATAACTTCTTAAACTCATAGTGGAGGCATATGGAAAGTTTCCTTTTCGGTTCAGGTTTTTATCATCAGTGATGGCAATGCTTTTACCTTTGGGAGATATTATCGTCTCTGACTCGTAATCTTGTCTTTCCATTTACAATTTTATATATGAATTTTCCATTCCAACACTTGGACCATTGTGCTTAAAGATCCAGCAAAATCCTTCAGCTTTGACTTGTTTCTACTCATCTGATGGTTTCCTATTTTCTTTTTGTTCAGCTTGCATGCTCCAAACCAGGAAATCCGGGAAAGTATTGTGCCAAGTGCCAAATCTTACCCTCTGGAAGCAATTATGGAGGATTGCAGAGATTATTTCCAGGAAACCGGTAGACGAGTGTCATTTGAGTATACACTTTTAGGTATATTCTTGTATCTGTCTATAGCTTTTCTTGTCTTTCTTTCCTGTAAGGCATTCAATTTAAGATGTGGGTAGTAATTTGACATTTTTATTTGTTTTCTTGGAAGCTGGGGTCAATGATAGTGTTGAACATGCCGTAGAGCTTGCAAAACTGCTTCAACAATGGGGCTCTGGTTATCACGTGAACCTGATACCATTCAATCCAATCGAAGGATCTGAGTACAAGCGTCCATACAGGAAATCAGTATGCTTTCTCTTTTTTCCTTAATGGATGCATCAAATTTTTGGACCTTCTGTTTCTTTATCTTTTTATTTTTATATACAATGTCGCTCAGATTAGTCTGGCAAAGAATAGACTCCACCAATTCTATTAATAACGTATAACGAACATGATTTTCTTTGCACAGATTCTTGCATTTAGAGCTGCTCTAGAGTCCCGTAAAGTAACTGTTAGTGTTCGTCAGACTCGAGGACTTGATGCAAGTGCTGCCTGTGGACAGCTGAGAAATCAGTTTCAGAAGAGCCCTTTGCTTAATAGTAGTTCAGAGAACGACCAACAATCTCTGCCAGAGATCGCAGTTGCTTGTTGATCCACGAAAATTTTGTATATTTACTGAAGTTCTTGTTGCTTACACATCAAAATACCTATCCTGCAAACTATCTCATCTCAGCCAGAAAAACGCTTCATGGGGAACAAGTTGGTATGCAATGCTATAACATGAACATCAAGGGAAAGCAACAAAAATGAAATTTCATTGGGAGCGTATTTGGTAAGAAGACTGCACTTTGCTCGATACACTAGTTATCCCAGGAGATGATCAAAGGGTTCATAACTACAGTTAAATCCTAAAGTGATCGAACCCTGAATTGCTTAACAGTTTCTTGCAATGCCATCATATTTAGGTAAACTTTTTTAACTTGCAAGGTAATTTGAGATTGTAAATTTTGATGGTGAGATGGATTTATTTACACATCATATTCCAAGAGAACGTCTGTTCCCATGGCCGCCTTTCTTCCAGTATTCTCCTTTATTCTTCGGCATGTTATGGTGCATTTGTAGAGAGCTGCTGTAAGTGCAAAATGTATCTCTCTTTTATCTAGTCTTGACTCAATTTTAGCAGTTGATGAAAAATTTCATGCAAAATCCAGTTGTCATTGCAATGGATATTGGGGTTGTGTTTTCAAATTTTTATTATGTATTTTGCTCTCCGCCCGGACGGCTAATCTGGGGCGTTGAGTTTTGATCAACGGCTCAGGGTATCTTGGGATAATTTTTGGAAAAATTTATATTTTCCTTCTAAATAATGAAACGCCCAAAAATAGAATAATTTCCCTCCAAATTCTCTTCTATATTCCTGCCCAAAGGAATATGGTGTCATCATCATTTTCTTTCCATCAAAATCCCTCTCATCAATTTTCCATCCCCTCATTTTCCATTTCATTTTTTTCTTGACTCCCTCTTTCTCTGGCTCTGCCTTCTTCAATTTCATCTTATGTTCTGCATTTTAACTTTTAATTTGTGTATTTTTTTCATAGATCCAATAAAGTTGGTGAATTTCGGTGATGAAAAAAAATAACATTTCAGACCAAAATGAAAGAGCCTGAGGAGTCCGTACTTGAGATTCAAGATTACGGAAGTTAAATTGAAATAATATTTGCTGAAGAATAATAATTGAAAATTTCATCCAAGTTTAGACTCGGACGTGTATGGTGAGATTAGATCCAATTTTTTTGTATATATCCAAGGTTGAAGAAACTGACGAAGATCTTATGAAGGATTTTCATTTACAGAATTCGGTTTCATACGACCAAGGTATGTTTCTTCAAGAAAGAAACATGTGCCAAAAATATATGGTTGTGAATATTTTAACTGCAATATCTACTATCCAATTATGTACTCATTAATTGATTAAAACGTCTTTGTGAGCAAAATTGGGTGTCGGAACATCTGAAACTGTCAAGATACTTATCGAAGGTATGCATATTTTCAAGTTCTTGCCGGGTCAATAACCTGTGATCATCAGGGACGATTCTAAGGGGCAGGGCAGTCGCTCCGGAGATTTTTAAATTTTTTTACTAGATATATAATAAATTTTATATGTAGTTCAGTATGCTGATTGCAGTTTTTCGCCCCCAACATACAATTTCTGTCTTCGTCCCTGTTGATCATTAATATATTTTTTCTGAATAACTTCTAAGTACAAGAGGTCGGGTGAATCTGTAAATCACTGTGCTATTGTGAAGTGCTACTAATGTCTTCGCAATAACTTTGCAAGAATTACAATTCAAGAATACATTTTCCTGAACATATGTTTGAATACTTTTTGTGCAGGAAGGTGATGCTAACTATACTGATGAAAACAGAGTTTCAGATTTTTTTAGGGGCACAGTAATGGTGGTTGAATTATGCTAACGACCAGTGGATTCAAAGTGAGCGAGATATTTGAGAATGCTGCCAAGTGCCAAAGAGTTGCTCTTCTACATTAGATACCGCTGCAACAAGGAAGGATTTAAAATGGGCATCAAGGAAGAGAGCTCAAGTACAAAAAAATACTAGAAATTCATGATAAGGCGAGGAAATATTCTGAATGTTGTGGACTAAATCGGAAAAGAGTAAAACTTCCGGACTAAATAGGATGATAACTAAAATATTGTACTAAATTGGCGGAGAGGAAAACTTTGGGGACTTAATATGATGAAAACTAATGGTCGTTGAATTATGCTAACGACCGTGGATTCGAAGCGAGCGAATTTTTTTAAAAAGCTGTCAAACAGTTGATCTTCAATATTATATACTGCCGCAACAAGGAAGGATTTAAAATGGGCATCAAGGAAGAGCTCAAGAACGAAAAAATACTAGAAATTCATGATAAGGTGAGATGATATATTCTGAATGTTGTGACTAAATCGGCAAAGAGGAAAACTTTAGGACTAAATAAGATGATGACTAAAGTGTTGTAACTAAATTGGCGAAGAGGAAAAATTTGGGGACTAAATAGAAATAAAACTAAAATTGGTGAGAAAAATCAGATGGGAGAAAAACTTCCTGGACTACATAATATGAAAACTAACATATTGTGACAAAATCGGAAAAGAGGAATACTATGGGGGCTAAATACGATAAAACCTAAAATATGGAGACAAAATCTGCAAAGAGGAAAACTATGGGAACTAAATATGATAAAAACTAAAATGTTATGACTAAATAGGATGAAAACAAAACTATTGTGACTAAATCGACAAAGTGGAAACCGTCAGCGACTAAATAGGATATAAACTAAAATATTGAGACTAAATCGTCATAGAGGAAAACATTAGGGACTAAGTAGGATAAAAATTAAACGTAAGTGACTAAATCGAAAAATAGATAAAATATGGGACTAAATATAAGAAACACGAAAATTTTGGACTAAATCGGCTAACAGGAAAACATCAGGGACTAAACAGGATGAAAACTAAAAGTTAGTAACTAAATCGGAAAAGATAAAACCTCCAGGGACTAAATAGGATATAAACGAAAATATTGAGACTAAATCGTCAAAGAGGAAAACATCAAGGACTAAATAGAATGAAAACTAAACGTTAGTTACTAAATCGGAAAATAGATAAAATATGGGGACTAAATATAAGAAAAACGAAAATGTTGTGACTAAATCGGCTAATAGGAAAACATCAGGGACTAAATAGGATGAAAACTAAAAGTTAGTAACTAAATCGTAAAAGTTAGTAACTAAATCGGAAAAGAAAAAACCTCCAGGGACTAAATACGATATAAACTAAAATATTGAGACTAAATCGTCAAAGAGGAAAACATCAAGGACTAAACAGAATGAAAACTAAACGTTAGTGACTAAATCGGTAAAGAGAAAATTGCAGGGACTAAATAGGATATAAACATAAATATTGTGACTAAATCGTCAAAGAGGAAAATATGAGGGACTAAATGTAATAAAAACCGAACGTTAGTGACAAAATCGGCTAAGAGAAAACCTCTGGGGATTAAATAGGATGAAAACAAAAAGTTAGTGACTAAATCGGCAAAGATAAAAATGAGGGGGACTAAATATGATGCAAAATAAAATGTGGTGACTAAATCGGCAAATAGGAAAACATCAGGGACTAAATAGGGTGAATACTAAACGTTAGTGACTGAATCGGTCAAGAGAAAACCTTTTGGACTAAATAGGATAAAAAGTAAAATGTTGTGACTAAATCGATGAAGGGAAAACTCCGGGGACTAAATAGGATGACAACAATAATGTTGTACACTAAATCGGCCATGATTAAAACTTTTGAAACTAATTAGGATGATGATAACTAAAATTCTGTGACTAAATCTGCGAAGGGAAAAACTACAGGTACTAATTAGGATAAAACTAAAATGTTATTTTTCTTACCAAATTTTAGTTTTCATTTATTTAGTCCCCGGAGTTTTATCCTATTTCTCTTTGCATATTTAGTCACTAATCTTTAGTTTTCATCCTATTTCGTCCCTTATGATTTCCTCTTTGCCGATTTAGTCACAACATTTAGTTTTCATCGTATTATGTCCCCGGAGTTTTCCTTTTCGCCAATTTAGTCACAATATGTAATTGGATTATAAATGGGCCGTAAGGCCGCCCATAATGGGACTAGACTAGACAAGTCTAATAATAATAATAATAATGGCTCAGAGTTTGAATTAAGCAGACTTTCCAGCCTAATCTCAACAATATTCTTCACAGCCGGCATCGTTTCAGGCTGTTCTCCGACGCCTCATTGATTGCTGCAGTTGTGAATCATCTCAGCAAGCATAGATAGAGGGAATGCTGGGAAGAAGGTCTCTTACCTTCCTTAAGAAGACCACCCCATCACAAGCTTCCTCTAGGTCTCTCTCAGTATTCATTTTCGGACATCAATCAACTTATATTTTTACTTTTTAATCTTTGAAATTGGAAGTAGTAATTTTTTTATCTACTAATTTTGGAAGATTGATGAAGCAGCAGTGTGGAGGAATCAACTGGGAAGCCATGGGGCCGAAGAGTAGTTTCAGGGGTATTATTATGATTAACAGGAGGTGTTGTTTTGAGTGCCCTCGATGATCTTGCTATTTACCATGGTTGCAGCAGGTAATTCTTAATTTTTTCCCTTGCAATTATAATACTACTCCCCATCCATTCTATAATAGAAGTCATTCTAATTAGTTTAGCATACAATAAGGACGGTGGAGACTAGAGACATCTCCAATTTTATACTCATTAAGTCCCTAATAATGGGTTATGGGCAGGTATGAACATGATACCCTTAAAAAATTAATTTAGTTTGTTTCCAAACACCTATGCCTCCCTTTATCTCTACAATAAGGGTAATTTTAGAACTCTATTCTTAAAAGGTTGGAAAACGACATGTTTTGAGAAGAGATGTAAAGGCTAAAAAGACATCTATTACGAAATAGAGGGGGTATTTTTTATATTCTTATTCTTTTTGCTTTTTTCAGAGAAATAGATTGTATGCATTTTGTATTGAGAAATATATTATCTTTATTCCAATGTTTGAAGGATTCTATGAATTATGAAACTACTGAAGAAGCTAGCCTTGGGGCAGTATCAAATACAAGAGAAGCTAGCCCTGGGGTAGTATTAATCCTCAATCTTCTGGAAGAAAATGCATTCTATGCCCACAAGTTTTTTTTGGCAATACTTATATAAAGGGGCTGTTTTAGATCTGCTTCGTATACGGAACTAAAACTTTGAGTTTTTAGGGAGGACGAGGGTTGAGAATTCATAAAGGAGTTGCGAAAAAAATATTGGGTGGGGTGAATTTGGAACCAAGTGACTAAAAGCTTAGATAATCAATAGCTATAGAGGAATTGTCAAAAATGTTGACAGGTGGTTGCTGATCCTCCACCCCCCTTGGTTCAATCCATGATCTGCTTCACCATTCTGAGAATTTGTTAGTAGCTGTAACCATACGACAAGTGCACCCAGGTAACTGTAATTGAACGTCATAGAGTATGTATAATCTAACTGTGAGATCCAGTTTGGAACAGAGAGTCAACTTGAGGCAGTGCTTCTGTCCAAGCTTTATTCGATTTATCATACCATTAAGTCTTTTGGTGTTTATTTTTCTTTAGCGTCATATTTGTTTTTATCTTTCGCTCAATTTTTTAAAGCATAGTTAGTCCCCCGGGCATGTGCTTCTTTGGGTTACAAGATCCTGAAGTTGTGTTAGTGCTGATCTAACCTTTTACTTTGGTCATTCAAGTTATTGGTACATGTAATGAAGCTTCCATGCTAGTAGATCCAGTTCTTTTTTTGTGCTGCATATATACAGCATTGTAGCTTAATAAATTTTGGATTTTCTTCCTGTACATTATTTCCTTTATCAAAACTTTATCTTGAAAAAGAAGCTACTCTTAGATCCGCGTCTCATTTCCATCTATTAATAGTGGAAGCTAGAAAAAGCAGAAAGTGAAACACTTGAGGCTGTTAGGTCTGCGTTTTATATATTCTTCTATTTACTGAGACCGGGTTGTGGTTGAATATTGCTAGTATATCGCAATAATGTTCTCTTTATTGTTTTAACTCAATGCAGCAAGGCTATTGAAAAAGCCAGTAAAAGTGAGGCAGTAACTAATGCTATCGGAGAGCCTATTGTGAGAGGTCCATGGTATAATGCATCGCTTGCAGTTGCTCATAAGAGACACTCTGTTTCAGGCACATTTCCTATTTCTGGACCACAAGGCACTGGAACTTACCGTCACTTTGTAAACAATGTTAAACAGATGATACCTGGTTTTCATTTTTACGATCACGCGACTGGGAAATATTGGTAATGGAAGCTTTACTCCATGTTCCCGATAAGGATGAAAAGCAGCAAACATTTCGGATTAGTATTTCAGACCCTCCGCCGCCTCCATCAACAGCTCCAGTATGCACGACATACACTATTCCCAGGTCTCAACCTGCAGAGGATTCCGAGAAAAGATAATTCTCTGGCTGATGGTAAAAACTTGTCTTTTTGTCATTCTTTGCATTCCTTTTTCTCCCCTGTTCTACACGGGTATTCGCTGCTTCAGAACCATGTTAGACTAACGTAAAAAGAATTAGAATGTTAAATGTATTTCTCTGAATAAATGTTGTATGTTCTGAAAGTCCTTGAGGAAGCACAAAGCACTTGAAACATATGTCCATTTGGTGTGCAAGCCAAGTAAATTACTGCTGTGAGCAACATTTTACCATGCTTTGCTAGATATGTAGCATATACTACCACCATTCCATAATGTAAGTCGTTTAGGCTATTTCTAGAGACGAGATTGACATTTCTGAAATTACATGAGCGAACTTAACACTGCGAGCCATTTATAGGGACGAGGTTGGCGTTTTGAAAGTTTAGGGACAAACTTGACACTACGAGCCATTTATAAGGACCAAAATGAAATTCACCAATTTTTTCCATAACTTATACTTTTCCTCCCACAAAATCAACTATAAACAACTATAAACACATCCTCTAAAAGTCAAGAAAATAATATAACTTAAGTTACACCTTGGGTCTCCATGGACAGTGGCGGACGCAGACTTTAAAAGTAGGAGGGGCACAATTAACATTGACAAAACAAATTTATAAAAGCATATACGCGTTTTCATACCTTGATAATATTCTATAACTACATCATTTTTGATAGTACTTGATACATGACTGACACCAGAAAAATGCTCTAATACCTGTCCATTCTTTACATAATGAAATACTACCGACATTTGCTCCTTCATTGATGTATCACGGGATTCATCAACAAGAATAGAAAACAAGTCACGGGATTCATCAACAAGAATAGAAAACAAGTCACGGGATTCATCAACAAGAATAGAAAACAAGTCACGGGATTTATAAGTGGTGTTATTCCTATAATTCACGAACCACAAAATCTAATTTCAAATAAAAAACTGACTCAAAATGGGTCACTAAAAATGCTCACGACACGGGGTGTTACAGAAACAAACCTAAAACCAGAATTAAAATATATATATATATATACATATATTGGTGCCCCACCCTAGGTTCGCCCAATGTCCATGGACACATTTCCTTTTCTATTAGGTCAAATTATCAAACTCGAAACTTATTAGGTAGAGTCAAAAGTAATACTCTCTCTGTTTTATGATAGAGGTCTTTTTAAACTCTCCTTATCATTCTAAAGTAGAGGTCATTTCTAACTTTTAAGAATGTTTTGAGTGACTAAGAGACTAGTTTTAGAATAAGAGACTAGTTTAAAACATGAACTACTACTACTACTACTTTGAAACAACTAAAGAAGAAGAAGAAGACTTGAAGACATTAGAAACTCCTACGGGAAATTAAGAAGCTTTGAAAAGCAAAGGAAGAGAACAAGAGGGAATTGTGGAACAAACTCTTTATTTCATAAGTTTTTCCTCTCATCAACTTCTGAGGAATTAGTAGTGGTTACATGCCTTTTTATAGGCAAATTATTACAAAGGCGGACTTGAAATCCGGACTCGAAACAAAACTAATGTACAGTACAACTAATAATTACATGACACGTTTCGGACTTGAAATCCTGGACTCGAAACAAAAATATAAACAGTACATGACACGTGACGGATTTGAAATCCGGACTCGAAACAAAAATAATGTACAGGAAACTTACAAGACACGTTTCGGATTTGAAATTCGAACTCCAAACAGACATAATATACAGGAAAATTACAAGACACGTGTTCGGACGTAATATCCGGACTCGAAAACTAGTAAATTAGGTAAGGAAAGGGATATTTGTGACTTTTAAGTCCTAAATGTCACCTTCTTTAATAGTATGCCTAATCTAGTTATTTTCACTACTAATCTAGATACTTTTGACAAGAGAAAATGCTGAATATTGAGTTTGCCCACGTTTTTTGCTTTTTTCGGGTTTTTTCGATTTTTTTTTTTATAAAATAAAAAAAAATTAATTTCACACGACGAAATTACAAAACATAAAATAAATATTTACATACTGAAATATAAATTAAAGACTTCCATGATCTTCTGCTTCAGAATCATAATCAGAGGAATTATGAGGCATCCAACTATCACTGAAATTGTCATCATCTGAAGAAGAAGGTTCTTCAGGAATACTCACTGAAGCTGAAGTATTTGCTGAAAATTGAATTCTTGTAGAGGAAGAAGAAGCATTTGCATATATCAAAACTTCAGCATAATACGGGTGAGCTGGCAATTCTGGTGTCTTTGGTCCTTCTAGTGTACAGTACAGACCATTCTGTCTCATCCAGCCAATGTAGGTGAGACTGTCAAATCTTATGCCATTTTTTATCACCATTTGTATCACAACATCCATATACTCTTTTGGATGCTCTTTTTGAATTCTGGATGTAGCAATGTTGAAAGAGTACCAACCTAAAATCTTTTCTATCGGGAAATAGTAAAGTCTTGGAAAGGAGTTTGGAATATGAAGATTCATTATGGAACGATGTAGACAGATAACTACATAATTTTGGTAATGACTAAGAAAACGAAAAAAACCTGCTGTAGGAAGGAACCAGTTCAGGATTTTGAACATGGTAAGCTTTTCAGGGGGAAGGTCCTTGGCTTGGTCACAGCACCAGAGATAAGAATATAGTTTTTGAGTGTTGAAGACAAAAGATATCTGGTGTGCTTCAAGAAGGTACCAGAAATAGCAAAGTGCCAGTTTCGGGAGTGACCACAATTTACAGATATGAAAGATGGTAGCAAAAGGGTGGTCTGGGTGGTTCGAAATACCTCGGAAAACAGAAGGGCCATGATTTCGCAGAAGAAGTCTGTGAAACAGTTTATAATTGAGTGTACTTCGAAGAGGGAGAGTGAGGTCCAAGATGGATTCAACCACTTCAGGAGGAAGGTGGGAAAAGTCAAATGTACAAATACTGGGGTTCACCACCGGGAGTTGAGAAACCTGCAATGGTTGAGAAAACATACCTGCCTGAGAAACATAATCTTCCTTGAAATTGGATGGAACCTGTGAAAAATAATAATCAAATGGAGGTGTTATATGAAACTCAGAGTTTGTCCAGTGTTCCAATGACCTAGGGACGAAATTATTTTGGACTGACTCAAGGAGACTAGACTCACAAGACTCGGACTCGGGAAGGTGGAAGAAAGCATGAATTTTTGTATAAGGAAGAAGTTGGCATTTGTAAACAATTCCATCTGGACTAAAAGAGAGGTGGGGAATTTGGCTCAGAAGGTCAAAACCAATAACAAGATCTTTTTGGGAAAGTTTGGAGCCAAGGACTTGGTGGGTGATTGTTAGGTTCGAAAAAAGGTGGATGTTTATAGGTTACTGATTTTATCGATAACAAACTGACTCCCATTTGCCGTAGAGAATACTTTGAAGTATGGATTCCAGCAATCATTGGGAATGATGTCTGGATTCATGACGGTGGCAGCTACACCAGTATCCAACAAGGCTATCACAGGAGTAGCCAAAGAATTGTGATGAGATATATGTGTAGAAACAAGAGGATACGGGTCATCTGAAACAAAAGTTTGAGATAAGGGATCCGACATCACAAAGAAATGGTCAGAAGCATCAGTATCAGAATCTCCATCAGATTGGCTTGTATCATCGTCTGTGTAGGAAATCGCCATTAAGAAACCTGGGGATGGATCACTAGTAAGCTCAAATAAGGATTCAACATCTGAATAATCTTCTCCTTACTTAACTTTTAATAATCTTCTCATTCATATTAAAGAGTATGGGGTGATAGATAATTTAGGTACTCAAAACTTAGTATAATAGTAAAAGTTATTTTTGTCTCCCCTTTCCTTAATCTATTAAAATATTTAGAAAGACTTCTATTATGAAATACAGAGAGTACAAACTTATTGTGTTGAGGCAAAAGTACTACATTAAATGTAAACTTCAGGTATACGTGTATTAACAAAATTTATTCCAATTATACCCTCAACATATCTTTTTATTGGAAAAGTGAGAGAGAATGAGGAAGGAATAGGTATTATTGAAATTCTGGTGGAAAGATTATCATTTGTTTGAATTTTTTTATTTTTATTTTTATAAAGTGTCCTAAGAATAGAGGAAGTATCAAATAAATTAACCTTGGCTAGATTAGACGAATACAACCTTAACCTAGGTTAGATTTTATTTTTTTTGGGTAAAAACTTTTAATTCATGTAAAAAAAAAGGCCAATTGGTGTATTTAGTCCTGAAACAATTTTGCTTTGCAGACAAGGTCCCTAATGATTGTTTGCAGCTTTGTAGGTCCCCATTCAAATTACGGGCCAGGGAATTGGTCCTTCTGTCCATTTTTTGAAAAATCAAACGCCCGTTAATTGATGTTGGTCAAGTGAAAAAGGTAAAATAGGAACTTCACATGTTTTTAAAGATAATTAACAACACATGGACTCAATTGTAAAGATATCTAAATATAAATATCTAATTATAAAACTAAAAAACTACATGTCTTAATTATAATTACAAAATTAATAAAAGCCATTCCTTTCCCCCATCCTTCCCCGCCGTCGACTCAAAGCCACCACACTCCTCCTTCTCCGGCGGAGGCCCCCTCATCATCCTCCCAATCTAACACCAAAGGTCACCACAACAAAAATTAATGGCCAACTAATGCTATCCCTTATTATCCTCCCAATCTCCATTGACAACCTAATTCCTTTGTTCCTTGAACCTTGAGCTGTAAATATCTTACTGTGCCCATTTTTTTTCTCCGATTGCTGCCGACTTCTAGACTTGTTAAGGGTACCATTAAGGCTTTGATCTCCTCCATTAATGGCCGAACTTTTGGTTGAAGAAATGGTAGTTTTGTTGGTGGGACTAGTCTCAAGTAAGCAATGGGAGAGGAGCATAAAATGGATATTGTTCGTCATCTTCTTCCTGGTTTTGATTCAAGATTTAAAAAAAAAAAAAATCTTTTTAGTTTTTGCAGATCATCATCAGGGATTATAGAAGAAGGATGATTTTAGGAGATTTGAAATGATGAAGTGTCAATATTCTTGAGAAAAAAGAGAAATTGAGATGATGGTGACGAATGGTATTGGTACTATTCAATGTGGCGGCGGTGAGAAATATGAGGTGGCGGTGGCGGCAAGGAGGGAGGAGATGAGATTAGGGTTTATTATTTACAATTAGTTATTTACTTTTAAGTACTTTTACAATTAAGTCCATAAAGTATTAAGTTTCTAAAAAACGTGAAGTTTCAATTTTGCCCACATTACTTAACTTTTACTTGTTGACTAACATTCAAAATCTCAAAAAATGGACGGAAGGACCAATTCCCTGGCCAATAATTTGAATGGGGACCTACAAAGCTGCAAACAATCATCAGGGACTTTGTCTGCCAAGCAAAAATTGTTTCAGGACTAAATACACCAATTGGCCTAAAAAAAACGTGTTGAATAAAAGTTTGCGTGTGAACGTGTTTAAAAACTGATAAAGAACAGTCAAAGGTAGGGATGGCAATTTGATCCGTGATCTGTTGACCCGCTCTGATCCAACGCCTTTTGGAGCAGATCTGCTCCGATCCGAGGACGGGGCAAATCAAATTTGGTATTTGTGTCTGCTCCGATCCGATCCGCCCCATATATATTAAATTATTATAATATTGTTATTATTAGGCTTAATTATGTTTAATTTTCATTTTAATATAATATTTGTACTTGTTTAAAAATTGATTTAGCATAAAATTTATTAATTATACTTGTTGGAGGCTTTTTTTTTATGAATTTTAAAAAAAAATTAATGATTTTTATGGTAAAATTAATGATTTTTTTTAAAAAAATAGAACTGAACGGATCGGATCAGATCAGCCCCGTGCGGAGCGATCGCGGATCATAAAATTTTGATCCGGAGCGGATCACGGATCGGATCGGATCGGAATTTGGATAATGCGGAGCGGATCAGATCAGACAGATATCCGATCCGATCTGCCCCATTGCCATCCCTAGTCAAAGGTGTCATTCGTCCTCGCACGAAATCTCCTTTTTATTAATAAAAATAATACTACCTTCGTTATTTTCATTAAATTTTACGAAAACTAAAAAAATAAAAAATAAAAAAATTTATTAATCAAAATTGGTGATATATAAATTATATTTAAGAAAAAATAATATTTATATTTTAAATAATAAAATATATTATTTTTTTCCTCCTTAATTTTTGAAACATGTAATAAATTTTTTGTAGTAAGAAACGGAGTAAGTAACAACAAGGGTGATGACCAAGTGGTTCCAAGATTACTCACAAGTGCTTTGGTAAAGCCGAAGTCATGAGTTCGAATCTTGGCTAATATCTTCGCTGATGAACACGGAAGTCCGAAATGAGGTAGCGGGAGGAGATTTTTTTATCTTGGTAGGCTACTAAGTTTATAAGTTACATCCAAACCAATGAGTGCAGTACACGTGTAGCATACCAATATAAAATTACTCTAGCGGAAAGTGTTTGTCACCATCACTTGCACCTTCTTTTTTATTTAGAAAAAAAAAAAAAAAAAAGAAACGGAGTAAGTAATAACTATTTCTGATGTAAAGAATGAAATGAAACAAACGCTACTACTATAACCTCTTTGACTCTCCTCTCAAAGAAGAAACTGAAAGAGGAAATGACGTTCGGAACAATGGAAGTGACTTTGTTCTCCGCTGGAGGCCTCCAATCCTCCGACTTCTCCGGTATATTTTCTTTCTTCTCCTCAATTTCTCCATTAATTGATCATCCTTTTTCTGCCTTCCATATCTGATATGATTGTTGCAGGTAAGATAGATCCATACGTTTTGATTCAATACAAAGCCCAAGAGCGCAAGAGTACTATTGCTCGAGGTAACCTCCCTCGGCCCCCATTTCTTTCTCAAATTTATCACAAATTTGCGTATTATCTTATATTTTTTGTTGATTGTATTTTGAAACTTATTCACCAACTAAACAGAGTTTTAGAATAATCTAAAGTCCTAATTTTTTAGTTGACAAAATGTAATTTCAGTGCTTACTTGGGGAAGCAAGACATTACTTTATTTTTTAAAAAAATTGGGAAAGGAAATTCGATCATTATATTTTAGGTTGAATGTCACGCCACATTATGGGTACTCTGACAAGTGTTGGCAAGTAAGAAGGACAATTCTGATATGGACCCGATCCACTGGACCATGCGGTCCAGATTTGACCACATCACTGCATTTCCTTCTCTCTCCTCATTCTGCATTGATGTGGCTAAATCTGGATCACATGATCCACATGGACCCGGTCCATATCAGAATTTTCCAGTAAGAAATTACTTATTAGTCTGTCTGCCATGATTCGATTCCAGATTTTTGTTGAAGCCTTTCTGTTCGTCTAATAATTAACCTCAGGGCTGTAAAATTTTCCCTTCCTCCACCACACCACACCACACCACAAGTTTCTTTTGAAGGTAAAAGAGTAAGGGATGTAAAAATAATAATAATAATATATATATATATATATATATATATATATATATATATATATATATATGAGCACCCGAGGCGATTGCTCTAGAAGAAGAGCTGAGAGTACCCTATATAGGGAAGATTGAAGCATGCCCCATGCCTGGGGAGGGAAGATAAGCCTCATAAGGAGGAGAAATTATTATGCCCCATTATGGGGAGATATAGGAATCGAACTTTATATTATATAAAAATAATAATATAAAGTACCAACTTTTTGCATTTGGCTACAGTGCTGATGTATAAGATTTTCATCACAATTAGCATACTTTTTGAGCCATTGGATTGTAACATGTTAGATCTAATGGATGTAAGGTATGCGAGTGTCACTGGTAGCCACCCACACTGGATCATTCCGCATTCAAGGATTCAATTTCCCGCGATTTCACTGGAAGCTGCCAATTTTTTTTGGACTGAAATTCAATCAATTGCAATTTTCTATCATAAATTTCTGCCTCTTTCCACAATTTCACTAATATGTCTTATAGATATTTACCAAATCTCTAAAATTTCTCCCATATATTTACTCAAATCGCCAAAATTTCTCCAATATCTTTGTAGATATTTCCATAATCTCCAAAATTTCTCCATCTCAGATTGAGATTTTTTTTCAAATTCCTTGATTTTCTCCACCAAAGATGATGAAAAGATTATTGCAGATTTCATCAAAATAAAAGAGAACAATTTTTTTAAGACAAAGGAACCAGAAAAAGTTTCTGTGATTCTGAACTTTGCATATAATAGGTATTATGAATTTGTTAGCTATTATGAATTTGTCTTATAGTTATTATATGTCATGTTAATAGCTATTATGTATTTATTTTACAGCTATTACTGTTCTTAGATTTTTCTAAACTTGAATTTAAAGGAGGCTTATGATGATAATATCAATTATCTTAGCTGATTTCTGTGAGATTCTGAATCTGTGATCTCATTGTTAAGATCCACTATTACAGTTGTTAGAAAAACATCTAACATCTTTCAAGACAAATAATATTTAACACAATTCTCACCATCTTCCATAACTGTAAAAAAAACTTACAAACTTGTTAATGACCAGAATAACTATTTAGTTATTGGAAAATCGTTGTAATTATTTCTAGGTTTTGCAATTTCTTATCACGGATTGGGGTTGCACCTTCAATTTATATAATTTGAGAAATTGATATTGGTTTAATGGTGAAAATTGTGTTGTTCAGTTTGTGGGCAATAGTTATTGAGCAGGAGGAAGGTGGGTAAGATTCCATAAATTGAAGAGATCGTGCGTTACAATTATGCTGAAGAGGAGTTATAGTGATTTAGGGTTTGAATTTTGGGGAGAAAATCAGATTGAAGGTGCAGTGGGAACGACGACGTGGGGGGAGAGGGGTTGTTCAAATATTTCTGTTCCGGTGTGGCGCGCCTTTGAAATACTTGTTGGACCGGGCTATTTTTGCATCCTTTGGATAGGTGCCTTTATAATCTAATGGCTGGCAACATGTTCTGCAGATGGGGTTCAAGCACCATAGCTGGGTCGCAACTTTCTACCCGGATTAAAAGCTTGGTTTTTACCAAATCAGCTTTTCAATTTTTGTGTGGTCTAGTCTAGTCTTCCCATGACTAATAAAGAATAGTTCTATGATGGCTTTTGTAATTCAAGATTCACTATGTCACGGAGAAAGAATTTCACTCAATTTAATTGGATTCATAAGGTTTGTCTATAGAGATATGGAGATATAAAATGTGTCCTTAACAGAAATTTTCAATCATAAAAAGATTTTGCATCATCGTTTATTAGTAGATGCCAACCCCTCTCTTAGAATTTAGTGCCAGGCCTACTTGAAGTAGGGCCATACAACCTCAACGGTTATGTAAATTTTGAGAAAGGGGTGGGGCCGGACTCAAAATGGAGCCGCTCCACTGCCCAGTTAACCATAGATTTAAACCCCCTAAAAATCATAAATGCCTTTTTCAACTTGCCGTGATCTAGTAATGTCAAATACTTATATGGGATGCTTGCCCCAGTGGAAATGGTAAGTATGACCCTGGGCTTCGGCCCAGGATCGAATCCTGTATACCCCTTCCCCTCCCCCCCGCCCCGTAAAATGTCAAATACTTTAGTTTCCCTTGCAGTTTGACTACAGTACGAAACGCTAAAAATTCCCCACGTTTTCTAATAGTTGTTGTGAAACAGGCGAGCTCACTCGTCTTTTTTTTCTTCAATCCAACAGCTGACAGATGTTCTGCACGTACGAAACACCTGTTGGCCGAGGACTTTTGACTTATCCTGCAGGCTGTATCAGTCTCTTATTTTAATAGTACCCCTCATTAGTAATAGTTTAGGAAGGCTCTTGTAAGATTGACCGTTATTAGAGAATATAAACAATTAATTCTAATATGAACTGAAGAACTGTTCTAACAATTGGCTATTTTTTAAAAACTTTTTGTCCATAAACTTGATAAAGTAATGCATATAACATTATGAAGGGCAAGGCAGCAGTCCAGTGTGGGATGAGAAGTTCACATTCAGGGCAGAGTATCCAGGGGGAGATGGTCAGTACAAGCTGGTGCTCAAAATTATGGATCATGACACTTTCTCTGAAGATGACTATCTTGGCCAAGCTACGTAAGTCGATTAAAATTTATTTGGACAGCAGTCTGTTTCAGTAATCAATGCCAAATTTTAAGTTAGGAATTCACATATTCGTTTACAAAACAAACGTGATTCAAGATGAGAATCTCAAACATAAACTCTATCTGATCCCACATGCTCAAAAATATATTCTTCTTAAGCTACACATTCCTCAATCTAATACTGGTGTACTTGCAGCATCTACTTGAAGGAGCTTTTAAAACAAGGAGTTGAGAATGGGAATGGTGAAATCCATCCTTCTAAGTATAGCATTGTCACCAAGGACCAAAGCTTCTGTGGAGAAATTAAAGTTGGATTAACTTTTACACCAAAGGTATTTTATCAACACTAAAATTTGTTACTGCATTTTAGATTATTGTCACAGGTGAAAGTGGAAATAGACAATGAGGTGATGCAAGATCTTGGGACCATTATCTGATCCTCTTCCTCAATCTTAGTTCCCTCTGATTAGATTTTCTTACATATTAGTCTTCTTGCACAGTATAAAGAACTACTATTTTCAGTGGTATTCTGTGAACAACCACTGTGTATATTCATTGCTAAAGGTTAGGTCAGTCTCCAATCTATCTGTTTCAATGATATTCTAGGAGCTGTCACTTTGTGTTTTATTGTCAAATGTTATGTCTGTCTCCCATCCATCCCTCGCCCATACCCCAACTATCGAGATGGGTTATGGTATTGTTGTATTAGTCTTCTTGCACGGTAAAACGTTTGGAAACAATATTTTTGCTGCAGGAGGGTTACAGTGAAGAAGAAAAGGACTATGGTGGATGGAAGGAGAGCGAAAACTAGTTTACCTATTAAATCGATATCTTTATACATTTTTTTTTTCTTTTTCTTTCTAATAAGAAACCCATGTCATGATGCACCAGCACAACCAGATATTTGGTTGTAATTATTAAGTTGGATTTAGAGAGCAATGCGTTCCGAAGATTATATGTAAAATGTATTAAATGTATTCGTGTAGTTATTTTATCTTTTGTAAAATGTATTAAATGTATTCGTGTAGTTATTTTATCTTTTGTATATTTTGACTTAAATAAAAGTTGTGATGCAATAATTATATTTTAAAACTAGCTTTTATTTTGTTCAATGGTTGATAATTATGAAACATTCCATTACTAATTTGATCCTTTTTTTTTTGGTTGCTGGATTTACTAATTTGATCTTCGAAACCGTACAAATTTTGATAAGTTAACATTAAAGTTGAAAAAAAAAAAGATTAGTAAAGTTGAAAATTCATGCACTTGGAAAAATGTACAATTGTGTATACCTTTAAATTTTGTTTTAAAAAAATACTCCCTCAGTCTTATTTCAATTGACCTACGTCTGTATCAAAATATTTGACACTTTCTTTAATTAACAACTATATTTGTTACTATTAAGTTCATAGTTTATCCTTAGATCCTTAATCTACTAACCATTACAATTAATACAACTTGTTTCAAGATAAAGGCATTTATGATTTTTACCAGGTCAGGCCACCAATAATAAATTAGGGAACTCAAACTGGTTAT
This sequence comes from Vinca minor, assembly GCA_026122235.1. NCBI lineage: Eukaryota > Viridiplantae > Streptophyta > Magnoliopsida > Gentianales > Apocynaceae > Vinca > Vinca minor. Next base: position 1,033,920 of record JAOCZM010000278.1, on the reverse strand, counting down.
TTGTTTCAGAATTTATCTCAGAAGATGTGAAAATAAATTATATGTGAGAGAATCGTAATTGTAAAACAAATTGAAAATATTGGGTCAGAATAGTGCCCAAACCTGCCCGAGTTGAAATTGGGCTTAATGAAATGTACAAATAAATATAAACCGTAAACTTAAATATCAGCCGTCTTAGCTCAGCTGGTAGAGCGCGTGGCTTTTAACCACGTGGTCGTGGGTTCGATTCCCACAGACGGCGTTTTGTTTGTTGCCATTGTTTTTAATACTTTTGTGTTCTCTATCATTGGGCTCGTCCATATATTGGGGAGAAGTTTTATTTTGGTAGATAAGTAACTTTAAAAGTTACATCCAAACAAATATATACAATACACGTAGAAATATATAGGGACGTTTTCCAACATCACTCTCCTCAAACATACTCTTCCCGCCATAGCTTTTTTTCCAATTGTTTTCAGCCCAATCAAAGACTATTGATAGGTTCTTGAAGAGGGAATGAGAATCCCCCATGAAGTACCAAGGAAAGAACGAAAAGGGAAGAGAAAATGGGTAGAGAAGGGGTTATTGAAGAGGAAATGAACAATGAAAATACCATTTGAGGTTCAAATAAGACTTGAGAGGAAAGATGAAGGGAGTTTCATATTGCAGCAACGACCGACAATGAGAGGTGACGGGCCTTGGTAAGAAATGGGAGAAAAAAAAAATGAAAGAACAAAGTCTTAAATTAGCAGACTTCTCAGAACAATTCTAAGAGAAAAGCACTATTTATACCCGTTAAGTATCTTTGAAAGGCAAGTTATGACCCTTAATTTTTTTGGGTGCCAAAATTACACTTGGAAATTTACGATGTGCTATTTCTAGACAAATTGGGCGCCAATCGGCGAACCACACGTTTGCCTTGTACGTGTGAGAAGGCAGGGGCAAAATCGGAACATCAGAATCAACAAAATGAGTATGATCCAACCCATTACTGTCCCGAACAAAACACCGACCCATGACCCATATAATTCACAATTTTTAAAGAAATTTTACAGACTAATCGACACTAACCCTAAAGAGGCGATTTTCTTCCTGCCAAATCACACACCCTAGCAAAGCAACTGAAGAATTGAATCGTCGCTTCGATGGTGAGAATCAAGCTTCGGCCTGTACAAGAGAAAGATAATCCCAATCCACGATATGGTGAGTTACGAGTTTGAAAATTATGAGTGTTTAGGGTATTTTGAGACTTGGTTTGATGAAATTTGTTTGTTTGTATGGTTATTTTGTCTATTTTTTGGGTTTTCGGAGTTGTGTTAGGTGTATGTATATTGTCTGATTGTAAGTTTTTTGTCTGTTTGTTGTATTCTTGTTTGCTGAGTTGTTTTCAATTCTTTATTTTGATTTGTAGGACATTCTGGTTATTTTACTCTTAAAATACATCATGGTGGTAAGTTGGATGGTTGGAAAACCAATTCAGTATATGAAAGTGGTACCGTAGACATATTTGACTACTGCCATAAGGACAATTTCAAATATGACAAACTACTTTATTGTTATAGAGAAATAGGTGTGATGAGGGTTAAAGAGTCATGGTTTTGTTTGGAAACTGGTGGTGGGGACAAAATGATGCTGCCTATATTATCTGAGCTGGACATGTCTATAGTATCTCTTAATGGGGGGTTTGAGTGGTGAGATGGTTATTTTTGTCCAACCTTATAATCAGAAGTCCATTTTGCCTAAATTTAAAAGAACTGAAGGTAAAGGGGAGGGGACCAGTGCATTAAAAAGTAAATGTGAGGGGTCCAGTGCAATAAAAAGTAAAGGGGAGGGGACCAGTGCATTAAAAAGTAAGAGTGTGGGGTCTAAAGGTCTGAAAATTGGTGAAAATAAAGAGAAAAGTACTACAAGTGGGGGGACATGTGATATTCAATGTGCTGTTGTGGGAAACAATGATAAAGTAGAGGATTTTGATGTGCCAGTAGAAGATTTTGAGGGTGATGTTGAAGTCGAAGTTGTGGATGCTGGTGTGGAAGAAGATGAAGCTGTTTCAAACCATATTTTGTCTGAAAATTTTGATGTTCCAATAGAAGATTTCCAGGTTCCAGTATCAAATTTTGAGGGTAATGTTGAAGTTGAAGTTGTGGATGCTGGTGTAGGAGAAGATGAAGCTTTTTCGGGACCATCTTTTGTCCGAAAAATGAGATTGATGAGGAGGAACTGCATATATGGAGATCTAGTAGAGATATCAACATAGAATCTGATTGGGACAACCTTGAAAAGGATCCAATTGAGGACATTGCAAGTCCTGATAATGGTGGGAATGGAAGTGTTCCAGAAAACCCCACAAATGAGCCAAGTCAAACAGTTAGGACTCAAACTCAAAGTGTCAAGAATACTGCAAGAAACAAGAAGGCTGATGATCTTGAAGAGCTAGTAGATTACAATTCAGACTATTTAAGCAGTGGAAGTTCAAGTTCTGAATCAGATGAAGACTTTGAAGAAATGCATGAAGACAAAACCACAGGGTAAAGTTACTAGTGTCCCTTATTTGTCCACTTGATGTCTTATTTTAAGTTGTATATAATAAACTTAATATTTTGTTCCACTTGACAGGAGATCTGTATTCAGACCTGAAATAAATGGAAAAATTCCACAATTTTCAATTGGCCAAGAATTCCCTACAAAGACTCTTCTCAAAGAAGCAATTGTTCAGCATAGGGTCAATGAGCAAGCAAGGGTCGTTTTCAAGAAAAGTGATAAGAGAAGGGTTGAAGCAAAGTGTATAGGTCCTGGTTGTGAATGGAAGCTGAATGCATTTAGAGTTGATGTGACACCAGACTTTCAAATTACAAGTCTGGTAAATGAACATAATTGTGGAAAAAGTGGGTATGTTAGAATAGTAAACCCTCAATACCTAGCTAAGAGATATGTGGATGTGTTTAGGACTGTAAATGGTATGGCTGTGAAAGACTTTATTGCCAAAGTCTATACAGATACTTCAATCAATATCTCCAGATTTACAGCCTTTAAAACTAAGAGAAAAGCAATGGAAATTATTGAGGGGTCCAAGCTTGACCAGTATGAAAAGCTGTATGACTATATTGCTGAGTTGGAGAGGGCTGATCAAGACAACTTCATTAAGATGATGGTGGAGAAAGATGATGATGGCAGGGAAGTGTTTTTGAGATTTTACATGGGGTTGGGGCTATGAAGAAGGGGTGGAAATCTGCTTGTAGGACTGTGATAGGGTTAAATGGTTGCCATTTGAGAGGGGCACATTCTGGTGTTCTTTTAACTGCTGTTGGTGTGGACCCTAATAACTGTTTGTACCCCCTTGCTTTTGCAATATGTGAATGAGAGAATACTGAAACCTGGGAATGGTTCCTCTTGTATCTGTGTGAGAATTTGGCCCTTGAAGATGAAACTCTAACTATTATTTCTGATAGACAAAAGGTTAGACTCATTATTTATGTGTGTATTTTTTTGTTTTTTTGGTATCCTTACTAATTATTTTTCTGTTTTTTTTAAGGGGCTTATTGGTGTCATTCAAGACCTGTTTCCAAGATCTGAACACAGGTTCTGTGTAAGACACCTGCACAACAATTTTAAGAAGCTTCATCCAGGTAATGCTCTTAAGGATTTGGTTTGGGCATGTGCAAGATCAACACATGTGAACACTTACAGGGATAATCTAAAAAAAATTAAGGACTTAGATGTTGGAGCATGGGAATGGTTAGTGCAGACTACTGATCCACACAATTGGGTTAGGGCTTACTTCAGACAAAATTCTAAGCGCGATTTGTTATTGAATAATCTGTGTGAGTCCTTTAATAGTATCATTTTGCATGCAAGAACCCTTCCAATTCTTTCATTGTTAGAAAACATTAGAACATATATGATGACAAGAATGGAGACAAAGAGAGAGTGGATGAGTAAACAGCAAGGCAAAATCTGTCCTAAAGTTAATAAGTATGTTGAAAAGTTGAAGGGAATGGTAAAAGACTACATACCAAGAGGGGCAGGGGATAGACAGTATCAAGTAGAGCAAGTCTGGGGGGAAATTGTAGTTGATCTAGGTAAGAAAGAATGTGTTTGTAGGAAATGGCAATTATGTGGCATTCCATGTGTGCATGCTATAGCTTGTATTATGGTTGTGGGTGATGATGTTTCTGATTATGTTCATGAATGTTACCACATTAGCACCTACCTAAGAGCTTATGCCCCAATTGTCTCCCCCATTAATGGCCCTTCTTTATGGCCAAGAACTGGGAAAAATGGTCATTTACCTCTAAGATCAAGAAAACTACCAGGCAGGCCCAAAAAATTGAGGAGGGTTGAAAAGGAGCCTGCTACAGATGATCCAGTGCCAAAAGTAGGTCTGCAAAAACTGCAAAGAAGGGTTAAAGGGATAAGGTGTAGCATATGTAAAGTACTTGGCCATAATGCAAGGGGGTGTAAGGTGGGAATGGTTAATGTTGAAGAAGGTGGGGGAGGTGATTTGCATCAACCAAATGATGTTATTGTCCAACCAACAAATATGAATAGGTGCAGCTACTGTCACGAATTAGGACATAACATTAGGGGTTGTTCTGTTAAGCATGAGGATTTGAGACAACAAGCTGAGGATGAAACAGATATGGTGGATGAACCCGACCTAACTTTTGAGATGGAATTGGAGCAAACTATGCAGGAGGCTGAACTGACTTTGCAAAGCCAAGCAAGCACTGTCACTCAAACTGGAGTTAATCAGGTAAAATTTATTACATGTAGAGCAGTGTACTTTAAATTGCTATGACTAATTGTTATTTCTTATTTATTTTAGATTGCCAACAACAATAGAACAACTCAAGAAGACCCAATTCAACGACAAACTTTAGCTAGAAGGGCAGGAAAGTTCATTGTCAGAAGAGGATCTACTTAAAAAGCAAACAACTAAAGATTGAAGGAGAGCACTGACTTTAGGCAATGTAATATTTTGCAGTGTACTTAAGGATATGTCAAAACTAAAGGCTATGCCATTTTTTGCTTGTCTTTTGGATATGTAGTCTTTTGTTAGTCTTTTGGATATGATAACTTTTAAAACTATGATATATTTTGATGATCTCTTTTTGAATGTTTACTTGCAATTATGAGCTAAACTGTTGAAGGCCAATTATGCACAATTTTTTTTTGAAACAAGTTGAACCAAAACCATAATAATCTCCATTACAGGTACCAGACTAAAATATTTTTCTACAACTTGCAAGCTCTATGAGCAAATACACAATGATTATCAACATCATAAAACACAAAACAATTGATACTTGGCAACACATCTTCATAATTTCCATACTCTCCTTGCCATCCTGTACAAATTTCTTCGGCTCCATTCTTGAAGATTTGTAGCTCCCAATTTCCAAATTCGTGTCTTCATCTAGAAATTCAATCCATTCAAAAAATCCGCACCCACCGTTTGTCTGAACACAGCAAACGAATTCAAAACCATAAAAAATTAATCAAAATCACTTTTCAACACCAATACACCATTGATACAAGCTGAAATTAACACATACCTTAGGTTGCTCACACACATTGAACATCCTATTTGGATTTAAGGCTGTTCTTGATGTTCGGGTAACAACCAATTTAGGAGGATTGCATCTACAATAGGATTGAGGTTTGAACGATTAGGCTCGGTTGGATCTTCTAGAAATGGAGGAGGAGCTGGAAGCCATCGTTGACATGGGAGAAATATGTTGATTTTGTATTGGGTTTTATTTTGGAATGGAGAAGGAGCTAGAAGCCAGTTGTAAGGTTGAAGACGTCCTTGTTTTTCCGATTTTGCCCCTGCCTTCTCACACGTACAAGGCAAACGTGTGGTTCGCCGCTCCAATCCGCCGGATTCCGCCCAATTTGTCTAGAAATAGCACATCGTAAATTTCCAAGTGTAATTTTGGCACCCAAAAAAATTAAGGGTCATAACTTGCCTTTCAAAGATACTTAACGGGTATAAATAGTGCTTTTCTCCAATTCTAATTATTCACACTCAAATTGTCCATAGAATGTTGGATGTTTTTCTAGAAATCTGATAAATTAATTAATTTCTGGATAGAAATTCTGCACTGAAAAAAAAATTAAAAGTCACGACTTTGGAAAACTAATTTACGATTTGGAAAATAATTTACTGACTCGAATAAATAAATTTTTGGACGAGAATCGAAGACAAACAATACTAAAACCTTAACTAGGTATTTTGATTGATTCTGGGACGAGACAACGACGTGCCACTTCCCCTTAAGTTCTATATGTCCGAGCCTTTTGACCGCTTCAGCACACTTGAACACGTAACTCCAAGGTACAACGTCCAAACACACTGATTCTTTGAAGCAGAAAGAAAAACAGCACCTTCGAATCTTAACAGTATAAAACTCTTCCGCAGAATGCTTATGAAGTGCAAGAATGAATATGCAGAATGCAAGAGGGAGAGGGAAATTTTTCGGGGTACATATTCTGGTAGCCAAGACTGCCTTTTATAGGCTTCAAATCTCATACCAGTAACAACTCAAGAATTACTCAGGCCATTATCTGTCGTTATTACGATCAAAATCATTACTTCGTAATGAATTACAAGACCATATGAGACCGACCATTACTATCGCCATAAACAACAATAATCGTCATTGTTAAACCCCTTCTGCAGCTTTTGAAATTCAAAAAGAAAAATAAATACCAGATGTAAAAACGTGGCTGATCAGGCCCGCGTAATTTTGTCCGGCATTCGTGTACGCAGGTCGCGCCTGCACACAAGTTCAAGCTATTTTGGCAACCTCAGACCTTTCGTTTGCAGGGCGCACACGAGGTTATCACTTTAGGCATAATAATGGTAATACAATTTAAACCCATGTTAATCACTTTAACATATAAAGTGATTTTCTCTTTCATGGGTTTCCTATGTGGGATGTGAGTTTAAAACCCCATTTACCACATTTCATCCACCCCACTTTATACCAATTTATCATTCACACCAAGAATTGGTTTTCTCACATGTTATATATCATCGCGAAGCTTGCACAACCCACTTCGTGATAAACTCCATAACATTCAAAACCGAGCGGTGTAAAATATAAATATATTAGCTCAAATATGTCCTCACGGCACATTAATTCTTTGAGAAAAGCAATTTCTCCAACAATCCCCCACATGAATGAAAATCTTTTAAAAAATGCACATGAAATGCAATGCAAGAGTTCGGCGAGAATTCGTTGCATCGAGATAGGTAGTTGTTAGCTTTGAACCTTCCCTAGTGAAATACCATCGGATACACTTGCTAACCCGAGTGGGACGCGATGCCTTGAATCGTTTCGAGCGCTTTTGTGTGTATCAAGACAATGATACTCACACAACGATTTCTATACTCGTTAAACGATTCTTTCGTTGTTGTCCATTTCGACCCTGATCGCCTTGGAAATGTTCATCGAATGCTCTAGAGATTTAGCTTTCTAAAGTCATCTCATAGAAGTGGCCCCTTCACATTCGATATAGGTGATCTCTTATTTAGAAGTATCCTGTCATACTTCACGTGATACGTATAAGGATAATTGAAAAGCTTTCGCTTTATCCTCCAATGGGACAGAGTTTATCACTCTTTCACCTTAGGAATGAGATGGGAACTCATTTTCCCGAGTGCTTTGTACGACTCCCCACAATTCGGTTGTCCCTTTGAACTCGCAATTGGGCTTTACAATTCAGTAGGGTTGCCATCATGAGCGAGTAATCAATTTTACGGGCTTCACCCCCATTCCCTCGATGAAATCTCAACAAGATCTCTCGTTAGACCTTTTGTTAATGGGTCCGCTATATTTTCTTTGGATCTCACAAAATCCAAAACTATAACACCTGTTTTCAAAAGTTTCTTTACTGGATTTATGTCTACGACGTATATGTCTAGACTTCCCATTATACACATTAATCGTTGCTCTACCAATAGTCGACATGCTATCACAATGTAAGCTAACCGGGTGGCATTGGTTTTGAAAACATTGGAACATCTTCCAAAAATCCACGTAACCATTCGACCTCTTCGCTTTGCTAGATCCATTGTTATGAATTCTGATTCCATAGTTGATCTCGCAATACAAGTTTGTTTGCATGATTTCCATGAAACCGCTGCACCTCCAATTACAAAAATGTATCTGCTTGTGGATTTTATATTTTTGAAATCTGCTATCCAATTTGCATCAGTGTACCCTTCAAGTACAGCTGGATATCTAGTATAAAATAATCCATAGTTAGCGAGTGTACCTTATATATCTAAGTACTCTAACTAACGCTCTCCAATGCTAATAATCGAGATTACTTGTATACCTCGCCGCCTATTGATCGCGTTTGCAATATCTCGGTCTAGTACAGATCCCATGAGATACATTAGATCGCCTATGATCCTAGAATATTCAAGTTGTCGCACTCATTCTCCACGATTCTTGTGAAGATTAGCACCTACTTCCATAGGTGTTCTCGCAATTAAATCACTTCCTTTATCAAACTTGTCTAATATTTTTTTCAATATAATGACTTTGAGAAAGTGAATATCCATCCCGATGTTTTTGTAATCTTCATTCCAAGTATTACATCAAGCATGTCCCATATCCTTCATATCGAAGTTTTGAGACAACAATTTCTTGGTAACTTTAATATTTTCTTTGTTACCAATAATTATCATGTCATCTACGTAGAGACGGACTATTACATAATCGTCTTTGCTTCCTTTCACGTAGACACATTTATCACTCTGGGTTTATTTGAAAACCTATTGATAGCATTACACTATCAAATTTCTCATGCCATTGTTTAGGTGCTTGTTTTAATCCATACAGTGATTTAACAAGTCTACACACTTGTTCTCTTGGCCTCGGAACAACATACCCTTCGAGGTTGTTCCATATAAATTTCTTCTTCCAGTTCTCCGTTAAGAAAAGCTGTTTTCACATCCATTTGATGGATCTCCAAATCAAATAAGGCTGCAAAAGCAATTATTAGCCCGATTGACGTTTTTCTAGATACAGGGGCATAAGTGTCAAAATAATCGACACCCTCAGTTTGTCTGTATCCTTTAATTACAAGTCTTGCCTTGTACTTGTCAATTGTACCATCAGGTCTAATCTTTCTCTTAAAGATCCATTTGTGACCTAATGCTTTACTACCTGGTGGAAGTTCCACAAGTTCCCATGTATGGTTTTGAAGAATTGAATTTATTTCACTATCAATTGCTTCTTTCCATAAGTCTGAATCTGGAGGAGTAATTGCTTCTCTATAAGTCAAATGATCATTTTCTAACAAGTAAGTTAGAAAATCTGGACCAAATGACTTTTCCCTTCTAGCTCTTTTGCTACGTCTGGGTTCTTCAACTTCTTCTCGAAGTTCTTTTTCCCCCACAATCTTCTCAACATGATTGTTTTTAGGGTCTAAGCTTGAACGCTTAATGTAAGGAAAAATCCCTTCAAAGAAGGAAGCATCCTTAGCCTCAATAATTGTATTTACATGCACTTCAGAGTTATCTGATTTATGCACTAAAAATCTGTAAGCACTACTATCCTGGGCATATCCTATAAACACACAATCTACCATTTTAGGTCCTATCCTCGTCCTCTTAGGGGGCGGAATTGGAACCTTTGCTAGACATCCCCAAACTTTTATGAACTTATAAGAAGGTGCATGACCTTTCCATAATTCATAAGGAGTTTTATCTAGTCTCTTATGTGGTAGTCTGTTTAGGATGTGATTTGCGGAAAGCAAAGCTTCCCCCCACAAATTCTGGGTGAGCCAGAACTTATTAGCATTGCATTCATCATCTCTTTAAGAGTTCTGTTTTTGCGCTCTGCTATTCCATTTTGTTCTGGAGTATAGGGAGCAGTTGTTTGATGAATTATTCCACTTTCAGGACACAACTGTTAAAATGGAGATACATATTCTCCACCCCTATCACTTCTTAGCCCTTTAATTTTCTTGCCAAGTTGATTTTCAACTTCAACTTTATAATGGCTAAACATAGTTATTGCTTCGTCTTTACTTCTCATTAAGTAAATGTTAGCCCTAAGGGCGATCGAACTCGGTTTTTGATAATGGACAAACACTTGATGTTGTGTCTAATGTTTATATCTTTGTGATAGAATATCGGAACATATATTGGAAGCTCTAAGTACTTCAATCAAGCCATGATCAAGATTCAAAGTCGTATTATTCAAGGCTTATTTATCAAGATTGAAGATTGAAGACTTAGGTTTGGTTAGATTAGCTTTGTCATTATAAGTCTTTATCTTATATAGCTCTAACCAAAGCTCTCATGAACATAAGCTCTACACTCTAGTCTTGCATGTTTTCATAAGCACGTTTTCAAAAGGCTTAGTTTTCGAAATGATCCTTAAATGTGTGCGTATCTTAAAAGCCTTTGTTTTCTTAGTCTAAGTCCTTTAAAATGGTTTTCCAAGTGTTCTTACTTGTTACCTTTTAGGAAAACCTTTTAGACTTCAAAAGATTTCAAAACGTGTGAAAAATAAGCTTAGAAGTTCGGTCAACCGAGCCAAGGTCGGATCAACCGACCAGTTACTGAGACTTGGAAGAAGTTCACTTCGGTCGACCAAGAAGGGGTTCGGTCGACCGACCCTGCTAAAGTGGATCCGAACTTCTGAGTTCGGTCAACCGAACTCTGTTTTAAACTAGCCATTTTTTGACCGTTGGAGAGTCGTTTTTCAGCCAATTTTGAAATGTATATATACTCCAAAGCTTGAGAATCATTCTAGGGCTTGCATATCAAATATTCATTGATTTCTCATCAAGCCAAAAACACTCTCAAAGTAAATGCTCTTCATTTCTATGATCTAAATCATTCAAGAGCAATTTTCAAAAGCAAGACAAAGAGTGGAATTCATATGTTCAAATAGCTATAAATTGTTGTACTTCAAAGGTATATTTCTCACTTATAAGAGTGATCAATCTTGTTCTTTAAACATTCAATTCCCTTTCTAAGTGATTGGGTAATTCTTGTAAAAGTCCTACTTTGTGTGGGCAATTTGTAAAGTCCTACTTTGTGTGGGCAAGCTCTTAGTGAGTTTTTCATTGTGTGGTTGTGTTGTAAAACTCTTAGTGAGTTAGCCACATTTGTAAACATTCTTCTTAGTGAAGTTGTTTGAAATCCTTGGGTGCGACTCAAGGTAGTGGATGTAGATTCTAAGTGAATCGAACCACTCTAAATCCTTTGTCTTGTTGTTGGGTTTTGCATTGCTATTATTCATCTTGCTTAAACTTGCAATAGCTTTGTAAAGAATCGAAAAAGTTTACAAGAAAACATAGCAAAATCTTGTGCAATCATCAATAAAAGTGATGAAATAACTTTTACCGCCTCTTGATTGCACATATTTTAAATCACATACATCAGTGTAAATTAAGTCTAAGGGTTCTGAACTTCTTTCAATTGAATGAAAAGAGGATTTAGCTAGCTTTGCCTCAATACAAGTCTCGCACTTGTAATTTTTATCAATGTTAAATTTTGGAAGTAAGTTTAATGAAACTAATTTTTGTATACTTTTAATATTTACATGACCTAGTCTATCATGCCATAAATTAAAAGACTCAACAGAATAAGCAAATTTAATATCTTTATTAGCCTCTTGGGCAATTTTCCCAGCTGAGCTAGTGGAAGCCTCAGTTACATTAGCGCTAATTGGCTCAGTACATGGTAGTACAATCATTACATTCATTTTAAATAAAGTACCAGCTAAATACCCTTTTCCCACAAAGGCACCACTCTTGGTAAGAATAAACTTGTTTGCTTCAAAGACAAGTCTAAAACCTTTGTTGTTCAGCACTATTCCCGAAATGAGGTTCTTTCGGATCTCTGGCACATGGCACACATCAGTCAGAGTCACCTCCTTTCCAGATGTCATCTTTAGGACAACAGTGCCCTTTCCCTCTATTTTGGAGGTCGCAGAGTTCCCCATATAGCAGACTCCATCTTCCACAGCTTGGTATGTCTTGAACATCCATTTATTAGTACAGATGTGACTAGTAGCCCCCGTATCAACAAACCACTCTTTTTGGTTGCCTCCAACCAAGTTTACCTCTGAAACGACAACTACCAGATGCATATATTCTATTCCAGAGCCCAGTCTTCCATCTTCTGCCACATTAACTTGGGCAGTTTTCTGATTCTGGTTCTTGTTCCCAGCACCAGGATTTCTCTTGTTCTTGTTAGTTACCGTAACTCGACTGCGGCAATCCTTTGCTTTGTGGTTAGGTTTACCACACACATAGCAGGTTCCCGTAAACTTGGAGTTTGAACCCTTTGACTCATTTGGACACTTTCTCTTAGCGTTATTCCTTGAGTTTTGAGTTTCAACTACATTAGCCTTAGCCACAGAGCTACTAGGCTTATGACTCATTTTTCTTGAGTCTTGTTCTATCCTCAGTTTCAACATTAGATCTTCCAGAGTCATTTCCTTCTTCTTGTGTTTCAGATAATACTTGAAATCATTCCAAGAAGGAGGGAGCTTCTCAATCAACAACGCCACTTGTAAAGAGTCGTTGATTCCCATGCCCTCGCTGGCAAGATCGTGATATATCTTTTTGAAGCTCTTCACTCTGTTCAAGAACAGACTTTCCATCCACCATTCTGAAGTCATGGAAACGAGCGGCTATAAACTTTTTGGACCCCGCATCGTCCACAATATATTTTTTCAGTAGAGATTCCCATAAATCTTTTGCTGTACTTTTTTCATAGTACAACTGATAAAGGGAATCATCTAAGTTCATTAATATACTGTGCCGACAAAGATAGTCCGCACTTAGCCACGCTCGTATCGTGGTTTCAGATTGAGGATCATTACTATCCTCCACCGGTTTATCCTCAGTGATAAACCGAATAAGATGTTGAGTGGTAAGGAAAAACATAACTTTTTCCTTCCACAACTTAAATTTGCTGCCACCCTTAAACTTCTCGGGTTTGTCAAACTGCCCAAACTGAATTGGCCGGTTTGGCATGGCAGCCACAAACGGTGGAAAGACGGTCTCAATACCGCCTGTCTGATTACCGAAATGAGGAACAGCTGTAGTTGGTACTCCAACTGGAACATTACCGGAACCAGAACCACTCTCTGTTGCAGCAGTTTGATTTTCAGTATTGGCCATTTCTATAATAAAAAACAGAACACAAGTTAGTAAATAATTAATAGAAATAACACCAAAAATTAAACACAGAAAAATCAGTACAATATAGAACTTAAGACTGTTGGATATTTTTCTAAAAATCTGATAAATTAATTAATTTCTGGATAGAAATTCTGCACTGAAAAAAAAAATTAAAGTCTGCACTGGAAAACTAATTTCTGGACTGGAAAATAATTTCTGCACTGAATAAATAAATTTTTGGACAGAAACTGAAGACAAACAATACTAAAACCTTAACCGGTATTTTGATTGATTCCTGGACGAGACAACAGCGTGCCACTTCCCCTTAAGTTCTATATGTCCGGCCTTTTGACTGCTTCCGGCACACTTGAACACAGAACTCCAAGGTACAACGTCCAAACACACTGATTCTTTGAAGCAGAAAGAAAAACAGCACCTTCGAATCTTAACAGTATAAAACTCTTCAGCAGAATGCTTATGAAGTGCAAGAATGAATATGCAGAATGTAAGAGGGAGAGGGAAATTTTTCGGGGTGCATATTCTGGTAGCCAAGACTGCCTTTTATAGGCTTCAAATCTCATACCAGTAACAACTCAAGAATTACTCAGCCATTATGCTGGCTGTTACAGTCAAAATCATTACTTCGTAATGAATTACAAGACTGTAACAGACCAGCCATTACACTGCAATAAACAACAATAATGATGTTGTTAAACCCCTTCTGCAGTTTCAGAATTCAAAAAGAAAAATAAATACCAGATGTAAAAACGTGGTTGATCAGGCCCGCGTAATTTTGTCCGGCATTCGTGTACGCAGGTCGCGCCTGCACACAAGTTCAAGCTATTTTGGCAACCTCAGACCTTTCGTTTGCAGGGCGCACACGAGGTTATCACTTTAGGCATAATAGTGGTAATACAATTTAAACCCATGTTAATCACTTTAACATATAAAGTGATTTTCTCTTTCATGGGTTTCCTATGTGGGATGTGAGTTTAAAACCCCATTTACCACATTTCATCCACCCCACTTTATACCAATTTATCATTCACACCAAGAATTGGTTTTCTCACATGTTATATATCATCGCGAAGCTTGCGCAACCCACTTCGTGATAAACTCCATAACATTCAAAACCGAGCGGTGTAAAATATAAATATATTAGCTCAAATATGTCCTCACGACACATTAATTACACATTAATTCTTTGAGAAAAGCAATTTCTCCAACATAGAATTATGAATTTAACTATTTCTTAATTTACCATTTACCTTTGGTGGGAACTGTGGTTGGGAATTAATTAACTAATGGGATGGGCAATCTGCAGATGAATGTGGGATGACAATGGAGTGCATGAGAAAATTTTGGCCTCTAAAGTTTGAATTTCAAAGAATATTTGGAAAAAAAAATTAAATTTGATTTTCTCCCGCAAATTGTAGAGGTTAAAAATTGAATTTAAACGAATATTTGAAAAAAAAATTTGAATTTAAATTTCTCCCGCCATTTTTAGAGGTCAAAAATTGAATTTCTCTTGCCAAAAGTGAGACCAAACCAAGCCAAACCCAAACCAAACTTTATCGAAGTACACCCATAAATTGGTCCTGTTCCATAATAAAACTTCTCCCCTAAGAAGATCCTATTGGAGCTAAAAAGTACTCCACCCCATTCAAAACTGCTCTTAAAGTTTTGATGAATTATATGACAAAACAAGTTTAAAGTCTGTAATTTCATTAAGGAAAATGATTAACTCCTAGAATTTTGGGGATAGAAATCCTAAACCCCCAAATTGAGGGTGTTAAATGAATATCTTATCCCCTGCTGGTATAAGAGATTCACCCAACTATAAGGGCAAAAAGGTCCGGAAACTATTTTAGTCAATATTTTAGTCAATAATTCTAGTAGCCTAGCAAGGTCCTTGCATTAATTAATTCTTATCAACCAACCAATTATCTCTTGAATTGCATTGGAAGTTTTTAGTTGTAATTACACTAATAGTATTAAATGTGTTTGAAAGTAATGGTAAAATTGGAAGATTAAAATTAAATGTAATTTTATTTTAGAAATAGAATAATTAATTTGTGATAAATAAAAAAAAATTAAGACAGAAAATATTTTACTTTTATAATTTCCGGACAAAGATTTTAAAATGAAATACCAAACCAAAAACAAGAGTGGAAATGTAAAACTAAAATTGAAATTTATATGGAAGAATGTGCAATAAACCGAAATGAATCCAACTTTTTTTTTAAAAAAAAAGGAAAAAAGGAAAAAAAATGTACAATTACCGAAACAGCTTCGAAGACCGAGCTCAGAAACGAGGACAAGTAGAAACAGTTATAAGTAGCACGTGAATCTTCAATTGACACCCTGGGCCACCACCACTTGTCTCTCTTACCTGCGGTGCAAAAATAAAAAATGCTATTATATTGATATTTTATTGGTACTTTGGAAGAATTGAATTATGATAAATGAGTCTAGATTGAGTTACTGATCCTCCTCTGGCTGTTGCTATCGAGACATGAAACTTTATCGAGATGAAGATGCTCCTATGTCAATTACTAGTCCACATGTACCAAACGATCTACGATTTCAATTCTTTCGTATTTTAGCAGTAACATATTGTTTCATGGAGGTCAAGAGAGTTGAGGGATGACATACCTTGAGTCACTCGCTTTCATTAGGCGAACAAGGTAGTCGTACTGGAAGATGTGGCTGGTCTTTTCCTGTTGGGATGTACTATTAAATCTAAATTGGGGTTATCCGCTAATTGAAAGATGAAACATACCCAAAATACGCAGTAACATCTCGAAGACGAAGCATTTCGTCGATTACTACGCCCTTCCTCGTCTTTGGGTGCCTAGGTATCCACCGAAAGCTTTGGAACTCAATATACATGGTCAAATACCCCCGTGGCTCTTCTAGCGAGGAGAAAACAACTAGAACTCGTAAAGCTTGCTCAACCTGCAAGAACTTTTACTAAAACAATGAACCCTGAAGACCCTATTCAATAGCATCAATCCCCTTAGAGGGCTAAAAAACAGGAAACTCCAATGCGAGTATTTTTTTAATATATGTCGCAAATTTTTAGACAGATGTTATCTCTTATGTAACTTAAAATATTTAACACATATTTTACGTAACATATATTACAAAACTAAAAAAGGTGTTTGCTCTAAAAAAAAATTAGTCCGTCAAATTTTTGAATCCAGTAATAAACAAATATTCCCTCCGTCCCAAATTATGTGTCCACTTTGTATTTTGCACGTGAATTAAGGTTTCATCAAATTTCATAGTGGAATATGGTACAATGTCAAATATGACCCTATTTAATATTACTCTAATTTAATTCTACATCCTCTTCTCTCTATAGCATTCTCTCTCCAACATTTAATGTAAGGGTTAGAATTGGAAAAACTGTAATTAATGAGCCCTTTATTTAGAAAGTGGACAAATAATTTGGGACAAATTAAAAAGGAAATGTTGACAGTTATTTTAGGACGAAAGGAGTATTCAGTATTTATTAAACATTTAGTATTAGTACCATATCTGGACTTCTTCATTTTTTTTTACCAAGTATCTCCCTTTTTTTTTTTTATTCGGAGGGGGAAGGGAGTGTCGAACCTGGGACCTTACAGTCCCAGACAGAGTGCTCCCCTCTGGGGCTGCCAATTTCTTGACAGTATCTCCCTTCTTTATTATTCAACAAAAAAAAAAATCTCCCTTCTTTATTACAGTCCTACTCTGCCCCCTCCCACCACTTACGGGAAGGTTTGACATGGGGTGGACCCAATAAGTCCGACTCACACTTCTCTCACACAAATTTAGATAAAATCGACTTACAAAATAGGTCTCACAAACCTCCATATCTCAGAGATATCACAAAGTGCGCCCACAGCGATTTTTCCCCACCACTTACTACTAGTATTACTATTGAGTCTACTCTGAAGCTCCTGCATCTGCCAACGCATCGTGAAAACCAAAGTAAAGCTCACTTTCTCATTTTCACCACCACCTACTATACTAGATTTCTCTTCTCTTTTCATTTATTTTATCACTCAGTTAATTATTTTTTTCCACATCTCCAAACAGTGAAGAAGAAAGAAAAGAGGGATAAAGAAGGAGATCTCTCCGTCCGTCTAAGCGGTTCCCCTAATTCAGAGCGGTGAATAATAAAAATCCAGCATTTTAATATTTAATTCCTTTGAATTTGAATTTTATTTTCTTCCTCTGCATTTTTTTATATTTGAATTGCATGTTCGGTTCATTTAATTTGTGTTTTCTGCGTTAATTTCGTTGTTCCGGAATTAAAGGAAGTTCATTTTCTGCATTTTTTTGTTGTTCTGATTTTGTTTTCCAGACAAGTTTTTGTTTTTCATTTGAACTGCATGTTCTGTTCACTTAATTTGTGTTTTCCGGTGTTATTTGGTTGTTCAAAACATAATTTGAAAATTTTCTGTTTCAATTTGGACGTTTTCTTATTGATTGTGGAATGTAGTTGTTTCATGCAAAAGAAATTTCAGAATTTAGCTTTTGGATGCCGGAAATTTGAAATGGATACTCCGGCTGTATATGGATTTTATTTTTTTATTTTTTTATTTTTTTGGTGAATTGGCGATACATGAACGACTCTGCTGATGCGGGAGCCTTGTGCACTGATATGACCTTTTTTTGGCGATATATGAACGAGTCATTAGTTACCTGTAAGGTCTTTAGCATAAAGCGGTAAAGATTGACTAGCTTTCGTTTTCGAGTAGCATATCCTACAATCTTTTTGGCCAAAGATTGAAACTTTGGTTGAATTCTTGTAGTTTCTTTGTGACCGACTCCCAATTGAAATGTTTATTCAATTGAAGAAAAAAAGGAAAATTATTTTGGAACATTACACACTTGATTTCAGTAAGTTTAAGGTTTTAGAGCTCAACATCAATGCCCAGTGCTTCTTTTTTTTTTTTTTTTTTTTTTTAATTTTTAATTGATAAAGTTAAATTCGTCACATTCATAGACATCTCAAATTCGTTTGGTTGAGTTGTTGCTGGACAAAGCTTGTTTCTTTATTTCTTTCATTCTTATAATCCGATATCAACTTCCAACTGTAAACGAAATTGTTCATTTTTTACCGTTGTGCTGTCTTTTTCCCTTTCTTGATTTGGTAACCGGGCATAATATTGTAAAGTCTATTTTTTCTTTCCAATTGTTGTAAAGTTTCTTTGGTTTTTTATTGGCTTTTTGCTAGTTGGATGTTTGTTTATCCCAATCTTGATGCGTTCGAGCACAAGTTTGTATGGAAATTTCCTTCCATTGCTAACTCATGTTGCCAAATTTGATTCCCCAGGTGATCTGTTATTTTTGTAATCATGGATCCGATGGAAGCAGATCACAGCTCTGGTGATGACACTGATATTAGTGAATCTGAAATCGAGGAGTATGAAGACAAATGTTTTCAAGAATTAAAGAGTGGCAGTCATGAAGTTAAGATATCTGATGAGGAATTTACTTGCCCATATTGCCCAAAGAAAAGGAAGCGGGATTTTCTCTACAAGGATCTACTGCAGCATGCAAGTGGTGTTGGGGGTTCTAGTTCAAAGAAGCGAAGCATAAGAGAGAAAGCAAATCATCTTGCACTTGCAAAGTACTTGGAGAAGGAAGTAACAGTAGGTGCTGCTCCATCGCAGGCTACAGCCGAGGTTGATTCCCTTGCTGATCATGATCGTGATGAGATGTTTGTCTGGCCTTGGATTGGAATTGTCGTTAATATTCCAACTGATTTTAAGGAGGGGCGCTATGTGGGTAAAAGTGGTTCCAATATAAGGGATGAGTACACAGAAAGAGGTTTTAATCCTATTCGAGTGCGTCCTCTGTGGAATTACCAAGGTCATTCAGGAACTGCTCTTGTGGAATTTCACAAAGATTGGTTTGGCTTCAATAATGCCATGTCATTTGAGAAAGCTTATGAAGGTAATCACCATGGCAAGAGAGACTGGTTCGCAAATAACGCTAAAAAATCTGGTCTTTATGCTTGGGTTGCTCGTGTAGACGACTACAAGTCCGGTACCATTATCGGAGAGAACCTTCGCAAGATTGGAGACATCAGAACCATATCAGATATCATGGAAGAGGAAGCTCGAAAGACAGATAAGCTGGTGAATAATTTGACCAATGTCATTGAGGCCAAGAAGATGCACCTAGAAGAGATACAAAGCAAATTCAAGGAGACTGAAAGTTCCCTGAGCATGTTAGTTGATGAAAAGGATAAGCTTCACCAAGCTTATAACGAGGGTATGTGTCCCCTTTTTGCTATTAGAAGCTGAGTTAAGGGAATCTTGCTTTGCTTGGTTTAGAATTCTAACATACTTCTTTGCATTTCTAGAAATAAAAAAGCTTCAAAACACAGCAAGGGAACATTTCCAGAAAATATTTAGTGATCATGAGAAGTTGAAGTTGCAACTAGAAACCCAAAAGAGAGAACTTGAACTTCGAGGTCAGGAATTGGAGAAACGTGAGGCTAAAAACGAAATTGATCGGAAAGCTCTGTTAGAAGAGCTTGAAAAGGTATCTCTCTTTTCATATTGTCTGTTTTTTTTTCTTTCTTTCTATTTGTTGTCTAGTCTACAACGAAAAGGCTCTAATTTCCAAACATATTTCCACGTGTATAAAACCCTAGCTACATTACAGTGGTAGCTTCTTGTGTTGTTATTTGCTAATGTTGACTCCAGTTAAAGAGACTAAGAGAGTAGGGTCCAGAAGAAGAAATAGAATACAAAACTGAAAATATTAATATGTTGACCAGAACTTCTCAGGTATGTTGACCCCAGCAGCCTATCTTGGAATTTGAATCTTAATTGCCTTTGAGGCATTGATAACTTCACATATTGGCTTTGGTAGGAGTGATAAAATGGGAGAGACTTTAGTGCTTTTGGACCTCCTTATCAAATAAAAATAATTAGATTTCTTGAAGATGCACTGATTACCCCCACCACACCCCCACACACATTTTCAGCAGAATCAATCAGCTGGTTTAGAAAGTCTATATGGTCTGTCTTGCTGATCCGTTCCCCTTCCTGTTGTTTTGTCAATTCATAAAATATAATCTACTTATGCCCCCCCTTCTCTTTTGTTTGATGAGATTTGTTTCTTATGCTTATCAATAGAGCTGTCAAAATGGGCATATGCCCACGGGCATGCCCGCCCCATGAGCTTAATGGGCGGGTATGGGCCTATGAATTCCATGCCCATTTAAATGCGGGTATTAATGGGCATACCCGCTAGGGTAACGGGCAATGCGGGTACGGGCGGGTTGCAACCGGGCATGCCCGCTTTGTTTTTTTTTTTTTTTTTAAATTTTGGATATGGATTAATTTTCACAGTTGAGACTTGAGAGCCAAAAGAAGAAAAAAAAAACCTAAAAGCCCAATATAAAAGTTGAACCGTATTATATATCTTGGGCAAAGCCCCTTGAAGCCGTTCTATACTTCTATTACCCAAATATTAACGGTTTCATCTCTGAAGGTAACTAACTTATTATTTATCATTTACCATTTATAATGTTTTAAGTTCTAACTTCTCAAGTTGTGTGTGTTTTATAGGTGGAGATGATGAGAAAGAAACAAAATTATCTAAGGTGGATTCAAATAATACTTCTAGTGTTCAAGATCTAAATCAATAGATAGAGGATATTAAAAAAAACGTATCTATTTTTTGTTGCTTTGACTTCAGCAATATGTTTGTTAATTTTGGGTAGTTGATCTTGAATTATTTTTGAAATTATGGAATTTGATTGTTTTTTATAACTATTTTGGATATTGTGGACTTGTATTTGATTGTTTTTGAACTATTTTGGATATTTATTTACCATTTACAGGACTATAAACTACAAGTGAATGAGAAATAAATAAATTTTGTTGAATTTTTTTGATTTAATCTATTTTTTTTAAAAAAAACAAAATTAATAATAAGGGTTGCGGGCATGCCCATTTGCCCACGGGCATTCGGCGGGCGGGTACGGGCATCCCTTTTGATAGCCCGTGAAAAAAGCGGGCATGTCCGCCCATCCCCATTTAAGACATGCCCATGACGGGGCGGGGCGGGGCGGGCGGGCATACCCATTTTGACAGTACTGCTTATCAATATAATAGCTCCTTTAAAGGGATTTTGTTTTTGCTGCTGGTTGAAGACTTAGAGAAACACTTTTTCCTCCATCAGCATTATGCCATTATTTAATTTCTTTTGGTTATTATGGTTGATGAATGAGTGTTTTGTTTTCCAGAATGCTGCTGATAACAGTTCACTTGAGGCTGCATCTGAGGAACAAAAAAAAGTTGATGAAAAAGTTATGAAATTGGCTGAAGAACAGAGGGTATGCTCTTCAACAATTTATCATTTCTCTTTGGCAAGCAATTGATTTAAATTAAAGTACAGAACAAGATTCATATGTCTGCCATTTTTTTTTCAGAAGCAAAAGGAAGAACTTCACCGGAGAATAATTCAGCTTGAGAAAGATCTGGACAAAAAACAGGCGATAGAGCTAGAAATTGAACAATTGAGAGGAACATTGAATGTTATGAAGCACATAGAAGATGAAGGTGATCTAGAAGTTCTGAATAAGGTGGACTCACTACATAAATCGTTGAGAGAGAAGGAAGGAGAACTTGAGGATTGGGAGAAGTTGAACCAAGCTCTAATTGTAAAGGAGAGAAACAGCAACACTGAACTGCAAGATGCCCGAAAGGAATTGATTAACGTAATCTCTTGCCAAATTACTTCTGTATCTATATGTTCCAGTATTCTTGATATAATTTCTTTTGGTTATTTTACTAGTAGCTGCACAAGGCCATCTGTATTATCTGGCTGTCTTGCATGGTGGTTGAAAAACAGATGATAGAAGACGAAATGGCACTTCGGTCTTGCAATACTTGGAAATAGTTCATCCTATTTTCTTAAGATTGAATACGGAAGTAGAAAATTCTAGTATTTATGCATATGAATTTCTAGTTTGGGTCTGAGACATACTGGATAATACTAAACAGAAAATATGTAGAGACGTGAATTTTGAAAGTTCTATTTCCTTTGGCTTCTTCTTACTCCTGTCTCAGCATAAGAATAAAGGTTACTCTGCATGGTGGTCCTTTTGTAGTATGTTTGTGTCAAATGGGGTTTCCTTCGTTTAGTAAGGATGGAACCAGTGATCGTTATCTAGAAGTTTCAGTAAGTTTGATTTTTCTGGATTTACTGATTATAGTATACTGTTGCATGCAACTGGACCTTCAGCTCCATTGGTGTAACTATTCCAGGTTATCTAGATGTTTTACTTCCCCAAGCTTTGGAATATATGCTGATCAGTTACTTTGCAGGGCTTGAAAGAGTTTCCTAACACACCGGTTATTGGTGTTAAGAGGATGGGTGAGCTCAATACTAAGCCGTTTCTTGAAGCAATGAAAAAGAAATACAGAAACGAAGCAGAAGCGGAGGAGAGGGCTTCAGAATTGTGCTCATTGTGGGAGGAGTACCTTAAGGATCCTGAATGGCATCCTATAAAAGTGATAACAGTTTATGGAAAGCTTCAGGTAAAGTATACAAAAGAAACTTTTTCCTGTAATGTCCTTTACAATGGCTTGGAGTTTATGTCGCTTCAATTTGCTAGTGACTGAAAGCTTAATAATAGCGTAAACATCAACTTCTCTACTTGCAATAGTCCGATACATAGATGTTTTATGCCATAGCTCATACGCTAGTAGCTACTATTCTCCCATCAATTATTTTTGTCTCGTGTTCTGGAGAAAACTAAATAGTGATCCAACAGATATGAGATTAATCTGCCAAGAACACGAGTCTGGACTGTGAAAAATGACATTTTGGTGGGAAGTGTAAATGTTCTCTAGCAAACATGACAAGTCTCAGTAATATTCTTTTTTCCAACAACTTGAACCGATACTGAATTTGCTTGAGAAACTTTTTGAGATGAAGTCATCAACATGCATACATGTGCTTGCACTGTTATTTTTCATATGGTGTAGATGGGATGATCATGCACATTTGCAAGAGCTTGTCAAGCTAATATGCACTTTTCCTCCATGCATATGTATTTTGTTGACGTAGACAGATTATACATGCACATCTTATTTTTAGATGGTAGAATTATGTAAAGAGATTTGAATAGTTTTGTAAAAGGAAAAATAAATAAAAAAGAAAAAATCAGGAAGGCGGAAATGAATAAGGTATAATGTGGAGTTTTTGCTTCGAATACCTTTCTGCAGCAGTTATCTGTTCACATGAATTCTTATTTGTGGTTGCTAAGATGTGTTTGCAGATAAAATGTGGGATAACCAAGCAAAAATAAATCGGTCCGGATCCTCCGTAACACTCTCTACGTAACATTCTTATAATGAAAATTTTGATTCATTTATGTAATACTATACAAGATAAAACCTTAAATCCACAGGGAGTGTTATAGAGGATCTGGAGGGGATAATAATAGCTGCTTCATTTGAGTCGCATGCTGGTGGAATTATCTTCAGAAGTTTGGACCTTTGAGATAATTTTGGATAATTTCTCTAGTAAATCTTGCTTTTTCCTGTCCTTTTAACTGACCTTTGGTTCACTGAGAATTCTTTTTTTTTCTTTTACTGGTTTTCAGTCCGTATTTAAGGAGGATGACGAAAAGCTGAATGATCTAAAGACGAGGTATGGCGATGAGATATACAAATCGGTGACAGATGCATTGACTGAGATAAACGAATACAATCCGAGTGGAAGATACGTCACCTCAGAAATATGGAACTATAGAGAAGGTCGGAAAGCTTCCCTAAAGGAGGGAGTTTCAATTCTGCTGGAGAAATGGAGACGTCAGTTGGAGCTTGAGAGAATGATGAGATGAGAAGAAATTGATGATTTGTATGTACAAATCATGTTTAATTCAACGCTGAGATTATGTTATGTTGTGCTTAATTTGTGTTTATTTTATGGACGTGAAAATTTGGACCATGTCGTTGTCGGTTCGGCTACTATGCGGACATTTTTGTTGTCGCTGGATAAAAAAATTAACGGTCTGAATTTTTTTGAGCAAACACTTATTGTGATTTTTAAAACACTTATTGCGCTAAAATATGTGTTACATTTTTTTAGGACATGCGTTCATCATTATAAGGATGAAATAATTGTTCAAAAAGATATTACACGTTCGTAGAAATGTAACACCTGTTCACAGTGTATTTTGTACATACAGAATTTTGGGACTGTCCGCATTGTAGCTGCTGCCATGTCGTGGCAGGAATCCATTAGCTATGCGAGGGGTGTTCATGGTTCGGTTTTATACAATTTTTTAAATCAAATCGAATATGGTTCGGTTTTATACATTTTTGAAATCAAATTGAAATATTCGGTTTGAAAATTTTGAAACCAATTAAAATCATTCAAAATCTCAAACCGATTCATTCGGGTTGTATCGGTTGATTTGGTTGTTCGATTTCCGGGAGATACAAAATATATTGATTAAAAAGTAAAAATAAAATAATATTTTTTATATAATTACTTAGTTGCTAAAAATATAAAGAAATAAGACTATTGTTTTCACAATTTAAACACAATAAAAAACAAAATATTGAAATATAAATTCTTGATTCTTGAACTTCAATATAAAGTAAAAATAAAACAATTTTTTTTTATATAATTATCTAGGTACTAAAAATATAAAGGAATATGTGTATTGTTTTTCACAAAAACACAACAAAAAAAACAAATTAATGAAACATAAATTCTTGATCTTGATTTTTGAATTTCAAACAAATTACTGAACAATTATCTTATGGGGAAAAAAGAAAAAAATAAAAAAATTACACAATTATTAGTTTCAGAGTAAAACAAAAATTTCAGGTGAATCTAGAATTACAACAGATGTTCTTCAATCTCTTACTTTTGCACTTTAAGAGCTTGTTTGTCATGGTATAAATAAGAAGTTCAATATGTTTTATTACAAAAGAAATATATATATATATATATATATATATATATATATATATATATATATATATATATATATATATATATTCGGTTTGGATTATAAAAAAATTTAAACCAAACCGAGTTCGATTTTAATTTAGTCCAAACTGAAACCAATCCAATGCACCGCTCAAATCGAAAATTCGGTTTGGTTTGGTTGGTTTCGACTTTTCATGAACACCCCTAAGCTATGCATTAGGCATTAGACATGGCAGGAATCCATTAGCTATGGCTAATGATATTAAAGCAAAAGAATAATTTATAGTGTTTGTTTGGTTTTTTTTTATTTTTTTTTATGAACTACTACTATTATAAGAAAGCAAAAATTAAGCGCTGGTCATCCGCATACACAATGAAGACGAAGATTTATCGACCATTGGTCTTTTTATTAGTCTTGTTAAGGAAGTCCAAGGAATTACATTAGCCGATATATCATATGTTCATAAATTGTGTAATTCATCTGCTGATGTATTGGCTAAATATGCTATGAGGTCCAAAACCTCATCTCAATGGTTTGGAGATCCACCGGATTTTCTCCTACCACAAATTTTTTCTGATATTAAATAAATATCCAGTTTTTCTGTTAAAAAAAAGAAAGAAAGCAAAAATTAGAGATTGAGTGGCATAGGGTAGGGAAGAAAATAAGGGAGAGATTGTGACCTGATTTTTGAATAATATAGAAAATTAGAGATTGTGTGTGAATAAATTAGGAAAAAATATTAGAGAAAAATTAATTAAGAGATTAATGTTGACCAAAAGAATAATTTGGTCATTTGAAAGTAATTTACCTTGGCAATATCACTAGCCGTTAGCTATGCATTAGAGTAGTAATCTAACATCTAGGGTTTAATATCCATTAGTTTACTTTTTCTTTCATTAAATTTTATTTGCGAGTTATCAATTCCGAAAAATATTTGCTGATAATGACTTGTGTGGTTTTCAAAATTTACATGGACAACATTATGATTCTTTTTTATTTTATTTTAAAAGAACACGTTATTAGGGGCGTGCATTCGGTTTAGTTTTCAGAACAAAATTTTAGAATTGGGTTTGGTTTTATAACGTTTTATAAAAATCGAATCGAACCAAAATTTTACCGAATACTGAAATTATTTCGGTATTATTCGTACTAAATTTGTTTTTTTCTTGCGGATTTCAACTTAGTAAAAATTAGACAAAAGATAAAATTATAATGCACAATTAAAATAAAACAATAAACTAAAAATTAAAAATAAATATACAACTCTATAACAATAACATAACTCATTAAATTCCAATAATTCGGTGTATAGACACAGATAAATATGAGATAGACCTAACATAATATTACAATAGATGCACAAAGTGTATGCTCCCAGAATGTCACTGAAACAGATGGACAGAAAGACAACGCTAAGTAATATTAATAATACTTATAAGTATATTGCAATTTTTTTGAATAATAATAAAAAAATTAGTCTATTTGGGTATTTCGTCAATTCGGTTTCTAAAAATCGAAAATTAAATATCAAACCGAATTATTTTAACTTTTTAAAAATCAAACCGAATAAGCTAAAATACCGAATAAACCAAACCATATAGTAAAATTCGATTTTGTTCAAGCCGGTATTTTAGTTTAACTGAATAGTGAACACGTATATACATTATGATTCTAGAAGGGTTTATTTTTCTTCTTTTTCCCCTCTATTATTCTAGAAGTCAAATACCAAACCGAATTATTTTAACTTTTTCAAAATCAAGCCGAATAAGATAAAATACCAAATAAACCAAAGCATATACTAAAATTCGTTTTTGTTCTGGCCGATATTTCAGTTTAACCGAATAGTGAACACGTATATACATTATGATTCTAGAAGGGTTTGTTTTTCTTCTTTCCCCCCTCTATTGTTCTAGAAGTCAAATGGTGGAATAATACACCCCTTTCTGCTTAAAACCGTAAAATCCAAATTAATTGACTATATTCATCCTATTTGAAATTTGAGCATTGAAACCTTGTACAACCATGTTTTTTTTTTCTTTTGTTCCTTGATAATTTCTTCGGTGGTGTTAAAATGTAATGGAATGCAAGATGGAATCAGCAAAGTATCAGAGGAAGGAGAAGTTAGTGATGCTAACAATACAAGGGAAAAGAAGGCAGAAACATTGTACAGTCATAATTCGGTTAAGAAAAAGAAAAGAAAGTCAAAATAGTTAGTAGCTTTATAGACTTGTACATTGTGGTTTAGTTTCCTTCTTTATAATTGTATATAAATAGAAGTGTACATCTCAATTATTCATTAATACAAAAACGTGATATTTTCTCTTACATATTTTTACTCTCTTCTTCTCTCTTACTAAACTGATTTGTAACTGCTAGGGTTTGAACATGGTATCAGAGCAGAATTGCTCGCTGATTTGATCTCAGATTCTTGTTGCGCATTATTTTCTAATCATTGATTTCTTCATCTATTATCTTCTTGCAATCAATTTTGTTTTCTTTCTTTGATTTGATCTCTGAAAAATTCTGATTCGAATTAACAGAGTTCTTCTTGATTTCTTGTTTTGCTTTGCTATTATCTTTAATTGCAAATTCTGCAAACTTTTCTGTGAATTCATTAACAATGGAGACTGTTAATCCATTATACCTTCATCCGAGTGAAAATCCATCAAATGTGTTGGTACAACCTTTACTTACCTCCAACAATTATCATCCTTGGAGTTTGGTTGTTCTTCTTGCTTTATCTTGCAAGAACAAAGAAGGATTTCTCACAGGAAGCCTTGAAATACCAGGTATCAGTGATCCTAAATATGCTTAATGGAAACAATCAGATAATATGGTTAAGTCATGGCTTCTCAATTCTATGACAACAAATATAGCACAGAGTTGTATTTGGTTATCTACTAGTGGTGATGTGTGGAAGGATTTGAAGTCTAGGTTTTCCAATGGTGATGATTTTAGACTCTCAGATCTATTGGAAGAGATTCACAACCTTAAACAAGGCAATCTCACAGTTACAGATTATCATACTAAGTTGAAAATTCTTTGGGAAGAATTTCTAATGCTGAGACCTGTTCCACAATGTACTTGTACTCCACAATGTAGTTGTGATGTACAAAAGATCTTAAAAAGGTATGCAGAATCTGATTATGTAATTCGATTTCTAAAAGGACTCACAGATACCTTTGCTGGAGTCAAGAACCAGGTCCTAGTTACCAAACCAACTCCATCTATCAATGATGCATTTTCTATGGTTTTGCAATGCGAGAGGCAGATGAATTATAGTGTGATACATCCGCAAGCTGGTATGCAGTTGATGTTCAGTCCAGTAGGTATGACATCTACACCTGGTAGTCAAGGTGGAGTTTATCTTTTTCCTGGGATGGCAGGACAGTCTGGTACATATGCTACACAAAATTATGTGAATGCAGTTAATACAAGAAAATTCACTCAAGGAAACAATAGAAAAATGTTGCAATGTACTTTCTGTGGATTAACTGGGCATACCATAGACAAATGTTATAAACAAGGTTGTTAAAAACGCGTTTCTACGTAGACTCGGTGGAGGGGTGAAAAATCGTAAACTCGTGAATCGTAAAATAAATCGTAAAATCGTATCGAGAAATTTAAATATATATATTTTATATATATAACAATAATTAACATACAAATCATATTATATGATCCAAAAATATGTAAAAAAAACCATTAAACATAGTTTCACAATAAAGAACTTATAAGTCTTTTCAAAATATACAAATACGACTACACATAAAATAAAATAAAGTTTTTTTTGAATAAAATTAGTTTTTTTTCTTTTTATTAAATAAAGCCTCCAATAAAAGGCCAAAAAGGAAGGGGGACATATACCGAAACCTCCCCAAAAGAAGTGCAAGTGTACCCAATACAACATGCAAGCAAAGGAAAACCCCAAAATGTGAAACTACCACCCTATACAATGTAAAAATCCCTAGATTTTGGACTGGAACAGCCTAGACAGCTTTACTCTGCACTGTTTCAGCTGAAACAGGGCAATTCTGCTCTGTTTCAGCTAAAACAGGGGATTTCTGCTCAAGTACACTGTCCAAAACAGGGGAATTCTGCACTAGAATCGCCGAGACAGGATTAATCTGCACTGGAACAGCTGAAACTGATAAAATAAAATAAAGTACGTAATAAGTTTATGATTTAAGTCATTCAAAGATTTAAATTTTGAACCACCCTCGCTACCATCATCCTCCGCTGAACATTGTCTGGAACAGATAAACATGGTGCACTATCCTTTTTTGTCCTTGCCAAGTGATGTTTTAATCGATAAATTCCTCCTAATATGCATTTCTTACAGTAGTTGCAAATGATCTTTTTAGGATTCTCAGGATGTACAGTTCCATGTTTCCATCCAACATCAGTTCTATTCCCGGGAGCATTTCTGGGAGGTTTTGAACTTTGAGTTCTACTAGCGCCTTCACCGCTTACGCTCGCACCACTACCAGAACCAGTAGCTGACATCCTTGAGGGGAAAAAATAAAAGAGTATGTTAAAACCTAAAAAATGGAATTAACAACATACAAAATATCAAACACGGGTTATAAATCCAGTCGCCAGATATGGATATGCAATAGTGACTTACAAAACATTTTGTTCATTTTGGTTAGAAATTGTTTGTTAGATATGTATCATCGTTAATATGTTTTTTCTCTTAATGTTATGCTATGGCTTACAAACCATTATTCAATTTAGGTGCTTCAAATTGGGTTGTGATTCTTTCTTCTGTATGCTATATAGGGTAATCTAAGCAGTGTTATTTTTAGGTGCATAAGCCTTGATGCAAGAAATTTTTTATAATGAGATTACTGAAGTACTTTTGAGTGTACTTTTTTCAGGGCTGTTTCAGTAGACTAACCTTTAGCCGATAGAGTTTAAGATTACCTTTAAACATACACCAATTGGGATTATTACTTGGGTAGCATATCCAGGTTCCAATTTTAGTTCTAACAGCAAATGGTGTTCATTGCTTCAAAGTTTAACTGAAATGCACAAATTATACAAGCTATTTATGGCTCAATTACGAAGAAATTTATTCAAAAAGATAACTACCAACCTCGATCTGAGAGAATAGACCGTAGGATCTGAATAAAGCCGCTTCTAATGGAGATGACGGGCGTGATTCAGAGACCAATGGTGATGACGGCGTGATTCAGAGACCAATGGTGATAATGGAGAAGATTGGTCTCCTGATTTCCCCCCCTTTCCCTCCAGTCGTTCTCCCCAGGAAGATACTAGATTGTTTTGTCCTTTTTTTTTTAGATAAATTAGGTGGGTTTTTTAAAAAAAAAGTGACCCGACCCGACCCAAATTTAATAATAACCCGACCCATCATACTTTTGGTAGAATCGGTAGAATCGGTAGAAACGTTAGTTTTTACGTTTTTACGTTTCGAGTCAACGTTTCTACTATGTTTCTACCAGATTGCGTTTTTACTCACGTTTCAACACGTTTTACCTCCATAGACTCGTAAAAACGTACGTTTTTACGTGTTGACTCGCGTTTTTAACAACCTTGGTTATAAAAAACATGGGTATCCAGTTAATTGGAAAGGGAAAAATAAGAATTCTGGTGCTAGTATGGGACAAGTGAATCAAATGAGGATGATGCCTAGGGACATGCCATATAATCAGTCATATCCTATGATGTACTCTCAACCTCAACATCAGACATATCATATGGTTTATCCCATGACACAGATGCATACAGGATTCATGAACAATGCTGGTTTTAATACTGCAGTTTCTTCTGGACAAGACACTGCTATTAACAGTCTAATGAGTAATATGAATATGCAACCTCACAATGTTGTTCCTACAGGTTCACAGCAGCAATCTGGTAATTCTATTGAACTTAAAGCACCTACAGTTGCTTTGACTGCTAGTTTTGCTGCTGACTCAGGTATTCCTTATGATCATTTACATACTAAGTGTTGGGTTATAGATTCTGGTGCTACCAATCATGTTACACATTCTCTAAAACACTACACTTCTTATTTTTCTATTACACCTTTACCTATTGAATTACCTAATGGTTCTGTAGTTTATGCTACACACAAATGAACTATTCATTTGCATCATTGTCTTGTTTTGCAGAATGTTTATTTAGTTCCTCACTTTCATTACAATCTGATTTCTATTAGTCAGCTTGTCATTCAAAACACTTGTCAACTTGTTTTTTCTGCTATTGGTTGTCTCCTTCAGGACATTAAGACCAGGAGGATGATTGGTTCCATCACTCCAATTAATGGTCTATATTACTTTGCTGTTTCACATGATGAACAAGCTTCACATGGTGCTTTTCCCACTCTTAACAGCAATAAATGTAATATTAGACCTATTAATGTTTCTTCTTCTTCTAATCAATGTAATAGTAAACTTCCTAGTGTTTCTTCAGTTGACTTTCTATGGCATAACAGACTTGGTCATATGCCTGATTCTAAGATGCTCATTGTTAAAGAAAATTGCCCTGGTATAAAGTGCTTAAATAAAGCATGTTGTGATGTGTGTCATTTCTCCAAACAACATAAACTTCCTTTTCATTTCCAGTTCTTATGTTTCTTCTTCTTTATTTGATCTCTTACATGTTGACATATGGGGGCCATATAAATACCCAACCATTTCAGGTCAACAATATTTTCTTACCATCATAGATGATTACTCTAGGTACACATGGTTGTTCCTCATGACTAATAAAGGTCAGGCCAGAACCTTACTTCAATCTTTTTGCAAATTTGCACTTGCACAATTCAAATCTTCTATTAAATGTGTTAGATCTGACATTGGTCCTGAATTCTCCATGAAAGAATTCTATACTGAACATGGAATTATCCATCAAACCACTTGTGTTGAAACCCCTCAACAAAATGGTATAGCTGAAAGAAAACATCAGCACATACTAAATATTGCTAGGGCATTTAAATTTCAGTCTGGCATTTCTTCAGAATTCTGGGGGTATGCAGTTCTTCATGCTGCATACATTATAAATCTCAGTCCTACTCCTGTTCTTAAGAACAAAACTCCTTATGAATTACTACATCAGAAACTTCCTGATTATTCTACACTTAGAGTCTTTGGGTGCTTAGCTTTTGCATCCACTTTGAGTAATCACAGATCTAAATTTGATCCTAGAAGCAGGAAATGTGTTTTACTTGGATTACCTGCTACTACTAAAGGATACTTTCTGCTTGACATCATCACACATGACATCTTTATTTCTAGGGATGTGGCATTCTATGAATCTGTTTTTCCTTTCAAGAATACTGACAATATTAATGATGCATCATCTTCATCTTCTGTACATCTTCCTAGTTATTCTTCTCTTCCAATTACTCATTATAATGATCACTCCAATTCTTATGTTAGTACTGATTCTACATTCATGGGGAGTATTGCTTCTCCTCTTCCTGATCAGTCTACTACTATAGTATCTGCTGAAACTTTTAGGAAGTCTAGTAGAATTTCTAAAGTTCCTCAATACTTGAATGACTATCATTGTCCCACCATTCCTGGCACATCTTTACATTTTGTTAATTCTTTATGTAGTTTTGATGATTCTGTGTATTCATTGAATGGTTTAGCACCACAGTTTAGATCTTTCATTATGTCTGTTGATGTTCATTTTGAGCCTGCAACTTATAGAGAAGCTGCACAGTATGACATATGGAGAGAGGTCATGGCTGATGAAATAAGGGCCCTGGAGGAAAATAATACATGGGATCTAGTTCTTCTACCTGCTGGCAAGAAAGCTATAGATAACAAATGGGTCTTTAAACTAAAACTGAAATCTGATGGCTCTATAGACAGGCCTAAAGCCAGATTGGTGATCAAAGGATTTACTCTAATAGAGGGAATAGATTTTCTGGAGACTTTTTCTCCTGTTGCTAAATTTACTACTATAAGGATTTTGATAACTTTAGCTGCTTGTAAAGGTTGGCATTTGCAACAGTTGGATATCAATAATGCTTTTTTGCATGGGGATTTAGAGGAGGATATTTACATGACTTTACCTTTGGGGTTTTCTGCCAATTCCAATCTAGTTTGTAAACTGAATAAGTCACTTTATGGACTTAAGCAGGCTAGCGGGAGGTGAAATCATAAGTTGACTAGCTCTATTTTGGAGTTAGGTTTTACACAGTCTCCAAGTGATTATACATTGTTTACTAAGACTTCTTCTACTGGATTTACAGCTCTCTTGATTTATGTAGATGACATGCTTCTTACAGGGGATGACATGAATACTATTAATCAGGTTAAGAAGCATCTACATCAGCTTTTCAAAATAAAAGACTTGGGGGATCTAAAGTACTTTCTGGGATTTGAAATTGCTAGAAGTTCAATTGGTATTAATGTGTCACAAAGAAAGTATTGTCTTGATTTACTTGATACTTTTGGATTGATGAAATGTAAGTCTGTTACAACTCCAATGGAGCCTGGATCACATTTTGCCAAAGGGGATTCTGCATTGCTACCAGATAACACACCATATAGACAGTTGGTTGGAAAACTCATTTACTTAACACATACTAGACCTGACATTGCATTCACTGTCCAACAGTTAAGCCAATTTCTTGATTGTCCAACTTTACTTCAATGGCAAGGTGCAATGAGGGTATTGAGGTACTTGAAAGGAGCACCAGGTCAGGGCTTGATGTTTACTAAAAGTAACAGCTTGGTGTTACAAGGGTATAGTGACTCTGATTGGGCTGGATGCCCTGATACCAGAAGATCAATAACTGGGTATTGTATCTATCTTGGTTCATCTCTTGTTTCTTGGAAAGCCAAGAAGCAGACCACAGTGTCTAGATCATCCAGTGAGGCTGAATACAGGGCTCTTGCAGCCACTACATGTGAAATTCAGTGGCTTAGATATTTGTTAAAGGATCTAAGTGTCACACAAGAACAGGCTACTGCACTTTTCTGTGACAACAGAAGTGCCATATACATTGGTGAGAATCCAGTTTACCATGAGAGGACTAAACATATTGAACTTGACTGTCATTTAGTTACGGAAAAACTACAAATGGGAATCATCAAACTGTTACCTACTGGAAAGCAGCTAGCAGATATATACACAAAGGCACTTGGACTAACCAGATTTCATGAGTTAATATTGGCAAAGGGATTGCACAACATATACAAGATTCCATATTGTGGGAAACTGTTAAAATGTAATGGAATGCAAGATGGAATCGGCAAAGTATCAGAGGAAGGAGAAGTTAGTGATGCTAACAATACAAGGGAAAAGAAGGCAGAAACATTGTACAGTCATAATTCGGTTAAGAAAAAGAAAAGAAAGTCAAAATAGTTAGTTGCTTTATAGACTTGTACATTGTGGTTTAGTTTCCTTCTTTATAATTGTATATAAATAGAAGTGTACATCTCAATTATTCATTAATACAAAAAACGAGATATTTTCTCTCACATATTTTTACTCTCTTCTTCTCTCTTACTAAACTGATTTGTAACTGCTAGGGTTTGAACAGGTGGATTAGGCATGATGATTGGACAAATTTTCCGTTATTGATTGTGAGATTGTAATTTATCAATAATTTTTCGTAAATGATGTGCCTTTTTGCTAAAATTAGTACTTCTCTCGTTTCTTAATAAATTATTTTTAGAATATTTCTTTAAATATACGTATTTTTTTTCAATTTCTAAGAATATATTTTTAAATTGTCTTTACCCACCCATAATAAGGAATGAAAAAAAAAAAAAATGGTTGAGATTTAAGGGTATAATGGTAAAAAATTAGTTTTTTTCTTTCTTAATTTATGTTATAGTCTCTAGAAATAACTTTATTATAAATAGGAGGGAGTAAAAGTTTAAAAAAAAACATTAATGTAAACAAAGCAGATTGCACTAATGTCTTCTTTTTAATCTTGAAACTTGTAATACTCCCCCCAAAAAGTGTAAGTTACTAATGTTTTTTGAAGTTGTCAAGATTTGATTATAATTTCTCAATATTCGAATATCATGTTATTATCTGAGTGGTTAAAGTTACTAATTTAATAATTT
Source organism: Vinca minor (assembly GCA_026122235.1). Taxonomy (NCBI): domain Eukaryota; kingdom Viridiplantae; phylum Streptophyta; class Magnoliopsida; order Gentianales; family Apocynaceae; genus Vinca; species Vinca minor. Next base: position 998,754 of record JAOCZM010000278.1, on the reverse strand, counting down.
AAATAGAAATAAATTAGTTTAGTTATCATATTTTCTTTTTGTGTTTATTTCCCGCGAAATATGAATTGGTTAACCTTAGAACAAACGAAAAGGACGGTGCATTGACTAAGGTTTAAAAGCAGTGTTGTCAATTGAGTTATTTGAAACGAGTTTGGCATAGCTTAAACCAAATTCATATTAAAAATTGAAAAACCATCGCACACACATTCCGAAAAAGCTCCCAAATACTGAGCTCACGAGGCTAATGAACCAAATTTATATTAGCAAACAAAAAAAAATGTAGAAAGAATAGTAAAATACAATGAGTCATGACACTAAGTTCTAACCAGAATACAAATATACATAATACAATGATACTTACTTCATGTAGGAAGATATACTAATAAAAAGATAAACACAGAGTAATGTCAAATATTAAAGAATCCACATACAACGTAGACAAGAGAAACAATGTGTTTTGCAACCAGATTTTTATAGGTCTTCTTTATATTATTTTTTATAAATTTAGTATTATATAATATATATATATATATAATATTTATAAATTATATTATTATTATTCGAGTGCGAGTTTTAACTGGGTTGGTTAGGGTCAAGCTCACAACCGGCTCACATAAAATTTGAGTTTGAATATTGAGTTCATGCTCAATTCACCTAAGCTCACCGCTCATAGTTTTTCGAGTTGTGTGAACTGGATTTGGATCAATCTGAACCCGTTAACACCCCTACTTAAAGGTGGATTTCTAGATAAAACGCTGCGATTATGCTCTTTCCCTTGGGTGAAAATCCTCTGTCCCCGTGTCCCTAACCAGTCAGAATTTACTATATAAATATTTGTTTCAATTATATATACACATGGTGAATTGTGATTGGTTGGGGACACGGGAACATACACGTACGGGGACAGAAGATTTTTTGCCCTTGCCCTTTCTTGAGGCTCTTTTGAGCGGACATCCCGGGGTCCTAAACCCGGAGGAAAATTCTAATGTGGACTTATCTCTGTCTTTTTTTTTTTTTTTTGTATAAAGGATGTATATTAAATAAAGAATCACAAAAATTTACACAATAAGAGTAAACATTTCCTGAATAACTTCAAGAGCCATTCTCAGTTCCCTAACCATAACCCACACAATACTCACCCTCTCATGAACCGGAGGAAGTTGGACTTATCTACGTCTCACATATGCACTTTGTGTGATTCAAAATTTTTCGAGATAAGGAAAGTTAACTTTTATAATTGTTTTACTTCTTGTTCAATAATGATATGAGGAATTTCGAACCAAAAAGCTATTATATCAATTTGGCTACAATGTTTATAGGTTTTCTGTAAGGATCGTGCTTATATATCAGGGTTCTCAGACTGTTTAATTCGACGTCCTAGTTTAAAAGTAATTTTGCACAACTTTTCGTGGATAGTAAATCTAATTATTCATGATTATTTTTGTGGCCCAATTTTAATCTGGATCGTCGTGCAAAAGACCAACAATATCATTATATAAGTATATATTTACGATGAATTACATTTTGGTCTCTGTAAATAGCTCGTAATGTCAAGTCGTCCCTAAAATTTTAGAAATGTCAACATTGTCCTTGAAAATGACCCCGTTCCAAAAAAGTCATTATCTCGTTAACTAACTCTAGGCTAACAAAGATTAAGTGAATGTGGGAAGAAATGCTAAAATTTAAAACTTGTCGGGGGAAGATTGTGAAATTGTGAAAACTTGGTTCCATCTTCCTCAATTTCTGAAATCATTGTTTTTTTTTTATCACATCTTCCAGAATCTAATTGGCGTAAGGAAGATTTTCATCTGAAAATGGCAGAAAATAACAATCATTTGACATGAATTGCCAATGAGCCAGGGAAGAAGACAGAGGCCCTCGAGATTTCTAAAAATATTACTAGATATAGTAAATTTTATATGTAGTTCGGAATATTTTATCAAATTCACCCAACATTATTTTTTGCAGTTTTTATATGTAGTTCGGTATACTGTTGCAGTCACCCCCGTCCCCCCAACGCCAAATTCCTGGCTTCGTCCCTGCAATGAGCAAGTTCTTTTCTTTTTCCCGATTCCTCCATATCAAGTGACGATGCGATATGTAGAAGTTTTTGTATATATATTTTTGCAATTTGATTATTGTTTTATTATAACCGATTTTGAATTTCGTTTACGGAAAATTTCAAATTTCTTTAACCTTTAGTATATTCTTGAGAAAAGAGACAAATTGTGATACATATTTTTCTAATGATATGTTGAACTTGAAAATCTTCCTTGCCCCAATCAGAATTTGGAAGATGCAATAATAAAAAAAACAATGATTTCAGAAAGTAGGGACGATGGAACCAAATTTTCAATTTCACACTATTCTCCACATGTTTCAAATTTTGGCAATTTTTCCTACTTTGACTTAGTCTTTATTAGTATAGAGTTAGTCAACGATGAAATGACTTTTTTGAAACCGAAGGATCATTTATAATGACGATATTGACATTTTTAAAATTTTGGATATTAACTTAACATTGTGAGCCATTTAAAGGGATCAGAATGTAATTCACCCATATATTTATAAAACACTTGTAAGAAATGAGAAGACAGTACGGCGTATTCACCCAAAAGAGAAGACAGTAAGCGGGTATAACAGCCAATAAAATTGCTAGCGTAAATTCTTACGGTGGCATAGTTACCGAAGGAATTTACAGTATTATCCAGCATGACAATGTAGCCCAAAAAAAGAAATTCTAATTCTAGAGCTCTACTCTAAAAAAATTCTGTTCACTCTAAAAAAATTCTGTTCTGGGGGCAAAAGGGCTGCTGGGGATTTGAGTAAAGTTTAGTGATTTGTTTGAAATGGAGAAGAATAGTAGTATGAATTTAGTCGAAGAACTTGAGAAAACCCGGCGATTTGCTGTGGGACTTGCCAGACAAATTGATTTGAAGAACCAAAAGTTTTGGGAAATGGAGCGCAAGTTTGATGAAACTTCAGCTACTCTTGTTAGAGTCTTTGCGGAGAAAAATAAGATTCAGCAAGCTTATGATGAAGGTAAAAAAATTGCCAATTTAAGCTTTTCTTTTGGAGGGTTGTTTTTGGATTTATTTTTGTTTAGTGATTTTGTCAATGCATATTTTTTTCTTGGTTATTTCAATTAATAGTAGTAAGTAACTAGGATGAGAATATTATTTGAAACATAGAAGTCCTTCCATAGTATGGAATGGAGGTAGGACTTGTATACCACTAATTCTATTTAAGAAAGTAATATTGAAATTTTGACTAACAAAGTACCTTATTTTTTTTGCTTCCTTAATTTTCGCTACATGTCCTAAAGACTTATATTACGGAATGAAGAGAGTATATGGTTGTCATGAAAGATCATGTTTTGTCTTGGGAGATACTAAGGTTTAGATAAAACTAAAATAATTTTCCTACTACCCTATTTTGATTATTAATAAAGTAAGATTGCCTTTCAATACATGTCTAATCTAACCCAGTGGTTGAACACACACCCTGTTTGGATTCAAGGAAATGGAAGGAGGGGAAAGGACGATAATCAGAGGGAGAGGAATGGTTATTTATCGTGTTTGGCTAGTTAATATGAACAAATGGAGGGATAAGCTACCATTTACATCTTTATCCATGTTTTTGTTAATTATAAATATTTAGTACAAGGATAATTTAGTCAGTGCAAAAATATTCATTAAAGTCTGTTTTCTTTCCCTCCGTTTCCGCCCCACTTTCAGTCGGAAAGGAGACTGGAACTTTAATGCTTGAATTAGAATATACCCCTCCATGTCATTTTCCTTCCTTTACTAGACTTAATACATTCCTTTCCTTTCCTCGCCTTCCGTTTCCTTTGCTGAATGCCACAACCTCCGTTCCATTATAATAGATACATTTCGAGGTTTCACATAGATTAAGGAAATATTTAGAGATTGATTACTATGAATAAAAAGTTTAGATTACCCTCCATTGATGAATTAGGTGTGGAAGATAGTAGCTAGTAAGCAATTAATTAGGGGTAATATTGGGAAGAAGTACAATAAATACTCATTGATTTCTATAATGTAGCAGCGATTTTTTGTAGTAGTATACTGTTACTTATACGCCTTATGTGTATTCCCCGGTTTCAGCCCGTGTTTTATAAATTGCTTATGTACAAAATGAGAAACGTGTATCCCCGGTTTCATCCCGTGCTTTATAAATTGCTTTTGTACAAAATGAGAAACGATCTCTCCAACGCATAAACGGTTGGGAGTTCATACGTTTTCATCATCTTTGGTAAAATCAAGTCCACCACGAAGACATTCATAACATGCCCTGCCGTAGTTTTTAGCGGATAACCCCAATTTAGGTTTAGTAGTACATCCCAACAGGGGACGACCATATTTGTTCAATTTATCTCTCTCAACCTGGATGCCATGCGGTAATCTTTATATTTCAGAGAGTATTTAAATGGTGAAAGCCATTGAAAATAGACAAACGTGCAAGTGAAGGGAAAAGGCACATAACATATCGACTTCTTTCAGATATGCTACTTTCTATCACATATATTTCAGTATGTTCTTCGCGTTCAACTGGTGCGGTTAGTCATTATCATTGAATGTGCAAATCACCTAACACAATTTCTTGAAAAAATCCTGGATTCTTATATCTCTAATGCTATGACAGAAGATTGTATTATCTTATGCTAATCAGATTTTAGAAATGAAATATTTCTATACCTGCATTTTTGGCATTTTTTCCAAAATGAAATGGTTTCTGATCTTTGAAGTTGGCATTGAACTAATAGTGCTAGTTGAGATATGTTATGAGACAGTTTTGGATATCTTTTATAGTTGTCCTTCTAATACGGTCACCAGTGTTTTTATAGTAATAAGAAAAATGCATATCATGCAACGGCAGAAGGAAGAGGTGAAGATTAATTGGGATAGTCAAGTGAGAAATATGCAGCAGCAAAACGCAAAACTGGAACAAGAGTTGGTGTCTTTACGAGAAGAGCTTGAGACCCAAGCTAAGAAATTTAAAACAGAGAGTCAGGATCTCCCTGAGAGCACAAAAGTACTCGTGGAGAAGGACAAGGTACAAAAATACACTCTTGCAAATTGAGTTAAATGAAAAATATTAGATTATCTACTCTACTCCAGATATTGTCATTTACATATATTTTAATTCGTTCTGAATGTGAGTGGAGATTAGACAACTGGATGATGGATTAGTATGCAAGTAGAAGGAAATTGATTAGCAATTTCTTTTCAAATTCTGTACGGAAAATGTGTTTGATAGTTCTTGCTTCTGTGTTTTAGTTTCTTGCTCCATTTTTTAAATGCTAGACTCAAATATTATGCCGCACAACCATCCATTTTTTCATAAACTCGGGCTGTTGTAAGTGATTCATACATGTCTTGATCTAATCTGTAATATGAGTACACTGCGATTTTGTAGAACAATTTCATTTAAGCACCATCCTAACTGGTTTATGTTTCGTGCTTTTATCATCCTTTTTCAGAAAACTGATTGAGACAAAAATTTCGTTTCTCAGGTTATTTCCTTATAATCTATAATGGTTTGGAACTGGTTAAACAACTTCAACTGCTGTATTTGACATATAGTTCTGCTAGGCCTAGCATGAAATTTTATGATCCCTGTTTTTGAAAATAAAATAAAATCACGCCTTCTGTGGCTTGTCGAAAATTAGTTTCACTGCACAAGTCACCCGAATTTTTTTTTTTTGTGATCCAGGTAAAAACCCAGGAAATTGAGGAGTTAAAGAGAAACTTAGCTGAAAAGGAGGATGAGATTCAAGATACTGAAGCTTTGAACCAAACTCTCATTATGAGGGAGCACATGAGTAACCAAGAGCTCCAGGATGTTCGCAAGGAATTGATAAATGTAAGCTTGTTCTTTTGGTTTTCAATTATTGTAGTTTGCCACAGTTCTTGTTTGCAAAAAATGGTTGGGTTATGATCTTTGTTAAAATTTCTCCATATTATCTTATCAATTCTAGATTCTAAATGGATGTTTTCAAACTTTTGTCAACTAGATTTTCCCAACTCTTCCAGAGGGAATGACTGTTGGAATTAAAAGGATGGGAGAAATCGATGAGAATCCTTTTAAAGTTGCTTGCTTAGCAAAATTTTCAGGTGACTATTGGGAAGTGAGGTCTGCAGAACTGAGCTCATCATGGCAAGCCGAGGTTAATAATCCCAACTGGCAACCTTTCAAGAAAATGCACAAAAATGGAAAATATCAGGTGCCTTTCCTTCTATACACGATCACTCGTTCTCAACACCTATAGAGTGCTATATTATCTGATCTGTATTATTTCATGTTTTATCTATAGATATATCACGATTACTCTTTTCATCGTTTTTAAATAGCAATTTGATTTGGGCTTCATCAGGGTTACTCTTTAAGTTCTGCATATCAATTTATTTTGGAAATGCAGGAAGTAATTGATGAAGATGACAAGAAGCTGAAAGATTTAAGAAGTGAGTGGGGTGAAGCAGTGTATGATGCCGTTCGAAATGCATTGTTAGAACTGAATGAATATAACCCAAGTGGCCGTTACGCGGTTCCCGAGCTTTGGAATTTTAAGGACGGAAAGAAAGCTACTTTAAAAGAGGCGACGCAGTGCCTAATTCAACAGGTGATAACTCTCGACTCCTTAAAACGTAAAAGAAGGAATGTAGGTAGGAGCACTTAACTTGTATAGTTAAAGTGAACCTCTGTAACAAAATGTACTTGTTTCAGTTAATATTTCCCCTTAACATAGATACATGACCAAGGGAAACCTAGGGCTGGAGTACAAAACCTGCCAATTACTAGTAGATTACATGATTTCTTTCTCAAATTTGCATTCTCTTCCTGGTTATCTATTATCTTTCCCTGACATGTACACAAGTTGAAATGTATCTGCCGAGGTTTTTTTTCCCCGAGGAAATCTTACACTATTGCAGAAGGGACAGGTGATATGGACAGGCATACACCTGATAATCATCGAATCATAGACCTTTCAGTTTAGTACGAAGGGAGGGGACATGGGTGGGCATGTATGTGCTTGATGAACGTCGAACCCTAGACATTTTGGAATGATTTACCAATTGAGCTACTACTCTTCCCTAGCATGTTACTAACCTAAACCTTCATCAAATATGGAACCCTCTTGTTTCTCACAAACATTTATTTGATAGAATTTATAAACAAAAGCCAGTCCAATTCCACCCCCAGTGAAAGCAAGGGTCCCTTCTGAGTCTATCTTCTTCATCTGGCTTTCTATAGGTAAATATCATTGTAAAATGTGGAGTTGACATAATGCTCAAGAACTGGAAGAGATTGGTAGTTTGGTACATGGGAGGAACCATCCTGGTAAGATTTAGAGCACCCTTTTGGAATGATGCCGAAGATCGGTTTAGACCTAGACATTCTTTGTTAAGTCTCTTCCATTCATTTGAAATCAGTTCAAACACATGGTTTCTAGCAAATTCAACTGAAACATCTTTGTGTTGTTTCCTGTAGCAATCTATATAAGAACCATCATGGCCGTGTTGATCCTCATCCTGTAAAAATTGTAACTTCATCGTGGCAATGTCCTATCTTCTGTCCCATTTCGTATCTCATCTTGTCTCATTATCAAGAAGCTGCTATGTGTTAGTTATTATTTTATTTTCATAACTGATGAAGTTCTTAGCCCCAAACTTGTCTAAACTTCTATGATAATGATGTCTTAATGTATTAGAAATTACTGATGTAGCCTTATCATCATCAACTTTTTTAAGCCATTCATTAAGGAATTGGTTGCTGAAGTTTTCTGCTTCATCCGGTATATCATCTCCTTCAATACTTAGTTGTGCCCCGACATCTTTTGTCAGTTTCCCATCGAATTGTTATGAATGGCAAGTTTAAGGGATATTAGTTGTATTAAGTGTGTTGTTTGTGGGATTCGATCCCTGGTCTTGTAAATAAGTCCTCGGGTCTGTGCCCGGATCGGTTCGGGTATTGGGTCAAGTTGTAGTATAAATAGAGGATTTGGGGGAAATTAGAAAGCATTAAGATATTTTGTGAGAAATCATTCTCTCTCTAGGGTTTCTTCTCTCTCCTTCATCTCCTTTGGTTTTATTGTAATTCCAAGCTTCCTTAGCTTGTTAATGGTGAATCGGACTACTTTTCTTCCTCTTCTCTGATTTCTCATCTCTTTCTTGCTGATTAAATTGCTATATCTCAGAAGAATTCATTCGAATTCTCCAGATATAACAAATTGGTATCAGAGATCTCGATTCTCGGAGCGATGATGACTACACGTAATCAGACCGGCAAAGTTCACTCGTCGACGGCGCTGCCGTTGCCGGAGTCCTCTGAACTTCGATTTACAGTTGAAGATCAAAGCCCAAGGCTAATTGATGATGAGAGTTCGATTATCAGAATCGATTCTCAGTTCGAGGACTTAAAATTGGCTATGGCTTCGATGAATTCGGAAATCTCTTTATTAAAAAGAGATTCTGAAGAGAAGTTCTTCAAACTGATGGAGCAGATTGAAAAAATTAGCCAGAATCCCAATGAAAAGCTTGATTTAGGAGAAAACTCTAGGTTACTTGCAAATTCTCTTCCAGTACGTCCATTACGGACTGACTATGGATATAGTCGAAATTATGGAGCAAATGTGAGACTCAATCCTGTAGATGAACCTAGGTTTGATCATGTGTATGATAGGAGAGGTGCATTCAAGTTACCTAAACTTTAATTCTCTAAGCTCGAAGGCAGTATGCCTAGGGAGTGGGTGATACAAGCAAAACACTACTTCAGAATCCACAGGATTCCTGATTCTCTGAAGTTAGATGTTGCCGTGGTTTACTTTAGATGAGAAGCCTGCTTGTGTAGATATAGCTTTGTGTTGGAGCAAGGCACTCAAAATTGACCTGTTTTTGTACAATCTCTATACAACAGGTTTCATGCTAAGTCTCTATCAAGAGTAGTTGGTGACTTCTCCAAACTCAAACAGTTAGGAGATGTACACAGCTATATGAAGAGGTTTGAGGCCTTGGAGGCTGTTTTTGTTACCACAGGCCACACCAGAGTACTTTGTGGACCTGTTTTTGAGTGGCCTGAAGGAAGAGATAAGAGGCATAGTGAGTAGTGCATAAGCCTGGGTCCTTGTTGGAGGCATTTAGACTTGCTGTTGAGCAGGAAATACATTTGTTGAGTATAGCTAAATCCTCTGGAATAAGCCAATACTCCAATTATTCTCAGAAAACCACAACCACTTCTAGTTTATCTTCAGCTTCTAACTCAAAACCTTCATTTTCTTCAAGCTTCACTCCTAAACCTTTTTTCAAGGAACCAATTAAGTTTTAAAAAGGATTAGTAGTAAGAAGATGCAGAGGATTAGGGAATTGAATCTGCGTTTCAAGTGTGGTGATAAGTTTTCACCACAACACAGATGTTCATTGGCTGAGGTAAATATGATTTACCTATGTGATGATCCTGGTGAAAGTAGTGGGGAACCTGAACTGCAGTCTCAGTTGAATGATGAATGGTTGTTAGTAGGTGAAGAAATTGTTGAGTTAGCACACATCATTGTTAATGTCATGGGAGGCATAACTGGGGGAAAGATCTTCAGGATCTCTGGGGTGTTGGGAAAGAATCAGTATATGTCTATCCTGATTGATCCAGAAAGTACACACAGTTTTATTGACCCTCAAATGGTCAAGAAACTGGGAATGAAGGTGGAAAACACCAAACAACTACTGATTGTGTTAGGAAATGGTGAAAAAAGGTGGTATGGGGGTGTGTGAGGAAGGTGAAGTGGAGGATTGAAGGTCAGACATTGTCAAGACCTTTATGTCCTCACCTTGGGTGGCAGTGACATGTTGTTGGGTGGTGATTTCCTGAATGATCATAATATAGTTACACTGGATTACAAGAAGCAGGAAGTGAGGTTGTGTGGGGGGAAATAAGGAGCTGATTTGCAGAAGTGTTTGAGACAGCATTGCCTTGCATTCTTTAACAGTTGAAGAATTCTCCAAGTGTTGGGAGAATGCAGCTGAGGTGTGGGTAGGTCAGCTATGTATGGTGCAAGGGAGTGTTGGTGGAGTTGAAGTGAATGGAAAAACTGAGGCTGTCAACTACTTATTATCTGAATTTTCAGATGTGTTTGACATGCCTTTAGGGTTGCCCCTTGGGAGGGGACATGAACATCACATTGTGCTCAAAGAAGGAGCACAACCTGTGAAGCTGAGAGCTTACAGAGTTCCTCATTTTCAGAAGGCTGAAATTGAGAAACAGGCGAGGGACATGCTTAAGGAAGGCATCATACAACCTAGTCGTAGTCCTTTCTCCTCACCTATCTTACTTGTCAAAAAGAAAGATGGTTCATGGAGGTTCTGTGTTGATTACATACACCTGAACTCTTTGACAATTAAGGACAAGTTTCCAATTCATTTGGTTGATGATTTGTTGGATGAACTGCATGGTGCAGTTTACTTCATCAAGATAGACCTGAGGTCAGGCTATTTCCAAATCAGGATGAGGGATCAGGACATTGAAAAAACTACATTCAACACCCATTTTGGTCATTTTGAGTTCAAAGTGATGCCTTTTGGGCTGACCAATGGACCAGCAACATTTCAGTCTTTAATGAACAAGGTTTTTGGACCTCATTTAAGAAGATTTGTTCTGGTCTTCTTTGATGACATTTTGGTCTACAATCCTGACTTGCATTCCCATTTGGAGCATCTCAGAATAGTTCTGGAGCTTCTGAGAGAAAACCAACTGTTTGGGTAGCAAAACAAATGTTCATATATCCAAAAGGAAGTTGTTTATCTGGGTCATATCATCACTGGAAGTGGTGTGAAGGCTGACTCTAAGAAGATCAAGGAAATGGTGGAATGGCCTAGGCCTACTACTGTGAAGCAGTTAAGGGGTTTTTTTTTGGGACTCTCTGGGTACTATAGGAGGTTCATCCAAAGCTATGGACTTCTAAGCAAACCTCTAACAAATTTGCTTAAGAAGAATGGTTTTTACTGGACTCCTGAGGCAGAGGCAGCTTTTCTAAAACTCAAAAAAAGCTCTTAGTGAACCTCCAGTACTTGCTCTACCTGACTTCACTAAGAAGTTTGTGGTGGAGGCTGATGCTAGTGACACTGGAATGAGGGCGAGTGCTTGTGCAAGAATGAAGGTCATTGGCTTACTTCAGCAAAGCATTAGGCCCTAAATGCTCTGGGATGTCAACTTATGAAAATGAGCTTATGGCCCTGTCAACTTCAATACTGAAGTGGAGACATTATTTGGAGGGCCATCCTTTTATTATCAAGACTGACCATGAGAGTCTCAAACATTTGTTTGAGCAAAGGATCAGCACAGTTGCCCAACAAAAGTGGATCTCCAAACTGTTAGGGTTGGACCTTGAGATTCACTACAAAAAGGGCATTGACAATAAAGTTGTTGATGCCTTATCCGAAAAGTTTTGAGTGCAATGCACTCACTGTGGTGGTGTCTGAATGGATTGAGGAGGTCAGGGGAAGCTATGACAATGACAAGGAGGTTCAGGAGATGTTGGCTCCACTGCTGCTGGGTCAAACAGTTCCTGATTATGTCGTAGAAAAAGACATAATGAGGTACCAGGGAAGGATAGTTGTGGGTAAATGTGGAAGCTGTAGAATAGACATAATTGATGTTTTGCATGCCTCTCACATTGGAGGCCATTCTGGGGTACAAGCTACCTACAACAAAATGAAAAATGTCTTCTTTTGGCCTCACATGCAAGAGCATATTCAAGTAAGAGTCAAGTCCTGTGAAGTTTGCCAGAAGTGCAAACATGAGCATGTTCATTATCCAGGACTGCTTTAACTTTTAGAAATACCTGGCAAACCATTTTCTCACACTTCAATGGATTTCATTGAAGGGTTGTCTAGGTCTGAAGGCAAGGATTCTATTTTGGTGGTGGTGGACAAATTTACCAAATTTGGCAATTTTATTGGTTTCGTTCATCCATACTCTGCAAAAGTGGTACCTGAGAGTTTCTGGATAAAGTGTTTAAATTGCATGGCCTACCTGACAGTATCATTAGTGATAGGGATAAGGTCTTCACAAGCCTTTTCTGGAAGGAGCTATTCTCTACTTTGGGAGTTAAGTTGAGAATGAGCTCAGTCTATCACCCTCAATCAGATGGTCAAACTGAGAGGGTAAATCAGTGCCTTGAGATGTACCTTAGGTGTTTTGCTTCTAGCAAACCTAAGGTTTGGCACAGATACTTGACCTTAGGTGCTTGGTGGTACAATTCAAAGTGTCCACACAACTATTAAAATGTCTCATTTTGAGGCACTGTTTGGGTATAAGCCTACAGGTTTTGGGGAAAACCTGTTACTAGAGGAGGTCAGGTTTGGGGAGGTTTCCAGAATGCTGGAGAAAAGACAGAGGCTCAATGGTATTCTTAAGGATCACCAGTTCACTGCTGCCAACAGAATGAAGCAGCAGCAAGACAAGGGAATGACTGAAATGGAGTTTGATGTTGGGGACTTGGTTTATGTCAAGCTTCAACCATACAAACAACAGTCTTTGGCTGGAAGGCATAATAAAAAATTATCAATCGAAGTTTTTTGGTCTTTACAAGATTCTTAGGAGATATGGGACAGTAGCTTATGAACTGGAGTTTTCTTCTAACTCCAGGATTCATCCTGTCTTCAATGTGAGTCAGCTGAAGCTCGGAATCGGGAATGATCAAGTGGTACAAACTCATCTGCCTGAAGCCAAACCTAAAGGTGTTGTGATGTTTGAACCTGAGGCTATTTTGGATAGAAGATTAATGAAGAAAAATAACAAGCCTGTAGTTCAATGGTTGGTGGTTTGGAGCAATCTTCCTCAGGAAGATGCCACTTAGGAGACTGCTGATGAATTTCTTAAGAAATGGCCTAATTTTGCTTGGTCTTCTTAAGCACAGCTTGGGGACAAGCTATTTTTTTTAAGGGGGGAGTAGTGTTATGAATGGCAAGTTGAAGGGATATTAGTTGTATTAAGTGTGTTGTTTGTGGGATTCGATCCCTAGTCTTTGTAAATAAGTCCTCGGGTCTGTGTCCGGGTCGGTTCGGATATTGGGTCAAGTTGTAGTAAATAGAGGATTTAGGGGAAATTAGAAAACATTAAGATATTTTGTGATAAATCGTTCTCTCTCTAGGGTTTCTTCTGTTTCCTTCATCTCCTCTGATTTTACTGTAATTCCAAGCTTCCTTAGCTTGTTAATGGTGAACGAACTTTCCTTCTTTGCCCTTGAATTTGTTAAATACATATGTTTCATGTCATACATCGTTCTTAGTTTCCAGATATATGCTTAAATGTGACAAGTAATAAAGAGTACTCACTTCATTGAAATTAATAGTCAAATAGGTCATCAACCTATTTGTGCTTAGCCACTTTCATCACTTTTAGAAAAGTTTAAACTTTTTTTTATCACCAATGTTTTTACGGGTAGCCAATTTGGTCATTCCGTCTAAAACTTTGAAAAAAAAACGTCAAATTTGACGAATTGACCAAAAGTTTATCCAATTCTCAATCTATTCGAGGGTGTTTTTGGAATCCATATTATATATTTCCCCTATAAACAACTAACCTGTCACATTTGATAAATAAAGATCCATCTTCATCCCCTAATTTCTAACCTAGAAATTTCCTATATACCCAATTCTTCATCTCGCCAAACTCCATCAAATTCCTAAATATACCAGTCCATTGAAATGAAATTTGAGGAGAGAATAAGTCACAATACATATTCAAAAGGTAATGGGAATGAATTTCATAATCTTCAATTTGAGATTGGAATAATTGATGGTGAATTCACATCAAGAATGCCAAAAAATTCTCCTTCTTGTAATGGTGATGGTGGTACTCTAAAGAACCCTAATCCCAAATTGAAAGAAACAAGGAACCCAAGGTAATTTCTTGTAATGGTTAATGTGTTGATTAATGAAGTAATTTTTTATTTACCAAAATGATATGAAAATTACAGGAAGAGGTTTTTAATCGTGAGTTATGTGGAATGGAATGCATAGCATTGAAGGAGAAGGAAAGTCGTGTTATGGAAATCCTCCAAAAAAAAATTGCAAAACAAAAAGTAAAATTGGATAAACAAGATTGGATTATCAAGTGTTTGGCCATTGTATTAGTATTCTTATTTGGCTATTTAGTTGGAAAATATTGAGTATTCTAGGTTTTTTACTTATTGTTGCAAGTTTGTTAAAAAAAATCATGTTTTGTACTGTTGGAAATTTTATAAATGCAAGCTTTTTGTTAATCCCAGAATGTGATGTGCACAAGCATTGCTTGTAATTGAAATTGAATGTCAAGAATCATCTGTAACATAAAAAATTCACTGCTCAAAATAAACCCAAAAAGAGGCGGCCTTTGGCGCCCAGACCCTTTCTTCTATATTTATCGAGAAAGAGAATTCCATACACACAAAAACGATTGACCATAATTGTTTTCAACCTATACAAAAACCATTGATCACTTTTAGCGGATTTGACTAATGCAAGCCAACATTGCCCTAGTGTCCAAGGCTGAGACTTCATGACGTAAAGGTTATGAGTTCAAATCTCCTCCCCGCTTCTTGAATCCCCAATCTTTTGTAATAGATAAGTCCCCTCCCCAATAAATAAATATTTAAAAAAAAAAAAGATTTGACTAATGCAGTAATTGTTTCCAACATATACAAAAAAGATATAACGGTAACAAAGTTGGAACAATTGATAACAACGCAGGTCCACTGTTCATTCCTTTAGTCATTCCAAAAATCACCATTACGCTTCAGTCCTAGCAAAGGGGTTTCTCTTCAGTCCTAGCAAAGGGGTTTCTCTCGGATTTGGGCATGTAGCCTTGTTATGTCCCAATTGACGACAATTGCCACATTTGCTTGGTCTTCTAGTCTTTTTATCACCCTAGGAAAGCACAATAAACATTGGTCAAAATGATAAAAAAAACATCTCACTTTGGTAACCTTGTACAAAACAAAAGAAATACCTTTTCACTTGGCTGGATTGGTCTCTCTGCAGTTTGGTCCTGCGGATGTAGTTGTACTAGCCTGTTAAACAATCAAATAGTAGTAAATTAATGATAGGTTTGTGATAATTCTTAGACAAATAAATGCTCTGCTACAAGATAATACCTGGTTGTTTGGAGGTTCATCTAGTGGGGGGCAGTTTGGCTTGTTTCTCCAACATTTTTTGATGATGTTTTAGGGTAAATAGGGCATGCCCTTACATTGTGCCCAACCCCTTTACACTTGACACATCTATTATAAGTTTGGACATAGACTTTCATCCCCCCACCTCAAGTCCTTCTTTTCTTCTAGGACACTTTCTGATGTTGTGGCTCATTTGTCCACAACCAGTACACTTAGAAACCCAATGAGCATTCCTTGCTACTTTTTGTTTTTTGGGACTTGTTTCTGGTGGACCAGTTTCTTGGTCTTCATTAGTAGGCTTCAGACTTTCCTTTCTCTTCATTTGAGGCCGACCAAATATTCTCAATTTTGATGGAGCTACCACTGGAGGTTTTGAACTTCTAGGCCAGTTATTTAGACCATTGCTAGGATTTACTATATGCTGATAGGCTCTCCTAAATGACTCAATGGAATAACAATCATCTACAAAATCCTCGAGGTAAGATCCCTTCTTTACAAATGGCTGCAATAGCACGAGTGTGTGGGATACCACTCAACTCCTAACCCCTACAAGTGCATACTCTCAAGTTTGTATCAACACTAAACTGCACTTCCCCCTTTTTAACTTGAGACTTGTACCCCCCCCCCACTGTAAGAAGCATACCAGAATTTTCCATATGACTTCAGCTTTTCTAAAGTATTCCTAATCCAAGGGCATATTCTGCCTTTCTGTTTGGTCAACCAAGTCATTTTAGCTTGTAGTCTTAACATTAAGTATAATCTCTCTCTTTCTCAAGTGTTGCTAAGATGGCTTATTCCTAGCTAAAAGGATACACTTATTGAAGACCTATGAATGGTTGTTCAACAGTATATCACATTTGGTTTTGGTCCTAAAGTGAGATCTACTCCATGTATGTGGATCAATATTTGTTTGAAGCCACATAAATGCATGTGGATTCAACTCCTTAAGACCCTCCATCCCCTCTCAAATTGGTTAACATAAGTGGATTTTGCACCCCTCCAAAACTTTTTTTTGAGATCATCACCTGGATATACACTCATCATGTTACAGTGAATGTGCCTAGCACAAAACCTATGATCCACCCCTGGTAATTCACTTGCTATTGCTGGAATTAATCTGTCATAAGAAAAATTATTAATATTAAAGGATTAAAAAAGTAATTACATTGTATAAGACTAATTCACAGAACTATTACCTTTTGTCCGTCATATATATTCACCATTGATTTGGAAAATCAATTTTGAGATCCTTATTTAGCTCTATAATAAACCAACTCAATGATGACTTATTTTCATATTCAACCACTGCATAGGAAGTAGGATATATGCCATCATTGGCATCTATCCCTACAGCTGAAATGAGGATGCCTTTATGAGAACATTTAAAAAAGTTACATCCAATCCCACAACTTTCCTACATCCTGCAATGAACCCTTCTTTAACAGCACTTAAGCATATATAAATCCTAAGAAACACCTCTTCACCAAGGTCCTTGTCAGTTGCAACTTGTACATTTGTCCCTAGATTGCTTTGTTTTAATTTTCCTCATAGTTTCTCAGCAATTTATACCGATATTTGTACTTTCCCTCAATTATTTTCTTTGCTATTGCCCTAACTTTGTACACCTTGTTGATAGAGATATCAACATTTAATCCCTCCTGAACCTTATCCTTAAAGTCTAAGCAACTGATTTGGTTTTCTGTCCTGAACAAGTCCAAGTACATCTTGGCAATGTAAGAAGCTGTGGCTTTTTTTGTATTCATACCAGTTGGGCATATATGATCTGCTACAAGAGTCCTAATCTGAAATAAACCTTGAGTTCCCACTTTCCTAGCATACAAGTCTCATTCACAGTTCAAACCATGACATATAGCACTAACTCTAATTAGATCATTGTGAGTAACCACTATATCCTTACCCCACTTCATCAAATGCTACCTAATTGCAGCCAAAAGCTCCTGCTTGTGAGTAAATAATAACTCAATGACAAATTGTGGATCAACCATGTCTGTAAGAGGATTAAATCTTGGGGTATACCCCCATTCATCATTATATCTTCACTATCAGAATCTTCCTTCTTCTTGAAAAACATTGTATCTTCATCACAATTATCAGGCTCATCCCCCACTTCAATGTCTTCTCCAAAAAATAAATCTGCATCAGGTATAACATTACTGACATTTTCATCATGGATAGTTTGTTGAGGAACAGAATCTGGTTAATTTGTTTCATGGATAAAATCTACAAAAATTTCAGGAACTATATCAGGTTGCTGGTTCCCTAAATCAGCACCTAAATCTTCAACATTTCCAAATTTAGGTGCTGATTCTTCTTCAACAGCCCCTTCCAATACTTCCTCAGTATCTTGAGGCAGCTCAACACTAGTTGCTTTAGGAACCTCATCAAGCAACTCATCACAATTTTCTTGAGGCAACTCAGCACAAGTATCTTGGGAAACTAGTTCACACTCTTTTTCTTTATGTTCTCACTACAATATTCATCAAACATATCAGAAAACCCATCACTCTCCCCACTACATTCCTTCTCACTATCAAAGTCTGATTCTTCTTTCTCTTCTTCAGACAATTGAACATTAGTAGCCTTACCTTTTTGGTTTCACTACTCCATGCTTGCTTTTTACCCCCTTTTTCAGGTCTTGCATCATTCATCATAGAATCCCCCCATTTCCTACATCAACCCCAAATTGTTCACAATTGACTTCATCATTTTCTTCCCCTTCAGTATGGTTTCTTAGATACTTGATGAAGAACATTTCAAGACCATCTTCATCCTTGTCCAAAAACAATTTTATCTTTATTTTATCAAATACTACACTACACAAGTAAGGCATTATCATATGTCCTTAAGAACTTCCAAACAGTTAACCTATCCACCCAAGGCCACTTCCACCAAAAACCTGCATACAAGCATATAGACCATTTTATCTAACTCAACTATAGAAAATTCCTCATTTGTGCAGTAATTGAAGATGTCAGTGCAACTCCCCTCATAAAATTTGTTGCCTTGAGTCTCAACAAATGTACCCCTATGTCGAACTATAATAGTGAAATAATCAAACTTATCATTAGGATCAGTTATTGCAACAACAACAAAAACCAAAATAGTATATCAAATTTCCAAACAAAAACTAACCACCAAATAACTACAAGACATATCAACATAGCTGGCCAAAAAAATACATCTTCTGTATTGATTTTTGCTTTCACTCAGAATAGCAAAGGGGGACCAACACTTTTACTTTAATTAAAAAAAAATCAGAGGGGGACCATCGTGTTGTAATATGTTTTTACAAGAATTGCTTCTGCCCTAACTTTATGGAACATTCAAAATAACAGCCATAACAACACATAAAATACAAATTTATTTGGAAAAATAGGAGATTTTACTTACAATACTTGGGCACTTCGTCATTCGGGTTCTGATGTAGCATCTTTCACAAATTTCTCGCAATTCTTGTAACTAATAGTCTTACCCACACTTTTGCTGCTTTGATTTTAAAAAACCAGACCGCAATATCGCGTATTTTCTTCAATTTTGAAAACCCTAGTTTTGTTCTCCAGAGCCAATTTAGGAATTTTTTTAGTTTGATTGGGTTTGGGAAAGTGACGGGTTAGTGGCTTAAGGGTGAGAAATAATATGGATTCCAAAAATACCCTCGAATAGATTGAGAATTGAGTCAATTTTTGTTCAGTTCGTCAATAATTACAATATTTTTATAATTAAAATATCAATATTACTCTCTTAAATAAGATTTGTATACTAATTAAAGGTGTAATATTAATATTTTGATTACAAAAATATCTTAATTTATACTTCTTTAATTTTTGCAATATATAATAAAAAGTATTATATTTATGAATGAAGGTAGTAGTAGTTTTCTTCCTTCTTTTTTTTGGTTGAGGAGGGGGAGGATATGGGAAGAGGATGGCCGTGGGCACGATGAGACTTCTCTGTCTGATAACAACTTTTTTTATTAACTAAGTTATTGTATTGATTCAGCGAATGATATAAATTATAAATAGTAGCTAACGAATGGGTGATGTCCGATGAGTAGGTGCAAAAGGTCAGTCATGCCATATCCTGTTATCGGAAATACTGCTCCTAAACACCAATTTTAAATCAAATCTAAATTTCCATTTGGCTAAGGTTTCTTGATAAGTTTTCCCATCATAAGCTTCTCTTTAACTGATGCATAGATTTCAGAAATGATGGGAAAAAATAAACATTTTCTTGAAGTCAAAAGAAGAGACCTAATTTAGGATAAAAACAAATATGTTGACCCAACTCATTTGAAACAAAGGGAGTAATTTAAAAATATAAATCTCAAACCAAAAACTAATACAACAATATAACCCATTTAGTCCCCAATAATTGGGGGTATGAGCGGAAATGAATAGGAGACAAATGCACAAAGTAATTGCTTACATAATATCATTGAAACAGATGATTTGAGACTAATCAAACCTTTGATAATGTGTACACTGTTGCATTTACTATAGAATCATGTCATCAAATCAAACCAAAAACTAATCCAAATACAAAATATTCGTCAATACTCCCTCCATTCCCTATTAATTGTCGTTTAGGAGATATCTAGGTATCCAAATTAATTGTCGTTTAAGGTTGTTTTATTAGTTGTCAACAATTTATTCCAATTATACCCTCAACATTTTCCTTTCTTTATGACAAAGAAGTGAGAGAGAGGGAGGGTGGGGGATAATATTGGAAATTTAGGTGAAAATGACAACTTCCTTAATTTTCTCAAATTGTCTAAAGAGTCTTATATTTAAGAATGGAGGGAGTAATATTTAAGATTCATTCTGATCTTCAGCTTTGCAGACTGTTCTCTAGATGATTACAATACATTTTATCCCCTGTTATAAAGGTTCTATAAAAAATCATTTCATGTTTGGCTCAAGTAAAATAATGTACTAGCAGTAACAACGCTGAGAACAAGATCTTACCCAGGGTTGACGAAGCCACAACCTTGTTCTAAGGGACGAAGGGTAAAGTAATCTTTGCAAAATTTTAAAATTTTACAAGAGTAAATTATGCAAATTTAAAAATCTTGGGGACGGCGCCACCCTGGATTCGTCCCTGATTTTGCCCCTTTGGTTATGTTCATGTATTTATAACGACACATAAGCTTTTGTCATGTAAAAGTAACAACAGATTCCCTTCTTCTACAAAAGAAAAATTAATAATTCAAAACTGTATTTATTATTGGTAAAGAAATGGCACTCTAATCATACTTTGAAAGAAACATGAATCAAGTAACCAAACAACTTTTGATATAGATAGCATATGTCATAGCAAAAATCATAACATTGTGTTACAACACGACTATATGAACACCACATACATGCTTATGGAAGTTTACTCTGAATCGGATGAGTCCGCATTTGAGTTTTGTCGAACACTCCTTTTGGTTTGAGCTTTAGATGCATTTGAAGAAGATTCCCCATCATAAAAGATAACTTCCGCTTTAGCTAGCCTTTCTTCCAATTCTTCAGTACTGAAGTCGTCCTTGCCACCAAGTTGATCAAATCCAACCTGCAGAGGATGTGGTATAACACCATTATTGAAATGTTTAAGCCCAAAAGAAAGTAACAGATCACATTTGTTCCTATGAACATACCACATAGTCATCAACTTTTGCGTTTTTTATAAGCGCTAGTGTGGGAAGAACGACCACCCTAAGTTTCTCGGCCAAATATGGGCTTTTCTCAGCATGAATTTTCACAAAACGTGTCTCCAGATGTTGCTTTGCCAATATACTCATGTGCTTGTCCATAACCTGAAATTGAGCTACAGAATAGTTTAGTGTCCATCTAATAAACTAGAATTATCGTAAAGATTTAGGGTAATATTGTATAATAAATCCTATAAAGATAATATGAAACCATAAGATTATTCAAGATGGTCAACAAACCATTCTAGAGATGATCTTGAAGACCTAACCAATCTTAGAAAATCAAGCATTAGTCTCCTGACAAAAGTGTGCTTGTGGACATGTATCGGAGATAAATGTTACTTGAAACTCCATCTCTCTCCCTTAATTTTAAAAATTAAAATTAAGAAATTCGAGTGCTGAAGAAAAAGAACAGAGCATATCAAAGTACTGTCACAAGAATTCCATCTCTAATCAATGGACTTGGTAATTTGAGGCAGTTGTGCAAGGATGCTAGGGGCCCTTCAAATACAATAAAAGGGGCAATAGTAAACTTTCACTTAATATTAGTTTAACATGCTTCAACTGTTATAAAAATTAAAGACTTTGTGCAATACACACAGCAAAACTCCAATCACTTGAATTCATGCCTTGTGTAATACATTGTGTTGTCTGACTTGGAACTTTTCCACACTCAAATGGGTATTGTAGAACCAGTATCCATTTTATTTTCGTTGATCTTGGTAAATGACTAGTCCAAAACCATACACAATAGCTTCTGCATGGATTAGGTAATCATGGGTGGGGGGATTTAGTAGTCCCTCCCAAACTATCAAAGAGAAGCAGATCTGATTCAATTCCTATCTCATGGAGATCATTTACTTGGAAGGATAAATCTCAAGAACATTTAACAAAGAGTTCTGTAACTAATAATCAGAACAAAAAGGTTGCAAAACACAATTATTCTATGCCACCATTACCAATTTATTATGTCTCTCAGGAGCAACTGTCCTAGAATCTAGACATGTAGCAAATGAAATCACGCCGGTGCCAATGCCGAATGGTATTAGTTGTCTTGTTATATGCAAGCTCTCAGAGCATGTCAAAAGTTTGATTCACAAATTAAACGGTGAATCTACATGCTAATCAGACGGTTACTGAACAACAGAGCATATCCAGATGTCATATACGGCCAGGGTAAAAAGTGCTAGAACATTTATGTCAGAGATCTCATGATTAAACTGCCCATCTTGCATGATCGTGCCAAGTATTTATACTAACAAACTTAAACTGCCCATCTTGCAGGAGATAAGGAATTATTTATCGGTGTCCCACATAGAACAAAAGATCTTGTTCCTTTATATTACAGCTCAAAATTTAACCTTAGTATTTCAACAAATACAACTCAAATTCAAACATTTTGATTTTCTATAATGCCAAACTGGTTTGAAATGCAGGCCACACCTACAAACATAATGCAACTTCAAAAGAGGAAAGAAAACTGCATACAAACCATACCTATACCTTGGAAACTGGTCCAAAATCCGTCACACTCATGTTTTAACAATATATATATATATGCCGCTTTCCTTAATACTTCGACATTTGCCAAAATTAAGCAGAAGATTATGACATGTAAACAGATGCAAATCCGTAATTCACTGCCACCGGCGTCATCTAGGGTTAACTCTGCAGGTAAGAGTGGCCATCCCCTAACAAGCAACCAATAAGCTATGGCCTGTCATTTTAGACTCTTTTCCAAATAATCGGGCTAAAAAGTAGGGAAGTCTGACAAAAGACAAATTTTGACGCTCCAATATTGTCCTCGAGTAAATGGGGTAAAGGGAAAAAGCTTCGTTTGGATCTATTGAGTTTCGCCGATGGTTTCATTACTAAGAATAAATGGCTCGTTAAGTTTTACAGAGTGATGTGTTAATGATAAGGAAAAGGAAAAGTCCCACGCTTTAGGATCGAGTGAAACTGTTGGAGCCTATAAAGTTCATCTACAGGTTCCATTCCCTTGTATGTTTGTATTGCAATAGAAATGTTCTCTAAAGATATATAAAGTTCATCTACAGGTTTCATTCCAACACTCTACTGACTTAAAGCAACAAATTGCATTCAACCAAATCTAAATGACACCGGACCCTCTGTGAAACTCTTTATAACATCCTAAACATAGACTTGTTCGTACCTGAGGTTTATTTCGTTTAGTTTAGTTGTTTACAAAATGACTAGAGTGTCACGTGCAGTGTTACAGGTGTCACATAGGATCCGAACTGAATCTAAACATACCAAGCTACAGCAAATGCAGGCCAGATATAAATTAAATACATACACAAAAACAAAATAAAAAATAAAATTTTAAGTAATTAAGATCTTAATAAAGAAAAAGACTAACCTTGCAAGGCCAATTATCTCGATAAAAATGGCAAACAACTCGTTGGCTGGCCTTAACAACAGTGAAGAATTCCTTCTCATTGGGGATCTCGTAGTACTCACCATGGCCAAGAGAGATCCAACGGCTCCGCTTCTCTGCCATTTTCTTCATTTGTTTCAATCTCTGCTCTCTCAGGACCTCCAAATCATCGGAATCAAGCCGATCTAAGGCGGAGATTTCATCATCTAGCTTGTCTTCAACCGCTTTTACAACCGTCAATAATTGCTTTTCCAGTATCTGTAGACATTGAAATTCAGTGAGCTTAAAAAATCTGAATATAATAATCATAATTTGATTGGATTGGGGATATACCTCTTGAACCATTGAATTCTCCATGATGATGATGATGATTAATTGAGGGGAGAGGAAGAAGAGTGACCTGAACTTCCTCTTCCTTCTTCAAAATATATTTGAAATTGAAATCCTGGGGAAATTTATGGGTCTATAGAATTTAGGCCAACTGATTTCAGTCCAGATACAAGTTGGGCCTAGAAAATTATTAATGGACTGACTTTTGTTAGATGATTTTGTTTGGTTCTTTTTTTTAATTTTACAAAAGATAAATTATTTGTGAAAAAAGAAAAAAAAAGTATAATACAATATAACATTTATAAATTATAAATTAATTACGTCGGGATCAGAGAATTTTATTAATTTATATAGATATTAATTAATCGATAAATTAATAATTAATTAATTTAAAGAGTGTGTTTTCAAAATTACTTTTTAATCATATCTTGAAAACTAGATGTTTGATTTAGGTAATCCAACGGTTCTATTTAGATGATTAAAGACGTTCTTTGAAGCTCTTAGATGTTTTACAACTGCGATGGAGAGTACATGACCAAATTCCAAATTTATAATTCCAAATTTAAGTGATTTAGTTGTTCGAACTCATGACACCTAAATTAAATATTCTCTTAAGTCATACATTATTACTCTTAATAAATAAGTATCTCCCCGAAATAACATTAAATTAAACATACTAAGGCACCACGGCTCCAGTGTGGAACGAAAAAATTTCGTATGTGCGGAACGTTTTCTCGTCCGTTGGATTAAAATTTTAACGGCTACTGATTTTAAAGTACATGTTCGCGCGAACGCCTATTTTTAAACTAAAAATACCTGTTTAAGGCAAAAACAGATATTTCGTGTATATATTGATAAAAATATGTTTTGCATAGGAGTGGGACTGATACTAAGGTAAGGACCATGAAAATAACAATTGTTATAGTGTTCCAAAAGGAAAAAGGCAAAAGGTGTAAATTATTATCCCTTTAGACACTTTTAGAAATTTATTTATACCAAAATTGACTAATGCTTTATTTCCTAGGCCTTTGTAGGCAGCAAATGCTACCTAATACTCCCTCGGGTTTATAGTATGAGTATTTTTAGACCTTTTTCTTATTTTAAGATGGGAAATGATGTTTGGCTAAGTAAAATTGGTTAAAATTTGCTAAAAATTCAAATTAAACACTATTTATTCTCTGTTAGTATAAGAGATTCACCCAATTATTTACAATTTTACCACCAATTTAGCCAATTAATTAGCTATGACTTAGCCATATATCACTTCTCTTTTAAGATATAGGCCATTTTTTTAAAACTTTTAATGTAGTTTTTCTAAAAATTACCATCATCCATATTATGAAATAGATGGAGATAAATTTGAGTGTTTAAGACGTAAGAGTATAATAACAAAAATTATACTTGTCTTGCCTTTCCTTAATCTAATCTAAATTACCAAGAAAGACTCCTATTTTGAAATGAGGGAGTAACTCCTACAATTCCAATTATAGTCATTTCACCCATAAGATTTTCTAATTGAAGTTTAGAAAATATAAAATTTTAATTATAGAAATATAAATTTTCATTTTTCAAATATAGAAATATAAATTCTCATTATCAGATTATTATATGATGTGAAATTCGGAGTAAACAAAATACAACATTAAAAAGAATAGTTCTGATATGGATTAGGTCATTTGGATCATATGGTGCAGAATTGACTACATCAGAATGAGGAGAAAGATAATTCTGTGATGACGTGGTTAATTCTGCACCACAAAGTCTATATCAGAAAAATCCCATTAAAAATACATTATTCCAAAGAGGCAGAGTCTCTTTCTTCCCTGCTGTGGCTCCAATGCGGAATTGAATTAAATTTTTGACGTTAAGGTTAATTTAAAACGGGACACCTGTTATGATTTACGACACTTGTCGTACAGGTTATCTTTCATGATTTACGACACTTGTCGTACAGAATATTTGACCTCGTGCAATTCGTATGTGCGAATTTTTTGATGTCCCACATATGATCCGGACTGTTACGCTCACAATTCACAAAGAGAAATGATTTTCTCTGGGATCATCATCATGTATACTTTTTATGGGGAATCCAAGTACAACAACATACACCTCTCATGACCATGAAAGTTCATCTGGAAGCTTCTTTTTGGCTAATCAAAGACCGTCCATTGTTTGAAAAGCAACGGCCATGTGGTGATCATGTTAGAGGGAGAAAGACCTTCAAAGACAAGTTCAAGAATATGAATTCGGGAATTGGACTAAAAACGGGGTTTCACTTTTCTCTCAATTGAGTAATTGAACGCTAATTTTGAGTAATAATACAAGGTTTTTAATGTAGTTTTATGGAAGAAAAAAGGGGTTCTTGATTTAATTAAAGAAGAATTGGTTTAGTTTAGAGGTAATCTATTTACAGTAATTGAATAAGAAAAAATTATAATTTTTCTTGGAGCAACCACTTTATTGCGAAAGTTTAAATCTGTCTCCTATCAATCCCTGTTTATACCCCAATTATTGGGAATTTGATGTGTCGTGTTATTGTTTTTATTGAATATGAAACTTTTTTATGCATATTTCTTGTTGATGGGCTCTTATGGGTTTTCCCTTGTTCCATTTTATATTGGGTTTTTGGGATTTTTTGATCTTTTATTTGATTTTTTTCATTGATTTTAGGGAACATTTAAGTTGCATTCAAATGGGAAACTGCAGTCATGGCAAGGAGCTACAGAAAATGGCTGTTAGTCTAATGAAGCAGATAGATCTTAAAAATTCAAAGTTACTTATGATCAATTATGAACTGGAGGAGAAGGATAAGCAGCTTAAAGAAGGTACTGAAAAAATCCCAAGTTAAAAAAAATCGTAATTATCGGTATCCTAATTAATCTGTTGCTGTGTTAATTTTGTTAATTAGTAGGATTAATAGGATCTTTTAGCCAAGTTGTTATAAAATCAAGAACCATTGTTCTGTTTTAATCTCATTCAATGCTCATCTAGAACCATAAGTGAACTCTGAGAAATACAGGATTAGAATTACTGCTTTTGACATTTTGGCCTAATACAAGTGTTTGTCATCTTAGTGAAAAAAATCTCTATTTTCAGCTGCTTGAAATAGAAGTGGGTGTATGTCAGATAACATAATCGCTATGTTACCTAGACTCTTTGTTTTGTCTGCCGGACATGTGTCCGACACGATACGACATGGTGTGTGTGTAGGATTCTTATTGGATGCGGTAAAAAAATAATATTGTGTACTTTGACGAAGACTAGGTGCATCTTCAATGGTGATCTTTCCTACCTGTAGTGATGAGGATATTAGAGGCACATTTCCCAAATTAATGTCTATTTCTCTTTATAAAAGGTAGTTAATTCGTTAGTTTCCTTTTATGCCCCTAATTATTTTTGTACTCACGTATCTATGTCCGACTTCTTAGAAGTTTACTCGTATCCTTA
This sequence comes from Vinca minor, assembly GCA_026122235.1. NCBI lineage: Eukaryota > Viridiplantae > Streptophyta > Magnoliopsida > Gentianales > Apocynaceae > Vinca > Vinca minor. The sequence continues at coordinate 971,703 of JAOCZM010000278.1, read as the reverse complement.
CTTCTAGAGGTATAAGCACCTACATAAGGGACGAAGTCAAGACTTTTAAGTTGGGAGCGAAAAACTGTAACAGTATGGCAAACTACATATAAAAAATGCAAAAAAAAAAAAATATCGGGGACGAATTTGATCAAATATTCCGAACTACATTTAAAATTTACTATATCTAATAGGATTTTTAAAATTTTCGTAGGGCGATTGCCCTGTAATCGTCCCTGCCTGACACTTATATATGTACCCGCATTCGACACCGGTACCGCATAGGTAAGGTACTCCTTCATATCAAAGGCATGGTATCCCAGTGGGTAACATCCACTGCCTGTGACCGAGAGGTCCAGGTTCGATACCTCCTTCACACAAGGGGAATGATTTAATTGTCATTTCTTTGGGTTCCCTTGTGTGAGGTCTTATTTACACCCCTCACGGGGCACCCGCTCAACGGGACTTCTACGACATTCGCTCAACGAGGTCATCTACTTCTCCCCTCACGGGGTCTTCTACTTCTCCCCTCTCGGGGTCTTCTACTTCTCCTCCTCTGGTGAGGTCTTATAATAATAATTGTAATAAACTAGACCATACTTATAAATGGTCTAGTTTAAAAATAAAAAAAAAAAAAGGTACTCCTTCATCATCCTGATTCTAAATAAGTAAACTGTAGGGAGAAGTATGGTAGACGGGAAAGATTGCTTATGTTTCTAGGCACAATAAAAAAGTTCATTGATCAAAGAATTATCAAATGTCTAAATCACAGTCTTTCGTAAGTCGTAACAACTTCAAAATTTAGTATGTAACTCATTTGTTGCGCTCATTCCATTTCACTAATTACTCTCCTGCAGCACTGGAGAAAAACCGTGTTTTCAAGTTACAGCTTGAGAAGCTGAGAGGTGAAACACTTAGAGATGTAGTGGAATCTCAAAGCACATATTTAGAGCAGCCGGTCGACTGTAAGAATATGGATATTGTTTCTGACAAGGACGAGGTAATATGTCGTTTTTTATTATCAAATATTATTCAGAATAAACCATAAGAGTATAATATTACAAATTCATCTTCATTGGTTTGGTTTGTTTCATCCATAAATGAGTTTGTTTGTCATACATAAAGATTTGGATAACAACCTCAGTTTTATAATGCAGCTGATGCAGTTAAAGGAGAAGTTAGAAGACTTTGAAAACATGAAAGCTACTTATCAAACTCTGATTCTTAAAGAGCGCATAAGTAACGATGAATTGCAAGAGGCTCGCAAAAAAGGCTATAAGAGTATGAATCTGCCCTCCCTTTTGTTTGAGACATTTGTTCGAGCGCATCTCAAAATTTATCCGCATTCATCTCATTCTGTACCTAAGACTTGTTACTCTTTAGGATTTGGAAGGCATGTTGAACCGGCGCACAACATTTGCAATTAAAAGAATGGGGCAGATTGACCCCAAACCTTTCCAAACTATGTGCTCGAAGAAGAGTTTGGACGGAAACTGGGAAGAAGAAGCAGTTAAACTATGTTCGTTGTGGGAAAAAGAAGTGAAGGATCCACATTGGTATCCTTTCAAGAGAGTGATGAACCAGGGGAAACTCCTAGTAAGTTTCTCGTTTAAATCTGAAATACATTTGTCAGCTCAATTAGTCTCCATTCTTGCATTAATATATTAATTTTTATTGCAGGAAATTATAGACGAAGATGACGAAAAGTTGAAAGAATTAAGGGAACAAGGGGGCGAAGAAGTGTTCAAGGCTGTGGCGAATGCGTTATTGGAGTTGAACGAGTACAATCCGAGTGGGAGATATCCAATTCCGGAATTGTGGAACTTAAAGGAGGGAAGAAGAGCTAGCTTAAAGGAAATCATCGAGTACATCATGAAGCAGTTGAAGGCTCTTAAGCGAAAGCGAAAAATAGTATATGCATAATACTGCATTTTAGGCTTCAAACTTTGAAGGACATTTAAAACCTTAATTCACTTAAATAGCATATACAACTGAGTTTTTAGGTTGGAGAACCATTCCTTTTCCTTTTCTCTATGTTCATGATTATGGAAAAACTCAGCTGATACCTTTTTATTTCCATTTTATGATGAATAGATTTGAAAGCCTTCTCAAATTCCGAAATTATTTTCTTAAGACTTGTGTAATAGATTTCACTCTTACAATTTATTGTGGGCCCTTACGTATACACGTGCATTTCAATGTGCATTTAAATGCACTGCCCTCCGAAGAAGGCAAAAAATTCTCTATCTCCATTTCTGTCCCCAACCAATCACTATTCACCCTGTGTATATATAATTGGAAAAAATATTTATATAATAAATTCTGATTAGTTGGGAATAGGGATGGGAGAGGAAGGGGGGACAGAGGATTTTCACCCTCCGAAGACTATGAGAGAAAGATTCATTTCACTAAGTCATAATATCTAATTACCCATTAAATTCAATAGCTTAAACTTCAATCAGGGATTTCCAAAATGATTTATACATTAAAACATCTATACAATAATACTCTATATAAAAATAATCTCATTAATAATAATAAAATATGATCCAATTCGGGACCAGTTATAAATAAAAATAAACTCTACATTGTAATATTTCATATTTTTTTAGGACCATCCTTAAGAAATGTACCTTCGTATAGTAATAAGATAATATTAAATTTTAAATATTTTTATATATCTATATAAAATATACAAAATTATTTAACTATGTTACATTAAACTGAAAGATGATATGAAATATTTATCTAAAGTTCTCTGTGACAATGACTTAATTTTTTGGGTTAATACCGCGTGTTTTAACTTGCGCGTTCGTAGTAACTCATCAACACAATCACCTTCTTCCAAAATATTTCCAATTTGTCCAACATGTCTGAAGCTTTTTGATACGAGACTTTTTCTATTTATACACTATCATCATTCGTATTATCACCTTGCACTTCTTGCCTAATTCCTGCAATGATTTCTTCGATTAAACATACATATCCATTTGGTTATTGTAATGAAGTTCTATAATCTGATTTCTCAAATCTACAACTATTTTTTTATCCCCCATCATATTCTTTCGTAACTTCTAAGTCATCGGCATCATCCGTTCGAATTTTGGAGTGCTTGAAGCAATTTTTGATTGTACGTGGCTTCACATCGATCAACTATGAAGTAACTACGTTTACCATTCCATCTAGGAGAGATACCTTTGATGGTTCTAAAACACGATTCGCTTCAAAAGTATACGATCAAATCGACGACGATATGCAGACCCATGAACTAATTTATAAGCTCATGGGTTAACAACTCTCATTGTCAATTGATTTTGAGAGGATATGCATATACATGAACTAATTTTCACATGGTATCAGAGCGGGCCCTTAGGTGGGATGTGTGGGTTCATAATGCTCAAGTGGGCTCTAATTGTCCCGTACGACCCAAGAAGGGCGATGTGCCTTGAACTGTCCCCGCATCACCCAAGAAGGGCGGCGGACCTTAAAAATTGACTCTCAGATCGTTGTGAGGGAATGTTGAAATATGAAATCTCACATCAAGTGCTTAAGGAATATCCAAATAACTTATAATCTAATGGGTTAACTCTCGTTGTCAATTGGTTTTGAGAGGATATGAAGGCTCATAAAATAATTTTTTACAGATATGCATACTTTTGTTAAAAGAAATATTTATATTTTTTTGAAAAAGAAAATAAATAATTTCTTAACTTTGCCTTGAATTTTCAAAAAAAAATTAAATCAATATTTTACATTTTATGATGTGAATCGTATTTTATATTGGAGGCCTTAAGTATATTTTATTTTTTGAGAAAATAATTTCATTAACTAAATATTATTTTGGGTTCTATTTTTTTTGTAAGACGCCCATACTCGATCTGTGATAACCGTAACTTTTGCGTACGTGATTTTTGACGTGTAATTTATTTTCGCGAGTAACTGTGTAGACATAGTTTATTCCGTGTGACTACGTGTAAAATTATTTTAATAACATATCACATTTTTTATTATGTGTACGTTTTATTAAGGGTCGTTTCGCACACGTATCGTAATTAGGGGACTTGATTGTGATTCACTTAGATAATTAATTTAATTAGATTAATATGATGGGTGAATAAAATAAATAATAAATAAAAGGAAAAGCAGATCATGGCATCAGAAGCATCGTGGGATTGTGGTACTCGTTCTTGCGAAACGTGAAGAAAAATAAAACGTAATTAGAGGCGGCCTCTCTTCCTCTCTCACAGCCGCAGGGGAAAAGAAACCATTTAGCAAATCGTGGGGGGGTAGCGTCTTTTGAGGAGGGGATTGTGCAACGAAACAGGAGGGGAAAGAGAGAAGCGGCTCTTCACTCTCTCTGAGCCGAGTGAACAAAAAGGAAAAAAAAGGGAGGGACATCATCAATTTGATATTCAATCCCTTGGGAAGCTCCACAATCACCAACATAAAAAAAAATCTTTCTCTGTTTATTTATTTTTCCCTTTCTCAGCCATATAATGCTAGGAATAGAAAATTAGAATTAAAGATAAAGGGGTCATGCCAAAATCAGTAGCCATCACCTATGCCAAAATCAGTAGCCGTCATTGTCTTCTCTCGGGATCCGTGCGCGGCTGGAGAGAGAAAAGGGGATTGAACATAATCTGTTCAGAATTTCAACACCATGTTTGAAATTGAGGGGTTATCGACCTCCGTTTTTGACCCATAATATACCAATTCGAAGATAATAAAAATACCTTCGAGTGAGCGCCGACGAATCGTGAATTGGAGGTTCCAGCAGAAAGTTATCGCCCCCGGAGTAAGCTGCCAAGACTGATTTCGGATTTTGTGTCTTATCGCGTTCGTAAGAGGTAGGGACCCCTACGTCATTTAATTCTCGACGTATTCTGCACGATAAAAGCGGATAAACTATTTAATTTACGAAATAGATTCACAAATTGTGTTTACTACTTTCGATATTGCATAAACTGTTTTGGGCATGATTTTAATTCATTATAATTTGATTTGTAAATTGATTATTGCGCTCTTGTTATTGCCTTATGTAAATTGTCATAATTAACTTATAATTGTGAATTGTGGATAATACTGATATACTGTTCTGACATGTTTTTTATAGTATTTTGGGTATATTGAAAAGCATGAACTGCCTTGGAATAATTGTTGTCGTGTTGGGTTTTCCGTTGGCTTAATTGAATTCCTGGATTGTTAGATGACCTGAGCATGTCTATATCTTAATTTCAATCGCTTTCATTAATTGCTAAAATGTTATAAAGCGTCGTTGCCATCTGTATCCGTATCTGCATTTCATGATCTCGCTCAGTATCCGCTTCTGTCTTGGGGACCGTTGGGAGTCCTTTCTGTATTTGCCTCTATTAAGGTCGTCTTAATTGGTGTTATTGTTTGTCCTAACTGGTTTGGTCGACCGAGTCGTAGCCCCCTATTGAGCTCTTATCTAGGATCACTAGTTAGCAGGTTCCGTCCAGACTTCCCGCTCTGCTCCGCTCCCGCTCTCGTTTCCGATATATGACCCCGAGAGGTCTTCTGCTCTATTCTGTACTGGGTCTTCATCTAGTGGGACCAATCATTAGATACGGTAGTGGTTTTGTGGAGTCCCTGATGAGGGATGATGAGACAATGTAATGGATTGAACCTTAAAATCAGTGCCCCAGTCGTTTGAGGGGCAACCCGAACTCACGAGTTTTCTATCGAACCAGTCCCTAGTTTGGTTTATAATCGGGACCACTACCGTTATTCTTTGAGTAGTAGTGAATAGATAACCGAGCTCATGTGGTGGGATTGTGTGTCATAGCCTTAGCGATGTTCTAAGTATTTAAGGCGAGTATGTGATTGGGTGTACTGGGATGGGCAACGCGTGGTGCTTGTCGTACACTCGGTTATGGAATCGTTTAGGTGCAAAGAATGTTGTTAATTGCTTAATTGTTGCATAATATGTGTTCGTCCTTTGTTTGTTTTAACTTCGATTGTCTGACATAACTATTGGTTTGTAGTGCATGAGTAGTATGGGATGCTCATGTCATGAATTCCGATCTGGGATGTCAGATTTGATAAGTATAGTCGAACATTTGTTTTGGGTCTTTAATTGCTGTTTGCTTGGAATCTATTTGGTCGCATATGAGTTGGGATGATTGGGTATTGTGTAGTGCACTTTTGCACAAGTTTGCATCTCATTTTTTCGGGAAACCGCAGGGTGGTGCGGTCAACATTGCATTACGAACCATACGTTACATTCGGATCATGCTTGTCTTGCATCGCACCTGCACTGAGTTCTGAGTCTTGTGAGACTTGGATTGAGTCGTGTACATATACTTCCATAGGGGTATTTTGGGAAACGGGCATCTGCATTATCTGTATCTGATTCTGTTATATCTGTTCTGTTATGTCTATATATATATATATATTGCTATTGTTATTACTTGTTTTTGGGGTCCCTCACTGAGCACTGGAGCTCGATCCCATCCGCTTCTTATCGTGCAGGTGATTATGAGCGGTATGATGATGTTGTTGATGCTTGGGAAGGGGGCTACGAAGAGGGATCCTAACTGGATTAGTTCACACGTGTTATTTCAATTCATAGTTATTTATTTTGGAACTTGTAGGTTCCTTCAGATGTAATAACTTAGAAACATCTCATTTTTAGAATAATGCTTCCGCTAGTGTTTTTATTACTACTTATGGATTTCATAACTGAACTGCCTTAATTAGTAATCTCTGACTGTGGCTTAGGTGTTTCATTTACCAATGGGGCACTGCCATGTCATCACTCTGGAGACGGGGTGTGACACGATCCCTCCCCAAAAAGGTCCTAATGAATTTATAGTCTCAAAGGCAAATCTTATTTTTTTTTTTATCTTGGCACAAGGTGTACTAACTGTCTCCGATTTTTAAGAGACCATCCCAAACTAATAAATACTTACTACAAAAATAATTCTCTCTAACAGACTCAACATACAAATTTAATACAAATTCTCAAGCAAGAATACATTAAAAAAGATTATGTTACCATCAAAATATGCTCTGCACTTATTGTCAAAAGTGTAACGACAAGCACACAAACACACTCCTCAACGTTCTCCTCTCCTTTTGCTTTTTTCACTCATATTTACTATTCAATTTCCTTCCCACAATTTCTTTCTTTCTTCAATCCTAAGAGAAAAATGCCGAACCAAAGAAAGGGGGAAGCAACAAAAGAAAAAACAAAACATAATACTATAATATGGGAAAATCAGTAGCAAATTACTAGTAATTCATCTTACCTTCTCTCGGTGAAACCGGTTCAATAGGGCTGGTCTCAAATCTTCTTCTTTTCAAAATTTATTATTTTCCCTACCTGTAGAAATAGGATCCGCAATATATATCTTAACGCTCGTTCATGTTTTGAAGCAACTCAAGTGACATCGCTGGCCGAAAAACACCAAAAAAAATGGATGGTTGTATATTTTTTTGATAAACGTAAATAGTTGAGTGACATATTTAAATAAAAAAAATAGTTTAGCACTATAAAGAGAAATTCGCAAATAATTTAGTGGTATAAATAGCTATTAACTCTATTTAGGAATAGAGGTAGTACTATATTGCAACAGAGTAAGTACAGAGTGACCCATCCACTGGTCATATATTTAACCCTCCTCAATTTCTTTTAGGATTCTGCATAAAGTGGAAGTGCAAAGGGCTCATTGCCTTTGACTTCACAAGCAAGTGATCATTCAACCAGTTTTTTTATACTTGGAAGTCATTAAAGTTTATAATTTGATTGATATCTTGGTTGGATTCATTTTCACTCACTTTGAACCCGGTTCTTTTTTACCACAAATGATTTATTGTTATGAAAACCCAGTTTTTTCCGAGAGAAACTTTAGTTAAATACACAGCAAAAATTTAAAGTACTATGGCAATAAAAAAAAGCCGTGTTTGTCGCGATTATTAAGTGTTTACTTGATATTCGTTATGTCACATGTTTGAATTTCGGAAACAGCTGATTTCATAAGGGTAAGGTTGCACACATTGTAACCTTATCCAGACCCTACTGGCGCAGAAGTAGTGTGCATTGAGTACGGTCTTTATGGAAATAAAAATAATAGAATGTGAAATATGGAAACAAATGGTGCAATCGGATTAAGTCTGATTTGAGTTTTATACTTAAAATGAGACACAACATTTATGGATTGAGTCTTGGAATTAAATCTCAAGCACTAATCAATAAAAATTTTATATGAATTTAAGACTAGATTGAGACTTAGATTAAAAAAAACTCAGAATGAGACTCAATGGAATCATACCAAAAATATCGTAGTTGTCACGACTCACGCTAATCATGCAACGTACCAGTAACATGCAACAACTTTTCCTTTTTAATTTGAAAGGAATATGTAAACACTTGAACCATGATGAACAGACTGCAACTCAAATGTACATAAGCCTCAAAAGTCAAAAGAAAAGGAACATACGTACGAATAATTCTGTTGTGGACCACTGTTATATGTGGGGTCATAAATCATTTGGTACATATTGAGGCATATCACTCTTTTTATTAAAAAAATAAAAATACTCCCCCTTTTGGTGCAAGTAAGATGTTTTTTTTTTTAATAAAAAGATGTGATGTGGCTCAATGTGGACCAATTGGTCTATGACTCCACATATAGCCCAGGTCCACAACAAAAATTTTCCATACAATATGATTTATCACAACTTTAAGAAAAATTCTGTTGTGGACCTAGACTATTTGTGGGGTCATGGATCACTTGGTCCACATTGATCCACATCATCTCTTTTATATTTTTTAAACTTTTTGGATTTCATAGTGCAAGCAAAGAGTGGGAGTTTTTTTTTTTTTTTTATTTTAATAAAAATGGTGATGTAGCTCAATATGGACCATTACCGCACATATAACACATGTCCACAACAAAATTATTCCAAACTTTAGAGCTCTAGGGATGCTAAGACATGATCCCATAAGGAGTAAAATAAAGGAAAAAATTAGAAAAACTTTAGATTCCAAATTGAACTCAACAAATAATTCTCTTTTTATAAAATTCAAGATTAAAGTTTTAAATAGAAAAGCTTATGAAATCGACAAAATCAAATATAGTTTGTTTGTTTGTGCACCACAAGATCATGGCATAACTCCATGGAACGTCTAAATTGCAATATACACAATACAATCATTTAAAGGGTACTTGATAAAGTTTGGTGCGAGTGTAAGACATAAAATGTAACCTAAACCCTTTTTGAATTGATTATGTGATAAAATTCAAAAATTAAATCATCGAGAATTTTTTTTAAGTTTAATGCTAGTGTGAGATTGATCAGAAATCTCAACTTGATACACAACCCAATCAGACCCAAAATATATAATTCATACAATTAATCTCTCATTCATAAAAATGTCATTGCGGAGACAATGCCATGCAAGTACCCAAAGTTAAAATTTTAAAAAAAAATTATATATTAGTTTCAAGTATAGCTGAGGGCTAGACTATTTTGCAGCCACTTCAAGCCCTTACAGATTGGAATTTGCTTCAATTTCTCATGAAATAGTCCCCAAAAAAAATCACAACAAAAACATAAAGAAGATACACACTCCCTCCATTTTTCATCTCTCTCCACTTCCACTCAACCATGAAAACTACTCAAAATTCTCTTCCCCTCTTTTCTCCAATTACAAATATTCCCAAAACAAAATAAAAAGACAAAACAAGAAAATTTTACTAAAATTAAGGTGCAGTTGAGCATTTGTTTTGTGATTAAAATCTAGGGAAAATTCAATCATAAGACAGTTTGTGTTGGACTTATCCCTACAGTCCCCTTACATGTAGATAGACATCGCCCAATTCATGTAAAACGGTTATGAAATTGAGTGACTCAGATATTGAGGGATTAAACTCTGAAATTCTTGCCAGTGAAAGTTTGACCAAATTGCCAAGTAGAAGGTACAATATTCCATGAGGTTGAACTACGTCGATCACTTGATCTCACTCGGAAAGACAATGTCTGACCAGCCAAAACTGCATTTGATTGCCAATTTTGCCCCCAGTTTCGGCTCATGCTCATCCAACCACTTCTTGACCCTTTAACCCACACCTGCGTTATATCTCCAGCACCACCAACGTTGCTGATCAACACTAAGTTGAAGTAACGGAAGCCGTTGATTGTGAATCTGATCCCTCCCCGCTTCCGGCAAGGTATTCTGTGTAACATAGATAAAAAACACTCGTTACGATCGCTCTAGATTTTCTGTTATATTAATATTTTGAAATTTAATATTTGAAATGTTAAGACAAAAAGTAAAAATTAGGCCACGGTCCTCTATATCCTTTAAAATTAATTGGAAATGAGAAGTGTTAATCCATGAGCTTAATTATAAGTGTTTTTTTATCTTCCTTAGTCACTCGAAGTGAGATTTCATATTTTAACACTCCCTTCACATCGAGGTAGAGAGTCAATTTAAGGTTCACTTAGCCATTATAAGCATGCACATCACGCATAAGAGTCTGATACCATGTGCCAATGAAAGCGTTTTCCATAAACTTATAAGTAGTGATTTGGATCTACTTAATCGAGTAGGACTTCATATTTTAATACTTCACCAACTTTTTGTTTTCTTTTACTAAGACAATAAAGTGCTTATCGTAATTTTTGAACAGTTAAAATAAGTCAGATAATATTTTTTCCCCTAATAACTACTTATTTCATAACAGATCGTGATCATGTCGATACGAGACAAAAACGCCTAGTTACACCAATGTACTAACGCGGTTTCTTGCATTGGGGCCACACTAGCCAGCTTTGATTGAAGACGAGAAATGGAGGGAAAGAAGCACATGGGGCTAGGTGATAAAAAAAAGTCTACGATACTCTGATTTTTGCTATGAAGGGTTAAGATTTGAAGTGCAGTGAAATCAGAGAGGAAAATGGATTTGGGAAAATGGTTCACAAGATCAGTCCGGATCCTATGTGGAATAGTTTTTTATTACATACGAAACGCTTCAAAACATGTGTTTTAAGGCTCAGGATAGATGTTATAAGATTTAGAATAGGTGTTCCGCGCAGTAAAAATAGAATAGGTATTATGAGTGACTAAGTCAGAACATGTATTCATTTTAAAAACGTAAAAAAATTTAATCCAACGGATGAAGGAAGTTTCACACGTGTGAAACTACTCCAGTTCCGCACTTAACCTCGTGTCTCACAAGATAGAATTTGCATGGAAAAGAGCGGTCCAGCTACATACTGAACAAAAAATTAATAAATACTAAATACTTTTTTATCATCGAATTCAAATTTTTATGAGCAATTATTTTTATAATTTTGTAATATCCGCAATATAAAACATGTAGTAGATGACCCAACGACAATTGATAGTTAGAAGAAAACACATACTAGACTATAGCCGTGGCGGGAGAAAGAGATTGAAGAGTCACGCGGACAATTTACTCCAATAATGGGAGACAACTGGAGACGTCGTCGTCTTATAGTCCACCTGAGAATCTTTATTATATTATACGACATACGACATTGGCTGCCCTTCTCAAGATTTTCTGGTAGACCCACCTCCCAAGAACTCCATAGCTTTTCTTTTCTTTTTTCTATTTTATCATTTATATTTTCGAAAAAATTCCTGGCAAAAGCAGCCAATCAAGATTGCCGTTCCTCGCGGCAATGGATTGGTACCTTTTAAAAGGCTTCAACTTTTTTATTAAAAAAGAAAAATCAAAGACTGTTTATTTAGAATTAGCCTCTCCACATTTACTCCAAGAAATACTTTATCTTTACGAATTCTCAAAATAATTATTTTATCTAAATACACAAACTAAAAAATGTGTATAATAATCAATCTTGTTTTAAGAATTATGTCCGTAAAGCTTATCCTATGATAAGTCATTTTTCACATACTAGACCATCTATGTATAGTCCTTTTTATGGATTTATTTAAAATCTTAGAAAAAAATATATCATTTGCGAGATAAAATAATGCTCCATAAATGTACTCAATCTCATAGCAAACATGCAATAAAACCATTTACAGAGCTACCTTTATTTTGGTAGTTGGAAATGATTTTTAAAATTATTTATTTCAGGTGTGAAGAGTTGAAATGTTAAAACCTTTTCCACCAACATTAAAGATCAACAACAAAAAAGTCAAAATATCTACCCCGCCTTCACACTTTACTGCCAATACTCATTTAGCACGCTGATTAATCATTGTCCCTTTACGGTATAGTATAGAACACTAAAAAATTAGTGCATTACTGAATATTTTGTCATATATTATAAATTTTTAGACTGCTGTAATATTTTATATATGATGGGTATTTTTTCTTGATTAATGCATGTTTTAAGGTATATAACACATATTTTATGCAGCATATCTTAAAATAATAGCTACTTAAAATCGTCCTTGTGGAACTGTCGCCTCACATTAATTGAGGGGAGCTCGCATCTGCAGGTAGACTCCCCCAATTCATGTCAGAGAACTGCGGGATCAGTCCTAAAATGGCGGTAACATGATTGAATTTTTCATTTACAACTACAAACATAACGGCAGTAAATTAATAACAATAAATGGAGTAATAAAATAATAGCTCACCGGCGGTAAGAGACGGGGACAATGCCGGCACGGTACTGGGCAATCTTGAGGAACATAGGCATAGCAAGATCAAAATGAGGGCGAGGAGGGTTACACCAACCGCCATTATCACTAGCAAGTGCATAATTTGGAGGGCAAAAGTTGGTTGCAGTTATTAAAATGGAAGGACTGCCAGGGTGGCACCAGTTTGGATCATTAGCACATTTTATCTCAAAACAAGCTCCACAGCTATACCCATTGTTGAATAGAGCTGTGCTTAATGCTGCAGTGTTCACTCCGTACCCTTGGCTATATAAGTTACCATATCCACATGCACCACCTATGTTACATATAGACAGAATCAGAAATTCCACGTTTAAGAGTCAAAGAGAAAGTGATATTAAAATATTATAAAAATTGGATAGTAACATAAATTTATTACATATTTTTTAAAATTTTGCGGGACGGGCATCAACCCCATTGACTATACAAGATGTCATATATATCAGGGCCGAAGCCAAAACTTTTAGGCTGAAGGCAAAAAAATGCAACAGTATACTGCACGAAATGTTGGAGGAGGGGGCGAATTTGATCAAATGTTTCGAACTACATATAAAATTTACAATATCTAATAGTATTTTAAAAAAATCTCGGGGCGAGTGCCTCCACCCACCCCCTGTCTTCGTCACTGATATATAATAATCAGAATCAAAAACTTTATAAAACTCTATAAAAATATATAAAAGTGAAGAATATACATAAATTTTACTACATAATTAATGGAAATATCTGATATGGACCGGGTCCATGTGGGACTATGCTAGTCGAGATTTGTGCACATCCTCGCGAGAATGAGGAGAGAGAAGAAAATGCGGTGATGTGGGCTTAAATCTGGGATCAGTATAGTCCAATGGGACCTGATCTAGCTATGAGCATAGACCCATAATTAATAGCACAAGGAAATGAAATAGAAAACAGGGGATCATTTCATGACCATTTTTTGAAAGTTGAGAAATGAAGATTTATTGGGGATTAAAAGTTTTACTAACCCATAGTTCCAGAGGCATCACTGCCACCGTAGAATGTAGCATGAGCGGTTTGCCAGGATCCACCGGAGTAAATCCCAGGGAGTTTCGCTTCAGAGAGTGTTAGAAGGAAAGACAGAGCAAGGATGCTTGTTAGGCCAATGGCAGCCATTGTTGCTCTAAAGAAAAAGAAAAGGGAAATTGATTGTGAGAATTGAAGTGTGAAGAAAATGTGGGAAGGTGAATGGGCTACTTATTGAGACATTGGAGGTGAGAGAGAAAGACATTTGTTTGGAGAAAATCATTAATTGACCTTGAAATAATAATGTTTTTTTTTTTTTTAGCTTTTTTGCTTTTTTTTTTTCTTTTTTCTTGGAATTGAAATAATGTTGTTTGCTTTAATTAAAGGGAAAATAAACGGAAACCAAAATTCAAGGCTCAATTATTGTAATTGCCTTCGAGTTAAACCCCTTTCACACTATAGAACTGGTTGATTATGAAGAGTTGTGTATCTTCTTTGTATATTATACTTAACCTTGTAATCTTGTGAAACTTCTTTGTATATTATTATTTTTCACTAACAATTTTAAGGATAATTTTTTAATTTTTTTTTTTTTTTTTGTTAAGGTAGGATTGAATTGAGTTTAATATAAGATTTCTAATCTCAATCTCATACTAGTTTCAAGTCAAAACTAGATTTTGGATGATTCTAATCACGTTAATCTGGATAGAGTCTTGATTTGACTTTCAAATCGACTAAACTCAAAGTATACTCGGTCCAAGTACACTTTGAATTACACTATACAACTCCATTTGCATATACTATGATTTAAAAAAAATATCATTATCAAGGCAAGAAGTTGAATCAAGGATATATGATTCTGAGTTACAAGTATTACACCAATTGTACCGACCGTCTTGGACGTATTGGGATTTTTTTTAATTACAAAGCTCAAACAGTTGCTACACTGTTACACAGTGCAATAACACTCTTTTCACCCCAAAATAATATTAACATTTGAATTTCAAAAGAAAATCTCAAAAAAATTATCAAAGAACATTTAATATATTTCTCATTTTTACCCCTCTTCTAACTCTTTTTTTTAACTATTATTTTAATTTCCAAGAAGTAGTTAATGAGAATGTAGTAATAGTTTTTAACTTTGATTTTTTATTGTTTTAGATTTTTTTAATCTGCATGAAGAGTCTTAACGATTTTTATTGTTTTTAGTATTATTTTAGGATGGAGGGAGTAATATTTTATAGTGCTCGGATTTTTATATACCTTACAACATCAAACTACCCAAGTTTTCTTAGTTGTGGTTTTTGTCTGTTATCATGGTTTTTTAAATCATTGTATAACTTTTATTTTCGTGTAATTTCAGATTATTTTTTTTATTGTAATGACCTCGGCTACGTTGTGATTAATGAAAAATTTCTTATTCATAGAAAAAAAAATACAACATCGAACTAACTTTTATTCTATATTCACAGAAAAGATAGCTATTGTTAACTCAATTAACTAAAAGGAAAAAAACTTGGATTTAGGAGGGGGAGAAAAAAAGAAGGGTAAGAAAAGAAATTGAAGATAAAAGGCAAAGGTAAGGGCTAAGGGCCACAACCTCACATGGTTGATATGAAACCGTTTTGCCGCTTTGCTTGGATTGCAAGTTGTGCCATCAATAACTATTGGCATAAAATCGTCTGTCTTGAAATCATGTTCCATGTTTCACTATTAAAATTATGTCACATGTCTAGTAATTCATAACACAATCACCTCCTGTATTACAATATACTACTAATTCCTCTCTCTTTCTACCTCTTATTCTCTAAGTGAAACATGTGACACATTTCTAATGGTGGGACAGAGAAGTGGACATGTTTATGGGACATATGATTTTCTCTCATAACTACTTGGGTTCTTTTTTTAAAGTCCTCCTTGTACAAATTTTTCCCTTTTCCCTTTTTTTTTCACCTAGCTTTTTATGAGGGTCGGGGTAGAACTTTTTACTATATATTTGTCTTTCTTGATAATACTCCACTTTGTTGTACTGCTATGGTTCTGAAAATAAAAAAAATTAGTAAATATTGAATATTTTTTGTCGTCAGAAAAAAATTTGAAGGACCAATTTTTTTAGAAAAAAAATGTGTTTTGAATTTTTAACTTTTATTGTGTAAAACAAATGTTACATGTATTAAAATAAGTGTTAATCACGATAAAATACGTATTGCATATATGTAACATTTGTCTTAAAATATGTAACACATGTAAAAAAAAATGTCAATATATACGAATACCCTCCATTTGTGACCTCCATTTTGGTTATAGTAGCTTGAACCTTTGAAGGTAAGAGAATAATTTTTGTTTGCCAAACACATGTTGAGCTAGAGAAGCTCTTTGGTCCTTGTCTATGATCTTCATTTACATACTAGAAGACATTGCATGAAAATGGTTGAGCATTGAGATAAAAACATTTGAAATTTGCAGAGGTTTGGTGAACAATTCCTTAATTTACTCGAACTTTTTGGTGGAGTTAGTTAGTTGCATTTACGGTTACAAACCATAACTTCGGTTGTTCATTAGATCTTCTTCGTCATTCACATGCATCAAAAGAGGTCTCCTCTCATAAATTTCATTCCTTTTAATTCCTTCTACACAAAAAGGCAATACTCATGCCACAGGATCCTCACACTCCTATTCGGCAGAGTAGTTGTAGGTAGGGATGAAGCCAGGAATTTGATGTTGGGGGCGAAACTGATAAAATTCTTAGGGGCAATAAAAAAGGTAAAAAAAAATTCTTGGGGGGGGGGGAGGGGGCAAAACTGATAAAATTTTCCAAAATACACATAAAATTTCGATAAATATTAGTATTTTTAAAAATCTAGAGGGCCCCCCTGTCTTCGCCCAGGTGACCTAGCAACCCGACCATGTGGGAGGCCTTGTCTTATCCCACCGCAAGAAGCCCCCACATTGGAGGGTTAAAACTTCCACACTGCGGCTGCCAAAATTTGAACATGCGCCCTCCTACCAGTGACGGATGGAAGGCAATTTGACCCCACTCAAAAAAAAAAAAAAAAATTTAATTATATATGATGTATCTTACTCCATTTAGATAATAAATGTATAAATGACCCCAGTGAATTATTGTATATATCAAATGACCCCAGTGATTTTTTTAATTATATATGATATATTTTACTCCATTTAGATAATAAATATATAAATAACCGCAGTCAATTATTGTGTATATTAAATGACCCCAGTGAAATTTTTTCCTGGATCCGTCACTGCCTCCTACACAATCTGCCACCCCGAACCAAATGGGCTACCTTGCGGATGCATGCATACACGGTGGATGAGGAAACCGATGGAAAATTTCCCCCCTCTTCTACAAATAATTTATTATCAGTAGGGTATGAGAAATGTCATAAGATAAGTAACATTACCTTTATTTTTTTTATAAGGAGTTGTTTTCGGGGTTGGAGACTGTTATCTAGCGGATAACATAAAAACGGAGGTAGAGGACGAAGCAGATTATATTTCTCTATCACTATGGACTTCCCTATCCTTATCGCAAATTGCTTCTTCCTAATTTCTCGTATAATTTTTGTTCAAAAATCTTTTTTTTTTTTAAATTTTAAATTTTAAATCCCCACATAACCTAGGTTACAAATTAGCATGTTTGCAAACTGCCCTAAGTTAATTGCTCCAAATTCAAGATTAGCTGCCAAAAGTTGAAAGTTTTGAGTTTGAAAGAAGCCGGGATATAATGCTAAAATTTGGTGATAATCCACTAAGAAGCCACTTTAGGCAGTAAACTGAAATTTGCTTCTCTAATGGGCATCACTTTTTATGCCAATACTAATCAAAGAGAAAAAATAGGAATCGGGTAGCCCAAGTGGTAAGTGCTGCATTATGAGACGGAGGTCCCGTGGTCGATTCTCGTATCTCACTCGTGGGGTAATAAAATCTCCTCCTCGTGAGCAAAGCTCCCCTCCCAGGGCGTAGTGCAGATGCTACAATCTCACCTATCTAGGGTACTCTCCGCTCTTTCCCTTCGGGGGCAATCGCCTTCGGGCGTAAAAAAAAAAAATCAAAGAGAAAAAAAAAAGTCATCTCAAACTAAATGTTAAAATTTCAAATCCCGTAAAATGTAGAAAAAATTTAAAATATGTCGCATATTTATAATAAAAAAAAAGTATGATTAAATCGAAGTGTCTTTAAAATTTCAGACTATTAATAAAAAAGATTAAAAAAAAGTCATTTCATCAAAATGAAGGAAGATTGACCGAAGACTAAACTGACTTGAAACTGATAAGAACTAATAAAGCATTTTACCCGCCAAATATTTTGAGGGCCCTACTGATTACCGCAATTACCGCTCCTCCCGTTGCGCCGTACCACCGGAGAAACCTAACTGAAATTGGTCAAAAAAGGGCGAAATCGTCTGTCTCCTTCCCTGTTCTCAATGGCGGAGCATAAGAGGGGCAGGGGACCCTAACCCCCTAAAATTTTTTAATTTTTTTATATACTAGATATATATATCTAACGGTTAAATTTTTTTTTTTTTTTTATACTACGCCCCCTAATAATTTTTAATTTTTTCTACTACGGCCCCCTCTAAACTTCAATCTTGTCTCCGCCACTGCCTGTTCCACCATTAAAAATGTGCCACAGGTCCCACTTAGAAAATAAGAGGTAGAAGGAGATAGAAATTAGGAGCATATTACAGTACAGAAGGTTGTTTTATTATGAATAACTAGACATGTGTCACATTTTTAGTAGTGGAATAGGGAAGTTGATGGAATTTCGGAATAGACGATTTTATTCCGTAAAAAAGAGCCTGGCTTTTTTTTAAGTGGTATTTTCCTTTTTTTTCCCTCAGGATTGGTGAATAAGTCAATGAAGCTCCCCGGATACATATACAAGATTTCAAAGAAGTGATTCAACTAAAATCTTTGTGGTTCAAGGATTACGATGGAAATAATGCGAAGAAGAAGATGATATATTTGTGTATCTTATTAACTTTTATATTAGTATCTTCTAACCACCCAAATTTTCTTAAGTGTGACTTTTGTCTGTTATATTGTTTTTTAAATCATTGTATAACTTTAATTTTCTTGAAATTTCAGGTTTTCTTTTGATTGTAATGGCTTCGGCTATTTTGTAATTAATGGAAAATTTCTTATTCTGCCAAAAAAAAACAAAAAAAAAACAAAAAAATCTTCTAGTCTTAAGGGCTTGAAAGACATACCCATATGTTTTTATATATTAACATACCCCTAAAGATTTATCATGTGTATATATTTTTTTTCAATTTTATATACATGTGGCGAATTGTGAATGGTTAGGGGAAAGATATGAGGACATATATGCGGCAGACGATTTTTTTGCCTAGTCTAAGATACTTGTCACGGTGGGGACTATTGTCTCTGCTAAGTATCGACACCAACTGTATTCTGAAGAAAATTCCATTTCCCCTTATAAACAAAAAATAAATAAATTCAAAAATGTCCTAGTAATTTTAATATTTCTTGTTATATTTTAAAAAAATTAGTTCGATTGAAGTTAGAAATGTTAGGTTAATTGCGTTAACAGTGGGACGTTAACTCGAGTGTCAAATATCTCAACTAAATAATCTTTCAGCTGATTTCTTTATCCATTAGTGAGGGAACATGAAGATTATTATCGGATTTTATTCTTCTTCACTCAACACCAATAGGAATGTGTGTCCATATTTATGTATTTGAATTGGATTTGGTTTGTGTTTGATTTTATTTGAAATTTAAACTGATGTACAAACTGTCTTTGGATTGTGTTTGAAAATGATATATGAATAATTAAATCATATAGAATCTGATGTTGAATTTAAAACTAATTTGAAATTGAGAATAGAATATCAGTCTGAGATTTAATCCAAACTTACCCTAAACATTAATAAAGTCAACGAGTTGACTTCTTCCAAACAGAAAACAAATAAATCAACAAATAGGAATAAAATCAACGTTGAATTCAGGATACCTCAATTTGAGATCACCTGTCTCATGTACGTTCATTTCCTTTGTCTAGCACAGAGATTTTTCTAATACAAAAGGATTATTACATTCGACTCTTCTTATTATAATGTATGATCTTGGTAATGTACAGAATTAATCAAATTTTACTTAAGAGAGTGGATTTGATATGTATATATGGGCAATGGCACTGGACAATCATCATTTCTCGATTGATGTATTACTTTAATTGTTGGCATAAATTAAAATGCAGACATAACTAGAAGTTATATATTGGAGCAAATTATAAAACAATAGTATATACTACTATAATAAACTTTAAAAAATTTATATTTTTGTGAGAGGTAACATTAATTATGACTGTTCAGGAACAAAAATAAGCTTTCAATACAATATTTGACATTCTAAAAGTTTTGAACATGACTGTCATAACTAGTTTGCTTAAAAATATTCAGAATTTTTTTAATATGAATGAACCATATGTGGGGTGTACTTGGATAAGGTTTGGCCTGAGTTTGTTTTGGTTTGGTCTTAAAATTGGCGGGAAAAATTTTGAATTTGAATTTCTCCCGCCAATTTTAACGAATATTTGAAGAAAAAAAATTTGAATTTCAACGAATATTTGGGAAAAAAAAATTTTGAATTTGAATTTCTCACGCCAATATAAGAGGTCAAAATTTAAATTTCTCCCGCCAATTTTGAGACCAAACCAAATTAAACTCAGGTCAGATCTTATCCAAGTACACCCGTGGTCTTAATTTGTCCACATTAAAAAAAAAAATTTGTTCATCTCTTAGTACAGACAAATCTGAACAACATGTTCCATATTAGAAGTGATGAAAGGTTTTCGTTCATTATGAGAGTAGTTAGGTAGTCGGCATGCTTTCAGCCCTGATTACAACTTTAAAGGGGAAGTGATTAACCAGTCCGGTTCCTATGCGGAACAGCTTTTTTTCCGCATGTGCGGAACAACTGGAGCCGTCGGATGAGATTTTGAACGGCCCAGATCAGGAGAGAGATTTAAAAAAAAAATTATTATTTTTTTAATCAGCCGCAACTTTTCTCTCTCCTGATCTGGACCGTTAAAAATCTCATCTGACGGTCAGGATTTTGTCCCGCACATGCGGAACAAAACCCTGTTCCGCATAGGAGCCGTGAGCGTGATTAACGGGTTTTGATATTATGATTAGGATTCTTCTTTCTAGAAGTTTAATTTATTTACATGGACTCCCTAAAAGGCCATATTTTTGGTTTCTAATCCCCCATATAGGGCACAACAAAACATTGTCAAGGCACGTTTGTGCTGTAGCCGCAGAGTAGTTTTATGTTGGTAAATGAGTAAGTTTATAATTTATATTCATACCAATGAATACAATACAAATAATACAAAAATTCAATTCTCTTTCCTGTGAGTTTGCACTTTTGACCTATGTGCGTGTATTGTATTTATTGGTATGCTTTAGTACTCTCGAAACCCTTGTTTCCGAAATGCTTTGGTAATTTCCTCAAAAAACTTCCACAAAACAATTATACTTGATACGAAAAAAAATATCAATTGAACTAATAGTTTAATAATATATTATTATCTTCTAAATTACTTGATACATTTCACTTTTTTTATATTTTAAATTAGGGACGAACCCAGGATTCAACATTAAGGGAGGGTTGAACTTTTTTTCCCTGACAATTTTTTTTATGATCGATATTTTTTCCCTTTAAATTGTCAAGGTTCGGCTCCTAGTTTGTTAAACAAGAAAACGAACGCCCGACTGCTAAGTTATTACTAAAATAACTACAATCACATATTAATAACCTTGTTTTAGATTAAAACTCGTAAAAAATTAACAAATTTTAATTATTCTAATTTTTGTAAAAAAAAAATTGTTACTATCAAGTCTTAAGTTTCGAATCGAGCTTTTGAGCTCTCCAACCAAATGAGCTCGAAAGCTTGTGTTTGATTCAAACTCTTTGCCTTCTGAACCTTCGAAATCCAACCGAGTTTGAAACGAATCGAACTCCACTTGTAGTTTAAGGCTCGATTGAGCTCGGACCTTGTTAAAAGAATCTAGTCGAGTCTCATTAGTGAAAAGTTCGACTCTGCTCAACTCATTTGCAGCTATTGGTTCGTCCCTATTACATGATAATACATTTCATAAATTAATGCATATTTATTATATTTTTTCAGTTTTACTCTTAAGTAATCATTAATAATAATTTTTTTATCATTAATTAAGATCATTTTATTCCTTCATAATAATTGTTTTTCAATCATTTCATTAGTATGTGTAAAAAGTACAAATGTATTAAGTCATTTGGAACGGAGGTAATACATGTTAAAAAATGAATTTGGTCCAAAACTGATACTCAAAATCTACTTAAAAAGGAGACTTGTCCAAATTTTATAATTTGCAAATACGTTCATAGGTTAGGTAGTTAAATAATGTCAGATTTTCAACACACATGCTCATGTCGAGAGTTGGACATCTTTAGAGTGTGAAATAAATTTGCAGGATTTGACATATGTGTAAACTAAGTGGTTATAATATGTTAAAAAATGAACTTGAACCTAACTTTAATCTCCAAAAAAGTAACTATAGATGGAGAGAATTGTCGAAATCTTATGAATTTTAAATATGCTCACAACATATAACTAACATGGAATTATATACGATATCAACAATCATTTTCCTGAAAAATCAAATATGGTATTCATAAAATAACTTGATAATGATATATATGCATGGATGGTTGATCTTTCATGCATGCAATATACTCAACTTCTTTGGTAAGCCATTTATATAATATGCTCTATTTTTATTCAAGTGGGGATGTCTTTGTAAGATCATGTCTTCTCTTTACCTGTAATTGTGAATCTTCAAATTGTCCATTGTTGCTTTACGCAATCCACACCAAAAGTTCCATACCATATTGTTTCTTGAACAAGCAAATATGGAATCATATCTTGATTTTTTTTTCTCCTTATTCCTAAGGCACTAATAGTGCGGTAGCAATTTTATGTCCCGTTCGGTATCCTATTTCCTGTGTCACTAATAAGAAATTGACATGTGTAATTTTTTAATTAAAAAATTTTTAATCTAAAATAAATAATGGAATTCGTAGGGAAAACGTAAATACGTGTCAATTATCTATTCGTGTGGACATGAAATGTGGATAGACGGTTTTTTTGCCCTACTAGTGCACTATTTTTTTTTCTATCTTTTTTATTTTTATTATTTTTTTCTTTCACCAAATATATTTTCTTTTTCTATCAGTTTCTACGATGGGCCCTCAGATTTTTGGGTAGGCCAAAAAAGATTTCAGGGTTCAATAAAATTATTTAAACGAGTGGCCTCAATATATGTTGTCTCACATTGATTGCTACTCCACAACTCGTAATAATAACTGCTACCCTAACTAACATAACTACCTCACAATAAAGATTTTGAGAGATTTTGATTATTTTATTTAACTTGGATTCTTTTTCTCTTTTTGATTTTCTTTTTTAAAAAAAAATGGATCGTGATAGGGAAGGGAAAAAAAAAAGGATTGATGGGCATAACATTGTCATTTTGGCGTGGGAAGAAATGGTTTTTTTTTTTTTTTTTTGGCTAAACAAGAATTATCCATTAATCATAAAATAATCGAAGTCATTACAATCAAAGGATAAAAGAACATACAAGAAAAATAAAAGTTATACTTGGTAGCGAGGAATTGTTTCTCATAGGATTCAATTACAGTCGTGATTTGCAAGAGTTCGTAAAATCATTATTGTGACTAGTATTTCGTACGATGATCAGTAATTTTGCCCTTCTAATATGATGACTTTTTGCTCAAAAGAAAAGAAAATATATTATGATAACCATCTTTTTTTCAGTGAAATAATTTTTTGACTTTAACTCTCTTTGTTTTATTTTTTCTTTTGCAATTTTTCCTTATAAAAATTACTATCAAATTTACCCTAAAAATGTTGTACTAATCTCATTTTTATATTTAGGGTGTCAATTAGATTGGGTACCAATCCAAACATTTGGAATCATACCTCTCCTTACTATTAACATTCAATTGGCTGGCCGAGACCACTCAAAAAATAGACGACGAATTAGCAAAAATTTAAATAGATGTCAAGAAACATTAACCGACTAAAAGAAAAAGTTGACTAAACAAAGTCCCTTATGATATCAAGGAATGAGTTTTGCATTACCATGGATCCACTACTATGATCATCATGTGGGGAAGTGAGATACGCCTAGGAGGATTTTTAGAATCAATTAACAACTGGACAACCCATGAAAAGAAGGAAACGTGCAACCACCAGCCAACTAAGAGATAGGTAGTTAGCCCACGTTCTCAATAATGGTCGTGGCAAGAAAAACATGCGTACTCTGCAAAAATCATGGTTGTCATGAGAAGATTCAAGACGGTAAGGCATTTCCAAAACACGACTATAAATAGAAGATAAAGAAAGAGATCAAAGACATCACAATCAACATTTAACATACATTTTTATCTTTATTTACTGCGTTTTACGGCTTTCCTTATAACTTTTTACATTTAAATTTATGGAAACAATTTAGACTTGACCTTTTTGGAATCGAGTGAGGATTTTTATTCAATAACACATACTTAGGTAGAATTCACTCATTAATTTAACTTCCTCCATGAGGATTCCAATAACGCATACTATAATTTAAAGTAGTCCAATTGGGTTTGGCTAACTTCCTTCGTGAGGAACTTTTTTCCAATAACGCACACTAGGCCAAGTCACCATATCCCAAATGTAAACCATCTTGATGAAAAAAATTCGAAGTGTGAATATAAAGCCGGTCGTCTCAATTTCCTAACTTGTCTTCCGATAGAATTTTCTGGGATAATACTTACAAAATTTTAACTTTTTACAAAATTACAAAAAAAACTCTATCCAATTCCACCTTTCATATTAAGAAGACGGTAAAAAATCATCTGTTCCCATTCCTGTTCTCATCCCTATCCCCAACCAATCAGAATTTACCCTGTGTATATATAATTGGAAAAAATATTTATATAATAAATTCTGATTGATTGGGGACAAGGATGGGGACAGGAATGGGGATAGAGGATTATCACCCTAAGAAGACCTACGCAAATGCACCTTTTTTTCTTTTTCTTTTTTTTCCATTTCTCATTTTTTAACGGGATACAAGTTCTTTTTCTTTCTTTTTTCTTTTTCTTATTTGTTTTTGTTTTTGAGTAAGAGTAAATGCATGTTTATCCTTTGTGTATTAAGAAAATATAAATTAAAGTTTTTTTCTCTTTTTAAAGGAGGATTAATAGGGTTCCTCACTTCTATTCCAGCATGATTCGAACTCCCGACATATCGGTTGAAAGTGAAGCGTCTTACCACTTGAACTGTGTTTCGTTGTCAAATATAAATTAAAATATATCCTCGGGAATGGTGAAATTGATGGTTTTATTTAAAAATTTCTACAATTTCCAAACAAACAATATATAAATGGTAAAATTGAACATTCTTCGAATAAGTTTAACAACATTTTCAAAAAAATTCAAAAAAAATTTAAAAAAATTTGTTTAAAAGGTGACATCGCACTCTTCTTTTACCTTTTTGCACTTTTCTCCCATTTGTTCTATTAGTAAAAATACTTTAATACCCTAGTCGTTTAGGCCCGTGAGTGAGATTTCTGCTTATTGCAGTCACCTCCGGGGTTCTTCGCGCCTGGATAGTACCAGGACTCTTATGCCCCGGCCCTTGATTCTCTTTCGCCTCTATTCGCTAAAATACTAGCTGGGGCATACCCATCGCGCACCAATGTGGCCTCTATTCTTTTCTCTAGCAATATCTGTTTGTCCAAAACTCCTAAGAATTGTGGGAGGTGCGCCCGGTCATGCCGACCGATGAAATAGAGGGCTAAGCGCCTAGTTCAATAAATCCAACTAAAATATAACACTCCAAGACAAGTATAGTCATGATATTAAGGTCATTTTATTTATACTATAAGATGGAAGGAGTGTAAGGAGCTAAATTGAGAGTGTAAATATAATTTTCTTATATGTTAAATAATATATAATTAAATTAAATATGTAGTAATATTTTCCAAAAATAAAAATCATACTCGTATGCATTTTAGTCTTGGAAAAAATAAGAAAATAGTTGGGGGCCCAATACCCACTTTCTTAAAGTTTCATACTGTTTGCTTACACTCACTGGACTCTGTGTTGCATTGGATAATATTAATATGGGCCTATTGTACTTCTTATGGGCTTCCATTCCTATTTTGGGCTTCAATACTTGGGTCTGAGTGTCTGACAGATTTTCAACATAGTTCCTCCAAACTTCCATATTGAAAGTAAGCCCATGTTTAATTAACAGAAGCCCGGCTTCCATTAAATTCCGTAGTAATACTAGCTCTAGTACTAACCCAATGCCACTTTCAAAAAACACACACACACACACACACACAAAAATATATATATATATATATATATATATATATATATATATAATGTAACTTTTTCATATATATATGGTTCAACATTAATTCTCATACCTACCAATATGAGTCAGAATAACTGAAAGGAGTTTCGTATCTTTAAAGTAAGAATTTGAGTACGAACCTTATGAATGCAAAATATTATGCAAGGAATCCTACCGTAGAAGCGGACTATATTACTCGTTGATTGTTAAACAAAAGCGGATATCGATTAAGTCCTAGACCATTGCAATTCAAATAGTTGAATCTATTTACTCTTCTTTTTTATTTAATATTTTGAAGAAAATATAAAAGTACAACATCTCAATTACTTAACACTCAAGTAATAGCTTGGTTGTCTAGTATTTACTATTTAGCTTGTTTTAAGGAGATCAGGGGCCAATTACTAACAACTTTAAAAATAAAAAAAAATAAAACATGTTAATAAGTTAATTATAAAAAAGAAGAAAATTCAAAGGGAGAGGGCGACGATGTTAGTGGAAGAAATATAATAAGTGAACAATATTAAAACCTTTAGGTATTGTTTGATTGGCAGCAATGAAAAATAATGTTGAAGAATCTAAATTTAAAAAAACAAAAATGATTTGGATTAATGTAATTTCAGATAGATTACATTTTTATGTTTGGACTAGGGGTGTTCAAGAAAATTTGAAACCGACTAATCCAAACCAATTCAAATTGATTTTTCGGTTTGAGCGGTGCATTGAACTGGTTTCAATTTTGACTAAATTAAAACCGAACTTTTAGTTTAGTTTAGAAAATGTTATAATCCAAACCGAACCAAATCGAATATATATATATATATATATATATTAAATGACTCTTTTGTAATAAATCATACTCCCTCCATCTTAAAATAGTGTTAAATATTTTTACTCTAAATGTTTTCCCCAAAATAATGTTAACATTTGCAATAGTGTTATCATTTTTACCCCTTTTCTTACTCTTCTTCTAATTACTATTCCAATATCCAAGGAATAGTTAATTAGGATATATTAATCTTTTAACTTTTACTCTTATTGTTTTTAGGAATGTCTTAATCTGTTTGAAAAATTCAAATGTTAAAACTATTTTGAGATGAAGTGAGTATTTAACTTCTTTTTATATGCATGACAAGCAAGTTTTTCAAGTGCTAAAGTAAGATATTGAAGGGTTATTAATATGTGATTTTAGATTAGCCTGCAACTTTTGTTTTATTTTGCAATAAGAATGGTGTATTTTTTGTATTGTTTTTACTTCTTTTTTTCTTTCTTGTAGGATGGTTTTGAAGTTTAAAAATTAAGATCAAGAATTGTGAAAATTAGCTCATGGGCCTCCATATCCTCTCAAAACCAATTGGTAAGGAGAGGTGTTAACCCATGAGCTTATATATTATTTGGATCTTCCTTAGGCACTCAATGTGGGACTTCATATTTCAACACTCTCCCTCACATCGAGGTGGGAGTCAATTTAAGACCCGCCGCCCTTCTTGGGTCGTACGGTGACCATTAGAGCCCACTTTGGGCATTATGAGCTCATCATCCCGCCTAAGGGCCTGCTCTAATAGCATGTAGAAAAACATAAAGATTAAATGAGAGAAAAAACTCTTTTGTATTGAATGAATTAAACTCTACAATACATCACCTATATATACTAATCCTATTTATGTAATAAAAGAAAGAAATATACAAATAATCAATTACAATCAATCACAATCAATTAATCGAGTGATTTTCTCCTGAGATTATTATCTTGATTGATTCTTTGATTTGCTCCATAATTAGTATCCGTAACAAGAATGTATGTTTCATTATTTTGTATTTTTTACTGTGTTTAACTTGTGAAAACTATAGACATATTTCTTTATATTTTTGCAACTAATCAATTATATAAATAATTTTATGTTTTATTTTTACTTTATAATTAATATATTTTGTATCTCACAAAAATCGAGCAACCAAACCAAACAAAACCAAACCGATACAAACCGAATGCATCAGTTTTGAATTTTGAATGACTTGGATTGGTTTAAAATATGTCAATCCAAATATTTCAATTTGGTTTGAAAAATGTGTAAAAGTGAATCAAACCGAAACATGAACACCCCCAGTTTGGACGGTTCAAAAGAATATTCAAGGAAAGTAACATAGAGCTTGTGCTTTGCTTTTTCCAACATTTAAAATAAATTAATTGAAATTTTAAAAAATAAAAAAATATATTAATTTTGTACAATTTAATTATATTATTTTAAGTAAGGATATAATAAGTCTGAATCAAACAAATAAAGAAGAAATAACTTACATTTTGTATATCATATTCACTATTTCGATATTTCTCAAAAACTGTAATTATGTTAGATACAACTTTTCAATTAATTTTTTTTTAAAAAAAAGTCTACAGTTGTGAATTCTATATTTTTTTTGGAAAAAATGGAGATACTGTAGTAAGTTACTGAATGGTAAATTTTGATTATTTTTTATATTATCAAATTCAGAGATAAAAGAAAAAATATTGAAAGAGGTTTGAGTGAGGTATGCCCAAAATACAATAAATAAAGATTATCAGATAATTAATATATGAAAAAAAATGTTATACATATTTCATTTATTCATTTTATAAGGACTTTTTCTTCTTCTTATTTTTGTTAGAATGCATGGGAAAGGAATAATAACACCACCTTCTACAAGGGATTCTTTTTCTAGTGAAGGAACAATAATACCACCTTCCACAAGGGATTCTGTGTTTATTTTCCTAGATCATGAAAATCTGATTCCTTTCCCAAACACCGAAATTTAAAAATTATGTTCCCAGTGGGGCAACGGCCTGCCCACAAACTTGAGGTCGTGGGTTCGATACCCTCACTGTGCATGGGGCATGCTTTAAATGTATCACTTTCTAGGGTTATCTCTTCCTCCTCCTCTTGTGAGGTGCTACTCTCCCCTTTGGGGTGTACGCCCGTCTGGGCTTCAAAAAAAAAAAGTAACTAAGATGTTAATCATTAAAAAGATATAAATATATTAATATTTTATCACCATCAAATTATGTACTCCACAATACCAAATCCAAATAAATGGAGTATAAATATAAACAGAACATTAATTTTAGCACACTGCACGAAAAAATCCTAGTAATATTAAGAGTAAATAAGGCTTCTAAAAGAGAGGGAAAAAAAAAAGACTTCCAAATAGTCAAGTGATAATGATGCAAATTAGTTTGGGAAAAAAAAGTATTATGACAACAAATGGAGGTTTGTATAATTTAAGGGATATAGAACGTTGTCCGAAGTCAAAGGTTCGCTTAAATTTCGATGAGAGCGGAGTGCATCCAGAGATCTCATGATCGTGGGTTCGATCACCCTCCCACATGCGATAGGGGCAAGCTTTAATTGTCTCCCTCTAGGGTTATCTTACTCCCTTTTGTGGTGACCTGCTTCTTTTATGGGAAAAGCTGCCTATCCAAAGAACGTTGTCCGAACAAAGTTTAGTATATGGGAGCACATGGCGCTGACATTTTTTTTATATTAAAATATGCTTTCTTGTTTATGTTGGTGCTCAAATCAGCCTAATCCAACCAAAACTATCGATCTAGTTATTAAAAAAATTACCCCCAATTATTAGTTCCTCCTTGTTAGCCGAGTCTCTTCATGTGACACTTCGAATAGCAGCCACGAGCTGTAAAATAATAATAACAATAATATTTTTTTTTTCAAAAAAGAAGAAGTATAATACTTCCTCCATTCCTAAATGTAAGACTCTTTAGATAATTTTAGAAAAGAAAGGAACTTGTCATTTTCATCGAGAGTTTCAATATTAATCATCTCTCTCACTTCTATAGTATAAGAAAAGAAAGGGAAAAATAAGTATGATAAAGGCGGTAAATAAAAAAAATGTCGAGGGTATAATTAGAATAAATTGTTGACAACTAATATAAGAGTCTTAAACGATAATTAATTTGGATACCTATAAATCTCCTACATAACAATTAAATGGAAATGGATGGAGTAAATAGCTAGGGCCAATGATTAGACTGACACTGAAATGGTAGAAAGCACAGAACATGACACTGGAAAAAGCCGGAGAAACGTTTTTGTCCAAAACGGAAGTACAACTTCCGTTTTGGGAGAAAACGGAAGTTGGAATTCCGATTTGGACACGTGGCCTCGCGCGCGCGTGGGGGGACATGGCAGCCTAGTGAAAACGGAAGTGCACAAGAAACCCTAGCTAGCTTAGACAGACCCGTGAACTTGAAAACGGAAGTCCCACTTCCGTTTTCGGGTGACAGACCCTCGCATTGTCCAGTCTTTTCTCACTTTTGCTTTTTTGACCTCAAATGCCAGGGGTTTATCCCCGGGAATGTGAAAACCTATCCACTCTCCACCCTACGGGGCTTTTTTTCGACAGAGTTTTCGAATTGACATTCAAAGAATCCATTCAACTTTTCCTAAACCGGTACGCTTTTTAGTTTACCATTTTTTGTATTTAATTCGTTCAACGTTCATGTATTCGATTTAATGATGGTTTCCGTGCACAGTGGATATGTAGACAGTACATGCAATGGCGTGTTAGAATGCGACTTGGAATCCCGGAAGTACTACACATGCGCAACCTTCACGGGAACACGTTTACACTCCCGGTGATTAGAGACGAAGGGGGTCATGATTATTATTTTTTCGGGTGGGAGGATTTTGTAGTGTTTTCAAGGTTACAAATCGGTGACCATGTACAAATTCATCCATACCTGGACGATATCCTTGATTATAGGGCTGGGAATGATGATTTTGCCAATTTATTACGCCGTCTCAGATAACAACTCTATGTAATGGTTGCAATTATTTGATATGTAATGAAAATTTAAATAAAATTATTACAAGTTATTGAAATTTAAAGAATTGATAAATAAATTATTCTACAAAATTACAAAGTATATAAATTTAATTACAAATGCTGGTCTTGTGTTTCCTTGTTAAGGCTAGCTAACATGGGGCAAGTATCCCGGTTGTGACCGGTTTGTTTGCAGTGGCCGCACTTTTTCGCTCTTTGAGTTCCACTGTTCTCCGTGTCCATTGGCATTTGAAATCTCCGCCTTTGAGTACGACCTGTTAGAGGAATAACCGGGTCATACACATAAGCGCAGCGGAAATAACTTTGACCCGCCTCTATCAGGATCTTTCACGAGTAAGTACCTACGACTATGGGATAGTGTTTTACCTTATATGGATGCTAGAATGGCTGAAACGCTTTCAGCGGTTTGTTGTAACGAAACGGAACACCACGCTTGCGGGAGCTCAGTCTCTTCCGGTATCCACTCGATCTTCCGGAGATGGTCTTCTTCTGCTTGGTGCTAGCCAACGCCTTGTAGAAGCTTTGAAGACACTCTTCGATGGATGGAGTATGAACGACCTTTTCAAGAACAAGAAACAAGCTTTCTAACTTCTTTTCTATTAGCAAAAAATGCAAGAAAAAAAGTCCAGAAATTTGTCTCGTCTTTTTCTCTCTAAAACTCACTTTTTCTCTCTATTCCGTTAGCTTCAAAAGGCTGGAGAAAACTGATTAGAATGATAGGAAAATTCTGAATTTTTTCCTCTAGTCTATCAAGAGAGAGTGGGGTGAGATAATGGGGGAAGTGGGAGATCATGGAGAGAATTACTCCTCCACTCTCTCCACCACTTCAACCACCATCAAGAGGGCTGAATTTATGTCTAACATTCCAGCCATAAGGTCGGTCCAAAGCGGGTCGGTTGGCCCCGATCATATTGGTTGGCCCAACCCGATTAAGGGCCCCGATCCAATCCCGGCCCGGCTCGATCGAATTAGCGCGCCTTAGATTAAATGTACTCCAACAAGCCCAATCCGGTTGATCTATGAGTGCGACCCAAGAGGTATCCATGATGTTGGCCGTGACATCATATGTCACGAGGTAATGAGAGGTATCTAGCAACGCATCATTACCCCCAATTCATAAATATCTGGTGATTTATCATAATCACAACATTTGACATTTGTAGTTAAATCCTTTTGTCCTTGATATCTAGATTGAACACAAGTAATGGAAAAGTCACACTTGTATTGTCCAATCTTTTAGTTTCTTGATTCGCGAGTAGACTAATCAAATGACATCAATATCATATCTTGATTCACTTGTTCATGGCCATGAATTAGTCAGACTCCATCAAGGGGCCCAAGATATCGCTCCTGCTATATAGGAGGGACAAATCATTTCTGCATCCCACTCATCCTGAACAAGATTCGTGATATACCCAATAAATGCCTTTATTGCTCACCCGATGTACGGATAGCGTTTAACATTATCAAAGCATAACACTAGCCATGCAAGAACTCTTGTGAGACCTCAAGTCGAAGGATCTCATATACAACCCTGAGTCAAAATTTTGAGAAACACCGTTGACTATTATATAATAACCCGTGGTGTGTTTCTCATGTCGAGTGCATCCGATATAATGATTCTCTAATCATATATACACTATGTGACGATCCGATATCTTATATCAATCACTTTGCACATACTAGTCTTGCGCATTATTATTGTCCTCGAAGATTCCAAAATAATGTTCGACTAGGGACGTTTGAGAATAGTATCTCATAACAATTATAAATACTATTCTAAGGACATATTATTTATTTATGTTGTTAAGAGCAGAAACATAATGAATAATACTGGAATTAATTGCCTTTTATTCATCAAAATGAAAATTACATAAATACGGTACAATTACAATAATCTCCCACTTGCACTAAAGACCCAAATTACAATAAATGGTCTTTAGGGCATACTAATGATTGTCTCTAAAGATCAGTCCTCCGGATATCGGATACCCATGGAGCTAGTGTGACGATCATGCTAGCTGCTGCGGCAGGTGGCTTCGTCGGTGGATCGGCGACATTGTCTGCCGAATCTACTCTACATATATGCACATCACTTTCTCTCTATAATCTCGCGGATTAGGTGAAATCGCCGTAGTACATGTTTGGACCTCACGGTGAGATCTAGGTTCCCTAGATTGTGAAATAGCCCCATTGTTGTCACAATAGAGGTCTATCGGGTTCGCAATACTAGGAACCACATCGAGGTCGGAAATAAATTTCTGATCCAAAGCTGCCTCCTTAGCTGCTT
Source organism: Vinca minor (assembly GCA_026122235.1). NCBI lineage: Eukaryota > Viridiplantae > Streptophyta > Magnoliopsida > Gentianales > Apocynaceae > Vinca > Vinca minor. Next base: position 938,509 of record JAOCZM010000278.1, on the reverse strand, counting down.
CACAGGCTGCTATGTACTCGACCTCTGTCGTAGAATCTGCTATGGTTGATTGCTTTGAAGCTGCGCCATCTCACAGCACCTCCATTCAAGTTAAACACATATCCCGATTGCGATCGGAAATCATCTCTGTCGGTTTGGAAACTAGCATCGGTGTAACCCGATTTACAGCGAGCTCATCCGCCCTCCATAAATCAAGAATGTATCCTTAGTCCTTCGTAAGTACTTGAGGATATTCTTGGTCGAGATCCGATGGCGTTCACCGTAATTAGGTGGTATCTGCTCGTAATGCTTAAAGCGAAGCGAGACATACAGGGCGAGTACATATCATGGCGTACATGATTGATCCTATGGCGAAGCATAAGGAATCTCTTTCATGCGTTCTAATTCGGCGGGCGTTTTAGAACACTTTGTTCCTTCGACGAGAGCAGTACCATGTGCCATAGGACAAAGTCCTTTCTTAGACTCTTGCATGCTAAACCGCTTTAGCACCTTGTCTATATATGTACTCGACTTAGGCCAGTGAGTCTCTGGATCTATCTCTATAGATCTTGACTCCCCGAGAATATAGGTGGCCGCCTAAGTCTTTCATAGAGAAACACGTACTCAACCAAGCCTTTACGAGACTTTAAGGTTGGTATGTCGTTTCCAATGAGTAGTATGTCATCTACATACAAAACCAGGGGAATACAATTGAGCTCCCACTAACCTTTTTGTAAACACAAGGCTCATTCTCATTTCTAATGAAGCCAAACTCACGGGACGGCATCATTAAAGCGGATGTTCGAGCTGAGAAGCTCTGCTTGAGTCCATAAATGGATCTACGAAGCTTACATACTTTCCGGCATTCTGCGGGTGACAAAACCTTGGTCGTGTCATATACACATCCTCATCAAGTTTTCCATTAAGGAAAGCGGTTTTGACATCCATTTGCGGATTTACGTAGTCATAGTAAGCTGCGATTGCAAGCAAAATCCGAATGGATTTGAACATAACTACGGGGGAAAAAAGTCTCATCATAGTCAATACCATAAATTTGTTTGAAACCTTTCGCGACCCGATCGCCCCCTATGCGTTTGTACATTCACTTCCATGTCGGTTTTAATCTTAAAAACCCATTTGCACCCCATGGGAGTTACCCGCTCGGGTGGATCAGCAAGATCCAGGACTTGGTTTGTGTACATGGAGTCCATTTCGAGATCTCATGGCCTCAAGCCATTTCTCGAGAATACGGGCTATTAATTGCTGTTTGTAGGTTGAAGGTTCATCGTGATCCACAAACATAACATCACCATGTTACGTTATGAAAAATCCAAATTTTTCGGAGGTGGACGACGAACTCTACCGGACCTACGCAATTCTTGTGTTTCTTGAGCTGAGTGCTTTGTTTGCTAGCTGTTTGTGGCTTTCTTTGCACAACAACTTGTGGAGTCTGTTCAATTTCCATCTCATCATTAGTGCTAGTTTGAGAGTGCGGAACTTGATGAAGTTCTACGCTACTCCCACTTGTGTTTCTAGAAACAAATTCTTTTTCTAGAAAGACTCCGTCACGAGCAACAAACACTTTGTTCTCGTTAGGGATATAAAAGTAGTATCCTTTAGTTTCCTTAGGATAACCTACAAATATGCACTTTTCGATTTCGGAGCCGACTTATCGGAAGGTGAGCGTTTCCTAAGCAGCTTCACGACCCCAAATCTTGAGGAAAGACAAAGCTGGGGACGCTTCCCGAGTCCATGCTTTCGTATGGTGTCTTTGCAGCTGATTTAGATGGAGCAGCGGTTAAGTGTTAAAGCTGCTTTGTCTCTAGTGCGTGTCCCCCAAAAGGAATTGGGCGAGGCTCGTGTGACTCATCATAGAGCGAACCATATCTAATAAGGTTACATTTCCTCCTTTCGAATACACCATTCCATTGTGGAGTAGTTGGAGGAGAAAGTTGTGAAAGCGATTCCACAAGCTTTTTAGATAGTCACGGAATTCTTGACTCAAGTATTCTCTCACCGATCGGATCGAAGAATCTTAATACTCTTGCCAAGTTGGTTTTCTACTTCAAGTTTAAACTCTTTAAACTTAGCAAATGCTTCGGTTTGTGTTTCATCAAGAACACATATCCATACCTACTGAAGTCATCGGTAAAGGTAATGAAGTAGAGGTAACCACCCCTTGCATGTATATTAAAAGGGCCACATACATCACTATGTATTAGTTCTAATAAATCATCGACTCTCTCACCTAGCTTAGTGAAAGGTGATCTTTGTCATCTTACCCAATAAACAAGATTCGCATCGATCATAAGACTCGAAGTCAAATGATTCTAATAGCCCGTCTTTATGGAGTTTGGATATGCGATCTTTCGTTTATGTGGCCTAGCGACAATGCGGGAGGTATGTCGGATTAGAATCATTAGTCTTAATCCTTTTTGGTATTTATGTTTAAAATTGGCATATCAAGGTCTAAAATATATAGACCATTAATTAAAGAAGTGACTTGCATAAAACATATTATCCGAAATAACGACAATCGTTGGTTTTTGATCGAAATCTCAAAACCGTTCTTGTCCAAACAAGAAAGCTGAAATAATATTTTTAATTAAACTAGGTACATAGAAGCAGGTTTTCTAAACCTAAAACAAGCCACGAAGGCAAAGTAAAAGTACTAAGTCCCTACGACTAGAGAACATGACACGTGCTCAGTTGCCTACTCGTAGTTCCACTTCACCCTTTGCCAACTCTCTACTCCTTTTGCGGTCCACTGCACATTAGTACAAATGTGAGAACCACATCCGGTATCAAATACCCAGAAGTAGTTGTATTTAAATTGATATCAATCATATTAACATCAATAACATAAATACACGAGCAGAAGCAACAATTGCCTTCTCCTTTTCCGACCTTTTTGTTGCAAAGATAGCTCTTGCGGTTCCTTTTCAGTGACCCTTCTCACCACGGTGATGACATATAGAGTCCTTGGCTACACCACCCTTAGGTTTCGGTGCATTGTTGAAAGTGGTTTGCTTGCCCTTAGGGCTTACGCTTTCGGTTTGCCTTTGGATCTCACAAAACCTTTGCCTTTGCCACTTTTGCACCATCGGTATGGTGTTGGGCTTGGACTTGCCTATTTCCTTCTCGGCGAGTCCTTAGCATATTCAACAACTCGAGGCAATGGCTTGTCAATTTCATTCATATGATAATTTAGAATGAAGTGATTTGAATGATTCGAACAGCGATTGCAAGATCAAATCGGTCGGCGACTCTTGTCCCCGAAAGGAAACCCCGATTTTCAAGGTTTTGAACATAACCTATCATCTTAAGAACGTGAGTTCCTCTCGGCATTCCCTCGGACATTTTGCCTTTGAAAGAGATTTTGACACATCGAATCTCTCTGGCGTGCTTGTCCACGATATAGTTGCTTCAGATGAGCCAGCATCTCATAAGCCCCCATGTCCTCATGTTGCTTCTGAAGCTCAGAGTTCATGGTGACAAGCATGAGGCTAGACACATCTAAAGCATCACTAACATGCTTCTGATAAGCAGTCCTATCAGCGGCCGAAGCGCGAGCCTGCAGTATAGCGAGGAATAGGTACATTCCCAGAGACATCTGACTTTCTTTCATGCTTGAGAACGATTCTCAAGTTCTGAACCCGAGTCGAGGAAGTTAACTCCCTCTAATTTGTCCTTCTCAAGGGACGAACGCGATGATAGTGTTTGGTTTGAATTTGCCATTTTTCTACAACAAAAAATATGCATATACAAAAGTAAGTACCGATTAAAATCATTATTAGGTCTTTATCTTTTAATGATTTCTCCCACTATTTTCTTCGAGTGAATAACCCTCAATATCAACTCGGAAAGTTCGTTAACTTTCTAGCGGGCCAAGATCCATATTTCACCTCGTTACGAGTCGGCTTTGGTGATCGCTCAAAACTTAGTTATTTAGGTAGGCAACGTTTGCCAATTACATCAAATTATATAATTCTTGGTTAGTTGAGTGAATAACATTTATTCAAGCGTATCATTATACACTTTTCTCAACTCTTTTGCCTCTAGATCCTCAATCCATTTATTGAGATAATCCGAGTTAATTAGGACCCTAAGTTTTAGCGGGCGGATATCACGACTTATCCTTCGCGCCTCACTCAGGATAGACATGTATGCACGAGCTTTGGCATGTCCCTATACTTATGTCGATCTAGGCCTTGTGAGGCCAAACTTAGGAAGTCACTAATTAATATTTTAAATGAGGGATTTTGTTTTTAACAATCTCACTAGAAAGCATAAATAAAAGCAGTTTATGCTTATATACATATGCATCAATACATAAAAGTAAAATGTACTAGTAATCGCCAAGATCTGATTCGGTTTTCCAAGCCCGATGGAAAAACCGTGAAGTCAATCTAAGGTGTGAAAAGAAAAACATCTATTCTACACCGTCTTGACCTTCGATTGGTTGCCTCCATATCTTCATCATCTCAATTTGTACCTTCTCCTAATCTAGAATTACAAAATTTCTAAGGAAACCTCGAGTTACATTCGAGGGGATATTCAAAGGAAAAAATTACAACTTTTGATATTTAAAAGGCACGATCGCGGATCGTATTATAAAATAAAACCAACGGGGGTAAAGGCGATTACTATGCATCATGCTCAATTAACATAACAACTTATGAAAAATAATGAGCAAAAGCGAGTAAAATGAACATTTCATATTACGCACTGGGTTCGGTTGGCCCGAGCCACCGAAAGCTCGGTTGACCGAAAAAGTATTGAGGGAGTACTCGGTCGACCGAAGACCAACTCGGTTGATCGAACCTAATACCATTTAGCTCTTGTCTTGCCTCGGTCGACCCAGAAGATGAGTCGGTCGTCGAAGTAGCGGCGAGAGTTTTTCCGACTTTTTGAATGACTTCAAAAATGGAAATTCTCAACAGAATATACTTACAAAAAGCTGGAAAATCATGTCATACATGGTTTTAACAACATTTCTAGCAATCCTAAGGCATGCATAACATAGATTCAAAATCTATAAAAACACTATAGCACATTAAAGTCAATAGGGTACTCGTGAGTGGCTCACGATACCCTTTGTTAGAGGAATAGCAGGGTCATACACATAAGCGCGTGGAAATAACTTTGACCCGCCTCTATCGGGATCTTTCACGAGTAAGTACCTACGACTATGGGATAGTGTTTTACCTTATATGGATGCTAGAATGGCTGAAAGCAGCTTTAGCGGTTTGTTGTATGAGACGGAACACCACGCTTGCGAGGCTCAAGTCTCTTCGGTATCCACTCGATCTTCAGGAGATGGTCTTCTCTTGCTTGGTGCTAGCCAACGCCTTGTAGAAGCTTTGAAGACACTCTTCAATGGATGGAGTATGAGCGACCTTTTCAAGAACAAGAAACAAGCTTTCTAACTTCTTTTCTATTAGCAAAAATGCAAGAAAAAAGTCCAGAAATTTGTCTCGTCTTTTTCTCTCTAAAACTCACTTTTTTCTCTCTATTCTCTTAGCTTCAAAAGGCTGGAGAAAACTGATTAGAATGATAGGAAAAATTCTGAATTTTTCCTCTAGTCTATCAAGAGAGAGTGGGGGTGAGATAATGGGGAAGTGGGAGATCATGGAGAGAATTACTCCTCCACTCTCTCCACCACTTCAACCACCATCAAGAGGGCTGAATTTATGTCTAACATTCCAGCCATAAGGTCGGGTCCAAGCGGGTCGGTCGGCCCAATCATATTGGTCGACTGACCCGATTAAGGGCCCAATCGATCCAGTCGGCCCGACCCGAAGCCCGGCCGGCCCAATCGAATTGGCGCACCTTAGATTTAATGTACTCCAACACGACCATGAAAGTTATGATAGTTACCGTATGATGATAGAGGAAATTCAGGGACAGCCGGAACAGCGTTTGAGGTAGTTGGTTCGGCTCTTCGGCGGTTTGTTGTTGGATTTCGAGGGTTTTCTTCTACAATTCCTTCTTCTACGCCTTCTCGACCCCGTCGTCTTCGTGATCTCCAGCCACTATCGTCTCCGTGAGTCGTCTTCGGTTTACGGTACACCGTCAATGTCGAGAAAGCTGGACCTAATGAATCCATTCTGCGGGTATATCAATAAGAGGTTCGGAAGTTGAAGTCGGGGGCATGGACGGTGTGGGATTTGACTCCGGAAAATATGTTTCCGGAACATACTGTGGATTTGGGGTAAATCCAGTTGTCGGGATTACAAAACTATCCCAGATATCGGTCTTGCGGTTGTATCAAAGCACCCGACATGAATTCCTTGTAGTTTGAAATCTGTTTGTATTCCCCCACAAATTATCAAGATCTTCATCAGTCGTTCATATGAACAACATCGTACCACGACCATGTTATGCGAAATCATGAAGAAACGGACGGATAATTATAAGACTAACACCGACAATTTGAAAAATCAATTCCGTTAGCGTCGACATATCCGATGGCACAATTGTATGCATGCGAAAGTTTGTTAATCACTTCCATGGTCTTTTCAGCTAGGGTCTTGGAATCGGGAAACCCCCATTCTCATAAACTACATTGTGGTTGAAATGGAGATACAATTTCATTGGGCATTCTAGAGCCATTTCTTTATTGTAGAAGATATATAGGAACTTGAGGTTAGCAGAAATAGAGAGGAGAAATAAAGAGGAATTTTTTTATGGTTGTGGTGAGAAATGGGTTTGAAGTATTGTAGGGATATATAGAGATTGGGAGATGTTGCTCTCTTGGCAAAAACCCAGGCAAAAACACACTGCCGCTTCTAAAAGCGGAAGTCCCGCTTCGTTTTCACTATCATCGGAAGTTACAATTCGTTTCACTCCCAAAAGCGGAAGTCCAACTTCCGTTTTGAAAGGTCAATGATTTTTTTGCACGGTCTGCGATTATTTGCCCACTTTTTGTCGGTGGACTCGGGTGAAAGCTGGGATTTTACCCGATCCCGCATTATACCAACTTATTAACAATCAAATATTCACCACTAATTACCTTTATTTTTTATTTAAGTTGAAAATAAAAAAAATTACAAGGCAAATAAAAAAACTACTGATGTTTGAAACCCTATTTCTTTCGAAATTTGGGCGCACTTATTTCCCCAAATCGAATAGTTCTTTGGCGATGCTTCAGGCATGGGGTAGTCTGCAGAGCCTCTAGGGTAACCTCATCATGCGGTGATGAAAAATGGCCGGTTGCGTCAACGTTTTACGGACCTTCAAACCCCGAAATATATGAGAGAAGTTCATACCAAATTTCGCCCTCACTCCGAGTATCGAATGGCTCTAGGATGAGCCTATTACAAATGGAAGAAACATGATTTTAAGTTATTAACAAATATATTTTCATATTTTTTCTTAAAAAAAAGCAGGGTAGCTTCTTTGCAACATATTCCGTCCCTTGAGGTTCAAAACCGCTCACATCAACGAGTGTTGGAGGAGCAGTCAAATACGTGCACCATTTATTCTTTGCCCGAAAGTCCAAAAAATCCCAAAACGCCTCCGTAGTCTAGCAATCCCCTCATCGATCATCTCCGATTTGTGAAAAAACCGTCGATTCACGGAGTTCATAGCGTAAACAATTTCATTATACAAATTGGACCAACTCTTTTCAATGTTTAGACCTTTGCAATCAAAATCGTAAAGAATTTCTACCAAGGCCTGTTCATAATCTCCAGGCCACTCTCTGGAAAAATCAACATCCCTAAATTTGTTACCCTATTTCCTTAGAAAAAAATCTTTGGAAAGCTTGTCATTTTCAACAATTTTGTTTAAAGAGTGGAAGAAATTATTAAATATAACAGAGGAGAGCGTAAGCAAGTTTTGTCGAGGAGAGCGTAGGAAAGTTTTGAGAGTTGTGGGGAGGTTATTTATAGCTGACATTCATGATTTTTTTAATTGGACAAGTCTCTGGAAAAGTGTGAACAAAAATATCGAATATGCTAATTCAGGGCCAATAATTCACCACAATCATGCATGGTCAAAAAAGCAAAAGCTAGAAAAAACTTGCACGGGTCTATCACGCAGCGGAAGTGGGAATTCCGTTTTCAAGTTCCGTAGTGCATCCGGGGTTTCAAGTTCACGGGTTTGCTAGCTAGGGTTTCTTGTGCACTTCCGTTTTCACTAAGTGCCATGTCCCCCACCTTGTGCGAGGCCACGTGTCCAAATCGAATTCCAACTTCCGTTTTCTCCCACTGTACTTCTGTTTTGGACAAAAACGTTTCTCCGGCTTTTTCCAGTGTCATGTTCTGTGCTTTCTACCATTTCAGTGTCAGTCTAATCATTGGCCCAAATAGCTAGCATACACTTTATTTTTCTTTATTGTTTCCCCCCTGAAAGATAGGATATTCTTGTTAGGTTACCAATTTGGATATTAGTATTGTAAGTTAACCACATGTTCCGTAGAGGCTGCGTCTATCATTTGAAGTAAAAGTTGGTGAAGAATGCGATTAGTCAAGAATTACTGACACCATGTCAAAGTTTAATGTTTTAAAATTTTTTGATTTTTTATCTTGGTAGTAAAAAGGTATTGTTTCTAAGGTGACATGTGACATGTGGGAAAAATTCGGCATGGGTACGGTCTCACACTCCTCTCACATAAATTAGGGAGGACTCACCTGATTAACCTGCGGGACCGGCCCTGCAGGTGGGTCCTGTCTAAATTTATATGAGAGGAGTGTGGGACCGGACCCATTGGGTCCGCCCCATGCCAGACTTACCCGTGACATGTGACATTCAAAGGTGAAGATATTTCAGATTGAAAAGAAAATCAATTATACAAATACACACGGGAATAGGGAAAAGGAAAAGGAGAAAAAACAATTCAATTATAGATAACTCAATTTGTAAGGGATTCAAGGAGTAGCTAGTGGTTGAGGTTGCTCCTTCATTGAAGAACATTCAGGGATCGAATATCATTTCTCCTTCCTTCTCCCTCCCACAAAAATAAAAGGAATTTTAGCACTTTTTTTTTAATAGATTAAGAAATAAAAAAGAAAAAAATATATTTAGCTTATTATATCGTTAATTAATTTTACTAGGGATGGGAATTTTGATCTGACCTGCTGTGAAAATTAGCTCATGAGCCTCCATATCCTCTCAAAAATAATTGGCAAGGAGAGGTGTTAATTCATGAGCTTATAAGTTATTTGGATCTTCCTTCGGCACTCGTTGTGGGACTTCATATTTCAACACTCCCCTCACATCGAGGTGAGAGTTAATTTAAGGACCGCCGCCATTCTTGGGTCGTACAGGGATAATTATAGCCCACTTGGGCATTATGAGCCCACATATCCGGCCTAAGGGCCCGCTCTGATACCATGTGAAAATTAGCTCATGGGACTTCATATCCTCTCAAAACCAATTGGCAAGGAGAGGTGTTAACCAATGAGCTTATAAATTATTTGGATCTTCCTTAGACACTCGATGTTGGACTTCATATTTCAACACCTGCCCTATCCCGACTTGACCTGTGCTATTTGGGATAGATCTGACCCGCTCGAACTGAGAACGTGGCATATATGATCTATCCCGTGATCGGGGTTGGATATCATGTAGTATCTAATTTTGCCTCGCCACGCTTCATCCATATCATAGTATTATTAATTGTATTTATATGAATATTATTCATGCAAAATTCTCCTCTTTAAGTTGTGATTTCTTTTTTTTTCCCCAAGAAGAATGGTTTTTGCAAGATTAAGTTTTAAAAAAATGTTATAAGTTCTATCTCAATTTTTGTATGCTATATATGTGATTTTTTATATAAAAAAAGTGAGAGGGCGGGGCGGGGCGAAGATTCTTGACTCGCGGCGGATCACGGGGCAGGGTGGGGCGATGAGTCAGTTCTACAAGGCGGGGTTGAGTATTGAGATACCCACCCGATCTGCCACATTGCCATCCCTAAATTTTAATACATATATAGAATAAATTACTTTAAATAAAATAATATTCAAAAATTACAAAAGACCAAATATTCTAATAAAAGATAAAAGAGTTAAAACAGACTAAATATTTTCAAATGGATGGAGAAGTTTATTATTCCCTAAATTTCATAATATAAATACCTTTTTATCTCCTCTTAATGTTTGCTATTTTCAAAATTTTAAGGATTATTTTCTGAAAGTTACTTTCACTCATAAATAAGATTTTTTCATTTTCTATTACCATAGCATAGTTGGAAAGTAACTTAACTAGAGAAATATTATTTATTTATTTTCTAATGAGCAAATAGCTATTACTGCCATAAAAGTAATTTTGTCATAAATAGTTTTCCAGTGCATTTTCTGTCACAAATAGTTTACGATGCCTTTTATGCCACAAAAGAAATTATGCGTGTTATAACTTATAAGTGCATTATGCGACATATTCAATTCAGGTTCGACCCGACCCGACCATTAATTTGACAGTTTCTTCTCCAATGCTAATTCAGGAGTAAAATTGGCAAACTATCTAATTTTTTACTTGATTCCCTCCAACCCGACCCGATCTAACCATTAAACGGATACAAATGTCAAGGCTAATGGTCAGGTCGAGATCGACATTTTCTAATATTTGTGGTAGGAATAGCACCGAAAAAATATTTGTGGTAGTAAAGACGCCACAAAACTATTTTGTGGCATAAAAAAATACACAAACCTACTTTTATAGCAGAAATAATATTGAAAACTATTTATGGCCAAAACAACATACAAAACTTCTTTGTAGCATAAATAGCTATTTGCTCTTTTCTAATTTTTGGAATGACAATAGTTTCACCGAACAATAACTTCACTTGTTCCCAATCCATTTCAAATCCGCTCCATATTATATGAAATGGCACAAGAATAAAAAGCAAAACGACTAATACATTTCTCATATAAAGATATAAAGGTCGTATACACTTAACAAAACGACTTTTTCTTTGAACAGTAAAAAGACAAACAAATAAAATAACAATCGATTCTACATTCTCTAATTCATTTTTTCAATATACAAATAAAATTAATTTACGTGGTTTTATTGAATTAAAGTAAGCTCATAAATTTAGACTATAATTACATTATATGTGATATTTTAATTAATATAATTGAAACTGTAATATAGAACATACTTGACAATTCAGAGTCACAAGAAACGGATCAAGTGTAGGTGCATTGTGCACAAGCAGCAATTCAAGACTCGAGGGGTAAATGCAAAAATCCATTCCTATATTTATAGTGCAATTTGGCTCAAGATTGACCCATTCAAAATGAGGCTATAATTGTTAATAGCGTGAAAAAACTTGTACAAATAGGTGGTCATAAATATTTATTCTTTTGTACAATTTTACTCATGTTTTAAGTCGAATTGCTCATTTGAATTCACTTTTGAATTAATTTTTTTTTGATAATTGAAAAAGTAAATTGTTTGTGAGAAAATATGTTGATCCGAATAATTTGTACAAAATATCCACCAATAATATCGCTTTTTGGTGGCCAAAAATATTTATTTTAGCTAATTTTAGTCTAAAACATTTTACGAGTCACGCCTTTTAGACAAACCGTAGAATCCGACCAGTTTTTGGCAGTTCCGCATCATGTACCCGCAGTGTAAAAGACATTTCTGTCCAATCCAAAAATCCCTCCAACACGACTATAAATAAAAAAGCCAACCCGACCCTTATGTAGTTTCCCCTATCCGTTCTATCCATCTCTTCTACCACCATATAAAAATCGGGTGAAAATCGTCTGTCCCCGTGTATATTCTTATTATTATACTCAACCAATCAGAATTCGTATATTAACATTTCTTTCATATATATATGCACGTAGCGAATTATGATTGGTTGGATACATGAATGGAGAAATACACGGAGACAGAAAAATTTTTGCCCTAAAATCCCAGTTGTAATTTACTACTACCATAAGCCAAAGTCAATCCAAATCCACACAATTAATTTAGGAACTGCCAAACGAAGACAAGTCTAGAAGCCTTTGAAATTTGAAGGAGGTCTTGTTGTTTAGGAGGTTTCTTTCTGCACCCACAAGAAAAAAAGGAAAAAGAACCATCAGCGCAAATAAGAAAAGGAAAAGGAAAAGGAAAAAGATTAATGAATAAGCAACATTAGTTAAAATCTCAAATTAAATATTATTCACCCCCTGTTAGAATAAGAAATTTAACAAGTTATTTATAATTTTGACATAAATTTATTCAATAAATTGGATAAATTTTAACCACCTAACATTACTATAAAAAATGGAGGTGTCATGTCAACAACAAAAAGTATGAGTGTCACTTTAGATGTCAATTGTGTCAATTAAAAACTCATAAATCCTCATTATGTGTTCTGTTTCATATATCATTAATAAAAAAATATCAAATTAATTTTTCTCTCGAGTGTTTCATTCTTTATTTTAACTTATAAAATTTTTAATTAAAAATAAATAAATAGTATTTTTTTTTATTAATAATACAAAAAACGAGACACTAGACGATTCTTAGTAATTGTGTCAAATGTTCCATTGTCTTTGCGATTACATGTCTAGCTTTTTGTTCATTCATTATCTTCTCTTTCTTTTGTAGAATATTCATTTATCATCTTATTTGAACATCGTTTGTACCCCATCTATATATTTATTTTTGTGTCCAATCAATAAAAATTCGCCATATGATTATTTTTTAATTATATATACACATAGTAAATTATAATTGGTTAGACACAGAAATATGTACACAGACGGATACAGACGATTATTTTCCCTAATACTGAGAACCTCACGTTACTGTTTCGTATACGAAAAGCAAGTATTTTGACCATTACCATCACCAAACCACGTGCTTCGTTGGCTTTTTTTTTGTCTTCCAAACCCTTTAAAACCCCTACCTAAAGCCCTAAACCCATTTTCTATTTTCTATTTGTCACCATATAAATACTTGCCTATTATTAGGATGTCAACAAAAAGATCTAAATAAGTTTGTGAAAAAATGAAGACTAGTCATCAATTAATTGTACAATACATAGAAATATCGTTATTTTGGTAATAACTCAAAAGGAAAACATTGTTAACTATCGTACTAAAATATAATTTGATCGGCTCAAATATTCTTTTCTTATTTAAAAGAATGAAAAACAAAATTTTCATTTTTAAATCATATTTATTATTATTATTTTTTTTTACAAATAATATAATCAAATCTACATGCAACCTTATTACTATGCAGAACCTTAATTATGTTGATTAGTTCTCTTTAATAGTTCCAAATGAAGAAAAATCTAAAACTCAAGAATGAGGTATTTTCCCTTGACCCGTTTTAGCAAAAAGGGAAAAAAATAAATAAAGAAAGTTTATATATATAGTAGATGGTGTTTAGTTGACATCGGATTGGATATTCAAATACTTGCCGTGTTCCAACATCTTCAATCACAATAACTGACATTTATTGGACTAAAATATTCCTTAATTCATCTGCAAATTCCAATTTCTTAACGAGGAAATTATAACAACGATATCCATGCTTTATTTACTTGGTCCTTTCATAAATTTGGAGCCGCCCGTGAAGTGATAAAGATGTCACTAGAATTTTTTTACCCCCGGAAATGAATATTCTCAACAGAACTTGGGGGAGAATTCACATTTTACATGTTCTTTGTTCTTATATGAGTACTATACCAAATTAGGGATGGCAATGGAGATGGGTGGGACGAGATCATATGGTTTTCAGTTTCGACCCTCTTTTTTCATCTGATCTTATTTTTAGTCCAACTATGCCATTGGGGATCCCCATCCCTGGATCAAGCGGGGTCCATCCCCAACTATGAAAAAATGGATGATTTTTTTTTTTTTCAAATTATGGCTTTCGACCAGATTCGATTAGAGATATTAAGTAAAGTTTTGACAAAAATTTGTCAAATATATACAACTTTTAAAAAAGAACACATAATTATAAATATATATATATATATATATTTATATTTATATATATAATACATTTAATGACACTACTAAAAAAGACACTAGTTTACTCCCTAAAAAAATGGGGTGTCTAAAGATTTAAAAGTGGGAGGAGTCTCTTTTCAAATTTGACATTTTTTCTCTCGTATTTTTAGGTATTTTATGTGTTTTTATTTTTGTATTTATTATTTTAGGTGGGTCAGGGCAGATCAGGATGTGGCCGGAGATATCATCTATCCCACACTCAATAGCAGGGGCGAAATTCATCTCCGTTTCTACCCTGCCTCAAATTTAAACTGAGGAATTTCCACCATAACTAGACCGGGACAGGTTGGACCTCTGATTCATCTCGGTACATTGACATCTCTAATACCAATATCCCTCCATTTCATGAAATGGGAAACCTTTTTTGACATTTCACGTAGATTAAAGAAAGAAGAAAAAAAGTGATAATTTTTCTATTATATTATCTTCTACTGATTAATTTTCCCTAATATAATGGGAAAAAAGAGTAAATGGTCTTATATGTCATTAACAAAATTATGAGTCCGTTTTCTACCATAAAAATGAATTTGGAGCTTCCGTTGGGTGTCTGTTCAAAGTGGTGTTGGGACGGAATTGAAGGGTAAAATAGTCAAAACAAATTTAAAATTAAAATTGATTATAAATAATGCCTTGAAGTTATATCTTCTTAATTTATTGAAAAAAAATAATATTTTGGAATTGCGAGTTATAACAATATATTCAACAGAAATGTGCCTCAAATGTATATTAAAAAAATTAACAACTGGAATTGCGAGGTTTAACAATTATCTACGCTTCAGTTATTGTTATGCCAGTCTACAGCTGTTAGATTGTAAAATAACAATCGTAAACTGACTTGTTTACATTTGTTAAGTAATAATAAAATGGAAACTCGCCATCATAAAGTGTTGGTCACCATTGGGGGAAAGTCTGGCATGGGGCGGCCCTTGTGGGTACGGCCCCACACTCCTCTCATATAATTTGAGACAGGACCCACCTGCAGGGTAGGTCCCGCAGACCTTCATGTCTCACACCTACCCACAAGGACCGTCCCATAGGGAATTTTTCCCACCAAGGGGCTTGTAGTCTTTAGCATGAATAGGCTTTACCTCTATTTTTACTAGATTACCATTAGGCCTGCAAACAGGTTGGGTTTAGACCCGTATCCGATAAAAAAAATTAGAATTTGATAAGAACTTCATACCCATATACCCGTATTCAAATCCAAATCCAAATCCGTATAAGAGTAATAAAATGGTTACGCATCTGAAATATAAAAAACCGAATCCGTTAGACCCGAATTCTTTTATGCAAATATATATTAATTATTTATGGTAAATAAATAAATAATTTAAAAAAATAATGTAAAGTAAATAAATGATTTTTTCTCCTCTGGTGAGGCTATAACTACTCCTTGCTGGTAAGGCTTCTCCTCCTTCTCTGGTGAGGCTAAAAAAAAATAGATAAATAAATAAATGATTTTTTTTAACCTTTAGATCATTTTACATCTAAGGCTAGATTTTTACCCTAATTTTATCCTCACATATAAAAGTATATGAATAAAAGTTATAAAAACATAGTTCTTCCGTCGTTTCATTCTTTTTTCATCATAGTCGTAAAATTATTTGTGTATTGTAGTATAATTGTGGTGAAGTAGAATCTGATGGGTAAGATTGTTAGATTAAACATGTATGTTTTTAATAAGCCAAAATAGAAAAGTAAAAATACGAGGATTTTACTTTTTGAAACTGATTTTACCATATCCGTATCCGGATCCAAATTGGCGGATCTGGTAATACATACTATGTATCCGTTAGGATCTGGATCTGGATTCGAATTCGGTAGAAAAAATTAAAAACGAATATGGGTTCAGAATAGACAATTCTGTATTCGTTTGTATCCGTTTGCAGGCCTAATTACTGAAATGGTCTACTGAGTCTAGTTTTTGGGCATTTGTGAGGAGTTCCTATAATTGGGCATAACTTAAGTTGGAAAGGTCATTCCACGGAAAGGGCGATTCCAGGAAGAAGTAGAAAATGTCATTCTATACCATAATCATAACTAGTGGAATGACCTTTCCAAAAATTGGTGAAATTATTAATAAATGTAACTGATATTTGTACTCTTCTTTTAATTAATTGTTATGTTTATTTTACATAGCAACGTATTCATACTTAGTCATAAATATTTTATTTCACTTAATATAATTTAATAAATATTTATTTTACTTGGTAGTAGTTTTTTAATCTACTTTTAAATTCAAAAGTAAAGTCATTTTTATCACTATGTTGACATTTTAATAAAAAATATGTTTCAACAATATATATAGTTTATGTGTTTGATATATAATGTCAATACTATTGAAGTAATATTTTGTAAGGTATTTTCATTTATGATTTATTGTTAGTATATACTACAAGGGCATTTATGTCATTTGTTTTTAATTTCATTCTATTCTGACATTAAAATATAGTTTACCAAACACAGAAAATGAATAAACATTCCATTCTAGTTTTTCTTTCTATACACCAAAATGAAAATAGGATTCTGAACTCATTTCGGGTAAAAAATGATTCTACTTGAAAAGAAATTTCATTACATTCTATTTTATTCTATTACAGCATACTAAACGTGTTGTTAATCCACAACTAATCTAAAAAGTAAGAAAATGGTAAATCTTAAGTATTGTGACAATGTGGTACAATAAAACCTCTATATAGTAATACTTTATATAAGAATAACCTCCTTATAGTAATAAAAAATTGTGGTCTCAACTCAAGACTAATTATAAATAAGAAAAAACTATAAAATGTAATATTCCATCTTTTTTTAGTACAATCCTTAAGAGTTTACCTCCATACAGTAATAAAATAATATTAAATATATTTATATAAAATATCAAGAATTATTTAACTATATTACATTAAACTTAAGATAATATGAAAAAAAAAATATATATAATATGAAATACTTATCTAAAGTTGTCTGTGACAAATGATGTACATACATTTTTTTTTAAACTCAAGAATCTTATATATCTTTTAAATTCATGTTTTTAAAATTTGAAGAGACGTTTTCAAGTGTCGTACATTGTATATTAGTTATTTTTTAAAATTATAATTTTTATATGTAAGTCTCTATTTAAGAATAACATACCTATAGTAATGTTTTTCTCCGCTCATGTGTGTATTATTGTATAGAGGTTTTACTGTATTTTAATTGGTGAATAGATTTTTAAATACTCTAGAAAAAAATCAAGATAATTCGGAGCGGTACGCTGGAATGGAGTGGAATGGAATCCCTTTCCAGACATAATCGCTTTCCACCCGTAATGACTTCGGAATCCTCTTTCCATTCCAGTGTTTGGAAAGATAGAATGAAATGTCGATTCATTTTGTGCTTAGTAAAACTATATTTTAATATCAGAATGGAATGAAATTAAACACCATGCCACCTAAATGTCGTTTTAGCATATACTAATGATAAAACCTAATTAAACATTTCTTAAAAAATCTTACTTGAATATTATTGACATTTATATATGAAAAATATTTATATAACTATATAACTCTCTCTCTCTCTCTCTCTCTCTCTCTCTCTCTCTCTATATATATATATATATATATATATATATATATATATATATATATATATATATATATATATATTTGAAAACATAATTTTTATTAAAATGTCAATGTAGTAATAAAAATAACTTTACTTTTAAATTTAAAAATAGATTAAAAACTTCTATCAATAAAAAGAAATTTTTATAATATTATCATCTATGAAATTATACTAAGTGAAATAGAATATTTATGACTAAATATGAAAAAATTGATGTGTAAAATGAACGTAATAATTAATTAAAAGAGGAGTGTAAAAGTCAGTTACTACTTATTGATGATTTCAGCTTCTCTTGGAGAGACTATTCCATAGGTTTTGGTGTGGAATGACATTTCCCACATCTCTCTGGAATCGTCGTTGTCGTGGTCTTTCCAACTTAAATTTGTCAAACCAAACACTAAAATAAAAATAGAAATTGGAATTATCATTTCATTTTATTCCATTTCATCGTATTAAACGTGCTTTCAGAGCGAAAAAGTAAAATTAGCCAAGATAAGCTCACTAATAATAAATTAGTAAACTTACATCTTTATACCCGGTCTCGAGATTCATGACCTTGAATATTATATTATTTATTAAAGAAAAACTCCAGAAAGAAAAATAATTACCCCTAACTTTCATCAAAATCATCAACCAATCAAGAAAGGACAAAGCTAGCAGGCACGTGCCACGTGGCCAAGAGTCTTTTTATAGAATGGATATGTGAGAGATGGTCGGACCCCAAGTTAAGGGAAAAAGTGATCCAACTGTCCAAGCCAACAACAAAGAAAGAGAAGCGGTTATCTGCAAACTGCAATTGCTCAAAAATAAGTGTTGTCTCATTCTAAGTGAATATATTTTCTCATTTGCCTAATAAAAGAATATAGTTTCTCATAAATTTCCATAATTAACTTTTTTTTAACAGAATTTTCCATAATTAACTTATGCAAGTCTTACCAACATATAGGAAATTATTATAATTTACTCAAATTTAAAATACTCTTTACAGAATATAAGATATCATAGCGTAGTTGATTATAACTCGTTTCACTTGAATTTTTGTGCAAGATTGTGAGATTTAGTCACCTGTAATATAATTTAATTTATTTTAACTAGCATGTATATTTATATATATTTTTTTTGTTGATGAAAACATGTATATTTATATGGATCACCAGAAACCTTCGAGTCAATACTCGTACATCCGCACAAAATAATACTCTAAAAAAAATCTGTGTTAGTAAGTAGATTGTCAATATTCAATTTAAAAGGAATGAATGAATTATTATTTTTTTTTCATGAAAATTTTAATATTAGAAAGATATAGGTGGGTTGGGGGGGGGGTGAGGGGGGAGAAGAGAGAAAGAGAGAGGTTTTAGCACTCGGTTAAAAACTCATGGTTGGTTGGTTTTGGTTCTCTCCAAACCCACCCTGAGGTTTTTCATTCCTGTCCACAATTTTTACATTCCATCCCCCCACTCTTCTTCCTCCTGTCTTCTTCTTCTTCTTGTATAAATTAACAAATACCATTCACTATTTAACAATTACTTCCCTACCTGTGTTCTTCTTTGTTCGATTCAATTAGGCCGAAGCATTTTCGAGTTTTTCTTTTGTTCTTTACTGTACAGAAAAATACCCAGAGAATTGGGTTAATAATTGACGGATCGTAGAGGTAAATCATTTTCCATTTGATTCCCATTCCTTCGAATTGTGTTGATACGAGGCAATTCTGTTGTGTATTTGATGGTGGGGTGAATTGGGTTTTGTTGGGATTTTGAATTTCGGTTTGATCTGCCTGGGAAATTGTGAAGATCGGTCGAAATTGAGATTGATCCAGGAGAGATCTGATGAAATTTCGATTGAATTTTGCTGAATTGCTTTTGGCATGATCGGGTTTTTGGTTTGTTGGAATCGTGCGATAAATTGTATTAGTGCATAGCATCGTAATTCACGCTTGAAGGTTTTTTATGCAAATCCCAGAATTAGACAAGTTTTTTTTTTTTTTTTCATTCTTAATTCTGGGATGATTTCCTGTTTACCTTATTCTTTTAAATTTAAGGAGATTGGAATCTGATCTGATCTCTCACAAACCTTTCATATATCTTACATGGTATAATTTCTAAAGATTCCCATTTCTTACATGTTTACTTCTATAATATGTAAAACTTGGGTAATATTCCTTTTTGGGTGATTTTTTTTTTTTACACTTCTTTAGAAACATTTATTTTTCTTACATGATTTCTAGGTTTATTTTGAGTTCGAAAGGTAGTTTTATGGGATCAAAATTATGAATTTTGTCAACAAAATCTTTCCGATCACCATCTCATAGATGCATGCACCTTCTTTTTATTGTCGGTTTGGATTGGGTCTCAAAGTGAGATTCTGGTTTCAGTCTCAAACCAAAACTATAGTTTAGATGATTTAATGCTCCCGGTTTCATTTTCAAACTGAGATTCTGATCTCAGTCTCAAACCGAAACTATAGTTTAGATGATTTAATGCTCCCGGTTTCATTTCCAAATTCAGGCCAAAGACAGTTTGGATCTCATCCTTGAGTTTGAAAACAAACCAAACTAAAGTACAACCTAGTTTGTCAAATGACTTTTATAAGCAATATAAATTTATGTTTTGGAGAGTTTTGCAGCTTATTGCAAATAACTTTATCTGCTTCATGATCCTGGAATTGAATAATTACACAATTTAATTCCCACACTGTAACCTTGTTTGATTGAATCATCGACAGACCATTTTTGATAATTCATAAGGTCACCGTGCATTATGGGTCAACTCATTTTTCTGTTACAGGTTGACTGATGAAATGGATCATATTTTTTTGTCGTACAGGTCTGGTCTGGAAAGCTTTTGATTTGTATTTCTATTATATTTATTTGGAATGCTTCATGAGATATGGTGTTGAAGAAGAGGCTGGAGTATGGTTTCAGTGGCTATCAAATTCCCGTTATTCCTAGAGCTCCTAGATCAGTTAGAGTAAGTAGCTTCTGCTGATCATGGTTGGTTGGTTTCGTGCAATCTTAATTATTTTCCATATGTTCTCATTTGCATATCCTGGGCATTTATTTTCCAGAAGAGAAGTCCCCATAAAAAGTCCGCGGAAGATCACCAAATTTGCGCATTTGAATTGCTGGCTGATGTAGCGGGCAAGTTGCTGCAGGAGAATGAGAGTTCTGCTTCTAGTAATGCATCAGAAGCCAAGGATCTTCTTGGAATTCACCTTCATGAGATCAAACAAGAAGAAAATAACAAAACTTCTAGGTCAGAGTGCCTTGACCAGGGAAGCTGTGTGGAAAGTGTCTTTATACCAGAACTTGCAGTCAAAGACCAGAATTTAAAGCCTACCGTGGGGGATCTTCCGAATGCAGAAAATGAATCTTTTTCGGAGCGCGCCTCCACTGTCATGAGTTCTGATTTCTCCAAGAAAGTGGATTGTGAGTTGAAGTTAGGGATCTGCAATGAAAAAACCGCAGAAGGGAGTTTACTAAGCAGAGCAGAGGAAGAAAGCTATGCTTTAGGGGATTTATCCAATGGTAGTAAAAAAGGGAAGGAAACAGCGAGGCCGTTAAAGGATGAAATGAAACAGGGTAAAGATCTAACTGTGGCTAACTCATGCCGTGTAAACAATACAGCGAAAAAATGTATCAATAGGAAACCACTGATTAACTCTGATAGTAGTGTACAGTTGTCCTTGTATAGGGACCCTCTTCCTATTGCTTCTTTTCCCAAGCAGAGGAACAATGTAAATTTAGGAATTAGAGATGATGACGACAATTCTTTTAGGTGCAACAAATTTAGCACCAAGTTTAGGGCCTTCAGGCCACAACCACGCAATGGGTACCGAAGAATTAGGAAGATGCTGACATCAAAGTACTGGAAAGTAGCTCCCAGGTTGAGAGACTATGAATTTTCAAACACCAGTAAGTACTCGATGCATTAAATGTGCTTGGAGAATGAACTTTTATGGGTTTCATATACGTCACGTGCAAGTTTATTTTATTTCTCTGCTATTATTAACACTGGAGTTTTGGCACTGTAGATGAGGGAATGAAGCCATGTTACCGAAATAGGAAAAGCGTTCATGTGCGTGATAGATATCTACCTGAAGCTCCCTCTAAGAGAAGAAAATTGTGTGACCGTAGCTTTGTGGTTGCCTATGACCAGGAGACCAGTAGCGAAAGTATTTCTAATGCACCAGAAAAGGGAACCAAGGGAGATAATTGCAACTCAGTTGGCATAACTCACAGAGGTCTTTACTATAACTTTCTTTGGATCAAGTATCTGAGGTGATGTATTATTCTAAATTGCTTTACCTCCTCTGCTGCAGGGAATGGGGCACCAACCTCGCTTAAAGTTCATCAAAAATCAAAAGATCATAAAGGTATGAGTTGTTACCTACCACATTCCTTCCTCTTCCTTGAACGAATTTCTTTTAGCTAAGGGTCCTTACTTGAACATTTTTATGGATTCAGTTAAATTGAGCATCAAATCATTCAAGGTACCAGAGCTCTACATTGAGATTCCTGAAACAGCCACTGTTGGTTCACTTAAGGTATATAAAATACTTCAGTGATCTAGTTCTGTACAGAAGCAAGTAAAATCATAATCTTATGTACTGCTGGCATGTTAATGACCGGCGATTGATGTGTGTTGATGTATGTTATGTGATTGGGTATCTACTGCTGTCTCATAACTTGTTATTACATTCTTGTTATTTTTGTATTGCATCCATGTGATACTGTCTTTGATCGTTATGACTCCTATGCACTCTGTTAAGTTTGTCCCTGTACTCCATGGAAAATCACATTTGATATTGAAACTTGCTAAATATCTTCCGAGTGATACATGTCTTTTGCTTTCCATAGAGGACAGTAATGGAGACAGTTACTGCGATACTTGGTGGAGGGTTGCGTGTTGGGGTTGTACATCAAGGAAAGAAGGTCAGAGATGACAGTAGAACTTTACAGCAGGCTGGTATTTTGCAAAGTTGCAACCTTGATACTTTAGGATTTGTATTGGAGCCTAATCTTACTCAAGTGCCCGAGTCTCCTAAAGCTTCGCCCCAGAAGTTACAAAGTGAGACAGATCAGAACTTAAACAGGTATTGTTAATTTTTAGGCGTCTCTAGGGTCTCAAGATAGTAAATGATTAGTCTCATAGTATTAAAAATCCGTCTTTATTTTACTTGTTTCTGAAGTTGCTTTCAGAGACTAACCATTTAGTAGCAAATGACATTTTAATAAGAGTGCTAGAGCTACATGTATAAGTGATTGGTTGAAACGTTTAAACTGTGTCACTTGCACTAACAAAATTCATGTTCCACACATTTAGGTCGCCACTGAGCCCTGATCTTGGCTCCAGATTGTCCAATGCTACATTTGATACCCTTCCACTGATTAAGGTGGACAAACAATACGAGAGTAATCATGAAATGACTCCCTCGCCTAGAACAACCACTGATGCAGTGACAGATGGGGAGGGGCCAGATTCCAAAGCATTGGTTCCTCTCCCTGCAGTTAGTGCAGAAGCACTTGCAATGATGCCGATGAACCAAAAAACCAAGCGTTGTGAAGTTTCACAGCGTAGAACTAGGAGACCATTCTCTGTAACAGAAGTAGAAGCATTGGTTGAAGCTGTCGAGATACTTGGAACTGGAAGGTTTGCACATATTGAAGCATCCCTCTTACTTAGATTCTTCTCCTTGGCATAAGAGAGTGATGAAGGATAAATTTTCCTTAATTGTGCAGGTGGCGTGATGTTAAAATGCGTGCCTTTGACAATGCAGATCATCGAACTTATGTTGACTTGAAGGTAAAGAACACTCTGCTATTCATGTATAATATGTTTCTACTGGACTCGAGGCTAAATATATTTCTTATCATTTGGAATTGAGGCCTTCTTTCCTGCTGGTGCGTGTTATATCTTTCCTTTCTTGAAATATATCGACAATATATATCAATATGTGACATGGTACATGATCTTACAGCGTTTTGATCGATTTATTAGTTAATAATGTTTTAGATGGAAGTTCTTTAAATGAACACAAGACTAAATTATCTAGCACATTGTTCTTCTTCTTTGATGGTGCTTACAGGACAAATGGAAGACTTTGGTCCATACAGCCAGCATAGCTCCACAGCAAAGGAGAGGAGAGCCTGTGCCCCAGGAGCTCTTGGACCGAGTTTTATCCGCCCACTCATACTGGTCCCAACACCAGTCTAAGCAACACGGGAAGCATCACGTCGAGCCTCTGAAGATTATGGTTGCTGAGGCGGATTAATTTCGAATTTGGAGTTGGTCTAATTGTGAAAATGTAAAAATTTGTGATAGGAAAAGTATAACAATTAAATTTAAAAAGATTGTGACATTTGATGTAGAATTTTTCTCACTCACTGATTTATTGATGGCTTGGCCTCTTCAATAGGCTGGCACATGTAAATGACTGGGAATAAAGTTTGTTTTTTTTATGAAGAATTATCACAATAATCATTGTTTTTAGAGTTTTGATTAGTGAAAGATGTAACATTACTGTTTGTAAAACGTTTGACAACTCAATTTCAGTTTTCCACCTTGGGAACCTTTTTTATCTGTATTTCCAGGTCATTGTTACTTTTAGTGATTTTTATTTTTTATTTTTTATAGTAGAAAAAAGTTTGGGTGGATTTGACTTCGGTCACCACCACGAATCAGATATGTCCTTGAAAAGTCGTCGTCATCGTTTATAAGGTTTTTACTGATCGCCAACCAATAATGACATTGTCTCTTTAATTGACCCAAGGATAAGATTGTTGCTATTGAAGCAAAATCATAAGATGTCATTGAGGATCCTAACATCTATTTTCATGTTGCTTATTTTGTCTCAATTTAAATATTATTCCCTTCATCCTAAATTATTTATTCGTATTTTCTTATTAATCTATCTCAAATTAACTGTTCAATTAAATGTTTTATTTATAGTCCTTCGTATTTCTATCTCTGGTTACCCCATCCTAACCAGGTGTAGCCTTTAAACTCTGATATATTTTGGGATGATACATTAATTCATGTTTAATAGTGCTCAATTTCATCTTCTTCTTTTTATTTTTTCTTATAATTTTTATTAATAAGACAAGAATATTGGACTCGAAACTTATTTTTCCGAGTCAAAGTCGTGCATCAATTATAATAGCTTTCCTAAACCAGTGTACAATTTCATTAGTTGAGAGAAACATTGCATAGTAGCCTTAATTATTTGCCACCTTTTCGGATTTATTTCTTCCGATTCGTTCCTTTTATGATAGGTTGGAAGTGATCCTTAGGAACATAGTACCAAATGCTTGCTGTGTTTTTTTTCTTTTGACAAAGCAAAGGAAAACAACATGAAAACTGAAAATAACATTTTGGAAGTATAAGAAAAGGGCAAAAACCAAATGAAGCATTAAAGGAAGATGGGGAACTTTGATGAAGAACAGTTGTGCACTTTAAGCATGTGAAATGAATGTGAAATGAAAAGATGGGACTATGATGATATTAAATGAGTTGGGAGTAAAAGGGAAGAGGTACGCAAGATCGATTCTTGGCAATCGCAGTGTAGAAGTTTCAATTCTCCAATGTGGGGGTTTTTTTTTGTGGGCTGTTAAAAGTCATCTCACCTAGTTGAGTTGCTGGGTCGCTTTGATTTACATCATCCAACTACTCTGTCAGATCGGAGTGTGGGGTCTTGGAAACGTGAGTATCGCTTTTTGTGTAGAGGAGTAATAGTGAAGAGGGGAATTTGTATATAGTGTGTACAGAACGAGTGTTTTATCTGCATATATCAATTTCTGAGGATTAGATATTTTTCACGTGTAATAAATAGCTATTCAGCAATAAAAAAAAAAAAAGCAAATAAAACTATACAAATAGCTATGAACATAATTCAATTCGTATCAAATTTTCTGTCTCAATGACAAGATATTAAGATTCAATTATCCTTTTTTAAATAATTTATAAACTAAAAAATAATTAATGAAATTCTAAAAGAAAGTGTAATAGTTGTGTCCCTTACAAAAAAAGTATAAAAAAAATCGAATGATGAAATAAATATTTGAGAGTTAGTTTTTATTGTGAAGACAAAAGAGAAGAGGTTATTATTCACTATGTAGAGGTGGTGGTTGGTCGGTGTAGACTTTAAAATTTAGACATTGCTTGCGTTTGTAAGAAGCAAACAGCAAAGCAAATGCTCATTTACACGCTACGCGTCTCCTTCCTTTATACAAATAAATTGTTACACAAAAGGCTGATTACGATTCATTGCCAACCGTCGGAATGTAAATAAAATTTGACTCTTATTTTCCAGGGTTAAATTGGATTCTTTAAGCTCTTATATAACACGAATAACTATGACAAATGAAAATTTTAATTTTAAAAAGAAATTTAAATTTTCATTACTACTGATATATATATATATATATATATATATATATATATATATATATATATATATATATATATATATATATATATATATATATATATAATATTAGCAAGCAACTATTACTTGATCTTAGATCAGTTACTTTGAATATGCAGGCTTTGATGGGGATAAATCCGTGTTTATGTAAGCGTTATATTAACATTTGACGGTCACCGTCTGGCATTACTACTTAACAATTTGGGGTTAATAGTTATTATGGACATTAAACTATTTACGAATTTCGATTTATATATCACTAAACTATTTTTTATACTAAATATAACACTGAATTATTTATGTTTAGATAATTGTACCCCGTTACCACTTTCCATAGTAGTTCCAGCCAAATCTTATCTGATACGTGTGCAATTTGGACGGAAACCACAGTAAAAAAGTAGTGATAGAGTATAATTAATCAAACACAAATAGTTGAATGTTATATTTAATCAAAAATAATAATTTAATAATATAAACGAAATTTGTAAATAATTTAATGTCCATTATAGCTATTAAATCTAACAATCTGCATATGCATGAAAGACTCATTAAGAATTGTAATGAAACTAACGAGAGAGAGAGAGAGGGGGCAAAAAATGTATGTCCCTGTCAAGGTTGTCAAGATCGTAATTTTAACTCGGAACGGAAGGGGTCTCAAAAATCGTAAACACGAGGATCGTAGCACGGATCGGAAGATCCGAAAAAATTATTAAAATAATATTTTATGATAAATTTAAACCAATAGAACTAAAAAGTTGAAATTAAAACACAAGCTAACAAGTGATAAATTTCAAAAGCATTGTCCACACTTCCACTATCCGATCCGGACGCTCCCGACATCTTATTTTTCCTTAGTTCTTATTAATCTTACACCCCTAATAACAATTATTAATAGTAAGATTTTATTTTATCAAATGTATTATAGAATTTTTTTTATAGTAAAAACCATAACAAATGATTAAATCACTAATTCGTGACTTCATGATTCACTAACTAATTAAATCACAAGTAAAAGAAAAAGTAGAGAGGCATTTCTCACATTAAAATAAATTTTTATTATGTTATTGGGCTAGAATCTAAAAAAAAAAAAAAAAATTTGAAAAGAGACAATGTTCGACCATTGATAGTTAGGCTACATCAGTTATTGGGGTGGGGCGGGGGGGAGGTTACAAGGTTAATAAGATATCCCAGTCCTACATTTTCCATAGATGGATACTTTCACACCATGAATTGATTCTGGGAGTACCCATGAGTGCTGACTATTTCATTCACATTTTTACTCCATGCAAGATTACACACCTGGAAAGATTCAGATTCAACAAAACATTCAGCACTAGGCTTGATATCCCTTTAAGTTTCGCATTAGTAAGCATTGTAGAAAATAAAATAGTCGGTGGTAGTGTAGATAAAAACAAGAACAAACCTGGCTTCATGTATCTACACTATGTAAATGATTGCCATTGGTGGATTCCAGAAGCGAATGCACCTATCAACAGTTCCTTCTCCAGATGCTAGAAGACCATTCTGATGAGGAGACCATGCAATGGCTTTTACAGTAGCGGTATGTTCTGTCAATTTGAGAATTGGTAGCTGAGAGTGTTGATTCCACACCAAAAGCTGAGTGTAACAATAGAAGCGAGAAACTTTAGCATGATTCGCGAGGAGCTTGATGGAGATCA
Organism: Vinca minor; assembly: GCA_026122235.1. Taxonomy (NCBI): domain Eukaryota; kingdom Viridiplantae; phylum Streptophyta; class Magnoliopsida; order Gentianales; family Apocynaceae; genus Vinca; species Vinca minor. The sequence continues at coordinate 910,851 of JAOCZM010000278.1, read as the reverse complement.
AGAATTGATGATTTAAGTAATGTGCTTACCTAATTGTCGTTACCTCTAGATGCAAGTTCCCGATTGTCATGAGACCACTTCAGCCCACATATATGAGCTATTCAATTTAAAGGGTTGTTGTAAATTTTTGTTGGCTTTTAAACTTTACAATACTAGGAATAAATTCTACCTCTGATTTATGGCCAACAAGCTTGCTAATGAAATCGTGTGGGACTCGAATATCATGATGAAGTATGTTCATGTCTCTGCTTCCTGAAGATAGGATTCTGGAACCCCATGCTAGGACTCCAGTTATTGTTTGATGTCCACCGAGAGTCCTAACCCTCTTGCATTGAGTTCCATCCCAAATCTGGAATATGAAAAGCGATATTGCTCAATAAATTTAAACTATCATAACCAAAGTGCATTAGTACTAAGAAAACTAGCTACCTGAATGTGCCCTAGACTTGTCCCAACCGATATGAATGAACCCTCTCGGGTCCATTAGACTGAGCAGACACTATCATTAGGTCCAAAATCACACAATTTCGTTACCTGAAGAATAAACCAAGTGTTAGAAAAAATTATACAGAACATATAAGTTCTGTTAACCTTTGTTGGTTTCTTTTTACTTACCTTGCTGTTAGAAACACTCCATAAATAGACACAAAATACATTTTTTTTAAATTTTTCTGTATAAAAAAAGGGAAAAAGAAGAAAAATAGAGAGGGCGGAGAAGGAAAAAAAAAAGAGAAGAGAAGAGAAGGAGCGCCGGAGAAGGAAAAGAGGGGAAAGGGGCGCCGGAGTAGGAGAATGGCGGTTCACGGCAGAGGAGAGGAGAAGGAAAGAAAAAAAAAGAGAAGATAAGAGAAGGAGCGCCGGAGAAGGAGAAGAGGGGAAAGGGGAAAGGGGCGCCGGAGAAGGAGAAGGAGGGCGCCGGAGAAAAGAGGAGAAGAGGGATGGGGGCGCTGGAGAAAAGAGGTGGAGAAGGAAATGATAGGGTTTCTTCCTCTAGGGTTTGGATAAGAGACTTTATATACTTAGGACTGAAATGGAAATTAAAATATTATCACATAAACCCTAAAAAATAATTATAGTACAAACAAGTCCTAAAAAGTCTGTTTTCAACATTTAGTTGGATATTAAAATTAAAGGAGATATTTAAGGGAATAATTAAGATAAAATATATCTGAGCTAGCTTTACATTAACAACATTTTTTTATTAATAAGTATATATTATATATTTTTTAATATTTATGACGTCACCGGATTGATGAACGGGTCAATGACGGTCCGACCACTGGTCCGGCTAGTGACCCGTGACCCAGTAACTTTTCCGGGTCGATGTCCGGTCCGGGTTTCAAAACATTGGTCCTTGGTGACATTGTCAAATGCGAGGGAAAATTTGTCACTGATTTCACAGATTTTGAAATCGGTGAGATGGGATCGAGTCGGAGTGAGGATTCAGACATTGAAACAGGGAGATTAATCCCGCCTTTTCTTCTATCCATCTTTTCCATTTGAATTTTTTTGAAGATGATTAATTTAGCAAAGGATTAATTAAATAAAAATCCCTCTCCGGATGGTCGAGCTGAGAAGAAGAGCTCAGTGGAGTAGAGAGAGAGAGAGAGAAAGTAAAAGGAAGGTTTGAGTTATGGAGTGGTGGGGTGATAATAGTAGGAAGAAAAAAAAGAAGGGTGGCTTGTTGTTGGTAACGGTCATTTTGGCTGGGGAAGCTTTGTGGCGCGGTTGGTTGGTTGTGTTAGGTTGTCTCTGATTGGTAATAAACTAGCCGTTGGTGGAGATGCTAGACACTTATTTGTGCATACTTTCCTTTTTTTTTTTTTTTCCACATAATGATAGGATGTGTTAAGCATATAGTTTTTTTAGGAATATAAAAGGCAGGGAGTAGGGTTTGAATTTAAAACATCTACGTCTTGAGAGCTCATCGGTTAAACATAATAGTTTAGGATTTTTCTGATATGGACCTTATGGTCCATAATTAGCCACGTCATCACATAATTCTCTCTCTCCTCATTATTTGTGATGTGGTCAGTTCTAAACTACATGATCCAATGGATCTGGTGCATATCAGAACTATCCAATACTTTAAGGAGCAAATGTCATTTTTCTCTATCTATAATGTGTATTAGGCTTCTATTTTTTTTTTTTATGGATTATGATCCTTCTCAATAGAGATCTCTTTATTTGTTCAATACATATCTATTGTGATAAAATTGTTTATTTATTTAATATATAAATAATATATATAACCTAAAAGAAATTAAAAAAAAGTAAATCATCATTTATTCTCTGCAACTATTTATTAATATTCAATTATTACCTCTATTTTATGTGTCATTTATACTCGTTACAATTTATGGGTGCCAAAAATGCACGGTGACAGTGCACATGTCCTACACATACTCGACTTATGAGGGGCTAAATTGGCAGGCTAAGTGCTGCCAACGGGTTTCCTTCACCCCAAATACATACCTGATCCAAGATTCGACTCATGCTCATTTTCTCTAAGCTATAAATAGAGAAACTCATTCCCCCCTGTAAATTCAAACTTGGCCCAGAACCCATTTCCTCTTCAATCATCTTCCTCCTCCTCACCATCAACCACCCTGACTCTTCTTTTCTTATCGACTTATCCTCAAATCATCTCCTCTCAACTTTCCATTCTGTTATTCTGCACCTCTAATTGCAGAATTTTGTATCTCACAGCCGTCGGAAACCTAGAAGAGATGATATATGCGGCAGTGGTTTAAACTTCCGCTACTAACCTCACCTACAAGAACTAACAACACTTACAATTGACCGGTACTTTTTTAAAAGCTCAGGCGAAATTGAAGCAATTAGCACACAGAGAAAAGGCAAAAATCGTGAAGAAAGCAATGAAGCTGAAATCTACACTCTCAAAGAAAGCTAAATATATTATCAAATATTGAAATTGAAAATTCACCATCACATTTCTCTACTTTGGTATCTGTTATGTAATTTGCAATGATAAGAATACAAGGTTAATAGAGGTATTACAATATTTCAAAACCCAATCCTTCAATGAATATCCTTGTACTTGATTTCAAAGGTCTGCTCTTCCTGGGTACCTAGGGAATGGAATAAAATCCCTGATGTTCTCAATTCCTGTGGCGAAAAGAATCATTTGTTCAAACCCCAAGCCAAAGCCACTGTGTTTAACGATTCCATAACACCTCAGATCCAGATACCACTCGTATGGCTCAAGTGGCAGACCCAATTCCAATATTCTGCAATTAAGTAACCTAATGAGTTTCTTCAAAATAGAAATGAATGTGTTGTCATGGGGGGATTCTAGACAAAGAATCACAAATGTAAGAACGAGAATAATACAACAAAACGAAAAGAATGAGAAGGCAGGAGGGTGGGAGACTGATGCGATTACCAAAATAAACCAACAAGCATATCATACCTTGATCTTAGGACCTCATAATTCTCCTCTCTTTGGCTTCCTCCAAATAGTTCTCCCACCTGAAATAGAACGACAACAGGTTGGTTATCAATGCACAAGTTCTCAAGTTGCCCCATACATGGAAAAGGTTTATGTCTGTTGTGAATCGTGTTGGAAAGAGGAAGAGAATCTGACATCCAGTTACCTTTGGCACAAGCACATCCATAGCTGCAACGGTCTTGTTATCATCATTCACCTTCATGTAGAAGGCTTTAATTCCTTTAGGGTAGTTATACACGATAACAGGACCTTTAAATTTCTCTTCAGTTAAGTATCTGGCAACAACCATGCAAACACCTGGGATCAGAAAACACATATATACAAATTAAACTTCAACAAATATACAATGTGCAACCGTGTTACCTTTCATGCTCAGAGGCCAAGTCAATTCCCCATTCTACTTTGTTCACGAACTTCCTCTCTTTAGATGCCACCTCAAGAATTGTAACGACTTCATTGTAAGTTATTTTGAAAAAGTTGCTTGAGGCTACCATCTTAAGTCTATCAACACAACTTTTGTCAATATACTTGGCCATGAATTCCATTTCATCAAGGCAATGATCAAGCAACCACTGACAGAAATTTCACATATGCTTCGGCGCAGTTCATGTCATCCAATAAAAACCATAATGAATCAGCTATTGCTAGAGCCCTCATACTTTTAATAGAATGTTTGACAGGTTCAACACTGACCACCCCCACCACCCTAAACAGGGAAAACAAAGAAAAAGGACCCAGGAGAAGAACAAGAAAGAAAAAGAACACTAAAATAGAATCATCAAGAGTCGAGACTTGTCGCCAATAGCTAAAATAGAATCTCAAACTGATGAACAACATTGTGCAATCAAAATATTTCAGTAATGCTGGATTGTGGTCCCCAACAATTGTCACTGTTTAACCTGCATACCAGAAAACCCATATTGACCATTGATTAAAGTCTTATCCCGTAACTATATCAGACTTGGTGGATGTGAAATCAACTTGGCTCTAAAATTACAAGAGTATACTGATTCCTCCACTGCTCCACAAAAAAATCCACATAGCTAAGATACATTTAAAAATACAAAAGCAGAAACAAGATATAAATTTCTACGCCAAATTAAAACCAAAAAAAAAATCTTCTCATGGGCGCTATTTTTCCCGTTATCTACATAGATAAAGCTAAAAACCACAAATAGGGGAAGTGAAAATGAAGTAGAGTAAGCATCTCTGAGGTTGTAAACACATTACAATTGTAGTATAGTATGTAGTTGAAGCTCCGGAATCGTTAATTTGGCACTATGTTACTCAGACTCGAGTATGGGTGTTGGGTATATGTATATATTTATATGTCGGGTTTTTAAACATCTAAAATAAAAAATACGATGACACTTCTTCAAATTCGGACACGGGTAAAGAGATATGAAAATAAATTTCAATCGTATCCCATTATTCTTTCCATATGTGCTAATTAATAGTTTTAAAAAATCCAGTCATATCCTATTATTCTCTCCCCATCGTCTCTTCCCTCTCTAACATCAATTTATTCTCTTTCTCCTCCTAACAAATTTGCAGCCGATACATATTCAAATCACCAGCAAATTTCATGTCTTGATCGACTCCTATACCCCTCTCTATTCCATATTCCCTTCACTTATTGCTTGAATTTTGTTCAAGTTCCTTCATACGCCCAATCTCCAATCTCCGATCATCCTGCCTTCGATTTCACAGCGACGGAAACAATGAGTGTCCCAATGATTGCGGCGATGAGCTTTCAAGAGTTAGCCAAAGTACTTATTCGCAGTTGACCAAGTACGTATTTGATACTCATACGAAGGTCGTGTCGTGTCGATAGGGCTGTCAATATCAGTGTTTTGAAACCCGGACCGGACATCGACCCAGAAAAGTTACTGGGTCACGGGTCACTGGTCGGACCAGTGGTCAGACCGTCATCGACCCGTTCATCAACCCGGTGACGTCATAAATATTAAAAAAATATATAATATATACTTATTAATAAAAAAATGTTGTTAATGTAAAGCTAGTTCAGATATATTTTATTTTGATTATTCCCTTAAATATCTCCTTTAATTTTAATATCCAACTAAATGTTGAAAATAGACTTTTTAGGACTTGTTTGTACTATAATTATTGTTTAGGGTTTATGTGATAATATTTTAATTGCCATTTTAGTCCTAGATATATAAAGTCTCTTATCCAACCCTAGCCCAAGTGGTAAGGCTACCCGAACACGGGGCGGAGGTCCCGTGTTCGATTCCTATATCTCCCCATAATGGGGCAAAATAATTCTCCTCCTTATGAGGCTTATCTTCCCTCCCCAGGCATGGGGTATGCTTCAATCTTCCCTATCTAGGGTACTCTCCGCTCTTCCCCTTCAGGGGCAATCGCCTCAGGCGCTCAAAACAAAAAAAAAAAAAAACCCTAGATAAAAAAAAAACCCTATAATTTCCTTTCCCCTCTTCTCTCCCAGCGCCCCTTTCCCCTTTCTCCTCTCTTCTCCGGCGCCCCTTTCCCCTCTTCTCCGGCGCATTCTCTTCTCTTCCTCTCGTTCTCTCTGCAGCAACTCCCTCCCTCTTTTTTTTTTCTTCTCCTCTCTTCTGCCCCGCCACCGCCCCTCTTTTTTTTTTCCTTCTCTCCTCTCTGCACCGCCCCGCCACGCCACCACCCCTATCTTTTTTCTTCTCCCCTCCTTCTCTCTGCCACGAACCGCCACCTCCCTCTTTTTTTTTCTTCTCCTCTCCTCTGCCCTGAACCGCCCAGCCACCACCCCTCTCTTTTTTTTCTTCTTCTTCCCTTTTTTAATACGGAAAAATTAAAAAAAAATATTTTGTGACCCGTACTGCTTTTTCCCAAAACCGTTTCGGTTTCACGGTTTGAAAGCAGTCCGACCGACCGGGTCCACCGGGTCAATGAAATCAGAGCGGTTTTTGACGAAAACGGGTTTTGGCACCTAACTGGACCGCTCGGAGGTCCGATCGACGGTCGGACCGGTCGGACCGGCCACTCCGGTGCGGGTTTCAAAACATTGGTCAAAATGATCCAAAGACCCAAATCTATATTCACATTTACTAGACTCAAATAAGATATGAGATAATATTTTTTTGATCCAACTCTAATTAGATTTGGGCCCAACACAAAATAAAAAAACCAAAATGAATCTAATAAGATCCATATTGAACCCAATAGATTCAAAAGATCTAACAAACCCACATATACATACAACCGCTCCTCCCCTCCCCTCTCCTCTCAAATAATAAGATCTGGGTTAATCCTACCAAAGAAAAAAAAAAGATGGGGTCATGTTAGGCTTGTTTTCTGCCCTTTGTTCAAAAGGAGAAAAAAATTGTATTATTTTATATAGGGTGTGCATTCGGTATACGGTCTGATTTTCTGAAACAAAAATTCGGTATTCGATTTGCTTTTATAATGTTTTATGAAAACTGAATCGAACCAAAATTATATGGAAACTAAATACCGAATACCGATTTTTTTTCTGAAATTATATAGAAACCAAATATCGAATACAATAATTATTTCACCATTAATTATTTTTAGGTTTTTAAAAGAGAAACTGACATTATACAAGTTTTTATTGGCGAAATAGAAAATGTGAGGAAAAATAGAACATAATATTTGACTTAAGATCCTTCAGTGAGGACTTTTGGGTAGATATGAATACCGTAATATAAGAAAACAAAGACTGCCATTATAAATAAATAAATATATATATATATATATATATATATATATATATATATATATATATATATATATATATATATATATATATATATATAGCAAAATTTTCTACAAACATTTTAATCTCACAATATAAGGAAACAACAATGACATCATAAATATATACTCCCTCCGTCCCAAATTATCTGTCTACTTTAACATATGCACGGGTATTAAGGTTTTGGTGATTTTGATGGTAAAATACAAGTAAAAGTCTAAGATGTCCCTTATTAATTTTATTAATCTTATTTGAATTTTATGTCTTTCTCTCTCCTCCCTCTCACACAATATTCAACCACCTCTTAAATATGTGTTGGAAAGTGATAATTTTAATTAATTAAGAGTATTCAATGAGGAGTTAGAAGAAGGGTAAAATTGGAAAAATTGTTATTAATACTTACTTTAGTTAGAAAGTGGGCAATTAATTTGGGACAAATAAAAAAAGAAATGTGGGCAGTTAATTTGGGATGGAGGGAGTATACACTTTCACATTGTAAAAGTTTTCTACAAATATTTTAAGGACCTTGCTAGGCTACTAGAATTATTGGCTAAAAGATTGACTAAAATAGTTTTTCGAACTTTTTTGCCCTTATAGTTGGGTGAATCCCTTATACTAGCAGGGGGTAAGATAGTCATTTAACACCCTCAATTTGGGAGTTTAGGGTTTCTATCCCCAAAATTCTAGGAGTAAATCATTTTCCATATTTTAATATACGAATTTTTATGAGATATATCTAGATTCATCTAGACCCAACATAGCATATCTAGATTCCCTGCGAAAACGACGTAGTCAAGAAAACTTTACACGCGCAAGCATCTCACGCCACAAAGCTCCTTATATGGATGGCCCAATAACCCATCACATGTTAGGCTCCACTAAAAGGAATAAAAATAGCACCAGCAAAAGCCCATTAGTCGTATGTCATCCAAAAGTTGATCAGTTTACAAAAAGCCCTCCTAAAAACGAGAGCCCAGGTTCATAGCAGTTTCCCGGCCAAAGACTACAAAATTTCTACCACTCATATGCCTCCACTTGGCAGACTGCGTCACTTGAATTGCCAGGGAGGATCCACGTAGGACGGGGTCTAGTTGCTTCCAGTACACGATTGGATAATAAGTCAAATGACGGCTTCTTGAAGAAGCCACGCCATTCCTCACTTCAGCTTGTATGCTACGATTTGAACTAATTCAACACTATATACAATATGATATATATATATCTTCTTTACTGCTTATGGTAGTATTTCTGTATCTAATACAAATTTGTTTGGTTATTTTTGGTATAAGAAAGTGTGATTATGGATGCTAGCGATGGCTATGAAGTGGTGGAGGAAGGGTGTAGAACGCCAAGACACGACGGTTGTAGGATAGAAGCGCCACCAGTTTGCCCACCAGCTCCGACGAAGCAGAAGCAGAAGCAGCAGAGGAAGTTTCCCAAGGAAGACTACTTCCACCCACCTGATCTCGACCTCTTTTTTGCAAGTATGCCGACGAGGGAACCTAATTATGTTCCCTTACAAGCTTGTTTAGACGGCCGGTAGCCCTTCAGCTAACATTTCTTTTGTATAGTACTATTGTTATTATTGTTGTTGTTATTGTTATTGTTTGTAATGCCTAGTTCTTGTTCTCGCACTCATGTGATCACAAATGATTAATGTAAGAACATTGCAAAAGATCCATTTCTCATTTCTAAAAAAAATAGAACTACATCAATTCTATAATATAAACGATTACATTAATTTTTATTTTTTTTATTTTTATTTTTCATTACAAAATTATAAACGATTTACATATTCTAAACAATTTATATTATAAAATAAATGCGTATATTATTGGCCCCTCAACCTTTACTTTCTAGATTCGAGAACTCGCCACTGGATGGAGGACCGGAGGTGATTTCAGGGGAACCGGTTGTCTATGTATTTGGGCCGTTTCGGCTATATGAATGTAAGTTGACGAAGGCCAGTATCTTGTACTTTCTTTCGATAAATAGACCTTTGGTTGGACCATGTTTATTTATCATGGGCTTTGAGCCCGTTTTTTTATACAATAGGCATCATACATAATTAAGCCCCAAATAAACCTCTGGCATAACAGCGGTTGTGAACATCACAGGTTTCACATATCCAAAGACTTAGACTAGTCATGGATTGTCATAATCGGCCAACTATGACAGTCTACTTTATAGAAGCAATAATTTTGGCATCAACGGATTTGCGGAACCCCTTTTTGACTGACGTGGCAATTCTATACGAATATAGCCACGTCAGCCGAGAACAGATTCCGCAAATCCGTTCTCAACTGAGAACGGATTTGTGGAATCCGTTCAAAATTGGCAATAGTTATGTCTAAAAACACTTCATTTTTTTTTATCAAATATTCAATTCCAGAACGGATTTGGGATTGGCAGTGGCTAGTCCAAAAAAAAATGTTCCATATTGATTTGGCCTAAAATTTTTAAAGTCCAATTTGTACAACTAGATGCAAAATCAACAACACTCTAAAATTCCCGTAATAAAAGTGAATATCATTTAACTCAAAAATTGTAGAAATAAACTTGAAAAACATTAACACCAATAATAATATTCAACAACGTAAAAACGTATGTTTAAGACAATAATAAATTATAACATAAAATAAACAAAACATAATAAAATCAACGTCTTCTAAGTTGTTGTTCCGGTGTATAAGGATCCTTCCTTTTCGGCTTCGGCCTAAGATAGTACGTACGTATTCCCATCTTTTTTTTTATTGCACTACCTTCTGCGGTTTCTACGAACTCAATGCCTTCGGGGTCTATAAATACATACCCTTCAGGTGACTGTGGTAGAAATGGTGGATCCTCCTGCTGAGTTTGTGTATGAGCAAGTCCAAGGCTGAACGAGGTCCCTGCCAAAATTGATCAGCATGTAGTCCAAATGTAGAGGCACTAGTATGCCCCTGAATTGAGCTTCATCACCAGTCCAATTGTAGTTGTTGGATAACTCTAAAACCCATGGGTCGGCATCAACACCAGGTTCAGACGAAGCCCTCGGAGGTGCACTGCTATCTCCGCCGGGCCCCCTGCGATGTATGGTATAATAATGGCCTTGGGGTGGCCCGGCGAGACCGACGCCCACGTTTGCCTACGAAGGACACCGCTTGCCCACAAAGTCATATCATTCTCCACATCCTCGAGTATGAGGAGATAACGTAGGTGCACTCGGGAAGACGACTTATCTGCGAAAAGTAAACTACCCATCAAAATAAAAACTAAACTCTCGCCCTCTACTCAACCTGCAACTGAGTGGCATCCTGGGGTAGTGGGTCACGAATGTGAGCATTAATTTATGACAGGTTGATAATGTTTCCCTAAATAGAATTTGGTCTAGGTTGGAAACCTAAACAGCTCAATACAATACCCGACCACATGTTCAGAGAATAATTAAATTGTTCATTCCACGTCACTGCACTTCCCCTGGTAGGTAGTCCAATTAGGACTCATACGTCCTCTAAAGTGATGGTCGTCTCCCCGCAAAGTAAATGAAATATATGCGTCTATGGGTGCCATCTCTCAACTAGGACATGCAGTCACTAAAACGTGATCTACTTTGATGAAACCAATCCTACAAACTCCACCAAAATCTAAATCGTCTATAATCTTGTTGAGGGACTTGTTCGTTTCTCTCCTATATGTCTCATAAAATTGACTGTCACTGCGAATAACTGTCAAAGACGTATTTAGTTTGTCTAACCGTGTCATATTCCTAATGACCTATGATGTGCCTGTCTGGTTAAAACAGTATAATCTAAAGGACCGAGATGGAGCTCAGCAGGTGTAGACATCTATACATAAAAACAAATAAACAATGAATATATCAGAAAACTACACAAAAAATATCAATATTCAAATTAACATAAATTTTTCAAAATTAACATCAATCTTACAAGATTAACATCAATTTAACATAAGTTTCATAAAATTAACATAATTAACATAAATTTCATACAATTAACATAATTAACATAAATTGCAAAAATAAACATCAATTTTACAAAATTAAAAATAAATTCACTAAAATTCCTAACTAATAAAAAAAATCAACATAATTTCCCAAAATTCAAAAATTCCTAAATTACCAATTTTAGCAAAATCAACAAATTTATAAATTAACAATGATACAATTTTTCAAATTATTCTTCAATGAAATAAAATAAAATAAAATAAAATAAATAAAAAATAAAAATAAAATATTCACCAAAAAAAATGAAATTAAATAAAACCTTTTGAAGGAAAGGATGAAGAATAAAATTGGTGATGACCGCCGCGGTGGTGGTGGTGATGATGGAGGAAGATCGCAGAGTGGGGAAGGAGGGGGATTTTTTTTTCGCTGCTGGAAAAAACAAAGCAAAGGAAGGAGGAAGAAAGAGAAAGAAGGTTGCACGATGATTTAGGGCAAAGTGAGAACGGATTTCGCAAATCCGTTCTCAAGTCAGCCGCGTATAGAATTGTCACGTCAACTGAAAACGGATCGATTGAGAACGGATTTGGGGAATCCGTTGATGTTAAAACTGTTGCTTCTGAAAAATAGACTGTCATAGTTGGCTCATTATGTCAAATCATGGCTAGTCTAAGACCAAGCCCAAATCTTTAATAACCACAAGTGATCTCAATTCAATTGATTTTACCTTTTAATTTCTTAAGAGTTTGTCCATAGTAAATTTATACGTTCGAGTCACGCACATAGCAACTCCATATCAATATTATCAGGTTTATAAAAAAAACCATGAAGGGTATGTAAACGCTATTTTTTGTCATGTATTAATGAATTCATCAACCTAACCAAAAAGAAAAAAAATGAAGTGTATGTAAACTCCATTTTTGGTCATGTATGGATGAAGTCATCAACCTATCCAAAAAATATAGCGCATTTGTATTTGGATTCAGCTCCAAACTAAACACAGTAATTTTACTAATAAATCTAAATCTCGTTACGTTTCAGAAACAATTCAGTTTTATGTAACCTGCCGTTAAACTACTTCCTAAAATCACAAGTCAAGGTATTCAATTGAAAGAATGTGCCCCTAATCTCACAATTTTTTCAGAAGGGTAGAATTATCAACCACCTCTACGCATCACCACGCATATGCTAATTGTGAGAATCCTTGAGAGTTATTTTTTTGTACTTCGATATTTAGGTACGTATTCCAACTAATTCAGTTAGAGAATCTTTGTAGAGGTATATATTCATTAATTCACGCGGTATAATACTACCTTCATATTGTTATGGGCATGCTTTGAAAGTCATAAGAGAGATGGGTGACTAACTGCGCCAGTGCCTCTTGTCGAAATCTCGAGATTATACACAATGGAAAAACTGGTAAATCTTTAAGGGCCTCCGTATCCTTATGAAATCAGAAGAAGAAACAGAGGGAAATTCGTCAAAAATGGCAATCTCATTAAAAAGCATCGTTAACATATTGAATAACAACTCCGCAGAAAGTGTCATTTTTTTTCTTTCTTATATTCATTCCTACGTATATATGACTATACCGTGATGTGATTCCTATGACATGAGCTCACTCACGCCTAACCAAATATTCTTCATTATCGTTCACTGAGATAACGGGAAAATTTCAAGGTAGAACCGTCCTTTTGGGATTGGCCCCACGGTGATCACATGAATTGTGTGAGATCTACCTGCAAATGTGAGTTCCCCTCAATTAATATGAGATAGTGGTATGATCAGTCACACAAAGACATTCATATAGGATTGAGCAACCCATTATCCCGAGTGTTCCAAGTAAGAATAGGGTGTGGGGGGAGGGGAAGTACCGCCAAGAAAAAGTTTTAGAGTAATTGTTGTATGTGATTCAGTCTGATTCCGATACAAATAAGGTTATTTATTAACTCTGTACGTTGTTGTCTATCTTGAACCGTAGTTTCAATTGTATAATCAAGTGACCTAACGATTAAAATCTGTTTGCACGTTATTGATAAAAATAAATTATGCACGGAACCAAATTAGGATTAAACTCAACGAGAAAAGAAGTTAAGAAAGAGGACGCAAGGGAGAGGTAAGCAAAGGGTGGCGTTTACAGGAGAAAAGAAGGCTATGGCAGACTAGGGGAAGGACTGCTAAGTTTCCAAATGAGGAAAGCTACATGAAATCAGTGGAAGCCTTTGTGTATTTTAGTGGGTGATCTATCAACGAGATATCCGGGCTCTTGTTAGTTCGATAAATGATCTCAATTTAAGTGCATTGTGTACTTTGTCTTCCAAACCCCAAGTAACCCCTCTTACCCGTGACCGCAGTGGCGGAGCCAGGAATTTGTCATAGAGGGTGAATTTTTTACTAAAGGCGAAATACAATATTTATAAGAAAATATCACAACAAAAAACTTCCTATAAAAAATTTGTTGTTTCTGAAAATTTTAGGCCTCATGAAGCTCCGTCAGTGCGTGACCGGCTTAGGTACAAAATGACGAAAGTTTCACACGTGCGAAACACCTATATATTAATTCGTATCAAATAATAACCTTCATTTTAAAGGGTTTGACTTACTCTCAGTCTCTCATCAAACCAACACAATTTTCTGCGTGTCATTTGAATTGAAAATTTTGATTATGCCAACAATTTGCAAATGCCTCCTCGATGTATTAGATAAGCTTATATAGATTTAAATGTGAAACAGCTAAGTTTTTTTGTTCCTTTTATTAAAAATTTAATGGCTTTTTAAATTAAAAAAATTAGTTGTGAAACTATGAATTATTGGTTTTCTCTTATTAAAAAACAATAACTTCTCTTAAATTATAAGGTTTAGTTGTAAAATTATTAACTCTTGACTACCTCTTATTAAAATAAATGACTCTTAAATTTCTATTGATTTTTGAGATGGTATTTTTTCGCCTCCTTTTCAAAACACCCATTTTATGCTAATTTTTTTTTATAAACCCTTAAATTTCCATCACTAATATTTTTTCTATATAATAATAATAATAATAATAATAATAATAATAATAATGTCAGTCATAATAAATTAATATTTTATATATTTTTACTTTATACCATAGTTAATGTCATAAACTATTCTACTTCTTGATTATAATCACTATACGTACCTATAGGTATTAGTTATTTGTTTATTCGATGTATATACCTAAGGTTATTAACTATTGTCATTAGTTGATGGAGGATTAAAATCATAAATGCGCCACATGGCGCCATCGTATTAGAGAGTTGCTATAAAAGTGTCACACTCACAGGCTTCCGACACAACTTTTATATGGATACAAGTTTCAAAAGCAATTAAGAAGGGTGGGATTTGACATTTATACATATAATTGTAGGACTGAATTCCAGATCTAGAGCGAAATGTACAAAATTTCGTACATACGAAAAAAAAATTGATCGTTTAATAAAAAAATTTCGACGGTTTAGAATTTTATTAGCGAACATATGTTATGATTTTTAGAGCACGTATTGCTCTGATTTAGATGTTACATTACTTAGAACATATACTCATCAGAATGTAACACCTATTTAAAGGAGTATAATACTAGTTAATTGTGTTTCGTGCGTGCATAATATTTTGTGCAAGTATGAGGCGGTATGAGGCTGCCACAGATGGTCGGTTTTTGGAGATAAATAAGGTAAAGGGTAAAAAGTATCTATGCCCCCTAAACTTTTCTCGATTTTGGTTTTTGACCCTGAACTAAAAAACGCAAAGTTATGGACTTTGGACTTTTATGGAGTGTTAATGTTTTACTTTCCATCCAATTCCATCGTTAAATCTAACGAAATAGCAACATTTGACTCTCACATGACTTAACTCATGAACATTTTGAGAAAAATAGGTCCTGACCTAAAAAAAATTCAAAATGGGATAAGAAAAATGCGCCAAATTTTTCCTCATATTTTTTTGGTAAACCTGTTTTGTTATGAATTTCTCAAATTTTTTTTCAAATAACATGAGAATGGACCAAATACATATTACTACTAGTACCATGATATATATATATATATATATATATATATATATATATATATATATATATATATATATATATATATATTATTTTTTATTTTTACGAGAAGAGGACAATATATTTTTTTAAAGCAGAAAATGTCAAGATAAACGTTTGCACTAAGTGCTATGTATTTTAGATTGTTCACTGACTTTTTAAAGTAAAGTAAGTTGATTACCTTTTAGTCGTTTTTTTATCTCATTTTGAATATTTTTTTAGGTCATAATATATATTTTTCTTAAAAGAGATAATCACTATTTATACCCATTATCTAACTTTGAAAAGCAAGTTATACCCTTTATCTTTTTTGCGTGCCATAAATAGCCAGTATAATTTTTGAGGTGCCATTTATACCCAAAATGAGGATTCCGTCGTGTCGTAGAAGCAATAAATCGTCTATCCGGTTTTGCTTGGGAGATGAAATCATTCCAAGCGAGGAAGACGCGGATCGGATTTCACCGAGGTGCTTACTCACGCCTCCGAATCCCTGTCTGTCCAGATTCAGTCGACTTATCATCCGATTTCGCCTAGTTTGGGTATAAATGGCACCTCAAAAATTATACTGGCTATTTATGGCACACAAAAAAGATAAAGGGTATAACTTGCTTTTTAAAGTTAGATAATGGGTATAAATAGTGATTATCTCTTCTTAAAATGACCTTAAGTTAAGTCATCTGAGAGTCACATGTTGCTATTCCGTTAGATTTAACTGTGGAATTGGATGGAAAGGGAAATATTAACATTCCATAAAAGTTCAGGGTTAAGGACTTTGCGTTTTTTAGTTCAGGGTAAAAAATCAAAATCGAGAAAAATTTAGGGGACCACATTTTACCCTAAGGTAAATGATGGTATTTTGTCAGAATTAGAATCAGGGTTAGGGGTCAAAACAAACAGAACCTTAAGATGGAAACTGTGTCATTTTAGTGATTATCTCTTCTTAAAATGCCCTTAAGTTAAGTCATCTGAGAGTCACATGTTGCTATTCCGTTAGATTTAACTGTGGAATTGGATGGAAAGGGAAATATTAACACTCCATAAAAGTTCAGGGTTAAGGACTTTGCGTTTTTTAGTTCAGTGTAAAAAATCAAAATCGAGAAAAAATTTAGGGGACCACATTTTTACCCTAAGGTAAATGATGGTATTTTGTCAGAATTAGAATCAGGGTTAGGGGTCTAAACAAACAGAACCTTAAGATGGAAACTGTGTCATTTTCTTGTTTATCTTCTTAAAATGCCCTTAAGTTAAGTCATCTGAGAGTCACATGTTGCTATTCCGTTAGATTTAACTGTGGAATTGGATGGAAAGGGAAATATTAACACTCCATAAAAGTTCAGGGTTAAGGACTTTGCGTTTTTTAGTTCAGTGTAAAAAATCAAAATCGAGAAAAATTTAGGGGACCACATTTTACCCTAAGGTAAATGATGGTATTTTGTCAGAATTAGAATCAAGGTTAGGGGTCAAAACAAACAGAACCTTAAGATGGAAACTGTGTCATTTTCTTGTTTATCCTATTCCAACTTGCAACTTGTGTACTCAAGTTTTTTTTTTGTTACTTTTACCAGTCATTTTTTTGGCGAAAATGAAAGAATGCCGGTCTGAAATATTCAAGGAGTTGAATTATTATAAGTAGACTATGATTCAGGGGCGGATCCAGGATTATATTTTAGGGTGGTCCCTCCAGTGGCGGAGTAAGGAAATTTTCTTTGGGGGCACAATTAACATTGACAAAATAAATTTATAAAATCATATAAATATTGGCGGAGGCAAAAATTTTTTTTTGATGAAATCTTATAAACTAGAGTTATTCACATTTTGTTCACCCTTTTCACTCTACTGGGCCAGTCTTCATAAACCTCCAAAGTCCTCCCAGCTCATATTGTGGACTTTTTTATTGTGAAATTTTTATAGTTTTACAAGAGAGCCCATTGTAGATTTTTTATTAGTAATTTTATTTTTTAGTCTCTTACACACTTAAGTTTGTTACCATTTTAACCAAAATTGTTAAAATATAAGTGGTGTCATTCCTATAATTCACAAACTAAATAATTTAATTTTAAACCGTAAAGTGATTCAAAATGAGTACTAATAAACAATGTTCACGAGACGATGTGTTACAAAAAATAAAACTAAAACTAAAACTAAATAAATAAATAATTTAATTTTAAATCGTAAAGTGATTCAAAATGGAGTACAATAAACAATGTTTACTGAGATGAGGTGTTCATAAAAGCAAAAGCTAAAAACTAAAAATGGAAAAAAAGCTAGGGTGGTCCCGTGCATACAGGGACCACCGTGTAAATCCGCCACTGCTATGATTGATTGATGAGTTTTTCATCAAGATTCAAGAGTTGGGGGCGAGATCTTTTGTCAATCTTCTTAGATCGATTAGTTGGTGGTGGTAAGATATGGATACCCAGTTCTGTTCTGGGTCTTTTCTTGAGTTTCCACCTCTTTTCTAGGCGATTCTTTATATCGTTGATAAGTCCATGTTCTTCTGAATCGCTATCTATGAAAGAAGTTGAAACCAAGTGCTTGCCTCTGGGGTTCAAAAATGGCGATGAAGATGCTGCGGAGAAGACTATCTTTTGTTTATTTGTTAAATTAGTAGTTTTAGTTGCTTCCCACCTCTTGGGGTGTGAGTTATTTTCCGTTACCTTGTATAATTTTTTTTTCCGTCTTGTTTATCTTTTTTCCTTTCTCAACTCTTCTCTTTTATTGTATTAGAGAAAGAGTTTGAGAACTTTTCAGGTTGTAATGGCCCCGATCATTTTATTATTAATGGGTAATCTTTTATTCATAAAAAAAAAAAGACTATGATTGATTGATTTAGATGGCAATATTAATTTGATCATAAAGGGGCAGAGATGCTAAATTCTATGCTTTATAAGATTGATAGCGGCCAAGAAATTATGAGAACCCAAATTATTCGATCAGACTATAACGTATGTTTTTTATATTTATAAAACATGAAGAGCATTTGACGATTGAGATTAAAATAGAATTTTTTTTTAATACTATTAAAAAAATCACATAAAACAACCTAAGACAATCGATCGATAAAACCACTTACATCATCAAAGCTGGCAGATCACTTCCTAAGGTTTCTTTTGTACAAAAGTGAGGACTAAAGTTAAAAGGTGTCAAAGGATGTACATATTTTTATTAAGGGTAATGGTATGTGATTAAATATTTATTTAATTAATTAGTTAAATTGGATAAAATTGTAAATAAATTGGTGAATCCCTTATGCTAGCAGAGGTGAATAATATTTAACTTGTGTTTTTAGCAAATTTTACTTAGTTTTAGAACATTATCCATTGGTTAATTATTAGTTAGATAAGTTGATTTGGTTATTGGGTTTAAAATAATACAATAGATATCTTTGGACTTTGATTTTTCTAATATTATTTAGTATACTCATTAGAATAATTACACATGAAGGAATGTGATTACTTCAAATCCTAAATTTTCATTAAGCCAATGATGTTGCTTTTTGTGTGATTATCTAATTAATGCACAAATGAGACAACGTACTAAAAATTCGGAGTATTATTTTGAGAGTACACATATTTATCCGTGAGAGAAAAAAAATTGGTACTCATCTTAGAATATTGCAACATATATCTTCTCTATTACTATTTGCCAGATAACTCACACATTACAGTGTGTACTTGCATTAGGTTTGATTTGAGACTCAAATTAAGACACATACTTTATTTAGATTGAATTTGAGAATAAAATGCAAACAATAAATCATGTAAATTTTGATTTGAGTTTGATACTAAATTAATATTAAAACAAAAAATCTCAGTCAGAAACCTAATTTAATCAGACCATAATACTACCGATTCCTCTTGTCCAAACATTTTAATCCAAACAAAAACTCTAACTATCTAGGACAAAAATGTTTATGGGTTAATAAATCCTAGCATTTCCTCTTCGTACATATGGACAAGTTCAGAAATCTCCCGTTGTGCCAATGAGAAAGGAGATGCATGATGAATGCACTTAGAATAAAACAAGTTCCATCCTTATACCTTTTGTCAATATCAATAATAATTTGTTAAGCATAAGTTTTTTTTCTTTTTAATGAATATAAATAAAATTCTTAAATTCTAAAAAGAAAGTGCGATTATAATTATCTACAAATGAGATAGAGAATGGAATATGGTTAGAGCACATGTTTCTTGGTTTTAGCATTGACAGTGTCATTAACTCTTAATAGGGTAAAAAGCGCTAACGCCCCCTAAACTATTCCGTTTTTTGGTTTTTGACCCTCAACTAAAAATGGTCAAGTTTTACCCCCTAAACTATTTTGGTTTTTGGTTTTTGACCTTCCATCCATATTCTCCGTTACATCATAACGGAATTCCAAAAAATGGGGGCATTTTGGGAAAATCATATCATTCATAATAAATAGAATTAAATTTAAGGGAAAAAAGAGTCTTTTAAGATTTTTTTTAGAGGTTGGAATTTACAATTGGTGGTTGGAGAAGAGGAGTGGTACCCGGCTTCCGGCTTCTTCTGTCACTGTTCTCACCGGCGACTTCTTCTTTCTCGTCAGAATAATATGTTTTTTTTTTATAAAAACAAAAATTTTAAGATCTTATACAGATTGCCCAAAAATGCCCCCATTTTTTGGACTTCCGTTATGATGTAACGGAGAATATGGATGAAAGGTCAAAAACCAAAAACCGAAATAGTTTAGGGGGTAAAATTTGACCGTTTTTAGTTAAGGGTCAAAAACCAAAAAACGGAATAGTTTAGTGGGCGTCAGCGCTTTTTACCCCTCTTAATATTGTGCCGCAAGCACTTAGTATTACTAATTTTCTTATAAACTATCCCAAATTACTTGATTAGTAGAGAAAATATTGAAGTTGCAAACATGATACTCAATCCATTAATCGAATATTGTCACATGAGAACACTCCAAGAGTTCAAACTCTAACCGCGTTTTAGCAAAAGTTAGAAAGAAATTGATTAAATTTTGATGCTAGGAATCTTGACACACTGAATTTGAACCAGAATTTAACATTTTGTTAAAAATGGACGTCTGAAAGGTTACTCAATTTTAAAACCCTCCTTATAAGACTGGCCTCACAGTTTATTCACATTAATTGAGTGCAGCCCACATCTACAAGTAGGCTCCCTGCCCAATTCATTTGAGAGAGCTGTAGGGTGTATCTCACAAGGACGGTTATAAAATTGAATTTTCTCTCAAAAGGTACCTCAATAGGAGATTACTCAATCCTTATAAAGAATAAATTTGCTCACTAGCGAGTCGATGTGGATTCTGAAAATCACCCTTACACCTAGGGTGGGACATCTGGAGCGTGAACATCAATGAGTGACTCTGATACCATGTTAAAAATGGACTAGGTCTAACTCAATCCCTCAAAATTTACTTAAGAAGGGAGAATTGTTCAATCTTTATAAAGAGCAAAGTTGCTCACTAGCCAATCGATTTTAAGATTCTCAACACATGTTTTTTTTTAAATTCTCTGTATAAAGATCAATAGTGATTTCTCACTTCTCCTCCAATATGATCCGGACTTTCAAATTACTAGTTGAAACTACCCAACTACTGATTAACAGCTTGAGATGCGCTTCGTTGATAGACTTTAATATTAATAACTGTAAAAGAACCATTGCTTTTAGCAGCCTCCATACGTATCAATTTCATCATAGGGTTGAAATATCACAGAAGAAAGATAAAAATATGACAGAAGTGGAAAGATGAGGAGGCAAAACCCTACAAGAAATCATCACGAGGTTTCAACATCTCAAATAATATCTCAGTCTCAGGGCTGTCAATTCTTTGCTAGTTTGAAAAATGCTTGTAAAGGACGTGAAATATCCTCCAAACCTGAACTCCCACCATTAATGGTTAACCTTTCATTTTCTATTCTGATATTTCTTTTATTCTCTTTACATCTGTGGAAAATTTTCAGACTCAGTAAGAATTAATGATATAGATATACTTTGGTACCTAAGATTGCGATGCCCAACTGTTTACTTCTTTTACACACACAATCTCTCTGGAGAGTGATTTGATTTGTGGGTACCAACCAATAATACCTAATACTCCCTCCGATTCAAAATATAATTCTTTTTAAGGGTTGGTTCTTTGTTGTAAAATATAAGTATTTTTACAACAAATGTGAATTTATTGACTCCTACATCATTTCTCCCCATATTCATTTTAGTCAAAATGTATAGTTTTCATGTAACCCTATATTAATTTCTTTGGTTCTTTGGAGTAGTAATTAGGGATATTTTAGTCCTTCTAATTAGTATTTTAATTTGTGTGAAAACTCTATATTTTGAATTGGAGGAGTGTCTCTTATTCAATACTCGTCCATTCTCTGAATCACGTGCAGTTATTTTTCCAATGCAATTTAAATAGTAGAGATATAGTTGAGTCGGATTAGAATTCAACTAAAATGTGAGTTAAAAAAAATCTCCACCTCTAATTTTCAAAGAGGGGCCAAACGGCCCAAACCATTCTATTGGATAAATTTGGATTCGTTTGAATGATTTGATCATTTATTGTAAATTAGAAAGTAGAGATATTGATAATTGGTGATAGAGTTCTATTATACTACTAATTTCTAATTTGGATTGTCAAAAAAGTTTAGTATAATCGACTTAATATCTCTAACTTGGACCGATGACTTATGAGTTCGATATCCCGTGCCCGAGAAATTCCTCCTAGTTTAGACTCTGACTTGATAAAATCTACACCCTTAAATTACAATAGAGTCCTTCCTATGTTTTAAGTATTAAGAATGAGCCAAACCCCAATCCCCTTCTCCTCCTCCTCTATAAATACTCACACCCTCTTAACCTATGTGATCTCTCTCTCTCTCTCTCTCTCTCCTTCTCTAAGCCATTTCCTTTGTTCTTATTCATCCTTTCTAGATCTCTTCTAGTCTTTTTGCAATTAGGAGACAAGATATTTTCTTTCTTATTTGCATCAATATTTTGGATGAGAAGATTCCGAAACACCAGTCAGTTATTGCGGGTGGAGCATCATCAAGATTCACACAGCTCTTCTTAAGAGTTTCATGATGATGGAGTTGTTTTTTTTTGAGAATCTTGATGATGCTGCAGCGGCAATTAATGGCTACATATGTTATATTAAGCAGTATTATTTCTCATAAATATACCAGTCAGTAAGATCTACATATCATCAGACAAAGGTCATAAAGAATTAAAAATAAAATAAAAATTCATCCCACCTTAAAATAATGTCTGCTATTTAGCAAACAACGTTGTATATAATCAAATATCCATATATATAACAAGTTTCTAAGTTTTTTCTTGTGTAGATTTCTCGATTTCTTCCGGGATATGTGTTGATGACCAGCAGTATACACCATGATACGGAGTCAGGTAATAAATGGGGGTCTTGTATGGCTTTCCTGGGTGAAAGGTTATTTGATTTAGGTTAGACATGGCTATCTAAAAGGTAGTAATGGTTTCTTTTCCTTTTCGAAATATTTCTTCGCTTATTTTTTTTTTTTATTTCTCGATGAAAGAGAAGATATAACTCAATACTCGTTAGAGTAGCTCATGATCTGGTGTGACATTTCACATGTATGCTGCAAAACCTGAGCCTGGGTTGGTGTATCTTTTCTTTGACCAAAACTTGATATTCAGTCTCTACCCTTCATCAGTGGCGGAGCCATCAATTTATCATAGGGGCGAATTTTTTACTGGAAATTTTTAGGGGGGCAAAATACAACATTTATAAGTAAATATATGTAACCTATGGCTGTAGATTTATGTTAGTATTTGTTGGTTCAACCTTTTTTTGTGATTTTTTTTTGGGCTATATATCATTAAATTTATGTTTGTGCATCATTTTGTTTTTGTATTTTAGGGTTCTCCATTAATTTCTAAAGTAGAGATTATTAGATTCCTTGTACTAGGTTTGTTTTGTCTATATGTGCGTTGAGGTCGAGAGTTGTCTAGACAGTAGACCCATAATGTTTATCTAGGTTTCTAATGATTATCTCTTTTTCTTTTTACTGTTTTCTATTTTTTTGATGAATAAATGCTTTTTTTTTCTTTTTTTTAAGCTCTACTGTACGGTTGCCCCATGAAGAAAAGATAGGAGTGCCTCACAAGAAGAGAAGATAACCCTAAAAAAAAGGAAATTAAAACATGCAAATGTATGAGAAGGGTATCTCACGGTCGTGGGCAAGCTATAGGCTATGAACCTGTGATTAATAAATGGTTACTAAGTAGTGGATTTGGATGAAGAAAATAAAACGTCATCTCTGGTGCAGTAGTTGGTTTTTTATGATTCCATCAAATTCAATGAAATAAAATCCAAAACAGCTGATGATGCTGAGCTAGGAAGATGTTGATTTGACATTTTCTTGGATGGAAATTGTTTTTATATATTTGATTTTGTCACTCAAATCAGAGCTAATCCAAATCGAGATTTTTAATTTCACTGGCTATGTAATTGCCATTCTTGGAAGATATATATTATATCTTATGAGTCTTCTCATACTTTTAATGTTCGGTTTTTACTTCTCAATAAAAAAAATCTATGTAAATGTTTTTCTTGAGAGAAAAAAAATTGTTAGTCTATCTTTTTGCAGATTAATCAACGAAACAAATACTTTTTTTTTCTTCTAAAATCAAATATTAGAAAAGTATAAAAAACAAAGCAACATTTTCTTGATTTTAAGATCTAGTTCCATTATCGAAGCCATCGTAGCCCAGTGGGTAATATTCATTGCCTGGGACTGAGAGGTCCCAGGTTCGATACCGGGCCAAAGCGCCCAACCAGCTAACCCCCCCCACTAACCCCCGGAAAAAAAAATATCTAGTTCCATTTATACTTCTGGTAGCCATTTTAAAAAAATAAATTTCTTTGGATCGATATACGGCATTTCTACCTACAAACTAGAGAATATATATTTTATTTTCTTACCATGATTAGTTTGATATTGGTCAGCAAAATGCTTCAAATTAAGAACATAGTTTATGAAGCAACTCCATAGAAACAATAGAACACTTGATCAAGGATAGGGATTTTTTTCTAGCTATGGTCTGAATTTAGAGTCTTAATACAACAAGAAAAAATGGATGTTACATTTCGATGTTTGCCACGTGAATCAGACAAAAAATTATTTCACGTTTTTTAAAGGATAATTTCAGGTTTTAATATTTGTGTCACGCATTTATTTCTTAATTTAATAGAGGTATTTTTAGTTATTCTAATATAAATTATGATATTTTGTTAACACGCGTCAGAATAAGTGACAATATGGTGTGACATTATACCTATCGAATCCCCTTCTCCCAATTAAAGAAAAAAAGAGGCAAAGTGAATTTTTTATGATTTATACTCCTAAATCTCAACTATTTTATTAAATCTCTATTTCAAATATGATGAGTAAGGACAATTTTTAAAAAATATTAAAAATTAAAAAGTGATATATTTAGAGAAACGTGGAGATGCTAAAAAGACATATATTAAAGATGGAGGAGTATTTATCTTTAATTTCTTTTCTAATTCTAATTAAACTTTTAATCATTTAATTTACTATGAGAGAGAGGCCCAACTTATAATGGTCTCCTTAAAGCCCAATTGTGGATGAAGGCATTTTGATCTACTGCTGAAGTATTGTGTAATTTTCATGGGCTTTTGAATTGGGACCTAACTAACTCTTACATAGCTCTTTGTAATAAAAGGCCCAAAAGTGCGGTCCAAAACAAAAAAAGGTGTGAAAATTGTCGTACCCGTGTATGTTCCCAGTTGAACATAACAATGGGAACATACACGGTGCAAACGATTATTGGCAAAAAAAACAAAGATGCATTGATCTGTATTAGGAACAATGTCTACTTTTTTTTTTTTTTTTTTTAATGAAAAAAGAAAATGAAAAAGATAAAAACCTTAGGCTACCTCCAGTGTGATATCCGTGGGAGATCGGATCCATGGGATGGGGTCCAAGTTCAACTACAGTTCAAGGAACTCTCCACCATCAATTACATCTTCTAGCATACTCGCTTGTACACCAATTATGTGTATCTAAATGTAACAATTATATGCCTAAAGTAAAGTAATAAGTTTGAATTAATCACATTATCACATTTAATAATACAATTGATGTGGTAAAGAGTACTAGAATCTCCAAAGTCGCCAATGAGGCATTTCTCTAGTGGCCAAGACTGAGGCCATGAGTTCAAATACTCTTCTCACTTCTTGAATCCCCCATTCCTTTTAATAGATAAGTCCTCTCCCCCGATAAATAAATAATTTAAAAAAAAAAAAAGAATCTCCAGTCTTCCAAAAAATCCCCCTCCCCCTACAATGATAACAAATTATTTTTAAAAAAACAAAAACAAAAATGAAGAGATTCCTGCGGACTGTTTCAAGAGATCTTTTTTTTACGTCCGTTGGGCGATGTCCCATGAGCGGAGAGATAGAACTACCTCACCAAAAGAGAAGAGAGTAACCCTAGAAGGGAGTCAAATTAAAGCATGCCTCATGCACGGGAAGGGTATCGAACCCACGACCTTACGTTCGTGGCAGGCCCTTTCCCCATTGGGCTAAGTAACCTTTGATACTATTTCAAGAGATCAAGGAAGGTAGAAATGCATTCAATCAACTCATATGAATTAAAGACTATAATAATGTTATATAAATGTTATAGTACAAGATTCAGAGTGTAAAGTGAAGAGAATGAAACAAATAGTATATCCCATCTAGGTACCTATATGAAAGGGAACTAGGATCAAGACAAGTATAAAGTCAATTATGGAGAACAAAAAGGGATAAACACCAAATATTTCACAAGCTAAGATTCTTTAACACTGCTGCCTGTTGTTAAACTTGAATGACAGATAGAGGCCAAAACAATGAGAGAAGCTGATACAATAGCAGATGTAAAAGTAACAATTGAAACTATCCATGCATGCTCCTTGTTTCCACAGGGCACTTCCCACATTACAGGAATCGCATTTGAATCGGCTATTTCACCAGTTGGTATAAACACACACTTCTGCTCCTATAAACTTTCTTTAATGCTGCAGCGCATGAATATGCCCAGTATGCCAAATTTTACTTTCTCGTAGTCTTGTCCTAATGGCTATACAAAAGACAAAACAGACTCAGATAATCGCGAAAATTCAATTTGAAAAGGTTTTATTCACTGTTAAAGGTTTGTAGCGCCATAGGTTACTGAATTTCAAGCTCAAGGCTGCCAACATATAATGTAAATGGTGAAGTTTTTTATATATATATTCCTAGAAACATTTAATAAAACACAATAAGCTTTCTATCTAATTCAGTAACCAAGAATACTTCTGTGATGCTTCATTTCAAATCTGTTAGCATTACTCAAAAGTGACAAGTCTGAAATTTTGAATATGAAGTTTGAATACGGATTCTGAAAAATTGAAGTCAGAATGCTGAATAAATTCAATACCGGATAACGAGCACGTAAGGGGAGTTCAATGTTGATCTCCGTCTGCTTACTAATCTCAATATGAATCTCAACCAGAGATCTATTGGAGCGAAATGTAGGCAATTCTAAATTTGTATCTCCAAATACAACTGCATCACTGAACACTGCAAGAACAAACAAAAATATTTGCTTCCCAAATCCATAAATGGATCCAAAATATGCAAAATTTATCATTGGACAATAATAAGATGTTTTATTAATCAAAATATCAATACTACTCGCTTAAATAGATTTTGCATACCACTTATTCTATTTAACAGAGTAATATTGATATTTTGATTAACAGAATACCTTATTGTTTTCTTTCTTAATGTTCGTTAATGTTCAAAACGACTTATACTATGGAATTAAAGTAGTATTAAATCGACCTTTCCGGTGAACCAGATGTTGCAGCTCAAATGGATCGGCAAAAACTCCATGAGGCAACTTCTCGATGATAAGTAGTATTAAATCGACCTTTCCGGTGAACCAGATGTTGCAGCTCAAATGGATCGGCAAAAACTCCATGAGGCAACTTCTCGATGATAATGGCTTCACAAAATTCTCCAGAAAGCTCATCAGATCTTAATAAGATTGTTGAAGATAAACGACGATGTGAACCTTCACCGGTCAGATTCCTATCCAGATTTAACAATCTTGGTGGAATATTTTGACATAAACAAAAGGAAACCTCATTTTCCACAAAATTATCAAACTCTGTATCATCCAAAATTGATTTCTGATCAAAGTATCCTTTCGAAATGTATTTATCAACACAAGATTTCTTCCCCTGAAAAAAAAATATTTATGTAAAAAAACGACACATTAAAAAAATCAAAATTGGAAGAAAGCTATGTAATTTATTCACCTCAGTAACGCTGGAAATCAATACGATTCCTAGTATCAGACAAATTTGCCATCGGAAATGTTGAAATTCCATAGATATCTGAAATTAACGAGGATTTCAAATCTCAGAGAGATCGGAGAACCATATGGAAGGAACTGACGGCGTCGGTCAGGGTTGGTGTTTTTCCGTTGGATTCAATTTCTCGTTAACATAAAAATTGTGTTAGAAACTTAGAAGGTGTGAGCACTCTAGTCCACATTGTAAAATAAATAATAGAGTAATATTGATATCACTAACAAATACATTATTTTTTTCTTCTTTCGTACATATCCTAAACGACTTATATTAATAATCCAAATAATTAAAAAAAATCCAAATATAATGATAAAACCCCAAAATTCAACCAATCAAAATTTACAACAAAAACTCACAGCTTTTCCCGAGTGTATTAACGAGCCTCTGGAAAGTGGAAACTGCGATATTGATCGGGAAAATTCGGAAGCTACTGCTTGAGTAGGGTCTTGTTTCCCATTTATATAGTGTCTCATTGCCCTCCGCAGCCCGATTCTAGATATTGAAAACTCATTTCTCACGCCCCCAAAAATTACCAAAAAAACACACCCAAAAAATTAACAAAATCCCAATAAATATATATCCCTTTACTGTGTTTTTTTTTTCCCAAAACAGAATTGTTGTAGAATTATGATGAAGCAAGAAACCCTAGAAATTAGGTTTCGTTTCAGGGATAATTTGGTCAATTGGGAAATTAAAATTGAATTGAGAAGTCAGTTGGGGAAGTTGGGAAATTGAGAGGGAGGAGTAAAATTAGGTGAATAAAGAGGCGGGAACCGATTGATTGGGCTGAGGAGGAAATTTCTTGAATTTTTTGAAGAGAGAGAGAGAAGGAATAATTAATCGAAAATGGACCGAGGGGAAAGGGAGAAATGAAAATTTGTTTGGAAAGGGACATAATGATTGAATATATGCTGTTGTGATGGCGGTGGGCCGGTTGCGGTGGCTGTAAGAATAATCAATTACATTTTGGCTCTACTTTGATTGAGTTTTAGTTTGAGTTTTGGTGGGAGAGGCTAAAAAGTGTGCGGAAAAAATTCAAATTCAAAACTTTTTTTTCAAATAATCGTTCAATTCCAAATTTTAGAATTTAAACATCTCCCGCCAATTTTAGAGGCCAAAATTTGAAGAAAAAAATTTGAATTTTTCCCGCCCACTTTTTAGCCTCTCTCGCCAAAACCCAAATCCAAACCCAAACCAAAACTCAATCCAAGTAGAGCCTTTGTTTCTTGTTCTCACTTACCCGTCAATAAGTAAATTTTTTTTTGAAGGAAAATAAATATCATTAGTTGATATCAGAAATTATATGAGGGAGATGAAATTCCGAAGATTCCCTACCCTTTGAAATGAGGTGTTAAGCCTTAGAGGATGTTCAGCTAACAAGTGATGCAGAACAATACTTGACGTGTGGCATAGAAACTTCTAATGAACATATTCCTTAATATACGTATTACTATGCCCTTACAAACAAATTCTATAACCAAAATCACAAACCTGGAGTCACATTCAAACCAAAGGCCTTCCACAAATGTAAGAGTTCTTTTCTACAAACTTTAATAACAAATAAAATTAGGAGGGGAGATCAGCTGAATCTGCGTTGGGCAGTTAGCCAGCGATCATGCCAGATACGAACAGAACGTCCGCTCCCGATCCTCCATTCGAAACCATGTTGCAACAAATCTCTTCCTTGAGGGATGCTTCTTCAAATTTGAGACGGTTGCCCCCATTGTTTGCTTACATAAAAACTTAAAATAAATCCTAATTTAAAACTAATACTACCATGATATAAATCATTAAGTCTACAAATGACTTTATTATGAAAAACTAGTAGAAAAGTGAGCCATTTTGAGGCGCATTGAGATTTGAATTGTTCCAGAGTTGCTAAGTCCCGGACAATTCCAGAGCAGACAATTCATGGGCCCAGGAGGGGCGGACCTGCGACCTGCTCATTGTCATCGTTATCAATTTTTAACTTCCAATTTGGGGAGTTTGCATATGGGCCCATATTTACATTAAAAACCAGCGTCACAACCTCAAGCATCCCAACCAAAAAGACCCAAAATAACACAAATATAGAAATTCCAAACAACTCATTAAGTAGCTCATATTGGACCAGGCCCATAGTATAAAAAACCTTGCACAACAAGCTGGTCTGAATGAATCCAAACTAGGCCAACAATTTGGTCCAAAAGCATTCAATCAAAACCACTCTCATAACCCCTTGGCACAACCCTCTGTCTTGATGGCAATTCGCCTAGCCCAACCACGAGTCTGAGACCCAACCTACCATAATCCTTCCATATGAAACTCGGCCCACCCTAATCCTCCACTCTACAGCCCGACCCACCCCAACCCTCCAATCTGCAGACTGCCGCCCCATACCGGAAAGACACAACCACCATTGCCCGCCTTCTCCTCCATTGGCGAATTTTAAGACGCGCAACCAAACCAACATGAGCCCAATTCCCACACCAACATCCACACAGTCTCCGACGATTTGTACGTCTCCTTCATCACATCCATTCTAGAAAGACAACCAGGCGGTTAGCCAAAGTCCATCACCCATTTTATCAGCATAAAAAACTCACCAAAACTCATCCTTAGTTTTATTTGCCCCGTCACATGAGGTTCCAATTCCTTCAAAAAATTGTCATAATTAGATCGACAGCCGGTCTCCAATGTCGGCGAACATCGATTTCTCACTTTTTCCAGAAACAAAAACTATTCATTCCATCTCTTGTGCCTCTCGCTCCGGCCGAAAAAGGCCAAGTTATTGTTGGGACAACTCCAGCTGAAAAAGGCCAAGAAAACATCAGGCTCCTCCCCTTCGATAGAGCCAGATTGAGGGCCTGTTATTGTTGCAGCGGCGTTGTGCCAAAGCAAAAGCATAGAAACAATGTCTGATCCAAATTTATGTTGAAAGATGGTGACATTGAGAGACGCGTGCGTACAAAGATGGCGTAGTAAACCCTAGCATGCTAGGGATAATTGTCTATCAAAGTCCCTGAGCAGATAATGGCGGCTCCGGGATGACAGACGGCGGCAAAAGAAATCCTTAGGAAGAGACTATGTGAGGATGAAAATCTCAACCCGTCAATAAGTAATTGTTCTCCGTTAATTTTTTAATTAAAAATTATAATTTAAAAAAAATACTTCCATTTCTTAATATAAGACTTTAATTACATGTTGCGAAAATTAAAAAAATAAAAATAATCTATTACATTATGTGTCTTGTTCTCTTACTCGTCAATAAGTAATTGCTCTCCGTTAATTTTTTAATTAAAAAACTACGCCCATTATTCTCATTTAATTGTCGTTTAAAAGATATATATGTATCCAAATCAATTGTCATTTATATGTCTTTTATTAGGTGTCAATAATTTATTCCAATTATACCTTCAACATATCTTTTATTGAAAAAGTGAAATAGAAGGAGGAAGGAAGTGGTATTATTGGAATTGTTGTGAAAAATTATTGTTTGTTCCTTAATTTTTTCAAAGTGTTCTAAACGATCTATATTGAGGAATGGAGTGAGTATAACCTAAAAAATACTGCCTCCATTCCTTAATATAAGAATTTTATTACATGTTGTAAAAATTAAAAAAATAAAAATAAAAATAAAAATAAAAATGAAATAATATTTGTATTTTAACTAACAAAGTATTTTATTTTATTTTAATTTTCACAACATCGAAGTCTTATAGTGAGGAATGGGGGAGTAAAACCTATTTATTTACATTTTGATTATTAAAAAAAATCTATTACTTCTAATGTGAACCGTTCTCGGTCTATACATATTTGGAAAATTCTAATATGAACCAAATTCACATAGATCTTACGGTTCAAAACGTATCACGTCATCACAAAATTATCTCTTTAATCATTTTGTAGTAATTTGGTTAGTTATACAACGCAGGGAGCTGGTACATATAAGAATTATCACATACCATTTACCCAGCTATTTAGAGCACGTCTCCAAATCAAGTTTTCTTCTCCCTACCGTTATTGTTCCTTGAAAGTTGAAACTTTTCCTTCCTTCTATTCTTCTCCCGTTCTTGTTACTCCGAAAGAGGGAATTCTATTTCTACTCACTGATTAATTTTTGTTACCCTACTTTTTCTTGGGTTCCAGCTTTATTCGCAATTTTCTGTAATAAGAGAACTATTTTGATCAATATTACATATTTTTGGGATTTTTTTCCAATTTTATTTTGTTAATTTGAGGGTGTCTCTAAAAGAAAATGCTAAACTGTTCATTTTGAAAGTTTGGATTGTGGAATTGGTGGATGAGGGATGTTCTTATATAGAATAAAATGGAACAAGAGCTTTGTGGCTTTTTCCTATTTAGTAGGGATTTAACAGGTTTCATGGTTTTCAACAAAATCTTGAACAAAGATTGGATTTTTATTTCATGGGTATGCTCTTATTTTCCAGAAAGTCTTCATTCAGCTTGATTTTTAATGGTGGCTTGTTTAGAAGACACTTTTATGTTGATAGAGGTGCTTCTTCAGTTGTGTTAATTGATGATTCTGATTCAGGATCAAATAGTGATAGCACTGAAGTTGTTGTTCATAAGATTGAGTTGCATAATAATTATAAGGGTCTGGAATTAGTTTCGATTGTGGTTAGAGTACTCAAGTCTTTGAATTGGAGAGTTGCGAGGACGAAAAGATTTAGACAAGCCGTGGAGAGTTTTGAGGTTGATTGTTCTATTGATTCTTTTAGGATGATTGTAAGTATATTTGCATTTGCTGAAATGCACGACGAAGTTCATGCTTTGCTAAGGGATGTAATGAATTATTATCAACAAGTTAAGTTGGATTTGTTTGAATTGCTTCCGACTTTGTTGGACTTATCCAGTGATGTAAAAACTTTAGTTTACATAGTTGATGTACTTATCAAGGTTTATACTTGTAATTCATTGGTGGAGAATGCACTTAATGTGGTCCACCAAGCGAAGATAATTGGGATTAAACCGGGTGTATGTTCTTGCAATTTCTTGCTTAAAAAATTTGTGGAGCTGAATAAAAGTGACTATATTTTGACTTTGTATGAAGAAATGAAGAAGTCTGGACCATCTCCAAGTATTTACACTTGCACAATTATGATGGCCTTTTACTGCCAAATGCAAAACAGGGTGGACATGGAACAAGCTACCATGATCTATGAAGAAATGTTGGCTAGTGGGATTAGCCCGTCAATTGTAACATACGGTACATACATTCATGGACTTTGCAGAGTTGGATGTTCTGAGTTTGCCTGGGGTGTAATCCAGGAATTGAAACGGGATGGCCCGCCCCTCAACAGTTATTGCTATAATCCTATTATTCGAGGATTTTGCAAAGAGGGTAAACTCTATGAAGCTATACTAGTTTTTAAAGAAATGAAGTGTGGTTGAGTTGCACCTGATGTTTTTAGCTATAGCATTTTGATCGAGGGATTTTGTGAAAGTGGACATATTTTGAAAGGCCATTCTTTATTTGAGGAGATGAAGAGCAGTGGAATAAAGCCCTCCCTTGTTACCTATACATCACTCTTAAAAGGCCTTTGTACGACAGGAGGATTAATGAAACTAGCATTAGATAAGATCGTCGAGCTCTGGAGTTCTGGATGCAAGTATGACAAGCATGCTTACAACATCCTAATAAGTGGATTTTGCAAGCAAAGTTATTTGGATTATGCCTGTGAACTTTTAGAAGAGATGATAGGAAACAATTTTGCTCCTAATGCTTCGGATTATCAGAGTTTAATTCATGGTTTCTGCAAGACTGGTTCTTTTGATAAAGCTGTGCAAAACCCGGAAAAGCATTGGAGCTTATTCCGCCAATGCTTAAGAGCAATACGATTCCCAATATTGTTATCTACATCACCTTGATTTATGGTTTTGCAAAACAGTCAAATTTTGAAAAAGCCTTAATATTGTATACAAGGATGAAAAAGTGTGGAGTTACTCCGGATTTGGTCGCTTCCACAATCTACCTAAACATATTGTTATCTGAGGGTATAGTCGACGAGGCCTATAAGTTTTTCAATAAGATAATAAGGGAAGTCCCAGAACCTGATAAGATAACTTACACATCAATTATAAATGGGGTTTGTAAGAGTAAGAGTCTGAGCAAGGCTTTGGACCTGTTCAAGGAGATGGGTTCAAAAAGACCATTCGCCTTCTGTTGTTACTTACAATGTTCTGATTCAAGGATATTTAAGACAAGGACAAAAGGATAAAGCTTGTAAGATTTTGGATGTAATGGATAAGGAAGGCATTGTTCCAGATGATATCTTACTTGAAACGCTAGGGCTATACTTCAATGTTATGAAGACAGGGTAAGAAGAAGCGTTGGAGGAAAAACTTATGCCGCGAACGCTGTTCACTAACTCTATGGATTGGCTGGTTCGTCCATCCTTGAATGCAGCAGAGTGGATTTCAGCCCTGGCTCTTGATTCGCTAGATATCATTCATCGACTATCGATTTCCAATAGTTTAGAATATTTTTCCTTTTAGGTACCAGAAATCAGAGGAATTGGCTAACACAGCATTTCTAGAGGTATTACCATTGTTTTGTGCTTGACATCTTAGAAAATTTATGTACTAATATAAGCTTATATTCGATATTCAAGAGTTTCATTGAACCGCAAATATGTGGAGATTGTTGGAAGTTGAGGCCGTCTATTGAGCTAATCTGATTTGAGGGCATGAATAATACAAAAAAAACTTATCAGCTTATTTAATCTAACTTTTGAAATATTGACGAGATGATCAAGTAATTAATAACTTTTGTTTTCTCCAGAAAGAAGATAACAAGAAGCAATGAATATTGGTGCTGGGACGGGGTGAAAGGTTTTGTTTTAAAGAGGATAATCTTTGAATGAATATAGTAAGCTATGTTACTCGGACTCTCCGTTTAGTCGTGTCGTACCGGTGTCGACAGGGTACGACATTGGTATGGGTATGGGTACTTTGACATGGTCAACTGCGAATGAGTACTTTTACCAACTCTTGAAAGCTCATCGCCTTCATCGCTTGCTGGGACACCCATTGTTTTGACATGGTCAACTGCGAATGAGTATTTTGACCAACTCTTGAAAGCTC
Organism: Vinca minor; assembly: GCA_026122235.1. Lineage (NCBI taxonomy): Eukaryota > Viridiplantae > Streptophyta > Magnoliopsida > Gentianales > Apocynaceae > Vinca > Vinca minor. The sequence goes on along the minus strand of JAOCZM010000278.1, from coordinate 876,155 downwards.
ATCGCCGCCATCGCTGGGACACCCATTGTTGCTGTCACTAGATATCGAAGGTACGTCTATTGGAGATTGGAGTTTGGGCGTATGAAGGAGCTTGAACAAAATTCAAGCAATAAGTGAAGAGAAGATGGAATACAGAGAGGTATAGGAGTCAAACAAAGCATCGAATTGGCAGGTGATTTGAATATGTACCAGCTGCATTTGATAGGAGGAAAGAGAAGAAATTAGTGTTACGGAGAGGGAAAGACGATGGGGGAGGGAATAATGGGAGACGGTAGGAATTTATTGTCGTATCCCCATATCCGTGTCCGAATTTGGAGAAGTGTCCCCGTACCTGACACCTAAATACATACTCGTACCCGACACCCGTACCCGAGTTCGATTAACATACAGTAAAACTATTTCACATTGATTAGTTTATGGAGCTTACAACATAAGTAATTTAGGTGCTTGAGAAAATAAGGAAAAGTGCGAGCTTTTGTTATTGGCTCAAAGGTTTTTAGCCGTTTAAGTTTTCGCTTACTTAATTTCTGGTTTTCTTTGTTAAATTTGTTCTACAGAGTTGATTTTCTCTGGTTTGTGCTGATAATGCTCTTATTCAGGTTGGTAATTATGTTCATTTTTTTTTGTATGCTGCTGCTTATTTATTTATTTTATTATTATTATTTGTGTTTAAACTCCTATCTCTGTCGAATTAGAGCTTGCTTAGCTTTCTGTTGGGGCGATTTTAGTTATAGTTCTATATTCGTCCCTTCTGCTTCTTTCATTAAGAAGCTAACAAAGGTTATATTTACTATTGAGTCCATCCTTTTGGTTGTGTATGCTCGATTACACTGGTTGCTCTGTCAAGTTTTTATTTGAATTTTCGATGCTTTTATGGGTAAATCGGGGATTTAATGGCTTTAGTTATGCTTTAATCTTGAATTTAATGACTTTAGTTATGCTTTTTTATCTTGGATTTAATGATTTTGGTTATGACTTAGTTTTCCTTGTTGTCTTGAATTTTTGTTAATTATTTATATTAAATTTCAAATAGCGCCACTATCGCTATAGGGTCGGCCACTACGCTACGTTATCCGGTATTGACAACACTGCTTCAACTTTGGTTCGCAATTATGCTGATGCTCTAGGACCATAAATCTGTCAGGTTTTCCTTTTCAGGCGTTTTGATTTACTTTTTATTTTTGTTCTATTTAATTTACCTTTGTGTTATTGAAGCCGGGACATCAAGGAGCTGAACTAAGGATCTAAACTATCTATTTATTGGTTTCCCTTCATTCTAAAATGGAAGCACTAAAAATTGGAGCATTAAATTTTGTTTTTTGTTTTTTTTTATCAAAAGGTAAATGTTTATATGAATGGAGAAATATAAAAGTAGTTAACCGTAGGTAACAAGGTGTTCTCGGTTGAGAACTTAACTAAGTCGGTTAAAGTGTTATACTGGCTTTTCAATTTCAAAACCTCGTGCTCAAGAAAAGTGGGAAAACAATAATATATATAATAAAAAAAAAACTACATGAGACATATTTAAGCAGGCCTTGTATATAACTATTCTTAAATTTGGTCACAAAAGGGTGATTAAGTAGCTCTTCCACAGCCCCCCCTCTGGCTCTCCAGTCCCTCTCACCAAACACCTCCCAACAAAGCTCCGAATCTCCATTGAAGCCGTTTCCTTCTTCAGAATGAACCAACTAAATTTAGTCAGCCTCAACTTCATCCAAATGTATTAAAGAAATTATAGGTGAGACCCTCCGCGTCTTGGTGTGGAAGGGTGCCCGAGAATGAGGGAAATAATGAGCTTAGCAGTATTTTTTTCTGTTATAATTTTGTATGAACAAATGTTTTGTAAACTGATGCTAAAAAACAAAAGATTTCTTCTCATAACAAGTTAAAGTCATATATATACAAGCATAATTTATTTTTGAAAGCCCCTAAAAGTAGAGGTGAGCAAATTCGTTTTTTACTGAATTCCGACCGAAGTGGGCCCACTTCCCAAAAAAAAGTCTTTCCCAAAATTCAAATTCGGTTGACTTTTTAAGGTATGAAAAAAATGAAAAAACTAAATTTAAATGACCGAATTGGCGAATTCGAATTCGGTGCTCACCCTTAGCCAAATAGTATAGTATTTCTTCTTGTTTGAACTTTCTACTATTAGCTCTTAAAGCCTGAGAACTAGCTATTATGGTATCAGCTTCCACTACCCTGAGGGTTAGTGAATTGAGTTTGGAGCTATCTATGTGACCACAATTATGCAAGTTTTGTTTGGAGCTTCCACTTGATAGCTTTGACAAAAGTGTTTACTGCTTGAGCGTCAATTGCAGCTTGTGGTTCTTCCTGTTCAGAGAAATTAGTATCAGTTCATATTTGAGAAGTAATTTGGTCGAACTTACTGTCTAGATTGAATTGAAATCATATATCTAATAAAATCGATTCGTAATCAAACGGTCAATTCTTGCTGAAATTCACTTCCCTAAACTTCAAAGTCGTATCTTTTTTAATAAACTTGGAGTTATTTATTGTGGAGGAAAATGATTTTAAGTAGGATAAAAATTTATAGTTAAGAGCTTTGAATGGTTTCAAGTGGAAGGATAAAAATTTGCTAGAAGATAGAAAATGTGGAGTGATAGGAAGGTTATTTATAGGAAGTGTGTAGGGATATGGGTGATGCGATTTTTTAGATATATTTTTTTGGATTTTCATGTAAAAAATTCTAAAATTATAGACATTTGACAAAAGTTGAAGACGGATTTGCCAAATTCGTGCTCAGCGAATCCTTCTTGCCAAAAAAAAAAAAAAAAATCACCCAAAAAACATGAGGGGTTTTCATTAGACTAACCATGGTTTAGCAGAATGGTCATAACATGGCAGTAAAAAATTTGGGAGAAACTTTTTTGTCCCGTTCTGGCTGACGTGGCATTCACCCAGACGCGCTTTGCCACGTCAGCCAAAACGGAAGTGGGACTTCCGTCTTGGCCCCAGAAGGAAGTCTCACTTCCGTTCTCAACTAGCAATTTTTACAACATAAAAAATGACTAAAACATAATATTTACCAAAATTTGTGTACGAAAATTACCCACACAGCCGAGGGAGCATGTTCTAGGTAGAGGCAGGGTAATCGCTGGGATCGGCAAGCCAGTCAAGAGGACCTTGCCGCTAGGCGCCTTAGGCAACGTGGCGGTGCGCCGGAACCGTCTCTACCGCAAGATGATCTGACTCAGGTTCCTCAGACTCAGTTCCCGTCTCAGCCTCATCCTCAGTTCCTCACTCAGGCCGATGTACCCACCCTATTTCAATACCAATTTCTGAGCATCGGTACTTATTCTCCGGGTATTGATACGGGGGCATCCTGGAGCGGGGTCCTCTACATCGAGACAGTCGGGTTTCTATTCGGGTGCGTCGCTATCCTTTAGCCTCGACCTGACTCAAACGCATCAACACACTCCACTGCTCCAGCCAGATTCCCTCGAAGAGCCGATATTTATCAACCCCAAAGGGGTAGAATTCATCGCAACGGACCAGGGTAGTGCTTTGCAAACGAGAGATGGTCACACTTACTTTCTCCGAAAAGAGTGGAGAAGGCCCAATAGATACACACCATCGGGGCCTTAGATAGCATTTACTTTGTTTTGCTTACATTCGTTTATTTTTTTTACATACAATTTCACATATTTATGTTATAAAAGATATGTTCGCTTTTTTACGGTGTTCATTTTTTTTATTAATAAAGTCCATTTTGCCATAGTAATTTTCGTACACAAATTTTGGTAAATATTACTCCCTCCATTCCCTATTAATTGTCGTTTAGGAGATATCTAGGTATTCAAATTAATTGTCGTTTAAGGTTGTTTTATTAGTTGTCAACAATTTATTCCAATTATACCCTCAACATTTTCCTTTCTTTATGACAAAGAAGTGAGAGAGAGGAGGGTGTGGGATAATATTGGAAGTTTAGGTGAAAATGACAACTTCCTTAATTTTCTCAAATTGTCTAAAAAGTCTTATATTTAGGAATGGAGGGAGTATGTTTTAGTGATTTTTTATGTTGTAAAAATACCAATTCTAAAAAATTGTTGCAAAAAAAAACTAAAGTGTTTTTGCCAAACATCTCTGCCAATTGAGAACAAAAGTCACACTTCCGTTTTGGCTGAGTGACAAGGCGCGTCTAGGTGAATTTCACGTCAGCCAAAACGGAAGTGGGACTTCTATCTTGGCCTCACTTCCGTTCTGAGAAAAAAAAGTTTCTCCCAAATTTTTTACTGGCATGTTATGACCATTCTAGTAAGTCTAATCCCAAAACATGATGCCATGCTTGGAGAAAATTGTAGGCCATCCCTTTAAAACCCCGTCTATAAATAGCAACCCTAATCCCCCTACCCCCACTTCCACTTTAACCCCACTCATCTCTTCTTCTTATCACTGACTCATCTTTCCATCATCATACCCAATCACTACCCAAACAAACCCACTGTTCCGCCCTTACTTATACTTTCTCTCTCTAAAAACAAGAATCCCAAAGTTAAAAAGAATCTTTACCAAGAAAGAAAAAAAGAAATTCCCCTTTTCCCAAGTTTTTTTTTCTTGTCAAGATGAACTGTGTTCTTCACCGATAATAGTGACTAATTTTTTTTTTTTTTTTTTGCAAAGTTACAGATTCAGAGATATGACTTCAGCTTCTTCTGTTACTTTTAGTGCTGGTTCAGCGCCACCGCCACCGCCAGCGCAGTTGTACTTTGACGAGAAATGGAAGCTCTCAAAGAAAGAAATCTCCTCAAGGAGCTGCCGTTCTACTTTCATGAAGAACCCATGTCAGAAAAGATGTGCTTTTACAAGAAAGTGTGCTAGATTAGTCAAAGAACAAAGAGCCAGATTCTACATCATGAGGCGCTGCGTTTCTATGTTAATTTGCTGGCGTGACTACTCCGATTCTTGATTAGAAGATAGAGAAGAAGAAAACAGTTCTCACTTTCTTTCTTTCTCTTTTTTCTACGACATTGTTAATTAAGAAGAATTTTCCGGCGTCCCAGGAGGAAGGGAAAGGGGAAATTGTCCGTCTCCGTACAAGTATTTCACCTTTCAGAATGGATTTTTCTGATATGGATCAGGTCTACATGGATCATATGTTCCAGAATTAGCCACGTCATCACATAATTGTCTCTCTCCTCATTTTTTAGTGATGTGGACAGTTCTATAGAGCAGGTCCATATCAGAACTATCTATGAGTAAGTTTATAACTTATATGTCGGGATGTGGAGAGTAATGATCTAGGCATTGTAGCATTATCGACATATTTTGCGGCATTTTTTTGGAAGTTATGGTGGAGGTTCCGAACAATGGATTCACTTTGGTCAAAAGTTTTAAAGGCGAAATACTGCGGCAATATGCGAAATGAAAAGTTGAGTAAGGTGTCTATGGGATGCTTGGCTGTGTGGCGGCGAATGTATTCAGTTAAGGAAAGGAAATGGTGGAGCAGTGTATTGGAGTTCTTATAAGGGATGGTCTAATGTTCAACAATTATACATTGGATTTCAGCTTTGATACTTTCATCTCGAACATCCCGAGTCCTCTGGAGACGGCTTTGGTGAGACATTACTGTGGTGCAAGTGGTTGAGACAAATTCAGCTTGTTAAATCATCTCCCATCAAGATGTATTGCGGCGCTTCCCGACGTAGCAGTGGTTTCTGATGTTGGTTCTAATAGACATGTATGGTTAGCCGAGCCTAAGGGCGAATTCACTTTGAGATCAGTTATGGAAAAGTTGACCAGAAGAGATTTCAAGCTATTTACTCGAAAATGCATTTGGAATAAGGTACTACCTCTGTCCATGTCGATATTTATGTGGAAGTTATTGAACTCTTATTTAGCGCTCGATGAAGACATAAAGAGATTGGGGACTTCATTAGTCTCGCGTTGCTCTTGCTTGGCGGGATAAGAGCGATATGATCATGTCTTTATTCGTTGTTCTCTTGCTGAAGTTGTATGGAATTGTGCATCAACCAAAGTCGCAATGCCTCTTGCTGTGGGCAGATTTGCTTCTATTTTGCAAATGTTAAAGCATTGGTGGCTATCAGGTTCGGCCAATAATCACCAAGTAAGGGTGTTAGTTTCATGTTGCGCTTGTTGGCTGCTATAGAAAGCGCGTTGTCGTTTTGTATTTGAGGGGCGAACAACATCTAGATCCTCTCTATGTGCCGAGCTTCCCATTTGCCTTGAGGATTTAGCGAGAGCAAGAGGAGTCTTGTTGGGTGACAATATTGGTCCGCCAAGGCTGTGATCTTTGCAAGTCTTGCGATGGAAAGATTATTCGGCCAATACGCCATTTATTTTTAACATTGATGGAGCCTCACGGGGAAATCCTGGGACAATAGGAATCGGCGGCGTGTTGCGATTTGGCGATGACAGGTTCCTAGCAGCGTTTGCAGCTTACCTTGGGAAAAATGTTACGAACTCTCGAGCCGAGCTTGAATCTATGATCAATGGTTTGGATCTGTTGGCTGCCATGGATAAAAGCACAGCTCTGATTCAATGTTCTTGGTCACTGCCATTAAAAAGCAGTGTGTCTCATCGTGGGCTTTGGATGGCCTTTTTTAGTGGATTCTTCGAAAGCTAGGTGATGCGAATGTTACACATGTATACGTGAAGTTAACAAAGTAAGCGGACGCTTTGGCAAATCTAGCATGCGACTCATGTTCCTCTTTTTCTTTTGTCTCTTTTGTTGGGCTCCCAAAAAAGATTAAAGGGTTATGTAAATTAGATAGAATGGGTATACCATATATCCGTTCATTTTGATGTTCTGTACTGCGGACTTCTTCCCCCACCTTTTTCTATCGTTATGAATAAAGAGGCTATATTTGAAAAAAAATTATTAATAAAATTTCTTATGTTTATAAAAAAAAAAATACACGTATACCAAACGTGCAAACTCACAGGAAAGGAAATTAAATTTTCAGTTTACATGTATTGCACACATTAATCTGAATATAAGTTTTAAACTTACTTATCTATTAAGATAAAACTACTTTAAATTGTGAGTAGTTAAGAAAAAAAAATGAGTACATGCAATTTTTATTTTTTTTTGCCGGAAAATAGGATGAAGATGATTTACAGAGTAAAAGTGCACATAACATAGAAACCTTAGGGTAGTGTTACTGCCATAGCACAAATCTTGCTGACAAAACCACTCCCTTAGCTCATATTTCCAAATTCTCACCAATTTCATCTCCTCCTAAAATCTATACTTCCATATCAATCTTCTCTACGGCACGTCATCAATCTCTTCCTCTCACTATCTCAATGATTCTATCATTCTTTGATTCTAAAAGGTTGAACTTTGAAGAATAAATTGGAGAAATCTGGAATTCTCTCCAAAAAAATCCACAAGAAGAATTGTAGAAATTCCATTTATTTTCTTGTTTACTGATTCAACAATTTCCTTTCCAATTTCCAAGAAAAACAAGTATTTCATTGGTATCGATTTCATATTTTCAGATCCAATTTGAAAAATAAAACAATGAAAGCCCTATTTATCGAGACCACCGATTAGCAAGATTCTTATATTATCGAATTTCAATGGACTAATGAGTATCAAGATTCTTATATTACCGAATTTTTAACCCCTGGTTTTCACTGTTTTTTGGATTCCGATTTCCACTGAATGAATGTAGTTACTGTTATTGTCCACGTTCATTAATGAGGAATTAGTGAAGATAAAAATAGGAAAATTTCACTATATTATGGGTGATTGGATAGAGTTTAATCTGAGTTTGAAACTCAAATTAATACCTAAACTCTATTTGGATTGAATTTTGAAATTAAATTTCAAACACTAAATCGTTGAGAATTTGATTTGGGTTTGAGACAAATCTGAGACCGAAATCAAGAATCTCAAATTGAGACTTAATCTAATAAGACCCTACACTACCATTTGTTCATACTATCTCCGTTTATAATATAAGTAGTTTAGAAAATGTTGCGAAAATGAAGGCAGATTAATCCAAATATCAATATTACTATCTTAATTTTATTTAAGAGTAACATTAATATTTTAACTAAAAAATGTCATTTTTTGTTTCTTTAATTTTTATTAATATTCTAAATGACTTATATTATACAATGAAGAGAGTGACAAATAATTGTATTATAGACTTGATACATTAATTTTAATCGTTATTTAAGATTAATGGGATCAGATCTAAAATTAATTAGTCTTTCTTTTTCTGCTTATTTTCTTCCTCTTGGTGAATATGTTCTTGGGCTTGTTTGTTATGCTCTGTTGGGTGTTGATGGTGAAGTGAAATGGGGTTTATCTTTGTGATCTGTCCGGAGAGTCTGAGGGGAAAGGAGTGAGTGTGTAAGAGAGAAAGGGTGAGATTCCAGACGCTTGCTCCATACGTGCGGAATTAGATATTTTTATTAAACTTTTGTATAATTAAAATTAATTTAGAATAAATATTTATTTTGAGCTAAAAATATTTATTTTATTTTTTTACTGCGCAGAACAACGCTTCAGAATATCTGTCTGTGTTGAAAAGTTTCGTATGTATTGAAAAAAGTATGTTCTTCTGGGATCGGGAGATTCCATTCAACCATTTCTGCTTATGCACGGCGTGGATCCGTTGGTGCTCGCAGAGCTTATTATTTTATTCATTTTTTCTAAATCTTGTCAGAGATTTTTTTATTGTTGCATTATGAGATGAATTAATACAGAGTTTTTAAACTGTTTTGAGGTCTGGAGTTGAGGGATCAACGTGGGAGAGAGAGTGTTGGGTGATGATAAATTAATTTGCTACACCTATCATTTTTATGGTAAATACCGTGAGTCTAAGGTATATTTGGAATGATTAATATTATCATTATCTTATTTATTCAATTTCATCTGAATTTTTCGAGTTAAAGTACTCTGGTCACAAAATAAAGGGTATGATTAGATTGTATATTTTTTCTAAGATTATATCTCAAACACAAATCAAAATTTTCATAGATTACTGCTTGAGATTTCAATTTTAGACTCAATTCAAAGAGATTTGAATTTCAATTTAGTCTCAAATCCAATATTGAATCAATCTAATTACACTCAAAATGTGAGTTTCTTTTGTACAAAATGACCATTCTGGCCTGAATCCTTTCTGCATTTTTTTTTTCTTTGACTAGCCTATGGACCACTTTGACCTCCCGCCTGAACTCTCGTTCTTATCTTTAACGTCTTTTCCTTTGGGTTTTTTCGTTTTTTGCTTCCAAAATTTTGTAGTACCATAGGAGGAGAAGAATGGTTTGCAGTCAATTTTAATTTATATACACTTTAACAGTTTAAAAGTAATTTTAAATAAAAAAATATTATCAGGAGCAGTCGCGCGAAGAATTCCTTAATTCCGCCATTGGCTTGATTTAGCACTAATGGTTCTAATATTACAGCAGACCAGATGAACAAAGGGAGGCCTTAGTTTTTCTACTCCCTAATAAAAAATATTTTTTTACGACATGTGCAATGAATTCTCTCTCCGATCAGAGAGGATCCAACATACTTGCATGGGGCATCATTTTATTTTATTTTTTAGAGGGAAAAATAACTTCTTACGTTATAATATAAGAGTTTTTAAAAAAATATTGAGAGACGATAACCGCTCTTTCTTTCCTCCATTGAATCCGTCACTGTCTCTGACACCATGGTTATTTTTAGGGCATTTTCGTCCACAGATTCTTTGCGGGTGATGCGGTGGGTATTTTAGTAGTATTCCATCGTGGATCAACCTGACTCGTAGCGGCTCCGATGTAGAATGGGTAAATTTCACACGTGAAGAACTTATTCTTATTCGTTAGATTAAAATTTTAACGGTTAAAATTGATTTAAAACGGGATATATGTTCTGATTCAGGGCATATGTTCTGCATGACACATCTTCTGAAACGCAAAATATGTATCATAATGTGATCCGTATATACAAAAAATATGTTATTCTGCATAGGATCCGGTCTGAACCAGACTACTCCATGTTAGAAATTGGTGATCTATGGGGAACAGAAAAACCCCAAAAGCCATAAAACCAGAATCAGAATGCTCAAAAGTCCAAAAACATCAAGTAATTAATTGAAGCCTTTAGAGGACCTAAATAACAATAAGAATCGTCTCTCATTCTGTGTCTTGTTCCATTTCTTATTAATAAAAAATTGAAAATTATAATTTAAAAGAATTAGTGAATTCCTAGAGAAAAATTAACACGTCAATTTTTTATTGATGAGAAAGTGATAAACAAATGATTTTATGCCCCTATATACTGGTTAAAATGGACATAGTTAAAGAAAATAGAGGAAACACGTAGAAATTGGGAAATGGACAAATAAATAAAATAAATGATGGAATAGCTTGGGGAAAAAGAAAGCTTGTACAATTGCTCACAAGGAATCACAAGAGCTGCACATGTGGGATCGCATACAAACACACTCCAATATTCACACTTCAAATTTCGAGTCCGGTGTTCAAAACGGTTAAAATTTAATGCATATTAAATCATTTTGATTGTTTGAGTAGTTGAATAAAAAATTTAACGAGTCAAGATTTTTTTTCAGGGGACAACTGCTATAATTTTTTAGACATTTATTACGTAAATAAGTATTATATGCTTAATAACAGGTGTTCATTAAGATCAAACACCTGTTGCAGAATAATGAAAGATGTGAAATAAGGAGAAAACAATTGTTGTATTTGATTCAACACTTGTCCAAAAATATGTAACACATGCAAAAAAAGTGTTTTTTATATATTGAAAAACGTGTTCAGTATTATAGATGTGAGCACAAACTTCATATGCACCACCTTCTTTGCTGAATTTCCTTCTTTGGCTCTTTCCGTCACCGCGTCCCCCATCCCCACCCCTAGGGCTAGGGCCATTCATTTTGAAGACTATGTGGTAAACTTTAAAATAAAATTCTATATAATCAAAAAAATGTAGACATTCATGTAAATTTAATAAAAATAATTTTGATTTGCTGAAAATAAATACTCATTCGTCTCAAATTAAATGTCATGTTTCTATTTTAATTTGTCTTAAAATGAATGTTAAATTTCCTAAAATGTGTATATTTTCTCCTTAAACCTGAATTTGGTTGGGGTGCAAAGTGTAAGGAAATTATGAAGGGAAGTAATTGAGAGTTTGATTAGGGTGTTTGGAGGAGTGAAAGTAAATTGTGAGGGTTGTGAGGGAGGAGGGAGGGGGTTGGGGCTTGGGGCTTCCCTTCCATTTCAGATAAAATAGTTTCCCTTAATTTTTCATTGTTCGTCTCACCCCATTCATATTTTTCACGGAAATATTAGTATAATAGTCAATTTAGCAAATAAAATTATATAATAAAATAATCAATTTAGCCAATATGAGTAATTTATTTATTTTAAATGGAAGCGCGCGCGCACATATATATTGAGAACCCCTATTTTTTTTACGGTATTGTTCCGTCTACCATTTTGAACTCCCTCTGAGACGCCCATGCCCCTCCCCACCACTCACCAATCTATGATACATCAAAGAATCATACAGAAGCCCCACGGGATAGCTCAGTGGTAAGATGAGAGAATGTGAATAAAACAACGAGGGTTCGTACTCTGAAAGGACAATGATCAATGGACTCATTGATGTAATTCTTGAGTAGGTCTTGGATCTTTGGAGCAGACACTTGATAGACAAACTGAGATTATATCCGGATTTACATGCTTATGTGCTTGTGAAGGTGGCTCATAGGCACATGATTAGTTGGACAAAGTCTACAATTTAGGTTGTAAAAAAAATCATATTAGAACTTTCAATAATTTATGGGCCGAAAGTTAATATTTTAAAGGATAATTAAAAACAAATTAAGTCGAGTTGGATTTGAATTTTTTAATTTTTCTTTCACTTGAATGAAAAATAAACTTTTTTTTATTCGTTTTTGTAGAGTATATTGTTGAATTTTGTGAAAGATAGTGGAATCTACAAAAAATAAACTTTACAAACACCCCCCTCCCTTAATAGTTTTTGATGATGTTACTCCCCCATATAAAAAATAAAATAAAAATCTCCTAATATATAGTAGGTGTTAGTTCTACCTTATTAGGGTGGGGGTGGAGGGGAATATGAATAAATTACTGTGAGGCCTTCTAGAGCATTCGTCACATGGAAAATTCCAAAGGACAAAATGGGCCCATATATATAAGTTTTGGTAACAATTGGCCATATTCACATGAGGTGTTTTAGGATGTCTGTATTTTTTTCTTCTTATTTTGTTTTTTATTTTTTTATTTTTTTGGAAGTATTAGGGTTTAGGAGGGAGGCCCCCCTTTAGGCTTTTGATTGAAATATTTGTTTTTTTTTTTCTTCTGAAGTATTTGATTGAAATAATTTTTAAATAATAAAATAGATATTAGCAAATGTCACTTTCTCATGATATTTTTTTTCACACTTTATTAATGTCCCCTTAGAACTAGAAAAAGAAGTTTGCAAGAAAAGACCAACTTATTTTTATGGCAAATTATTGGAGAGGGGCCTCCATATTGGTCAGGTGATAATTAAAGAGACAGGGAGACGTAGTAGGACTCCCTATCACGGTTCGAAATAATAACAGTAATAGGAAAATATTGGACTTATTAGAGTTCAATTTAACCCCTGGTTATGTATTCTCAATTTATTCAATGCAAGAATATTATTTTTTTTGAAAGATGATATAGTAACTGAGTTGAAACAAAAAATCTCAAACAAAGTCTTTTAATACACCAATTCTAAATCAGAAATTTAATTGGTGAAATAATAATTTAATTGCGCACACAATAAAATTATTTGATTCGGATAAAAAACATGCATTGAACTCAGACATAATAACTAAGGATATTGATGCGTGTTTTTTTTTTTTATCTCAAATGTAAATGTGTATAAAGAAGATCCAAAAGAAATTTTGCGGCAATGCCGCTACAAAAGTGAAACAATGAGAAGTACACTGTTTTCCTAGCAAATTAGGCTTATGGCCGAAGACGTCTTGCCAAGGTCTAAAATCAAGATGGTAAGCTACACTCTCTAACTTCCTTCCTCTAACCTAAATAAATAAGTAGCTATTAAAATAGCAAAACAATAAAAAGCACATTACATCATTCGGGCTCGGATTCTTCGGCATCGAAGGCCTCGTCCTTGTCTGTTTCGGGCAGCTGTTTGTGTATCGTCATCAGCTCCGGAGACGTACTCCTCTTCTAATTCGTGGCTTAAATCATGCATTTGCTGTCAGTAGTAAACTGGGACAGGCTAACTCATTCACTCGAAAGGTCGCCGAGAGGGGAGGATTGCCCTAAATCCTTATAAAAAACAAATTTGCTTCATTACATTTAGTCGATGTGGGATTTCAGCAATTTGCCATCATACGTTTGGTGATTATATATATATATATATATATATATATATATATATATATATATATATATATATTTTTTATAAAAATGATAATGTTTTTGTCAGATTGATTCGCACATGACCTTATTTTTTTGTTAAGAATATTTTTGGTAAGGATGAATCCATACTTGCTGAAGGTCTTTGAATCCGTTTTCATCTGACGTAAATTTCCTTCATGTGAAATCCGTCATTTGAGCTCAGAGGGGTTTGGATGTTTTTTTTTTGTGATGAATAATGTCTTAGCTGTCATAAATATTTGAAGAACCGACATCAGAACTTGGCATGACTCACATGGAACTCGTACCTTGATCAGAGATTAGTCTATTGCAATTATAGCCCTAGGGTAAGGGAATTGATTCAGTGGGGAAATATCATATATAATTGTTACATTTAGCCCATTTAATTAGATTATATTCATATGAATTACAACTTCTAGGAATGAAGGCAATTTCCCACTTGTCATATTTCTTGAGATGTTGTTTCCCTTTAAAGTCGATAGTCTGTTTTACCAGTTTTTCATTCTCTGATTCCCCAAAAATACTTGAATAGAAAAAAGAGCATTTCCCTCAATAACCAGTTTATACCTCTGAATATCTTCACCCATTGCGAAATAAAAATTAGCTACTTCTGATTTAGCCACAAAGGGGATGACTCCCCAAAAATGCTTGGGGTTTGGATGTTGGGTTGACTGAGGTGGGACTTTAATGTAACCCAACGTCTAAGTGAAGTGAGGCCTAGTTCACGGTTGAGTTTTGGTCCATCACATGTTGGATTTTTTTTTCCTTCTTCCTAGTCATCACATGAGAAATTCAAATATGGATATTACCTCCATTCATAAAAATATGCAAACTCTTACTTTTACATTAGTAAACATATTATTTTGTAACAGCCAAAATAAATATTATTATTTTGTACTACTCAAACTACTTATAATCTAATAGACAATACTTTGTTTGTTAAAATCATTTTCCTCCAAATTTTATTTATATTTTATTAATTTCTTAAAAAATCTTATTTTAAAGGATTTTTGTTTGATCACTGTGAAAGGAATTTTAGCATTAATTCAAATATTAACTATATAAAATAATTTTTGTGATGGATTATTTAATCTACTAAGTAATATGTAAATGATTTTAAAAAAAAACAAATAGTAAAAAATCATAAATTTAAAAGAACAAATGGCTTCTTTAGTAATTTATTTTGATTTGTGTTTAATAATTTATTAAATGAAATAATTAATCAAAAAGGAAACTTGCAACATAAAAACTAAAATATTAAATTAAACTTGTAACATGAAAACTAAGATATTATAAATATATAAATCAATTGTAATTGGTGTCCATGAAGAGCCAAAAAAAAGAGAGGAGGGAGTACTAATAATAAAAAAGGAGTGCCAATTGTGCTTCCCTTAATATTTGTGTGCTAGTAAATTATTCTTTGAAATTTATGCATGATTCAAGTCAAAGTTTGAAAAGTGCTAAATTAATAACATATTAATTGCGGTCATTATTATTTCCACCATTCTTCTTCTTCTTCTTCATTTCTCATAATTTCTCCTCCTTTCATGGCTAGATCCAATAAAAAATTCCGACTTCCGAATGAATTTTGGTTGGATCTATACATAATTCCTTCAATTTTGTGTCTTTACCTTCATTTTTCCATAAATCGTGCTGACGTTTTTTTAAGTTATTACTTTTCAAGATTTAAGAGTCGGATGCAAAATCTACTTTAGATCCTTCTAGGTTTGGGGTTTCTTTCGATTCTCCTTGGAGGATTCTCTCAATCCGTACTTGTTATGGGCCCTCTCTCATCTTTCTGCATCTTTCCGAGACAATCTACTAGACAGTTGATACGCCCATGTTCTCGTAGATTATTGATTTCTAAGGAAGTTGCTAAATTTCTAAGGAAGATGTTGAAACTGAGCTTCTCTTGCTATTTTTGTTCAAGGATTGCAAAGAAGATGATGGTGAAGAATTTTATTATGTATTTACTTTTTCTACTATTAATAGTATTTTTTATCCAGTCTCAATGTGTGAGCTTTTATCTGTTATCATGATTACCTAAACCACTGTATAACTTTTATTTTCTTATATTTTCAGATTATCTTTTTATTGTAATAGTCTCGACTATTTTATGATTAATGGATAATTTCTTATTTAGCAAAAAAAAATACTAAATTAATCCATACATAATAATGCATCCTCATTTTGGATAATGAATTAGGAAATCAAAACTTAACTACACTTCACAAAAAGACTCCCAATCATCTAATGTATTCTATTTCATTAGTTTAAACATATTAATTATTTTTGGTTCAATAGTATTATTTTATGCGAAACAATTCCATTGATGTAATAAATAATTTAATAAAAAATGTACCGTAGCATTTTCACAGTCCTGAAAAGAAAAAGGGGAATCATTGATAAAGCAATAAAATCATCCAGCGTAGTATTGTGCTAGTATTGTCTTCGCTTAGATGATGAAAAGCTCGATTCCTATCAAGTGCACGTATAAGCTCCTTTTAAATTGTTTACGTACAGACAACACTATGTGAGCATAATTGTGACATATTTGAATACGCCACTAACCTAGAGACAGAGTATGTGGGGCCCTTAGGGTTGTACTCGACCCTTTTGATAAAGCAATAAAAAATGCAAAACTGGATTGGGCTCAGCCTTTATTTAATTTTGGGCCTATTAATTTGGGCCTTCATCTACAGTTCTACTATAATGGAATTCCATATCTGGATATATATAGTAAAGTAGATCGATGAAACGGTGGTTAAAGTTCTGACGGCAATCACCGGAAGCTTATGGCAGACGACTTGCTACAGCTACAGCCGTCGTCAAGTTTCCCATTTTACCCCTCCTCTACTCCTCTCGCCACTTCCCTCTTCCTCTTTCTTCCTCAATTATTCAGGTACTTTAGTAATTCCCCCATTTGTAAACCCTAATTTTGCTATTTAGCTTCATATCTATGTTCATCCGATTTTTATAATTTTTTTGTTTTTTAAATAAAGAATTTCACCTTGTAATGTTTGATGGTAACTATAGAGTACTAGGATCTTTTATGTCGATTAATTTAATCAACAAATGTTTTAATTGCGATGTATGTTTAATTTCTAAAGTTAAATTTGGATAATTTTTGGAATTGTAGCTTGAAGTAATAGGAAATGGGTTCAAATGAAGATTTTAGAAATTTAATATGCTTCTAACTTTGGTAATTAATCTGAGTGGGAATTTTTATGTATTATATATGTGATTCATCCTTTAGTACTACAAGGTTTCAGGATTTTTTTTTCATTTTGTAATTTTAAAGCAAATGGTTAACTAAGCTCTATTAATAGCTCTATAGGAGAATTGATATTTTCCATTTGATTTAATTGAAATTTAATTTGCTTGAAACTAGGTGATTGTGGTGCTGTAGATGATTAATTTCAATTTTGGTACTTTACAAATTTAATGATAACGTTTCTTTGATAACTAGGTGTTTAAAAGTATAGAAAACATGAGTGAATCAACCGATTTAACCGGAGATGGAGGAGTCATAAAGACTATAATCCGCCGAGCCAAACCAGATGCAATTGCTCCATCGGAGAACCTTCCCCTCGTGGATGGTGAGTTCACATCAGCAATAGTTCAATATCTGAATGACTTCATCAGCCTTTCCATTCCGTCATTTAGGGGCCACATGGGAAAGACGACTTTCTATTGCTTTTTTAAGACCTAGCATGTAAAATGGTTGCTTAGCTTGTTGAATTTTGCTTCATTTTCTGTTTAAATCTAATTTTCTCGACCTTGGCTGCAGTTCATTATGAAGGGACTCTTGCTGAAACTGGTGAAGTGTTTGATACTACACATGAAGACAACACAGTTTTCTCATTTGAAGTGGGAACGGGTTCCGTGATTAAGGCTTGGGATGTTGCACTGAAAACTATGAAGGCAAGCCCTTGTTCTTGTTAGAAACATATTGAAGAGAGATTTTAGAATATTCATTTTCTTTTACTTGTTTATCCAGGTTGGTGAGGTTGCAAGGATCATTTGCAAGCCAGAGTATGCCTATGGCAGTGCGGGTTCTCCACCAGATATTCCCCCAGAGTACATTATTTTCCTGATACTTTAATGGTGTTACAACTTGATAAATAAAGGTTGAGATGATATCATCATGGATTGAATGTGGGGAAAAACACAATGCCTGATACCTTTTCATATCTTACCAGGAGAGTTAGTGAATTTCTATTTAAAATACATAACACTCATTTTAGATTTATCGATTTGCTGAGGGTGCCTTAGCTTTAAAACTATTTAGTTAGTTCACCCAACAGAGAACCTGTCCTACGTGAAATAACATTGTCTGTTGGAAGTTTGTGTGTTGCAAGTTGATGTTATCTCATTAAAGTTTTCCAAACTACATTTCCTCACAAATCACTTTGTTCATGGTTCCCCTAGCTAACCGTCTATTCAGTTGTAATGAAATTGCAAAGTTCCTGTGACGATGTTAAAGATATGAAGACATTGATGTTTGCTTGTGGATGATTAAATTGTCTTTTAATTTCGCAATGTTTTCAATAATGTGATGCAGTGCGACACTTGTTTTTGAAGTGGAGTTGGTGACCTGTAGGCCACGAAAGGGAGCAAGTCTGGGCAGTGCTTCAGACGAGAGGGCCAGACTCGAGTAAGCTCTTACATATTACTGATTGGCTTTTCCTCTGTTGGAAATCTGGTTCACTGATTTTGTTAAATAACTCACCTCATAGGTGCTCCTGATTTATCCCAGAGCTTATTATACCTCTGTGTTGCTTCTAATGATCAGGGAGCTGAAAAAGCAGAGGGAGCTTGCTGCAGCTACAAAAGAGGAAGAGAAGAAGAAGAGAGAAGAAGCTAAGGCAGCTGCTGCTGCTCGCATACAAGCCAAGCTCGAAGCTAAAAAGAGCAAAGGAAAGGGCAAAGGGAAGTAAGTTGGTCTCAAATTTCTCCAAGCATTTATACAAATGCAAAGATAAATATGAGACAACTAGCTAAATTAATATCTACTATCTGAAAACAATATGAAATTATCATAATCTACAAGGTCAGAGTGTTGCTTGTATTGGTGCTTTGAGATATTGAAGATATCTATATCTATTGTTGCTACTATTCTCAATGCTGAATATTAAGTGCTAAAAAGAGTCGTGGATGATATTACCTGTGTGTATGGGATGTCTCTTGTGTTGCATTACGCATTTTGACATGTCGTTTATACTTGGATTGCAATTAAGGTTGATTAAGAATAATTTTTTTTTTTGAGAAATGAATAGCTACCATTTCTCAAGTCACAGCCCGTTCCCGGCTTGCCTCAACTTTCAGGAATTCACACGCGGTCACCAACTTTCCCAAAATAAGGGAAGATATGCTGCTTACTGCTCATGAAAACATCCCACCTATACTATAGTCAAGTCGTTCACTCTGATCTCCTTTCCTTCTATTCATCAGATTTTTGGCATCAGAAACAAAACATCCCACCTATGCTATAGTCAAATCGTTCACTCTATCTCATTTCCTACTATTCATCAGATTTTTGGCATCAATGGAGGGCCAACAGTAAGGGGTGTATTCAATGTAGAATCTATAAAATTTTTAAGGATTTTGAAAGTCTATAGGTATTCAATTTGGATTTTAAAAAGTCCAATGAAATTTAGAGGTATTCAATTTAGATTTTAAAAAGTCCATTCAAATCTAAAGGTATTCAAAACTGTATAGATTTTCATAGATTTCATTAAAGGTAGGATTTTGATGGATTTCCTAAGCTTAAATGTGTATGGTGAATTCTCTTCTAATTCCTTAAGATTTTGATTCTCTCTCATTAATATTAAAATTAAATGTATTTGATTACAATTTTTTTTTTTGGTGATCTCACTTCTTTAAAATTATAAGAAAAATAAAGAAATATCCAAACCAAAAAATATATATTTTTAACATCGTTAGAAAACTCAATATTAAATGTTTATTTCCCAAAAACAAGATTTATTGTCATAATATCCTAACAATTTTTTTCTTAATCAGCTTCAAATAGAAATTAAAGAAAGCAAACAATTTCTTCTCTATTTAACAACAGATTTATATTTTCAAACATGGATTTCATTTCCTCTTAAATAGAAAAGGGAAAAAAGAGTTGAAACAAAACCCATCACAAAACATATCTTAATTAAACTAAAGAAAAAAATACCAGTAAGTAAATTATACAGACCTTGAACAAATAAATAAAAAAAAACGCCGCAGTTACGTGATCTAAAAAAAAAAAATCAAAGACAATCGCCAAACTTTTTAAATTTTTAACAAAATGATTTAATTCAAAAAAAAGGATTGATAAACATATGTTGACTTTGGATATTCAACATCGCTGGATCTATATAATACACCACTGGATCAACATTTTGTTTATTTCTTGGTGTTATTCAAATAATCTATAGACTTTATAAATCAAAAGAAATCCTATAAATCAATTTAATAGAATCTGCGTAGACTCTGCATAGAGTTAAAACAATCCATAAAGTCGGTAGAATCCATACACTTTTGAAAATCAGTTAAAATCCGAATTGAATACACACCCTAAATGGCCAAACGGTCACCATGTTATCCGACAGACTATCAAAAGTGATGAGTGGGCAAAGCCAACCAACATTAAGACTTCACATCGTCTACACAAACGTAGTACTCACAGAAATTTCAGCCCTAGCCGTCACCAGATTCAAAGTTTTCGTCGAAGTTGAAGTCCTCGCCCATTCTAGTCTAGATCTAGAATAGATAAAAAAAAACAAGTTCAAAAGTTTATTAAATTGAAATAAGAATGTAAGCGCGCTACATGCCTAACTTATTATTCGACATAATGAGAAGCATCCTTATTGAACGCTCAAGGCCCTTATCTCCCAACAAAACTACCCAGTAATGTGATGAGTTCCGACCTCTCAAGTTGTACAGTGAGGGTCGGAGAAGGATAATCACTCGTTCTTAAAATCAATGTTGAAAATGGGGTTGCAAGAGAGCAAAACAAGCGTCAAAGCAGCCCGACTGCTGCACCCTAAATGGCGAAAGTCCAGTAGCCAAAAGCCAAAAGTATCTCTAGCTTACACTCTGAAATATTTGGACTCCTCTTACAACCTCATTTTTAAATTATAACGAGTCTCATATTTTTTTTCCTTCTCTTTTTTAATGCAATCTGAGAATTATTAGAGAATTTATTCCTTAGATACACAAATAAGTTTACATATAATACCAATAATTACAATACAGAAGCTAGGCCATATATGAAGCATCCACATCTTCATTCTGATGCCATCCAGGGGCAGCTCGAAATTTGCAAACAGGGCATGTCCCTTGCTGCCGCAGCCATGGGTCAATGCAGTTTGCATGAAACTGCAACGACAAAATCAAAATATCTATAATAATGTGGAGAACTCCCGCGAGAGAGGAGCAAAAGGAGCCCGTCTTCTATAGCATATATGACTTTCAGAAAGTAAGGAGACAAGAATATAAAATATCATGAACAATGTCTAACCTGATGTAGACACGGCAAACTCCGAACAAGTTCTCCCGTCTCAACTTGCTCCAAACAAACACTGCAAGTCAGTTCATCATCGGCTGCTTTAGTGCCCCCGACAGCAATGGCAGGATCTTGCTTCTTCTGTTCAAGAATGGATAGACAAATTATTCAAATCCAAAATGCAGTTCCGTAAAAAGATGCTGCATGCAGAACTTGGAAACATTTTGCAGTGTTTTAGTTGGTCAAATATCTTATCTTTCAGCGGGGACACTATTAACCAGTTATCTGGAAAGAAAACTCAGCTAAGTAGAGAACTTCACATTGCGAAAATGGAGAATAGCAAGAAAAAGTATACTGTACTTTAAAGGAATGTAAGACTATCAAGATAACACGTTATCTATTGTTATTAATGGTAAGAATTACAGTCATCATTGCTGTATCCTTCAATTTAAAAGGAAACACACTTACATCAACAATCAATATGACCAACAACATTGATTTGAAAAGATTCAATAGGCAGTTGCAAGACACTATCAAGCTAGAACCTTTTGAATTTCTTTGCTTAGATGTTTCATCTCCTTCTCTTTTTTTTCGTTTTCTTTTTCACATTCTAATACTAATATTCATAAAAACAAACAACAAAGTCCATTCGTAAATCCAAGCATTTATATCAACACCAGATATTGTTAAACATTGACATAATTAATACTAGCATGCAACCTAACTTGAGCAAGTCTAGAAGAAAAGTAAGTTCATTTCTCTAAAGAAAAAATAACAGGTCACTGATAAAGAAATCGATGCTGTGTGGGGATCAATTACATCTACAGACAAGGTTGCAATATCAAAGATTTTGTTTACGATATGATCTTCTAAACCAAAATCAACTCCAGTGAATCTAAAAATATCTTACTGCAGATGTATCCAAATAAACTTCCTAGATGTAGTCAAAGATGAATGAAAAAGGAAAGGCACCTCAGTAGAAGATGAAGATGAAGCTTGCTGTATAGGTGCTGCACCACTGTAAAAAAAAAAAAAAAAAAGTATATTGTTAGATGCTAAAATTATGAAATCTCAAGTAAGCATCTACAGAAAGGGGTCCCCCCCCCCCTCCCCCCCGGCACTGATATACAGACACAAAAAGATTGAAATCCTCCATTTAAATGGTGTATGAATACATAACCTTGCAAACAGGTAAGCTTTTGAAAGTACGGGCACAAAGAAGTTGCAACAAACAACTGACATATCATTAAAGTAAATCACAGCTCCGGCAAATTGCTCTCTTTTGTTCAATAGGGGTGGGCGAGGTGAGGACAGAAAGGCAGGGTGGTGTGGAGTTCAATAACCATATTTACCAACCTCTGGGGGCCAGAAACCTTATACTTGTGAACAGGAAGAGCATTTATCTCTTCTTCGGTCATTGAAGGACCTGTAGGAGCATTATCAGCATCCAAAGCTCTTAGAGTTTCATAATCTGAAAGATCAATGTAAAGGTCCAGTTAATATCCTAATTCCACTCTCTGAGACAAACTAAATCTATTACAAAAAATGCAGCCAGGGCCAAGAGCTAGTATGAACACTCTTTACTGCCTAAGTGGTAAAAAAGGAGACAAGACTGCAATTCATGTAAAAAGAAGAGTTCCCTTGATTTAATCAGGACTGGAGAAAGGCAACATGGAGGACCTACCCAAGTCGTCGAATTCTCGGTCAAGAAGAGCAAGCTGGAGTCGAAGACCTTGCATTCGCCCCCGGGTTGCAAGTGCAATGGACGGTGGCATATGCAACCGCAACTCGGTATGGCCAAGAAGGCCATTTGCTGCTACAGCCTGGGCTTGAGCATGAGCTTGTAGCTGTTGACAAGTTGCGTACATCCTCAGGGTAGTGGCCATCAAGAACACAGCAAGCACCAACCAAAGCTACAAATAATAAATTCAGAAAAAAAAATCTTAGTAACTTCTATAATTGTAGACTGCAAGTTAATATGTATCTCATTATGGAATAGAACACGAACCAGAAAATTAGGTGACATTTGGTGTGAGTTTAGGATCATGAACAACAAAAGAACTGTTACATCAAGGAAATAATTAAAAAATAGCTTAAAATTTATAAAGTAGCTCATGAAGTCAAGCTCCAGAATATCTAAGAATATAAAGTTAAGTACCTGTAACAAGAAAAGCTAGTGAGTTGGTATTAACAGGACGAGTTGCATGGACACGCTGGGAAAGAGCAATAAGATATGTTAAATATCATAAATACTCAAAGATATATGCAAAAAAATGGAATATTTTGATGACATAAATCTTAAATTCACCAAGTATGAGGAAAGTACCACGGCACGCCGCTCAGGAATAAACCCAGGGAATCCGGTTTCTATATCTGCTCTACTGCCACGAAATACAAAACTCATTGTCCTGTCGTAACAGAGATGAATAAAAGCTATGAAGATTTTACTAACCTGCAAATCACAGAGAGAAAGAGAAAGGGGAAAAGTAAGTTAGAAACATGTCTTCAACCCATTGAGCCTAATTATCATGCTTTAAATGCGCACAAGCACGACCAGTGGCGGAGCCAGGAATTTGTCATAGGGGGCCGAATTTCTTACTGAAAATTTTTAGGGGGGGCAAATACAACATTTGTAAGAAAATATCACCCAAAAAAAAATTTCCCATAGAAAATTTGTCGTTTCTGAAAATGTTCGGGGGGGGGAGGGGGGGGGGGCGCTTAATAGCTCCGCCACTGAGCACGAGATTTACGTTAATGCAAGGAAAGGCAAGAGAAGAAGAGGGTGGGGAGGGAATGGAAGGAAAAATACTCCTTTACTAGGAGCATCATTGAACTGAAATAAAACTTCCTCTTTAGACCCATAATAGAGTGCTCTAACAATTAATGCGATAAATCATCCAGACTCTCGTTTCCTTCCTTCTCTCTCTCTTCTGTTTCAACTTTTACTGTGTCACTTTAGTGGTTTTGTGCTTTATCTAAAGTCTAACATCAGAAAACTCCGAGTTCAAAATTTCAATAAATCTTCAGGAAGCAGACAGCATATTTTCATGCTTTTTTAAGGCCATGATTTTAAACCACAAAAGATCATCTTATTCAATAACTTAAGCCAGTAGACAAATAATTGAATTACGAAATTATGCTTTGAATTAAAAAAATTAGCTGGTATTTCCTTTCATATTATTTCACTAGAACCATAACACACATTACAATGCCCATTCACCTTTAGATTCTTGGTTAAAGTAAACAGTTTCCCAAATTTTGGACAGATCCTCAAAATCCTTCTCCTAAATATCAATAGAACATAGGAAGCAATCCTAGACAAAACGATTACTTCACTTTCCAGCATTGATTATCAACACATAATGCTAATAATACGGCCGGATACTATACTAGTGTGCTCATTACATCACTAGTTCACCAAACAAGACGTGGATCAGCAAAAAGACTAGGTATCATTTACTAAGATACATTAGGTACATTTACATAAAAGGGATCCATGCCATTCTTTTATGCCCCTCATCAGATAACCAATTTTTTCAAAACCATCTCTTAAACAGCACTACCTCCATTCCATAATATAAGCCGTTTAGGACATGTAGTGAAAATTATAAAAGAAAAAAACTATGTACTTTATTAGTCAAAATATCAATATTACTCTCTTAAATAGAACTTATATACCACTACTTTTATTTAAGAGAGTAATATTGATATTGATTAAAAATCCCTTTTACCTCCTTAATTTTTGCTACATGTCCTAAACGAATTATGGAATGGAGAGAGTAATATTATCCATAGAAAAATTTAAAAGAAAAAACAAATGTATGCTCTTTATTTTAGATTTAGCTAAAATGCTCTTATCTAGGTCCAAGAAATCAGCCTTTTCTTTTTTATGATTTCCTACAAAAAAGATGAGAGCTTATAAAAATGCAAACTTTCAATTTTTGTTCTCCATAAATTATCATCATAGTCAAAACCAAATAACCCTTCCATATTAGGGTTTCATCTCTCTCTCTCTCTCTCTTCAATTATTAACCAAATTATACCATAATTCATTGGATTTCGAAAAATTAATTGAAACAGCTACACTCATGACCGCCGGCATTCTTAATTTATAGAAACTTGAAAGCTGAATTGTAAGTGCAAATTTTATCGATTTACAAGAAAAGATAGCTGAAGAGAGGACTTACAGGAGATAATCGGAATGGAGGTGAAATCAGAAGAATTTGAAATGAGAACAAAATGAAGAATCTTCTGATCTTCTTCTTCTTATGGGTTTTTCCTGTTCTCTGAGTCGGCACCGAACGAAGGATCTTACCAGAGATGGAGAGAGTTAACTCGGGCGCGTTGAGGTTTTACATTTTCTTTTGTTATTATTAGAGGGTGAAAAGTCGTCCTTGAAAAATAAAAGGTTGAATGGTCTGCTTGGAAAAAATTCCCTATGTGACGGTCTTTGTGGGTACATGTGAGATATGAAGACCTGCGGGACTTACCCTACAGGTAGATCCTGTCTCAAATTATGTGAGAAGAATGTGGGGCCGTATCCATAAGGTTCGCCCCATGCCAGACCTACCCGTCTGCTTGGGTAAGATGTGCGACTGACTAAAAAGATGATTAGTAATATTAATTTTTTAGTGAAATAAACAAGAAATATTTGATTATTTTAAATATAATAAGTTTTGTATTTATTGAGTTAATAAATATTAAATATTTTTAAAATTAATGTATTCATAGATATATTCTTAAAAGCTGAAAAAGAATATATGTTTTGAAAGAAACCAAAAAAGAAAAAATAAAAAACTTATTCATATATAAAATTACTTAGTAAAAAAATATGAAATATGAAATTTGAATTACTATCCAAATGCACTAGTGAGTTAAGTCGGGGGAGAGGAAGGGAACGACACACGACCTCTAAGCCATTACCCAAAATATTCCAACAAATATATTTATATTTTTAGATAATTTAATATGTTTGAGCTCTTTTATTTCTCTCTATAATAATGGTAATATTAGAAAAACAACTTTAAAAATTAAATTGACATATATTTGAGAAAGGGAGGAAGATGTAAAAACCTCAATTAAAAAATTGAGGGGAGTAGTAGTTAAATAAAAAAAATATTAAAAAGTTAAAAAATGACATATTTAAAAAATAGATGAAAATGCTTAAAATACCACAATTAAAATACGGAGGGATTAGTAGCTAAATGGAACTCTAATATAATATTTTAAAAAGTATTTGAAGTATGTGCCAGTATTTGAAGTAATTAAAATTTGAAAATATTGGTAGATTCTGGTAAAGGTAGGTTATCCTAAGCTAAGCTTGGTAGACTGAAACATTCGGTCCCCACGAAACCAGTCCCGGCTCCTATGCGAAATATGGATTGTTCCGCACGTGTGGAACAATCACAACCGTCGGATAGAATTTTAAACGGTCCAGATTTGAAGAGAGAAAAGTTGCGGCTGGACTTAAAATATTAAAAAAAATCTTTCTTCAGATCTATACCGTTAAAAAATCTCATCCGACGACTGGTAACTTGTCTCGCACGTGCGGAACAAAAAGCTGTCCCGCATAGGAGCCAAGAGCCCACGAAACTGGGTCTACCATCGCCACTATAGGCATGGTCCAATTACTACAATGACAGTCTTGGTAGGTGGCTAAGACTTAGCCAATTGATTGGCTAAAAACCCAAATTGGAGAGTTGAAATGTCTAATATATCCTTCTATCAATATATGGATATATTTATTTTATTTTTAAAAAAAACTAGTCTTCTCCTATCTATCCATCTTGCCTACCTGACACCCTATACCCCTATATCCTACACCCCCTATACCCTACACTCTTTCTTTTTTTTATTACTAAATCCCTATACCCTACACTCAAATCATCACCAAAGCTTCTTTTCCATTCAACAGTTCAGGTGCTCATCCAAATTCAAAATGTCCCTAAACAAAAAAACAACAAACAACTTCCACAAAACTTATCCAAATTCGAGATGTTCCATAAAAAAAAAAAAAATAAAAAAAAAAAGTCGGCTAAAGAACAAAAAAATTAACAAGATCGATAGGGTCTGCGCTACAGAAGGTAGTGATGAAAGATTTGGTTGTTGTTGATAATCCGTGTCCTTGTGCTTGATTAATTCTTGAAATAAAATGAAAAACTAGGATTTGGATTTTTCTATGGTTTGATTATAGTTATAAACTTTTGAATATGTTCCTTGATTTGATTTGTTCTTAGGTTTAGGGTTGGGGATGATAAAGATGGATGGAGGAGTGGTGGAGGTAGGGGCGGCGTTCTGTGTGGGGATGGAATGATGAAGATAGACGGAGTGGTAGGGGCAGTGTGGGGGTGGGGATGGGATGGAGTGGTGGTGGGAGTCGAGTGGGGATGGAGTGATGAAGAACAAATACCCAGTGATAAGACGATCGACATTAATACTTATTAGATTGTTAAAGTAAACATGTAAGGTTCATTATATTTTCTATATAAGGCGATCACTTATTAGTACTATAAATTTGTTAAAGTAAACATGTAAAGTTCGTTATACTTCTATATAAGGCGATCACTTGATAATACTATGAAATTGTTAAAGTAAACATGTAAGGTTCTACATATTTCTATATAAGGCGATCACTTATTAGTGTTGGAGTACATTTAATCTAAGGTGCGCCAATTCGATTGGGCCGGGCCGGGATTGGATTGGGCCCTTAATCGGGTTGGGCCGACCAATATGATTGGGCCAACCAACCCATTTGGATCGACCTTATGGCTGGAAAATTGGACACATATTTTCAGCTCATATTTCTTATCTAGAGGTTGAAGTGGTGGAGAAAGTGGAGGAGTGGTTTTCTCCATGATCTCCCACTTTCCCCTTTATCTCTCCCCACTCTCTCTTGATAGACTAAGGGAAAATACTGATTTTCCTAATTATTCTAAGTCGATTTTTCTCCGACTTTTGAAGCTTAGAGAGAGAGAAAAGAGAGAACATTAGAGAGAAAAGAAAAGACTGACTTTTTCTAGACTTGTTTTCTAGCTTTGGCTAATAGAAAAGAAGTAAGAAAAAGCTGTATCTGAGTTCTTCTAAAAGGTCATACATACATACTCCATCTTGAAGAGTGTCTTCGAGGCTTTCTAAGGCGTTGGCTAGCACCAAGCGATAGAAGACCATCCCCGGAAGATCGAGTGGATCTCTGGGAGAGACGGAGCTGCGTTGGTGGCGTTCCGTTCGTGACAACATACCGCTGAAACCGTTTCAGCTATCTAGCACCGATAAAGGTATAACACTATCTCGTAGTCTTAGGTTCTTACTCGTGATAGATCCTGGTAGAGGCGGGTCACTTTATTTCCGCTGCACAATGTGATTCGACCCGGTTATTCCTCTAACAGTGGTATCAGAGCCACTCACGAGTACCCTATAGACTTAATGTGTTATAGTGTTTGCATATAGATTTTGAATCTATGTTTTGCATGCCTTAGGATTGCTAGAAATGTTGTATATTATGTATGACATATTTTTTTCATCATTTTGAATGTATGAGAATTGAGATTTTCGGTTTTGAAGTCATTTCAAAAGTTGAAAAAAATCTCATTTTCTAGCCCTCTCGATCGACCCAGGGACTCGATTCGGGTCGACCGAAAGTAAGACGAAGCTACCGATATTTGGTTCGGATCAACCGAGTTGATCTTCGATCGATCCGAGTTGGTCTTCGATCGACCGAAGTTCTGTTTGGTCAGCAGACCCGGTCGACCGAACCCGAGCGAGCATTTGAAATGTTCATTTCATTTGTTTGCTCGTTTTTCCATAAAGTGTTATGTTAATTGAGCATGATGCATAGTAGTCGCCTTTACCTTGTTGGTTTATTTTATAATACGATCTGCGTATCGTGCCTATTTTTTCTATCAAAAGTTGTAATTTTTTCTTCTCATTAAATCCCCTCGAATGTAACTCGAGGGTTTCCTTAGAATTATGTAATATTCTAGATTAGGAGAAGGAGCAGTTTGTGATGAAGATTTGGAAGCAACCACACGAAGGTCAAGACGGTGTAGAATAGAGTATTTTCTTTTCACACCCTTAGGTCGACTTCACGGTTTTTCCATTGGCTTGGAAAAACCGAATAGGATATGAGCGATTACTATTGCATTTTACTTTTATGTATTGGATGCATATGTATATAAGCATAAAGCTGTTTTATTTATACTTTTACGGTGAGATTGTTAAAAAACAAAACCCCTCAATTAAATATTAATTAGTGCCTTCCTTAGTTTGGCCCTCGTCGAGGCCTAGATCGACATTAGTATGGGACATGCCAAAGTCGTGCATACGTGTCTATCCCAGGGTGAGGCGCGAAGGATAAGTTGTGATATCCGCTGGCTAAAACTTAGGGTCTGGTTAACTGGATTATCTCGATAAATGGATTGAGGATCTAGAGGCAAAAGAGTTGAGAAAAAGTGTATAATGATACGCTTGAATAAATGTTATTCACTCAACTAACCAAGAATTACATAATTTGATGTAATTGGCAAAGCGTTGCCTACCTAAATAACTAAATTTTGGGCGATCGGCCAAAGTCGACTCGAGCGAGGTGAAATATGGATCTTGGCCCGCTAGAAAGTTAACGAACTTTCCGAGTTGATAATGAGGGTTATTCACTCGAAGAAAATAGTGGGAGAAATCATTAAAAAGATAAAGACCTAATAATGATTTTTTACGGTACTTACTTTGCATATGTATTTTGTAGTAGAAAAATGGCAAATTCAAACCAAACACTATCATCTGCATTACGTCCCTTGAGAAGGACAAATTAGAGGAGTTAACTTCCTCGATTTGGTTCGAGAACTTAAGAATCGTTCTCAAGCATGAAAGAAAGTTGTATGTCCTAGAAACGACTATTCTGCTACACTGAGAGGCTCGCGCTTGGCGGCTGATAGAAGTGCTTATCGAAAGCATGTTAGTGATGCTTTAGATGTGTCTAGCCTCATGCTTGTCACCATGAACTACGAGCTTCGAAGCAACATGAGGACATGGGGGGGCTTATGAGGTGTAGCGAGGGCAAGCAAACCACTTTCAACAATGCCTCTGAAACCTAAGGGTGGTGTAGCCAATGACTCTATCTGTCATCACTTTGTGGTGAGAAGGGTCATCTGGAAAAGGAATTGCAAAAAGCTATCTTGCGGGGAAAAAGGTTGGAAAATGAGAAAGCAAATGTTGTTTCGGGCTCAGGTATTTATGTTGTAGATATTAATATGATTGATATCAATTTAAATACAACTACTTCTTGGGTACTTTGATACTGGGATGTGGTTCTCACATTTGTACTAATGTGCAGGGGAATGCAAAGGAGTAGAGAGTTGGCAAAGGGTGAAGTGGAACTACGAGTTGGCAGCTGAGCACGTGTTGCGATCCCTAGCTGTAGGGACTTGTAATTTTACTTTGCCTTGAGGGGCTTGTTTTGGGTTTAGAAAAGCTGTTTCTATGTACCTAGTTTAATTAAGAATATTATTTCAGTTTCTTGTTTGGACAAGAAAGGTTTTGAATTTCGATCAAAAACCAACGATTGTCGTTATTTACGGATAATATGTTTTATGCAAGCGCTTTCTTTGATTAATGGTCTATATATTTTAGACCTTGATATGCCAATTTTAAATATAAATACCAAAAGGATTAAGACTAATGATTCTAATCAGACATCTGCTCTGGCATTGTCGCTTAGGCCATATAAAGCGAAGACCGCGTATCAAACTCCATAAAGATGGGTTATTGGAATCATTTGACTTCATGTCTTATGATCGATGTGAATCTTGTTTGTTGGGTAAGATGACAACATCACCTTTCACTAAGCTAGGTGAGAGAGCCGATGCTTTATTAGGACTAATACATAGTTATGTATGTGGCCCTTTTAATATACATGCAAGGGGTGGTTACCTCTACTTCATTACCTTTACTGATGACTTCAGTAGGTATGGATATGTGTTCTTGATGAAACACAAATCCGAAGCATTTGCTAAGTTTAAAGAGTTTAAACTAGAAGTAGAGAATCAACTTGGCAAGAGTATTAAAATTCTTCGATCTGATCGAGGAGGAGAATACTTGAGTCAAGAATTCTGTGACTATCTAAAAGATTGTGTAATCGTTTCACAACTTTCTCCTCCGGGCTACTCCACGATGGAATGGTGTATACGAAAGGAGGAGCAGAACCTTATTAGATATGGTTCGTTCTATGATGAGTCGCACGAGCTCGCCCGATTCCTTTTGGGGGTCTTGCACTAGAGGCAATGGGCTTTAACACTTAACAGCGTTCCATCTAAATCGATTGCAAAGGCGCCATACGAGTTATGGGTAGGGAAGCGTCCCGGTTTGTCTTTCCTCAAGATTTGGGAGTCTGTGAAGCTTTTGTAAAGCAGCTCGACTTCGATAAGGTGGCTCCAAAATCTGAAAAGTGCATATTTGTAGGTTATCTAAGGAAACTAAAGGATACTACTTTTATATCCCTAACGAGAACAAAGTGTTTGTTACTCGCACGTGAGTCTTTCTAGAAAAAGAATTTGTTTCTAGAAACACGAATGGGAGTAGTGTAGAACTTTACGAAGTTCCGAGACTCTCAAACTAGCACTAATGATGAGATGGAAATTGAACGAGACTCCACAAGTTGTTGTGCGGCGAGTGCCACAAAGCAGATTGTGCATCCAGCGCTGATTCAGAAACACAAAATTGCGTAGAGTGCAGTAGAGTTCAGTCGTCCACCTCCCAGGAAAAAATTTGGATTTTTCATAACGAACATGGTGATGTTATGTTTGTGGATCATGATGAACCTTGACCTACAAACAGGCAATTAATAGCCGGGATTCGAGAAATGGCTTGAGGCCATGAGATGCGAAATGGACTCCATGTACACAAACCAAGTCACGGATCTTGGTTGATCCACTGAAGGGGTAACTCCCATAGGGGTGCAAATGGGTTTTTAAGATTAAAAGCCCGAGCATGGAAGGAAAGTACAAGCGTATGAGGGCGACGGGTCGCGAAAGGTTTCAAACAAATTCATGGTATTGACTATGGCGAGACCTTTTCCCCTGTAGTTATGTTCAAGTCCATTCGGATTTTGCTTGCTATTACGAGCTTACTATGACTATGAAATCGGCAAAATGGATGTCAAAACCGCTTTCCTTAATGGAAAACTTGAAGAGGATGTGTATATGACACGGCTGAAGGTTTTGTCACTCCGGAGAATGCTTTGGGAAAAGTATGTAAGCTTGAGAGATCCATTTATGGACTCAAGCAAGCTTCTCGAAAGTCTGGAACATCCGTTTTAATGATGTCGTCCAGTGAGTTTGGCTTCATTAGAAATGAGGATGAGCCTTGTGTTTACAAGAAGGTTAGTGGGAGCTCAATCGTATTCTCGGTTTTGTATGTAGATGACATACTACTCATTGGAAACGACATACCAAACCAACCTTAAAGTCTGTCAGAGGCTTGGTTGAGTACGTGTTTCTCTATGAAAGACTTAGGCGATGCCGGCTATATTACAGGGAGTCAAGATCTATAGAGATAGATCCAGGGAGACTCGTTGGCCTAAGTCGGAGTACATATATATACAAAGTGCTAAAAGCGGTTTAGCATGCAAGAGTCTAAGAAGGGTCTTTGTCCTATGGCACATTGTAATGCTGTTACGTCGAACAAACGAGTGTTCTAAAAGCGTTTGACGAATTAGAAACGCATGAAAGAGATCCACTTATGCTTACGCCATAGGATCCATCATGTATGCCATGGTATGTACTCGCCCTGAGATGTCTCGTATTCCTTAAGCACTTACGGCGAGATACCGGTCCCAATTACGGTGAACGTCACTGGATCTCGATCAAGAATATCCTCAAGTACTTACGAAGGACTAAGGATACATTCTTGATTTATAGAGAGGCGGATGAGCTCGTTGTAAGTGGTTACACCGATGCTGGTTTCAAACCAGCGAGAGATGATTTCCGATTGCAATCGGGAAATGTGTTTAACTTGAATGGAGGTGATGTGGTAGGCGCGGTTAAAAGCAATCAACCATCGCAGATTCTACGATAGAGGTCGAGTACATAGCGACTTGTGAAGCGGCTAAGGGAAGCCGATTTGGATCGGGAAATTTATTTCGACCTCGATGTGGTTCCTAGTATTGCGAACCCGATAGACCTCTATTGTGACAACAATGGGGCTATTTCACAATCTAGGGAACCTAGATCTCACCGAAGGTCCAAACATGTACTACGGCGTTTTCACCTAATCCGCGAGATTATAGAGAGGTGATGTGCATATATGTAGAGTAGATTCGGCGAGACAATGTTGCCGATCCATTGACGAAGCCAGCTGTCGCGGCAGCGAGCATGATCGTCACACTAGCTCCATAGGGTATCCGATATCCGGAGGGCTGATCTTTAGAGACAAGTCATTAGTATGCCCTAAAGACCATTTATTGTAATTTGGGTCTTTAGTGCAAGTGGGAAGATTATTGTAATTGTACAGTATTTATGTAATTTTCATTTTGATGAATAAAAAGGCATTAATTCGAGTATTATTCATTATGTTTCTGCGTTCTTAACAACATAAATAAATAATATGTCCTTAGAATAGTATTCATAATTGTTATGAGATAATATTACGAAACATCCCAAGTCGAACATTATTATGGAATCTTCGAGGACAATAATAATGCGTAAGACTAGTATGTGCGATGATTGATATAAGATATCGGATCGTCACATAGGTATATATGATTAGAGAATCATTATACTTGGAGCCAGATCCCGACATGAGAAACACACCATGGGTTGTTATATAATAGTCAGCGGTGTTTCTCAAATTTTTGACTAGGTTGTATATGAGATCCTTCGACTTGAGGTCTCACAAGAGTTCTTGCATGGCTAGTGTTATGCTTTGATAATGTTAAACGCTATCCAGTAACAGGGGTGAGCAATAAAGGCATTTATTGGGTATATCACGAATCTTGTTCGGGGATGAGTGGGATGCAGAAAAGGATTTGTCCCTCCTATATAGCGAGGAGCGATATCTTGGGCCCCTTGATGGAGTCGACTAATTCATGGCCATGAACAAATGAATCGAGTATATGATATTGTTGTCATTTGATTAGTCTACTCGCGAATCAAGAAACTAAAAGATTGGACAATACAAGTGTGACTTTTCCATGACTTGTGTTCAATCTAGATATCAGAGACAAAAGGATTTAACTACAAATGTCAAATGTTGTGAATATGATAAATCACCGAGATATTTATGAATTGGGGGGTAATGATGCGTTGCTAGATACCTCTCATTACACGTGACATATGATGTCACGGCCAACATCATAGATACCTCTTGGAGTCGCACTCATAGATCAAGCTGGATTGGGCTTGTTGGAGTACATTTAATCTAAGGTGCGCCAATTCGATTGGGGCAGGGCCGGGATTGGATTGGGCCGCTTCAGTCGAGTTGAGGGCCAACCAACCCATTTGGACCCGACCTTATGGCTGGAAAATTGGACACATATTTTCGACTCATATTTCTTATCTAGAGGTTGAAGTGGTGGAGAAAGTGGAGGAGTGGTTTTCTCCATGATCTCCCACTTTCCCCTTTATCTCTCCCCACTCTCTCTTGATAGACTAAAGGAAAATACTGATTTTCCTAATTATTCTAAGTCAGATTTTTCTCCAGCTTTTGAAGCTTAGAGAAAAGAGAAAAGAGAGAACATTAGAGAGAAAAGAAAAGACAGCTTTTTCTAGACTTGTTTTCTAGCTTTGGCTAATAGAAAAGAAGTAAGAATAACTGTATCTGGTTCTTCTAAAAGGTCATACATACATACATACTCCATCTTGAAGAGTGTCTTCAAGGCTTCTACAAGGCGTTGGCTAGCACCAAGCAGTAGAAGACCATCCCCGGAAGATCGAGTGGATACTGGGAGAGACGGAGCCTGTGTTGGTGGCGTTCCGTTCGTGACAACATACCGCTGAAACCGTTTCAACTATCCTAGCACCGATAAAGGTATAACACTATCTCGTAGTCTTAGGTTCTTACTCGTGATAGATCCTGGTAGAGGCGGGTCACTTTATTTCCGCTGCACAATGTGATTCGACCCGGTTATTCCTCTCACAATTAGTACTATAAATTTGTTAAAGTAAACATGTAAAGTTCGTTATACTTCCTTATAAGGCGATCATTTGCTAATACTATGAATTTGTTAAAGTAAACATGTAAGGTTCATTATATTTCTATATAAGGCGATCACTTATTAATACTATAAATTTGTTAAAGTAAACATGTAAAGTTCGTTATACTTCTATATAAAGCGATCACTTGCTAATACTATGAAACTGTTAAAGTAAACATGTAAGGTTCATTATATTTCCATATAAGGCGATCATTTGCTAATGCTATGAAATTGTTAAAGTAAACATGTAAGGTTCATTATATTTCTATATAAGGCGATCACTTGCTAATACTATGAAATTGTTAAAGTTAACATGTAAGATTCATTATTCTACTATGAAATTGTTAAAGTAAATCAATTAAAGTTCATTATACTACTATATACGTCAATCACTTATTAATAAACTTCCAAGGTTATGTATATTTAATTATATGATGATCACTATGAATATGTTATTAATTAGGGGTCTAATTATAATTTAAAAAAAGTTAATTTCATGATTTTTGGGTCAAATTGTGAATTTATAAGATTTAATTAGAAGCTTGTGGGTTAATATGTGAAATAAAAATATACAATGAGGGTTTAATTTTTAAAATTTTATAACATTTTTTTTTTTGCTAAGTAACATTAGAAATATGTATAACATTAGAAACCTAAAAGTAATATAATATTTATAACATTAGAAACCTAAAAGTAATATAATATTTTTTATAGGGATTTAGGGTATATAAATATGTATAATATGTGGACTTAGGGTATATAAATATGCCACAAATATTTTTGGCCACGTCAGTGATCCGGTCACCGTGCGAAATAAATTTTGACCGTCGGATCAAGAATCTGACGACTGAGATCATTTAGGATTGTGGATTTTTTTAATTATCTCACACAAATAATTTTATCCGTTAAATTTTTAATCTGACGGCCACCATTTATTCTGTACGGTGCAGAACAATTAAGGTTCCACACCGTAACTGAAGTCCCCCTTAATTGCTCCTGACATGCCTCAGAAGGAGGGTAAACTTTTTGGCCGTTTTTTTTTGACTTTTGGAGGTTTTTTGTTTTTTTTTCCATTTTTTTTAAAAAGTACTCAAGGGGCATTTTTGTCCCATTGACCAATTTTGACCCAATTTAGTCAATTTTTATCCAATTAGGCTTAGCAAAGATCATTTTCCTTACTACAATACCAGAAAAATGTACCTTATTCTGGTGGTTTGGGAAACAAACGTGGCATGTTTATATGTTTGTTTGTTTTTTGCTAAATAAGTAGATTAGCTATTATTAATAAAATAAAAACAAACTATTACAATTAGGGATAATCCTATCAAATAAAGAAAAGTTGTATAAAAGGCAACAAATAAAATATCTCATAACCCGAACGATTGTTAAGAGACAAAAATACTAATAATAATAAATAAGACAAATACATAATTTTCTTTCTCGTGGCATCTTCTTCACCATTCTTAAACCCCAAGTAAAAACTCTGTTTTAAAATCTTCTTTAGTTATCTGCAATTAAAAAGGTTATGGGTGTATCAATTGTCTTAAAAAATATTTCGGAAAAATGTAAAAAACTGATAAAAGGCTCTAATCAAAATCGGGTTGAAAGATTTCTCCAAAGAAGAGAGAAGAAAAGTCTCGATCTTTAAAAATTTGAGGCAAATTTAACCTTTGAATCTTGAATCATGAAAAAATGATTTAAAAAATATTTTGAAAAAAATATCTTATAATTTGCAGTATAAAATCGAAATATAAAACCCAACAAAAACAATAAATAAAGATAATTGACAAAAAATCAATCATGCCGGAGCCAACGGCCAGATCTGGTCCAATCTGGCGGGCTGCAGTGGAAGAGGCAGATAGGCAGAGAAGAGAGAAAGGGAAGAAGAGGGAGAGAGAAAGTGGTGTATTTTTTTTTATTGTTATTATTATTCTTTTGTATTCAGACTGTAAATAATGTACTCTACAAATCTAGAAAAGTGTAATTTAATAAGATACTATTAAAAGCATAGATAATCCTATTTCGTGTGGAATAAGTGTTTTGTCTGAACGTATAAAACATTTGTCCGTTGTTAAATGAGTAAGCTTATGAAGAATGAACCACTTTCTTCAAATGAAGATATATTCTTCAAGAAGAACTGTTTATATTTTTTCCAAACAAAATTAAGTCGTAATAAATTCATTCAACGACATATAAGTATTCCGCACTTGCGGAGAAAACACCTTTTCCGCATATAATCCACAACCATCGTGGAACATAAACCATGGCATCATCAAAGTATACCAAAACCCTAGAGAAATAATGACAATATCAAACCAAGAAAACAAAAATCTTACAGATCAAACTTAC
Source organism: Vinca minor (assembly GCA_026122235.1). Lineage (NCBI taxonomy): Eukaryota > Viridiplantae > Streptophyta > Magnoliopsida > Gentianales > Apocynaceae > Vinca > Vinca minor. Next base: position 838,716 of record JAOCZM010000278.1, on the reverse strand, counting down.
AATACTCTTCACTCTTTACAATAATGGTCCATCATGAAGAAGCAGTGAAAGAACTCAAAGCTTTGATTATGGATTCATAAATCTTAATTCCTTCCAAATAGACAGTATCCTTCAGGAACTCATTGTGGTCATGAAGTAAAATGGGAATGTTCTTCATTGGTGAAAAACCAAAGGTAGGAATTCCCCTTTCTCTCATGAACCGAGCATCGGTAGTTGATGCTAAGATTTCGGGCTTTGCAAGTTTACCACCAGCTGCTGCAACAGCTTGCTCGAATACAGACCACCAAGGATTCGAATCATTAGTTGCTGTCATCAACGGTCGTCCCATGTAGTCTCTTACTTGTCCTTTTTCAGTTATCTCAACTGTCATGTTCCTACTAGCCGGAGCCCATTCCTCAACAATCCTTCTCCTCAGAGCATCCGGGTCAGCTGTAGGCGGTAGCCGCACATCAAATCCGGCTTCTGCCTCCGATGGCTGCATATTCATCACAAATCCTGTAGGAGATGGAATTCCGGCCTTCAAGAAAACAGGATTCACAGAAATAACCTCTGAATTAGCAGCCAAACCACACTTCACCATGTCAAACTGAGCATCCCTAAACTTAGTAATAACCTCAACACTCTTCATCAAGTTTTCCATAGCACCATTATCATACATCCTCGATCCATGGCCAGGCATTCCCACTGCTTTAATCACCAAATGCCATGGCGACCGGTCGGCATAAAACACCCTATACTCATCTCCTGGCGAGGCCTGACCCTCATCCAACGCAAACCCTACATTTAAACTTCTAAACTCTTCAGAATTTGCAAACTTTACCATCCCATCAAAGCCTCCAACCTCCTCATCGGGCACAAAAGAAACATGGACAGTGCGAAGTGGAGTAAAGGCTTTCTGTAATTCTAGAGACTTCATAGCTTCCAAATACTGAACGCCAATGCACTTATCATCTTGAGCCCCACGAGCGAAGATTTTCCCGTCAGAAGAATAATGAGCAGAGAAGGGAGGGTGAGTCCACTTGGAGGGCTCAGCAGGGACTGAGTCAAGGTGGGAATTGAGAAGTATGGAGGGGAGGTTGGGATCGGATCCAGGCCATGTAAAGACGAGGACGGGATTGTTGGGGACAAAGTGAAGGATTTGGTATTTCAGAGAAGGAATTGAGAGGGAGAAGTTGGTGAGAAAATTGACTGCAGAAGAATAATCCGGGTTAGGATGGGCAGTATTGATGCGGAGATACTGTTGGAAGCGTGAAATTTGCTCCATTTGTTGATCATCTTGAAGATTGGCCGTAAGGAAAGGAATATATAGCAACAGAAGTAGGAGTGGAAGAGCTGAGACCAGAGGTAGCTGAGAACTAATTCGGAATACAAAACTCATGGTCAAATTTAAAGCTATATGCAGATATTATTAACCTGCAAATCAAAGAGATATAGAGTGAGAGGAAAATGAAGTTAGATCATGCGTTGAACCAGAGAGCCTAATTACGATGCCTTAGATGATCACAGGAATGAGATATACAATTCATACAAGGCATGTGAAGAGGTGGCAATGGAAGACTAATCTCATATAGGAGTTTCATTGAACTGAAATAACTCCTCCGTAATCAAATGCTCTCACAGTCGACACAATAAACTCTGGACTCTTGTTTCCTTTATTTTTTCTGTTTCCCATTTTTTTCCCTTGTTCTGCTTGGATAAGTTGAGGATCTCAGGAAATCTTCGGGAAACTAATAACGCATTGTCATGCTTAAATCAGTTGAACCTCAGCATACTCTACAATAGACATTCATGTTCAGATTTCTGGTTAAAGCAAAAAAAATTCTCCAAAATTTTAAACAGATCCTTAAAATCCTTTACGGCTTTACCCTTCACCAAGTAAACACAGTAGGTCATCCTAGATGCAATTTATGTTCACTGCCAGCATCGCTTACGAATTGATAACTACTGTGCTCATAACATACAACAACAAAAAAGGCATGTATCCTTTACTGGAATTTCCAGAATAGGAATGGCATTACGAGTTTACATAAGAGGGATATATGCCAGTCTTTTATGCGAATTCATCCTAAAATAACCACTAATTTTCGCAAACAAAATTTATAGAGTAACATCCTCTATAAAAGGCCGTAACCAATGCACAAGGCTCCCACACCAGCAGGATATGAGGAAGGTCCAGAGGTACGCATACTTACCCTTATTATTCACAAAGAGACTGTTTCCTGGTTTGAAATCCGTGATCTAACGCATAGCAAGTAAATTCTTGACAATCGCCCCAAATTCAGCTAAAAAAACTGTTATCTATGTCGAAGAAATCAAGTTCCTTTTCTATAAAAAAAAATAAAGATGAGAACTTTAAAAATGAAAACTGTTAACTTCATGTCTCTTTATCCATAAACTCTCAGTATAATCTATATAAAAAAAAATGCTTCCTTTAGCTCCCTTTTAGTAATTAACCAAAAAAATTCCCAAACAATTGGAGCAATTCTATTCAAATATAACTCTAAATTGAAGCTAAAATTGTGCAGATTTCCAGAAAACAATTATGGAAAGTACTACAGATTCATACAAGCATGGATCATATACTAATGGGCAAGAAATGATAGTGGGGAAAACTGAGTTACAGGAGAAAATTGAACTGAAATTGAACGAGTGTTGAAATCAGAATAATATAAATCACCAAGAATCAAATGGGCCTTTCGATCTTCTTCTTCTTCACCCGTCGTTTTCTTTCTCGTTTATTCTTTATTCTGAGTAGATGGATGAGAGTGAACGAATTACTAGAGAGTAACAGAGTTGACTCGGCCGGTTTGGTGCCGGATCCGGTTAACCACAACAAGATTGGCTCTGTCACTCCCCTACCACATTTTCTGCAATAGTCTTTACTATTAGTTTAAATATTTTATTTTATTAAAATAAATAATTCAGTTTGGTTTTGAAAAAATCAAAATAATTCAGTTTGATATTCGGTTTTAAATTTTTAAAAAATGAATTATCGAAATACCGAATAGACCAATTATTATTATTAAAAAAGTATTATATTTATATGTATTATTAATATTACTTAGATTTGTCTTCAATCCATTTGTTTCAGTAACATTCGGGAAGCAGACACTTTGTGTATTTGCCAAATGTTACCGTCAATACCCGAATGATTAGGGACTTAATGAGTTATGTTATTGTTGTAAAGTTGTATTTTTATTCTTTATTTTTAATTTATTATTTTTATTTTAATTGTGCATTATAATTTTAACATTGTCTATTTTTTATTAAGTTGAACTCCACAAGAAAAAATAAAATTTCGGTACAAACCGAACCATACTAAAATAATTTCGGTATACGATTTTCATAAAATTTTGGTTCAGTTCGGTTTTCATAAAACCTTAAAAAACCAAATCGAATTCAGAAATTTTATTCCGAATACCGAATGCACAAACAATTTTCAATTCCCTCCAATTTGGAGGGCAAAAAATCCTCTGTCCCCGGTCAGTGTATGACCCCGTGTCCCCAGCCAATCACAATTCACCATGTGTATATATAATTAAAACAAATATTTATATAGTAAATTCTGATTGGTTAGGGACACGAGGGACATACACAAACGGGGACAGAGGATTTTCACCCAATTTGGGGGGTTTAATTTGTTTATGTGGGGTGGACATCTCCCTCTACACATTTATTTCACATGTTTTTTTTCCTTTTTTTCTTTTTTTTTTTATGAATAATACATCATATGCCATTAATATCCAATTTTTTAATGAATAATACCTCATATGTTATTAATATCCAAAGAGTTAATATCAAGACATTGCAAAACTCCTATGAAACTTGTACCCTGATCCAAACATAATTTATTACAATTATAACCAGTGGTCAAACGGATCGAATGTGGGTAGATATCCTACATAGTTATTACATTTAGCCCACTTGGCCAGGTTATGTGCAAAAGTATTACATTTCCTTGGTATAAAAGCTAATTCCCATTCCCCATGTTTCTTGAGATAATCTCTTCATTTCATATTTGAGACTTTGCTCTGCCAACTTTTCATTCTCTGAATACCCAAAAAAGCCTGGATAGAAAACAGAGCATCTCCTTCGATGATAAGTTTGTGGCACTGGACATCCTCACCTATCGCAAAGCAAAAGTTGGTTGCTTCTGATTCAGCCGCAAAAGGTGAGTGTTCCATGGATTTGTTGGTCCAAGCCCCTAGAGTTTTCCCCTCATCATTTGTCAAAATACATGCATAGTAAGAAGTGCCATCACTTTCCCAGTTTGCATCAAAATTAAATTTACAAAACCCTTTAGTGGATAAACACCAAATAGATTTACAAATTTTAACAGAGAGTTTTTTCCTTTGAACTACCGTATTCCAGTAAGTCGCTGATTTGGTTTCAATCAGCTTTGTGATTTCCATCCAGTCCGGGATTAGTTTGTCGTGCATTAGTATGTTCATCATCATCCATATTGTTTCCATCATCACAACTCCAAAGTTAAGGAATTCTTCATTTTTATCATGAGAAAGCCATCGTTTAGATTTAGTAAGTAATCTGAAACCCACTCATAAATGGAGCAATTCATAAAAGGTTCAATTTTAAATTGCCATGAAGATTGAAACCAGATAAATTTAGAAATATGACATTTTAAAAAGAGATGCTCAATAGTTTCAATATTAGAATTACAAAAAATGCAAAAATCTTCTCTTTTAAAAATTGGCTGGAGTATTTTGTTTATAGGCAGAATGTTATTGAGACATTTCTAGATGAGCTATTTGTGCCTGCCATGAAGACAACTTTTTTCATAATTTATTTCAAACTTGATTATGAGAATTATTATTTTTTATGAAGAAGAACTTAATTATAAATGAAATCAGAGTTACATACAGGAATAATATTATCTGACAAGCCAGATGTCTCTGTATGACACAAAATATTGGGAGGGAATGGAATTAAGAAGAACTAGTCCATTCATGTGACTATCTTTCCCCCAACCAGCCAAGTTATGGGCAACCATGTTGAGACTCTTGGTAATATGGAGTAATTTGCTTCTATTAAGAGACTTGAAATTCCTTATACATTGATCAGTTATAACCTTTCCTTGCCACTCCTCAGCTTCTTTATCTCCCCTTAAGGATTATGAGAATTATGATTTGCAAATTTAAGCCTGTTAAGAAAAAGGTAAGACGATTTAACAGTGCAGTGCCCTGTAAAAGAGGGAGCCCAAACTAGTTGGTCAAGTTCCTCATGAAGAGGTAATTTAATTTTTAAAATTTCAACATAAATGTTGTTTGGAAAAATGTTGTGGATTAAGTGAGCTACCAATTATGAAGATCATTATCAATAAGGCCATAAACTAAAATCGGGCATTAGAAGAAAACATATCAATAGGGGTTTAAAAGAGGGTAGTCCAAGAATTCATGGATCAGTCTAAATATTTGTACCAACCCCATTACCCACTTGAAAACAGAGACCGTCTTTAAAAATAAAAAAAAATAAAAAAATCCTTCCCATAACCCTTTCCAAATCCAAGAGGCACCAGCAGGTGAAATATTCAAATTAAGTAAGGTTTTGCTTCTTAGGTATTTAGATTTGATTAATTTAACCCAAGTTTTGGAAATATTATTATGGATTTGCCAGTTAATTTTGTCAATGAGAGATTTATTAAAATCCAAAAATTTCCTAAAGTCCAATCCCCCACATCTTGTGGTTTACAAATAGAATTTCAAGTTTTTAGGTACATGTAAAGCATATTAACGAGCCGACTCGATTATTAAAAATATATTATTTTTATTATAACTAAAAATAACTTGGAGGTTAAGTGATTCAATCACCTGACCTGATAATAATGTCATACTCTAACCATTGTGTAACAAATTCTCCAAGATGTTAATATCTTTATTTCTATTGTATTTCATATATGAAACTGAATTATAACATTAGTTTCGCCCAATTTCAGTTTTAGGGTACCGTATTATTACTATCAGCACCCATTTTTTCTCTCATTTTCTCGCAGTCCGGCTCCTATGCGGAATAGGAAAAATTCTGCACTGTGCGGAACAATATAGATATTAGGATTATAGATTTTAATGGTTTAGATTTGGAGAGAGAAAAGTTACGGTTGGACTTAAAAAATAAAAAAATAAAAAATTTTCTCTCTCCAAATCTAAACTCTTAAAATCTATAATCCGAATATCTATATTGTTTCGCACAGTGCGAAACTTTTCTTATTCCGCATAAAAGCCGGAGTGATTCTCTCGTCTCTATCACTATCAGTAGCCAGAAATCATAATTGAAAATATTTAACTCGATTGGACTCGTTTGCAGCTCCAACGGTCACCTCTCAAACCCCGCATTGTAGGATTCTTTCTTAAATCTGTCTGCCATACCATAATTAGTCCATAACCAAGAATGTGGAAATGCAAACAAAATTACGAGCTCTGGACCCTGTCATTAGGTCTGTCATCAATGGACTTAAGAGTCCAGATTCATATTCAAATTCAGACTCATAAGATTCAATTTGAGTCTAGATATACTTTTATATGCTTAGATTTAAATTGTGTTTGGACTGGGTAGGATCCAAGCCAAGTATGAGACCCAAGAGTTGTGAGTCTAAATTATAATTGTATAGATCCAATAGATCGAAAGACTCATATACCCAATTAAGATTATTCTTTTATTTTGTTTTATATGAACAAAAGGAAATGATCCAAATATTAATGAACGGTGAATATTATTTTTCACAAAATATATCGCTAATAATCGTTATTTAATTTATTTAAAAAAATATTCACGTTTCGATCGATAAAATTGAGTACCAATAAAATTATAAGTAAAATTAGTAATGCGGATCCAAATTAGCTCCAAGACTCAATGTGGTTGAATCCGAACTCTAGTTGAAAAGATCTAAATTCAATCCAATAGAAATCCAACTTGAGTCCCAAGTTAGTGGACCCAAATTTGGACTCAATATTTTATACTCAATTGACAGACGTACATGTCACAATAGATATGTTCGGTTCTACTAGTACTCTTGCTCATTACTCCCTCCATTATTTAATATAAGACTTTCATTACATGTTCGAAAATTAAAATGACACTCGTATTGCGAGTCCTTTGTTTTGGGCTCAATTATTTAAGACAGGAACTTGACAGAGTTCGATGTTAGAAAACGTTTTGAAACTCGCTAATGTGAGATTATTTGTGAAAAAGAATATAAATCTCACATCTGAAATTTTATATTTATTATGTCATAGAACATTATCCAACTTCTTCGTCAGTTTTTTTCTCGTGCACACATGTTTTAGTGAATCCAAAACTGTTAAGGGAACGAAATGGAATAGTCATTAAACCCAATGATCATTGGATCCAACACTTAATTAATTTGGTAAAGAATGCTTCACTAACTAAATAAATTATTGCTGCTACAATACTGACTCAGTTGATTACATGTTAATAATTGAAACAGAATAAATGTCATCTAAGATTTTATACAAACATGCACAAAGAAACAGCTTGAACTCAAGGTTTTCTACCAATCTACACTTCATGTTTCTATGGAGTTCCCTTAACAGAATCTAATTTTACTAATTCTGGGGAAAATTACCTTATAAATCCGCCTTTTTTGGCATAACATAAAATATATGTAATATACGTTTAAAAAAATACAACATTTTGAACCTCCTATGTGATGGATCTGCATTGCAATAGTTTTCAGCAAATAGAACTACCAAAGTACAATAAAGCTAAATCATCAAATAGCCACAAGTCAAGTAACATGCTGACCAAAGGGGGGGAAAATGATGCTCTTTTAGAACATACTAAAACTTCATAACCGCTAACGCCTACATCAAATGATCATTCGCAATTTCATCATGGAAACCAAATTCGAAAAACAAGTGAATCAATGACCACACTACTCATCAACTTGACATGATAAGATGAACCCCCCCAGGAAACAAACAACAATCATCAACCTTAAAGCAATGTGTAATTTCTGAATTTTGGGGAGGGAGAGGGGATTATTGTAAGGGAGAAATGTACTGCAGTGTCTCTATCTGCAGCACAACTACTGCTATGTCCAGTAATAATTGATCACTTCTTGTGCAGCATACTTATATACAAGAAGGCAATGTATACAGAACTACAAATACACTTTCTTAACTTAGCCGAACTTCCATCACTTGGTCAAGCAATTCAGTCTAGTGCTAACCTCTGATAACATTACAAGCAACAGAAGATCAGAAATGAAAAGAAAAAAAAACCACCAGTTTTGATCTTTTATGAAATGAATGCACTGAGGAGAAGGCTTATAGATACTCGCTTTAAACGTTAGCTAAACATTGCAACACTGGAGCGCCTATTGGATGTATTCGAAAAAAATATATTTAAATGAATTGCAAAATAAACATTTAACATTCCTGTGGAAACCAATCAAAACATACTGCGAAAAGGAGAAGAAAAAAATCTAGTAAGGGAAATGAATTTATACCCACCAAAGAATGATGGTAGTATATGACCGCAATCGTGTTTTAACATGTTGAATAGATTCTAAATTCTCTAAGTGACTGAAAGTAACAGACAGGAAACTGAAGTTAACTATGAAAGAAGAAAATAAAGGACAGAGAGAAAATGAAAAGACACAGAAGTGAATGCAAAAACTCTACTTAATGAAGGCACAGCGGTACATGGGGCTTTATACCTTGATCTTCCAAGGCACCAATAACAAAAGATCCTTCCTTTAGCTGTTCTATATTGATACATTAGCTTCCTTCCCTGACCCCTTTGAGTATACAAGTTAAATCGCAGGCGGCAATCCTTGATGAATCTCAAAATTTGAAAGCCTTGAATTTTACAGCTATTTACATTGCAGAAGAACCATGTCTTTAATAACATGGGTACCCAGCAGACCAGTTGAATATAATCATTCAACTTTGTCATCATTTACTTTAAAATTTTACCATCTACCCTCTTCGATTTTCACTATTAACTTCAAATCCCAAGTACCTACGCCTTCTTGATCCAGAGCTAAATACAGATGAAAATGAGCTACTCCTGCGAGTTATCCTAGAATCTGAACTCGAACTTGAACCTGATGACCGGCCAAAACATGAGAACAAGCCCTGTAAAATCCTCCTCAAACCCCCACTCTGACGAGACACACCTCCCCTTGAACCCCATGAAACCCTCCTTGGAACGCCATTGTTGTTGAACCCACCATCCATCTCGGTATAAACCACAGGAAGCTCCCTCTCCCCATTTCTCCTCCCACCTGAAAACCTTCCCACTGCAAACCCACCGCCTGGCAACCGCCATATTGTTAGACCCACAGTTTCATCATCATTCCCTACACCATTCTGCTCATTGGATCCTCCTCTATTAGAATCTCCTGTCTCATGAGTGTCTGTAGGCAGCTCATGTCTACAAACAGGGCAAGAATTACGCAAGGAAAGCCAGGGAAGAATACATTCCGAATGATACAAGTGTTTACAGGGCATTTCCCTACCTTCAGCACCCAATTCAAAGGCCTCTTTACAAACAGCACAGTGTGATTCAGTTGCTATATGACCCTCATCTGTTATCACTATAGGCATTGATTCAATCGCAGCTTTTGAGGCAGGCGGATTATCAATTCTTCCAATACCATTAACTTCAATTTGAGCCAATTGATCTAATAGCCTATCAAATCCTGATCCAAGCAAAAACTCCGACATACTAGCCGGTAAGGGTCTCAGACCCGAACCAGCTCCATCATCGTAATACAACTCAAATCCACCTCCACCACCCCCCGCCCCCGCCCCCTCCACCATCGGCCTGTCCACGAAGGACTATAACCGGATTAAAAGGTGACCGGTCACCACCGTTCCTCCTATTCCTACGCATCAAGGCCGGGCTCGACCCAGACCCGGACCCAGAACTAGGACCCTGATTCGAATTAGAATCAGAATTCCGCATCATGTACATAGCTGCAGCTGGAAAACGACGTCGCCGTGACTCAGTGAGTGAAGATCGATTCGGAGTCTCTATTTCTTCAACAAATCCCAAATTACAATCGGGACACGTCACCGAATCTTGGTTCCATGCCCTAACAAAATGATTGCATCTGTAACACCAATATGATGAAGACATCGACATCTGCAAAATGACCTAAGAAAAAATCGACTTTTTTTTCCTCAACACTAAAAAACCAGATCTGGTACAAATCGACAAAAAATCGAACAAACCCCTATCTAATAATCGAATTACAGATTTAAAATCAAAGGATAAAATGAATTAAATTGGAAAAATTTTAATTGGTAAAAATTAATCAATACAAAAATACATATACACAATTATTATAGTTATGGAGTAGGAACATAATAAATTTAGGGTTACCCGGGAGTGGAATATTCCGGCGACGATAATGAGTTGGTTCGTCGGAGAGGGGTAGGGGGTGAAAGGGAGTATTTGGAGTGGGAGAAAAGTAGAAATGGGATATTATAAGAGAGGGGAGAGGTGAAGCAGAAAAAGGGTATGAATGGAAATACGCGTTAGTGAGAGAGGACTGGGATATTTTAGCGTGTGATCAACGCCTTTGAATGGAACACACGTGGCGTTAACGGTGTTTAGTAGAGCGTTAACTTTTTATTTAACTAAATTTTAGTTTTAAGTGGGATATGATTAGAAATTTATAATGGAACCTTTGTGAGCCGAGGCCTTAGCTGGTAGTAGAGCTGTGGGCATATGCCTGTAAGATTAATGGACGGGTATGATGTTATGAATTTCATACGGATATTAATGGGTATACCCGTACGGGTAATGGGTTATGTGAGTATGTGCAGGTTGCAACCGCGCACAGTGACGGATCCCAGTGAATTTTTTTTTTTAATTATATATGATATATTTTACTCCATTTAGATAATAAATGTATAAATGATCCCAGTAAATTGTTGTGTATATCAAATGATCCCAGTGAATTATATTTCTGGATCCGTCACTGACCGGGCATGCCCGCTTTGTTTTGTGTTTTTATTAATTTTGGATAGGGATTAATAAGGCTCCTCAGTCTTCTCCAAATTGAACAAGAATCCTATGTGGAGCTATCTTCTTACACGCGTTCTTAACAAATATATGAGTCATCTTCTTCGTAGAAATGTACATTCTCAAATATGTGTAAGCAATTGAATTCACATATTCATCTCTGAAATAACTAAGTTATGTTCTAACTTATCATTTATCATTTACCATTTATAATGTTTTAACTTATTAAGGTGTGTGTTTTATATGTGAAGATGATGAGGAATCAACATTATCTAAAATGGATTCAAATAATACTTCTAGTGTTCATGATGTAGATCAATAGATGGAGGATATTAAAAAAACAATAACTATTTTTTGTTGCTTTGACTTCAGCAGTATGTTTGTTAATTTTGGACAGTTGATCTTGAATTATCTTTGAAATTGTGGAATTTGATTTGATTGTTCTTGAACTATTTTGGATTTTTATTTCCCCTATTAGGACTGTAAAATGTAAGTGAATGAGAAAAAAATTGCATTTTGTTGATTTTTTGGATTTGATATATTTTTTTCAAACAAAAAAGAAATTAATAATAATGATCGCGGGCATCCCTTTTGATGGCCCGTTAAAAAAGATGGCATGCCCGTCCATCCTCACTTAAGGCATGCTTATGACGGGGCGGGGCGGGTTGGAATACCCGTTTTGATAATAGTAGTTGGTAGTCTGGTAGTATTGAGGTTGTTTTGTAGTAGTCCGGTCCGGTGCGAAATAAGTTTTTTTCCATTGTGTGGAACATATGTTAGTCGAATTAAAATTTTGCCGGTTTGGAGTATCACTTAACAAACAAATGCTTGAACTCTCAAAGCATCTGTTAGCGAATAAATATTTAGAATTTTCAATTTGACGCCTAACATGTATTTTGTACAGTATGAAATATATGTGTTCCACACTGGAGTCATATTAGTTTTGTAATGATTTTTTGTGCTATTTTGGCACGTCTGCATGTAATTCTATAACGTTTTGCAAAACACAGTCTCGATTTTAGAATCACTTGATGTCAAAATTAAAATTTTAAGTAAAATATGAACAACCTTGAATCAATTGTGTAATAGTTTTATGTGTCAAAATTACAAATAAACCATTATCTCGAATAGAACATGTGTGGCCATCGTAAGGGACACCGTTCTTGTCAAGAAAATTTCTGAATCTTTTCCATTCATCGCTATTTGCATCTTCTTCAACCGTTAGTTTATAATTTTACATTGAATAAATCAATCCTCTAACAAATTAAAAAAAGAAGACGAAAGGGAGAAGAAGAAAATCGTATGTAAAGTGAGAGAATATGATGAACCCTTGGGAGAAGGAAATGGATGAAATGGAGGGATTTTAGAGATCCTCAATTATCTTTTACCAATTAAAAGTAAAAGAGAGAAAAAATAGGGAAATAAAATTTCATTTTCCCGCCTAAAATAACAGCCAAACTATTTTATCCTTTAATACCCCTACTTTTGATTCAGTAGTTTGATCAAAAGTACATGATCCAACGACTGACAGTGAGGCCTGCACCTCCTGAATTGGGATAGAGTCTGCAGACCAAAGCATGTTGGAGGTCTTGGCATCAGGAAGACAATACATGCCAACAATGTAGGACTTGCAAAACTGGCGTGGAGACTCAGTAAATCTCATCATGCTAAGTGGGCTTGCTGTATTAAAAGTAAACTGTGGCAGAAGGACAAAGATTTGATGAAAGCTCCAAAAAATTTATCTGGTTCCGTCAACTCCAAGGCTTTTAAAACTGGCTGGAATTTTTTTCCACAGCTCAACCACTTGGATACCAGGTAATGGAGAGACTGTAAGAGCATGGTTAGATGACTGGACTGGCATTGGCAGCTTGAGAGGGGCAATCTCAGGGCCTTTAACCATTGAAGAAGAAGAAATGAAGTTGTCAACACTCTTTGGAGATAATGGGTCTTGGGATCTTTCTAAGCTATCATTCTCATTACCCCCAACCATCATTGATATCATTCAAGGGGTCCCTAGAGCACTTCAGCAACACCTTAAGGACAGAAGAAGATGGAAAAGAAGCCCCAATGGGGATTTCTCTTCCAAGTCAGCCCATGCTCAGATTAACTATAAGAATGAGGAAGAGGCAGTCCCTTCTTTGAACTGGGAATGGGTCTGAAAAGCTAACTGCAATCAGAGACTCAAAATGTTCTTATGGAATTGCAATCATGGCAGATTGGCTACTAGAAAACTGTTAAGAACCAGGCATATTGTCCAATGTGCCATCTGTCCTATTTGTGGTAACGAAGAGGAAGATGAGGAACACATACTCAAATCTTGTACACCAGCAGTGCTTCTCTGGGAGAAGCTGGGTATCCAGAGAGCTCATCTTTATCTCTGGAACCTGGACTTCAACAGCTGACTTAATAAGGGAGCCTCCCTAAAAATGCCTTCTCACATTCAGAATGTTCCATGGGGCACCCTATTCATTTATGCCTGCTATGCCCTATGGACCAACTGTTGGAGTACATTTAATCTAAGGTGCGCCAATTCGATTGGGCTTCGGGCCGGGCCGGGATTGGATTGGGCCCTTAATCGGGTTGGACCGACCAATATGATTGGGCCGACCGACCCGTTTGGACCGACCTTATGGCTGGAATGTTAGACATAAATTCAGCCCTCTTGATGGTGGTTGAAGTGGTGGAGAGAGTGGAGGAGTAATTCTCTCCATGATCTCCCACTTCCCCCATTATCTCACCCCACTCTCTCTTGATAGACTAGAGGAAAAATTCAGATTTTTCCTATCATTCTAATCAGTTTTCTCCAGCCTTTTGAAGCTAAGAGAATAGAGAGAAAAAAGTGAGTTTTAGAGAGAAAAAGACAAGACAAATTTACGTACTTTTTTTCTTGCATTTTTGCTAATAGAAAAGAAGTTAGAAAGCTTGTTTCTTGTTCTTGAAAAGGTCGTTCATACTCCATCCATTGAAGAGTGTCTTCAAAGCTTCTACAAGGCGTTGGCTAGCACCAAGCGATAGAAGACCATCTCCGAAGATCGAGTGGATACCGGAAGAGACGGAGCTCTGCAAGCGTGGTGTTCAGTTCGTTACAACAAACCGTTGAAAGCGTTTTCAGCCATTCTAGCATCCATATAAGGTAAAACACTATCCCATAGTCGTAGGTACTTACTCGTGAAAGATCCCGATAGAGGCGGGTCAAAGTTATTTTCATCTGCGCTTGTGTGTATGACCCGGTTATTCCTCTAACAGTGGTATCAGAGCCACTCACGAGTACCCTATTGACTTTAATGTGCCAAAGTACCCTATTGACTTTAATGTGTTATAGTGTTTTTATAGATTTTGAATCTATGTTATGCATGCCTTAGGATTGCTAGAAATGTTGTTAAAACCATGTATGACATGCTTTTCCGACTTTTTTGTAAGTATATCCGTTGAGAATTTCCATTTTTGAAGTCATTCAAAAGCTGGAAAAACTCTCGATTCTGTCACTTCGATCGATCAGGGACTCATCTTCGATCGATCGAAAGCAAGACGATAGCTAAATGGTATTAGGTTCGGATCAACCGAGGTTGGTCTTGATCGATCCGAGTTGGTCTTCGGTCGACCGAAGTGCACTGTTTGGTCGACCAAGTACTCTCGGTACTTTTTCGGTCGACCGAGCTTGGTGGCGGTCAACCGAACCCGAGCGAGAATATGAAATGTTCATTTCTTGTTTTGCTCATTATTTTTCATAAGTTGTTATGTTAATTGAGCATGATGCATAGTAATCGCCTTTACCACTGTTGGTTTTATTTTATAATACGATCTGCGTATCGTGCCTTTTAAATATCAAAAGTTGTAATTTTTCCTTTGAATATCCCCTCGAATGTAACTCGAGGTTTCCTTAGAAATTTTGTAATTCTAGATTAGGAGAAGGTACAGTGAGATGATGAAGATATGGAGGCAACCAAGCTGAAGGTCAAGGCGGTGTAGAATAGATGTTTTTCTTTTCACACCTTAGATTGACTTCACGGTTTTTCCATTGGCTTGGAAAAACCGAATAGGATCTTAGCGATTACTATTGCATTTTACTTTTATGTATTGGATGCATATGTATATAAGCATAAAGCTGTTTTATTTATGCTTTACGGTGAGATTGTTAAAAAACAAAATCCCTCATTTAAAATATTAATTAGTGCCTTCCTAAGTTTGGCCCTCGTCAAGGCCTAGATCGACATAAGTATGGGACATGCCAAAGTCGTGCATACATGTCTATCCCAGGGTGAGGCGCGAAGGATAAGTTGTGATATCCATGGCTAAAACTTAGGGTCCTAATTAACTAGATTATCTCAATAAATGGATTGAGGATCTAGAGGCAAAAGAGTTGAGAAAAAGTGTATAATGATACGCTTGAATAAATGTTATTCACTCAACTAACCAAGAATTACATAATTTGATGTAATTAGCAAATGTTGCCTACCTAAATAACTAAGTTTTGGGCGATCAGCCAAAGCGACTCGAAGCGAGGTGAAATATGGATCTTGGCCCGCTAGAAAGTTAACGAACTTTCCGAGTTGATATTGAGGGTTATTCACTCGAAGAAAATAGTGGGAGAAATCATTAAAAAGATAAAGACCTAATAATGATTTTAATCGGTACTTACTTTTGTATATGCATATTTTTGTTGTAGAAAAAATGGCAAATTCAAACCAAACACTATCACTTTGCGTTACGTCCTTGAGAAGGACAAATTAGAGGGAGTTAACTTCCTCGATCGGGTTCGAGAACTTGAGAATCGTTCTCAAGCATGAAAGAAAGTTGTATGTCTTGGAACGACCTATTCTCGCTATACTAGAGGCTCACGCTTGGCCGGGCTGATAGGGACCCGCTTATCGAAGCATGTTAGTGATGCTTTAGATGTGTCTAGCCTCATGCTTGTCACCATGAACTGCGAGCTTGAAGCAACATGAGGACATGGGGGGCTTATGAGATCGTTTGGCTCATCCCGAAGTAACTATATCGGGGGACAAGCGCGCCGGAGAGATTCGATGTGTCAAAATCTCTCTTTCGAGTGCAAAAATGTCCGAGGAATGCCAGTAGGAACTCACGTTATTAAGATGATAGGTTATGTTCAAAACCTTGAAAAAGCTGGGGTTTCCTTTGGGACAAGAGTCGTCGGCGATTTGATCTTGCAATCGTTGCTCGAATCATTCGATCGAGTTCATTCTAAATTATCATATGAATGAAATTGACAAGCCATTGCTGAGTTGTTGAATATGCTAAGGGACTGCGAGAAGGAAATAGGCAAGTCCAAGCCCAACACCATCTTGATGGTGCAAAAGGGGCAAAGGCAAAGGTTTTGTGAGATCCAAAGGCAAACCGAAAGGTAAGCCCGAGGGCAAGCAAACCACTTTCAACAATGCACTTTGAAACCTAAGGGTGGTGTAGCCAAAGACTCTATATGTCATCATCTGTGGTGAGAAGGGTCACTGGAAAAGGAACTGCAAAGAGCTATCTTGCAACAAAAAAGGCTGGAAAAGGAGAAGGCAATTGTTGCTTCGGGCTCGGGTATTTATGTTATTGATGTTAATATGATTGATATCAATTTAAATACAACTACTTCTTGGGTATTTGATACCGGATGTGGTTCTCACATTTGTACTAATGTGCGGGGGACTGCAAAGGAGTAGAGAGTTGGCAAAGGGTGAAGTGGAACTACGAGTAGGCAACGAAGCACGTGTTGCTGACCCCTACTGTAGGGACTTGTACTTTTACTTTGCCTTCGAGGGCTTGTTTTAGGTTTAGAAAACTGTTTCTATGTACCTAGTTTAATTAAAAATATTATTTCGGTTTCTTGTTTGGACAAGAACGGTTTTGAGATTTCGATCAAAAACCAACGATTGTCGTTATTTCTGGATAATATGTTTTATGCAAGCGCCTTTTTTAATTAATGGTCTATATATTTTAGACCTTGATATGCCAATTTTAAACATAAATACCAAAAGGATTAAGACTAATGATTCTAATCCGACATCACTCCGGCATTGTCGCTTAGGCCACATAAACGAAGATCGCATATCCAAACTCCATAAAGATGGGCTATTAGAATCATTTGACTTGAGTCTTATGATCGATGCGAATCTTGTTTATTGGGCAAGATGACAGACATCACCTTTCACTAAGCTAGGTGAGAGAGCTGATGATTTATTAGGACTAATACATAGTGATGTATGTGGCCCCTTTTAATATACATGCGAGGGTGGTTACCTCTACTTCATTACCTTTACTGATGACTTCAGTAGGTATGGATATGTGTTCTTGATGAAACACAAATCCGAAGCATTTGCTAAGTTTAAAGAGTTTAAACTTGAAGTAGAAAACCAACTTGGCAAGAGTATTAAGATTCTTCGATCTGATCGAGGAGGAGAATACTTGAGTCAAGAATTCTGTGACTATCTAAAAGCTTGTGGAATCGTTTCACAACTTTCTCCTCCAGCTACTCCACAATGGAATGGTGTATTCGAAAGGAGGAACAGAACCTTATTAGATATGGTTCGTTCTATGATGAGTCACACGAGCTCGCCCCGATTCCTTTTGGGGACACGCACTAGAGACAAACGAGCTTTAACACTTAACCGCGTTCCATCTAAATCGGTTGCAAAGACACCATACGAGTTATGGGACTAGGGAAGCGTCGGTTTGTCTTTCCTCAAGATTTAGAGTCGTGAAGCGTTTGTGAAACGCTCGACTTCCCGATAAGTCGGCTCCGAAATCTGAAAAGTGCATATTTGTAGGTTATCCTAAGGAAACTAAAGGATACTACTTTTATATCCCCTAACGAGAACAAAGTGTTTGTTGCTCGCACGTGAGTCTTTCTAGAAAAAGAATTTGTTTCTAGAAACACAAGTGGGAGTAGCGTTGAACTTACTCGAAGTTCCGGACTCTCAAACTAGCACTAATGATGAGATGGAAATTGAAGCAGACTCCACAAGTTGTTGTGCAGCGAGTGCCACAAAGCAGATTGTGCGGCAGACATCGATTCAAGAAACACAAGAATTGCGTAGAGTCCGGTAGAGTTCAGTCGTCCACCTCCGGAAAAATTTGGATTTTTCATAGCAGAACATGGTGATGTTATGTTTGTGGATCACGATGAACCTTCAACCTACAAAGCAGACAATTAATAGCCCGGATTTCGAGAAATGGCTTGAGGCCATGAGATCCGAAATGGACTCCATGTACACAAACCAAGTCTGGATCTTGGTTGATCCACTGAAGGGGTAACTCCCATAGGGGTGCAAATGGGTTTTTAAGATTAAAACCGACATGGAAGGGAATGTACAAACGTATAAGGGGGCGATCGGGTCGCGAAAGGTTTCAAACAAATTCATGGTATTGACTATGATGAGACTTTTTCCCCAGTAGTTATGTTCAAATCCATTCGGATTTTGCTTGCTATTGCGACTTACTATGACTACGAAATCGGCAAATGGATGTCAAAACCGCTCTCCTTAATGGAAAACTTGATGAGGATGTGTATATCACTCCGAGAGAATGCTTTGGAAAAAGTATGTAAGCTTTCAGAGATCCATTTATGGACTCAAGCGAGGCTTCTGAAAGGCTGGAACATCCGCTTTTAATGATGCCGTCCCGTGAGTTTGGCTTCATTAGAAGTGAGGATGAGCCTTGTGTTTACAAAAAGGTTAGTGGGAGCTCAATTGTATTCTCGGTTTTGTATGTAGATGACATACTACTCATTGGAAACGACATACCAACCTTAAAGTCTGTAAAGGCTTGGTTGAGTACGTGTTTCTCTATGAAAGACTTAGGCGAAGCTTGACTATATTCCGGGAGTCAAGATCTATAGAGATAGATCCAGGGAGACTCATTGGCCTAAGTCGAGTACATATATAGACAAGGTGCTAAAGCGGTTTAGCATGCAAGAGTCTAAGAAAGGACTTTGTCCTATGGCACATGGTACTTGCTTTTGTCGAAGGAACAGTGTTCTAAAACGCTGCCGAATTAGAACGCATGAAAGAGATTCCTTATGCTTACGCCATAGGATCAATCATGTACGCCATGATATGTACTCGCCCTGAGATGTCTCGTTTGCCTTAAGCATTACGAGCGAGATACCCGATCTAATTACGGTGAACGTCATCTGGATCTCGGTCAAGAATATCCTCAAGTACTTACGAAGGACTAAGGATACATTCTTGATTTATGGAGGAGCGGATGAGCTCGTTGTAGCTGAGTTACACCGATGCTAGTTTCCAAACCGACAGAGATGATTTCCGATCGCAATCGGGATATGTGTTTAACTTGAATGGAGGTGTCGTGAGTGGCGCAGATTCAAAGCAATCAACCATGGCAGATTCTACTGACAGAGGCCGAGTACATAGCAGCTTGTGAAGCGGCTAAGGAGGCGGTTTGGATCGGGAAATTTATTTCCGACCTCGATGTGGTTCCTAGTATTGCGAACCCGATAGACCTCTATTGTGACAACAATGGGGCTATTTCACAATCTAGGGAACCTAGATCTCACCGAGAGGTCCAAACATGTACTACGGCGATTTCACCTAATCCGCGAGATTATAAAGAGAGGTGATGTGCATATATGTAGAGTAGATTCGGCGAGACAATGTCGCCGATCCACTGACGAAGCCACTGTCGCGGCAGCGACATGATCGTCACACTAGCTCCATGGGTATCCGATATCCGGGAGGGACTGATCTTTAGAGACAGTCATTAGTATGCCCTAAAGACCATTTATTGTAATTTGGGTTCTTTAGTGCAAGTGGGAAGATTATTGTACCGTATTTAATGTAATTTTCATTTTGATGGAATAAAAAGGCAATTAATTCCAGTATTATTCATTATGTTTCAGCGTTCTTAACAACATAAATAAATAATATGTCCTTAGAATAGTATTTATAATTGTTATGAGATACTATTACGAAAGCGTCCCCTAGTCGAACATTATTTTGGAATCTTCGAGGACAATAATAATGCGCAAGACTAGTATGTGCGAGTGATTGATATAAGATATCGGATCGTCACATAGGTATATATGATTAGAGAATCATTATACTTGGGACGGGACCCAGACATGAGAAACACACCATGGGTTGTTATATAATAGTCAACGGTGTTTCTCAAAAATTTTGAGCTAGGGTTGTATATGAGATCCTTCGACTTGAGGTCTCACAAGAGTTCTTGCATGGCTAGTGTTATGCTTTGATAATGTTAAACGCTATCCGTAATGCAGGGTGAGCAATAAAGGCATTTATTGGGTATATCACGAATCTTGTTCGGGATGAGTGGGAATGCGAAAAGGATTTGTCCCTCCTATATAGCGGGAGCGATATCTTGGGCCCCCATGACTGAGTCCGACTAATTCATGGCCATGAACAAATGAATCAGTATATGATATTGTTGTCATTTGATTAGTCTACTCGCGAATCAAGAAACTAAAAGATTGGACAATACAAGTGTGACTTTTCCATGACTTGTGTTCAATCTAGATATCAAGGACAAAAAGGATTTAACTACAAATGTCAAATGTTGTGATTATGATAAATCACCGAGATATTTATGAATTGGGGGGGTAATGATGTGTTGCTAGATACCTCTCATTACATGACATATGATGTCACGGCCAACATCATGGATACCTCTTGGAGTCGCACTCATAGATCAACTGGATTGGGCTTGTTGGAGTACATTTAATCTAAGGTGCGCCAATTCGATTGCTCGGGCCGGGCCGGGATTGGATTGGGCCCTTAATCGGGTTGGGCCGACCAATATGATTGGGCCGACCGACCCGTTTGGACCGACCTTATGGCTGGAATGTTAGACATAAATTCAGCCCTCTTGATGGTGGTTGAAGTGGTGGAGAGAGTGGAGGAGTAATTCTCTCCATGATCTCCCATTTCCCCCATTATCTCACCCCACTCTCTCTTGATAGACTAGAGGAAAAAATTCAGATTTTTCCTATCATTCTAATCAGTTTTCTCCAGCCTTTTTGAAGCTAAGAGAATAGAGAAAAAAAGTGAGTTTTAGAGAGAAAAAGACAAGACAAATTTCTGGACTTTTTTCTTGCATTTTTGCTAATAGAAAAGAAGTTAGAAAGCTTGTTTCTTGTTCTTGAAAAGGCCGTTCATACTCCATCCATTGAAGAGTGTCTTCAAAGCTTCTACATGGCGTTGGCTAGCACCAAGCAGTAGAAGACCATCTCCGGAAGATCGAGTGGATACTGGGAAGAGACGGAGCTCGCAAAGCGTGGTGTTCCGTTCGTTACAACAAACCGCTGAAAGCGTTTCAGCCATTCTAGCATCCATATAAGGTAAAACACTATCCCATAGTCGTAGGTACTTACTCGTGAAAGATCCTGATAGAGGCGGGTCAAAGTTATTTTCGCTGCGCTTATGTGTATGACCCGGTTATTCCTCTAACACCAACAAGAATCACAGCATTTTCCGCCCTCTCCAAAAGCTGCTTGACCCATTCATGGAAACCATATCCAAAGCTACTGAATTTACAGCTTTAGGGGGAGGCTATAAAACTCCCAGTGCCAAAATCACTCACATAGTGGTCTGGAAAAAGCCGGATATTGGATGGAAGAAACTCAACACAGATGGTTCTGGCACTGGTGGCAACAACAAGGGAGGGGCTGGTGGTCTTGTTAGAGATCATTTAGGATGTTGGCTAGGAAGGTTTAGCAGGAATTTGGGTTCTTGTGACAGCATATTCGCTGAATTATGGGCTCTTAGAGATGGACTTACTATGGCATCCAACTTAAACATAAGCAAACTTAATGTTGAGTTGGATGCAATAGTAGTTATCAATCTCCTCAACCAAGTTGATATTTCATCCCACCCTCTTTCTAACCTTGTATTTGATTGTAGGGAACTATTGCTGAAGTTCGAAGACGTCAGGATTAGACACATCTTCAGAGAAGCAAACTCATGTGCAGACAAGCTTGCAAAGAATGGAGCTTTTTTGGATAATTTCTTATTATTTTCTTATGTAGAATCTCCTCTTTGTTAGCCAAGCTTTGGCTGGGGATGCCCATGGGGCCTCTTTTGAGAGAACATCTTCAGTTGTAAACAGTACAATGTTACCTCCTTTTGATTAATTTATAATTTCGCTTTTTATGACAAAAAAAAGACAGTGAGGCCTGCACATACTGAACACTTCATGTTCAACATAGGAGTCGGGCGGTTTTTTTAGCAATCCGCATTATAGTCGTCTCGGTTTTGTAGTAGTCGCGTGATGCCAAACAAGTTTTTTTTTTTTATCATTATGTAGTACATATATTAGTCGAATTAAAATTTTGCTAGTTTGAAGTATCACTTAACAAATAAATGTTTTAACTCTCAAAACACCTGTTACCGAATAAATGTTTAGAATTATCAAATTTTCAATTTGACGGCTAACATGTATTTTGTACAGTATAAAATATATGTGTTCCACGCTGGAATTATAGTAGTTTTGGAATGAATTTTGGTGCTATTTTGGCACATCTGCCTTTAATCGGGGAAAGCTTCTATAACGTTTTGCAAAACGCAATCTCGACTTTAAAATCACTTGATGTCGCAATTAAAATTTTAAGTAAAATATAAACAAACTTTAATCAATTATGTAATAGTTTTACGTGTCAAAATTACAATAAATTTGGCGATTCTAAGCAATAAGAATAAGTAAGTATTAAAGAGTAATGAAAATGGTCTATCGAAATAACAAAGAAAATGTAACAATAAAAAGTCAATAATACTCCATCCTTGGAGTATTAATTAGTTGGCAGTTTTAGCATTGTTTTTTTATATACTCTAGAAGAACGATTACATACTGATTAAAAAAAGGAACGATTATATAATTCAAATTTTAAGACTATAGTATCTTTCACTGTTTCAAAAAAATGTGCCCGATTTAAATGTTGAAAGATTATAGGTAAATATACATATATCACAAAAGTAACCATAAACTAGACATTTCAAGTTAACCATTAATATAGTTTATGATTGTATATACTTTTTTAAAGGAGTGATTTTATCTTGCAAGATGATTAATTTATTATCTTGGTAGATGATTTAATAAATTAATTAATTTATTATCATCCTATAAATTAGTCATGCACCAATGATGTAATACTACTAATCTACATAAGTAAAAAAAAAAAAAAACAATACATCCATCCTATGATTGAGAGAATACACCACATATATCCTACATTCTCTCTATTGGAATTTTGAAAATCTCCAACAAAATCTCTATTTTCTGCGAGTTCTCAAATTACAATAAAAATAGAAAAAAACACCTAACTTTATATCTTCTCTTGGTTTTTTCCCTGCTTCATCCATAACTTTACTTCCTTGATGTCGGGTCAAGGAATACTTATTTTCTCTACATCTCCGTCACGAATCTTGCCTCCCAATGGCCAAGACTCAAACCTCGGCTCTGTTATCACTTGTCGTATAATTTTTACAAGACCAAAATTACAAACCTCTCAATAGTGTAATTTTCCAAGGTCAAAATTGCAAACTCTCCATTAGACAAAACTCAAAAAACTTACCGTCTGAGTTGGTGGCACACAACGACACAATCAATACTAAACTAGGAGATCCTTATTTATAAAGTTTTACTCTCTCCCAATTTTTTAAAACAATCGAGGTAGAATATTAGGAGAATCCCCCAACATATTCTCCCTTCTTTCAATTTCCCAAATTACAATTAAAACATAATAAAAAAATCTACCTCTATTGCCATCTTAAGAATCTCTAACACTTATCAGTCTAATAATGATCCCATTAACAATCATATTCTTAGAAATTCTTTGAATTGCTGTCTTTTAATTAGTTTGAACTAGTTTAATATTCTCACAGGTTTCACTTTATTTATGTGTGTCAGCTCACAGATAAATAGGGCAATTGATTTTGTATATTCATCACATCATTATGAATGTACTAAATGGTGGACATTTGGGAAATGTATTATACTTTCCTCCGATTTAAAATATAATTTTTTTAAAAAGTTATTTTTTATTATAAAATATAGGTTATTTTTTATAAGAATTGTGTATTTATTATCTAATTTATCCATATATCATTTTTTCATTATATTTATTTTGGTCAAAATGTGTAGTTCTCATGTAAATTTCTAATAAATTTTTTTTTGGGAGAATTAATTAGGAGTATTTTAACTATTTTAAATATAATCTTAATTTGTATGTAACTCCTAAAATGACTGATATTTTGAATCGGAGAGAGTATATAATATCCTCGCTATTACCTATGCCATAAGCCAAGAATAATACAGCATCGAAATAATATGATGAGACTTAATTGATGATTTGTTGGGAAACCAATCATTTCTTTGCCCGTGAAATGGATTTTGTTAGGGGGGCGGGGACGAAGATAGGGGAGCGGGGTGGCAGTCACCTACGAGAATTTTAAAAATACTATTAGATATAATAAATTTTGTATGTAGTTTGGAATATTTTATCAAATTCTCCCCCACCCCTAACAATTTTTTTTTGCAGTTTTTATATGTAGTTCGGCATACTGTTGCAGTTTTCGCCCCTCCCCCCCCCCCAATGCCAAATTTTTGGCTTCGTCCCTAGGGGATTATAAAGGATTTGAAGGGAAATTATATATTTCACTATTGCAAAAATAAATAACTAGTACATGAGTATTTACACATGTGAGTCTACGCTATATTAGTCAATTACTAATTACTCAACACTACACAATATTTAGTAACTACTATACATTAGGAAATATAATATGTTCTAATTAATTAAACTTGGATTAGGCATTTACCTAATTAATTAGGTAACTCATAAATAGTAACTTCCATATTCTAATACTCCCCCTCAAGTTGGAGTGTGGATATCGAGAACACCCAATTTGCTAACCAGATAATTAAATTGCCCCTGACTCAAAGTTTTGGTGAACACATCGACGAGTTGTTCCTTTGTTCCCACATGACAAGTAACAAGTGTTCCGTCTTGAACTTTTTCTCGAACAAAATGACAATCAATCTCGATATGCTTAGTTCTTTCATGGAAGGTTGGATTGCCTGCGATGTGTAGCGCTGACTGACTGTTACAATGCAATTTAGCCGGTCCCAAAGTGACCCCAAGAGATTTGAACAATTCCCTTAACCAAACTAGCTCACTTGTTGCATTTGCCATAGCTCTGTATTCTGTTTCAGCTGAAGATCGAGAGACAACTTGTTGCTTCTTGGATCGCCAAGAAATAAGAGCGTTTCCTAATTGAATAAAGTACCCCGTAACGGACCTCCTAGTTCTTGAACAAACAACCCAATTAGAATCACAATAACCCACTAGTCCTGCATTGGAGTTGTTTCTAGGTAGAAAAATTCCTCTTCCATGATTTCCCTTGATATAGCGAACAACTCGGATTGCAACATCCCAATGTCTTTCCATTGGATTTTGCTTGAACTGGCTAAGATTATGGATTGCATAAGTGATGTCGGGCCTCATTATGGTTAGATAAAGTAATCGCCCCAATAATCGCCTATATTGTCCTGAATCTCTGATCAACTTTTCATTATCATCATCGGTTGTCAACCTGAGTTGTGTCTCCATTGGTGTAGAACATGGTCGTGAACCAGATAAACCACATTCTGTCAAAATGTCAACAACATACTTTATTTGACACATAAACAAACTTTGGAGGAATGTGCTACTTCTGTGCCCAAGAAATACTTGAGAACTCCAAGGTCTTTGATTGTAAATTTAAAGTCCAAGTACCTATTTACTTCTTGGTATGTTTGTAGGTCGTTTCCTGTGAGAATTACGTCATCAACATAAACTAATATCACAATAAAAATATTACATCTCCGATAGATGAATAAGGTAGGTTCTGTTACAGTCTGCCTAAAGCTAAATTTGGAAAGCTCTGTGGTGAGCTTACTGAACCAGTTCCTTCCCGTTTGTTTCAACACATATATGGACTTCTTGAGCTTGCAATAAATATTTGACCTAGGTGGCGGAAATTCAGGTGGTGATTCCATGTAAATATCATCTGCAAGATCACCATAAAGGAATGCATTGTTGGCATATACTTGGAAAATGCTCCAATTTTTGGAAACTGCCAAAGCCAAAAGACATCGAACTGTGGTCATTTTGGCAATTGAAGAAAAAGTCTCAGTGAAATCCTCTCCCTCGACCTGAGAGTAACATTTAGCCACCACGCGAGATTCAGGGCGTTCTAGAGAACCATCAGCTCGAAACTTCAATTTATAGACTCAGAGGTTTGAAACAAGCTTCTTTCCAGGAGGCAATGGTGCATAAACTCATGTGTTGTTACTCTCAAATACAGCCGTACCAAGTCCAACCAGCCCAAGCTCAGCCAGCCCGCTCAACCTCTATATCTCGGGGGTCCGTTAGTCCAGATGCACCGCCGATCCGCTTACCGTGCAATGCGCCATTGGGTCGCCAACATGCGAGCCCGCCTCCTGCCCAAGCCCAATGGCGCATTGCACGGTAAGCGGATCGGCGGTGCATCTGGACTAACGGACCCGCGAGATATAGAGGTTGAGCGGGCTGCTGAGCTTGGGGCGGCTATGCATTTGTTCTATAAGGTCAATTCTTGGATGGACTGGCAATTGTTGGGCTAGGCTGTATTGGATTGTTTTCAAATTGATCGGCTGGACTATGCTCAGTAAGGTGGGCTGGTTCGGCTGTATTTTTTTGAAGGATTGTCCAGTGGGGACTCTCCTGGAATATTTTCAGTGGTGGATGAAATATATATATATATATATATATATTTATGTGGGGGGGGAGGGGAAGGGGGAATACGGGAATCGACCCTGGGCCGAAGCCCAGGGTCACGCCTACCTTTTCCACTGGGGCAGGTCATTCCCATATGGATGAAATATTTTTTGACAAAGGTGTAAATGGAAAAATGTCCTCATAAAAGTGGACATCTCGTTTGGTAAAAAATTTCCTAGATTGAAGGTAATACACTGTCCAACCTTTTTGTTCCATTGGGTATCCAATAAAAATAAATTTGGTTGACCGTTCAGTGAATTTATCTTTCGTGAAATTTGTGTTATGGGCGTAACAAAGAGATCCAAAAACCCGAAGATGGTCAAATTTAGGTAAAAGGAGTTTTGTTATTTAAGAGTTTACTAGGAGTGCGATTAAAAGATACCCACTGTCGTTAGTATACATTCCCCCAAAAAACGAATTGGTAGATCGACTTCAAAACGACGGGCTCTTGCGACATTTAAAATATGCATATTTTTCCTTTCTACCCGCCCATCTTGTTGAGGAGTGTAGACACAAGATGTTTCGTGAAGGATTCCAGTTTGGGAAAAATAATCTCTAAGACTTAAAAATTCGGTCTCATTATCACTCCTAACTCGTTTGATGACTCCTTTAAATTCTGTGGAGACCATGTTGTGAAAATTAATAAAGACATTTTTTGTTTCACTTTTTTCCTTAAGATAAACCCAAACGGACCTAGAAAAATCATTCACCAAACAGAAAAAAATAATGTGCCCCCTGACAAATAAAGTGTTTGATATTTACCACATAAATCACAGTGTATTAGTTCAAAAGGACGTTCCGCCTTATTATTACTAAGAGAAAAAGATAATCTTGAATCTTTGGTACGAT
Organism: Vinca minor; assembly: GCA_026122235.1. Taxonomy (NCBI): domain Eukaryota; kingdom Viridiplantae; phylum Streptophyta; class Magnoliopsida; order Gentianales; family Apocynaceae; genus Vinca; species Vinca minor. Next base: position 811,085 of record JAOCZM010000278.1, on the reverse strand, counting down.
GACAAACATCACAAGACATAGATTTATTGTTTGAGAGATTTATTGGAACATGAATATTAAGTAGAGTACCAAAAGATGGGTGACCGAGTCTTCGGTGCCACAGTTGACAACTTTTTTCTGAACAGACAACCGCGATTATTTCTCCTTGGTGAGTCACGCCTTTGAGACGATAGATGCCCCCACTTAGCTCACTTTTCCCAATCAGCGTCTTCTAGATTAGATCTTGCACAACACAATACACACAAAAGTAGGTGTCACAACATTGTAATCCCCGTGTTAATTGAGAGATAGAAATTAAATTGCACGAGAATTGTGGCATATACATTACTTTAGCGAGACACATATTGGAGTTTAGAGTCACTGTACCATACTGTTGTGCCCAAATACGTTTCCCATCAAGCAAATTCATGCTAATAGAAATTACCATATTTTTCAAGTTCTCCATTTTTCTCGCAAGTAATGTGATGAGAGGCACTGCTATCAAGAATCCATGGGAAAGAATAAAATGTGACGTTTTTACCAGTGGTGTGAAAGGCCGCAACTTTATTTTCTCGAATTATTCCAGCTTTCCTGAGCTAATTCTCTCAATTTCACTTTGTTCAAATAGGTGGTAGTTTCTTGCTACACCGAATAGGACGCACTGTGTGCTGGTCATTGCTGCACTGAATAGGTCGCGTCTTGCGCTAGTCCTGAGTAGATTGCGGAATGCGCGGTGGTGTCAATGACACTTCTTGTCTCCGACATATTGATGAAAATGTGAAATGTTGCAAATAATTTGGGATGGAGGTAGCAACAAATTAAACTGAGAAAAATGTGAGTATAAATCTACAATTTAATTACCTCAAGTTCTGAAACGAAATGACATCCAAATGTACGGGTTTGCATTAGACTGGCACTGATTTAGTAGAAAGGACAAAACATGGCAACCAAAAAAAATGGAACAACATTTTTGTCCGGGGCGGAAGTTCTGTCCCGGGGCCAAGACGGAAGTGACGCGACAGAACTCGGTTAGGAGTTTTGCCAACCGAGTTCTGCCACGTCAGCCAGGACGGAAGTCCCACTTCCTTCTTGGCCCCGAGACGGAAGTGGGCTAACTGGCAGAAAATTTGTCCAAAAACTGAATGATTTTTCCATTTTGGGCAGAAAATGCCAAGTGACAATTTCGTTTTTCCTGAGACACTTGGGTCTTTTTACAACAAAATAATTCATTTAAGCAAAATATTTACCAAATTACGTGTAAAAAAATTACATTGACGAAACCGACTTCATTAATAAAATAAGAACAGCGAAAAAAACAAAGGAATCGTGTATGTCATAAATAAAACAATTTGTTTGTAACAAGAATAAAACAAATGTATGAAAAACAAAGTAAATCCTATCTACGGTCCCCGATGGGGTGTATCTATGGGTCCTTCTCGGGTTAGTCCAGAGATAATATGTGTTGCCGTCTCTGGTTCGCACAGCACTACCATGCTCCGTTTTAAAGAATTATGTACCTTCGGTGTCGATACGTATCACCTCTTCAGGAAACTCTGGCTGGAGCTGTGGAGTCTGCTGCAGCGTTTGTGTCTGGTTCAGGTCGAGGCTGTACGAGGACGTCACAACAAAATAGACTTCCGGCTGTCCCAATGAAAAAGTCCCCATACCAGGATGGCCCAGACACAGACGATGTAATACATTATTCAGCCTTTTTGTACAAAATAACATAACTAATCAAGTATATCATGGAATATGATAAAACAAAAACAACAAGAAAAAAAACTATCTTCTATTTTCTCTTCCATTTTCATTGAATAAAAGGCTTAAAAGTGCCCACAACCTTCTTGAATCCGCTTACAAAAACCTTATCCCAATTTCGGATCGGATCCTCAGAAACAATTCCATCATTTCCAGCAAGAACTCTGTACTTGTCTTTCCACGTAAAATTGGTACACTCGAACCCTAGTGTTGCAGCCAAGATTCTTTGAACAATTAGCCACGTCGTGTGGACTTTTGTTGGAAGAACAGGCAGCCTCAACCGGCAACTAATTCAAGAAAGTTACCTATGTCTAGGGTTCATAAAGAAAAATATTGGGTCCATAGCTTTCCAACTAGCTGTTGTTGCATGGAAAAATCCTACTCTATAATTCATAGCCCCTGGGACGATACAGTCCGTGAGTTCAGCAAATAATTTGCTAAATCTTAATAAAAAAGGTGAAAATCGTCCGTCCCCGTGAATGTGTTTATTCCTGTTGAAGAATTAATTATAATGTGGACTTATTTGATTAAATTTAATTGTGTGTTTCACCGCTTAGTTTTAAAGTATTTTGAAGTCATCACGTAGTGGGTTGTGCAAGCTTCGCGATGATACATAACATGTGAGAAAACTAATTCTCGGTGTGAATGATAAATTTGGTTAAAGTGGAGAGGTTATTAATGGAGGTGTGATGTTATCCCACATCGGTTGTGAGAACCGATTAAAAGTAGTTTATAAGCACTAGCTAGACTGGTGATCTTAAGCAAGTGGGAAAGGGGTTACCCCTCATGCACCGTCTGCCTGTCTCGACTCGTCGCGTCGTGCCGCGTGTGTCCCTGCTGGTAGGGCAGCAATATTTTTTGGGACAAAATTACTGTAATAGTCCCTTAATTATTGAATGCAGAATAGTCACATAACTTTGTGTAATTGCAGAATAGTCCTTACATGATTCTCCAGTAGCTTTGTGTAACTGCGCATTACCCCACTAAGAGTTGTAGGAGTTACCCACGTTCTCCACTACGAGGTGAGGGAATGGAGTGAAACTGCAGTTTCCGACTTCTATAAAAGGCAGTCTCCCTCCCCCCTCTCAACATAATCAGATGCTACGAATTACAATTTCCTTCTTCATTTATGCATTTTCATATTAGTTCATAAAGAGTTCTGCACAGAAGGTTCGAAGTACTGATTTTCCACGCTTCTGGTAAGTAGTTTGATTTGACGTTGTAGCTTGGGAAACTCGTTGCTCTTGTAGGCCTGAAACAAATAGGCCAGCAAATTGAGTTGTAGGGCAAGTAGTTTACTACTACCTCGTCCAGGATTTAATCTGAATTTCTTTCTATTTATCATTTTGCTTCTGTTTATTTTCATTTTAGTAACAAGAGAACAACAATTCCTGTTCCCAAGCAAACATAATTCGATATGTGGATATTTCTTCCGATTATATACACACATGGTGAATTATGATTGGTTGGATATCATAATTGGAACATACACTGGAACAGATGATTTTTTGCCTAATAAAAAGTTCCCTACAATTATACTACTAAATATCCTTGTTCGAATTGTTGTTTAATTTTTTGGGCATCTACGTCTCTAATTCTGGTTAAACGGACGGTTGGGATGGGAGATAGAATTTCTGAAAAGCGCGGAATGGAGTATGTAATGGCTGGGATTCTACGTTGGAGGACGGCGAAGAGGACAACGGGGTCCATTATGGTTCAGTGCGTACAAACGAAAAGGACTACGGAGTTGGAAGAAGTGACTGGCGGGGGTGGTTTGCCTTTGACTATTAGTTTTCCTCCAAATACGGGTGCTAGTCTGGGAATGGCCCACATCGGAAAAAGTAAGCCAACAGATATCCGAATAGCTGCCAGCAAGATTCCTATTGGGAACCATAGACGAAGGATTAGGAGGGCGGTTGATGGCGTCAGACGTTTTGCTAGGCGGCCGTCGTTGAAGATCACCGGTAGTTACCGAATAAACTGGTGGTCGTTCTTTTTCGGATTGTTCTTAGTTACCACTACTCTCTTATCATAAGAGCTGAAAATTTTCCATGCACTAATATTAATATCATCAAAGTAGGAAATATCTGATATGGACAGGGTCACTGGTAGGGCCATGTACCACTTGGTCTACATTTGGCCACGTCGCCCCTTCCATTTTATTTTTAAAATCCCAATTCTTCTACCACGACCACAGTTAAAAATCCCAATTAAGAACCTTAGTCCAAATTAATTTCTCTCTCTTCATCTCTGCGTCTCTCTCCCCTTCATTTCAAATTCAAACAATATTAACTCCTTATACTTGATTTGTGGAGTCCGAAATAAATTCGGTCACGAAGGAGGAGACTATTATGGTGGCTCCAGAGAATATTTTGCAACCAATTTTGTTGATGGAAATATATGTGGATTTCAGCCATTAGGTGGAATTGAGATTTGAGTTCAAAAGTTGGAAAGGGAAATGGGTTTCATTTTAACATAAAATTCATCTTTTTATACTATTAAGTTATTTTAATTTAATTTTTTTAATTTGACAATCCCTTTATAGTTGAGTTTTTTGGGGAGCAATTGCTTTGGTTCAAAGAGATTTTAAAAGTATTAACTCAATCACCGGTATTTGAAGAGTCTAAAATTTACATTTCATATCTTTTCAACTCATTTAAGAAAAATAGAGTATAGACAATACTTCATTAAAGAAGAATAGAGGGTAGAATTTCTTTTGATTTTGTTCATCTGTGGCATGAATTCAAGTCTCCCCTGTTTCTCAAGGAGTGAAGCCATTGTTGCTCGTCATTCTTGTAAATTCTTGTTAGTGCTTTTTCCCTAGTTTGAATAAAAAATTATAAAGTGTAGTTCTGAAATCTCAACTTCTTATAATGTTTTACCTTAATTCTTGTAAACAACTCCTCAATAGAGTGAAAGGAAACTCGCAATGTCAAATTCTCGGTGCTGGCAGTGCTTTGGGGTCCGATTTCTCCGGTGGTTGTCACCTCCAAATTCTGGAGCACAAATACAAGACAACGCAGTGTTCTTTTTTAGGAAAGTCCCTCTTTCTCTAAATTGAAAGAATTAGTCCCTTTATACAGAGAAAATTTCAAGATTAGCTAACTTGGGTTAGTTTGCTAGGAGTTTAAAAAAAGTTAATATTAAAAGTTATGGGCGACGGGCCAAATGTAGACCAAGTGGTACAGGACCGTACCAGTGGCCCTTGGTCCATATAAGATATTTCCATCAAAGTAAAATTTAGGCAAAACAGCTCTTGCAACTGCTTCAATTTCGGACATTGGTACCCCGGCCGTCACAACAAAAACCATCAACATAAGGCTAGCATCACTCTTCCCATATATTTCGAAAAAACGTATCGTGGGTCAAAACAGTAATAGAGAGAACCGAATTAGTCCTGAAGCATCGATGGTTACTAACATGAAATAGGAAAAGGGATCGTAATTCTTTAGAAGGGTCCCTTCAAACTCGGAAAGAACAGACTCCATATAATTATGATCAAATTTTGTGTATAATTTTCTCGGGAAATTACTTGGGATGATAAAATTTTGTGCTTCTAATTTGTTTAAGAATGAGAAGGATTATAAGGAACAAAAAGGTTGTAAGATGAAGGTAGCCGTAGATTGGACTATTGTGTAATGAAAAAATGAGGCCGTTTATCGGTTTACAACTAACTCTACCTTTGTTATTTAGCAACAAAAAAAAATAAATAAATAACTACCTTTGTGCATGTCCGATATTTATATAAAAAATCTCTAAAATTCCTACGTGTAAATTTCTTGGGTTGATACAGCTACATGAAATGGTAAGATTATACGCCATGTTAACGTTGCAAAAAGATTGATTACTTAACCCCAATAACTTAATTTAAAGACTCTTGGGGTCCACGTGTACACCTAAATATATATGAACCTCTACTTGGTCGAAATTTACAATGTTCGAATTCGAGACTTTATTTGAAGAGCATTAAGCTCCTTCCACTTGGTGCAACTTATGTTGGTTTGGGATCGATAATTTAATACTCTACTCTTGTGCAAATTTACTCTTTGAAAAGTACATCTCCTCAAAAAATATTATTTTTTTATAAAATTCAAGATAAAAAAAAATTCAAGGAGAGAAACTCAATTCAAATAAGCTTACATAATGATCTTCTAAAAGAAAAGAAGAAATTAACAAATATAGTTCTAGCTAGTGGCCTCCCTCAATGAAAAAAGAGACTTCTTGTGGCTTAAGCCTGTTTCTATTTGGGCTACCACAAAACCTTAATGATCTATCCAATAATTATTAGCCCCTAAATCTGAAGCCCCTTATAACAATGAAAATGATCTCACCCAAAAAAAAAGGAAAAAAAAGAAATTTGGCCCAAACTACCTACACCCACTTTCTTATACCAGAGGAAAGAAATTGTGTCCATTATTGTAAGTTCAGATCATCTGTCATATCTGTCATACTTTCTATTTAATTTTTTTATTTTATCACATTAAATAAATGTATTCTATTTTCTTTCTTTTCTATTGATATTCGAAATAAAACATTATCATATGGACGAAAAAGTGAAATTTGAATTAATTTGATAGTAATGAGATAGAACATCCAAACCCTACACAGCTCCCTCATCCCCTTTCACCAAAAAATTGTATCTTGGACCAAACTTGTGATATTATATCTCACATAAAAAATTGGGAGAGTGCACTTCTTATTTCATTATTTATTTTCAGAGATCACTCTTATCTTGTATTATTATAAAAGCAAATTTAATAAGTGCATCCATATATAGTATTTCTCTACAATATTTACATAAATTATACATGTATAAAATTTCAGTACAATAACTCGTAAAGATTTGGTCTATATAGCGGGGTTGTTTGGTCAAGTTGGTGGAAGTTCGATAACTTTTTTTCTCTCAATGATTGATATCTAATCTCTTTAACTACGAATTAGACATTCAATCACTAAATTTTTACCTACGATAACTTATTTAAAGTTCTTGAGCTCAACATATAATATTTTCCTTTTCGAGTCATATTTTCAAATTTCATCATCAATCTCAGCCGCTAGGGTTAGCACGTTGAGTCATCACAGATTAGACTCTTATATTAGAAAAGGAGGGGAAAAGAGCTCATTTGAACCTTATCTCTAAGTTTTTTGTGAGGTATCATGTGAGATAGAATCTTAATACTACTTTATAGTTTGGTAATTGGCGAAAGAATACTTTATTATTAAACTACATTATCAATTATAAATGATGATGTCTCAAGAGTTTCTAGGTTTTGATATATTTAATTGTTTAGCAACAGTAGTCGTAACCTGTGTACATATATAATAATCTAGTATTGGGCGTGGGGTGGGGGGAAGAAGCAATTTCTTTTATTCGAAAGAAGGAACTATCCAAGTGCATAGGTGGTGTGAGCAGGTTCGACTATGATGCTGAAAAAAAAAATAGTATATACTAAATATTTTTTAACTGTCTTATAAAAATTTGACGGTTTAATTTTTTTTTGGAGCGAATATCTATTGTAATTTTGTTACACATATATTACATGTCTTATAACAACTACTCCCTCCATTCCAAAATAAGGTTAACATTTGAACTTCAAAATTTTCCCAAAATAAGATTAACATTTGGACTATCAATGAACATTTAATGAATTTTTACCATATTTACCCTCTTCTTACTATTCTTTTAACCACAATTTCCATTTCCAAAAAGTAATTAATGAGGATATATTAGTCTTTTGTCTTTGACTCTCAATGTTTTTAAGAAATTTCTTAATGTTTGTGAAAATTGAAATGTTAATGTTATTTTGAAATGGAGGGAGTATTTACATATTGCATACGATGTAACACATGTCTAAAAATCTATAATACTTATAAAAAAATTGTCAATATATACTGAGAATTTTTTGTTATGCATTATAGTCGCATCGGATGTGAGGCGTGGGGGCTGAAATTGTGGAATAAACAAATAAGGGTTGTAAATTTGATAGCTTTTAAAGTCTTTTTTTTATTTTATTTTATTTATTAATATCAATGGTGTCACCCTATTACTAGTAAATACTCCCTCCGTCCCAAATTATCTGTGCACTTTGTATTTTGCACGGAAAATTAAGGTTTCATCAAATTCTATAGTGGAATATGGTACAATGTCAAACATGACCCTATTTAATATTACTCAAATTTAATTCTATCTCTTCTTCTCTCTATAGCCTTCTCTCTCCAACATTTATGTAAGAGTTAGAATTGGAAAAATTGTAATTAATGAGCCTTTTATTTAGAAAGTGGACAAATAATTTGGGACAAATTAAAAAGGAAACGTGGACAATTATTTTGGGACGGAGGGAGTAGTAAATAGTAGTTGGAGTTCCGCCCAATGCGCAAATATTTATTTTGCCCGATAATATTTTTTTTCTAGAAAAATATTCTTATAAATCATTTGTATTTTTTTCTAGAAATTAAATATGTTTCGTAATTTAAATGTTTTAAAACATAAATTTTATGCTTTTTTTTTACATATCTAGTATTTAATTTGAACAGTTTGTCGTGTAGTATGTAACATTTTATAAAATAGTTAAGGCAATTCATTTATATCAATAGGCATGAAAATAATAAGGAAATGATTGTTGGATCCAATGATCAAACCTAAATAAGAAAGTATAACATCAAAACAATTATTGAAATTTAACATAGCGTATACCATTATAATCAATATTTGATCCAATGTTTTTATATAATAAAAAATTCCCAAATATTATATAAGCAAACAAATTGTTGATAGTTAGAGCTATAACATTTGAGGAAATTCAATCTTAAAATAGTACTTATGAAACTGGCACCACAATCCTTCACGTGAATTAAGTGGGGTCTACCTGTGAACGTGGATTCCACTCAATTCATATGAAAAAGTTGTATAGCCAATCTTATAAGGACGATCGTAGGATTAAGTGAGTACATCCACCACCAACACCTCTGCATCGCAATCGCCTCGTTCCACCTCCTCCCCCTTGGTTCTTTTTTCCACCATCCTCTTCGCCTTCTCCTTCCCCTTGTGATATCGTTTTTTTCTTTCCCTTATGATAATTGGCGGACTTAGGGTGTGCCCCACCAGCCTTTCTCCCAATTTTTTTTATATAGTTTTAGTTTTGTTTCTATAACACCCCGTACAGTGAGCATTTTTTAGTGTATCTATTTGAGTCAGTTTTTTATTTGAAATTAGATTTTGTGGTTCGTGGATCATATGAATAACACCACTTATATATTAACAAGTTTGGTTAAAATTTTAACAAGCTTAAATGTGTAATGAGACTATGATGTTTATTTTAAAAAAAGAAGGGAAAATGTCTTGAATCATCCTCAAACTATTTAACAAGACACGATAAGATCCTACAAACTATATGGTGATTATCAAAGATATTGTTGATGAATCTCGTGATATATCAATGAAGGAGCAAATATCGGTAGTATTATGTTATGTGAAAAATGGGCTGGTATTAGAGTATTTTGTTGGTGTCAGTCATATATCAAGTACTATCGAGAATGATATAATTATAGAATATTATCAAAGTATGAAAACGCGTAGATACTTTTATAAATTTGTTTTGTCAATATTAATTGTGCTCCTCATACCTTTAAAATTTGCGTCCGCAACTGCTTATGATAATCACTTTCTCACCACTGCTTGTGGCATAACCATTTCCCCTGAGTACTCCATTTATCTCACAATATTTACTCCATAATACCAATGAGGATACATGCTTTCCAAATTCCAATTTTTCCTCATTTCGTTTTAAAATAAGGGAGGTGTATTTAATTCGGATTTTAAAATTTTTTTAACTGATTTTCAAAAGTCTATGAATTCTCCTGATTTTATGAATTGTTTTAACTCTATGCAGAGTCTACGCAGATTCTATCAGATTCTATTAGATTGATTTATCAGGATTTCTTTTGATTTATAAAGTCTATAGATTATTTGAATAACACCAAGAAATAAAGAAAATACTGATCCAATGGTGTATTATAAAGATCCATCGGTGTTGAACATTCAAAGTCAACATATGTTTATCAATCCTTTTTTTTTATAAATTAAATCATTTTGTTAAAAATTTAAAAAGTTTGGTGATTGTCTTTGATTTTTTTTTAGATCACGTAACTGCGACTTTTTATTTAATTATTTGTTCAAAGTTTGTATAATTTACTTACTGTTATTTTTTTCTTTAGTTTAATTAAGATACGTTTTGTGATGGGTTTTGTTTCAACTCTTTTTTCCCTTTGATTTTATATTTAAGAGGAAATGAAATCCATGTTTGAAAATAGAAATTTGTTGTTAAATCGAGAAGAAATTGTTTGCTTTCTTTAATTTCTATTTGAAGATGATTAAGAAGAAAATTGTTTGGATATTATGACAATAAATCTTGTTTTTTGAGAAATAAACATTTCATATTGAGTTTTATAACGATGTTAACAAATTCTCATTTTTTTAGTTTGGATATTTCTTTATTTTTCTTATAATTTTAAAGAAATGAGATCACTAAAAAAAATTGTAATCAAATACATTTAATTTTAATATTAATGAGAAAAAATCAAAATCTTAAGGAATTATAAGAGATTTCACAATACACATTTGAGCCTGGGAAATCCATCAAAATCATACCTTTAATGAAATATATGAAAATCTATAGAGTTTTGAATACCTCTAGATTTGAATACCTCTAGTGGCCAAGGCTGAGGCCTAATGACGTAGAGGTCATAAGTTTAAATTTCCTCCCCGCTTCTTTAATTTTCCATTTCTTATAATAGATATATCCCCTCCTCCAATAAATAATATATATATATATATATATATATATATATATATATATTAACTTTAACTTTTTTTCACATCAACCATTAAGCGTTTTTAATCTTTCAAAATTCATCATTTATCCAATCAACCCTATTAAATAACTAATCTACAATATATCATTTCTGCCATGCAATATATTAAAGACTTTTCTTAAAAGTTCCGGGGTAATAGTTAATGAAATGTGTGAGTGAAAATTAAATTACATATAAATTAGTAATACAAATGTTGCAAGCGCAATTAATAAATATGACTACACCCTATAGGTAGGTGGGAGTACAATCTATATAAAGGGAGAATAGTAAACCTACGCTAGGAAAAATTTACCGGCTAAGGTGAGCAAATTTATTAAAGTTAAGAGTTGAATTGATTTGGGCATGCCTATAGTAAGTAGTACTCTCAAAATGGATTTTTTTTATCTTAATAGGTGACTAAGTTTAAAAGTTACATCTAAATCAATGAATACAATACACATAAGCAAAAAAATCAACTCTCTTTCCTACGTGTATTGTATTCATTTGTTTAGATGTAACTTTTAAACTTAGTAACCTATCAAAATAAAATTTCTCCTCAAAATGGGTAATGAGGGCATGACTTAAATGTGGATGGACGGGCATGCCCTCTTTTTTAACGGGCTATCAAAAGAGTTGCCTTGCCCGTCCGCCAAATACCCGTTGGCAGATGGGCATGTCCGCTACCCTTATTATTAATTTCTCTTTTATTTGAAAAAATAGATCAAATTCGAAAAAATCAATAAAATACAATTATTTCTCCTTCACTTACAGTTTACAGTCCTATGCAGGGGAAATAAAAATCCAAAATAGTTCAATAACAATCAAATCAAATTCCACAATATCCAAAATAGTTATAAAAAAACAATAATCAAATCGAAATCCACAATTTCAAGAATAATTCATGATCAGTTGTCCAAAATTAACAAACATATTGTTGAAGTCAAAGCAACAAAAAATAGATATTGTTTTTTAATAGCATCTATCTATTGATTTAGATCATAAACACTAGAAATATTATTTGAATTTATTTTAGATAATGTTGATTCATCATCATCATTTTCACATATAAAACACACGCCTTAAGAAGTTAAAACATTATAAATGGAAAATGATAAGTTTAAACATAATTTAGTTACATTCAGAGATGAAAAAGTGAATTCAATTGTGTATACATATTTGAGCTTGTACATTTTTAGGAAGAAGATGACTCTTATATTTGGTAAGAATGTGTGCAAGAAGATAGTGGAAATATATGACTCTTGTTCAGTTTGTAGAACACTTAAGAGCTTTATTAATCTCTATCCAAAATTAATAAAATAAAAAATAAAACGGGCATGCCCGGTTGCAACCTGCCCATACCTGCATGGCTCGTTACCCGCACGAGTATGCCCGTTGATACTCGCATTTAAATGGGCATGAAATTCATAGCTCCATACATGGGCGGCTAAGAGGGTGTTCGAGGTGATCGACCGCACAGAGCTTCCAAAAATTGGGGCTCAAATTTTTGTTAGTTATATATATATATATATATATATATATATATATATATATATATATATATATATATATATATATATATATATATATATATATATATATGTGTGTGTGTGTGTGTGTGTGTGTGTGTGTGTGTGTGTGTGTGTGTTTTGTTGAAGAATAATAAAAATTGTAATTACTTGCACTTTTTTATGTTGACGATTACCATTAAATATTGTTAGCCTTTTTTTTTGGGACAAATCAGCTCACTCTATTTATACTTTATACGATTTAAAAATATATATGATTAGGTAAAAGTTTAAAACATGAAACTAGTAGTTAGGTTATATATATATATATATATATATATATTAACCCTTCAAGTTCCTTCGCAATTTTTTTTTAATTTTATATGTTCTAGTTTCCACTCTCCGATTTACAATTATATATATTTAGTTCGTGATCTTGTTGACTCCTTACCAAGATTTTTCAACTTCGGCAATTAGCCAATTACGATAATACAATTCTTTTTGTCCTCCCTCTTCATAACAAATCAAGTCGATTGCTAAATCTCAAGTTCTTTCATTCAACTTATATCTGTTACTCCTTTATAAGTTGATTTATTATTTTTTGTAGTGAATAATTTTTTAGTATGTCATCTAGAATTAGAAAATATGATAAGTATAAGAAACAAAAGAGGGTCAATGAGTTAATCGAATCTCAAAAAGGGGCTCTTGATAAGTTTGTTACCAAGGAACCTCGGGTTTCAACAATTTTTCCTCCAAAAAAAAATTAGAAGGATAAGTGAAGAAAGTTTGTCGGTATTTATATTTTTAAAATTATGTTTAAAATTTTAGGTGTACATTTTGGAGAACAAAAATTATGATACAATTGTAATGATTTTTTGTTACATTTACAGGAAAGTCATTTTTATCCGGATATGTAGGGTCTTATTTTAAAATTTAGAATAGGGCCTCCAAATTGATTGATACGGTCCTAACCCATATCCGCCCATTAATCTCACGGGGTGAGCATATACCCATTTTGACAGCTCTAATAGTAAGTACATAAATTATGTGTGCAGTGTATTTGGCTGGTAAAAAATGAAAAATGAAAATAAAGAAACAATGATATCAAAAGAAAATAGGAGTATTAAAATAGTCTCCCGCTTTTTTTTCTTCTTTTTTTTTCTTCCCCTTTTCTAACAAAGAAAGATGGAGTAAAATGAATCCAGAGCAACATTTTCGGAAGGAAAAAGTAGTATATGTACCTACCTATCAGTTAATTAACATAAATGGTGCAATGGGAGAGGCATGTCACGTGCCTGCAATTACTTTCAATTTACTTATGATTCACTGCACATGCATACATGCCAACCCTTCTTTATTCATTCTATCTAGGGGTGTCAAATGAGAGTATTGAGCCCATAATTTTGGATCAAGACCCAGACTCACCAAAAAAATATTTGAGTACAAATTCAATTATATTGGAGTGCCGGCACCTTTCACTTAGGTCCCAAATCCAACTATATTAGGTGCAGTATAGTCCGGATCTAAACAGATTATATATCTTTGATAAATAAAAATAAAAGTATGTTTTATGATTTTTGTTAAGAGGATTACCAAATATGTTGTAGTAAATATATTATAACACAAACAAAAAATTAATTCTCTAATTTTCATATTTTCTCACTTCAATTTCCGCTTCTTAATTCTACATAAAAAAACAATTACCATGAAGTAATATATTTTTCTGTCTCAGTTTATGTTTACTGCACTGTCCAGTATTAATTTTTCTAGTGCAAAATTTCAGTGCAGAAATTATTTTTTCCCAGTTCAGAAAATAATTTTTCCAGTGTAGAAAATAATTTTTCCAGTGCAGAAATTATTTTTTCCAATTCAGAAAATAATTTTTCCAGTCCAGAAATTATATTTCATTTTACTAGAAAAGTATCTAACATAATTAAAATTGAATTTGGACCTAACATAATTTTAGTGAGTTTGAGAGAGATCTTGTTATTTGTTTGGGCCATAATGAGTCTTATTGGGTCTTAGTGGATCTAGTGAGTCTTATTGGGTATTTTAAATCCATTATTACTTATTTTGATAATCCATGAGTCCAAACCTAATTAGATTTGGGTATAAAAAAATGAGTCTAGATCCAAATCAGATATGTTGGGCCTGGACCTGAGTCTGGATCCTTGGGCACAATTGACACCCCTAATTCTATCCGAAGAATAATATCGTTCTTCAAGTATTCAAAGTTAATTGATTATAAATACTTGCCATTAATTAGGTATAGGATTCGTTTGAGAACTAAAAATGAGGATCTTGTTCGAGGATATTAGTCTAATTACTCGTGTTATGAAATCAAAATTTTTAATTAAAGTTAGCGGGAAATACAATTACCTTCAATATTCTTACACGTTAATTGTGTTAATATAGAAATTGACATTGTTATACACGCGTTACACTTAGTTTTTTGAAAATTAAATATTTTTTTCCCATAAAAGAAAAAAAAATGTGCAAAAAGAGATTTTAAAATAACAACTTAAAAGATAAATTTAATCTAGTTCAGATCAATACAATACATATGTATGCGACTACATTTTTCCACTCTCAATTTAAAAAAAAAAATCCCTTTCCCTATGAGGATCAATAGTGGTTGTCAACCCCCTCCATCATGACTTGAACCCCCAACATACCAGTTGGAAGAGAAACGTTTTACCGCGTGAGCTACATTTTGATGACATTTTTCACTCTCTGTCTCGACCGTGTCTCATTGATAAAAAATCACATTAAGATTCAAGATTTTTTGTTAGATAATATTTAAGGGTTCATATCCACACAAACAATAGGCTATTTAAATTATTTTTTAATGTTAATTTTATGAAATTATCCAGCTTGTACCCTTAAGAAAAAGGACCTTGAAGGGAAGCTTGTGCCCTCATAGTGTGCCCCATATATAAATTTGGAGTGATCTTTAAAGAAACTTGAAGAGATATTTTGTTTAATAAATTTTAAACCTTTAATGAATTAACAATTCAATAGTGGAATTGTGGGTCTGAATTCTCTTGACTGATTTATTTTTCGGAAATGGAAAAAAAAATATATTTCTATTTGTTTATTAGATAGAAACCCGGCTATAGATAATTATTTTTATTGTTTTCCCTGTAAGTAGTACTTAGTAGCTTAGTAGATTATCACATTTATAGAGACCTCTTGTTTGGTGTTTGGTCCCTCATCGTGTCCTAGAAGTGAAAACTCTCTTCTCAAGTAAAAACAAAAACAAAAAAAGTGTAGAATATGACATGGATCATACTGATTTTATTAATGAATAAATAAGAATAATGCGCCAATGAGGCATTGGTCTAGTGGCCAAGGTTCATGTCATGACGTAGAAGTCATGTGTTCGAATCACCTCACCGCTTCTTGGATCCCCTATTTCTTGTAATAGATAGGTCCCCTCCCCCCAATAAATAAATAAAAAATTTTAGAAAAAAAATAAGAGTAATGCATTATCTCTTATTTGAGAAAGTTGAAAGATATGCACTATCATATAAAATTAAAATCTAGCTATGCAATCTAAAAAAAAAAATATTTTAACAATGTAAGTATGTTTTCGTATAATAATTGATTAAAAATTGGCTATTCGAATTAAAACAATCAACTGTGTTTGCTTTTCGATTTAATGGGAAAAATTTCTACCCAGTCAATTACTGAGTTTACCTGCGGATTCGAATATAACCAGATGATTTGGTCATTTTAAAAGAGAGAAAGAATGTTTAAATGAAAAAGGAAATAAGTATGCCTCTCTTATTCAATGGGTAAAATCACAGCCCTGTCAATATTCCGTCAAGAATCAAATTGCTCGATCAACCAATTATTTAAGGTTTTAAGTTTTTACTCATTGAATGAAAGGTTTTTAATGAGAAAGGTTTCTTGCATATTTAACCAAAACTAAAATGGTTTGATAAACCAATTTTGCTTCTTTATTTATTTTATTTTTTGGCGATTGAGATGGAATATTTAAACGAAAATTGGGTTCCCACTCAATTTTATGGGCAAGTACCAATCCACAAAATAATTCAATTAAAAATCATGTCTAACCCTTTTATTTATAATGTTGTCAAACTCCAAAAAAAAATCATACACTTCCAATGTGAGATCTTAATAATATTAAAATAAGATAAAACAAAAATTTAATACTTTGGATATATTATTCCTAGTAAGAATTTCTTCTACAACTGATAAAAAAATATTTATTTCAATAGAGTTTTAAATATCAAATTAAAATAAAAAACTGGATATTTGATTGAAATTTTAAAAATCGAACTGGTTTGCTTCTCAAATTTAATGTGAAAAATCCAAAATTGTCAATAACCGTATTTGTCTGCGGATTCGACAAAAAACAAATGACTCGGTCATTTTAAAGAAAGAAAAAAAAGAGTGTGTGTTTAAATAAAAAAATCTTGAAAAACAAATTATTATGCCTTTTTAATCTAAAAAAAAAAAACCCCTATCAACCAATTTTTTTTTATTTTAATTTTGACACATTAAATTTTAATGATTAGGTTCAATTAACAATCAAATGGCATAGTGGACAAATTTTCTTTTAAAAGGTTTTTTACTATTTGAATGAAAAAATGAAAAGCAAATTGGATTTAACGGGCAATTTAATGAGATAAATATCAATCTACCAATTCATTCAATTAAAAATAATGCTCAATCTCTCTATTTATAATGTTGTCTAACCCAAAAATCTTCGTACACTTTCGATATGGGTATTGAATAATATTGAAATAAAAAATTAAAATATAGAAAATTAATATTCAAAATCGGGGAGCTCAGCAGAATATTAAATTTCTCCCTTCCCATTCAATCTATACTATAAAATATGTTTGGTGTTTAAAAAAAATATTTTAATAAACTAAACCAACTTTTTTTAGTTTTGATCAAATCAGCAAATAAATGCATAGTTGGTGAGATTTAACTAAACGCAAAAGTATATGTCTTATATGTTTTTTCGTTTTGCAAATTCAAGTCAAATCACCACTTCTATAGTGGTTTCGGTGTAAAATACTCACATGTACATATTATAGATATTTTCTGAAGGGTAAAAAAGACACTTTAAGTAAAAGTTATCCAAAAAAATATTTCAATTCACACATTGCCTATGTTCCACACTAGGAATAACTCCTTGGACAGTTGGTATCAATCCATAGTAAAAAAATAGAAAGTTGTTAAGATTTGAAACATTTCAAATTTTGCCTTTATAATATTTAAAAATTGCCAATGAGGCATTGGTCTAGTGGCTAAGGCTTAGGCCTCATGACGTAGAAGTCATGAGTTCGAATCTCCTCCCCACTTCTTGAATCTCCTATTTTTGTAATAGATAGGTCTCCTACCCCCCAATAAATAATAAAAATAATAAAAATATAAAAAGTGAAAAGTAATAATATAGAATACTTAAAAAAAACATATGAAAACATGTAAATTTGACTATCAAATATAATGCACCCATCATTTTTGGTTATTTTTTATATAAAATATTTTTTTTACCCTTTAGGAAAACTCACGACTTGTGCACGTGAACATCCTGTCTAGAAACCACCACAAAAGTGGTGGTTTGATTCAAGTTTGCAAGTCGAAAAAATATATAAGATGTTCTATGCAAAAAAAGATCATATAGGACAACACTTATAACTCGAAAATAAATATAGAACCAAATTTGCAAATTATGCGAGTAGCAGCTTAATACTTCATTTTTTTTTTTATGAATATTACTTCATCCATTTTGCAATTTACCCTCTTAATGCAATATTGTCATCAAAACGTGTCCTAACCCAGTGGGGCGGGCGCCTGCCCACGACCTTCAGATCGTGGGTTCGATACCCTCCGCCTGCGTGCGGCAAGCTTTAATCTCCCTTTCTAGGGCTATCTTATCCTCATCTGAGGCAGTTCTTTCTCCCCTATATGGGGCAACCGCCCAATCGAACTTAAAAAAAATGCAATATTGTCAGAGAAATTTTGCTTATATGACGAGATTACCCCTCTTAGAATCTTGATTAACAAAATGACGTTATTGAGGTTTGATCTTTAATCTTTTGAATTAGCACTCAAACGCTAGATAATTACCTAAAAGAATATTATAGACAAAAGTTAAATGTTGATGCATGTTTTTCTAAACAAAATAAGAGATTTTTTTCTCAAACTCAAACAATACCAAACGTAGAAGACAATGATATGGTGATTCAATTCTCTTGACTGTCGTGTGGATTCCAATCAATTTCTTTATTATTTTTTAACATATATTTGAATGTTTTGTTAATGTTTTTTCTTCAAAAAATTTACTCGTCTCACGCATAATATGATTTTTTTTTAAGAAATTCGTCAAAAAATATTTACATTTATTAACTAACATTCACCAGAGTTAGATGTTTTTTTTCCCTCCACTTCATTCCCTCTTCGAAATAAGAGGAAAGTTGATTGTCATATGTAGTGTTAGCCTAAATCATTGTATTTTTTTAATTTGTTAAAACTGTCATAAAAAGTAGTTTATGGATACAAATATTATAAATAATGGTTTTTATTAGAAATATAAAATAGTTTATTGGGAAAAAATTCCCATATAAAATGTGATTTTTTAAAAATATTATGGGGGGTCGCCCTTCAAATCCGCCAATATGCACGCCGACCCCCTTCCCTCCCCAACATTTCTGAAAAGTCGAATTTTCTATAGTAAATTTTAGTTTATTTCTTGGTTCTTTCCTTAGATCATGAGTGCCCCCACTGTCATTACATCCTGGATCCGTCACTGGTTAAAGTATTGATGCGCATTTTTCAAAATATGTGCTAACTTATTACTACCTCCATTCCTTAATATAAGACTTTCATTACATTATGTGAAAATTAAGGAAGGACAAATTAAAATATTTTTTAATCAAAATATCAATATTAATCTCTTAAATAAAATTAGTTGTATACAAATTATATTTAATAGAATAATATTTGTATTTTAACCAACAAAATATTTTAAGGGTAAACGCATTCTTTGGGATAACTTGCGCACGGTAGCAAAATAATTTAAGGGGTCTTGGCTTATGTTAGGTGACTTTAACGAAATAACTAATAAAACTGAAAATTTTGGAGGCAACCCGGTTAACAATTCATGTATTCATGGATTTATATCGATGATTAATGATTGTAACATGATAGATTTAGGTTTCAAAGGTCAACCTTATACTTGGACTAATAAAAGTAAAATTATAAGAAACATTATCTACGAACGTTTAGACATATTCATGTCAAACCCCGAATGGCTAAATATTTACTCGGATAGTATTGTTAAGCACTTACCTTATATGTTTTCTGGTCACTGCCCACTTCTCTTATCTACTGCTAATTATGTTAAATTTAAACCACCTTTTAAACTAGAATCTATGTGGCTATCTAACCCTAATTTTAAATAATTAGTAAATAACACTTGGTCTAACACTAATGACTACCACTCGACTATGAATTAATTCCAAAGCCGAGCCATCACCTGGAACAAAGAAACCTTTGGTAATATTTTTTAAAATAAAAAACAATTTTTAACACGTATTCATGGCATCCATAAATCACTATGTAATAGATTTAGTGCTTTCTTAACAAATCTACAAGAAGACCTTCAAGAACAATACATTAAATTACTTAAAGATGAAAATGAATTTTGGAAATTAAAATCTTGTATCCAATGGCTACAAGACGGTGACAAAAATACAAAATTCTTCCATATTTCTACTTTTAATCGTCGGAGGAAAAATAGAATAATTATGTTAAATGACTCAGGAGGTAATTGGATATCTAACCATGAGCACTAGGGGTGGAATTGAGGTGAGCTAAGGCTAGCTCAGGCTCAGTTCACACTAAATTTGTCCAGCTCATAGCTCAGCTTATATTTGATATGAACTAATTTTCTTAGCCCAAGCTCAACTCATCAGTAGCTCACGAGCAGCTCACCTCAGCTCATTTATCTACAAATATATTTGAAAAAATACGATTACTTATAATATGAGTTTAATATCCAACTTATACAAATAATTCAAGAGATTTTATTAGCACAATGACATATAATAGAAGTTTATATATTTCTACTAATTATATTATAAAAAGAATCCGGTAAAAAAAGTTTAACAAGATATAAAATTAAACCAATGTAAACCAACAAAAGTCTAGCTACCAAATATTATAATCCTTATCAATAAATGTCAAAAGTCTCAAAAGTCTTCTTATAAAAACAATTTGATTTTTGTGGCATGTATTTCCACCTGAAAAAATAAAAATATAGTATTGTCATAAAAAAAAGTATTTTTTAGATTAATAATTATTTATCATCAGTAATAAACAAAAAATAGTAATATACTTTGAGTTTCTTTGAATGTCATAAGTGACTCGAGTCAATCTCCTTCACAACTCAATGCTTGAATTGTTTTCGGGCAAAGCTCGATATGAATCAATAACTCTTCCACTTTGAGAAGATTTATAAGAGATTTCTAGGGGGTTTTTTAGCCTCACCAGAGGAGGAGGACGTCTCTCCAGAGGAGGAGAATTATTGCCCCATGAACGGGGAGATATGGGAATCGAACTCGGGATCTCAGCCCCAAGTTAGGATAGCCTTACCCACTTGGGCTATTCGATTCCTATTATTTCTAGGGTTGTCTTTGTTTATTTTCCTTAAAATGACGTGCGGCTACTTTTTTAAAGGGTATGTGAGGCTATATATATATATATATATATATATTTTGAGCCAGCTCATTAGCCAAATAAGTCGAACTCCATCCAGCTCAAGCTCGACTCATATTTTAGATGAGCCAAAAATCTTGGCTCATGTATCGCTCATTTAGCTCATGAGCTGAGCTCATCGAGTCGAATATCGAATCGAATCGTGAGCTACTCACGAGCCGGCTCAACTTACTTCCACCCCTAATGAGCACATCTTAAATATTATTCAAACACAATTTTAATCTATTATTCTACGGACCATTTATCTTGTAATTGTTAATCCTTTAACTTACCTCAAAATCCTAACTTCTGCAAATACATTACTCCTGACCTTGATTCATTTCCCTCTCATGATGAAATTTTTAATGCAATCAAATCTTTTCAACCTTATAAATCACCTGGACATGGTGAAATCCACCCAATTTTCTTTCAACTTTTCCACAAGGAAACATTTGTAGCCATCAACAACCTTATAACTACTTTTTTTGATAAAGGATTTTTACCTGATGAGATTAACAAAACTTATGTCTGCCTAATCCCCAAAATTATTAAACCAGAAAGCATAAATCAATATAAGCCTATCAGCCTTTGTAATACCTCATAATAAAATCATTTCTAACCCTGTTATTACTCATCTTATGTTTGCTGACGATATCATTATTCTACCTAAATCAGAGGATAGAAATATTCAAACTATCTTGAATGCACTTGACCACTTCTGTCTTATTTCAGGACAAAACAATAAACTTTAGCAAATCCAGAATAATTTTCTCTAATAACATTCAACCTATTTTAGCAAACAAAATTTGTCAAAAGTTCCAAATCTCTCGCGATGACAATTTCGAAAAAATATTTAAGGTTTCCTTCTCATCACTCTTCACTAAAATCTATCCACTACCAATTTCTTCTGGATAACTTGCGTAAAAAGCTAGCATCCTGGAAATCTAAATTCCTCACCTTCACAGGTAAAACAACACTCATCAAATCTTCTCTATCTTCCATTCCTACACACCTCATGCAAGTGCATAACATTCCAGTTAAGATTACTAACGCTATTGATGTCATCTGTCACAACTTTCTGTGGGGCTCGTCACCTGAAAAGGTGAAGATCCATCTTATTTCTTAAGTAAGTTTGCCTTATGATCAGGGAGGGCTTCAAACTTGACAAGCCAAACACAATAATTTAGCACTTCTAGCAAATCTTGCTTGACGTTGTTTTTTCTCTCATAAAAATTATCTTTGGGCTTAGATAACAATTTCTAAACACACTAAAAAGCTTAATCTGTTAGAACTAAAATATGATCATTATGCTCCTTCCTCTATTTGGAAAAGTATTCTTAAGGGATGAAGTTTTTACAAACAACACCTTAAATGTCAAATTAGTAAAGGGGATAATATCTCCTCATGGCATGATAAATGGTCCACATTAGGGACATTACATTCAGCTATTCAAGGGCCACTAGATAACTATGAAACTTCATTATCAGTTAAAGACATCATTAATAACAAGGAATTAACCTTACAAAATCTCTCATTTAATATCCACAATGTCCATCTCATATCATACTCTCCACATACATCCCTAAATATTCTGTTCCTCAGGACCAAGCTATATAGGACTTAACCTCGAATGGTCTTTTCACCGTTTCTTCAGCTTATAAAGCTATAGCACAATCATATTCTCCTTCTTTCGCAGTTGCTATTAACAGAAGCTGGATTTGGAAATAAAAAATATTACCTAAAATAAAATTCTTATTATGGTTATGTGTTCAAGATCGCATTCCTCATGCTAAGTTACTACATCAAAGAAAATTTTGGATAATAACTTATGTACTATATGTCCACAATCAAGAAAACTCACAACATATCTTACATGACTGCTCTCACGCTCGTCTATTCTGGTACCATCTATCCAAAACCATCAATTGTGATATTCAGTCTCTATCTTCACTAATTGTTCAATAGATATTTGGATTAAAACTAATATCGCAACCTCTCTTACTCATAATCATTGTATTCTTTGGAATATTACTTTCTCCTTTGCTTGCTGGCATCTTTGGCAAGATAAGAATAACCGGATTTTTAAAAGGAACAATGATCCTGCCATTTCTACTAAATTGATCCTTAACAAGAATATTGAATATGTCTACGCTAATAACTTATTCTAGAAAGAAACTACTAGTTATATTCAATACTTTAAATGGGAACCTCCCCTTGTAACTTCGTTAAATTAAACACTGACGGCTCTTATTTAGAGAAACTTGATCAGAGAGGAGCGTGAGGGGTTTTTCAAAATCACTTAGGATACTGGATTTTAGGTTACAGTATGCATCTTTTTAAAACAACAAATAACAAAGCTGAACAATTAGCACTAAGTGCGGGATTAACCTTAGCAATTGATCATGGCTTTTTAAATCTTGATATCAATGTCGACTCACAAGTTATCCTCTTCATGATTAATGGCTCTACAAATATTATCTATTTGAACATTGTTTGTGACTGCAGATACCTACTCTCTCAACTTCAAGCATTCACACTAGTTCAAGTGTATCGTCAGTCGAACCAAGTGGCTGACACAGTGACAAAATATGGAAGCTCTCGACAGTGGATTGGTAGCCAAATCTTCATGACTGCACCTGATTTCGCTCTCGAGGCATGAAATCAAGACAACGCCGGGACAAGTTACCCTAAAATAAAATTTAGCTAATTGTGTTTTTTGTACTTTAATTTCTTTTGTCGTATTTTACTTTCTTGTACACTTCCTTTTCCATTAATAATATGATATCATCTAATTCACCCAAAAAAAACTCTAATCAGTATTCCGAAAATCAACATTTATGATTCAACACATCATTTGACGTGCAGAAGATCCCTTCCACGCGCAACATGAAATAGCGCGGGGCTAAAAACCATGGATGAGATGAGAAGTGTCGACACGATCGTGTTTCTCGTCGAAAGCGGGGACACACTTGACAATACATAGTCGCATGGACAAATTATCCCCGAGTGTGATTGGGTTACAAGCAAATCACAATGGTACAACGCGTGGATTGTTGGTGGTACTACGATACTGAATATAAAAAATTTAATATATATAATATTTTTAACTATCAAATACTATTAGATGGTTTAGTTTATTTAGAGCGAACATCTATTTTAATTTTGTAATAAATGTTGCGTAAAACAGATATTGAATGCCTTAAAATAATCATTCATCAACATAAAACATCTATTACATACTATGATATAATACATGTCTAAAATCCTGCAATACATTTAAAAATATCAATATATACTGATTTTTTTTATTCTCTACTTTACCCGCAGCGGTGGAATTTAGGTTTTTGTCTTAACACTAATTATAGAACTTAATGACGTCCATCTTCCTCTCGGCTTCCTCCGTCATCAAACCCAAGCTTTATCAATAGTACTACAGTAAAACATCTATACAGTAATACTCTATATAAGAATAACCTCCTTATAGTAATAAAAAATATTGGTCCCAACTCGGGACCAGTTATTAATAAGAATAAACTCTACATTGTAATATTCCATGTTTTTTTTGGGACCATCCTTAAGAAATTTACCTTCATATAGTAATAAAATAACATTAAATTTTAAATATATTTATATATCTATATAAAATAACAACTTAAGCTTATGAGTATCTTTTAACCATTTTGCAAGATATTATTTGCTTCCAATCTAGGTTGGTTTCTTTCATTTTGCGAAACTCGACAAGAATACTTTCAGTGATTTGAGTTCGTTTGCTTTTAGGTGTCATGACTTGCTTGAAGAAGAAAATGCATGGTTTGAAATGATAATGAAATTTATGATTATGCTAGCATTTATATATGTATAATAAAAAGAAAACAAACGAAATAACATTTCGAATATACAATATATATGAGTGAATATTATAAATGCATACATGATGTACATACTTTTTTTTTTCATTTCCTATATATTGTATGTATGTGAATGAATCTTCTAAATCTGATATACACAATGTACATGCATGATGTACGTATATTTGTTTTTTTTTTAACTCATTAATCTTATATATTTTTTAAATTCATGTTTTTAAAATATGAAGCGACACATTTTCAAGTGTCGTATAATGTATATTAGTTATTTTTTTTAAAATTATAATTTTTATATGTAAACCTCTATTTTAGAATAACCTCCCTATATTAATATTTTTATTCGATCCCGAGAGTATTAATGTATAGAGGTTTTACTGTACTAATAATCATACTACCGGTGCCGTCACATGTTATCAGGAGTTGTTACGACTTGCGACTTTTCCCTTTCATCGCCAATGAACTTTGACTTTTGTCAAGATTTTTTTATACTAAACAAGTGACTTTTCCATCTCCACTCGTTTAGGACACGTTATAAAAATCAAGAAAGTAAAAAATAAAGTATTTTTAATTTAAAATATAAATATTATTCTTTTAAATATAATTAGAAATATACAAGTCATATTTAAGAGAATAATATTGATATTTTTGATTATTAAAATACTTTGTTTTTAATTTCTTTAATTGTCGCTATATGTTTTAAATGACTTAATTATGAAATGAAATGGGGGTGGTATATGACATCAATCAAATTAGATAAAATTATTTTTCTAAAAAAATAAATTATTTTAACCTTCTTATTTATAGGAAATTAGATAATATACGATATTGGTAACTTACAAATTGTAAGGAAATTTAAAAAAAATAATAATTAAAGTTTTCTTATAAAAACTTTGTCTTTTGAAAAATGTTGGGTCGACCGCGGTCCCACCTCTGACCTCATGTATTCAAAGCATGTGATACGAGCTTTGCGAATAAAACATGTTAGTTAAATTTCTCATATATGAAACTATTTATTCATTAGATGCATAATTTGTCAATGAGTAAAAGTTTTTAACCTAAGAATGATATCAATATCTCTTGAACTAATACCTCAAGTTGCACTCCCATAGTCGGATTGCATTTATTTGCAAGTATCTAACGTCTTTCTTTTAGTATGGGACTTCTATAACCTATTATTGTACATGGTTTTCATTATTATCTTTTTTGTTTTCTTTTGAATCTTCTAAACAAGGGGAAAGTCTGGCATGGGGCCGGAGGGTCGGCCCCACACTCCTCTCACATAATTTTAGACAGGACCCACCTGCAGGATAGGTTTCGCAAGCCTTCATGTCTCACAAGTACCCACAAGGACTGTCCCATAGCGAATTTTTTCCTAAACAAGAGGCGTTCTTTACAAATTTGACACTTTTGGTCCTTTTTCTTTTCTCTTAGGAAAGGAGAAAGACTGAAAACTCATTTAAAATAAAATTTTGTTAGTGGAGCATATTGTGACAAAAAACCAAACAATTTGGCAACAAAATGTTGTTTTTTTTTTTGGATTTTTCAATGAATGACCATATGAATATGACGCATAACACGTTTTTTAGCATATAACGAATAATTTTGATTATTTGGACTGTTGAATAAAAACATTCAACGGTCTAAGATTGTTTTTTGAAGGACACTTATTGTG
The DNA here is from genome assembly GCA_026122235.1 of Vinca minor. Lineage (NCBI taxonomy): Eukaryota > Viridiplantae > Streptophyta > Magnoliopsida > Gentianales > Apocynaceae > Vinca > Vinca minor. Next base: position 784,719 of record JAOCZM010000278.1, on the reverse strand, counting down.
ATTTTTAGACGCCTATTACGTAAGACATATGTTATATGCCTAAGAGCATATGTTTATAACAAAAAAACAACTGTTGAAGTCTTATGACATATGTTTGTAACGATCAGAGAACACATGTTGTATGAAATTTAACACTTGTCTAAAAGCATTTAAAGCATGTTCCATATGTATTGAAAAAATAGCGACTATATTATAGCCGGTATGAAATTGAGCAATATTTTTCAAAAAAATAGCCTACTTATTTCTCGAGAAAGGATGTGAAACATGTTCAATATCATTTGATTATTTATGAAATTTTCTATAGATTTATGAATTCTAACTATTTTGGTACTGATGAAATTTATATGACAGATAGGCAAAAAAAAAACTCTTCGTCTAAAGTACTTTTTTGATTATGTATCTACTATCGAAAACTTAATGCGTAATGATTCATTATTTTGGTATTAATGGCTACTGAAAAACACAACTTCCTTAAAGTAATACTCAAACTTTTTAGGAAAGTAGAATTTAATTATGAAGAATTAAGATTTATAATTAGGATACTTACAAAAGGATTAAAAATCAAGAAACAATTTGGGATTGAAAAAACACTTACCAAAAGATTAAAAATCAAGAAACAATTTGGGATTGAAATGACAAAAAATATCCAAAATTCAGGCATTAATCCATTAGATCTTCTAGAGGAAGATTGAGATATAAAAACCCTAAACCAGTATCTTCACAAACCACTATTCACCCCCTATAAGCCCGCTGTAAGAACTAAGAAGTATTCCCCTCTGCAACTCTAAATCTCAGTCCTTCGCCTCTTCATCCAACGGTCCCAATCACCTTAGCCCCACTCCTTATATAAACCCCCAAGTCCTACTTACTCCCTTCACTGTTCACTGTTTCTCTCAAACTCTCACTCTCTCTCAAATTTCTGTCTGAACCAAAAGAGATGTACTTGGGTGATCATGGATCTCTCTTTTCCTGACGAAAGATTTCATCTTTTTATTTCAATGACAAACCTGACTCAGTATAATTTCTTGTAATTATCCCAATTTAAGCAAAAAAGATCAATTTTTTTTGTCGATGTTTTTTTAATGTTTTTGGTTCTAATTTAGCTTAAATTTGGTTAATTTATGGGTTGTCGTAGGTGGGGTTCGTAGCTTTTGTTTTTAATTTTAGTATTAAGTGCTAAATTAGAACCGGGAGATGATTACCGATAGCTATTCGAAGATGTCGGAGATGGGAATGCGATCAATGATGAGAGGAAACGAGGATTATAGCGATGAATTGGAAATGTTGTTGAGAGAGCAACAGCAGAGGAGGCAGCAAGAAGCCACCAGTGACATTGAGAGAGACCTCGACTTTTACAGAAGTGGCTCTGCACCGCCTACCGTTGAAGGATCGCTTAATGGTTTGTTTGGCGGTGTTGGCGGTGGAGGCTTTGGTCTTGCCCGTGGGAGCTTGTCTGAAGAGGAGATAAGGTCTGATCCGGCGTACATTAAGTACTATTATTCTAATGTGAACCTAAACCCTCGTCTCCCGCCCCCGCTTTTGACTAACGAGGGTTGGCGGTATGCTCAGCGGGTGCAGGGTGGTAGTGCTGGCGGAAGTGGCGTTAGCGGGAGCTCGTTGGCTATTGGTGATAGGAGGAAAGTGGCTGGGGGTGCTGTTGTTGATGGTGGAGGTGGGGCTAGTGAAAGGTCTCTGTTTTCGGTGCAGCCTGAATTTGGTGGTATGAAAGAAGAGAATGTCATGGATGCCCCACCGAAAGAATGGGGTGGTGATGGACTCATTGGATTGTCCGGGATAGGATTGGGGAAAAGGCGGCAAAAGAGCTTTGCCGAGATAATTCAGGTGAAGAGACTAAGAAATTTTATTTGATGCTAACATTTTGTTTAGGGTTCAGCAAGTTTTGACATTGTAACTTGTGTGTGCATGATATTATGAGAGTGCCAGTATGCTGGCTTTGTTAATCTATTAGTAACGGTCTTGGAATTCGTTATTAGTAACAGTCGTAGAATTCGTTTTGTTTCCTTTTCTGGTTGTTGTCCATATATATAGTGTTTGCATATTGCCTCTGTACTATTTGGAACATTTTGCGGCGTGTGATAATGAAGTGTTCTTTTAATCATTTGGTGACGTAGTTGTTGACACGTGTATCTGCGCCGTTATATCTTATAGTTATAAAGATTTCAGTAATAAGTACTGAAGTTATCTGCATACGTTTTTGCTATCGTCATTTAACGTTTACGTGTCAACGGGGGATGTGCTAGCACTTCTATGATTAGTGAATTATCACCTAAATTGCTTGTTATAATGGGGGTATTAATTGGTTTGGAAGATTCAGATTACATAAATGTTATTTCCTATTTGCCTGCTGATACCATTTTGTTGAAAATATTGTCAGTTGTTTGTTTTGCATCTTTCAAATAATTTTTATTTTTATTGGATATATGGTTGCACATTTTATTCTAAAAGCCTTATCTTCATAAGCATTTAAGTTGGTGGAAAGATCAAAAGGAGCATTTCCTGTCTTACCTCTTTTATTTTTGGTAATGCCACAGGATGATCCAAACCACGCAACATCAGTTTCTGGACATCCATCTCGTCCATCCAGCCGTGCATTTGATAATATTCTTGATTCATCTGAGCATCAATTTACTCATCTTCAGCAGGAATTGACGTCAGTAGATTCATCACATTCTGGTACGAATGCTCAAGGCGTATCTGCATTCCAGAATAATGTTTCATCAGCTTCCCAAACTTATGCTTTTTCTTTGGGTGGTTCATTGTCACGAAGTACCACTCCTGACTCTCATCTTGTTGCAAAGTCTCCAAGTCCTCGGATTCCTCCAATTGGTGGAGGAAGGGTCAGCACACAGGATAAAAGAAATGCCAGTGCTCTTAAGTCCTCTGATTTTACACCTGATTTGAATGTCCCAGAAGATATTGCAGCTGCTTTATCCAGTATTAGTTTGTCTGTCAACAGCATGGTAGATGAAGGAAAAAAGTCATCATCTCAAATTCATCACGAAAACCTCTACCATTTGCATAATGATCAGAATCCGCTTAAGCATCGTTCACTTGTGAACAAGCCTGAGCCCATACAATTTTACAAATCAGCTGTTCCCTCTGTGGACTCGTACTTGAAGGGTCCGTCAACTCCAATTATCAATAGTGGAGGTCATTCTCCTTCTCAGTATCCAAACCTCGACAGCCCCAATTCTTCATTTTCAAGTTATGCATTAGGGGGTGGTGCAGTAAATCCTGCATCACCCTCGATGTTGGGAAATCAACTTGGTGGGGGTAACTTGTCACCTTTGTTTGATAATATTGCCGCTGCCAGGGCAATGGGTGTTGACTCCAGATCAATGGGAGGAGGATTAACTTTAGGACCTAATTTGTTAGCTGCCGCAGCAGAATTCCAGAACCTTAACAGAATGGGTAATCAGAATTTAGGGAGCGATATACAAATGTCTCTCATGGACCCCATGTATCATCAGTACTTGAGATCAAATGAGTATGCTGCTGCACAAGCAGCTGCTCTCAACAATCCTATGTTGGATAGACAGTCTAGTTCGTACATGGAGTTGCTCGAGCTTCAGAAATCTTACCTTGAGACATTGCTCTTACAACAAAATTCGCAGTATGGTCTTCCCTACCTTGGAAAACCTGGTAATTTGAATCATGGGTACTATGGAAACCCTGGGTTTGGCCTTGGTATGTCATATCCTGGAAGCCCATTGGGGGGTCCACTTCTTCCAAATTCTCCAATTGGATCTGGCAGCCCTGTCAGGCATGGTGACCGAAACATGCGCTTTCCTTCAGGGATGAGGAACTTGTCAAATGTAATGGGGACCTGGCATTTGGAGCCTGGTAGCAGCTTGGAAGACAACTTTCCATCCTCTTTGCTGGATCAGTTCAAGAGCAATAAGACAAAGTGTTTTGAACTTTTAGAGATTAGAGGCCATGTTGTTGAGTTCAGGTACATATCTGTAGTGCCCTTGATTTGTTATTGTAATGTCTTGTCATGTTGTTCATATTTATTTCATCTGGCAGTTTAGAATTTCTTATTGTATTTGTGTTCGCTCTCTCTCGAGCAGCGCGGATCAGTATGGAAGTCGGTTTATTCAACAGAAACTAGAAACGGCTACTACTGAAGAGAAGAACATGGTCTTCCATGAGATTATGCCACAAGCTCTTTCCCTGATGACTGATGTATTTGGTAATTATGTGATCCAGAAGGTAAAGTTGTGTTTCTTTCCAATTTGAGTAGGAAATTTGCGTATTCATCTTCTTGGTAAAACCGAATGTCAAAGGTAGTGGTGAACTTATTGATGTTTTTGTTTTACATGTCTTCTTTATCTTTGTACTTCTCCTTTTTCAGTTCTTTGAGCACGGAAGCGCATCTGAGATTAGAGAACTAGCGGACCAACTCCATGGACATGTTTTGGCCCTGAGCCTACAAATGTATGGTTGCAGAGTGATCCAAAAGGTATCCAAATCTGCAGATTTCTTGCTTCTTATATTACACAATGATCTTCTTGTTCTTTTTACTTATCCCCCCCCTCTTTCTCTTTGGGGGTAAAATATGTGGAATTCATTTTAGTAGATCTATTTTTTTTACATTGTTGGGGTTCTAGTTTTTGATTTTCGAGTCCTTATGGTCTGATACTAAATGTTCTTTCAGGCAATTGAGGTTGTTGATCTGGATCAGCAAACTAAAATGGTTGCTGAGCTTGATGGCCATATTATGCGCTGTGTGCGTGATCAGAATGGGAATCATGTTATCCAGAAGTGTATTGAATGCATTCCTGAAGATGCAATTCAATTCATTGTTTCAACATTTTATGATCAGGTCGTGACGTTGTCAACTCATCCCTATGGTTGTCGTGTAATACAGGTCAGATATTGTATTTGTGTCTATTTCTTCAGATTTGGTGATGGAAATGAATGTGTTGGTTTTGATGTGATATGCTCCTTACGTTTCAGCGAGTCCTGGAGCATTGCCATGACCCCAAGACCCAAAGCATAGTGATGGATGAGATTTTGCATTCTGTTTTAATGCTGGCTCAAGATCAATATGGGAACTACGTAGTCCAGGTTTGCCCTTTTCTTGAAAACCGAGCTGTTCCAAATTATAACACGTGTGCTTGCGGATAAATTATTCCGTCATCAATGCATACCTGTTGCCTAATCTCCTACACATTTTTATCAGTAATCTATGTACTCCCCCGCTCTCTCCCCAAAGGGAAATGAACCCCATTTTGCTTTATACTTATTCTAAAACTTGTTACCTTGCCACCTACTTATCTTCCTACTATGACTTCAAATTCTTTGTAACAACATGGTAGGGATTAAAAACAGATGATGTTTGTGCTGCGTTTAGATGAAGTAAATCCACTGCATCATCAATAATTACATTATTGTAATAATAAGTGCAGAGGATTACATACTAAAAATGGGGCTTTTGATTAATAAGATTCTCCATCTAGAAAAATTGAGGAAGATAAATATTCAGTTCTTGCAAATATGTGGCATTCGTGATTATAAATTTATTATTTGTTTAGGCTACATTAATCCAGTCTAAACTAATTATGCTAATACTTGTTCTGTGTGGTTTCTGCCAGCATGTTCTGGAGCATGGAAAGCCTGAAGAACGGACTTGTATAATCAATAAATTAATTGGACAGATTGTCCTGATGAGCCAGCAAAAATTTGCCTCCAATGTTGTTGAGAAATGTTTAACTTTTGGAACCCCCGAGGAACGCCAGACTCTGGTAGATGAGATGCTCGGTTCTACTGATGAAAACGAGCCTCTTCAGGTTGGTCATTGCTTCATGTTCTTCCTTATATACCCTTCATTGTGTTTTCTTCCAGCAGGACAATTTTGTTGAGCGATGAAAATGTAACTATAGAATAAAAGTAATTTAAAATGTGGTTCAATATCGTACTTTTATGCAACTCTAGTAATTTAAAATAGGTTGGACGGGGTGCTTATATGCTTTGAAAATGTGATGCATGTTTGTATTGGTCATGCTGATTTTCTTCTTCCTTGCTGACTTAAGTTTGTTAATCTCTTGTAGTTCTTATTGTAGTTGGTCAGAAATATTGATTCCCTTGTTTGTTCTCGTTTCTTGTTTTCAGGCAATGATGAAGGATCAGTTTGCAAATTATGTTGTACAGAAAGTGCTGGAAACCTGTGATGATCAGCAACTCGAAATGATCCTTAATCGCATAAAAGTCCATCTGAATGCTCTCAAGAAATATACATATGGGAAGCATATAGTTGCCCGTGTAGAGAAACTTGTTGCAGCTGGAGGTACCGATTCTTTTCACATCTATCTTGTATTATTATTATTTATTCCCTTTGTTTTCACCTCCATTTCGACTCTGTTGATGGAGGTGATGATGCCTTATAAAGGTTCACGTCCTAGTTGTGGACATGATGATTTGTATTCTTTGCTCTTCTCGGAAAATGGGAAAAGTATTTATTCGTCTAATTCTCTGATCTTTGCAGAGAGGAGGATTGGCATTCTGTCTCAATATTCTGCTTAGATCTGATAGGAAGGAAATTGTACAGCTAACAGAGGCTAGTATGAGGCGCCGCCATCTTCCCTTTTTTTGCGTCCGGCTATAGCTCCGCCTATTATTTTATGGACGGAGGCTGTTTAAAAATAAAACTTGTTGGTTGTACTTGAGAATTGTACATGTTAGTTTGAAAATATACCTAGAATCAGGTTTTTAGGTTCAAGTTCAGGAGGCAAAAATGAAGCCGATGCCCCCTGCCGAGGTGATAAAATTACTGTACAATTTATTAGGGATGTAAAGAGAGGAAGTGACTGTGACCGTGACCGTGACCGTGACTGTAAAAATGTTGCCCTGTGCAGAACCCAGTGGTGTTTTGTTTTACTGTTTGAGAGTGAACAGTAAGTTTTCTAATGTATGGATTCTTAGTTTTCCCTTCTGGTTTTATGAGTTTGATCTCTTATTTCCTAATTACGAGGTAGACATTCAATTTCTTATTTGCTAAACTACGAGATAAATACTCGACTGTCCATATCTAGCAGTGTGTGAATATGTAACAACTTATGCTCTATAGTTTTCTAAACTGGAACTATGCTAGGCAATTGATTAGGTAAACAGTATCCTACCCCTTGAGAGTATCCAAGGTTTTTGCCGGACTAATCTGGTTGAGAGCTGGAGATTTCGACTGATTTAGGGTAGTGTTGTCGCTCTCGAGTATTGAATATGAGATACAACAACGAGAGCAAAGCCTTAATCCCAAGTAATTGGGGTCGACTATATGAATCAATATAAAATATAAAATATCTGTGGTCGTTCGCATAAGTACCTGCCCTCTATTTCTTTCTATCAGACACTATACCCTCATCAAAGTCTAAGAAATTCATATCATTCTTGATGACTTCGCTCCAAAATTTCTTCGGTCTCCTCCTACCTCTTACAACTCATACCTACATCCTCCAAGTTTCCAAATCGGAGCGTCACTCGGTTTTATTAAGAAGGAAAACACTTGATCAGTTTGTTCAGAATTGAATACACTTGTATATGAAAAAAATGAATAGAAAGGTAAAATATTCATCTACAAAAACTAAACAACACATGAATAGAAAAGTAAACGTTTATTCTAGGACAATGAATAGTCAATTTCAAACCAACGGAGTGCTTAATTTAACTGGAGAGCTTAATTTAACTAGAGAGCTCAAAAAGGAATCCCCAAATTACAAACTGCATGTCCAAATATCAGTGTAGGTCTACACCTTAGGAGGGCAAAATGTGATCACATACCGAAGAACCTGAAGTAGATTCTTCATAGGCATATAGCTATAAGCCTTGGGGGCAAATGGCCTTGAACAAATGTGCCAAAAACCGTTGGCTTACAACTCTTAGGACTATCAAATTCCCCAGTACAACAATAACTTGGGAGACTTTGTAGCCAAACAAGCACTTTTGCATCCCACCACTTTCCCATTCCTCTCCACCACCAAACTAGCAGGGCAACAAACGTTCAAATCGGCCTCACATGCCGCCATACCACAGCCAACCGGAGTCATAGAAACCTGGAGGTTAAAACCGTGAACTAATAGTTATCTCCTTCCTTCTTACATCTCCTCTCATTTCCCTCAATCCAAACATAACCCTAACGGTTACAAGCATATAGGAGAAAGAGGATAGATCGCGTGTTTGATGAGCACCCAATTCAAAACATTCATGTTCAATAAGAGCGTTGAGCTAAGGCAGGGGACCCTTTATCTCCATACCTCTTTGTGCTATCCATGTACAAACTTTAAGCCACAAAATTAACAAGGAAGTCCACAGGGAGCATGAAACCTTTTGCTCTTTTCCTTATGCAGAGTAACATGTTGTAAGGCTAAAGTCCAATAGCGGAAAGCATCACTGGCTTACGCTCTGACCAGAGTAGCATTGTATATAATGAGTTTCTTGAAATTCAGCATCTCACCGGTGAAAATTAAGAGACTAGATGAATATGCTGATGAAATTAACTGCTCCAACAATGATAAAAAAAATCAACTTAAAACCACTCAATTACCAAAGGATTCAATTGACAACAAGAAACAAAACAACCTTAAAAGTTGAGAGGTAGCATATACAAATGACACAAAACTACATTATCATCATCGCAATCCTTAATAAATTACTCCTGAAACCTTTCCTTCCTCCAACGAATAAGGCCTAGAGAGTGTATGCGCAGCTTCCATCATCACTCCTTGCAGTGGGATCAAAATTCTCTGCCTGTGGATCAGTACATCCTTCAGGAACCGGAACACTTACTTGCTGAGCTGCTTTTCCTGCAAATTTTATTCATTCAAACATAGAAGAAAACGCGTTATAACGAGTTAACAAAACTTGTCTGATCACTTTTAATCTTTAAATAAAAAAAGCTAGTCGCAAACCTCCTATCAAGGCCTCTAGGATAAAGAAAACTAACCGTAGAAAGTTCCTCTCTTAATTTGATCCTTGTTAGCATCACCAAGAGCAGACTCGGACATATAGAGGTCAGCCAATTGAACTCTCTTTACATTCTCTTGTTCTTGGACAAGCATTTGACCATATTCCAGCAATTTCTCAAGTGTCATTTTGGGTTGCTCGAATGTCGGTGGTCCTTCCCTTGAATTCACTAGCCTTTTTCCTATAGCTTCAACTCCAATGTCACCTATCCATTTCCTTACTTCGTCATCGTACACTCTAGCCCTCACTGCACCAAAGAAATCTGCACAATTGTTCAAAGAACATGATCAATCAAATTGTTAAGAGTCACATTACATGATGATCAATACTAAGTACTAGGTTCGACTTACCAATGGATTGACCAGGGAAGGTGTCGACTAGTTTGACAACGTCTTCTTCAAGGACATTGTCAGTACGGAAAATACCTTTGCAGACACCAATACGATCTTCACGGGTGGGTGCCCAGTAGAATTTCTCCATACGACCATCACGGATAAGAGGAGCGTACAATGTTGAGAAATCGTTACCAGTGCAGATGATGGGGACACGGGGATTGTCTTCCTTGTTGTACATACCGGGGAGCTGAACATTGGTAGGGTTATCAGCAATGTTCATAAGGGTGGCATTAACCATTTGGTTGTTTACTGTGTATTGGGTGGTTCCTCCCATACGACCGGCACCAGCGTCGAGATCGTTGATGAATAGGCAGCACATTTTACCCTTCTTGATCATGTCGGCTGCCTCACGGTATCTTTGCCTAATAAGCTTGGCTGGCTCTCCTGCATTTCCACTTTCCAATTCTCCGGCACTCATCATTATCGGGCTGAAAATAAATCACGCAAAAACAAGCATTAATTATTAGACTTACTCAGTGGCGGAGTCGGGATTTCAATCTATAAAATAATCGAGAGTTAAGAATTGACGTACTTGATTCCCATCTTGGCGAAAACGAGCTCACACTGGAAGGATTTACCCTGACCTTTGCCTCCCCAAATACCCAAGATGAGAGGAATCTGTAAACAAATTTTACAGTATTAAGAATTTAGATTATCCATGTTTCGGAAAGCCTAAAAAACATCTAAAAGTGATTCATGATTTCCCAATTTATCAACTTTCAAGCACCTTGATGTTGGGCAAGTCCATGAAGTTCTTAGTGAGATGAACAACAAGCTTGTCCATGAAAGCAGGAGCAATGTAGTAACCATTCATGTTGTTGTCAAAATTGTACCTGCATCATGATCATTAACCACCTCTACTCAAAATTTACCTAATTAATTACGAAAAAAGTTAGGACGTTGAGGCTTATTCCTTTTTTTTTTTTTTTTTATAAAGTAAATAGCTATTTTGGTTACTAAACTATTTATACTTTGTTGTTTTTGACTCTCAACTATTTTATCGTCTAATTATATTATTCTAGCATTTACGTGTTGCTGAAAATAAACCGTTACCACTTTTTGTGATGATTTCTGACCAAATTAGACACGTGTCAGACATGTGTTCAATAATCCAGAGACAAAAATGAAAGTTAGTATATCAAAATATCAGTGGGTCAAAATAAATCCGTTTCTTTATTTTTCAACCTCAAACAGTGACAAACAAAGACTTTGCACAGAGTGAAGTTAGTGCGTACTTTCATTTTTGTCACTGTATTATTGACCACATGCCCGGCACATGTCTAATTTGGCCAGAAACCACCACAAAAAATGGTGGCAGTTTATTTTTCAACCACCCGTAAATACTAGAATAATATAATTAGCCAAAAAATAATAATCTAGTGCCCAAAACAGTAAAATGTAAATAATTTAGTGACATAAATAGCTATTTACTATGTTTTTAACATGTACTGATGCATCATCATATTATAGTGTCAGTCGGGTCTGGAGCCGCCCTTGTAGGACTGGCCTCACAACCCTCTCAAATGAATTGGAGCGGGGTCTACATGCAAAGTATCCTCTAACCCAATTCATGTGAGAGAGCTGTGGGGCGAGTCTCACAATGACGACTTTACCTTGAAATTTTCCCATATTACAATAGCAACATGTGCAGAGAAAAATGAGTTTTAATTGTGGGAAAAATCAAAGATTTTTTTGAAAAAGATTAAATAGATATTGGCTTACTGTCGGAGACCCTGGCTGAGGTATTCGTAAGAGCTGAGGACGGCGTCGTGGGTACCCTGTCCGGTGGGAGCTTGGAAGAGAGGATCAACCATACCCTTTCCTCTGGTGATATCTTGTTGGTCATCAGAAACATCCCTCACAAGACCCTTCCATCTGTCCTTGTCCGTTTGCTTTTCCTCGTCAATATCTGCCGCCACAATTTTCAAGTTTCCTGAAGAAACCTTTGGTGCAATATTTACGAACGATGAGTTCACCTTCTTCAGGCTGCTCCCGAAGAAGGCTGAGCTTGGAGCACCGGCTCCACCACTACATCCATTCAAGTTCACCTGTATCAACCCAAATCAACTCTTTTTAATTACCAGCCTTAAAAAAAAAAACTAGTACTACAAAAGAAAAACTATGACATTATGGGATAACTCAATCTTAATAACCGTGCTTGTGGGACAGGGTCTCACCCCCTCTCACGTGAATTGAGAGAGCCCATATATACAAGTAGGCCTCGCCTAATTCATGTGAGAGGATTGTGGAGTCAGTCCATAAGAACAGTCCTAGAATTGAATTTCCCCCAATTATGTTATGTCATTTGACTTGTTTAACTCTTAAAGCAAAGTTACTCACTTAATTTCATAATATAAGTCGTTTAATATATGTAGCAAAAATTAAGGAAGCAAAATATAGTGTATTTTGTTGGTCAAAATATCAATATTATTCTCTTAAATAGAACTTGCATACCACTAATTCTATTTAATAGTAATATTGATATTTTGACTTCTTTAATTTTTTGTACATGTGCTAAATAACTTATATTCTGGAATAGAGGTGAGTACTAAATTCGAATTTGCCAATTCGGTTTTTTCAATTTTTTAGAACAAAAAACGACCTAATTCGGATTCGAGTTCAGAATTACCAAATTCGAATTCATCGAATTAAGAATCCAATTTTTGAGAATTGTCCGATTTCACAAAAAAACATAATTGACCATCAAGTCAAATCAATAATCAAAACAAACAATAAGTTCAGAATAAATAACATAAACAAAAAATTCGTAATCGTTTGATTTAAGTATATTTACATGGAAAATTAATAGCAAAATCGCCAAAATGACAATTTTTATGTTCGATTTTTTATTTTATATATTCACCTTATAATAAAATTAATAAACTATTAAACAATGAAGCATAAGGAGAGAGCAGTGAAAAGAAGAAGGGTACCGGTGCACGGTTGACTGCTCCGATGGTTGAGACGGCGGCTGCCATTACTGCTGATGATCCCACCGGCAGTGAAGTACTAGTTGAGAGTTTCTAGCTTATAAGGAAAGATTATACTTTACTGGGAGTTGATAATGGGGGAAGAAACTTATAGTTATATTGAGTGTACACAAATTGTAATCCTATAGGATGGGCTTTGCGAAATTCCTAACGGCCACACATTCTAGATTACCCGCCCCGCCACGTGTCAACCCCATATACCTCACTCCCTCCTCCATAACGATTTTGAGGTTCCCATTTTAGCTTTTATCTTCTCCACTTAAAACACAACCCATTTTCCTTACCACATAAGACAGTAGAATACAGTGACGGATGCAGGTAAGGGTCGAAAAGAAACCCCAGTGAATTTTTTTTTTTTAATTATATATGATATATTTTATCTATTTAGATAATAAATGTATTAATGACCCACACAAAAAATTTAATGTCCCCACAAATAAAATAAACATTCTCAAAATTTTGATAAAAAAGATAAAAATCCGTTCCGCACTGAAGTAGTGGTGTTAACCATTCTTGTTGTTTCTAGAAGATATTTAACAAGTATCTTTAAATATTTTAAAGACTTAAAAATATTTTTTGTTTCTAGAAGATATTTAACAAATTACTCTCAATAAAAAAAAGTTTATCTCTCAAATTTCTCAAGTCTCGATTCCTTCAGACATGAGAATATTTAGCAAGTTTCTCTCAATAAAAAATAGTCTTGTTTCTCAGCTCTCAAGTCTCAATTCCATCCCGCTTCGTGGGATATTTAACAAGTTACTCTCAATAAAAAAAGTACTGTCTTTCAGCTCTCAAGTCTCAAGCTTCGCGGGATATTTAATAAGTTGTTCTCAATAAAAAATAGTCTTGTCTCTCAACTCTCAAGTCTCAATTCCTTCCCGCGAGACATCTCATTCTTAGTCATTTTTTTATGCTGTATATTGTTTGATAAAATACAAAACTTGGAGAAGGGGGGCGAACTTGATAAAATACTCCAAACTATATATAAAATTTACTAAAATTTACCATATCTAGTAGTATTTTTAAAAATTTCGGGCCCTTCTAGAATCGTCTCTGACCCCACTGATGTCGAATCCTGGATCCGTCACTGGTAGAATACCAACAACAACAACAGAGACTTAATCTCAAGTAATTAGGGTCGGCTATATAAATTAATATAAAATTTTTGTATGGTCGTTTTGTATGGATACATTCCCTCAATTTTCTTCTATCAAACATAATATCCTCATCCAAGTCTAACAAATACATATCTTTTAGATGACTTCGTTCCAAACATTCTTCGACATCCCCCACCTCTTACAACGTCATGCAACCATCATTCAAGTTTGCGAACTGGAGCGTCACTCGATCTTCTTTTTATGTGTCCAAACTCCCCTGAGCAATACTTATTGTCCAAGCCGGGATAAAGAAGGAGGGTTGCGGTAAAATTCGTGACGAACACATAAAATTTAGTCACATCTCATGACATGAATCGATAAGACAGTAGACTTATTATGAGAAAATTTTCTTATGATGTTTTTTTTTCTTTTTCTAATATATATATATATATATATATATATATATATATATATATATATATATGTGTGTGTGTGTGTGTGTGTGTGTGTAAAAAATGTGGAGCATTTAATGGTAATCTGAAAAGATAGATGAGAAGAAAAGGGCTGAAAATAACATTTTTGTTGTACTCATTTTCTCGGTTTAGAAAGTGTAGGAAGTTCCTATTTCGGCTTAACATGGAAGGTGTGTGTGATCCACATACAAAAGTGTGGAAATTAGTTAATGGGTATCAAGGTGTTAATTCATAAATTTATAATTGAAATAACATTGAAACTCTTAAGTAAACATTAATTTTTGTGATTAATCCGAATACATTCTTAAATTAAGACCACAAACAGCCGATCCAAATGTCCTTTTGTTTTTTTATTGGCCAATATCTATATTCGGTTTCTATTTGAGATTTTTTTTAATAATTATTAAGGGATGAATGTATCAAATTTGAATTTATTATTTTAAATTAGAAATGCGGCTTAAAATTTGCTGATAAACTTTGTACAAGAACATTATTTGTAAGGGGTAAAAATCCTCTTGTCCTCATTTATGTTCTCATCCCTGTTCCTAACCAATCAGAATTTACTATATAAATATTTTTTCCAATTATATATACACATGATGAATTGTGATTGACTGAAGATAGGAATGGGGACCGGAACGGGGACAGGAGATTTTTTGCCATTTGTAAGTGGATAAGTGGATACTAGTGTAGTAACAGGACAGCCAGCCCAACATTATAATTGAATGGCTCGATTTTAAACTGTGTCAGAACTGGCCCATGAACATTGAGCCTTGAACTTTCCGATCTTTTTGAGGGATTAAATTTAAGGAAAATGATTTACTCCTAGAATTTTGGGGATAGAAACCCTAAACTCCCAAATTGAAGGTATTAAATGACTATCTCACCCCTGCTAGTATAAGGGATTCACCCAACTATAAGGGCAAAAAGGTCCGAAAAACTATTTTAGTCAATCTTTTACCTAAATAATTACTAAGTAGCTGTAGTCACTAAATTTAAATGTGTCAAGATTAAAAATGATGCTGAATAAGATTAAAAATGAATTAAATAGGTAAAACTTCTCTTTATTTTGAAAAAGAAAAAGAGCCATTTTAGACAAATAAGGAGCAAGGAAACTGAGTTTTTTTTGCCCATTTTATTGTCTTTTTTGAAAGAAAAAAAAACTACTAAAATATTGTATGTTGACAATTCTTTCAAAAATATAGAAATAGCTCATAGAGATGAATGATTTCATGAATATTTATAAAATATTTACTTAGAGGAAGTACAAATATGATTCAATTGATGACATAGATTTTTTCTATATGATTTTGTTTTTCTTTTTCTTTTTTGGAAGTCCGATTGGGCGGTTGCCCCATATAGGGGAAAGAGAACTGCCTCAAACAAGGAGAAGATAGCCCTAAAAAGAGAGATTAAAGTTTGCCGCACGCAGGCGGAGGATATCTAATCCACGACCTCAAGGTCGTGGGCAGGCGCCTACCCCACTGGGATAGGACACATTTGATTTCTATATGATTAAAAAGCATTTTTTGTCACAGATACTTTTGTTGAAATTCAAAAAACGCTTTTGCAAGGGGCAACTTTTATATTTTGGGAAGACTATTAAAATGTACAATATCTTAATAATTTAATTAAAATATAATAATTTGAAAAAAAAACTCCAAGGCAACATACCAATTAATAAGGGCAACCGTTAGCAATTGTATTTGCTGGGATTCCACTCCCGCATATACTCCTACCGGACCTACCCTAATTTAAAAAAAAATAAGAAGGAAATTATAATTAATCTAATATAATACCCTCTCTATCCGCAGTTTGAATGTTTCATTCGCCTTATTGAGTTTGGAATTGAATGTCCCATTTTAAATTTAGCTAAACTTTCAATGCAAATTTCAGTTGTATCGCAAGTAAAAAACTTTATTTAAATTCTACCTTAAATCAAAATTGGACATTTAAATCTGGACGGTGATTACTTATTATCTGAAAAATTGCTCATTTCTCAAAATAACCATATTCAATTTGTTCTTCATTCAATATAACTTGTAAAATTTTACGGATTCTCAACACATTCTTTGATTTTTCATCCAAAATAATCTATAACAATTTACGAATTCTCAAATAATTATGAAATGGAGGGAGTATTCACTTTCGTATTTTTCTGCTATTTTGAAACCATATGGTAAATTGTTTACTTTTTACCTCACAAACTTTCTCATAAATCCATTTGTTTCTTTTCGTAAATCTAGTCCAATGATTTAAAACTTATGGTGTATTTGGATTATGTTTCAACGCCAAATGCAATATTTTAGATTTGAACCGACAATTTTTCTCATAATTTTTTTTTTTTTTTGGGTAAAAGGTAATAAAATTTAGAAAGCTAAACACTATACTATCCAATCATACACGTGAATAGAATGCCAAGAACTACAAAACGTTAGTAAGGTCTGGAATTGGAACTACCAAGTATGAATAGCTTAACCAACAAAAAAAAAGTACGAATATATAGTGGTGCGACTGCGATGTTGAACACTAAAAATTTGTATATATTGAAATATTTTGACCGTCGGATAAAAAATTTGAAGGTCTATATTTTTTAGAGCGAATACTTATTTTAATTTTGTAACACATGTTACGTAAAACAAGTGTTACGTGACTTAAATTATGTGTTAATCAGGAGAAAAGGTCTACAACAATTATAAAAAAAATTGTATAATATATAATGACATTTTTTTTTTTAATTTTGCACTATCACCACTTCCCAGTATACATATGAGGAGTATACATATGAGAATATTGTCAGAAATTCAGCTCAATAGTCATTGGTTGGTTGATTACTTAAGCAAGTTGGTTACTTAAGAAAGTTGATTACTTAAGCAAGTTGGCAATTTGATCAAGTAAGCAAGTTGGCAATTTGATAATCCACCATCTTTTGTGGAGATTGTCTCCAAAACTTTCTCTATAAAAGGAGCTCTTTCTTGAGCTAAAGAATAACACCAAAAATTGAGAGCAACAAGAGTTGTATGCTCTGGAGAAAAAGAAAGAGGTTTTTTTTTTCTCGGTGAGGTCACACCTGTTTTGAGTGTGGGAGATTAGTATTCCTTTTTAGGATACTTGGGTGGTAGAATTGTGAGGCACTGGAATTATATCCAGGGAGAGAAAAAATTGAGTAAGTGTGAGATACTCAATATTTTATGTATTCAATTTACCACATAGTGAAATATTTTTCGGAGACTGTCCCGTGATTTTTTCCCTCTAATTCAAAGAGGGTTTCCACGTTAAAAAATTCTTGGTGTCTTTATTCTTCTTCTGTTCAGTACTTATTTTTATACTGTTACTGTTAATTCCGCTGCGCACATATCTGATAAAACCCCAACAATTGGTATCAAAGCCAAGTTGCACTAACCTTGGTAAGGTGAACTGTTTCTGGTCAGGGATAAAACACCTATTTTTGTAACAGTTACACCTGTTCTGCGCTGTTCAATTTCTTCTCATTTGTTGGCTGATTAATTTGTGGTTATTGTAGCTACTGGTTGTTGAATTGACATTTCAGAAAGATGATGGAAACCAGTGCTGGAACCATGCTGAAATTAAATTCATCAAATTACTCTATATGAAGGACGATGATGGAAGATTACCTCAATTGCAAAGATCAATATGAGCCAATTGAAGGTGATGGAGCCAAGCCAGAGAAGATGTCGG
Organism: Vinca minor; assembly: GCA_026122235.1. Classification (NCBI taxonomy): domain Eukaryota; kingdom Viridiplantae; phylum Streptophyta; class Magnoliopsida; order Gentianales; family Apocynaceae; genus Vinca; species Vinca minor. Next base: position 767,086 of record JAOCZM010000278.1, on the reverse strand, counting down.
AAGAAGAATGGGAAAGGTTGAAAAAGAAAGCTCTCGGCACCATAAAGCAAAATGTCGATCTTTCAATTTTCAATAATGTCTCCAAAGAAACTAATCCACATATTCTTTGGAAGAAACTGGAAAACATGTACCAGAAAAAGAATGCCCAAGGAAGAGTTTTCATTATGAGAAAATTAATAATGAAGCCGAAAGAGGGACAGCCAGTTGCGGAGCATCTGAACGAATTTGATGGCCTAATAATACAACTGTCATCGGCAGGACAAGTACTAGATGATGATATGCAGGCGATAATTCTTCTAGGATCTCTTTCCGAGTCTTGGAATCCCCTGGTGGTCTCCTTAACCAACTCAACACCTGATGGGAAGGTGACATTGGAGAGGGTAAAGAACAGACTGCATAATGAAGAAATTCGGTCGAAAGATGCACGTGAGAATGACGCAGAGGCTCTTGTTATAGACAATAGAAGTCGAAGTCAAAATTGGGAACATAACAGATTCAAGTCCAAAGGGAGATCAAAGTCCAAAAGCAGAATCAAATGTTACAACTGCGGGAAACTTGGACATATGAAGAAGGATTGCAGACTTCTCAATAAAAAAGAAAAGAACCAGACAGTCGATGATAGTACTGTTGTAGTGTCCACCAGCAATGATGGAGTTAGCCTTATTGGAAAATATGGATGCTGTCATTTGGCCGAATATGAAGCCGAATGGGTTGTAGATTTTGAAGCCACATTTCATTGTGTTCCCAAGAGGGAATACTTTACAAGGTATGTTGCAGGGATTTCTGGATCCATAAAAATGGGAAACCAAAGTACTTCTCAAATTGTTGGAGTCGGGGATGTTCTCGTTCAAACAGATATGGGTTGCACTGTAACACTCAGAAATGTGAATCTACTCTCTTCAAGCGCTCTGGATAAAGAAGGATTTGAGCATTATATGGGCAGGGGTACATGAAAACTCACCAAAGGCTCATTGGTTAGCGAGAGGAAATTGTGTTGTTCGCTGTATAAGACAAACCTGAAGATTTGTCAGGGTCAACTGAATGCAGATGAGGATGATGTTTCACTATATTTATGGCATAGAAGGTTGGCACACATGAGTGAAAAAGGGTTGCAACTTTTGGCAAAACAGTCCCTCATTCCAATGACCAAAAGTGAAACACTAAACCTTGTGAACACTGTTTATACGGGAAGCATCATCGTGTCTCATTTCAGAGAAATTTGAGACGGGGGACAATGAAGATACACTCTGATGTTTGTGGTCCAATGGAGATAGAGTCAGTTGAAGGAAATAAATATTTCCTTACATTTATTGATGATGCCACAAGAAAAACTTGGGTGTATTTATTACGCTCAAAGGACGAAGTATTCAAATACTTCAAGCAGTTTCATACGATGGTGGAAAGAGAGAACGGATTGCAGCTGAAATGTCTACGGAGTGACAATGGCGGAGAATACACTTCCCGAGAGTTCAAGATGTATTACAACAGCCATGGCGTAAGACATGAGAAGACAGTTTCTAGCACTCCACAGAAGAATGGAGTCGCAGAAAGGATGAACCGGACAATTGTCAAGAAGGTTCGATGTATGCTCAGAATGGAAAATCTGTCAAAACCATTATGGGGAGAAGCTGTGAACATGTCGGTTTATCTGATAAACATGTCACCATCAGTTCTTTTGAAATTTGAAATACCAGAAAAGATGTGGACGGGAAAGAATGTAGGATACCATCACTTGAAAGTGTTTGGCTGCAAAGCTTTCATGCATGTCCTATAGGAACGGAGATTGAAACGGGATGGCAAGGCAATTCCCTGTATCTTTGTTGGATACGGTAATGAGGAATTTGATTATAGACTTTGGAATCCAAAGTTGAATGTCCCAATTTAAATTTAGCTAAACTTTCAATGCAAATTTCAGTTGTTTTGCAAGTCAAAAACCTTTCGTTAAATTCTACCTTAAATCAAAATTGGACATTCAAATTTGGACGGTGATTACTTATTATCTGAAAAATTGCTCATTTCTCAAAATAACCATATTCAATTTGTTCTTCATTCAATATAACTTGTAAAATTTTAGGGATTCTCAACACATTCTTTGATTTTTCACCCAAAATAATCTGTAACAATTTACGAATTCTCAAATAATCTAAAAAAAGCTATATTATGAAATGGAGGGAGTATTCACTTTCGTATTTTTCTGCTATTTTGAAACCATATGATAAATTGTTTACTTTTTACCTCACAAACTTTCTCATAAATCCATTTGTTTCTTTTCGTAAATCTAGTCCAATGATTTAAAACTTATGGTGTATTTGGATTATGTTTCAACGCCAAATGCAATATTTTAGATTTGAACCGACAATTTTTCTCATAAATTTTTTTTTTTTTTTTGGGTAAAAGGTAATAAAATTTTGAAAGCTAAACACTATACTATCCAATCATACACGTGAATAGAATGCAAAGAACTACAAAACTTTAGTAAGGTCTGGAATTGGATTTTTTTTTTTTAAAGGAGGATTAATAGTGGTTCTCCATTTTTCCTTCAGCATGATTCGAACTCCCGACCTATCGTTTGAAAGTGAATCGTCTTACTGCGTGAACTGCGTTTCGTTGTTGAACTACCAAGTATGAATAGCTTAACCAACAAAAAAAAGTATGAATATATAGCGGTCCAACTACGATGTTGAACATTAAAATTCTGTATATATTGAAATACTTTGACCGTCGGATAAAAAATTTGATGTCTATATTTTTTAGAACGAATACTTATTTTAATTTTGTAATACATGTTACATAAAACAGGTGTTACGTGACTTAGGTTATGTGTTAATCAGGAGAAAACGCCTACCTATCTAAAAATCTGTAACAACTATAAAAAAAATTGTAATATATGATAACATTTTTTTATTTTGCACTATCACCACTGCCCAGTATAGCCCAAGCAGGGACGGATCTAGCTACCTGTGATTGGGCAAAAAATCTTCTATCCCCGTCCCAATCCCCATCTCTGTCCCTACCCAATCACAATTCACCCTGTATATATATAATTGAAAAAAATATTTATATAGTAAATTCTGATTGGTTGGGGACAGAGGATTTTCACCCCTGTGATTGGGGTCAAATGACCCCAATGAAATTATTTTTTTTAATTATATATGATATATTTTACTCCATTTAGATAATAAATGTATAAATGACACCAGTGAATTATATTTACGAATCAAAGTCACATTTGAGTCAATACATATATATATATATATATATATATATATATATATATATATATATATATATATATATATATATATATATATGCATGATTGGTTGATGATAGAGATAGACACTTTCATCGTTAAACTCGAAAGTGGGAAAGGCTGATATCCACCATCCCTTGTTCTGCTAATTACAAAGTTCATAGTTCCGTTCGTGCATTTGACAAGACGGAAAGTAACAACAATTTTACTTAAATTTGTATTTTGTCTGCCTCTTTTTCACCTTATCCTTCATACCAGCCTTTTGATTTTTTAGAGCTTTGAAGCATGAACGTGCATTATTTTTTTTTTTGGGTTAAGTCTGAAATTCAATCGGCATTTTTATTTATTTTACGTTTAAATCGGTCTGTTCTAATAGTCGGATCCTTTCGGAGACAAAACTTTTAACTGGTTTTTTTTTTTTTTTTTTGCAATGAGGTATGATCTAATGGTCAAAGCTGAGGCCTATGAAATAGGGTAATGAATTCGAATTCTCTTCCCGTTTCTTGAATCTCCTTATTTTTTGTAATAGATAAGTCTCATCTCTCAATAAATTTATTTATTTATTTACAGATTCGAAATCTTATATATTTAAGAGACACTAACATTCTTCCACTTGTACCAATTCATGTTTCAGCTTAATTTACTGCTGTCCCGTTTTTCCTGATGGCTAAGTTTGAACACTTTTCCCTATCTTGTGAGAATTGGACGAACCTAGCTATTTGCGACAGTTTTCCATTTGGGAAATGAGAAAAAGGAGTCATTTCAATGACCACCGGCCCATGGTAACCGAAGTGCCCACCTGCCAAACATTCCCCATGTATACAATTATTTAATTATGATTGATAGAGAAGAACAGTAATGGATAAAAAAGTTTATGTTGATAGATAAGTTGTTAATCAAGATATATCAAAGAATTATATACAAAAAAAAAAATTAATAAATTTTTAGATGGCGAAATTTAATATTTAAAAAGAGTTTTTTTTGGGGAAAATCCTAAAAATAAAATGTCATTTTAAAATTCTAGGGGGGGATGTCACTTCCAAATTCCAATCCCTCTAGATCCCCTTTTACTAGGGTTAAAATGATTTTTCTTTTGTTGATTTCATGTTGTGGCTCTTATTCTAATCAATAATTGTTTCGAGGGTAAACTTGTGTAGTGGTCTACTTATATTATGATGACTCACCTCCTCATGCAATTCGCTGTATCATAATAAGATTCTTTTCTTTAAGGCCAGTGATAATGTCATAGCAAGAATTCTCCTGCAAGAGTGATTTACGTGAATGTGACAAAATTACCCCTCTGATTGATATGTTAGATCTTCCAATTATTTTTTCCTATTTCTCCCAACCCCACCCACCTCACCTCCGTATGATTCTTTCTTTCCAAAATTTCCTCTATCTTGACGTGATTTCTTTTCTCTCTTAGATTCCTTCTGTATTCTTTCTCAATCTCTTGATCTTTCACGTGATTTTTGTTCCTTCACTCCTCCATCCCTTCTTTATTCTTCTCTTTTATTGTCTCTCTTTACTATTTTGTCTGACCTTAATATTTTTTTCTTTTTCTTTTTTATTCGGGGAGGGGAGGGGGAGGGGGTGTCGAACCTGGGACCTCACAGTCTCAGGCAGAGTGCTCCCCCACTAGGGTTGCCAATCTCTTGACTAATATTTTTTTCTTTTATACATGTTCATATCTTCCACAACCACTTTCAATAAAAGTGGTAAATTTTATTCTTTTGACTGAGTCTTTCAATTTTATATTGTTAAATTTTTTATCGTACTTATAAAGTTGTTCCAGTTTTCTACATTGTAAAATATTTATTTTTTTCCCTTACAAGTTTGATTTTATTTTTTATCTTTTCCTTAGAAGTTTGGAATTTTGACTATGTTTAACTTAAAATTTCCTGCAATTATGATGTTTTATAACGAAGTGTTTACTTGTAAGAAGGGATGGGGGGGAGAGAATGAACAAAAATCACGTGAAAGATTAAGAGATTGAGAAAAAATATGGAAAGAATCTAAAAGACATAAAAGACATCATGTCAATATAGAGAAAATATTGGAAAGAGGAGAGAGAAAATAAAACAAAGAAAGAATCACACGTGGGGGGAATAAATAGGTGAGAGGAAATAGGAAAACATAATTGTAAGATCTAGCATATCAATTAGAAGGGTAATTTTATCACATTCACGTAAATCGCTCTTATAGGAGGATTTTTCCTCTGCCATTATCACTGTCCTTTGTTTAATCTTATCTTTAAAAAAGGGGGACAGGAATTAGAGTGCCAATCAGCAATTATTTGAGCCAAAAAGGTAAGAACGTGATGATTAAGTCTTCCATGATTAGCAATAATCATAAAAATTAAAAGGAAAAATGTCTAAAAGGAAACCTTGCCAAATTTGTCATTGAAAATGTTTGCCACAAAGGAGACCCAAAAGAATTTAATTTTTAGTTTTCCATTAATAAAAGACGTCCCTTCCCGCCTATACCACAATTATTAAGAATTTAATGAGTTATATTATTATTATTGTCTAAAAGAGGTTCTTAGCTAACTATTAAAAATCAACATGGGAGCAATGGCGGAGCCAGAAATTTGTCACAGGGGCGGATTTCTTACTGAAATTTTTTAGAGAGGGGCGAAATATAATATTTATAAAAAATTATCACAAAAATAATTTTTTCCTATAGAAAATTCGTCGTTTCTGAAAATTTTGGGGGCGGGAGTCTATTAGATTGTGATTATATAAAGCTTTGATTGATTCTCACCATCCCACTGATTAATTGAGAAAACAAAAAAAAACAAAAAAAACTTGTGATAATGACAGGAGGAATTGGATATAATTCATCATGTGGAGCATGCAAGTTCTTGAGAAGAAAGTGTGCAAGAGAATGTATATTTGCTCCATACTTCTCTTATGATCAAGCAGCTACTCATTTTGCTGCAGTCCACAAAGTATTTGGTGCAAGTAATGTCTCCAAGTTATTGTTACACCTCCCGCTGCAATGTCGAAATGAAGCTGCTGTTACAATGTCTTATGAAGCTCTGGCTCGAATTCGAGATCCCGTATATGGCTGCTTTGCTCAAATCTTTGCTCTTCAACAACAGGTTTTCTACTCTCTTAATTACTGCTGATTAATTATTTTCGTTCGCGGAAATGGGAGAGGGGAAGCCAAGTACACTAGATGTCAAAATCCGTCCTTCTTGAAAGACAAACCACTTTGCTGAAGTGGAGGGGAAGATTTCCCTCTCGTATTTAATTATGTCACGTCCTCATTTATTTTTCAACCAAACGATATAAATGTCTCATTATTTACGTCGAGACTTGATTTGCAGGTGGCTACACTGAAAGAGGAAATAGAAACGATTGAAAACCAAATGGTTAATCTAACATTTGATTTTCCTAGCAAGGAAAGTTTTCAAGTAGGCAATGACTCAAACAGTTGGTGGGCATTCTGGAATGACAACAAGATGATGAATCAAGAAACTCCACTACTCCAACAAACATGGAATTGTACATGGACCAATCAAAGTCTCAGTAACCATACCACAGTAGTGCAGAATCCTCCACTAAATGATCAATGGAAGGAAGATACTTCTGATCATCTTCATTCAAACTCAAACTTATTGGAGACTGTGTTCCAAGAACTGGGGAAAACTGGTTACCTGCAAATTCCATGGAAAGAGACTTTGATGGCAGACAATTTTGGGGGCTCAGACAGCTAATTAAGGCACACTACGAAGTATGAATAAGAGGGACTTAAAATATTGCCAAAATGCATGTATTTGTTGGAATATGGAACAAGAATCTTTAAGCAACATGTATGTATTCGAAATTTCACACTCGGCCTGGATTAGCATGCATTCTAGAAATCATAGTCATCCAAGGTAAACAATCATCTAACTCCAATATATGTGTCAATGTCTGTTCAACTTTTCAGAATTCGGCGAATTCAGAATAGTTGAGACATATATGGGAACACTAATTGGTAAAGATGATTTTTTCCTGTCATCCTAGATAGGTTTTTCTCGGAAGTAATCTTATGTACCCGTTTTGTGTTTTATTTTTTAGTCTTACTAGTAATAAATTGACATGTATTATTTTTTATAACCTAAATTTTTTACAGAGGAAGATGAATTGAAGGGGAAGATGAAGGGTTTAGGGATTTATTTTTTTGGATAAATTGAATTGAGTATCTATTGTTATTTTATTTAACAATTGAGTACATTAAATTTTCTTGTAGAAAGTATGTTGAAATGACTAAAATGCCCCTGGGTAAAAAAGGCACGCTTTGACCAAATGACAATTTTGACGGATTGTTCACAAAAAATTGGACGGAAGGCTAATAACGGCAGGTCGTAAATACATACTGGATCTTAAAAGATAAAATTAAACATACTAGGACAAAAACCTCAAACTCAAAATACATTTAGGACCAAATAGGTTTATTTGCCATTGGCATCTTCTCAACACTAAGTATTTTATTAAAAAAGGTTAGTCAACCAGTCAACACCTATTTCTCTGAAACACTTACAAACCTCAATCGGTATATTATGAGGTCCTACTGCTTTCTTTGGTTTCATCCTTTTAAGGGTCTCTTGCACTTATTTTCTCTGAATTCTACGTATAAAATCATGGTTCACCTCTTCAAGGGATAGAAATATCTCAAATATCCTGGATTTGATTCCCATTAAATACCCTATCAAAATACGCCTTCACCTCGCCTTGATTTCCTCATCCATAATAAAAACTCTTTCAGTATCATCCTTAACACACCTGACCATACCAAATAAGAAGGAAAATATAATTAATCTAATATAATATTCTCTCCGTTCGCAATTTGAATGTTCAATTTACCTTATTGGGTTCAGAATTGAATGTCCCATTTTAAATTTGGCTAAACTTTCCATGCAAATTTTTAATTGTATCCAAAGTTAAAGACTTTCCTTTTCTTTTTTTTCTTTTTTTTTTTAGGTCAAGTCAAAATTGGACATTCAAATCTCTATAAATACGTAACCATTAGGACAAAAAAAAATTAATTTAATAAAATATTGATTGATAAATTAATAATTTAAAAAATATATTTCAATAGTTCATGATTAAATTTTAATTGAGGTTAATTAAGATGCTCTAAAACCTACCACTTTTAGAAGAGTGCATGATCAAATTATGATGTTATACTACCATATGTCAATCAACTATATTAAATATGGATGAAAATGACTAATTTCTAACCATCCAAAACTTAGAAGCGATTCTCACTAATAATGTAATTAAAATCATTGTAGAAGAAGATAATGATGATTAGTACCTCTAAAAGCAATAATGGAAAAAAGATTTGGAGTGCATTGTTCATCTACGTCTATTTATAGCGGCTACAAACTCTTTTCATTTTAATTTTTAAGGATAAAAAAATAAAAATTTGTAATTTTTTATAATTATTAATTATGATATTTATTTAATTATAAATTGATATTTAAACTTTCTTAAAAATTATTATTTTATTAATTTATTAAAATTACTATTTTTTTATGTTAGCCAGAGTTAAAAATAATAAAATATTATTTTAAAGAGATTATTAATTTATTATAAAAGTTATATGGTACACTAGACTTGTGGTTAGTCAAGACACTCTTTTCAAGTACTACATCCATTCCAAAGTTATTTAAGATATGTAGCGAAAATTAAGTAGGTAAAAAGTAAAATATTTTATTAGTTAAAATATTAATATTATTCTCTTAAATAGAATTCGTGGTACATATAAGTTATATTTAAGAGAGTAATATTAATATTTTGACTAATAAAGTACCTTGTTTTTTTTCTCTCTTAATTTTTGTTATATGTGTCAAACTATTTATATTATGGAATGAAGTAATACTTTGATATGATATTGGCATCCAAGGCAGTGAAGTCTAGAGTTGGGATAAAAGCTGTTGAACTATAAATACCAAACTCAAAAGTGCTCTAAAATTCGTCTAAATTCCAAGTAGAAAGCCAATATCATGTCAAGAAGGCCGTAGCCCAGTGGGCGGACGCCGTGACCGCAGGGGCCCATAGTCACGAGTTAACAGCCCTCCCGTGCATAGGGTAATAATTCTCCTCCTCTGATGAGGCGTTCTTCTCCTTTGGTGAGGCTAAAAAAAAAATACAATACAATATAAAACTCCCTATGGTTTTCTAACGACTTATACTATGGAACGGAGGGAGTGGCATAGAAACACTAAATGACATAACATACTATTATGATGGTGGAAATGGTATCACCCCTCGTCTTTTTTCTATTAACTGTAGCATCAATAATCACTAGTTCAAATAAGCAGCTGCTGACAACTACAAGTGAGAAAGACATAATAGAGCCTGATAGATACATCATAGATCAAATTAGTATTTTGACAATGTTGGCTTACTTTCAATGCTCAGTGATTTATGGATGTGCTTGGAAAAGGTTTGGTTTGGGTTTGGGTTTGGATTTGGCGGAAAATGCTCAAAATTTGGCTTCTAAAATAGGCGGGAGAAATTCAAATTCAAATTTTTTTTTCAAATAATCGTCCAATTTTAAATTTTGCTCTCAAAAATTTGGAATTTGAACATTTAAACAAAATAACAATGGATACCTAATTTAATTTATCCAAAAAAGTAAATCCCTAAACCCTTCATCTTCCTCCGCCCCCTCACCACCGTCAACCACCACCACCTGCAACAACCACCATTTCCTAGGGCTATTTCACCGTAAGTTAAACAAAAAAAAATTAAAAACCCATTAACTTCATGAACCACCCAAAAAAAACTTCCTAAGATTCAAAGAAAAGCATATTATACATAATTAGAATAAATATGGATTACAGTGGGTTTTTTTAAGTTAAACAAAAAAAATTAAAAACCCATTAACTTCATTAACCACACAAAAAAAAATCCTAAGATTCAAAGAAAAGAATATTGTGCATAATTAGAATAATTATGGATTACAGTGGATTTTTTTTTCTTGCGGGTGTTGAATGTGGTGGTTGAGAAGGGTGGGGGTGGTGAATGAAGATGAAGATGGAGGGGTAGAAGAGTGTTGAATGTGGTGGTTGCAGGTGGTGGTGGAGAATGGTGGGGGTGGTGGATGAAGATGAAGATGAAGATGGAGGGGTAGAAGAGTGTTGAATGTGGTGGTTGCAGGTGGTGGTGGAGAATGGCGGGGGTGGTGGATGAAGATGAAGATGAAGATGAAGATGGAGATGGAGGGGTAGAAGATAAGTTTATGAATTTTTTGAATTTTATAAATCTATATTTGAATTTATAAAGATGGAGAGAAATGGATGTGTTTAAGGAATTTTTTTGGTTGATTTAAATTGGGTTTCCATGGTGGTTAATTAAAATTGGCTATCCGTGGGTTTTCTTGTAAGAGGTAGTAGTGGGGGTGGTGGATGAAGATGAAAATGAAGATGGAGTAGAAGATGAGTTTATGAATTGGGTATTCATAGTTAATTTTTTTAACAATTGAGTACCCAAGTTTTTTGTTGTTGTGAGAATTGGGTTGAAAAGTCTGAAATACCTTTAAAAAGTGCCTCACATGACTGACTTAACGAGACTTTCACAGAAAATGAGACGGAAGGACAATAACGGCAAGTCGTAAATACATACTGGATCTTAAAAGATAAAATTAAACATACTGGACAAAAACCTCAAACTCGAAACACTTTTTGGACCAAATCGGCGTTTTTGCCAGAACTTGTATACCACTAATTCTATTTAAGAAAGTAATACTAATATTTTGAGTAACAAAGTACTTTGTTTTTATATTTTCTTAATTTTGCCACATATTATAAATGAAATAGATGTAATGGATGTAGTACTTTATGCACTGATGAAATGAGGATGTTGCATCTAATGACGAGTCATGTTTTTTTTTCTTTGGCTAAATTTTGTTGCAGTCAATACTTAGGCAAGCGAAACTTAAAGGTGCAACTTTAGTAGGATCAAGTTTCTTTGATGCTGATTTAACTGGTAATTATCATTTTTCTCTCTTGATTGTTGAAAACATTTGCCACTTCTTTTGCATTATTTATATGTGTAATAGCATCCTGGTTGCTTACTATGCTGAAATTTTAGCACAGTTTTGGGATATTGAAAAATGAAAAAACCCTTTGGCAAGAGTTTAAACATGGGTTTCGAGTTTGTTTCTTTAATACTCTCTCCATTTCTTAATATAAGTCGTTTAGAAAATGTAATGAATATTAAGGAAGCAAAAAAAAACAAGGTGTTTTTGCAATCAAAATACCAATATTACGCTATTAAATAGAATTAGTGGTATACGAGTTCTATGTAAGAGACAATGTTTGTATTATCAGATTCTCAACACTGCTTATTCATATCAGTGACTTGTGGATTATTTAGTATGCCTTAAATTGGATTATCTCATTGCAATTGTCAGGGGCCAATCTTTCTGATGCTGATCTCAGAGGTGCTGATTTCTCCTTGGCGAATGTGACAAAGGTAGTAAATACTACAAATTCGAACCAAACTATATATAAAAGAAAGCAAAAGAATTTATCTTTAAAGAAATAGGACTTAAAAACAAAAACAAAAAAGTCGTACTCACGGCACAAAACTCACAAGGTGGTAAATATTACAAATTTGAACCAAACTATAATAGATCTTCCCAGTGGCGGAGCTTACAAGGGGCAAGAATTTTCAATTTTTTTTATATGTTAGGTATATATATTTAACGGTTCAGAATAATAGAGCTATTTTTTTTAAATGGCCCCCCAATAATTTTTAATTTTTTTATATACTTGAGTGAAGGCCCAATTTTTTTAGTGATTTCTGCGTTTCAGATTGATTGTTGATGATGATAAATTCTCTAATTTAATTAAACCCTAAGACCTAAATCTTTTTCGGGTCATTAAATTCACCCAATTTTTGCACCAAACAGTTTGTAACTGTGATGATATTAATGACTTCAAAAACTTCAATCAAATCTTAAAAAATCGAGGTAGAAAACTCATTTGATGAGTTGATGAAGAATCAGATTTTTCTTCCGGGGCCGCTGCCCCCGGACCCCCGCCCGCTAACGGGGACTGCCGTCTGTGTTCCGCTAACCTAAGACTTTGTATATGTATTCGTTACCGTATTTTAATTCTTGATTTTCTTACTCCTGGGACCAAAGGAATAAGGTTGGTTTACGTATTTTGAAGTATAATTCGTGACAATAGTCTATGCAAAAATAGTCAGGTTTTTCTTCATTTTATAATTTTTTTTGTCATTTTTTTTAAAAATTAGTTTATTTTTCTTTTCCAATAGAAGTGTCGTTTAAATTAAAATTTTCTAATAAAATATATAATTCTATCTTAAATATATCATTTTACGCCGTAAGAAAATTTTAGTTCGGCCCCCCCTAAATTCAAATCCTGGCTCCGCCACTGGATCTTCCAGGTCCTTCTCGCTGCAGTGTCCTCACTAAGCATCGTAACATATAAGCATCGGTAGGGTCATAATCTCTCCCGCTCCCCAGATTCAGTCACCGAATTTTTTTACACAGTATCAGTTTATTTTTCAGATGATTAGTAACATTGCTTTTGGTCTTTGATTAGTATGATTTGGATTATGCCGCTAGTTCTTTAATTCCTCGTGATCTTTGACCAGTATGCTCTGAATTATGTCACAGTTGCCTTCATTAGGATCTTCTGTGAGTACTTTCATCAGAAAACTAAGGTTTTTGAGAAATTAAAGGATTTTGCGGGTACTTTCATCAGAAAATTAATAATTTTAATAAAGTAACTGAACACTTCTGAAAAGTCTACTGGTATGGATCCCTATTTAAGAAGTCATAGTCATGCTAGCCTGACGAGGAAGGCCCAATATACTGATGAGTGAAATTCCAGTGTGTGTTGTGCGTCTGATGCATAAAAATAATTTTTGAAGCAGCAATCTGTCAATTTTAAAAACAAACTAATAATGTACGCAGCCCTACCCTTATTTTTTTATAAAGAGATTGTTTTCAAGATTCGAACTTGTGAACTAGCGGATAGCAAGTAAACACTTTGACTATCGCGCCAACCAAAACCTTCAGATTAGATTTAAATCCTTCACTTACGTATATGAATTCAAGTTGATAGCACCACTCATATTGTTATATGACTTTTGCATTCTGCAGGCAAACTTGAGCAATGCTAATCTGGAAGGTGCACTTGCAACAGGGAATACATCTTTCAGTTTCAGGGGTTCAAATATAACCGGTGCAGGCAGGTAAGTAGAAACCACATCAGATGGGTTCCTTTTGAACTTCATATCTTTGTTCTTCAGCATCTATTCAAGCTTTCCTTTGACATATGTGCTTCTAAATAGTGTCAATCCGACTACTGGAAATGCAACGCGTGACACCTTGTTCTGCAAATAGGACGCAGTTTCACAGTAAGCGAGTTTTGAACAGGAGAGAGTGTGTAAAATATAGACAAATTGGCAAGAATCTGGTATTATTTGGATTGGAATTGCATCATGCTAAACTTCTTGTATGTAATGTACAATATGTATTGGAAATTCAATATCAAGACCAAGTGCAGCAGAGCTATATGTATATGTGCATGCTTCTGGATTCTTAAATCATGTTTTGTCCAGTATCCTTGAGATTTGTAAAAATGCCTTATATTATGAAACAGAGAGACTATTTAGATTGCGAGTATTTGACACTGCCCGTAGTGGTATAAGAAATTCGAAGACAACAATTAATTTTCCGACAATCTCATACCAATTGAGTTTACAAATGCCTGCTGCTACTACGCCTGGGCTCAAGGCTATAAAATTCATTCGACTTCTAAAGGGGTATTACAACATAAGTATGTTAGAATCTGCTCAATTACAGGAAAAAGACTATGGTAACATTACAACATGCTATCTGAATATTCATAGATTTTATTCTCCGCGCCAAGTTATTCACAGCCGCGAGAAAAAAATCACTCAAGGAGTGATAGATTCTTGGTACTTACACCTCCTAATCTCTACCTTCATAGTGCCGGAACTCGAACGCTTGATCTCACAGCATTGTCTTCTGGGATTCTGCCAATCAATGAAGATAAAATGTAAGAACAACAATACTACCTCTATTCGAAATTGAATGTCCCATTTTGACTTGTTACAATAATGCTTCAATAATGAGAGATATTTATCCTTGATGCACAGAGGAAGAGAGAAGCTAACCTTCTTCCATTCGTGCTCATCCATTCTCGGAGCAGAGACGACAATTCTCTCAATAGCTTTTACACGGACATAGAAGCGTTTATTGCACTTCTTCTCCGACGACTCCTCAGTGGACCTCTTGTAAGTGGAAATGGTTCCATCCTTGCTGTCTTCTTCAATTAACTCCAAATGAAATCTAACTGGTTGTTCACATGGATCAGGGCTTACAGGACGCGTATTGAAGGTGAAAGGTCCATTGCTAAAACTCCGCCATGTCTTGAACGTCTGTAAAGGCATCTCCAGTTCCATGGCTGACAATAACGAAGGGTAAATCTGCACAGCATAGCCCCAAGATATGGATACAGACCATTGAGACCACCTGTAATAGCAGAAGCACTGCTGCATTACTCGTGCAGGGTCAAATCGATATGCTTTCACCAGAGTTTTCACTGATTCATATTGGGTCTGGTTCGGGAACATCGGTTCTACATGGTCTAGGTGGTGGAGTGAAACGAGTGGCGCCATTGGATGTGCTGCCAGAAGACCAAAAGGATCACCTCGAATATCAATCTGAAAATTTGTAACGCCATAAGCTATGTAGAAAACAGCAGGAATTTGAATAACATGAAGGCTTCTTTCTGAAAAATATGACCTTACCACACAAGACATGCAGAACAGAAAGTATTCACAATTCATAAATGGATTTTATATACTATTCGTCCAAATTAAACGTTCACTTTTCTATTCAAAATGAATAGGAAAGAGGAAATTTATTAGTTTTGCCATTAACATAGCTTTATTACTGTGTAGGGTACACACCAAGAGGATTACTATCAAGTACACATCTGTATCTTCCTAAAATTTGGCAATGCGCAAAGTGATTGCTGACGTAATACCAATGAAATAGTAATCCCTTATACCACGGAATCATTCTCTGGAAAAAAAGAATTCATTCTTGGGGATATCTTAGTTTAATATTACAGTCATATGAATCCAATTCTTTAAAGCAATATTAAAGTAGTGAAAGATAATATATCTAGTAGTATCAAATTAACAATCTCTTTTGACTTTGATGCTTAATTCGAGTGTTCCTTTTGTAAATGTGTCAATTGCTCCAAAGAAACAACTTTTGGGATTTAACCAAACATCAAGGACAAAATTCAAAAGGACCTACTTTTTTTTTTTTTGAAGCCCGGCTGGGCATTTGCCCCATGAAGGGGAGATAGAAGTGCCTCACAGGAGGAGGAGAGTACCCTAGAAAGAGAAATTTAAAGCATGGCCCACATACAGGGACAAAGCCAGGAATTTGGTGTTGGGGGGGCGAAATTGCAAAAAATTCTTGGGGGCGATAAAAGTGGCAAAAAAAAATTCTTGGGGGGGCGAAACTGATAAAATTTTCCAAAATACACATAAAATATCGATAAATAGTAGTATTTTTAAAAATCTTGGGGGGTCACCGGCCCCTCCCGCCCCCTGTCTTCGCCTCTGCCCACGTATGAGGAGGGTATCGAATCCACGACTTGACGGTCGTGAACAGACCATAGCCCCACTAGTCTATGAACCTTGTGATAGAAAGGACCTACTTTAAGACGAAAGAAAAGTTGTAAAGGTGCATATATATATATATATATATATATATATATATATATATATATATATATATATATATATATATATACTCGTGTCAAATAGCAAGTGGAGCAATTCTCACATAGCTTCCAGTGCCATGTGATTCGACGCAACCCAAAAATATTCGCCGCCTACCACTGGGAAATTTTTCTTAGAATCATCTCAACGAGTACTGACGGTTGACTCACCTCCTACACTCGTAAATTCACCTCTGACTATAATTGTAGAAGTGGAACCCCTTTTTTTTATAACTGGGGCTGAACTATCTCAATGTTAAAGTAAATTATCACAGCAGTTAAAATAAATATACTCAGTCATAGTGCCTTGTGAATGGATTAATTTTATTTTAATAGGTGAGTAAGTTTAAAACTTACAACTAAGTCAATCGATATAATACACGTAAGCCAAAAAATCAATTCTCTTTCCTATTAATTTACACTTTTGTTCTACGTATATTGTCTTCATTGGCTTTAAATGCAAGTTTTAAAATTACTCACCTACCAAGATAAAACTTCCCGAGTGAATGAGTATTGCCTACATCTGTCCCATGAGTAAAAAAAAGTTTTTTTTTAAATGTCGTACGTTTAGAAAAATTCGTATTGTATTTGATAGAAAGAAATAGGGGATGTATTCAGGCTAGTAATCACACATAAATCTTATATTGATTAATGTAGTCAGCCTCACTTACTTGTGATTAAAACTTTGTTGTTGTCATACATTTAGAAAAATTAATAAGTATTTATTGCATTTCCAATCTTATTACTAATTAAGAACTCAACTAATCTACAGTAACACTAATAATCCAAATCTTAATTTCCTACCGCATCTGTCCCATGAGTAAAAAATGTTTGTTTTTTAATGTCATACATTTAGAAAAATTAACAAGTATTTATTGCACTTTTCCAATCTTTTTCCTAATTGATAACTCAACTTATCTACTACTACAACTTATAAAACTAATTTTCCAATGCCTAATCATTAATGACTGCTCAAGAAAATAGGGCATCAATTTCATAATATTAGTTATTTTCGAAACCACTAATATTACGAAATGGAAGTAGTCTTATTTTTTAACTTTTAAGATATTTTTCTAAATTACTCTTACTAATATTAAGAAATAGAGTATGAGATAATTTTGGTACTTACTATTTATGAATATAATAAGAAATATTCATCTTTGTTTCATTTTCTCCATCTATGCTAAAGTATATAAAAAGACATTTATTATTTAGGATCTTGTTAGGCTACTAAAATTATTGGCTAAAAGATTGACTAAAATAATTTTTCGGACCTTTTTGCCCTTATAGTTGGGTGAATCCCTTATACCAGCAGGGGGTAAGATAGTCATTTAACACCCTCAATTTGAAAGTTTAGAGGGTTTCTATCCCAAAATTCTAAGAGTAAATAATTTTCCTATTATTTATTATGAAACTAAATGAGTAATATAAAGATGTTCAAAAAAACATATCATACCTGGTGGAACCCACGCTCTCTGGAAAGGGGTACACCGAGTTCTTTCACACAGGCCCATACTCTCTGATCAGAGCCGTAGAAATCATAATACCGGTTAAGACAGCCGTCCAAAATCCTCGATAATTCTGCGGCCAAAGGGTAACTAATCGCAAAACCACCGCCACCAAAAGCCATATCAAACGCGTGCATCACATTCTGTTCCACACTTTCCGAGATTCCACCAACGTAGTACATCTGACGGTGATCGTATTTCGACAACACCGAAACTAAATTATCACTGAAAAACACCGTATCATCATCTCCCATAACGAACCACCGAACGTTGGGCAATCCGACCCGGAATGAGTCCAGTATTACCCGAGCAATTCGGACTGCTGATCGCGAACTCGAATACTTAAACCGGGTCCAGTCCGATGAGACCCGACGCGGAGGGGAATTCTCGGGCCATAGCGTATACGGTCGGGGCTCCGCATCTAACCAAACGAATCCCCGGGTCTTATTGTGCTGCCACCACAGTTGAGAATAAATTCTCCGGTGGTTCCACGTCTGAGTGGAGCCGCTGATACCGAAAACAACATGGGAAATGTCAGTGGGGGAATAATTCGGTTCCCGTGGGTCGCAATTTTGGAAGATGTTTTGGGTCGGGTCAGGACATTCGGGGCAGCGAAACCAGCGTGGGTCGTTGGTGAAAATTGAATATAAAACCAAGGAAATGGAGACGAGGAAGAAGAGGAAAACTCCGGCCCTTAATAATGTTATAATACCGCTACAGTGTGAAGGAAAAACTAAAGATTTGAAAAAAGGTTGATGACCCGGTTTATCCCGGGCCTGAGACATTTAAGAAAATCTCAGACAGAAACTTGGTACTCGTTTTGCATGGAAAACAGGAAATTGAAACGAGGTCGTGAATATTTTATTATGGATTAAGAAAAGAGGGAAAAAAATATAAAAGAGGTCGTGTTGTCTGTAAATATGGAGGAGTTTGTTTGCGGTTGTGGAGAAAGGTGATCAGGGACGAAGCCAGGAAGTTAGTGTTGGGGGGGCGAACTTGCAAAAAATTCTTGGGGTGGCGATAAAAATGGCAAAAAAAAATTCTAGGGGAGGCGAAATTGATAAATTTTTTCAAAATACACATCAAATTTCGATAAATAGTAGTATTTTTAAAAATCTTGGGGGGCGCGCCCCCCCTATCTTCGTCATTGAAGGTGATATGATGCAGTCCCGAAAATAAATGGAATACATTTTGTTTAATACGTGTGAAACGTCTCATAACAAGTATTTTAAAATTAAAAAAATATATATATATATGTCTAAAAAAAGTGGACAATCGTCGTACAAATAAGATAAATATTTATTTTAAATTGATAATAATCGTCAAAATTTTAATTTAACAGATAAAATTAAATTTTGCATGAACGAAAAAAAAAGCGTTCTGGACTGAAGTCTCAGCAGCGTACTAGACGGGAATACAGGGAGCGAGGGAAGTTCAAGAACAAATGGCGGTCTATACAGGTACCAGGTGGCTTCATATTTTCCGTCAATTTTCATGCGTTGCGTGGCGTCTATTGGTCGAGGTGATCTTTTGTTTTCTTTTTTGCTTTGAAAAGTTTTTTTGTCCAGTCCGGCTCCGGAGCAGGCCCGGCTCCAATGACATGCGGAATCGGGCCTCTTATTTTGAGGGATTTTCAAATATTTAAAAATCACTTAATTTATATATAACTATTAGTTAAAAAATTGATGATCTTGATATTTTTCATAGTTCAATTATTATATATAGAATTTTGTTGGTTATTCTTTTAACTGTTATATCTACAAAGAGGAGTTTATATAAATTGATTGGCGATTTTGTTTAAAAAAAGTGTTAGGAGGGTGCTTATTTTTAAAAATAAAATATGAAATTTAAGGATTGTTTGGACTTGAAACTTGAGTTTATAATTATATTTTGACACTTTTATAATTTATAATTTAAAAAAAAAAAAAAATTGGGGCCTAACTTTAATGAGTAGCACAGGGCCTCAATATTATTTTAGACGGCCCGCTCCGGAGCTATATTTTTTCTGCACATGCATGCTGAATATTTTTTTACATAAAAAACAAGTATTTTTGGCAAAAAAAATAGATGTTTACGGAACAAGTGTTCTCAAAATTAGAACAAGTATTTTTTAAATTAATCTCAGCCGTTAAAATTTAATCTACCAACTTAGAATTTACCCATTCCACACTGAAACCGTGGTGGGGTTTTTTTTTGTCTTGTTCCGATTATGGTTTTTCTTTTACGTAGTGCACACAACCTAACGGTTACTATATTCATTTTATTAAAGAAACCAAAAATGAAATTTTGTATAAGAGAGAAAATATTTTTACAAAAATGAGATGAATAAGCGTCGACAAAATAAAAAGAGGGTGTCTCAATAAATCTCATAAAAAAAATTATTTCCGGAAAATGAAAGAGAACCAATCCATTAAGAAATGTCGCCAAAAATTGAACAAGATATATCATAGAGGTTCTAAAGTTTGCATTTATTTATTACTTTTTTTAAAAAAAAATAATACAAATATTTACTTTGACTTTACATATTATTTTACAAACAATTAAGACCAAAAAAAATTGTAGCTAGGAATTTTTTGATTTTTGAAGGTCGGAGTAGAACTGTTTCGAATGTCATCGCAATGGATACTTCATTGTTAGCTGAATATCGAAATACACAGATACATAATCTGCATACTCAGACTATACACCAGTAAACAGAGAGGGAGTTCTAAGCAATGGAGACCACCAACATGATCTATGTACAAAGTTAATGTTGATGGGGGCGTGCGAAACAGGAAAAATTCTGGAATTGGAGCTATCATTCGGAATGCCGAAGGTGCTGTAATGGTTTCTATGACGATGCTTATACAAAATCTAGTAGAACCTCAACTTTTGGAAGCTATGGCACTTTGTACATGGGTGGGAATTAGCTCGCGGTTCAGGTCTTATTCCGTGTATTTTGGAGTCGGATAGCCTATCAGTGGTTAGAAGAATTTCTTCACAAAATCAAGACCTTCCTGTTGATGGAAAATTCATACATTATATCAGAAACATTCTGAATGGATTTTCATGCCAAGATGTCATCTTTGCATCAAGAAATTGTAATGTTGTGGCATGTAATGCCTCTTGTGTTAGAGTGTGGCTGGAGAAAGTTCCCCAACAACTAACCACTCTTGTAATTTCTGAAATGAAAAATCTTAGATTTTAAAAAAAAATCATTCAGATACTTATAAAAAGCCTTTTAGATGCCTTTTTTAAATAAATAAAAAAAAACTTAGATGGCAAAGACGCACTTTTATGACCATAATTAAGATTTAAATGGCCCAAATGTGCTTTGTGGGATAAATCAGCAATTCATTATGAAATCCACTTTTCACTGTCTGCAGAACCAACCAATTAGAGTACGAGCCCAGACTGGTTCAGATGTCATGGGTTACGGCGTTGGGCTTAAGCCCTTTTTCTCAAAAAAAATAAAATAAGCAGAAGTGTACTGGTTTTTGACGAGGTTTTTCCTAAAATATAATTAATTTTAATTGGAATTACCAAAATATTGTGAAGTTTAATATTCTTTCTAAATTATAGAAACCGTCTTTGGTAGAGACACTTTCATTGAAATAGACAAATCACCTATACTAGAGGCAATTTTAAATTTCTCTTAAAAGTGCCTCTGGCAGGGCAAAAAATCCTCTGTTCCCGTTCGTGTATGTTCCCGTGTCCCCAACTAATCACAATTCACCATGTGTATATATAATTGAAACAAATATTTATATAGTAAATTCGATTGGTTAGGGGACACTGAGGGGCACATCTGAGATGAGATGTAGGATTTTCACCCCTCTAGCAGAGGCGAAATTGAAATAACTTCTGTTAAAAGCGATTTTTTCTCAGAACAATTCTAAATAAGTATATTATAAAATATTTATAGAAGCGACTTTTATACATTAAATGCACCATATTTTAGGAATTTGTTTAAAAAAAAAGGCAAAACACTCGAGTTTTGACGGGGTTACTCATGTTTTGGATTCTAGTCCAAACTGACCCAATTTTTTCAGGAAGAGTTACATTTAGGGCAGCAATTGAATCGAGTCCTTATCAAATTGTTAGAGCTCGGCTCAATAAAAGCTTTACTTGAGTTTGATTATTTTTCGAGTTTAAACTTAAATTTGAATTTAAAGTATAAACATCAACTTAACTTATTAGTTTAAAGTTGGACTTTGACTCTGCTCAATTGCACTCCTAACTTACACAATTGGCTAGACGCATTAGGGATGGCAATGGGGCAGATCGGGGAGGGTATCTCAATTACCAGCCCCGTCCCGCCCTGTTCAAGATCTGCCTCGCTCCGCCCCGTTCTACCTTTTTTTTTAAAAAAAAATCATTAATTTTATCATAAAAATAGAGCTTCCAACAAGTATAATTAGTACATTTTATCACAAATCAATTCTCAAACAAGTACAAACAGTGTATTAAAATTAAAATTAAACATGATTAGGTCTAATAATAACAATATTATAATAATATAATATAGATGTGGCAAAATGGGGCATAACGGGTCAGGACGGGGCAGGCACAAATACCATGCCCAATCTGCCTCGTTCGCGGGGCGGGGCGGGGCAGATCTGCTCCGTTCTCTTCACGGGTCGGGGCAGGGCAGACACAAATACCATGCCCGATCTGCTTCGTTCTCTTCACGGGGCGGGACATATCTGTCCCAAAAGATGTTGAGGCAGGACGGGTCAACGGGTTTACGGGTCAAATTGGCATCACGCATCCACTTAATTACACATTAGGAGCGAAGTGTCCAGATAAGTAAAAATGCATAGGTGTAATCCGTCCTCAATTATAATAAATATAGATTAGATTAATGCTTCTTCATCTATCATGTAAACAAGAGTTGGCATGTTGGATAAAATAGATGTGATTTATTCTAATAACTAGGGTTCAATACTTTTCTGTAACATATAAATTTTATGTAAACTTTTAAATAACGGTTGCAATTAAAAAAATATATTTCTCCACTGGAACCACCATCGCATTAAAATTTCTTTCATCATAATTTCGACTTTCATGAGGAAATATCGGAACATGTTTCAAGAGTTGCATGTTCATGATAGTGGTGGCACTCTTTTCCCGTTCTATCAATAAAAATTTGTTATGTGTTAATTTTTTTCTTAAGTGTTTTACTATTTCTTTTAAATTATAATTTTTTAATTAAAATATAATACATGGAATTTTTATATTAATAAATAATAAAGCGAAATATAAAATGGGGACAGACGATTCTTCTCACTTGGTTAGATTATTATATGAGGCTTTTAAAGTTTATCAAGACGAAGTTGTTGTTTAGCGAAGCATAGATGTAGAATTCGCTACCTATTGCACTAATTTTTCTAGACAAATCTTGTGACTATTATACGGGTGAAAATCCTCTATCCCCATCCATATCCCCAACCAATTAGAATTTACTATATAAATATTTTTTCCAATTATATTTACACAGGGTGAATTGTGATTGGTTGGGGATAGGGATGGGGACAGGAACGGGGACAGGGGATTTTTTGCCCTATTATACCTTTAACTTATCATGAAATTTTAGAATTATATGATTTCACTTGTGTTATTCTTCCGATTTTCAATGTTCAAAGTTGATATTCCCTTAGGTACATAACAAATATTAACTTGCAAAACAAAATTGTCAAGGACTATATAACATTAAGGAAAAATCATTGAATCCACCTAAAACATCATCTAGGACAAAGAAAAATACACGCAAGTGAGTTGTAATACTTAAAGTTGTTGTCGTTTAAGATGGTGTTGGAACATTAATTAATTTGTTGTCTTACTGTTTATTTGAGTTAAGTTTCTTCGACTAGATCAAGAATAGAAGCATATGGTAATAAAAAACAATATTTCTAAGACTAGTCTAGAACTAGAAGATTCCATTATATATAGAAGGACTAAAACATATATATCCTTCAAAATAAGGCCAAGAAGATCCACCAATACTCTATAATTTCATTGAAAAGTTGTTGAATGATCTTTATCTTCAATTAATGAGCGTCAAGTTCATATATACTTGGTGATGAAGGTTCGACTTTGGTGCAGAACAATTAATGTTTTTTGTCGTTTTGGATCGTTAGATAAAAAAGTCAATGATATAAGATTTTTTGGAGACACTTATTGTGATTTTCAAACACCCGTAACGTAAGACATGTGGTCATCAGAAGAAAACACTTGTTGCAGCATTATAATAAGTGTTCATAAAGAAAGAATACATATTGCCTTGGATTTAATAAATGTCTAAAAGCATGCAACATCTTCCAAAAAATGTTACATACGTATTGAATTTAAGAAGTTCTACATTGTAGCCGTGGCAAGTGATATAGTCAAAAGCACTGTCCGATTTGTTATAGGTCGGCAAGATTAGAGAATGATATTTTCTCCAACATTATTACTAATTTATTTAACTAATGATTCCTTTCAAAAAGTGTTTTCTTGGTCATTTTCTTCTTGTCTTGAAATGGAACTCTTAAAACATATCTAAAAGAAAATTAGTTTTGTCATTTTCATGAGTTTTGATAAATAAAGACGTTAGAGATAAAACCTAATAATTCAAGACAAGATAGATATAGTTTATTTTATGGGGTTTGCTCCATAAAGAAAGAGACAATAGTCTCTCCAGTAGTCAATGATTTGAGTTATATTGAAGGGGAAATTACATGTCCATTCTCCATTAAGTTATTTTAAGGTTTTGGCATTATCATTTGTTGCAAGTGATTTCAAGACTACTCTAATATTATATAAATTGCATCCTTAATTAATAATCAAGAAATTAAAGTCAGGGGCGGCTCAAACATATCCGAGGCCCTGTGCGAAAAAAATATTGGGGCCTCGGATTTTAGGCCAAGTGTATATATATATATATATATATAAACAAAAAAAATTGGGGCCCCAAATTTTTTGCTAAGTATATATATAAACAAAAAACAAAAAAAAAAAAAAATTTGGGCCACGAATTTTTTGCTTAGTATGTATATAAACAAAGCTGCGGCCTACGCAGGACCAGAAGAATTTGATTCTTGGAAGATGAAGTTGAAAGACAAAGGAATTTGATTGGTTAACTGAAAGACGAAGGAACTTAGATGGGCTGGTTTTGGGCCTTTGCCTCTAAATGAGCTAGTTTGTCCCCAAAAAATAAAAATTATTTATATACTTTAATACTTATGAACATAAAAAAGCCAAAAAAGAATTATTATTGTTATTATATATATATATATATATATATATATATATATATATATATAAAAACTAACATAAAATTGGAGGCCCTCCCAATTTTTGGAGCACTATCGTGATCGATCGCACTCGAACACCCTCATAGCCGCCCCTGATTAAAGTTGGATGAGTGTGGTGTATATAATGTATGATTAGAGCCCCATAATTAGATAAGGATGAACATACATTATACCAGCTGCAGGAAGCACCATATGCACCTTACGATTAATTACTTTACATTATTTTAACTTTTAACTTGCCCATGCTTGTATGATTCATGTATGGACAATTTTTCAATATCTTTTTCATTTGTAACAAAATATTATATGTGTACAATAAAAAAAACATATTTTTATGAGAGACGCTATTTTGCCAATTAAATAACTTGTATTTAATATATTCGTACCTAACATTTTTTCCACAAAATGGTGACGAAAACTTAGAATTTGTACAAATCTTTTCATTTTTCAGGCGATTTGATCTATTCATTTGTTATCCAGCCACAAACATTTCTAGAATACCTCTCTAATAGAGGGATAAATAGTCAATTCTTAAGAACTCATTGTCAACTTTTTTCAAATAGATCCAGAAAAGAAAATTGGCATCGGCGTCTCAATTTCAATTCAGATTTAAATCACTCCATGTTTTGAAAAATATTTACCATCTAAAAAGGGAAAACAGAACTTTAGTCTAAAGAAATGCATTGAAAAAGAGTAGATATATTAAACTTCAACGAGATAACGCTTTTTAAACTCTCTCAAAATGAAATTTATGTGAACATATATTTATACCGTGGGACCATGCAAACGTTTTTCTTGCTGTCACCATACATATCTATAATATACTACCTCATTTTCATAATACAAATCGTTTAGATTGTAACGAAAATTAAAGAATAAAAAAGCAATATACTTTAATTTATTAGTCAAAATATCAATATTACTTTTTTAAGTAGGACGTGTATATCATTAATTCTATTTAAGAGAGTAATATTAATATTTTAACTAACAAAGTACCTACTTTTTATTTTCTTAATTTTCGTTACATGTTATAAATGACTTATATTATGAAATGGAGGTGTAAGTACATTTAAAGGTTAAACTAGCATAAAAAATATTCACGTACAAGGACTTAATCTTAAACGCCTCTCTACTAATTTTGCACATAATCGAACACCCTAATGAACTTTTGAGTCTAATGATCATGGTGGAATTCAAGCTAGCTAACTTCGAATTGAAAATGAAAATGAAAATGAACCATCACAATGGTCAAAATAGCTGGATTAAGGTTCATACAGCTCGTGTAATTTTTTTTTAATTAAAGGAGGATTGACAGTGGTTCCCCACTTCCCCTCAAGCATAACTCGAACTTCCTACCTACCGATTGGAAGTGAAGCGTCTTACCACCTAAGCTACGTTTGTCCAGCTCGTGTAATTTGCTTTAGCAACAAATCATTTATAACTCTTGCTTATATTCAATATTTGTTATATATAGAACTAGCTTATGCATGGACAAAGTCAGAATTTTTAGGTTGGGACGAAAAACTGTAACAGTATGCCAATTACAAATAAAAACTGTAAAAAAATGTTAGGGGCAAATTTGATCAAATATTTCGAACTACATATAAAATTTAATATGTTTAGTAGAGTTTTTTTAAAAAAAATTTGGACCGACTGCCCCCACCTGCCCCTTGTCTTCGTCCCTGAACTTATAAGATGATGATCAAAGAGTAAAAGCAAGAAACTCACCAGCTAAGCTAGAAACAAATCTAAACTAGTTGAATGTTTTTTCAGTGTTGAAGAGATTATTTAGAAGACAACGAAGTGTAGATTAAGCGGTAAGAACTTCATTTTTTATCAATAAGTTAAAGGTTCGGGTCGCTTTTGAGAGAAAGTTGAAAACACTATAAATCCTTCTAAAGACCAAAGTTTAAAAAAAATAATGATAAGAGAAGAAGTTAATTCCATTTCTTTGACTTTTAAATTGACTAGAGAAACAAAAGAATAATTTCTTTTTCATATATATATACACATGCAATGTGACAAAATCAAGGTTGACCCCATTGTGACTGAAAATTGTTGTTTTGTTTGTTCTTTTTATTACTCTAAAAATGTCCAAAATCATGAAAATATTTGTTCTGGCACCTACTCAATCATTCATCTCCATTGTAATTTAGTCAAGCATTGATTTCCAGTAAAATTTATCTCCACAAAATTGCCCATTAATTTTGTCTATTGCAGACGTCATTTTAAAAACTAGACCATTTATAAGTATGGTCTAGTTTATTACAATTATTTATTATTAGACCTTCTCTGAGGAGGTCGACCTCCACCAAGGAGGAGTAGTAGAAGTCCCGTTGAGCGGGTGTCGTAGAAGTCCCGTGTTGAGCGGGTGTCGTATAAGCCCGTTGAGCGGAGTGCCCCAAGAGGGAGTATAAGATCCACGTGAGGAAGCGCTAAAAGAAATAGCAATTAAATCATTCACTCGTGTGAGATATAGGGATTGAAGCTTTGGGGCCTAGCTTTGCAAGTGTGATGGCCTTACCCACTTGGCCATCCAATCCTTATTGCAGACGTCATTTGTAAATGGACTTCTCTAGTTTTTTACTACTCCTAAATCTATAATATATAAAGTTAGGTCAAGTTAGGATATAATATTGTAGTGATAACATTTGACACTCTATAGATTTATGGTAAAAAAAAACTTACATGTGGCAATGTAAGCATTGATTACTCTCTAAAATGCAATGCCTCATTAGCTAATAATATAAATTGAAGCTTTAGATAGGTATGCAACTCAATATTTAGTCATAATAGTTTATATATATATATATATATATATATATATATATATATTCTAAGAGATCGAGTAAATAACTTTAGTTAATGCTATTAATTTTAGAGAATTGTAATAGACTATGTTATGCAGTATATATTTGATGGATATCATTATGAAACTCTTATACTTCATAACTTGTATGATGTTATACTAAATTATATATACAATAAATTTAAGTTGTATTAAATGGAAGGAAAACAAAAGATCTTCTTAATCTTTGGGGGACTCTTCACATTCTTAATTTAAGAAACTTTTTACCATTCCTCCAATTCAAAACTCTCAATTTAACAAAACTCTTTCAAATCTTATTCAATTCAGGAAACTTCAAAAGTCTTCCATTTCCACTATAAAAAACCAAATGTGAACCGGTTCCTTTCACCAATATGCATATGAATCTCAAATCTCACCAAAATTAAGAATATTTGTCGTCGATACAGCTTGCTTAGATCAGTATAAGTGACAAGATAATTGGTATGGTTGAAATCTATTTATTTTCAATTATTTTTAATATATCTTTTATGAAATTTATAGAAAAATATTATGTTGAAAAATAGTGTTTTCGAAAAAAGTCCATCGAACAAGTGAGTCAAACTTCCAATTGAAAGATAAGCTTGAATCATTTGCAGGTAAAATTCCTATTTAACATTTTTAGTTCTCTTTATTTTTTGTTTCACCTATTAGGTAAAATGTGATTAGATCTATTAAAGACCACTTCACATAAAAATTTGATGGAATTGAAACATATTTGTTGACCTTGTATGAAACTTTATTTTAATTTAAATTATTTATATAATGTCTTTTAAAATGAAGTAAGAAAAAACGCACAACGCGCATGGGTGACAACTAGTGAAGTATATAAAATTCTAGGGGAGTAAATTGTTTCTGATTGACTTAAGCTTTTTTTTTTCCTAATTCTGATTGACCAGAGCTTATTTTGTTTGATTCAAAATTTTCTTTACAGTCCAAGTGATATTGTGAGCAAGGCTCTGTCCCAATAGTTTGATACTCCCTACGTTACATAATATAATTGTTTAAGTAAATGTAACGAAATTTAAGTAAGTAAAAAGTAAAATATTTGATACTCCCTTCATTCCACAATATAAGTGTTTAAGTAAATGTAACGAAATTTAAGGTAGTAAAAAGTAAAGTATTTTGTTAGTTAAAATATTAATATTACTCTTTTAAATAAGATTTATATACCATTAATTATATTTAAGAGAGCAATATTGATATTTTAACTAACAAAATATCTTATTTTTTGTTTTTTTAATCTTTGTTACATGTCTTATACAACTCATATTATGGAATGGGGACATAGTAACATTTTTATCGCCGTATTAACACGTGTCACTTTAACTTGGGTGAAAATCGTTTGTACCCATGTATCTTTCTATTTTGTGCCCAACCACTCAAAATTCGTCATGTGTATATTTCTTCTAATTATATACACACATGGTGAATTGTAAGTAGTTAAACACATGAATGGTGTCATGTGCGGTAAGCTTTATTCTCTCTTATCTAGGGTGTTCTCTCTCCTCAATGTGGGGTTGTTCTCTCTCCCCAATGTGGGGCACTCGTCCATCGTAGCGTCAAAAAAAAACTTGACTCAATATCACTTGGACTAGTACAAGAGAGGGTTTCTTTTTACATCATGTGAGATTCAAATTATAAACTCTAATTTGTGAAGGTATGTTGAAATACAATACATTCTTTTCAATGATATAAAAAATCTAAATTTGATTTTAAAATTATTAATTTGATGAGGAAGACGTGACTTAATCACGATCAGCTTATTATAACCTCATGTTAGTATTAATTGATGAAACTATATAAAATGGATAATTTTGTGGTAATTCTCATTATTATCCTGCATGAGTTCCAATATACAACAGTTGTATAAGTTGATCATTGTCGGATCCTCAAACAGACTTGCTAGAAAAATAAAATATATTAACGTGAGAAAGGAAAAAATTGCATAAGCCAATCGAGTAACCACAATGAAAGATCCAAAAGTTCCTAGGTACCTTCCAAAACTAATGAAGACAAGTTATGAGCTAGAGATTTTCCACTCTCCTCTTAACTTCTTCAATTGCTTTCACGCATTCAATTCGTAATTAAAAATAACTCTAGAACTGTAGATCTTGAATTTGAATCACATTTCACCTCTCTCGTTGTAAAATTTTAAAATAATTTTTTTTTAATATTAAAAATAACCTAGTAACTTCTCCATCTATATATATGTACTTGTTCCCCTTCTCCTATCCTTGAGCAACTCCAACATATATCCCTCAAGTTTCATTCAAAATCCCTTCAAAATGGAGCAACAAACACAGTACTTGATGTGGTTAAGAAGCAAGCAAATCTTTAAATCACATTATCAAGCATCAATGAGTTCATTAAAGAACTCATGGGAAGAACAAGCTTTTGCTGAGGATATTGTTGCAGCAGGTCCACTTGGATCAGGATTAGTTTGGCCACCAAGATCTTATTCTTGTACTTTCTGCACAAGAGAATTTAGGTCTGCTCAAGCCCTTGGTGGACACATGAATGTCCACCGAAGAGATCGAGCAAGACTTAAGCAATCGCTTCAGGAACACCAAACTCCTTCCACTTTGTCGCTTCGTGTTGAAACAAACTTGTCAATGGGACAAATAGGAGTTGACAACAAAGAGACAATTAAATCCAAGAGGCAAAAAAACACTGATATTTCTTCATTTGCATCATGTTCTAGTACTAGTAGTAGTAGTGATAGATATGTATTTGGCAAGCCAGAGATGTTAAGAATCAAAAGCCATGGTTTGGAGGATAATATTGATCTGGAGCTGAGGCTTGGTGATCCACCAGCAATCAAGTAGAATTATTACTATAAGTATGTATTTATTTTTAGTAAAATATTAATTTCTTCCCATCACTTGTGATCTATTGCAATATTTATAATAAAGAATTTTGCACATCATCTATCAGTTTAATCACATCAGATTGGACTAACAGTAGCAATTCATCATTTTTACTGTTAATTAAAATCACCATATTATATTATATATATTGTGCTGAAATCAAAGTGATTGGAGTTCATCCATGAAAAACTAAAAAACTTTATATTAGAGCAATGCTGAGTTGTTGCTTCTTTTCTTTTTTTTTTTCTTTTCTTTTTTTGTTACTCTTCTGGGTGGGCATATGATATCCTCATTATGAGATTAATTCAGACTCAATTATAATTATCGTTCGCAAATTTCGACTTTTACGAGATTAAAATCTAGTCCCCGAAATTCTGATAGTCTAAGATTAGCTGCCTCAAGATCGGAGTTGGACTGCGTTACATACAGAAATATGTAAATACACAATGTATAAATTTTATATTTTTTTTGGAGAATAAAATGTAAATATTTTAATGGTATCTTAAGAAATTTTAATCTTTATTAAAAAAGACCGAGTTTCTTTTTGCAGGTTTTAACTACCCTTATCTCGCGACCCTTAGTTCCGTTCTATGAGTTTATCAAACAAGAGCTTTCTTTCCTAATGTGGATCCAAAATTACTCTCTTATGAACTTCCAAAAGCAAGGCTGCAGAACAGAAAAATAAAGTACGTTTTTTTTTTTGCTAAATAAAAATAAATTATGATTAAATAAAACCACTAGTTTAACATTTTTAAATAAGAAATTGAAAATGGTTAATGGTTAGGAAACATTAGCTAAAATTTTAAATTAAACACTATTCACCCATTATTGACATAAGAGATTTAACGAGTTATTTATAATTTTATCACCAATTTATTCAATTAATTGGATAAATTTTAGTCACCTATCACTACTCATAAGAATATATCAAATCATAGCACAGTTTTTGTAATTTCTATATAATAAAAAAAACATGGCTACCATGACCTATAGTCTATGTATACAAAACTAAGATTAATTTATACGTCCGTTTAATTTAGTTTCAGCGACCAAGCCTATAAGGCTATAACCCTACATATCCGTCATCAATCCAAGAACTTCTAAAACCCTAAATCTCATTAGCTATATAGTGTGTACCAAATATAGCCACGGAGTTGGTACCGAAGGTTCTTGCAGAATCCACGGGGATTTCTCATGCAGCGTTGCCTTTTTTCTCACAACTAATAAAATGTCTTTATTATCGTATAATGTATGTCCAAAGGAAAAGTCATTCTTCAGAAATTATACTTTTTGAAAGTGATAATTGTCATATATTTATAATAATTTGTCAAGTCAGTCACAGTGTCCTTCAGATGTCAATCAGATTAATCGGTTAAACGGTCTATTAAAACGCTTTGTAGTTCCTAATTAAATTAGTCGGGTCAAAATAGCTTCGGTACCAATATAATATAAACAATGGATGATGTAGTATCCAGCCGGCTGATTTGTTTTAGTAAATATGATGTATTTGTGTTCTATTTAGATGATATATTCATAAGTGACACCACACCACACAAATAAAGTGAATCTGCAAGTGATAACACTACTCTCCTACATCCGCCGCCACTAAATATAAATAAATGTTTTATGCATATGCAAGGATAAGGATGGAACATGTCTTTTGACTTAAAGGGGTGCTTCATAGATATCGAGAAATGACTAAATATGGAGGGAGTTGATGTTAGCCAACAAATTTAATTCTGTTTCTCTTTAATTATAATTAAGATGGTTATTGAAGAAGACAGATTTGATACTTTTGAGGCAATTCGATTTAGAAATATGTACTAGTTGTCTACCCAGTATGTAAGAGAGGAAGTTCAGAGAATTTGGTAGATATTGCTGATTTGGGGTTCATATTGTAAGAGAGCTTTTATGAAACAAGGGTTTAATGAACTGAGTTTCCTATTGGGACATTTCAATCTATTAAGGTTTTTAAGGATGGATTCAATGACAGAAGGTCCACATGGGGAGCCTTTAAAGGTCTGTTTCTTTCCTTTTCTAGTAGATATATGTGTTGCCTATAAGAAAGTAATTTAGATATTTTCACCCAAAAGAAAAATAAATAAATTATTCATTGCTTAATATAATGCAATCGTTTAGGACATATAGCAAAAATTAAGAAAGTAAAAAAATAAAGTACTTTGTTAGTCAAAATACAGTAAAACTTCTATATAATAATACTCTCGGGACCGGAGAGAAATATTAATATAGGAAGGTTATCTTTAAATAGAGGTTTACATATAAAAATTATAAATAAATAAATAATATATATTATACGACACTTGGAAACGTGTCCCTTCATATTTTAAAAAAAACATGAATTTAAAAGATATATAAGATTTATGAGTTTTAAAAAAATAAATATATGTACATCATGTATATATATATATATATATATATTATTTAGAAGATTCATTCATGTACATCAGTATCTAGGAAATGTAAAAAAAAAAAAAAGTATGTACATCATGTATGCATTTAAAATATTCACTCATATATATTGTGTCTTCGAGATTTCTTTTCGTTTGTTTTCTTTTTATTATACATATATAAATGCTAGCATAATCATAAATTTCATTATCATTTTAAATCATGCATTTTCTACTTCAAGCAAATCATTGACACCTAAAAACAAACGAACTCAAATCACTGAAAGCATTCGTGTCGAGTTACCAAAAATGAAAGAAACTAACCCCGATTGGAAGCAAAAAGATCTAGCAAAATGGATAGAAGATACTCATAAGCTTAAGTTGTCGCAACCAGTAATATCCAAGATAGTCAAGAATTCATATCATCTTAAATTTGATGTAACATAGTTAAATAATTAAAGATATATAAATATATTTAAATTTTAATGTTATTTTATTACTATATAGAGGTAAATTTTCTTAAGGATTATCCTTAAAAAAATGAAATATTACGATGTAGAGTTTATTCTTATTTAGAACTGGTCCCGGGTTGAACCATAATTTTTATTACAATAAGGAGGTTCACTACAAGAAAAATGATATTTAGTGACCACGAAAGTCACCACTGTAAGGTTGATTTTAGGTCTCTATTATCGATTGTGACAATTTTTTTGAAGTCGTCACTAGCCGTCACAAATACCTCCATCACTGATGAAATTGTGACGACATTTTGTGATTGGTCACAATTACTCAATGCTTCTGTAACTAAATTCTCGACACAAAAACTTTACAATAAGTGACAAAAAAATGGTGACGGCAAATATAAATATGTGTGACAATAGTTTTGACACAAAAAAAATTTAAATCATGACAAATTAAGTCGTCACAATATTTATATTTATAGTGACGATACCGTTGACACTATAATACTGGCCAAATTTTTGTCACGCATACTACTTAAATCAGTGACAACTACTTCGTAACTAATTATTGTTGAAATACTGTCAACCAAGTTTAGGTCGAGCCGACTCCCTCCCCTCGAAGAGCCGAGCCGAGTAGCCGTTGAGCCCGTATTGAGCCGCCATGTCAAGCCACCTTTGAATAATGTAGAATAAAGTCTCTCCATCTTAAATGATAAGAATTGAAACCGTGATGTTCCGCTTTTATGTCATGTGGTGGGCCGCTGGGCTAGTTGATCATTTGTTAATTGATGTTCCTCCTATTATTTTTGTTATAATGGAGTTTTTTTTGAATATTTACTTATTTAAATTTCTCTTTGTGTTTTGTTTTGTTTTTCTTCCTGAATCAAAATAAAATTAATAAACTCTCATTAATTTTAAATAATTAAATGTATTTAATTTTTTCTTTCAAAATATATTTCAGAAACATAATCTATGTATTTGTGTATGAATTTGTTATCAAAATATGAATAAAATTATTCTATATGGATACTATTTTTTAATAATAAATTTAATGTATTACTAAACAAATATAAAAAATAAATTATATTCTAAATTATAGCATTTATACTTGTATATTTACACTCTTATTTTTTTTTTTTTACAAAAACAAAAAATATTTATATTTTCCATCAATTTATGTTGCAATACCACTTTCCTTTTTTATTTTTCTTCTTTTGGTGACAATATTCAATTAAAATAATTGATTGAAATTTTCTTGACACAAAATTTCAGCAACAATAGTAAACGTTTAAGTGACAAAAGGAATTTTCGTCAAAGCAAATAAAAATACTAGCGACAAAGACAAGTTGTTCCAAACAAGTTTCCACCCACCAATAGATCAACGACGCCATAGTTCATATGATATTAGTAACAAAATCTAATAACAAAAAAAATAAATAAATAAAAAGGACAGTAGTAATACACTAATAATGACAACTTAACTATGAAAAACACTAATCATCACAATTTGTGGTTGTAACAAATAAATAAGTCATCTCCACTAGTACAAACAATAGTGACCATCCATGTTTTGTCACAATAAACATCTTATTTGTGTCCACATTCATCTAACACTAACTTATTGAACTTTAGTGTCACAAATTTTCATCACAAAAAGGCGTAAGTACAGTGACAAAGCACTTTTTGTCACAATAAAAATTAGAATACTAGTAAGCAAAAAAAATTTGTCACAACTAAGTTTCATCCCCACTAAAAAAATATTGGTGGCAGAGCGCATATGCGATTAGTGACAAAACTTAATTACGACACTATTAATATAGTAATATTGACAATTATTTTGTGACGATATACCATTTTGTCACAAATACGATGTTTATTGTGACAAAATATTTTGTTGTCACAGTTAGTACCTATACTAGTGACAACAAAATATGTTGTCACAATAAACCTTTTATTTGTGACAAAATGGTATATCGTCACAAAATAGTTGTCACTGGATGTCTTCACTCTTGTAGTGGTTATTCTTATATAGAGTATTACTATATAGAGGTTTTACTGTATCAATATTACTTTTTTAAATAAAACTTGTATACCACTAATTTTATTTAATAGAGTAATATTAAATTTTGATCTTAACAGTTAAATTATTTGATCTGATAACTCATATAAATGATTTTTACGGTGCGAACAATTTGACCTTTTCATACTAGCTATTGCGATTTCTATGGTTACCTAAAGACGCCTTGCCCATCCGAATCGCTGTTGGGCAACGTCCAGTTATGGCCCCAAAATATAATATTTGGATTTATTAAGGTCTACATGGATCAACAGAAAGACAGGGAAGAAACAAGTAAAGAGGGAGCCCATAACTTTTTTGTCTAATGACTTCTGCTCCTATATTAATGTAATAACCCTCTGACTTTAATCCATTTGTCAATAAGGTACTCAAAAGTTTTTTTCTTAACAATTGGGTACCTAACATTCATTCTAGGGGTACTTCCGGAAAAGAGTAATTTTTTATTACTTTGTGAGAATTTAGGCATGGCAATTCACCCGCCGGAACTGAGGATAGAGAAGGGATTCCCGATTTATGCGAGAATGTCGTCAAAATATGTTACTCTGTCGTAGATAAGGAGAGGTATGTCCCCGTCCTAACTCGCCCATGCGTCCCTGCTTATCCTTATTTATATTTAAAAAATACTTCTTTCATTCTTAAATATAAGATTTTTATTACATATTGTGAAAATTAAGGAAGTCAAAATTAGAATATTTTTTTAATCAAAATATTAATATTATTATCTTAAATAGAACTTGTGGCATACAAGTTTTATTTAAGATAATATTACTATTTTGATTTAAAAACATTCTAATTTTTTGCTTCCTTAATTTTCGCAACATGTAATGAAAGTCTTATATTTAGGAATAGAGGTAGCACTATTATTATATTGTAAATTTGTAATTATTTAATATTATTAAACAACAATATATTTATTGTTTCTCAAAAAAATTACTTATTGATTCATTCTTCTGTTTTTTGATATTCTATGTATAATGAAGTTAAAAATATTATTTTTGAAAAAAACTAAAAGGAATAGTTTAGAATACTCTTTTTAATTTTTTATCATTTCTAAAAAATAAATATTTTGTGTATTATAGTAAATAAAGTCTAGTTTTTTTTTAAAAAAAATATGTATGATAGTTTTAAATAAAAAGAAAAAATCTCAACTTATCAGATAAAATTTCACACCCAAAAAATTTATATGGGTTGGAGATACTAATATTAAAACTAGTAAGATAAACAAATTGCATCGGGAAGATGTAGAAAGCTGATAAAGAGCTCATATCAAGTTCGGGTTGAACTATTTCTCAGAGGGTCAGAAAAAATAAGTCTAGATCTGTGAAAATTTGAGACAGATCTAACATATATATCTTGAATCGTGAAGAAAAATATTTTAAAATAAATCTCTTATTATTTGTAGTACAAAATAGAGGTACAAAACATGAATAAAAGCAATAAATAATGATAAATGACCAAGATTCGACCATTGACCTGAATAGGCATAAAACTTGGATAGGTATTTCCATTGGCTAAGAACATTTTTGAGTCACATGTAGTTTTCTTTTTTTTTTTTTTTTTTTTTTTACTGAATAAGAAATTATCCATTAATCATAAAATGTAGTTGCTTGATGATCAATCATCGGAGAGTAATCCGGATCATATGCAGAACAATTTTTTTCCTACTAAATATGAAACGCTTCAGGATAGATGTTTGACTTTTGAGGTTCAGGACAGGTGTTATGCGACTCAAAAACATGACAGATGTTCTGAGGGTCAAAACATGTGCCCGTTTTAAAACAATTGTAATCGTCAAAATTTTAATCCAACGAACGAAAGAAGTTCCACACGTACGGAATTACATCGTTCCGCACTGGAGCCACCGTAGAGGAAAAATTATATGGTAGAGCCGTCCTTGTAAGACTTGCCCTATGTCGAGCAAAGCCTACCTTGTAAGTAGAGGGAAGTGAAACCAGTTACACAAGGGCGGTTTCATGCCAGAGTGATGGGAAAGTCTAGCATGGGGTGGCCGCTGTGTGTCTGATTTGCATACTCATCTAGCATAAATTTAGACAGAATCACTCTCTGAGTATAGGTCGCGCAGGGTATCTATATTTATGAGATATCACGAGAGTCTGTCGTATAGGGAATTTTTCCAGAGTGACCCACCGTTGAGTGAGAGGAAGTCATTGCTTGCCAGCAAACGCTCCCAAACGTGGCATCTCCTGAGTGGTAACTCACTAGAATTATTTAAGCAAGAAAGATTTTAGGACCCTACAAATCTCGTACAATCCTACCTCGTTGGACAATTTTAGAATCGAAATTAAAGGAGGGCCCAAGTGAGTCTATTTCTTTTCCTTTTTGCGCGTCGTAGGCTCCAGTCATGGGACCCTCCAAAATTCAGTGCGGTCGCGAGTAGCGATCCCAGTAGTTGAATTTTATTCTTTTTATCCAGCAGCTGTATCGAAAAATAGGGGTATTTTAGAGATAAACTTTGCGTGTTACTTTTTTGTTACGATAAGAGAGAAAAATTGCTGATTTGAACAAAAACAAATGTTTCTCTAACCAAAAAGCATGTGTTCTACAAGAAGAACATTTGTTTTTGTTCATTATAACTTTCTCTCTACTCATCGTAACCAAAATCATTTATTTGTAAAATTACATATGTACTCTTTTATTATATAACATTTTTTTTAATTATTTTTTTATTGTCAGTATGACTTTTTTCTCTCAGGATATGGGACTGATTCAAAAATTTAAATCCAAAGTCAGCTAGGATGGTTCGCGAGTCGCGGAACTTTAGGGGTTCCGCACTAGAGCCGGACTGCTTTTCGCGTTACAGCGTGTGCCTTCCTCATCATCAATAAAAAGTGGAAAATTATGATATTGACCAAGTTCAAGTAGACTTTATGGTTTAAAATTGACAAAATCATAACAGAATGAGAAGAAAAATAACTTTGTAATAATATGATCAATTATAGACTATAATGTTCAATAAACCTAATTCATATTAGAATCATCCATAAAAAGTTGCACCCAATCGGAACACCAAATGCCAGAGATAGGGTATTAGGTGTCAGAGTCAGCAAGATGTCATTTTTACCCTGGATGGTTTCAACTTTAATTGTTTTAAATCATTTCAGATATTGAAGGTGATATTGGATAACATTTTTTTTATGGATAACAATTTTGTATAACATTGGTTCTTATCATGGCAGTCAAAATACGATTCTACGAGTTTTAAGGGGTGGACCGAGTTAAATTCTATGTAGAATCGGAGTAGAATCGTTACGATTCTACGATCCTACGAGTCTACTATTCCCTAAATCTTTGAAACACTTTATATTTTTTTTTAATTTTTTTTATCATTTCTTATCCTCATAACTGATACTTTAAGATGTATACAAATTTATATATCTCACGAGATATTTGAATCTTAATTACAAATAAAAAATAAGCACATTTTAGTAATTAAATTAACTCCGATTGACATTTTAGCACATTTTTCGCACATTTTTTTTCCTTTAAGACACTTTAGAGATGATTTGGAAATAACTATTTAGTTTCAACTAAGGTAATTTGGGTAGAGAAATTGTGCTTTTATATTTTAAAATTGTGATTGAAATATTTTTCAATGAGTACATATATATTTTCAAATAATTTTTTAATGTAAGTAGGATCGGCGATCCGAGTTACGATCATACGATCCTACGATCCTCATATGCCTTCCGATTCTACGTAGAATCGCGAGTTTGACTGCCATGGTTCTTACAACTTTTATAGTGAATGTTATAAAAGTTCAATTATTTATAATAAAATCAAGATGGAACCTTATCTAAATTTAACCATAGATTAATAAATGTCCTTCTATCAAGTAACTTATTTTCAATTTTAAATTTCTCACTTTGAGTTTAATGTCTCATCTAGGAAATAGATGAACCTATCAATTCGTACTAAAATAATGTACAAAATCTCAAACAGAAATACAATCACACTAATATTGTGGTATTTTTTTTTGTTTAGAATTGAATGAGTATATTCATTTTCATACGTGTCTAATTTTCTAAAATGCTTTCTATAAAAAAATCTAAAATGATAACAAATTTTTTTTTTTTGAGTGCCCGAAGGCGATTGCCTCCGAAGGGGAAGAGCGGAGAGTACCCTAGATAGGGAAGATTGAAGCATGCCCCATGCATGGGAAGGGAAGATAAGTCTCATAAGGATGAGAATTATTTACCCCATTATGGGGAGATATGGGAATCGAACACGGGACCTCCGCCCCGTGTTCGGGTAGCCTTACCACTTGGACTACCCGATCCCATAAAATGATAACAATTTAATCCTCTCAATTTAAGAAAATTACATCATATTATCACACACATTATTTTTTTTAACTCTATTAACTTAAGAGAACATAAGTCTATTTAACACATGACCTCACTACTTAATATCTTAATTAATTAAAAAGTGATATGGTAACGTTTTGTTAAAGCAGTAATATCAATTCTGTCATGGACCAGGCCTACCAAGTGGATATGGACCACTTGGTCCACATTCAACCACATCACAGTTTTGATTAAAATAATAAAAATATTCCCCCTTTTGGTGCATTGTTTGAGGCATTTTTATTGTTTTTTAATCAAAAGAGGGGATGTGGTTGATTGTGAATCAAGTGGTCTATGTCCCTACTTGTAGGCCAGGTCTATATCAGAATTTTTCGTATGGGATGTATTTAGAGTGGGTCTGGAGTAATACGATAACTTGAGTAAAATCATAAAACTCCGACTAGGAGTGCTAGCTCAGTGAAAAAAAATCATTGTCTTCTAATCGTAGTGATGTGCTGTTCTACATTTTTATTTCTAATATAAGTATCCGTTTTCAAATTAAAACAAAGCATTCAAGTTCACACCGAGAGGATATTTTCTTCCAAATACACCCCTAGATACTTGTTTTGGCACTAAAATTTAGTGGAGATTTTTTTCCGAAATGTTACATAGTATTGCGTGAACAATTTTTCGACTTTCGACAATTCAACTGCTGAAATTATAAAATATTTATTCATAATAAATTAATTCTTTTTTTATAGAATAGTTATTTTGACAAAAAATAATTATTTCTTTCATTTCTATTACCGTTGAACGTTAGTAGTGTCAGTTTATTAATACTGTGTGAGAAAAACGATCATCAACATCATAATCACGTTAAAACAAAAGGACCTTGCTAGTCTCCTAGAATTATTGGATAGAAATTAGCTAAAATTCAAATTGGAGGGTGAATCCCTTATACCAATAGGGGGTGAATAATATTAATTTAAATTTTATCCAATTCCTATCCAAGAATTCTAGTAGCAAACATTTTCCAAAAAAAATAGTCTTTTCGTCTCAATTTAAATGTTAACTTTTTATTTTAGTCAAAAAAATAAATGGTTAACTTCTATCAAATATGTTTATTTTCTTCATAATTTTTTATAACTACATATTATATTTTAAAAATATAAAGTCCAATAAATTATAGCTTTTTAATATATTTAAAAATATTATTGTAATATTAAAATAAAATAATACTCCATGGTTGAATAAAATGTCGAGGTGTTCAAAACGTGTAGGAAATCACGAGTAACGAGGAAGGGTTTTGCAACTTCAAATCCACGTCAGTGATCGCCACGTTTCGAGCTACGGAGATAACCAAACTTTAGATATTCTGCAGCGTCAATTGATTTTGACGTTTGGCCCCACACGTGTCCGTTACTCCTTCGAATGCTTCGAAACACATCGCCGATTAATTGGATTCGGGGCTAGGTCCCCGGCTCCTATGCGGAACAGTTTCTGTGCGGACTGTGCGGGACACCATCCCAGCCGTCGGATGATATTTTTAACGGTCCAGATCTGGAGAGAGAAATTTTTTTAAATATTTTTTAAGTCAGCCGCAACTTTTCTCTCTCCAGATCTGGACCGTTAAAAATCTCATCTGACAGCTGGGATTGTTCCGTACGTGAGGAAAAAAATCTGTTCCGCATAGGAGCCGGACTGCGGAGCTAGTGCATGACTTTTTATGCAGTTTCAAATGTAACTGATTTTTTTTTCTTAATAAGGATAATTTTTAGAAATAATTAGTATTACTCTTTCCATTTTAAAATAAAAATATTTTTAAGACTATAATTCTTATTTTAAAATAAAAATTTATTTTAAAATTTTAAAAATATTTTTTAAAAATATTATTGTCCATATTAAGGAATTGAGAGAAAAATAAATTTAAATAATTTAAGAGTGTAATAGGTAAAATTCCATTGTATTCTTCAATGTCCAGTTTTTTTTTGACGTCCGAAGGCGATTGCCCCCGAATGGGAAGAGCGGAGAATACCCTAGATAGGGAGATTGTAGCATGTCCCATGTCTGGGAAGGGAATTTAGTCTCACAAAGAGGAGAATTTATTTGCTGCATGAGGAAGATACGGGAATCGGCCACTGAAAGCCTCACTGGGTCGTGACCGAAGTAGCCCTTCTAGCACATTTGCTACCCAATTCCTGTCTTCAATGTCCAGTTGCTCGACAAGTTTGGTCACTTTGGGACAAATTACATGATTGGTTAGCTCTAAACATTTTCTTATTCAAAGACATGTTGCACTATCATTTGAACACAGCATCAGAGAATAAATTATCCATCTTTTCTCATTTGTCTAGGCTTGTTTGGAAGGATAGATGTGGTTTTGTATTCGTAGTCCGGCGTTCACAACCATCAATTATCTTTGTCGATGACACTACAACAAAAAATGTCTATTGTGACATTTGGCATATGTTATAATAAGATAAAAAAAAATATTGATATAGATCTATATCAATATTTATTATAAATGTTGCGTAAACATCGCATTTACCTGTGTCGTTATGGTTTTTTACGACATTTGTTACAAGCGCCAATATCTATCTATTACGACGTTTGTTGCGTCATTTTAAAGTGTATCAAAAGGTACTTTTTTTGACATTTTGCAAATAATCGCAACAAGTCGTCTATTCTGACGTTTGTAAATATCGTGAATAAGTAGTTATTCCGACGTTTTTAAATAGTCGCAACAAAATACCTATTCCGATGTTCGTAAATTTTGAAACCAGGCTGGTCGAGCCTAGACAAACCGAGCCGTTGAATCTAGTCACTTTTGAATAATCGAAGCCGGAGCCTAGAGACAAGTCGAATCGTCGAATTTAGCTACAATTGAATAATATTTATAAATTTTCTCCCAACTCAAAGAGATGGGAATTGAACTCGCGACCTCCTGCATGTATGTCGTGCAATATGCCGCTGAACTAAATGATCATTTGTTTTTTTTTCCTCCTATTATATTTATTATAATGGAATTTGGATTTTGTACCTTTGCTTATTTTAATGTCTCTTTGTGTTTTGATTTTTTATGAATCAAATTAAAATTAATACAATCTCATTAAAAAATTAATAATTAAATATTTAATTTTTCTTTAAAAAATATATTTCAGAAACATAATCTTTATATTTGTGTTTGTCTGAAAATGTCACGAGATCTAACGACATAATATATAAACGTCGTTATATGAGTCGCAACAATTAACAATTTATTACAACATGTAATGTAAATGTCACTAACTAACATCAAATTGTCAGTAAGAACAAAAAATACTATAACTGTCT
This sequence comes from Vinca minor, assembly GCA_026122235.1. Lineage (NCBI taxonomy): Eukaryota > Viridiplantae > Streptophyta > Magnoliopsida > Gentianales > Apocynaceae > Vinca > Vinca minor. The sequence continues at coordinate 723,956 of JAOCZM010000278.1, read as the reverse complement.
TTATGAAACGTCGTATAAAATCCAAATATAGCGACATTTGTATGAAATGTCACATGATTTAATAATGTTGTATATAAATGTCGCTATATTAGTTGAAAAAAGTAACAATTTATAACATGTAATGTAAATGTCACTAACTAACATCAAATTGTCGGTAAGAACAAAAAGTACTATAAATGTCTTTATGAAACGTCGTATAAAATCAAATATAGCGACATTTGTATGAAATGTCACATGATTTTGTATATAAACGTTTGCAAAAAGTAACAATTTATAACAAAATTTAATGTACACGTCGCTAACTAACATCAAAATGTCGATTTTATCAACAATTATTATAATCTACGCTATGAAACGTCGTATAAAATTCAAATTTAGCGATGTTTGTCTGAAAAGTCACAAGATCTAACGACATAGTATATAAATGTCTCTATGTGAGTCACAAAAAGTAACAATTTATAACAACATTTAATGTAAATGTCGCTTACCAACATCAACGGCAAACCTGATATACCATTACGATCATCTTTATAACTCGCTAACCATCTTTGCAGCTCCGACAACTTCGATTTCCGTACATGACTTAGATGACTACTTGTTTCAATCTTCATTTTGACAATTTAATAAAATTGTAATATTTTATTAAATTGTCAAATTTTTATTGAATTGAAACAATTTAATACGGTTTATTTAAAATGCCTTCATTTGTTTGAACTTCCGTCACGATGTAATTGAAAAAATGGAGAGAATAGTCACGTTTGACACGTCTCTGAATAATTTAGGGGACAAAACTTGACCTTTTTTAATTGAGGGTCAAAAACCAAAAACTCGAATAGTTTAGGGGGTATGGGCACCTTTTACCCTTAATTTTATTAATCTCATTTAAAATTTATATATTTCTCTCTCATTCCTCTCACACAATATCCAACCACGTCTTAAATGTGTTGGAAAATGATAATTTTAATTAACTAAGAGTATTTAATGAGGAGTTGGAAGAAGGGTAAAATTGGAAATGCTGTCATTAATACATATTTTATTTATAAAGTAGACAGTTAATTTGGGACAAATAAAAAAGGAAATGTGGACAATTAATTTGGGACGGAGGGAGTATTACTAAACTTCTAATTAAAAAAAGACCTATAAAAACTGACTGCAAAACGTACATTTTCTTTTCTCTCTTTATCTTGCTATAGGAATTAAATATCATTGTATTATATATATTCGTATTCTCGTCAAGATTTAGTCTCGTGGCTCATTTTATTCTACTATTCTTGCAACATGGTTTTGATTTTTTTGCTAATATAAATTTAGCTCCTGAGGCTCATGAGCTTACTTCGAACTCACATTAAAATGTAAGTTGAGCATGAACTCAATGTTTGTGAACTTTTCTGAACTGAGCGTGACTTGAACTTTCAAATTTTTATGTGAATTGAGCGTGAGATAATTCAAGCTCGACTCACATATCTCGATTGACACCCTTACATTTGGGTTTAGAAAAAAAAAACTTAAAGACTTATGAAACAGAGAGAATGTCTTAATTGCAACAACTAATTTTTAAGTTAATTATTAATAAATTCAATTTTTTCTCCTTTTTTTCTATGACAAAGAAATCGCACTTTCATTCTCTCAGTATAAGAAAATACATTGTAATTAATAATTATATATCCCGGATACTTTATCATTTAACTCTCTCATTCTATTACTCTTTCTGTTCCACAATAATTTCTTTTATATCAAAGAACAAAAAAAGTGCACTTTTCGTACAAAGCGTGAAGGGCACGATCTTTTTCTTTGGGTTAGTTCCAAATACCCCTCAAGTCATACAAAGCTTGCAATTGAGTTCATAGTTTCGTTTTTTCAACAATTAACCCCTCAAGTCTTATTCTTTTTTTTTTTTTTTTTTTGACGCCCGAAGGCGATTGTCCCCGAGGAGGAAGAGCGGAGAATACCCTAGATCAGGGAGATTGTAGCATGCCCCATGCCTGGGGAGGGAGCTTAGCCTCATAAAGAGGAGAATATTATTTGCCCCATTGTGCGGGGAGAAGGTGTCGAACTTGGGACCGGAAGGTCCCAAGCCAAAGGCTTACCCACTGGGTCAAACCTTTTGTTGACCAAGTCTTATTCAAATGATAATTATCCATCGGATGGTAGTTGGCCCAGTGGGGCGCCTGCCTGCCCACAACCGAGAGGTTGCGGGTTCGATACCCGCCTCCCCCTGTGAGGTTTAATAAACTGCCCTTTATGGGCTCCCCTGTGGGGCTGCCTCCCCCTTGTGAGGTTTAAAAAAAAATGATAATTATCCCCTTTCAATCGTGATTGCGGCAAAAATATTGAACGTAGCCGTACTAAAAAGTTTTTTTTTTTGGGTACCAATATTTAGGTTTCTAACCCGATTAATTTATTTGAGATTTTAATAGCATTTTTGTCTATCCAGAAGGAATTTCTATCAACTTACAACATATTATCATTTTTTTGTGTTTTTCTTTTTTCTTGTAGGATGATTTTGAAGTAATTTGTTTGAAGTGCAAGGATCAAGACCAAAAATTTATGTTTTATTCTTTTGTTTTCTTTATTGTATTTACCTTGAAATATAATAGGCATATTTTTTTTTAAAATATTTTTAGCAACTAACTAATTAAATAAAGTTTTTTTTTTAAAACTTTATAATCAATATTTTTGTGTATCGCAAAATCGAGCAACCAAACCAATTTAAACCAAACCAAACCAAACCAAACAGAATGCATCGGTTTGAGATTTTAAATGGTTTAGATTGGTTTCAAAATTTTCAAATCGAATATTTCGGTTTGGTTTGAAAAATGTATAAAACCGAACTAAACCGTTTGTTTGAAGTGCAAGGATCAAGACCAAAAATTTATGTTTTATTCTTTTGTTTTCTTTATTGTGTTTACCTTGAGAAAATAATAGGCATATTTTTTTTAAAAATATTTTTAGCAACTAACTAATTAAATAAAGTTTTTTTTTAAAACTTTATAATCAATATTTTTGTGTCTCGCAAAACTGAGCAACCAAATCAATCTAAACCAAATCGAATACATCGGTTTGAGATTTTAAATGGTTTAGATTAGTTTCAAAATTTTCAAATATTACATTTCGACTTTGGTTTGAAAAAATATATAAAACCAAACCGAACCTCATACAAGGCAAATGAAGCAAGAATCTCGTATCCGAGGATCTTGACACGTGGTACTAATCTCCTCCGAGAAAAAGGCATATTAAAATCGAGTAGAAGTGGAGTAACAAAATAAAATGCAAGGTCGTCTTACTCCGTGTTGTTTCCCCATTGGGCCACGTACACCATCACAAAGTTTGCTTCACACGTGGTGTGCTCTCCTTAAGAAAGAGAAATTTAATAACCAAAATGGAGGGTCAGGATCAATATTTTATTCCAAATATCTACGTCATACCAACTGTAAGTGTCGGACATCTGCCCGAGATGGTGACGGGCAGCTGCCCGTCATAAATTTCCACGCCCCCCTTCCCCCGCCACACCCCCCCACAACACACAGCTTCATTTTTATGGGTCCTCTCATTAGATCTCTTTCGAGATAATCTTCATCGTCCCTTATTTTCATTCTGCTTCTGAATTTTGGAAAAGCTTTTGTGGTGCTTAAGAATTTGTTATTTATTTTTTTGAAGATGATGGCTGGGATATGCTATGGAGTTAATAGCGGTGGGGAAACTGAGACTGCAACACCGGTGGATCCCAGTTCTGAATCTGCAATGAGACGGAGGATGGAGGTACATCAATTCAAATTCGTTGCCTCCGATGTAGCGGTTACTCCGCCGCGTGTAAACGGAAGGAAACGACAAAAGTTTGAGGCTCTATCTAACTTGCCTCGCCGGGTTTGCGGCAAGGAAATTCAGAACACCGAGAATAGCAGGATGAAAAAGCAGAAGATTAAGGAGGTTGCAGTTGAGGAATCATGTAAAGAAGAAAAGAATAAGAAATTGGGGATTAAAGAATCAGAAGATGTCCATCTTTCTCAATGGAATTATTCTCAGTCTTCTTCGTCCTCGGCGCCGCAAAAGGAGCTTGAATCGGAACCTCCTAAATTTGGCGCGACTTCAGTTTGCGGTAGGAGAAGAGATATGGAAGATGCTGTAGCAATTCATCCTTCTTTTTCCCAAGGAAATGATGAAAATAATCCAATTAGTCTTCACTTTTATGGTGTTTACGACGGCCACGGTTGCTCTCATGTACGTATTTTTCTTTCCTTTCCGGTCAGTAGTTTAATAATTGGGGTATGAGCGAGGATAGGCATGAGACAGATTTAACATTTGATAATAAATGTATAAAATAACTACTCACAAAATAATAATATAATAATCTATTGACTCTGGTTCTGATCCTTGCAGGTAGCTAAGAAGTGCAGAGATAGGATGCATGATATCGTGAAACACGAGGTGGTGAACGGAGGCGATTCTTCGTGGAAAGATATGATGAGGAGGAGCTTTTCTCGCATGGACAAGGAGGTCACTGACTGGTGTGTTACAGCGGACGCGGCAAGTTCATCTTGCCGCTGCGAGCTGAGAACTCCTCAGTGTGATGCAGTTGGATCTACAGCCGTCGTTTCCGTTGTAACTCCGGACAAAATCATTGTTTCTAATTGCGGCGATTCCCGTGCCGTTCTCTGCCGGAACGGCACCGCTATCCTTCTTTCTGTTGATCACAAGGTAATCTCAATTTCATAATAATATATTCGTTTTGAACGGTACCGAAAATTTAAAAAAAAAAGTAAAAAACAGTATATTTTGGTACTCGAATTGTCAATATTATACTCTTAAATAAGATTTGTATATCATTAATTCAATTTAAGTGATTAATATTAATATTTTGTTTAAAAAATACTATTTTTTTTCTTCTTTAATTCAGGAGAGTTACATAACTAGAGAATTCTAACATGCTTTTTTTTTTTTATAAAAAAAATTATTTATTGGGAGAGTGGATATATCTATTACAATAAATAGGGGATTTAAGAAGCGGAGGTGGGGATTCGAACTCCTAACATACCCCTCAACCTTGTCCACTAGACAAATGTCTCATTGGCAAATTCTAACATGTTTGATTATGATAAACGCAGCCTGATCGACCAGATGAATTGGCTAGAATAGAAGAATCAGGCGGCCGAGTGATATACTGGGATGGTGCTAGAGTGCTTGGGGTTTTAGCAATGTCACGAGCTATTGGAGATAGTTATTTGAAGCCTTATGTGATATCTGAGCCGGAGGTGACTATCACGGATCGGACCTCAGAGGACGAGTGTTTAATATTAGCAACTGATGGATTATGGGATGTGGTGTCGAATGAAACTGCGTGCGGCGTTGCGCGAATGTGCTTGCAGTCTCGGAATCCTCCATCGCCGCCTAGATCACCTGGAAGTGGTGACTTAACGGTGGGTGAAGGCGGAGAAAGTTCCGACAAAGCTTGCTTGGATGCTTCCATTCTGTTGACGAAATTGGCCTTGGCTAGACACAGCACTGATAATATTAGTGTGGTTGTCATTGATCTGAGAAGAGGTTCAGTGGGTTGTAGTCGATTGTAATTTTTAACAACTCTTAAAAAACTCTCTAATTCTGTTCATTTTCTAGAAAGATTATATATATATATATATATATATAAAATTGAAAGGCGGGTCACTTTGGCATGCGTTCGGTCTTGTAAGACTGGTTACACGTCTCTCACACATGAGTTGGAGTAAAATCTACATGTAAAATAGATATCGCCACAATTCATGTTAGAGGACTGTGAGATCAGTCTCACAAGGCCAATCCTATATTAATATTTTCCATGTGAGGCTATTAGGGAAATTGTATGTCCTATTAATTTATCAGGCACCACCATTAGTTGATTATGATAATTGCATTTAGCAAAAAAAAAAAAAAGCAAATAAAAGAAAGGATTTGACCTAATTTGAGCTTTAATGATGAAGAACATGTTCCCACAAAAATGAGAATTTGGGTCCATTGAATTAGTTGGGAAACGCATTATTCTAATTGTTCCTCCTCTAGCATATTTCACGGACGAGTGTCTTCTACTCTAGTGCTACTACTATTGAAAGAGAGAACCATAATTCTCCATTTTGTGTTCAGATTGTCAGAACGCTTAACAAACAATAAAGTAACTGAATTATTTTTGAATGGTTGATTTTGCTAACTCATAAACAAAACCCAAAGTAGAGTAGTCATATTCTATGCATTTCATGCGGGTTAAAATTTCCAAGTAGTCTTCTTCCAAGATGAAAGAGCGTAGGCCAAGCAAGGACGCCACCTTTAGACCCTCTATAGTTGTGGCATGAACATCACTAATACAAGAGTCCAGTTGCCCATAACAAGCGAGCCGAGGTACACCCAAATGATCACGGACGATGCAGCCAAAGACCGCAGCCTCATTACACCAGGAGATTTCGATATTTATCTTATAAAATGTAATAAAATGTAGGAGGAGGAGGTATCCATGTTTCGCAATGGAGCGTACTCGCATGCGAAGGGATTTCCGTGCTTGAAAGCAAAGAAACAAACTCCTCAACCGCAACATACTTCCATTGTTGCTGCACATTGAAGGAGGTAATGATCGTCCGTTTCATAAGCCTCGTCGCAGGAAGCATAGTTGGCAGACATTAAAGCACTAGTCGATAAATGACGATTTTTTTACCTTTTGAAAGCCTTTCAATCACTTTATAGCTGCAATTAGAAGAAAAAAAGAGAGACAGTTGTTGAAGATAGGAAAAAAACTGTGTATTTGTGCATAATTTTCACAAATTTTAATACAAATTTTTTAATTTATGTATCATATTTCTTACTTACAAATAATTTATTTTTTTTATTCATCAATTTTGAGGAACAATAACAAAAAATGCAGCTATTTTGCAAATAAATGTTAGATCACTAATAGTAATTGAAGAAGTTTGTGAATTTTTTTTTGTAGATATTGCAGTGCGTTCATTTTTCTATTTTTAAATTGCATTAAAATTATTTTTAAATTCTAAATCCGGAAAGCATGCAGTTGGGCACAGCTGTAAGCTTAGAAGGTTAGGCACTCCTCAGTCCTGCGCTGGATTTGTGTGACTCAACCAGATGGTGACTTAACATAATCCCCATTTTGGTAGGAATCTTCTCTTCCCGTTCTGTATCTCATTTTCTGTCATACTAATAAAAAATTAATATGTGTTAATTTTTTATTTAAAAAATTATAATCTAAGAAAAATATGAAACTCGTAGAAAAATTATGAATACGTGTCAATTATCTATTAGTAAATATAGGAAATGGGACACATAAAAAAGATAAGAGGGTCTTTTGCCCAAAAAAATGACTCTACTCAAATCCATGGATCTTCAGCCACCTTCTCTTACCTAAACCGTCAGCAGTGATTGGAAACATCGTACGTGGATGAATCTTAGGATCCGATTAAATTGAGTCCCACTTTAATATTTTTAATCTCGGATTAAAAAAAATATCGTACTCAATTTATAAAGTTTATGTATTAGCAGAATTTGGGGAAAATTTCAATTTACGCATCATTACTTTTATCTTTTCATAATAATGTTGTTTATGTACTCAGACTACTTAAATAAATTCTACATTATTTAATGCTAAAAAATTTATTCCCAAAATCAATCTAAAAAGAATTTGGATTCTCTGTTTAAATTTAGGTCAAACACAAATTAACGACATCCTTTAAATTTAAAAAACAATGTGATTAATCGGGGTGGGGGCGATGATATCATACAATTTCCTAAGTTGGGTGTACCAGATTTTGTTAAAAAAGCCATACTACGTCTACTCCCATCTGCTTCGGTTTAGTCGGCAACAAACGGTGCCAATCTTTTGTTGCTTCGTATATTTCTTTTATTTAAGAGGTGACACATTAAGGTTAGTAACTTAGTACTAACCAAAAAGGCCAATGAGGCAATAATCTAATGGTCAATGTTGAAATCCCATGACGTAGAGATTATGAGTTCAAATTTCCTTCTCGCTTCTTGAATTTCTTAATTCGTGTAATAGATAGGTCTCCCTCCCCCAATAAAAAAAAAGTAAAATAAAAAATACATTTAAATATGGAACATTGGAACACATCCAAATCAGAGCTTTTATTGTAGATGACATAATGTCCATATACGCAGTCCGGTTCCTATGCGGAACAGTTTTTTTTCTTACGTGCGGAACAATTACAGTCGTCGGATGAGATTTTGAACGGTCCAGATCTGGAGAGAGAAAAATTGCGGCTGGACTTAAAAAATAAAAAATAAAAAAATTTCTCTCTCCAGATCTAGACCGTTAGAAAATATAATCCGACGGGTGTCCCGCAGTGCGGAACAAAAAGCTATTCCGCATAGGAGCCGGGACGCTATATACGCGCTCACATAAAATATCTTCTTTTCTGAATTAAATGTATATTTGTTTTGAATAAGAATGAAGCAAAGTACTGTTATAAAAAAAAAAAAAAAAAATAAAAAAAAAAGGATGAAGCAAAGTAATTTAATTATGAGTAAATTTGAACATTATGTTTTATATAAGGAATCTTGGATGTTCATATTTGATTTGAATAAGAATTAAAAATAATTATTTAATTATAAGTAAGTTATAACAACAAAGCTTAAAATTAGAAGGGTCCATATGTTAGTTGAACTTGCATTATTTAAGCAAGTTAATTATGAGAGTTTTCAAGCAAGTGAATATTTATTTTGCAATAAAATAAAATAAAATAGAAATTTAATTTGAAAAGAAGGAAGTACTATTTATACACGTATACATGTACTTTTAGTTTTTTCATCTATTTTCAAAATGTATGTTCTTTCTCGATTTTTAAAGATATATTTATAATAGTATCTTGACTACAAAGAAAAAAGGAAAAGAGATTGGCGGTTAAGATTTAGTGAAGATGAATTGCAAACATTCGCTAGACTAACTGAAAATGTATCATCAAGTGCTTGGCCCAGTGGGCAAGTGCTTGGCCCGAGGCAAGAGGTCAGGGTTCTCGATCCGGGTTCGATACTCTCCGCCATGGGCGTTGCGGTGAAAGCTTTATTCTCCCACGATCTAGAGTGTTCTCTCCCAGCTCATGGGGACATTTCTATCTCCCCGTTCATGAGGGCTCCGCCTTCAGGGCGTTCAAAGCTGAAAATGTGATGTGGCATTTAATTTGCATATTGGGAAATTAAAATTTTCTTCCCTATTTTTTTTTAAAAAATAAATATAAATTAAAAACTTTAATGTTACAAAATACATATTATATTTCTCTTCTTTTTTTTTTTTTTTTGAGGTCCGAAAGCGATTGCCCCGAAGAGGAAGAACGGAGAATACCCTAGATATGGAGATTGTAGCATGCCCCAAGCCAGGGAGGGAATTTAGCCTCACAAAGAAGAGAATTTTTATTGCCCCATAAGGGGAGATACGGGAATAGACCACGGGACCTCCGTCTCATGGCCGGGTAGCCTTACCACTTGAGCTACCCGATTCCCATATATTTCTCTTCTTTAATGTATACTAAAGTACAGAAAGAGTGCTACTCAAAGCGAATTTGACTCTCTATAGTGTAATTTTTTTAGTGTAATATTAATGGTAAAGTTTGTCACTTGGTGATGTATGAAGTTCCATAATGATATTAATTTTTAGCACGAAAATAACTTTTACTCATAGCTATCAAAAATTTATGATGTGTTAAAGCGGGGTAAATCTTATGTTTCATTTTAAAGTCATCTCTTCAATTCTATTATTAATAAGTTATTAACTATAACTATTCAAAAAAAAAGTTATTAACTATCAATTTTTTAAAACTTAAAAGATAGTAATGGTGGAACTCTAGAAAAGTATGACACTTTTTTTTAATTTTTTTATTTATTGGGAGAGGTGATCTATCTATTATAAAAAAATAGAGAGATTCAACAAGCGGAGAGAGGGTTTGAACTCATAACTTGGGGTGTGCAAATTCGGTAAAAACCGATTTACCGACCGAATTCGATTTGAATTCGGTAGATCGAATTCGGTAATTCGGATCACATCGAATTCGAAAACTTCGAATTCGGTTCGAATTAGTTATATGATTTTAGTGAATTCGGTATTACCGAATTCGAATTCAATTTCGTATTATAATATTATTTATATATATATATATATATATATATTTATATTTATATATTTATTTATTTATATTAGCTAATTATATATATATATAATAATATTCAATAGCCAATAATATTATTGGCCGATTTACCGAATTCGAATTACCGATTTCGAAATCGATGCTCACCTTTACTCATAACTAGGGCTGTTAGCGAGCCGATTAAATCGCAAATCGCTCGTTAATCGGTTCGTTAAAATCGGCTCGCTAACTCGCTCGGCTCGTTAACGAACCGGTTACGATTCGGTAAAATGGCTCGTAAATCGTTTTAAATCGCTCGTTAAACCGGTTAATAATATTCTACCGATTTTAGCGAGTTAGCGAAAGTCGATTTTAACGAACCGATTAACGAGCGATTTGCGGAGTTAACCGGTTCGCCATGACTTTCTAGTTTTGTAATAGTATGATCCGATTAACGAACCGAATTACGATTTAATGCGAATTACGATTTTCGATCCGATTAGCGAACCGGTTTTGCGCGATTTGATACGGTTCGATTAACGAACCGGTTTTGTACGATTTTATTTCGAACCGATTACGAATTGAACAACCGAATCGGTTGACTAACGAACCGATTAACGATCGATTCGGTTTTCTTAACGATCCAAACTGATTTGGCCCAAAACCGGCTCGGTTCGGCTCGTTAACAGCCCTACTCATAACCTCTACATCATGAGGTCTTAGTCAAAAGTATGACACTTAATAATCTACAAATGAAGAGAGATGATGTGATAAAATATCTTTCTTACTTTTTAAATGATAAATAGAAGTCAAATTTATGATGGCCTATTTTGTGCGCTGGAAGATCTTTTAGTATTTTTAAATATCGAAGAGAAGTATGAGGACATAGAGAGTAGTTGGCAAAGATTGGGAAGACAAAATATGTTGTTCTTAATTACTTGGCTTAGGTTCAAATTCTATAGAGATTGGTTTTTGTATATTAAGTCTTTAGATGATCAATGTCTTCAAAGACGAATCCATGAATTTGAGCGAAAACTGTAACACTATATCGAACTATATATAAAAATTGTAAAAAAAAAAATATTGGGAGCGAATTTGATAAAATATTTCGAACTACATATAAAATGTATTATATCTAATAATATTTTTTTAAATTTTGGAGACGACTGCCACCCCGACCTTGTCTTCGTCCCTGAATGTCTTCCCACTAGCCTTAACTAACTAGTGAAAATTCTAAGATTTATATGATAAACAAAACCTAAAGGATTGAGTTGTTGATTCGCTCGCAAAGAAACTCTCATCCTTAGTATTGAAGAAAAATCGAACGCTCCTCATGATTCTAATAGACGATGCATCCTTCAAGATTGAATATCTACTACTGTATATACTATTTTCTTTCATTTTTTAATAGAACGTTTCATAGGCATTTTAGTATAATATTAATGGTAAATTTGTCACTTAGTGATATATGAACTTATAGAATTATATGTCACTTAATGGCAAACTTATCTTGCGGAGAAAGTGTCTAACACTTGCCTCGATTTAAAAGAAGATTCTAATCAAGTAAATCACCCACCGAAGTCTACACCTATTTTGTGCAATATCACTTAGGTTGCACTAGAAGATCTTTCAATATTTTAAGTATTTGAGAGAAATGTCGGGACATAGATTAATTGGTAGAGATTGGGGAGATGAGTATGTTAGTCTTTAATTAGTGTAGGTCCAAATCCCATAGAGTTTGTAAGGACAGTTTTAGAATAATATTTGTAAAATTTGAAAATGATGTGTATTGTGAGAAGATGTGAAGAGATTAAAATGACTTCATTTAAAATATGAAGGGAGTATAATTTATAAAGTATACTTTCTCAAAAAAAGAAATAAAAATTGGAGAAAAATTCCACATTATAACCTTTTTAGAACCTACCATGATTTCACCATCTGCCGCCCACTCACTCGTTCTGCCTCGTCTTTATATGCCTAACTTAGAGTCAAATTAAAATACGATAACCTGTATACATTAATGGCGTGGACATGTTCAAAATCAGAACTTGAAAGCAAAATCGAATGAGAACCCAATCTCAATCCCACAAAAGCACATGTTCTTACATAGAACAACATTCTTGTTGGAGTTTGACCATAAGTTTTGTGTGGTTTTAAGCGAATTAATAGTAAGCACATGCTCTTACATAGAACAACTAACTTTCGCCATACTACTTTCATTATTTTTAAGTTTTTTTTTTTAATTTTTTTGGTCATCAATTTATTTTTGAACAGCCACTTTCATCATTTTTAACTTTTTTAGCCACTTTCACGCCCAAAGATTTTACGAGCAGCATTTTGGTCATCAAATTATTTTCTAGCAGCCACTTTCATTATTTTAAACTTTTTTCAGCCACTTTCATCCCCAAAGATTTTAAGAGCAGAGCAGCCATTTTTATCATTCTGTCAAATAATTGTCTAAAAATAGTCAAAATTGGTGAAACTGTAGATCCACAACATTGCAGTTTGGAGTGAAATCACCATCTATCACCCCAAACTCAAACTTAAGATATTGAAATTCATTTACTGTTCGTAAAAAATGTCTGCTCGTAAAATCTTTGGGGATGAAGAAAGTTAAAAATGATGAAAGTGGCAGCTAGAAAATAATTTGATGACCAAAATGGCTGCTCGTAAAATCTTTGGGGATGAAAGTGGCTGAAAAAAGTTGAAAATGATGAAAGTGGCTGTTAAAAAATAAATTGATAACCAAAAAAGTTAAAAAACTTGAAAAGGATGAAAGTGGCAGGGCGAAAGTTAGTTGATGACTAATTTTTACTATTAATTCGGTTTTAAGCAGTCCGGATTCTTTGCGAAACATCAAAAAATTTGCACGTAGGATAGGTGTTATGAGATACAAAAATACGATAAATGTCCTTAAAAAATACGATAGGTGTCGTAAAATCATGACAGTTAAAATTTTATATCAATTTTGACCGTCAAAATTTTAATTCGATAAATGAAAGTAAATCGCACGTTCGAAACTTGCCCGTTCCCACTGGAGCCACAACAGGTTTTAAGGTGAAACACGTACGAACTATTCCCTTTCACATCACTTTTTTTTTTTTTGGGAGTATTTTCTACATACAAAATTAAATAATATCAACTTTATTATACACAATGATCAGAAAGGTATTTAATTGTAGGAATAAGTTAGAAGAAGAAAATAAAATAAGTGGTTAAAGTTTAACATTTTAATCATATTGTCCAAACAATAATGAAGAATCAGATCCTCGAATTTATTAACCTCAATTATTTAAAAGATATACTCCCTCCATTCCTAAATATAAGATTATTTAGACAATTTGGGAAAATTAAGGAAGTTGTCATTTCCACCTAAACTTCCAATATTACCCCACCCTCCCTCTCTCTCACTTCTACGTCATAAAGAAAAGAAAGGAAAATATTGAGGGTATAATTAGAATAAATTGTTGGCAACTAATAAAAAAATCTTAAACGACAATTAATTTGGATACATAGATATCTCCTAAACGACAATTAATAGGGAATGGAGGGAGTATGATTTAGTATGAAGGCTTTTTAACTAATTGATCTTGTTACGGCATTTCAAAAGAAAGAAATCCTTTCGATCGATGTAAACAAGTAAATTTGTATATCGTAAACGCTAAACTTATTTGTTTAATTAATACATGGCGTTTTGTGATAAAATAGTAGTTTATTAAGTAAACGTTAATGAATTTAATTATCAACCTCATCCCTGGTATTTTTTTTAAAAAAAAATACAAGAACAAATTACAAATAAACAGAAAATCATTTTTTTACCAGTATTCAAGCACTTGACTTGACTAATTCAGTAAGAATCTTAACGACACTTTGATCTACATAGCATAAACTTTTACAAACTTGTGATACATTGTTATTTTTTCTTCAGTAGGCATAATTCGAATTCTCAACATTTGACTGAGAGATCTCAGTTCTTACTACCTGAGCAATGCCTGAAAACAATCTTTTACATTCAAGGCATGAAATGGGATCTAACCTAGTGGTAGTAGGCTCTCACAAGAGGCCTTCAACATTTGGCAATTGCCCATCCAAATCACCATTTCTCAAATGGAAAAAAAAGAAACAATAATGTTAAATGACTCAATCAAATTAAATTAAAATTGAATTAATTGAAAGTAAATTTGTCGACAAAAATATAAAATATTTTTTCGTGCCCGATCTATAGAAAGGCTTTCTACTATATTTTACATTTTACGCCTGAATTAATCTAATTCATTTGCTCAAATTGAGCCTCAAATTAAATTAAAATTGGATTAATTGAAGATAAACTTGTCAATCAAAAAAATGATCTTTTTTTTTTAAGGCCAGAAGGCGATTGCCCCCGAAGGGGAAGAGTCGGAGAATACCCTAGATCGGGAAATTGTAGCATGCCCCAAGCCGGGGAGGGAACTTGGCCTCACAAGGAGGAGAATTTATTACCCCATAAGGGGAGATACATGAATCGACCACGGGACCTCCGTCCTGTGGCCGGGTAACCTTACCACTTGGGCTACCCGATTCCAATATAAAAAAAAATGATCCGTTGGAAGAGTTTCTACTATATTTTAAAATTTTACACTTGAATTGACCTAATTAATTAGCTCAAAATTAAGCCCGAGTCCGGATCTTCTCCAAGCTTTTCTTGAAAAGGGACCATTCTTCTCGTAGCTTTCTGTGTCTTTTGGGCTCTAATTATAAGGGGCCCATGAGTTTTGCATAACAAAAAGCCCAATTCTGAGATGTTGCTCTTAATGAAGGTGAGATACGTAATCTGGCCCATTATCCTCAAACGCTTCTTTTCTATTTTGGGTTGGCCCATGAGAACTTTTTTTAAGAAAAATGAAACAAAAAGAGAAACTTTTTTTTTTTCTTTCTTTTTTGATGAATTCAGTAAATATGAAATTTGGCCAAGCCAAAGTTGGTTGGTGTATCTGGTTCGCCAGTTTCGCTTCTTAAAAGATGTCGAGGTATCGATCGCCACTCACGTATGAAGTCGCCACTTTGGTTAACACTTTTCCCTTTCATGAACTGACCCAGTGCAACCTCATATGGTCTCCCAAAGATAAAAACCAATTAGGATACCTCGTGGATAAACCAAAACACCAAAATTGGCCAACTCACCCTTTTCCTTTCATATTTGTCTCACAAAAATCAACATCAGAATTCTATAATTAAAACTCTACCAGTGAACCAATTTTAATTATTTCAATTAAAATATTATTTGAAACTTTCTTATATAAAAAAAGAGTGTCGAATATGAATTTTATTATTTTGAGTTACAAATACGTGTTGACTAATATTCTGACTTTATTTAAAATTTTCTTAAATGTGGTAATAAATGGTCTGATTACCAATAATGAATTGTAAATTACCAAGAATCATGTCTCAAAGTTCAAAAGTTAACACTAAATCCATTTGATTTCAAAAGGTAAAAAATGTTACACCACCGGAAAGGGAAATGTTCCACACGAACGGAACGAATTCTCATCTGTTGGATTAAAATTTTGACGGCTGAGATTGATTTAAAAAGAACACATATTCACATGAACAGGTGTTCTTAAGCTAAGAACATTTGTTTTCAAGGTAAAAAATATATTCCGCACATACTAAAAAAATACTTGTTCTGCATAGGAGCCGGACTGAAAATGTTAATATATGCTCATTGTTTTTGTTAATGCATTTCCTTATTGCATGCCATTTTTTTACCTCTTGCTACCAATGAAAAAAAAAGAAGAGAAAATGATATTCACACTTTCAATTTAGTTTATTGCATTCAATTTTATTCTACTTTATAAACGAAATGACTTTAATATTTTTGGTTATATTTATCTTAAAATGTTAACTTTGAGTTAAATTTGTTGAGTTTAAGTATTATCTTTTCACTAATAAAATAATGAAGGGGATGAGGGTTATAAACTAAAAGAGAAGTACAAATATCACCTAAACAAATAAAAAATAAATTTTTTGAGGTCTCATGACTCATGAGGCCAAAAGGAATAATGCAAATTTTATTTACATTCCAAGTCCCAAAGTCATTTAACCAAACCATTTTTACAACAAGGTTTATTCTCGATAGCTTATAAGCTTTTTATTTGGAAAAATTCTGATATGGACCAGGGTTAGGGATAGGGCCCTGGTCCACTTGGTTCAGAAGCTGCCAGGTCGCCCCTCTTTCAAAAAAAAAAATTTCATCTCTCAATCACATTTAAAATACAAAAAAGATAGTCCTGATATGGACACCGTTAAAAGTACAAAAATTGTACAAACTTGTCACATCACTCTAAAATGAGGAGGGAAATATTTTTTTACTTTTAACTGTGTCCATATCAGAACTATCTTTTTGTATTTTAACTGTGACTGAGAGATGAAAAAAAAATTATTTTTCTTTTTGAAAGAGGGACGACGTGGCAGCTTCTGTACCAAGTGGACCAGGGCCCTACCCCGACTCTGGTCGATATCAGAATTGTCATTTTATTTGAAATAATCTATTATTGACAACTTGTATTGTTCTCGATTACTTAATTATCCAAATTGTAGTTTAAAATAAGCCTCAAAAAATCTAATTTGAAAAAGGACCTATAAGAGTGATTTTTTAAAATAACTTATGCTTAAATTATTTTTCTGGACAAATAATTCCTAATATAAAATAATCACATTTTTTATTTCTTCATTAATTGCATTATGGAAGAAAATTTATTTATTTTTTCAACGGCTTTTTCCCAACAATTGAGAACAATTTAATCTATACAGAAAAAAACTGTTTTTTATTAAAAGTAATTTTTTTTAACAGTTTTAAAAATGTTTCAGCAATGAAGAACATATCCGAAACAGAGCTCTCATCGTTTAATGGGCAAGGAATGTTTTCTGTGTTCTCAGTTTGAAAACATATTACTATTTCAATTTTAAGGAAAATCCTATTATGATCTCATTTCATCACCTATATTGATCAATAACTATTTAAAATTTATATGAATCAAGTCAAGTTTAACTATTAAGTGCATGATGATAAAAATTGGAGGATGTAACCCCATTTTTGGGGTTACTTTTATAGGGTGTCGTGTCATTACCGGTGGTAAGATAATTTAAACATAGTTTGTGAAACGTCCGCATGAACTGACTCTTACTTAGAGATAAGATCTAATCATTAGAGCTCTTGAGCATAGTACCAATTACCTATCGTGAAAATGAGAGACTAATCACTTAAAAATTATTTGAATTTTAGTATTTTATGTGACATTATCAAGTCGTTACCATTTGTTCCAGGTTTTGAGGTTAACACTTTGATACTTCTAGGAAAGACAATGGGTTAACAGTAGAATATTACAACATATTAAACCTGAAAAATAAATTTGTTAGTATTTAGATGGATACTAGACTTCATAAAATTAAATTACTTATATAAGAGTTGTAGGTTTCAAATTAATTTTTGTTTCTTTTAGATACAACACTATTTAATTAAATCTTTAATTTACCACTGACGCAAAGCTGATGAAAGTTAATGTGTTAAGAGTATTTTTTTTTCCCTTCAGCACGTGTTGATTGTGATTGTTTATCAACTGAGTTTTTGAATAATTATTTTTGGGAATATTAACTACTGTATATTAAAGAGAAAAGAATAGCTATTTGGGGGGGGGGATGTTTTCACTATTGTATTCAAAATAGATTATTCTTTCGCTTCCAAATTGAATGTAAACAAAAAAAAAAAGTAGAAAGTACTTTTCACTCTCATACTGAAATTTAACTACTCATTTTGTCCAAATTGAATGTTGTTATCCTATATCCGTTTTACGATCCATGTCTAATTCATTCCTAATTAGACCACTTTTAGAGGGCAGAGTTTCCAACAGAGGTTTCTCTATTCACAAGGTTCGAGCCAATTTATATTGATAATGTCTATATTTGACTTGTATAAGAATTAATTAAAAATATCAATTTGATTATGAATAAGTTACATAATATTATTAAATATAGATGATCTATATGTTAGTGAGATTGTATCCTTAAACATGAGAAGTTAGTTATAAAAAATTTATGAAAATATTTAATCTATTCTTTGAAAATGATATTTATTTTGAGACAAATTAGAATAGAAAAGGGTACATTCAATACGGAGGGAACCACTAAGGTTTGAGACAACTGGTTAAGGGCTGTCAATGTTATGCCATGGACGAGGGTTGGAATCTCTTTTATTGGATTTCGACCCTTAATATTTATTGCGATTGTGAATGTCATGTAAAGAACTATATGGATAAGACTCTATCTCTAAGTAAGAGTCAAACTATGCAGACGTTAGCGACGGTCAAGTTCGGATTTAATCTTAAAATGAAAAACCAAGTGGCCCAATCCTAAATAAGAATTAAACTCTATAAATATCATTAAGGATTTAATCCGAATTAATCCCAAAATGAGGACAACCTAAAAGAATACAGAACCGAGGGAGAGGGACCGTTAAATTCATCATTAGGCACATAGCAAAAGCCAAAGCCAAGGAAGTTTCGCTCCATCGTGGTCCCTCTCCTAATTTAGTTCGACTACATTTTGGAATGTTAACATTTTTGTATGTGTGAAACAGTTGTTAACAGTTGGATTAAAATTCTTATAACTGAAACCATTTTCTTTTTTACAATAAGTTCAAAAAAACAATTAAAAGGTGTTTTGAAATCTTTTGATCCGACGATTTATAGGTGTTCCACATATATGGAAAATCTATTATTTCACATTATAGCCAAGAACCTCCGCATTGGCATATTCTTTGCGGATAAATAGTGCCCATGCCTCTGAACTTTTTTTGAATTTGAATTTTTAACCATGAACTAAAAAATGTAAAGTTTTTAACCATAAATTTTTTTAAGTATTAATGTTGCACATTCTATTCAATTTCGTTGTTAAATTTGGATGGAATAAGACCACATTACCAAACTCGGGGCATTTTAGGAAAACAGATTTTCTCCCTTAAAAAAAAGAAAATGAGATAAAACAGCAGCATCCACATTCATAGCAGTTTTTTCTTTTTAATGTGTATTTTTGCATCTTTCAAAACATTTTTCACCAAAATGCCCCCGAGTTTGGTCATGTTTAGGGTTGTCGGTTTGTTGGTAAGGTGAAAGCTTCAAGTCCGATTTCCGGTGGCGCACCCCACACAAGCACCGCCCGGCGAAGGGGGATGAGGAAAACAATGACAATGAGGCAGATCGGGACAGGTATCTCAATATCCAAACCCGACCCGCGGAACTGAACGACTGCCCCGTGATCCGCGCGTGTCACGAATCTTCGCCCCGCCCCGCCCCGTTTAACTTTTTTTTTTTTAAAAAAAAATCACATAAATAGCATACAAAAATTGAGATAAAACCTACAACATTTTTTTTTAAAACTCAATCTAGCAATAACAATTTTCTTGGGATTTTTTTTAATGAAATCATAACTTAAAGAGGAAAATTTTGCATGAATAACATTCATATAAACACAATTAATAGTACTATAATATGGACGGGGCAAGGCGGGAAGGATATTATAGGAGATCCAACCCCGATTTGCCCTGTTCTCAGTTCGGGGATGGTCAGATCTACCCAAATGACACTGGTCAGATCGGGGCGGGATATGTCAGATCAAAATTGATATCCCTAGTCATGTTAGAGTCATTCTTTAAATAATTTTGATACTAGACAAGGTTTATTAAAAAGTGTGATAAAAAATTATCTACATCATAACAGAATAATAAAAGATAACTTTATAATGATGTGATAATTTCTTGACTACAAATACATATGATTTTTCTCAATTATTTGGGGGTTTTCTTTATCATTCCCTATTCCTTACACGTTTTCCGTCAAAATCAAGGCGATTAAGGTTGCCTCCTCCTCAGCATTTCTTTCCCGCTCATCTCTCACTCTCTCTATATAATTCACTCCTCTTTTTATACTCTTTGTCCGAACTCTACCCCCCCCCCCCCCCACCACCACCACGTACACTTCCCTACCCACTGTCCCTGCTGCTTCCCAAGTAAAAAAAAGCCGCATTTTCCCTCATCATTTCTTTTTATCCTCTTCAACAACAAAAAAAACCCACAATTCTTTTTCTTGGATTCTTGTTGGGTTTCAATTTTTACAATCCAGTGAAGCAAAATTGGAATTCAGGTCATACCTAAAGAGAGGTGTGTAATTTTTCTTTTTTAAAAAAGCGTTTAACTTTTATTTCTTGATGATTTTCTTTATTTTAATTGAGGGTCTGATGTGTTAATGACGCGTATTTTTCGTCTTGTGGGGTTTATTGGTATGCGAATTTAGGGTCTTGTTTACTGTAATTTTGCTCCCAAGATTTGTTTTTTAATGTTATGACATGTTGGTTTTAGGTTTTGGAGTTCTGGGTTTTGTTTTGATGTTTGGCATTGCTTGAATTTCATTGTTTTTTGTCCGTGGCGGATCCAGATATGAGAGCAGTGAGGTTACTCGCTGATTCAACTTATTTGTGTGGGCCAATACACCATATTTACATAAAAGTATTTTTTTCATTGGGGCATGTGGACCCGGTGGTGGCGGGACAATCCATCCGCCAAATTTTTGTGTGAATCATCAATTTTCATGTTTTAAAGTAAAGGGGAGATAAAAATCAATCAAATTTCCATAACAAAAGTCTTTTGATTGGAGCTTTAAGGCTCCAAATTCTGATAGGTGATTTCTTTGATTGGAATTCTTGAGTGCATTTATTACTGAAGTCTTCTCTTTCTGTTTATAATTCATGGCTTTGAATTAAGGGGATTAATTTTGGAAAATTCAGTTCAAAGTTTTTTTTTTTTTGGAGTTTTAAGGAAACAATTTATCTGATATCTTATATCTGCAATAATAACATGAGTGATTTTCATGTGTGTCAGTATGTGCTTCATTTCACATGTATGTGGGTGGGTGTGGAGTTCATTGTACAAACTGTTGATGCTATTAAGATTTCGATATCTTAGGGTTTATAGATTGTATGGGTGAGTTGAATGCATATGTTCCCACGAAATAGTTCTGACACTGTTACTAGCTAGACGGTTTGGTCTCATGTTCGTATACTAACTTCTTATTCAACTTAATAAGATGAAGGTGCTGTAGTTCTCTGTTTTCTTTTACGGGTCTTTTGTTTGTATGCGTATAGTTCTATTGGTTGGCAACTTTCAATCATATAGATGCCTGTAAATATCAAGAATTAGGTGATTCAAATTTTGGTTTAAGATATAATTTGGGTGCAATATCCAAGATACTGAATAGCTTAGAAAAGATCGCTTTGTGTAGGAATGCTAACATTCAAGAACTAGCAAGTACTATTTCACTATGTCTTCTCTATTTCGTTATTTTTGTGTTTTGATGTTGGCAAGTAAGATTCTTCAATCATCTATTGTCAATAAGAACATAATGCAAAATTTGAGGGTTCAGTCTTTTTCGACAATAATTGCTTGTAGTAGAGATCCTTGCTTAAGGTTTTTTATTTATGCTGAGCTGGTGTCGTTCATTAGGTAATTTTCACTGTAGGGGTAGATAAAGGTAAGTTTTTGAGAATATTTCACTGTGTTTAACAGTGGTGCCATTTCTTTTTCTCTTCTTCATACATCTAATACTTTGGGGAATTCCAGTTTATGCACACCAACATCTATTTACTTTTGTATACTAGCAACTTAGCGTCTCTTCTTTTACATAAGCCCGTCCAAATTTCATATTTTCTTAGTATGCCTGGAGATTAACCTAGTCTTCAATCATCAATCATGATATTCTTGAAATTAAATTTCGCAGTTTCCTCCTTATTGCTCGTATCATTAATACCCTGTTCCTTTCTTCTTATTTTTCCCTCGTTTTGTTCTCCATTTTATTGTTTCATTGTTGTATGACTTCTGTCCATTTATTGTTGCATTATGATTTGATCACTGAAACCATAAAGTACCTGTATTTACAATCTTCATTGTTTCTCCATGCAGGGACAGAACTCTGAGCTATCCTCGTAATCTTGATATAAGTACTAACTAGTGCTTAAAATGAGTACATACGGTTTATTGGAGGTTACTCTAAGGGATATTCTTCGTGAAATAAATCCCTCAAGGGAGGATTGGTCAACAAGGTTTCAGATCATGGATGAGCTGCGAGCCGTTATTGAGTCCATCGAAAGTCTTAGAGGTAATTGGTGCTGTACCATTGTTGTTATTTGCTAACTGTGATACTCGACTTCTGCAAATAATTGTAATCTGCTTCTCATGTCTTTTCTACTTTATTGCATGTTAGAACATGAGATTCTAGTGAAGTTTGTCCCAAGTAGTTAATCATGCCTCTATCTCATTCTCAAGAGTGCTTCTGTAATGCTTTCTCTTACCATTTCAAATCCAAGAACATAATAAAGAATTTGGCCTAAAAATATGCATAACTCTGTTGAAGAGGCATGGTGCATTTCTGAACAACTGACGCAAAAATCATAAAAGTTTTTATTCGTCACCATTGCTTCATCCAACATCAGTGGACAACATACACCAATAAGTTCTTTTAGAATATTTGCTAGGTTAATCCGCTATAATTAGATGAAAATATTAGGCTTGAGGTCAAGTCTTGAACCTGCACATTTAGAATTACTTGCATATGATTTTTTTTTCTCTCATTAATAAACTCCATGATCTTAAATGGACAGTGGTAGTGTCAATATTGTTAATAGGCAATCTTCTTTATTAGACACCATTTTGGACCTCAAACTGAGAACCATAGTTCTGAAGCTTTTCTTTGACTTCTCACTTTTTAAGTAGTTTGTCTTTAACATAGGCCTGTCTCTTATTGGAATTCCTCCGTCAACTTATTTGTTTCCACATTAAGAACTTCAGCTTAACATATGATTCATAAAATGCTAGTAGAACAGTGGCATTGTAGGTGAAAAGGATGTGATCTGTACAAGGAAATTCTTTTCAATTGTTCTGGATAGATATCCTTAGTACCGGAAATTTTATGGTTGATTTTGAGTATATGAGTTCAATTGGACACTTATGTTTACTACTCTACTGTTTTATTTGCGTTTCAGGTGCAACAGTGGAGCCATTTGGGTCATTTGTTTCCAATCTCTTTTCTAGATGGGGTGACTTGGATATTTCAATAGAATTGTCCAATGGCTCATACATTGCATCAGTGGGAAAGAAGCATAAGCAAACATTATTAGTAGATGTGCAGAGAGCCTTGAGAAAGATGGGTAATTTCCATTTTTTCTTCCCCTATTTTATCATATAATCCTCTGATTTAAATTCGGAATAAGTTGCTTGAGTTTTCGGAAATTACAATACATATCCTTGCCAAAAAGCAATCAACTTATTGTTCCATCATTTTTACAAATTCTGTTGGTTGTAGGCAGTTCATCGCTTTTGACACTCTTGGTTGAGTTTTTACGCCTTTTCGAACTGTTTATGTTCTTTGATAGTGTTGACCTTTCGATCGAAAGCGCTGACAGTTGAACATTAATGCACGTGCATGACACTTTTGCCCTTCTATCTCCTACTATTTAGATAAAACAATTTAATTCTTTCTTAATTATTAATATCTTTCATGTTTGTCCTTTATTTTTGCTTCTGGTCTTTCCCTTCGTTTGTATCCTTAGCGTACTTTAACCCTTTGCGAGGGAGTATTCAATTGCTTATTCTTGAAAGTCAATTAAAATGTATATTTCATTTGATATTTATTGTTTTACCAATAATGTTTGACACAGGAACGAAACTTCAAATATGCTGATGTTTGGCTTTATGCTCTTTTGAGTCCTTTGGCTTCTCTTTGCAGGTGTATGGCGTAAATTGCGTTTTATTGCCAATGCAAGAGTCCCCATTCTAAAGTTTGAGTCCGCATACAATATCTCCTGTGATATTTCAATTAATAACTTGAGTGGCCAGATGAAGTCCAAGCTATTGTTCTGGATCAATGAGATCGATGGACGTTTCCGTGATGTGGTTTTACTGGCATGTTCCCCAAAATAACAATGTGTTCTTAAGAGCATTAAAATGACTTGAAGAAGCTAAACTTGATAAAAATGAATCGTTGTTGGCAGGTAAAAGAATGGGCGAAGTCACATAATGTCAATGATCCGAAGGCAGGAAGTTTGAACTCGTATTCAATCAGCTTACTTGTACTGTTCCATTTCCAGGTAATTTACATTCCCGATTTTTTTCATTGAAACAAAATGTCAGTAAATTCACCAAGAACTGGTCTTGGGGATGATATTGTTATTTAAACAATACTACAAAAAATACAAGATATGGCTGGTTTATGGTCTTTTAGGATCTTTTCCTTTATTATATTTTTTCTTCTTTCTGTTTTGGTTGAGCTTTGCATATTGTTTCTTAATATAGCATCATGCTGGATCTGCGGATTCATCCATACACAATCTGCATAATAACTTGTCTTCTGACTACTGATTCTTGATTTATGTTTTTAATATATTTGTCTTTGGGTTAAATATTAGATTTTTCATTTTCAGAGTTGGTTTTGCTTTCTTAAATTTTGCAGACATGTGTCCCTGCACTTTTACCTCCTCTTAAAGAAATCTATCCCGGAAATATGGCTGATGACCTCACAGGTAGGCATCAACCCTGTAGGGTCTGTTTTTGTTTGCATTCTTGTCCTTTAGAATTTGGCTCGTCAACTATTAACCAAGATAATACTTATAGTGATGTTTACCAAGACTTTTGAGTATGAAATTGTAGAAAGTAAGACGACTAGAGAGAGAAACAAGAAGATAAGAATGATTGAGATCGCTCGAGTGAGAGAAAAGTCTCTCAACTCTTGTATATTTGTAGTTCCTAGAAATTCTACATATTAATCCTGGGTATTGATTTTAGTGTATTGAGGAATTGAGATGTTCAAGTGTGGCTAAAAGTTTTGATCCAATGTTTTGCCGAATGCTCTGAAGTTGAGCATAGTCTCTCTTCCCCTCCCTCTTGTTCTTTCTCCGAAGATAATGTACTTGGTACCATTAGATACTATTATTAGAAACTTTGAAGGTTGGTAAATCATTTCATCATCTAAAGGGGGATACGTGTACAACTTATCGTGCAGGTGTGAGAGCTCTTGCAGAAAAACATATTGAAGAAACATGTGAAGTCAACATCAACAGGTATCGATCAGATAGATCCAGAATTATCAATAGGAGTTCTCTATCTCAGCTTTTCGTCTCATTCTTTGAGAAGGTAAAAAATAATTACTTCAAATCATGCATTTTCCCTGCCTTGTTGTTTCATTGCACCACAGTATGAAATCTATACTGTATAGTTCAGTATACAACTTTTATCGCACCAACATTGATCGCAAGAAATTTATGCTATAATTCTTTTATTGTTATTTAGTTTTCAGACATTAGTTTGAAGGCGTCAACTCAAGGCATTAGCCCCTATACTGGACATTGGGAGGACATCAATACCAACATGAGATGGCTACCCAAAACTTATGCACTTTTCGTAATCTATTCCCTCTCTCTGATCAGTGATATGCACTATGCCAAGTGTTTTTCCTCTTTTCATAGGGAAATGCTACCTTAGCTCTGATGATTCTTCTCGTGTGATTAGATTGAGGATCCTTTTGAGCAACCAACTAATTCTGCAAGGACGGTCGGTGACAAGCAACTAGAAAAGATTGCAAATTCATTGCAGACAACATACGACGTTCTTACCAGGAGTCAAGATCAAAGTTGCATCATCAGTACTCTTGTCAGGCCGCAAATATCGCAATTCCTAGCAAGAGTACCAGGAAGAAACCAAAGTAGCTACATCAATAATGGGACTCATCACCCACAGATTCAGAGGGTTATGCAACCACCACCTTTGCAACTACAACCATCCCAATCTCAGTTTAAGAAGGTCGATAAGCGTTCAAATGGGACAAAACCTGGGCAGGGTACGCGTTCAAATGGGATAACACCTGGTCCATATGGGACTACTTATAAACCTCCCCAGCCACATCAGGGTAGAAAACAGCATGTCTGGAAACCAAGGCCCGAGACATCAAATGTGCTTTGAATTGATTTCATTGATGAATGCACATTCATCCTCATACAACAGTTGACCACAAGAGTCAGATTTTTGTTTGTCAGAGACCCTTATGTGCAGGACGCGGGGTGGGGTGGGGGGGGGGTGGGGTGGGGGGGGGGATTATATTCTGAAACATTTATGGAAAAGTATAATTTTTTATCTGGAATCTGCATCACCACTCTTTACTATTTTCTGTGATGCTCATGAATACAATTTGCTTTGATTCCCTTACCATACAATTTAATTTCCCCCTGAAGATTATATACTTCTCTTTGATAATCCCGCAAACTTTTAAGTCTGCTCAAGGGGTTTATCACAATGCAAGATCTTATAGCTGGCATGAAGGACCTCTGATGTATCTCGTAGTGATACACGCCAGCCCAGGGCTTTTCCTGTTGCTTGAAGTTCATCCATAACAGCAACAGAATCGCGAATGTTAACGATTCCACCAGGCCTTAGAATCCCATCCATCTCAAGCATTATGGTAGAGAAGTTGCATCTGCAACAAATTTAAGTACAATGTGGCAGCAAATTGTAAAGGGTTCCCAACTTGAAATTGAAAACTCATCTAAAACTACTACTATTTGTACCCAACCTAAACACGAGCAAGTAAAAGCAAGGGAAAAACTACACTGCAAAAGAATCTACTATTACAATTAACCCAAAGTAGAGAAAGTTTGAATATTCATTTAGAGCCTCATTGATTAGAAACCTTGTTGTAGAAGATGCATACACTGAAGATGATGTATACATTGAACATGTGTAACTAATTGAGACATTTTCGCCCAGGAAAAAAATGACAACTTCCTCAACAACCTAACAAAGAAACTTAACAAACAATTAATATATTGACATGCTAGACATATACATAATTCTTAGCAGTTGTGTGAGAAGCGCATCCCCCAGGTCACCTGTTTTAAGGCCAATTACAAGATTAAACTCGTCTCCGGATGCGCCTGATATTGGGATTCGCTGACTCTGCCGCAGCACCATCAGCTGCTAAATCGAGCCCAAAGATGCTGCTTCCACTTCTCTTCTTACTAGACGTTAAACTTGGTTTCTCGTCTGCTGATGCAAGAGTTTCCAGCAACTCAGACAAAAGAGATGGGCAACTCTCTTCTAGATGTCTGAACCCCTCCGAATGCATAACCGCTGAGAAACAAGAATTCAAGATTTTAGCAATCATGAATGAAGAAAGAAGCTTTACAAAAGCACATTGTAGATGTAAACTAGAAACAAGATGATCACTACAATCCCAAAAACAAAACTAACATATATATATATATCTCTTCTTCTGCATGGCTTATCAGAGTGCAAAATTTTCAGCCTAAGGCCAATCAAAGCAGGAAAAGAAAGGCATATAGAAAACCTGATATCTAAGCAACAAGTTGGAAATCTTTTTTTCCAAAATTCGCCCTCAAGACCCCCTCCACCATTTCTTCGCAACAGAAAAGCACCACCAGAATAGTGTGCTTCTTTCTCACTTTCAGTGTGTACTAGTGGCTTGATTATTTTTTTTAATTGAGGCTTTAGTATTAACCAGTGTTATCAATGGCGGATGGCGGGCTACGGCGGGAAGCTACAAATCCACCATAGAAAATAGCGGATGGCGTAGCGGATTATGGCGGCCGTTATGGCGGTCTTAAAAAAAATAAGTTTTATATATGTAAAAACACCCAAACAATATGTGCAGAATATATTAACATAACAATATATAATAAACTAAATCAAGAACAATAAACCTCATTAACAAAAAACATGAGTATAACAATATCATAGACCAAACACCTCAAATCTCGTAACCATAATTTCAACTAAAATAGAAAATAATCAAGTTCACGTTCCAACTCCCAAATAGTTCATGCCAACAAAAGATAGATACAACATAACACAAATCCAAATCTAACAAATAAAACAATTGAGAAGAATCACATTCTAAGTAGTAAGTTCATCTACACTACATAGCCACTATTTTTTTTAAACTGATTTAACCAAAAAACAAAAAAGAGGAGGGAGAAAAAAAATCAGAGAAAGAAAAAAAGAAAAACAGCTGAGGGTGAGTCGCCGGAGGTTGGGTCGCCGGAGAGGGGGTCGCCGGAGAGTGGGTAGACGGAGAGTGGATAGCCGGAGGTTGATTCGTCAGAGGTGAATTGGAACAAAGCAGAAGTTTTTTTACGCAACAACAAAGCATCAGAGTTTGGGGTTTTATTTATTTTTAAAATATTTATGAAACTGGGCTGGGCCATAGAACCCAAGCCCATATCTTGTTTCGGCCCAAAATCTCAAAAAAAACCCTCCATTTACGCCTTGGCCGCTATAGCCGCCATAGCCGCTTCTGCAAAATCGGCCGCCGTCTCCGCCACACCAAAACCGCCACGCCACAAGGTTGATATGGCGGCCGCCGCCGAATCCGCCACCGCCACCCGCCATGGCGCCGCCATGGCCGCAATTTAACAACACTGGTATTAACAACTGAAGACTAAGCCTATCTCACAGATCAAATTCTGTCTTCTGGCAATATATTATAACTAATGGGACAAACAAGAAACTAAAACCCCTAAACATGATACAAAACAATATAGAACCACCAGCTACATCCAAGTGATATTACCCAAAAGCTGATCAACCATATTAGATGAAGCCATCTTCTCTACCTAGCATTCCTGAAGATATTTATCCAGATTGCTGTGTTACTCTCTTGCAATAGGTCGGGTCAAAACTCAAAGGTATCTCCCAAAACCTTATATCTTTCTCTAAATATCCGTAAGAGAAGGGACTTCTCAGATTCTATATGTTTGAGACCATCAAGCATATAAACTGCCGGAACGATAGGACATGAACTCATTATCTTTCATACTGGAGAAAGTTGAATGCCCAGAAAGAATTGGACATGCATGTAAATAACACCAAAACCAAAATTAACCTGAAACACTGCACCGTCAGGTGAGGTCTACGGACTACACGCACCTCCCAAGTTCGTTGATGCAAATTTCAGACAGATTGCCTTCAGCTGTGAACAATGGTGCTGTTCCGCTAGGGAAAGAGTTGCTGCCACTGTGTCAGCACCGACTTCTTCACATAATCTTGATTCACATAACTGTTTCAGCCTATCTAAACCATAGCGATCGGAAGCTGCCAAGATATGCTGCAGCATGATTGTCGATGTGCACATTGATGTTGAGCAAATAACCTCATGTAGATCAGGAAGGTTGTCTAAGTATATGAATTGAAGCATAACCTGCAAAAAAACACATTAATATTCAAGTTAAGTTGCTCTAACCATACAAGGACATAACTCAGACAAAACTCTAAAAAACAATAGCATGAGTTTTAGAATTGGTAATTAACTATTGTTATTTGTTACCCAAAAAAAAGAAACCCTAGAAGGCAAAACAAAGTGTTCTGTGAAAAAAATAAAGAAAATCAAAATAATGCAAGACCAAATAAATAGCTTCATGCAAACACAATTAAATCAATTTGAAATAAGCTTTCTATTGCCTATCTATATAGATGAACAAAACTGATACCGATTACATAAAAGAAAATAAATTTATCGGACAATACCTTCCCCGAGAGGCCGAGACAAGACAAAATGTGATCTCAGTCACATTAAAGAAAGCCCCCACCAAAAAGAATCATACAAAGTTGGGATTTAACTCACCAAAAAGAAGTCCACCAACAATTTAAATAAAAAAAAATAAAATAAAAGACAAAAGAATTGTAATGGTGACTTCTTACTATAGATTGACTGTTCGATTCGAAGAACTCAAAAGAACTCATTTTCTTACGGAATACTACACAAGTCACTAAAATCATCAAGTGTAATTAATCTCTGATAGGCAAGTGAACTGAAGACTTGTTACAAGAAACGAAAATGAGATTTTCCTGATGCTCATTTTAAAAAAAGAACAATTCAAACAGTATCAATATCATTCCCTAAACCTTAGGCAGAAAATTGCTACTCTCCAGAAATAGTAAAAAGCGAGAAAAAAAGTGGTGGTCATCTAATCACAGGCATAATCACAAATTTTATGTAGCAGAAGAAAGCTCTAAGAAAACATATCCTCTAATAATATAATAAACTGTGAATAATTTTAGGCCGGTTGAGCCTTTTTGAATACTATATCTTTTTCGGAGAAAATACAATTTTAAAACAATTCTTGATGGCCAGCTGTCAACCTCCCCCGGCGGGTGCGCCTCTGACTAATCGCAATGAAACTTTCTCCAGTTATACCTATAGCAAAGTAGCCCCTGACCCCAAACTTGTAAAATTACCATGAAATATCAAGGATGTGTCACAAAGAAATCATCCAGAATATTATATTCAAGCACAAACGAACAGAAATACTAATTACTTTGTCATATCTTAGAAGAGGCACCATTTTTATCGTTCATTTTTACTGTAAAAGAGATGCAAGAACTAATGTACCAAAACCTGCTACTTACCCTAAAGATAGAAGGTACAACATCAACATAACGTGCTACTTACCTTAAAGACAGAAGGTTCAATATCTGCGAGGTCTACTTTATCTGTCTTAGGATCTCCAATAAGTCCAAAGAATTGGGCTCTAAATACTGGAGAGCGAGCAGCCAGTATCAGCTTATGAGCCTTGAATGATTCATCACCAACTTGGAAAGTTATATCGCAACCAATTTCAGAGTCCAACAAGTATTTGAGATTTGGCCCCATATCTGATGGTGGTACTGAAACACTATACTGTTTTGGTCCTTCAACACGAGTTCGAACCACGCCAACAGTACAATGCATTGAAATACAATCATCTTTGAGATAATCAGATGTTTCCAAACTTGTTCTCCTAAAGAAACGTTTGTAGCCCCTATTAACAAGAAATAAGGTGAGCATGGTGATTCACTGAAGTAAGGGAGCAAATAACATACAATTAGATAGAACTTTTCTGTTTCATCATTGATTTTTATGTAAGGGTCATATCCTTAGTCCAACACTTCCAACTCAGATAAGTCAGTCCAAACGTAAAAGATAAATAAATGAACCCTTTGGGTGATTTTCATTTAATTTAAATAAAAGATACAGAAAAAAAAGGCTTCAGTCTTCAGTAAGAGGCATTATCCACACACACGCACAAACGCACGCACAACGCGCGCGCACACACACACACAAGACTTCAGTAAGATATAACTTTAATCTAACTATAAGTGTTAGCTCTAGAGATAGCAATCCTAATAAGGAGAAACTTCACATGAATGATAGTTTTTAGTTTACAACTTGGCTCAGAAAGAACTAAGGAAGATTTTAAAATTCTCAACATTTTAAATTAGCCAAACCCGATCTGTTCATTTTAGAAGAGGTGCATAAGCTACAAACTTGTCCAAGCATCAACACATCCAAAAACCAAAAATACACATAGATCCTTCAACAACGCATACCAAATTAAGTATAACTAAAATATCATTATCGCCTGCACACAATGTATAGGCATTCATATGTGTTCTTATTTATTTAGATGTACAACTAACAGCGACGTCATAGATTGTTATATAACTTAAATTCTCAATATCTTGGATGTAGCTCTAAAAGCTCAAGTAAAAATGACTCTTTTAACTTATTATTGGGCAAGTGAACTTTATGATCTCTGAGATAATTTCATGCAGCTTACTTGTCAATCTATCTTCGAAATCTCTTATAAAGAAAGCCGAATATTCATAAATGGGTTTTATCCAACCAACCACCAAATACCTTCATTCATATTAAATAACATCCAAATTATACAGTTCCACTAATCACAAGTTGGCCGTTTTATCTACTCAATTAAGCAACCAAAACGGAAAAAACCCCGTAAGCAAACACCTAACATCAACCAAATTTATGTTACCAGTTAATATGTATATATCCTAATTATACCCAAAAACATCTACATTCACAATAAAATAAACTCCATTAATATAACTACTATCAAGTAACATACCACATGCTCCCTCTATATTTCAGAGTGTACGGACCGCTCTCCAAGGCGCGATCAAAATGGCTATGAACTTTATGTTTCCCTTTCCCACTCTGATCCAAAAGGGTAAGCTCAAACAACGCCCTCACATCAGTACATTCGCTAGCAAGAGCAATGAAGACGGAGACGTACATGGATGAATCCTCTACATTCTTACCATCAGGGTAAAAGTAAATAGCCCAATCATAACCACCAACGCTAAAAGTATCACTGGCTATATATTTACCAGGACCCATTCCCTTGGCCAATGAGTATCCTGTAATGGTGAAATCGTGTGACCCATTCACCGTATCGTTTATCGATTTCGAACTCGAATCGTTGTTTACGCTACCGCCGCCGCTGCTACGAACGGAATTCACGATCATCTCATCTGAATTGTTGAAAAAATGGGGATTTTCTCGTCCGAAAAACCCTAATGGAGGAAATTGGTAATGATTGGAATTACAGGTTCTGATTGAAGATATATTTACAGTATAGTTGGAATTTTTGGATCGAAAAGAAGGAATTTTAGGAATTAGGGCTGATCGGGGGTGAATTGAGCATATAAACGGAGGAAAGAATTATGAATTGGGAGGGTGATTGGATGTATTTGGGAACAGAGTCATGACCAACCGCGCGTGCAAATTTTATGCAAGTGGGAGAAAGTGAGCTACATTGGTGGCTGAGCTCACGGCTCCTATGCGGGACGGCCAAATGTCTCGCACATGCGGGATATCATCCTAAACGTCGGATGAGATTTTTTAACGGTCCAGATTTGGAGAGACAATTTTTTATTATTATTATTTTTTAAGTCAGTCGCAATTTTTCTCTCTCTAGATCTGACCCGTTCAAAATCTCATCCGACGGCTCCAATTGTTCCGCAGGTGCAGAAAAAGGACTATTCCGCATAGGAACCGGACTGAGTATAGGTGGAAATTTCAATCAAACCGAATTGACCTCACAACTCTTCGTATTAATTCAGCGAGCCTACTTGCAATTGTGAGTTTCGTTCAATTAATATGAGAAACTGTGGGTCAACCAACAAGGTTTAAATCGATGCGCCATATCCCATGAAGCTCTCCATCATTCTGAATGATAAAACCCAAATAAGGAACATAATCATTCGTCATTATACTTTTGTCATTCAAACTAATTACACTATAATCTCTATTTCGGCGGCACTAAACCTGCACTCCAAATACCCAATTGTACTTTTACTAGTTCTAAATTCTTTAGATTCCAATGTTTGTCATCATACCTTCAACATAGCGTTAACATCTACTCTAATCTCATCAATCATAAACGGAAAATTCTTTTATGAATCATGTGGGCAAAATTTATAAATATCATAAGAAAAATTATCTCTATTGATATGGATAAATTTAAACCACATTGTTAATATCAAAATAACCAAAAAAGTGTCAAAGATATTCTAGTACACTTCTCTGATATATTCTATAATACACTTTCAAATCTTTTATACTTTTGCATAAAATTATACAATTCATCAAATACAAGCATAAGTGGAAGTGGAAGTGGAAGTCAAACTGCTACAATGAAACACGAGATTATCTGTGATACTCAATTTTGACATTTTTAATTATAGTCATGACAAACCAGAGGAAAGAAGAAGGTAAAAAAAAAAGAAAAAAATAATAAACTTTTTTTTTTAATTTTTGTATTCGACAATTAGTTTTGGACATTCTAATGCAAAGAGGAGCAGAAGAGACGGCCAGATAGAAATCAAGAATTCGAACTCTCAGGCATCAGAAGGGTGGCCGGATGCTTCAATGGCGGCGTGGGGCCAAAGAAAAGCACCCATTGCAAACTTCCTTTTGTAAGACAAATCGCCATTTACAGACAAGCCATATTCAGCTAGAAGCTTATCGACCACATGTTGAGGCATGTCTTGATAGTCCTTCTTGGTATACCTGGGATAGTGCAATGGCATCTGGAAGCAGCTACTAATACTCTTCTTCCTTTCATCCATGGCTATATATTTTCCAAAAGGGATCCCTTAGGATATGCAATTGGCAGCTTTTAGAACTACTAGAGCTCCATGATATATATCGTGTGTGTTTCAATCAATGTCACGAGGAGGGGATGAAGAACCTTCCTTCTAAGGTGCGTCCATACATCCACCTGACACATGGTTCAGCATGAGTACATCTAAAACTATAGAGAATTTATCTGAATGACAACAAATTGGTAGGAAGCTGCACACATAACCCTATTTTATTTTATTTTTTTAAGGATAATCCTTTTTGGGGTAAATCGGATTTCATAAATCCGTCTTTTTTTGTGTGGGTAAATTGGATTCTCAAAATTCATCTAAAAGTAAAGACGGTTTTAGGGAATCCATATTCATACAAATTTAGGGAATCTGTTTTTTTGTGTGTTATTCTCTCTCATATCATTATCACATACTATCCCTATCTGTTTAGATTTTCGACGAAAATCTTATCCTATCCTCTCTAAATATGGATTTCTAAAATTTGTTTTTATCTTTATTTATATTGTGCAATAAGAAAATCTTATCTTTTTTTATAATGTAACCTGAAAATCTTATCATTTTTAATTTTTATATATGGTTTAGGATCGACTTAACGTTGTGTTGCTTTGCCCATTTATAATATTATAAATTCAATTATTGAATCGTAAAATCAAAAGTTAATTTATCATTGTTAGCCCTAAGGGCAAAGTTACTCTATGTTGTTTTTGATGATAACAAACCATTGAGAGTTCTAATGTTTGTGTGAGCAATGTTCTTTATTATAGGATCCTTAGCACTCACATCGACATTGATGAAAATGGTAAGTTAGCTTCTGTGTAAACTAAGGTATGTATATTACACACAAGAATGCTACTTGATGGAAGGAAGGAGGCAAGGAGGTTGGTTGGGTAAAAGGGCTCTTCAAAGAGTCCCTTATGAATATGGCAAAAGAAGTAATCCTACTAATGCTTTTAGCTTCCATGTTTAATTGGTTTATCTTATAAGCATTAGTCTTTGCTCTTACTTGTTCTTATATCCTTTTGCCATGCTTCCTTGTTCTTAATTTAGTCCTTATCCTATCTAATTACATCAAAGTTTGACATAATCAAAAAGGGGGAGATTGTTAGCCCCTAAGGGGCAAACGAACTCGTTTTTGATGATGGACAAACACTTGATGTTTGTGTCTAATGTTTTCATCTATGTGATAGAATATTGGAACTCAATATGGAAGCTCTAAGTACTTCAATCAAGCCTTGATCAAGCTTCAAAGATATCATTCAAGACACATTTCAGTCAAGCTTGAAGATTGAAGACTTAGGTTGAGTTAGGTTAGCTTTGTTGAAAATGGTATTTATCCTTAAGCTCTAACCAACGCTCTCTTGGACATAAGCTCTACACTATAGTCTTGCATTGCATGTTTTCATAAACACGTTTTCAAAAGGCTTAAGTTTCAAAATGATCTTTACATGTGTTCTTATCCAAAAAGCCTTTGATTTCATAGATAAGTCTTTTAGAAAAGTTTTCCAAGTGTTCTTACTTGTTACCTTTTAGGAAAAACCTTTTTAGACTTTAAAAGACTTCAAAAAGATTTCAAAACGTGTGAAAAATAAGCTTGGAAGTTCGGTCAACCGAGCTCAAGCTCGGATCAACCGAGCGGGAACCGAGAGCAAGATCGACCAAGGTCGGTCGACCCTACACCCTACTTCGGTTGACCGAAGTTCCCAAAGTGGATCCGAATCGCTCTGTTCGGTCCCACCGAACTCTGCTTTCTACTAGCCGTTTTTTGACCGTTGGAGACTCGATTTTCAGCCATATTTGAAATGTATAAATACTCCAAAGCTAGAGAAACATTCTAAGGCTTGCACAACAAAGTTATATTGATTTCCTATCAAGCCAAAACACTTTCAAAGTAAAATGCACTTCATTGCAAAATCTAAATGATTCAAAAGTGCATTTCATAAAAGCAAGACAAAGAGTGTGCTTATTATGTTCAAAGAGCCAACAATTAATGAGCTTCAAATGCATGTATCTTTCACTTAGAAGAGTGAACAACTTTGTTCTCTAAACCCTTCATCTTATCCCCTTTCTTAGTGATAGGGT
This sequence comes from Vinca minor, assembly GCA_026122235.1. NCBI lineage: Eukaryota > Viridiplantae > Streptophyta > Magnoliopsida > Gentianales > Apocynaceae > Vinca > Vinca minor. The sequence goes on along the minus strand of JAOCZM010000278.1, from coordinate 687,758 downwards.
TATTGTTGTCTAAGTCCTACTTAGTGTGGGCAATTGTTTATAGTGGTTGTTTGTAAAACTCTTTGTGAGTTAGCCACTAGTGTAAAGTCCTACTTTGGGTGGGCACATTCTTCTTAGTGAAGTTGGTGAAATCCTTGGGTGCGGCTCAAGGTAGTGGATGTAGATTCTTAGTGAATCGAACCACTCTAAATCTCTTGTCTTGTGATTTGCATTGGGTTTTGCTTTAGCTTTTGTTAAACTTGCACTATCATTGTTTAGATTGGAAATAGTTTGCAAGATTTATTAGAAACCCAATTCACCCCCCTCTTGGGTTCCTTCAATCATTATCTACAGTAACATTATTATTAATCAAAAAATAAAATCACTACAACAAAAACAGTATTTTACAACGTTTTTGTACCAACATTATTTTCAAACATCGCTTAAAAACAAAAAGAGTAAGTTAGAGCAACACTTTTTGCAAACGTCTCTATGTTTGTATTTTATACGACGTTTTGTAGTGACGGTTATAGTAATTTTTTTTCATACCGACGTTTTGATATTGTTTAGCGACATTTACATTAAATGTTGTTATAAATTTTTACTTTTTGTTACTCGTATAATGACATTTATATACTATGTTGTTAGATCTTGTGACTTTTCAGATAAACATCGCTAAATTTGAATTTTATACGACGTTCCATAGTGTCAGTTATAATAATTGTTGATAAGATGGACATTTTGATGTTAGTTAGCGACGTGTACATTAAATGTTGTTATAAAGTGTTAATTTTTGGGACTCATATAGCGACATTTATAAACAACATCGTTAAATCATCTGACATTTCATACAAATGATGATATATTTGGATTTTATACTACGTTTATAGTAATTTTGTTCTTACCGACAATTTGATGTTAATTAGTGACATTTATGTGTAGTTGTTATAAATTATTATTTTTGCGACTCATATAGCGACATTTATATACGTACTATGTTGTTGGATCTTGTAACATTTTTTCAGACAATTACAAATGCAGATAGTATATTTCTGAAAAAATTAAATACACTTAATTATTAAAATTTTAATGAGAGTGTATTAATTTTAATTTGATTAATAAAAAAATCAAAACACAAAGAGAAATTAAAATAAATAAATGTACAAAATCCAAAGTTTCATTATAATTAATATAATGGGAGGAGAAACAAACAACAAATGATCATTTAGCTCATCGGCCAATTGTACAACATACATGCAGAAGGTCGCAGGTTCAATTCCCATCTCTTTGAGTAGGGAGAAACTTTATTATACATTATCAAAGGTGGCTAGACTCTACGATCCGGCTTGTCTCTAGGTTCCGGCTCCAACTCAGCTTGGCTTGGCTCGACCAGGCTGGTTTCAAAATTTACAAATGTCAGAATATCTCGTAATGGGCGACTTGTTGCGATTATTTACAAATGTCGGCAAAAATACCTTTTGATGCACTTTAAAATGACGCAACAAACGTCGTAATAGATAGGTACCAGCGCTTGCAATAAATGGCAATAGTCATTTTTTGTTGTAGTGAATCCAAACGGACCTTTTAAATGATTAAATGATTGTGAACATTATCAATATGAACCAAGCAAAATGTGTTGCAAGATGGTACACAAATGCAATTCGTACTCTAAGGTCCATCTTAGTCTACTGTTCCTCTCCTTGTGGAATGACGCTAGCTCCAGTGCAGAATGAGGTAACGCACGTGTGAAATTTTTCTCGTTCGTTGGAGTAAAATTTTGACGATTAAGATTGATTTAAAATAGACATATATTCTTTTTTTATCGTGCGGAACATCTGTTCTGAACCTCAAAACACCTATCCTGAATCTCAGAACATCTATTCTAAAATATTTTATATGTAATGAAAAAACTTGTTCCGCATAAGATCTGGACGGTTGTGGAACGAGGCCAGCCAACCGATCAAATGGTTGAGGAGATCCAGTCATTGGACTCGAGCTCCTTAATTCTGGGTCACTCATCTTAAACTTAACTGACCCCATCAATGATTAAGGAAAATGACAAAATCATATGCAAATGTAAGAGTACAGTTATGGTGCAAAATACATTTTTTTCAATAAATAAAAACAATTTTGTTGTCCAGTGTGCTGTTGTCTAAATTTTTTTTTGATCTGCTCCGGCATTAGAATGGCTTGAAACTTTACAGTACATTGCTACTTTAATTCGAAGCAGATCCATATCCTTAGTTTAAGTTTGAATGTGTTTTGTTCTTGGGCCTTTTTCGTTTTGTGCTGACGTATTTGTCTGGAGAAGTGTAAGAGAGGGGATTTTGAGTTCTTGATTGATTTTGGAGGGAAGTAAGTAAGTAGTTTATAATGTTACTTATTTAAATCAAGGATATCATTTTAATCAAAACGATAGCGTTTCACTTTAGCCAAAATAAGTTAAAAGAAGATATCATCAGATGAGAGAATTTGATTGCCGAGAGATGGGATATCCTATTCGAGATGAAGGAATCTTCAAGGAGTGCAATTGATTCTCTGGGGTGTGTCAGATGTGCTGAGTTGGAGGGGGATCAATTTGGGGATCCCGACCACCCTATATATAAAAAAGGAAACTTGAATATAGGAGATGGGCATGATTTTAATATAGCCTTTGAGGCAGCTTCTACATTTCTCTCTTGTGAGTTTTTCTTCGACCTAATGACTTCCTTATCTTATTCCATCTATCACTTCTTGTCAGTTACCTTAGCCTCTATTTAAATCTCGGTTCATCATTTTGGAAGGGGCAACTTTGGAGTTGTGAGCTGGCATTAGAGTTTGAATATGTTTTCGTAATCTCTAAACTTATTTTAGCTTGTTAATGGTAGCTTAGTATATGTTAGAGATGGATGGTTATCATGTTATCTATGTTTGAGCCGTGAATGTTGAAGTTGATTACTCAAAATATATATATATATATATATATATATATATATATATATATATATAAATGCCATTTCTTTAGTTCCTTATTACTGATTTGATTGAATCTCATTCTCTGTTAGATTATTACGGTGTGTTTTGAGTGAGACATTACACTGTTTTTTGCAATCAATTCAAAAATTGAATCCAATACAATTAATTGAAGAAATTGTTATTGTTTGGCTATTGTGGGAAGAAGAAAGAAGAGAGTGGTCCGTGGCCATGATAGAGAAGAGAATGAGGGGAAGGAGATGGGTTATGTTAGACCTTAAAAGAAATAAATTGACTATCTATAGTTTTATTTTTCATAAATAAATATCTTTAATTTTTTTAGTGTGAAAAAATCGTTGAATTTAAAAAAATACCATTAAATAGTACCTTATGTGAGAGACACATCACACATGACCTATTTGAGGGCATTATGTTAAAAAAATTGGACGAAAAAATCTTATTAACAAGTCAGAAATACATATACAGGACTTTAAAATACAAAATTAAATATAATAGACCTTAAGATTAATTTCAAAATACTTAAAAGGACGAAATATGCGAGTTTCCCCCAAGTCGACCGACGTCAATGGACCCTTGAAGACAAGTAATGATTGGCATTCAAATTCCTCGAGGACACGTGGTGACCACTGGACGGAACACGCTAGCCAGCCCTGCACCAGTTTCCAAAGAGCCTGTAATAGAAGATGAAGAAATCAACCGACTTTCCAGAAACTTCTTGAAAACTCCTGGTTAAGAATGGCCGAAGCATCTAGCGGCTTATATCTCGCCACGTGTACAAAACCCACGTGAGCATCCAAGCTGGCACCCCATATTTGCTAGAAAATGATACGACCCCCCATTTATACTCTTCCAGCCACTTTCCATTTTCAACCCAACAAATAACGCCTCTCAACTCTTTCAAAGCTTTCAACTTCCAAAAAAGGAAAAAAAACTCAAAAAAATCTCTTACAGCTGTGATTTTTATTTTTTTTTGTTTCTATTTATTCCACTGTCGTTTGTTTTAAAGGGGTATTTGTAATTTTTTTGTTTTTGTTTTTTGTAATTTATTGGGTTGGAAATGAATGGAGGTGGAGAAGGAATTGAAGAAAGTATGATGATGGAAATAGGAGGAGGAGGAGGAGGAGGTGGAGGAAGAGGAGAGAAAATGGTATATATGTGGGGGTATTTACCTGGGGCTTTGCCACAGAGGTCACCTATTTTGTCGCCGGTGGTTGTAAGGATTCCTCAGAGTTCTTGGAAGGATGTTTGTGGCGGCGGCTGTGGATTTGCTATGGCCATTTCTGGTATTTCTTGTTTCTTACTACCTCCATTCCATAATATAAGTAGTTCATAACATATAGCGAAAATTAATATTGCAAAAAGAAAGTTATTTTTTTTTATTTATTGGTGAAGGGATTTATCTATTACAAGAAATTGGGAATTCAAGAAGCCGGAGGGTATTCGAACTCATGAAAGCCTAGTAAAGAATATACTTTGTTAGTTAAAATATCAACATTACACTTTTACATATTACTTGTATACTACTCCCTCCATTCCCTATTAATTGTCGTTTAGGAGATATCTAGGTATCCAAATTAATTGTCGTTTAAGGTTGTTTTATTAGTTGTCAACAATTTATTCCAATTATACCCTTAACATTTTCCTTTCTTTATGATGTAGAAGTGAGAGAGAGGGAGGGTGGGGGATAATATTGGAAGTTTAGGTGGAAATGACAACTTCCTTAATTTTCTCAAATTGTCTAAAGAGTCTTATATTTAGAAATGGAGGGAGTACTAATTTTATTTGAGGGGTAATGTTGTTTAAATTTTTTATTTTTTTTTTGCTTCATTAATTTAGGTCATAAGTGCTTGGTTTGGGTTTGGGATTCAAACTCAGACCCAACCCAGCTTTGGATTGGGTTTGAGTATGAAACTTGAAGTATTAAATCCTCCAACCTTTGGTTTAAGCTGGTTTGGGTCTGAAAATGAAACTTGAATTATTAAATCCTTCAAACTTTGGTTTGAGTTTGAGACTAGTTTAAGACTGATACCAAAATCTCAAACACAAACTCAAACCTAAACCCAATCCAAGATATAGAACTGAGGAGTACAATCGATAATGTTCTTTTAAATGTTTAGGTTTTTTGTTTTAATTTCTGATGACTTTCTCAATTTAGTGGATTTGTGACATTGTCGTCACTTGTTGGCATTTTTTATTTTTTATTTTTTATTATAGGGAGGGGTAGTGGACCTCGAGCTGTGGTTCCGAGTAGTAAGTACTGCGTTAAATGCACTAGCATTTCTCGACTTGTTGGCATTTGTTGTTGAATTATGTCTGAAGTTGTTGGATACTTTGTAAGAATCCAAAACACTTGGTAGCTCCAGTAGCATTTGTTGTTGAATTATGTGTGAAATTGTTGGTTAAGTCCAAAATACTCCCTCAATTCCATAATATAAGTCGTTTAGACTATGTAACGAAAATTAAAGAAGCAAAAAATAATGCGTTTTTTAATCAAAATATCAATATTATTCATTTAAATAAAATTAATGGTATACAAGTCCTATTTAAAAGAGTAATATTGATATTATTTTGACTAACAAAGTACTACAGACATGCCTTAATATAGGACTTTCAGTACATGTAGTGAAAATCAAGTAAGTAGAGAAATTGAGATGTTTTTAATCAAAATATCAATATTAATCTCTTATAAATAGAATTAGTGGTATACAAGTCTTATTTAAGAGAGTAATACTGGTATTTTGACTAATAAAGTATCTTGATTTTTGCTTCCTTAATTTTCGTAACATGTCCTGAAAGTCTTATATTAAGGAATGGAGGGGAGTACTTTGTTTTTTGTTTCTTTAATTTTTGTAACATGTCCTGAAATCTTATATTAAGGAAGGGGGAAGTACTTTGTTTTTTTTTCCCTTAATTTTTGCTACATGTCATAAACGACTTATATTATTGAATGGAGATAGTACTTAGTAGCTTCATTGCATTGTAACTTGTAAGAATGATTTATTCCTTCTTTTACTGCTTCCAACTAATTTCTCTTAATAGACTGATTTGGGGGTGTGTGGATGGTGATGTTAGCTTTATTATGCTTAGTGTTGTCCAATTCAGGGTTCATTCAGAAATTAGATTCCGGTCTTAATTTGTGCATTTGATACGCTGGCATTTTGCTGAAAGTCGAAAGTTTGATGCCCTTTTCCCCTACTGCAATTGCACAGTATCTGAAGCTTGATGCCCTTTTGCCCCATACCCCAATTATTGGGGACTTAATGAGTTATGTCATTGTTGTTGTTTCTTGATGAGACGTTTTAGAACCGTTTCCTGAGTTTTCATCATTTCTACAAGAAAGAGATTTAATTTCCACTGTTTTATGTAAGAATAACTTCTTCTTTTTGTTTTCAAAGGTTTTACTTATTAAACACTTATGGCAATAGGTGCATTGCTGATGCATTTATGTGAAATGTTTTTGCCAATCTAATGAATTTACATATGCTTTTAACAGACGCTGGGAAACTCATTACATGGGGTTCAACAGATGATCTTGGTCAAAGCTACGTGACTGCAGGGAAGCATGGGGTAGGGAAGTATATAGTTTGGTTTCATATATAGTACTCCTTCCGTCCCAAATTGAATATCCACTTTTCTTTTGGACATTCAATTTTGGACGGAGGGAGTATCTTTTATTGAATATTCATTTTTATTAACCTATGTTTCTTGCATTTTGCTTTGGTAAGGAAATCCCAGAACCTTTTCCTCTTCCCACTCAAGCTTCAATCATCAGAGCTGCTGCCGGGTGGGCACATTGTGCTGCAGTTACAGGTACACGAACCTACCTGATGCACTGTATCTGGGTCGGACAAAGTACAACTGCATAAATTCAATGTATTGTGAACAAAAAGCGCGTCATCACTGAGAAAAGTACTTCCTATTGGCAAAGGAATTTATCAATAAATCAACTAAAGGAGGTTCTTTGTGTTGATTACGTGATTACATCGAATTGCTTTTCATTTAAGTGAAACTATTCATTTCTTCCCTCATAGCTCCCTCAGTATTGCAGTATTGCAGTATTCCTCATAGCCTTGGTGTCTCTAGTTTACTTTTCAGTCTGATACTTTTTGTTGCAATTAAGCTTCAGTTTTGCAATTAGGCTTCATCTTAAATGCAGAAAATGGAGAAGTTTACGCATGGGGATGGAAAGAATGTGTTCCTTCTGGGAAGGTATTTGGAGACCAATCCACAGGATTGAGCTTAGAGAAGGATGCTACTGGGAGACAAAGTCCATTTTCAATGGAACAAGGTATAGGACTGATAGAAATGACTTCCACTGATGTGAAATTAGTACATCTTTATTTTATAGACTAATCTTTTGAAGAGAAACTATATTACAGCTAGTCCTCGCTCCCAGGGTTCAAGGTCCAGTGGTGGAGCAGCTTCTGACATGGAGGGTAAAGCTGGGGAGGAGACAGTGAAGAGAAGACGAATATCATCGGCTAAACAGGGTGCTGAGAGCTCAACCTCTGGTGATGAAACCATTTCAGCATTGCCATGTCTGGTGACACTACATCCTGGAGTAAGAATTGCATCTGTTGCTGTTGGTGGCCGCCATACACTAGCGCTGTCAGGTAAATCAATTTTGTCTTACTGGCAGCTTTTCTCTGCTCAGTTGCGTTTTTTTGAAGAAATTGCCGGGTCTGTAGAAGATTCCTTCTCTGAAGGTATTCTACAATAAGAGATTTGATTTCGCGAAATTTCAGACATTGGACAGGTGTGGGGTTGGGGCTATGGAGGTGAGGGGCAACTGGGTTTGGGTTCCCGGATACGGATGGTGTGTTCTCCACATCCTGTGCCTTTCATTGATCCGTCTTCTCTAGGAAAGGATAAAACTATGGTATTTTCTCGAGGAAGCATGGGTTCAGAAGGACATAGCTTCAGAGTTCCTGGAACATATGTGAAGGGAATCGCCTGTGGAGGCCGGCATAGTGCAGTAATTACAGGTAATTTATTTCACGACTGTTGGAAAATTGGACATGCCATAATCCAACTCTTACGTACCATCAGAATGATTTCACAGTATTTCAGCAAATTTATGTCCTATTCCATTTCTCTTTTCTGCTCTCATACATGCCCGTGTAATTTCACACGGATGATTGATAACTCTATTTTCTTGTGGTTGTGACCTTGAATGCAGACGCAGGAGCGCTACTGACTTTTGGTTGGGGATTGTATGGACAGGTGAGTTCCGAAACTTGTACTTGTTGGGATCATGTTTTCTCCTCTAGTTGTACAGGTCATGCTTGATTTATCTGTCTGCTAAATTAAACCTTACAGTCAGTGAACTTGGTAACAAAATGGAAACATGGAAATTGTGATTTCCCTATACAAGTCCTATTAGCTAGAAAGAGGAACAGCCATAGGCAGAGGTGGGATTTTAAGACTTACCGGCTATTTTCGCTGTCTATTAGCTTTAAAAATGACATTCGTTTTACTGAAGCAAACCCCGTCTGTACTGAAATGGAGTTCTCTTTTCTTGTTGGAAACTTGTTGCAATGTCCTTTTTTGTGTGTTCGTGTCTGTTTTGAAGTTCTGTTGAGGTTGGACCTGAGAATAATCTTTTAGATGTTTTCGCGATTCATGAAATCTCAGTCTGCACCAATGAGGCATTGGTCTAGTGGTCAAGGCTGAGGCCTCTAGATGTAGAGGTCTTCAGTTCAAACCCCACTCCTTGCTTCTTATGTTCCCATCATTTCTTTAAAAAAAAATCTGTCTGCTACTTTCTAGAAGTCCATTGAATCATATTACACTTTTGCAACTATGAGATGACAGAATAGAAGTGATAGGAGTTGTAATGTTTATAATTGCGTTCTTTACCTTGTAGTGTGGCCAAGGGAGTACAGATGATGAGTTAAGTCCAACTTGTGTATCTTCGCTACTTGGAATCAAAATAGAGGGAGTGGCTGCAGGACTCTGGCACACTGTCTGCATTTCTGCTGATGGTGCCGTTTATTCTTTTGGCGGAAATCAATTTGGGCAGTTGGGAACTGGTTCTGATCAAGTGGAGGTACCTCTTTACATTAGTTTCTCTCTCTATTTTCTCCCCCTCCCTTGTGGCCATATTGAGTTTAGCCGAATTCATTGAAATACCCAACCTGTGAAAAAATAGTACTAATAAGCAGGAATATATGTAACCGTATATGTTATGGATTTGTTCCGGAATTATGGGCAAACGCAAATAGAATCAAGACAAATGTCTGGTTAAATAAGTTCTCATAACATTTCAGATGTCATACTCCTTTGCAAATTAATGATTATGGCAAGACGTCTTTTGTCTCGAGGAAGATCTGATGACTAGCTTGTTGTGTTTCCTGTTTTCTTCTCCAGACTCTTCCCAGACTGCTAGATGCTTCAAGTCTGGAAAATGTGCATGCTAGAATTGTTTCGTGTGGTGCGCGGCATAGTGCGGTAGTTACAGGTACGTCTTTTCCTCAATTTGATGAACTTTTATGTACCGGTTATGTCTACCAACTTTCTGCCTATCAATTGTGGCAAATTTAGTCCAAAGATATGACCGACGAAGATGACCCGACATAGTTCAATTTAGCTTGGACACGTAAACCTCGTGCCCCCTCTGTCTATCTGTATTAGCACGACTGTTTTCACACAAATAACTTGCTATATTTTGGTTATTACAGATGAAGGTAAAGCGTTCTGTTGGGGTTGGAATAAATATGGTCAGGTACAACGGTTTAACCTTAATTCTGCCTTCTAAGTTTCCAATATTTTGCTTCTACTGTTGTACATTGTTTTGGTATGCAATCAAGGGTACCGGCCTTGCATTCCATTTCTTTACTATGACATAGTTTCGTCATCTGAGACATGAATTTTTCTTTTGATATAGCTTGGTTTAGGGGATGTGATTGATCGTAATATTCCGTCTGAAGTTGCTGTTGATGGTTGCGTTGCGAAGAACGTGGCGTGTGGGTGGTGGCATACCCTTCTTTTGGCGGAAGCAGAATCGCCTACTTGAGCGGCTGCATCTCCGGTTTTGGTAGGTTAGAAGTTTTATTAATGTTTAACAGAATTGAGGGCCATGTTTATTATGTATATAAAGTAGATTGTGTAACATATATAATATATGCATGTAATAATTCTTTCATGGTCACAAATGCAGATGCTAGGGATAATGCATGCGTGTAAAATACGAGGTTAATCCCACTTTAGGTTACACAATTGAACCGTCGGAGGTACTAAAAATGCCTTGCGACTATGGTCTTAGGTTGTTTCTTCGTATTGACTTGTAAACAATGGAATAATGTAGTTTTACAGCATCTATTGCTCTCTCTTTTTCTTGCCAGAACTTCTGTTGCTTTATCTTTGCTAATTTCTTTTCGCGATCGAGAGTTGAGAAATGTTCGATGTATATATTGGATGTCACGGTGTTTTTTTCTCTCTCTTAAATGTACATATAAATTAAAATGATTTTTGAGTCCGTTTTTTTTTTATGTGACTTTGATTTGAGGGTATGATTACATTGAAGACGTGACGGTATATATGACTATTGATTTAGTGGTATTCTATGTGCATCGACTTTATGCATTCATTGTCAAATGTTAAGTAAGTCTCCAATTCATCTATTTCAACAGTATTTTGTGAGTAGTTATTTTGTGCAATTATTATGAACTTGTAGTCTGACTTCTATCTATATTCGTCCATACCTCCAATTATTAAAGATTTAATGTGTTTAAGTTATTTTTGTTTGAATCAGGGACGAGATTTCTAAAAATACTACTAGATACAGTAAATTTTGTATGTAGTTCGGAATATTTTATTAAATTCGCCCCCAACATTTTTATTTTTTGCAGTTTTTATATGTAGTTCGGCATCTTGTTGCATTTTTCCCCCACAACGCCAAATTCCTACCTTGGTCCTTGGTTTGAATCAGGAAAAAGAGAGAAAAGTAGGAATCAATCCTGAGGGGATGGCCTTAGAATGTCCTAGTCTTTTCATAAAGGGTCAAGCATAGCATGAAAATATTTGGACAATTTTTTTTTTTGGCAAGAACATATTTGCCAAATTCATTATGGGTTGACGTGGACAGACATCCAGCATGTTTGGCCCTTTATGAAAAATCTGGGTCGTTCCCCAATCCTGAAGCCTTGGAGTCTTGTTCAGGGAAAGGAAAAAAAAACTATAGCCTTCTCCACGTAGTTATGATACAGCTTTTCACGTAGTACCGAAAATATTTGCCTAAAACAAAGAAAAAATAGCAAGAAGAGGGATTGGTATAGGATAGTTCTGATATGTACAAGGTCCATTGGATCACGTGATTCAGAACTGGCCACATCACTATAGAATGAGGAGAGAGATAATTATGTGATGATGTGGCTAATTTTGGACCAAAATGTCCATGTAAACCTAGTCCATATCAGAAAAATTTATTGATATATACCTCATGACTTTCTTCACATTTCATGTATATACTTAGCTGCTAAGGATTTGACAAGAAATGGAAAATGTTGTATAAATTCTGTGGGGATAATATATGTAAGCTGTACTTGAAATTTGTACCAAGTTTTAGTTGAAAACTTCATTTCTTGGTGAAAGCAAGTCGTTTAAGAAGAGCTGCCAATTTAATTATATTTTAATTACTTATTAAATTAAAATGACTATGAGTTAGATCTCAATAGATTTATGTTCGAGAAGTAACCAACCAAAATTAGGGTATACGTCCATTTACATATGCCTAGGAATCTCCCGTTCTCATATTTGTTCCATTTTCTACACTCTAATAAGAAATTAATATGGGTTAATTTTTTAATTAAAAAAATTAAAAACTAAAAGAAAGAGTGAAATCCGTAAGAAAAAAGTGAATGCATGACAAATATTTATTTGTAAAATAGGAAACGGGACAGAATGTGCATAAAGAATTTGTTGACTTTACATGTAGTGTTTATAGGGGTGTCAACGGGTTCGGGCCGGCTCACATAACTCGAAAAAATGTGAGCGTGAGCTGAGGTGATGTGAGCGTGAATTGAACGTGAGCTTAATAGTCAATCTCGCTTCTTATGTGAGCTGAGCGTGAGCTTGATCCCGCTCAGCCCAAAAAAAACTCGAACCCGAATAAGATTAATATAATTAAAATATTAAATATATATATATATATATAAAATAATAATAATAATAATAATATTATTATAATATATTGATAAACTCAATACTCAATACCACAGTTTAATTATTCTCTCCTTCACAAAACCTTATTCAGTATTCACCGAGACCGACTCATCATCTTACATCACCATCATCAGTCATCCTTATTATGTCTTCAACACGTTTACAAGGTAAAATTTGACTCTTTCTTTCTAAGTGTACTATGCTACTGCATAAATGGACAATTAATCAAAATCCTATTCTATATTTATGTCGTTTTGTCTCTTTTGCTTCTTTTTTTGTATTCTTGTTCAAATTTAATTTTAAGGCTCATTGTATTATACTATTCTTGAGAAAGGATTTTCGTTTTTTTCGCTGATATAAATGAGCTTGGGAAGCTCGTGAGCTAAACTCGAGCTCGTGTTAAAATGTGAGCTGAGCGTGAGCTCAAAGTTTATGAGCTTTTCCGGGCTGAGCGTGAGCTTTTCAATTTTTATGTGAGCTGAGCGTGAGTTATGCCAAGCTCAGCTCACATAGCTCGATTGACACCCCTAAGTGTTTATATACAAAAGTTGACTTGTTTGTATTCTTCAATCGTTGTCATAGGGAAGAAGAAACATGGGCTTTGTATTGGACTGACCATGATTTGGCATAAATGGCCAATCATGACAGTCTTTTTTTTAGACTAACATTTTTGTCCAGAACGGATTTGAGAAATCCTTTCTTGGCTGACATGGCACATTCCAGACGCGCCTCGTCACGTCAGTCGAAATCCGTTCTCCCACCCCAGTAGCATTGTCCAAAACACTTAGTTTTTTTTTTCCAATCAATTCCATAACGGATTTCTCAAATTCGTTCTGGCCAGGTAGAAGCTTTGTGCCAGAAACACTTTGTCCCACACTGACTCATACCTTCAACAGGCTGCCTCGGTTGTGTCAACGGCCGCTCAATGGCAGCCTCTGCAATGTCGGTAGAGCGCGGTCTGCACGAAACTGCCTTCCCGGCCGCATCGAAGGCATCTTTGATTGCTTTGGTCGCTCAGGTGATCAGATTTTTGTATTGGCTTACAGTTTGAGTTGTAGTCCAAGAATTCTCGAATTCCCGCAGTATCATCTGATTTGACTTCGTCTGTAACATTAATATTAAACTTAGTAAATTCAAATTAATAAGATTTACATTAATAACAAAAGGAAAAAAACTTACCAAAATTTCTTCTGCGGTTGCGTTGGGTTGATAACCCATCTGGAGTGGCCTAGTATCCTTATTTCTTGGGTTCGTAAAAAGGTGAACGGTAATTCTCTTGTAACAAGCCATGTACTCGGGGCTTGGTAAAATAACATTACCTACTGCTGGGACACCTTCCACGAATGTCTGCAAGCGCTCATCCCACAACTTTATGTATCTGATGTGCTCTCTCTCCCAATTCTTTGTGGGGACCGTTTTGACCGTGTGGACGTCAGCACCCTTGACAGTACCGTGCGTGCCTGCCGCTATTGGTACCATCTGCTCGAATCCAAATTGCATCATAACTCTGTCAGGCAGGTAGTACTCCACTACATCGAAACAAATGAGTGGCACTCGGGCACGCACAGTAAACATGAAGTCAACATCTCGAGCCACTATCTCTGCAATAACCACGTCCGGGTACCGTCTCCATATAAACTGTAAAATAAGATTAAGTTAATGGAATATAAGTTATTTAATTAAATAAATAAATTACGAGAAAACTGAAATTAACTTATCCCTTATGTCTCGGTCATCAAATCTAATTGATCACGAAACACCAACAATTGATTTTTCGGAGTATTGCGGAAGTTCGGGCTACATTCCATCTTGCCCCGAAAGCAGCACCCGCGGCGGGGATATCATCTAAAATTTCGCCTTGGTTCTCCGGACGGAGACAAGAAATGTGCTCCCACGCCCACAACTGGTCAAAACAAATAGTATTGATTATTAAATATTCAAATTAAATATTAAACGCAAAGTTTATAGAATTTAGACATACCTGAATGAGCAAACAATAGACGGAGATGTCCTTCAAAATTTTTGAAATTGTCACTTAAACCTTTCAAAAATTTTATGACATAATCATTGTCAGAATATTCTTGTACTATGTCAGAAATTTTACAAGTACATTTGCCACATACACAGGCTGGAACAGGCATGAGCATGACAAAGTCATCCCATAAAGTCTTCAAATGTGCATAATATTCATCAACAGACATGTTTCCTTGTTTGAGTGTATGAAATTCTTCATTCAAATCAGATAATCTGTAAGCATTAGATTTAGCATATCTTTTTTCAAGATTCTCCCATACTGACCTAGAACTAGTGCAAGACATGACACTTTGTGCTATTACTCCTGTCACGAATTAATAATCCAATTCATAACTGTCTGATCAACTTGAATCCAGGAACTAAAAAGAGGATCATCAGGTTTAGGAACCTGAAGACCAGGAGTAATTTCAATGAAACATAATTTGTTCTTTATTATCAAGGCTCTCCTTATAGATCTCCTCCAGCCATGATAATTTTGTCCAACAAGTGGATTTTGAACAAGAATAAGTGATGGATTCACATCCGGATGAACATAGAAAGGATGTGAATATTCCAAAGGTGAATTCATGGCTAAACTTGAATGAGAAGAACTAGTCATGACAATTGAAAGCAGGAAAAGATGAATGCGAAAAGAGAAGAATCAATTGATGAATCAGAAAACTAATTGAAATTGGCCAAAAGATGAAAATCAAAGAAGCTAATCTTGAAAATCAAAGAACTATTCAAGAAACAAGCACAAAATCAAGATCAAACAATCAGTAGCCAAAAATTAATCAAAAACAAAATCAGCACCAAACAACACTAATCGATAGTGATGAAGAAGACTCGATGAAAGTATGGAAGAAATCAAAACATTAATTCAAGAGTTTGTGCGGAATTCACTTGCTCTGATACCATATCGCGAGATGAACAAGAGAGAGAAAATATCTTGAAATTCTCATTATCTGAAAATAATTACAATGATTGAGTATTTATACTCAAAAATAGAAACTTAACTAACCTAACTAATTCTTAGTATGAAAGGTTAATTAAAGTAAGAGTACAAGTTTCATAGCACAGTGTGCAATGCGGGTATTGACCCATCTTTGACTAGACCCGCGAATTTATCACTTCGAATCCTAACACAGCTTGGTTTCGACTCCTTCTTAGAGCAACTATGCTGTTTATTTTATCTCCATTTCTTCTTCATTTGATTGCTGCATTTCAGTCATGAATTGCATCTTATTTCTTCACACTTTAACAGGTTGAAACTCGGAACTTGGGTGCATTAGTATTTGAATTGACCTTAAAAGTGTATTATTTGTGGGAATAAATGTAAATTGCACCTAATTTATCATAATTCTCAAAATAATTTTTTCACTTCCGATCCTCTATATAATTGTCAAGTAACCATTATATCAGTTCTATGATAAGGTTTGGCCAAGACCAGACCACCACGACCTCAGCTCTTCCTTTCAAACTAGTAGTTATCTGCATGCGCCATGTGCGGGAACAGCAGCTTTTATTTAATTTTTTAATCCGCAACCATCATTTGAATGTGCGGATGAAAAAGATTGATCCCTGATTGACAATGCGAGAGTGCGTCCATTTTACCAACTAGGTCAACTCCTCGTGTTGACTCCCCTTTTCAGCATTTGCAGCTTTCTTTGTCTTTACAGCTAAAAAGCGAGTATAGATTTCGAGGATGACAGCAAGGCAAGCAAGAGCAATAAGGATGCCAATGTAAGCTCTTTTCCATGTCTTGTCTGGATTTAGAATACCAAACCCCTTGAAAATATTTACAGCGCTGAGCACGATTATAGAGTAGCCAAATGAGTGATGGTATATGTTCCAGTATATTCTGTATTTGTGATCTTTGTTTGGCCTTAAAACTAGAGCAAATGCCTGCAGAGATCATAAGATAAATGATACATAATTGAGATCGACTAATGATACCGAATTTTTAGACATCTTGAGATCGACTAATGATACATAATTGTAGATTTTTTTTAGGAGTAGGTCAAAGTGCCTATTCTATCTCAACCGAGAGTTAGTTGTGTCAAATTACCTAAATACTGATAAAAAAAAGTAGTACTATCTCCATTTTATAATATAAGCCATTTAGGACATGTAGTAAAAATTAAGGAATGAAAAAAATAATGTACTTTGTTAGTTAAAATATCAATAGAACTTGTATACTATTAATTATATTTAAGAAAGTAATAATGATATTTTGATTAAAAAACACTATACTTTTAACTTATTTAATTTTCGTTACGTGTGTTAAACGATTTATATTAAAGAATTGATGGAGTATGAAGCTAAGGGAATTTTGGCATACCTGGAGAGTTGCAAGGCAGAAAAGGAGAATGCCAATGATCCGGTGAGTGGTAAATTGAATTCCGGGAGATTGGCTTCCGAGACGGAGGCCAGTAGCCCATCCGGCAGTACCTATAATGTAGCCTGATAATTGGCAGCTAATGTGAAGGTAAAACCACGCTGGATCCGCTGAAGGAAATTGCTTCAAGTATCTTGCAATCAATGCACCCACTGGCATCAGGATTCCCCAACTTACACCATTTAGAATCCCATGAATCTTGAAAAAAATAAAAAAATCATAAGGTTAAAAGTTATCTCTAGCATTAATGTTTCTCATTCATAGCCCATATTACGTTTACATTTTGGATTGGGATTTGAATAGGGATGACAATGGGTCGGATGGGGCCGGAGACCATGATCTCCAGTCCCGGCTCCGCTTATTACATCGCATCTCCATCCCGGCTCAGTCCCATCGCTCCCATCCCCAGCTCAGGTGGTGGCACAACTCCAACTGGAGAAAATCGGGGAATGTTTTCCTAAAATCCTCACTCTCGCCTTAACGGAGGCCTAACCTCGACTAGAAAAAATTAGAAATTTTATAACAAAAATATCTAAATATAACCTTGAAAAACTTGTAAAATAAAATATTTAATACCTATAAAACGAAATAGAATTTTAGACAGGTAATGTGGGGTGGGCTAGGGCGGGATATTATTTCACCCGCCTCCGGCCCCACCCCCAGTGTAAACCGGGTAATTCCCGACCCAACCTAACCGGGGCGGGCTGGATCTCCAATAAAACCGTATCCATTGCCATCCCTAGATTTGAACCTTCGGGGTGTGACAATAATTTATCTTTATATAATTTTAGGTAAGATGTATGAATAAAAATTTCTATAATATAATTTTACCATGGAGAATTTTACAAGAGGATCTAAGTATGACTCTGTAAAGGATAAAGGAAGGATTGGGTTTGCTTACATTTTTCTTCATTATTTTTGAATTGACTGAACCTGCACCTGCACCTCCTCCTGTTGTTGTCCCAGATTCTCCAGAAAGAAAATTGAGGCTCCCCATTGATTCAACATTCGGACCAGAAACGGGATGAATTCTAGGATTGCCATTTGAAAGTGGACCGCTTTGCCAGACTTGGTTGACGGTAGAACTAAGATCCTGAAGATTCAATGTAGCAAAGATGATAATTTCGTTATTCGAATATGTTGCCTTCAATTCAGAAACTGGGAAACTCAAATTTCCTTGTTGCATTCCGGGCCTGTAACTACTGATAGGCAATGTATATACCCTCATGGTTCCATCAGATTTTTGGTAAGCTACAAGAGCCTGAGATCCGACCATGCCTTTAGAACTTGGATTTATTGCCCATGCAACCCACGTACTTGATGATGAAGCCACCCCCGTGTGTCTATAGGCAATTTGAACACTTTGGGTAGATGAATTGTGTGTCCAATGAAGATATGAATTTAAAAATGGGAGATCATTGCATGTTGCGAAGACTTGGTTACTCGCAAATTTGTAATTTGTGCATGATGATTGAGCGGTAGTAGTTGGTAATAAATAGAGAGAAAAGAGGATGCAAGAAATTACTAGGAGAGGTCTCAATGTTATTGTACTCATACTTGTTTCTCTCCAATGCAACAATCACACTTTTAACTCAAAATAAAATGTTCGAATTTTACATCACTGTCCTGTTAAATCAAAACAAAAATTTTGATAAGAAAAAAAGGCCTCTCTTATTTTTTTACTGTCAATCAATCAAATTAACGATGAACAAAAAAAAAATATGATAGAGTAAAAAAAGAGAACTAAAATTGATGTAATTGAGATCATTTTGCACCCTTTTTTTTTCTTTTTCTTTTTTTTAGGGGAAGGGGGGTACGGGAATCGACCCCAGGGTCTTACCCTGGGATGGAAAGCCTTTTCCACTGGCTCCCATGATTCCCATCATTTTGCACCCTTGAATGTCTCAACAAACTTAGAAAAAATAAACAGAAAAAAGAAAAGAAGAGGGTAACAAAATTTACAAATATTTGATGAATGTGAACAAAATATGAGTGTAAATGCGCAGGTAGTTTGATTTTTGTGAACAATTCACAAGTTAGTATATGATCTCACCTCCGAAATATTTTATTTTTGTTTATTAAAAAATAAATAATAATCCATACCATGAAAACATACAATTTCATTGTAAAACCTAAGGGCGGATAAAAAAAATAATCTTACATTAGGAGGTCAATGCAATAAATTTTTTAAAATTTGGGCGAAGGGTGACCGAGTTGTATTTTTTTAAAAGAGTTATTTCAGAAAAAGTAATTTATTTTTATAAAACAAGTGACATTTGAAAAATATTGGTCCTTAAATTCGCCACTGGTAACACCTAAAAATAGAATTTAATTTGATTGGTCACCAATTATATGATACACTAGATAAAGATTTTGCCAAAATAAAATGCATCAACAGAAAATAGAAAGATCATCACGTTGTTAAATTTTGCAGAACTTTCTTACCCGTGTTAGAGGCTTTTGATCAGACAAGTTTTTTAATCGAGAGATGTGCACAAGTGTCAAGAATTTAAGAGAGAGAGAGCTACCAATACACGAATCTTATAACAGATCCCACAATATCTTTAAGCGAGAATCCACTCCACACGAATTTTAAACCTGCGTTGTTGGAAAAAAAAATTACAATGCGGTCGTTTTCATGGCATTTCATCAATTAATCCTCCACTAATGTCTTAATTCAGATTGGTTTGATGCTATGTCATGAACAGCAACAGATTGTACCAAATGTTTTCATATATATTTATAGAAGAAACAAGAAAGAACCATCCACACATATAGGAGGAATCAACGAAGAGACCACAAGTTTCGTTAATCCGATCGTGTTCGTGATTATCAACCAAACAAAAACTTATGGTTTCATTTTTTTTTTTTTTGGGAAGTTTCCACAAAAAACAAAAACAAAATATAATTGAGTTTTAATTACACACTCGGATTAAAATGGCAAAAAATTCCACATCCCCATTATTTATTTCGTTTCTTATTTCATCAATAAAAAAAATGTCCTGTGTTAATTTTCTATTTGAAGTATTCACTATTCCTTTTAGGTTATAATTTTTTTTTAATTATAAAATTAACACATGATAATTTCTTATTAATGGAATGAGGAACGATACACAGAATGAGTACAAACGATTCTTACCGAATTAAAATAGGGAACTTTGATTATAAGAGAGTTTTTTATTTTAGTTTTTACCAAGAATGACTCACTGCAAATGGAAAAGTGGGTTGTCTGATTACGGCTCATATTCACTCATATTTTGTGATACTCGGAACGTTTGTTTACATGTTTAACATGATCGTAATTGATTTTGTATGTTAATTGATTTCATGTGTTATATGCTATTCCATTATTTGTTAAGGGGCGTTTTAATGTGCTTGGTTAGCTGATGGACCTTAGTGTGGATGTTAAGAAATTGAGGGATTGTTTTGTAAGGGAGTTAACGAGTTAGTTAGTAGCGGTTATTGTTGGGTTTTTATGGAGAGGGAAGTTAGAAAGAGAAGGAAGAAAAGAAAAGGAGAGAAAGAAGAGAACAGAGATTTCTGAAAAAACAGAGTGGATGCGATAGATTTCATATTTGAGTGATCAAATGGAGTCTGATCGGAGTAATTCTTGTTGCGCTAGTTAGAGAACTGATTGAGCTACAATTCGGATGGTGTGATCGTGATTCCAACCGTGTAGTTGAGAGATATTGACTTCGAAAGTTAGGACTGTGAACCTGGAATTCCTAGTTTTGTGTATCTTTTGATAGATTTGTTTAAGCATATAAAGGTAATGTTCTTACACTCTTATTTTTCTGGCCAAAAGTATGAAAATATGTATTTAAAAGTTCTGAAAATTGATGTCATGGTTTCTCCATTGGTTTTATTGCATAAAATGGATGAAGTGTTGTATTGTGTGACTACATATAATATATGCTATGATTTGGAGTATGGTGTTCATATAGGGTTATACAGTCCAGTCTGGTAGTGTAGTAAAATCTGAAAGGTTGCAAGTGTAGTTAGAGTTCATTGTACCCGCCACGGATGATCATAATGCAAAGGCCTTACGGGATAGGAATTTTTTAGTAGAAGCTCTTGGCCAAGACCATTGTGTCGGCAATCTCATGAGGTCAAGACCTTGTGGTTAATTTACATAACATTTTGTTAATTTTTAGGTTTATATTAAGAGGATGTTTTAAATTTTGAATTTGTACTCTATTTTAAATAATAATTGTATATTATTTCTTTGTAATATTAATGACATTATTGAGTTGATGACGTTCCGCTCAATGACCCGTAGCCCAATAATTTTTTCGGTCGATGTCCGGACTGAGTTTCAAAACCTTGCCTTCAAGGACATATGAGCATTTTAAGCCGATTTTTATCAATGAATATGTCTGATTATATAGTTGATCGGGTGAGTTTCTGGTTCAAACCACTGTGTTTGAGGATCAATATGACTAAAAATTATCCGACTACATATTCTCTCATTTTTTTCTGTTGGAAAAGCAAAATATAATTTGTTGGCAAAATAAGTAGAAATGCTAGATTGAAGACATTTATGGTTCTCCATGACCATTTAGTGTGTGAACATATTCTGCAGGATGTTCACTTTTTTTCCTCCTAATGATACAATTAAATCCGTGCTATTGAAACAAATCGTGTTATAAAGAGATTGTCGATATGAGCTCATTGTTACAAAATCGCAAATTATATGTTGCAAGTGGTCGTTATTCACATGACTATCTCATTGATGCATCAACTATATATTCATCTCGTAAACACGTACAACCCGAAGTTGTACTAATGATGTCATTGTAATTAATTCGCCTTGAAAACGAGTAGTAGAATGAAATCCATCGTCTAGAAAACTTTTACTTTCATTAAGACTATTTCACGAATTTCTTAATCATTGTTGGTATTTAATTGTCCGAGATAGTCCAGACGGTCTTGACAATTATTGAATTGGAAATTTCAATTTCTTAATAATGCACATCAATTGCAGAAATTTTAAAACATTATAAGCCCAGTAGAGACGATGCTTAGTCTCTATGGTTCATATTTATTCATTCCTCGTGTTATTGATCCCTCTCAAAGTGCTTTTCTTCAACTCTTCGAGGCCGTCTTATAACAGATAATTTTATTGCGGCATTTGAATCATTCCATAGAATGCAAAGGGGCCTTATCGGGTGGCAATCACCATTGTGCACTTAAGTTGGATATGCGCAAAGCATTCGATATGGTGGAATGGAAATACTCGGAACTCATGTTGGTGGCCATGAAATTCCCTCCCCGATTTCGCGCTTTGATCATGAATTGTGTCCGTTCAGTTTCCTATCGAGTACTTATAAATGGGAAGCCGTCGTGAATTATCACTCCATCTCGTGGCATTCGCCAAGGTGATTCTTTGTCGCCTTTTCTATTTATTCTATGTGCAGAGGGTTTTTCGGCTTTTCCGGATTCTGCTTCTATGATCCGCGCCCGCAGCCTACAATTTGGACGGACGAGTCCTTTCTTATCGCATATCTTGTTCGCCGACGATTCGCTTCTTTTTATGGAGGGTAATGATCAGAATGTCCAAGTTATTAAGCTTATCCTTGACGAGTATGAAACTTACTCTGGGAAATCAATTAACCTTGAGGAATCTTCACTATATTTTATCAAGGACTTTGATGAATCACTTGGTTCTAGCATATGTGCTACTTTGGGTGTTCGGATTGGGCAAGGCGATGGTAAGTACCTTTGTCTGCCCTTTATGATAGAATGCATTATGTGGGAAATCTTTTCTTATATCAAAGACCGTATCTGGAAGAAGCTTCAAGATTGGAAGGATAAATTTTTATCCCCGCGGGTAAGGAAATTCTAATTAAATCAATCATTTAAGCTATTCATACCTATATAATGCAGACCTTCCACATTCCTCAGTCTATCACAGATGAGATTATGGTTATGATTCGGCATTTTCTTTGGAGCAAAGAGAACAACAATCATGGTATCCATTGGATTTCTTGGGACAAACTGTGTATGCCAAAGGCGACGAGAGGTTTGGGAATTCGAGATATTAGTAAGTTTAATTTGGGGTTACTTGCTAAGCAATGATGGCGAATTATTCAAAATCCGGACTCTCTTCTCCGCTCCAAATATTTCCCAAATAGTTCATTTATTGCGGCTGGAAGAGGTTCTCGGCCTTCTTGTGTTTGGCAAAGCTTAATCAAAGGTAGAAGTATCCTTCATATGGGATTGATGTGGAGAATTGACAATGATGAATCGGTTAGCATTTGGAACGATCCTTGGCTGCCCCTACCAACGTCATTTCGAGCGTCCACCTCCAATGCTCATCTCATTCCGGAAGGACTAGTCGGTGATCTTATCCTCCATTCCCCACCTCGTTGGAACCTAGAATTGCTCCATGAACTTTTTGGGACACATGAGGTAGAAAGGATTCAATCTATTCCACTTGGTGATTGCAATGTTTCGGACTGAATGCTATGGCATTTCACCAAGAGTGGTATTTATACTGTCTGTTCCGGATATCATGCAGCAATGAAGGCGCAAAATCGCCTACTTCACCAAGCTGAATCATCAAACCATATTCTTGAAGAGAGTTTTTGGCGTAGATTGTGGCAACTCCCCGTACCACCAAGGATGTCAAATTTCTTATGGCGAGCAGCTCTTGACACTTTACCAACGACACCAAACTTGGCCAAGAGGATCACTATCCCACATGGTTGCACTGTTTGCGGCGCGGCCATGGAATCTATTTTGCATTGCATTGTTGAGTGCCCAGTAGCTTTGCACATTTGGTTTCTTTGTGATACATTCAAGGAATGTCCTTTTACAGTTTTACTGATTTCGGCTCCTTCAAGGATCTTCTGGATTGTATCATGCTAAAGTGTTCCTCGGAATGTGATGCCATGTTTGCTCATATTTCTGTTGGGCCATGTAATATTTTTCCTCCTTTGTGGTCTTGTAAAAGAGTCCAAAGCCCAGCCCAACTTGATATAAAACCCTTGGTTTTTTGCTGCTCTATTATACACAACAAGAGAGAGAAGAGGCAGTGAGTTTTGAGAGAAAAAGGAGATTTTTCGCAGCACTTTTCTGCCAGCACAGTTTTGGGACTTCTTCTGATCGAACGGTCATTTCTTGTTGGAATGCTCTCAAATTTTAACTGGAGGTAGAAGACTCATAGGACTACATTCTGGACGATGGGATTCGGATTTCAACTTGCGGATTCCGAGTTATGGTCGTCTGAACAATGTCCTGTTTTCAGGGGTGATTTTTCTCTATTCTCGTCTCTTTTGTGTTGTTGATGAAGTTTTAGCTTCCTTGTTGGTTAAAGTTTACATATATTGGTGTAGATACTCTTTTGTAACCTCTCTTGATTTATAGTGAAGTTTTTGGAGTGGACCCGAAGGTCCCGTGGTTTTTACTCTTCGATTTGAAGAGGTTTTCCACGTAAAATTCTTGATGTTGTGTTTGCTTGATTTATCTTTCATTCATTTGCCCCGTTATTGTTATTCCTCTGCATTCGTCATTGTCATCTAGGGTTTTGGAATTGTTGTTTGGTGTCCTACGTTTTTATTCAAGCTTGGGAGATATTTGTGTCAAGCATATTTGATCTTGTTTTTCGGTTGCTTGGACTATATTGTGATTTCTCCCCAACAATTTCTTGGTCCATTTGGAAGAGTCGCAATGTTTTCATCTTTGAGAGTCGTCGATTGCCTCCAACTTCAGTCCTTCAGGAAGTCGTAACAGCCGCAGGTGAGTTTACCGCATTGATTGCGGACTCCGCTGTGTCTCAGGATCTTCAATGTTCTCTCCCGGCTCAATGGACTCTTCCGCCAGCGTCCTTATTCAAGATTAATGTGGATGGTTTATGGGATCTTAGCACAACTGCTTATGGTTGTGTTGTTCGCGATCACCAAGGTGTCCCGACATTGGCTTGTTGTTGCACTAGTGCTATTCATTATGAGATATTGGCTGTGTTTGAGGGCCTCAAAATTGCATCAATTATGGGTCGCGATCGTTCTTCTTGGAGAGTGATAATGTTAAGTTATTTCACGTTTGGGCTGTCCGGATGAAGATTTTTCAGCTCTAGGGTCTGTTTTTGATATGGTGAAATCATTTATGTTATCCTTTGATTCATTCTTCCTTTTATTTGTTAAGCGTAATGGGAAAAAACTGCTCATTGTTTAGCACGCCTAGGCCATAGCTATGCAACTATGTTTTGGGATCGTAATTTCCCAATTTTTGTAATGACTGCGATCTCTCATAATCTCTCTCCTATTTCTTAATAGAATATCACCCATCTGGGTTTTAAAAAAAACGGTTTTAGATAATTAAAAAAATGAGTTTAGTTTCTCAAGTAAGTTCCTAGATTCAAATTTTATTGCAGAAAATTTTACTGGAATTTTCATTTTTGCATGGAATTTAACTATTGAGGGGATTTATATTAATTTGTTAAGCATATTCTGTCTCCTTTCGTTTCTCACTTTTATTTAGAAGTATTGCTTTTTATTTTTTGAATAAGAAACTGTCATTTGTTTATTTTTTTTATTTAAATTTTTTAACCTGAAAACGATGATAGAATCCTCCAGAAAAAAGTGAACATGTAATAAACTAATACTTTCTCCAACCAAAATAATATTAACATTTCAATTTTTCACATAAATTAAAAAAAAATTCTAAAAACAATAAGAGTCAAAACTAAAACATTAATATATCTTCATTAACTACTTCTTGAAAATTGAAATTGTGGTTAAAAGAAAAGTAATAAAAAGGTAAAAATGAAAAGAAAAAAAAATTAAAGAAGAATGGTAAAAGTGTATTAAATATCCATTGATGGTCCAAATGTTAATATTATTTTAAGAAAATTTTGAAGTATAAATGTTACTATTTTGGGAGAAGAGAGTAATTATTTACAAATGAAATATGAGATGGGTGAAGAATTGGGTACTGAATTTTTATTGTTTTCTGAATTAATCTACTCCCTCCGTCCCAAATTATCTGTCCACTTTGTGTTTTGCACAGAGATTAAGGTTTCATCAAATTCTATAGTGAAATATGGTAAAATGTCAAACATAACCTTATTTAATATTAGTCACAATTTAATTCTACCTCTCTTCTCTTTACATTCTTCTCTCTCCAACATTTAATGTAAGGGGTAGTATTGAAAAAATCACCATTAATGAACCCTTTAATTAGAAAGTGAACAAATAAAAAAGGAAATATGGACAAATAATTTGGGACGGAGGGAGTAGGATGTAATAAAATGAATATCGATCTCCTTTGACAAAAAATTGAAAAAAGAACATGGACGTTAGGCAAGTCAATAATTCAAAGATAGAATAAAAGTCAAACTGCCCCCAGAAATTGTGAAAGAATCTTCCCTCCAAAAACTCATGGTCTTCCAGTATTTTAATCGCGATCCATACAATTCAAATGAATAATGTGACCAAGTAAGACGCTTCACTTTCAATCAGTAGGTTGTGAGTTTGAGTCATGATGAAGAAAAAGTGGTGATCCACTATCGATCATCCTTTAAAGAGAAAAAAAGAAGAATAATGTGTCTAAATTTATTCACATTAAAATAGATAAAAAAAATCTGTTAAGGTGAATAAATCATGACCACATGATACATATCATAATCAATCATCAAACACTATTTCCTAGTCTATCAAAACCTTTGAAATATCTCATATTAAAACTTCCCAAAGAAAAATTATGACATGGATATGGCCCACGTATAACTTGTAGTACCAAATTAGTTATATTATCAAATGATTATCCTATTATTATCATTATTATGTTGCTAATTCTACACCACATAACTGGCCTTGGTCCATATTAAAATTATTCCTTTTAAAATAACTATGATGCATAACAAGAGAAATTCTACATATACTAACACTAGTTCGCTAACAGTTATAACCTATAGTGATGTACTGAAATCTGTTAACACTGTTCGCTAGCAGTATAACCTACGGTGACTTGTCTACAACTATTAGTGACAACTCCCTCTCTACCACCAGCCATGGCAGCCCCTTCTACTCTCAACCGTCTTCTCTTCCTCCTCCTTCCCCTCATCCTTATCTCTTTCCCCCTCACCACCCTCTCCAGTCCACGTTGTCCCATACCCACTCAGCACCGGCCACTGCGGCAACCAACTCTACAAAATCCGTTGTAACTCCGACGGAAACCTCTTATTCGACTCTCTAAACAACACCTACCTCATAACTTCCATTTCTCCAAACATCCAACGCCTCACAATTCAACCCTCACCATTCCTCCCCAACACCTGTGTCACAGAGGATTTATCCACCCAAGGCGTCCAACTTAATCAGGCTTTACCTTTCAACATAACTAGCAGTAACACCATATTATACCTCAATTGTACGGACGCTTTATTGAAATCTCCTTTGAATTGTACTTCCACTAGCTTGTGCCACACTTTTATCAACGGAACTGGAGACGGCGCTGCCGCCACATGCGGTGGTGGTCAGATATGTTGTACGTTTAAAACGGGTGGTTCGACGACGGCGTATTCGATTCGTGTGAGGAATGAGGGATGTCGGGCTTACCGGAGCTTTGTTAATTTGGATTATTCGTTGCCAGTTAATAGTTGGCCGCAACCTGGATTGGAACTGCAATGGATTTCCCCCAGTGAGCCCATTTGTGGTTCTCAATGAGATTGTGATTCAGACTCCACTTGTGGGCCTGATCCAACTTCCAGTGATGGGGCCCGCAAGTGCTTTTGTAATTCTGGTTTCCAATGGGACCCAATTTCTGAATTATGTGCCCAGAGTACTGCTCCTCCTCAACTCTTTATACATTACTAGTTTTGAGCTCCGCGCATTGAGCGGTTTGTCTTACTTTATTTCAAAATAAATTATATAAATAATTTAAATTAAAGTGAAATTCCATATAAAGTCAATTAAAATGTTTCAAATCCATCCATTTTTTTTTAATGTGAAGTGACATTTAATAGATATTGACATTTAGGCTGCAAATATATGTTAGGTACTTGATCATTGATAATACCTTAGAGAAAAATAAGATCATTACATTATATAATAATTTAAAAAATATCGGAGGAAAGAAAACAATCCTTGAAAATCATGTTAAATGTCAAGTTGATTATAGTTTTTTTTCTCGATGATAGATGAAATAAAAAACAAAGAGAAATAAAAATGTTAAATAGGAATTTTACCTAAAAATTATTCAAATTTGTTTTTCACTTGGAACTTTGACTCGCTTGTTTGATTAACTATTTTTCCGAAACACTATTTTTCAACACAATATGTTCCATAAATTTTATAAAAGATATATTAAAAACAATTGAAAAGAAATAGATTTCAACCATACCAATTCTCTTGTCACTTATACTGATCGAAGCAAGTTGCATCGGTGGAAAATATTCTTAAAAGTTACTATAACCGTCGTGATGAAACGTCCGTATAAAATCCAAACATAGCGACGTTTGTATGAAATGTCACATGATTTAACGATGTTGAATATAAATGTCGCTATATGAATCTCAAAAAATAACAATATTTAATGTACACGTCGCTAACTAACATCAAAATGTCTATTTTATCAACAATTATTATAATCGACGCTATGAAACATCGTATAAAATTCAAATATAGCGATGTTTGTCTGAGAAATCACAACTTCTAATGACATAATATATAAATATTTCTATACGAGTCACAAAAAATAATAATTTATAACATCAAAACGTCGGTATGAACAACAATTAGTATAACCGTTACTATGAAGCGTCGTACAAACTTTAAATATAGCGACGTTTGCAAAAAATGTTGGTTTAACTTACTCTTTTTTTGTTTTAAGTGACGTTTGAAAAAAAAACATTGGTACAAAAATATCGCAAAAGACTATTTTTATTATAGTGAAACTTCATTTTTGGTGAAATCAAGCCGTTGACAACTTATAAATTCATTTACATAGTGTTTATATGCAAAAATTGACTTGCTTGCATTTTTTAATCGTTGTCATGGGAAAACATCGTACCTATATTTTCATGATTTCAAATGGATCACGTATTAGGATTAATTTTTTATTTAATAATTTTTATCTTGAGATTAAAATAGCGAATTGTTTACTATAAAAAAATAATAATTGGAATTTAAAAAGTAAAAATTTGAATTGAAGTTGTATAAAAAACGTTGCACAAATGCATCAACATAACCATTCTAGTTAAAAATGAGTGTTGTTTGTTTAACTAAAGTTTTAGTTTCAAATTATATTGCAGAAAACTTTAATTGGTATTTTCATTTTTGCATGGAATTAAACTATTCATGTTCATAGGTTGACAAATTATGCAATGAGAATTAGAAAATCGTCTCAATAATTGAAGATCCTCCGAATTTCTTTTATCACATGTACTCTCTGATACTAACTAATAGTAGATAAGAAAATTTCACAATTAGCAAATAACAACCATGGCACAGCACCAATTACCACTGAGACTTTCGATGGACTCAATAACGGCTCGCAGCTCATCCATGATTTGAAACCTTTTTGACCAATCCTCCCTTAAGGACTTCTTTTTCACAACAACACTAGCAAGTATTACAGTTGATTCAAAAATGGATAGTGAGGATATAATTCAATTCATTGATGATACGTTCTTCAAAACACTACATTACTTACCTAGGGAAAAAGAAGGAGAGCGATGGATACCGCTTGATGTAGAAATCATAAGTTTCCTTTCCTATTATGTTATTTAACTCTTCTTATAACTATTGAGTACTAAAGATATAATTATAAATTACAACTATCATAACTATTACAATATTTCATAACTACTTTAAAATTATTCACTAACATCCGTTCTATGTGTGAAATATATAGTTTTACATTACAGTTTGTAACAGTGATCACTACTGGCTATCACAATCGACATCGGGAAGACGGTGGTGTCTAAGCAGACTGAATGTGGAAAATCATGTTATTGAGACCAATTATAAACCGATTGCAAATGCTGTTTTTGCATTTCTTGAACCATGGATGAGAGATGTTTTACCACATGATAAGATAGTTACGTTCCTGTCAAGTTTCGAGTGTGGCTCAGTACCAGAACAACAAAACGAATGTCCTAACAGTTGTGGTGTCTTCTTAGTGAGTATGATAGAACACTGGGAAGGGCGCATCGCAGTAAATTGGTTTAACACATGACCGACTGCCAAGTACGATGTTGCAAAGCTGAGAAGTATTGCTTCACAACTGATGAATTAGTTAGAGAACACAGTTCTAGCATTTAACAAATCACAAGCAAAACTAAACTTGAAAATTAGCAATTTATTAATGTAATGCTTTTTAATCAGATTATGGGAATATGAATGATTTTTAATATATATTATTTTACCATAGTTTGGATTTTCTGCGATTAAAGTATATAAATAATATGTGAAATGAAAGTAAAATATCAAGTGTTGTGTTCACAATAAATTGTCATGAATATATAAAAATCGTAAGTTATATATAAACAATAGATATTAATTTATATTAAAATCAACGTAAACCTGTATCTTGTTGAAAATTGCAAGGCTAATAGTCGTAATGTGCGACACTAATAGTTATAAGCTACTACACCAATAGCTATTACAAATGATAATTACAATTATCATCATTAACATTCTTGAACCTTATTAACATAATAGTTATAAGCTACTACACTAATAGCTATTACAAATGAAAATTACAATTGTCATCATTAACATTCCTGAAGTTTATTAACATCTAAATAACTCCTAAAATAGTTATTATTTTTAGCCCCCAAGCCGGATCCGTCTGATCTGGTACAACAATTCCATCAGAGAATATATGATGTCCATCATCACTGTTTCTAACCTAAAATTGAAAGGTCAAAGACAACCTCACAAACATATTAAATGTAAAATCTGTCATATAATTACAAGCACAATAATTATTATCCCTGTGATAACATTAACATCATAATTGCAGTTTGGAATTGAATCAAAACCACTATGATTTGCTATTGAAATAACTATGGAATCAAAAAAAGGAATTGATTGACTAGCAAGCAATTCGGTGAATGAAATTGATAGTTTCCAACTATCGATAATTGAATTATCCATTGAAAGATTAAAAAAAAAACAAAAAAATAAAAGAACAGACTGAAAAAACTTAAAATTAAGAGAATTTAGGGGTTTTTTTGGGGGAATTGAAGGTGAAGAATATCATGATTGTGAGGAATAAAAGGCATGATGCCGAAATTGGTTGAGAATTGTGCAATTTCCAGACCAAAAACGTGTTTGGGATTGCTCAAATCGCGCAAATCCGAGCAAATCGCTGATTATGGTGGGACCATGAGCCTACTATGTACAGATCCAGTGTGGCACGCATATGCAGCAAGTAGACAGCTTGATGGCCGCTAGATCTAAAATGCACAGATTCAATGGCCATCGGGCCGTGCTGAGAGGACGAAGTCTGTTAACACAGCATGTCCATCCTTTGGATTAGCACATTCTCTGGTTTTAGGTCCCGATAAACAATTCCTGTAACAATATGAGAGGGGAAAAGAAGAAAAAAAAAATATTAAGGACAATTTACAAGTCGGATATAAATTGAAATGCTACTTAAGGATTTTCTCAAGTTTATATGTTATGATACTTCTACTGTCTTATGAACTTTTATATCTACTGATTGGTTAAATTTCAGAGTACCTAAAAAAAAAACATGTAATAATCATCTACAAGTAAAATACCATCTGAATTAATCTAGGATTTAATAAAAGAGCAAATCACTCTTTTTAAACCTCAACAATTTATATTTTTTCGGTTTTTGGACTTAAAGTTTTATTTTATTCAGGTATGGATTTCAACAATTTACGATTAGATGTTTATGATTTTTTTTAAAAAAAATCCGACTAAAAAGTCACTTGAAACCAAAACGGCGACGTTTTGCACAACGGCAAAATTGTCCTTACACATTGGACCACCACTTCCTCCTCCTCCTCCTCCCCCTCCTCTGCCATCACCATCACCATCACCTCTCCCCCCACCATCACCACCTCCTCCTTTCCCCCTCCGCATCACCACCATCATCTCCTCCACCTCCTGCAAACAATTCATTTATCAATTATCAAAACCCATTTCAAACTTTATAGAATTTTCCAAAGAATCAAACAATTCAATTATCAATTATCAAAACCCATTTCAAACTTTCTAATTAATGGTTTGTAGAGATGGAATTTTTTATTGGAAAAACACCCCTGCTACTGTATATTGCCAAATCCATAAGCAATTCTAGAGAATAAAAAAAAGAAGAGAAATTCACCCTCATTTCTTCAACAATTTTTGTTGGCAAATGCCAAACTGAATCCCAAAAAGATAAGATTTTTTCTTGAAAAAATATTAAATTCGAAAATATAAAGATAAGAAAATCATGGTGGAGGAGGAGGGGATTCTATACAAGGTGGTGGTGGAGGGGTGAATAAATTGGAGACGGTGGGGAGTGTACAAAGAGCGGTGGTGGAGAAGACGGAGATGGTGATGGTGATGGTGATGGTGTAGAAGGAGGTGGAGGAGAATGATGAGGAGGTGGAGGAGATGGTCATGGAAAGTTGGGGATGCTTTCTCGGTTGGCGGTGGGTGGTAGTGGATTGACGAATTCAGCTTCAAATGCCCTCAATGCCTCACAAATTGTCACCGGCAAATGATGGAGAGGGTGGTGGTGGTGGTGATGAATTTTGAGTTTTGAATAAAGTTCTTGAGCTTGTTTAGGTTTCTCTGGGTTTTTCTTGGTTGAATTTTGAGCTCAATTTCAGCTGATTTGGTGGCTGGTTTTTGGGAAGAAGAAGGAGATAGTGATGGAGGAGGAGGGGAAGGAGGAAGAGGTGGAGCAGATAGTGATGGTGGAGAGGGAGGTGGTGGTGATGGCAGAGAAGGGTAAGGAGCAGAAGATGATGGTGGTGGTGATGGCAGAGAAGGG
Source organism: Vinca minor (assembly GCA_026122235.1). Lineage (NCBI taxonomy): Eukaryota > Viridiplantae > Streptophyta > Magnoliopsida > Gentianales > Apocynaceae > Vinca > Vinca minor. The sequence continues at coordinate 655,276 of JAOCZM010000278.1, read as the reverse complement.
TAAGGAGCAGAAGATGATGGTGGTGGTGATGGCGGAGGGTGGAAGGAGGAGGAGGAGGTGGTGGTGATGGTGGAGAGGGAGGTGGTGACTGATGGAGAAGGTGGAGAGGGAGGTGTAAGGACAATTTTGTCCTTCTGCAAAACGACCACGTTTTGCTTTTAGGTGACTTTTTTGTCGGAATTTTTAAACATATCCATAATGAGCTAATCGTAAATTGTTGAAATTCATTCATGAATAAAATAAAATTTTAAATCTAAAAAGCGAAAAGTATAAATTGTAAGGTTTAAAAAGAGTGATTTACTCTTAATAAAATGAATATCGATCTCTTTGGAAAAATAACAGAGACGTTAGGCAAGTCAATAATTCAAAGATAGCATAAAAGTCAAACGCCACCCACCAGAAACTGCGAAAGAAGCTTCTCTAAAAAAAAGTTATATCTCTTATTTCAAAATTGGTCGCGTTGCAATAAAATGAAGAAAAATACAATTTTGTAATAATGTAATTATTTTTTAATTATAAAATTCACGTGAGTCAATTTTATTAAATCTCTTATTTTAGAATTGGTCACATCGCTAAAAAATAATAAAATAGATAATTTTATATTAAATATTATTATTCTGAACCACAAGATATACGTAAATATGATTATGATTCATATTAAAAAAATTCTATTTTAATCGTGACATTGTTTCTTGGTCCTATCCAAACCTTTTTGAAATATCTATCTCACAACTTCCTAAAGAATAATTCTGATATAAACATGTGTATATATATGTACAAAATTAGTTATATTATTACATATTTTGTCACTTTTCTTATTTTGTAAATGATATTATTAATTTTGAACTAAAAATTTTATTACACTTGATTCGTATTAAAATTATTCATTTCAAAATTAGTATGGCGCAGAACGAATAAATTATGTACGCATTGACATTTATGGGCACATTTCACTATTAGTTAGTACTTCCTCCATTCCTAAATATAAGTCTCTTTAGACAATTTGAGAAAATTAAGGAAGTTGTCATTTTCACCTAAACTTCCAATATTACCCCACCTTCCCTCTCTCTCACTAATACATCATAAAGAAAAGAAAGGAAAATGTTGAGGGTATAATTGAAATAAATTGTTGACAACTAATAAAAGAACCTTAAACGACAATTAATTTGGATATATAGATATCTCCTAAACGACAATTAATAGGGAATGGAGGGAGTATAAGACACGCACAACTTCATATATTGTTTTGTAAAAGTGAACAAAATCCATCTGTCACCCACGTTACCAATTCCCCACAATTCAAAACCCCCTCTACCACCATCCATGGCGACCTCTTCCACTCCCAACCGACTTCTCCTCCTTCTTTCTTTCCCCCTGACCACCCTCTCCGCCCCATGTTGTCCCGACTGCGGCTCCGCTCCAGTCCCATACCTACTAAGCACCGGACCCAACTGCAGTGACCAACTCTACAAAGTCCGCTGCAACTCCACCGGAAACCTCTTATTCGACTCTCTAAACAACACCTACCTCATAACTTCCATTTCTCCAAGCATTCAACACCTCACAATTCAACCCTCACCATTCCTCCCCAACACCTGCATCACAGAGGATATATCCACCCTAGGCGTCCAGCTTAACCCGGCTTTACCTTTCAATATAACCAGCGGTAACACCATATTTTTCCTCAATTGTACGGATAGTTTATTGAGATCTCCTTTGAATTGTACTTCCACTAGCTTGTGCCACAAGTTTGTCAACGGAACTGCCGCCGCCGCCACATGCGGTGGTGGTCAGATATGTTGTACGTTTAGAGCGGGTGGTTCGACGACGTCGTATTCGATTCGTGTGAGGAATGAGGGATGTCAGGCTTACCGGAGCTTTGTTAATTTGGATTATTCGTTGCCTGTTAATACGTGGCTGCAGCCTGGATTGGAATTGCAATGGATTCCCCCCAGTGAGCCAATTTGTGGGTCTCAATCGGATTGTGATTCGGACTCCACTTGTGGGCCTGATCCGACTCCGAGTAATGGGGCCCGCAGGTGCTTTTGTAATTCTGGCTTCCGTTGGGACCCAATTGATGGATTATGTGCCCAGAGTACCGCTCCTCCTCAACTTTTATATACATTATTTCTTTTGTTTTATTAGAAAATTAACTAAAAAAATGCAACTAATCCCGAATTTTTCTTAGTATTAATATCCCTTTTATTAATTTCGCTGTTGAATCAGAATAGAATTATGAATTTTTCTAAATGTGTCCGCAACCAAGAGAATGTGGAAAATGGGAATTTACATTCATACATACATCCCACTGTTTTTTTTACTTCTTTTCTTACAGGTATATTGTTAGAAAGCTGTCATCGCAGACTCATTTTTGAAGGATTACTAATGAAGGAAATGTCTTATTGCTTCCTTGTAAAGGTTGTTTAACTCACAATTTAGTAAATTATGAATCAAACAACAATAGATTTTTTTTTTTCAAAAAAGAAAAATTATGTTTATATATATATATATATATATATGAGACGCAACAGACCCTTCCCAAACTATCCTTTTTCACTTTACACAAAATCAAGAAATATGGGCTCTATTAAAAGAATAAAATAAATATCCAAATTTTTACACAATTATCCAACAATTCTTAATATTCCGTAGGTACGAAAAAAGGAGTTCCTCTCTATAAGACTCTGCACAACTTCATATCTTGTTTTGTAAAAATGAACAAAATCCATCTGTCACCACCCACCTTACCAATTCCCCACATTTCAAAACCACCAGCCATGGCGACCCCTCCACTCCCAACCGTCTTCTCATCATCCTTCTCTCTTTCCCCCTCACCACCCTCTCCGCTCCACATTGTTCCGACTGCGGCTCAACCACAGTCCCATACCCACTCAGCACCGGACCCAACTGCGGAGACCAACTCTATAAACTCCGCTGCAACTCCGCCGGCAACCTCTTATTCTACTCTCTAAACAACACCTACATCATCACTTCCATTTCTCCAAACATCCAACGCCTCACAATTCAACCCTCACCATTCCTCCCCAACACCAGCGTCACAGAGGATTTATCCACCCAAGGCGTCCAGCTTAGCCTAATAATATCATTATTTCCCATGAAATGATGCATCATATGTATGGTAAGAAATGTAAGCTTGGCCTTATAGCCTTGAAGCTTGACATGTGTAAAGCCTATGATAAGGTAGAGTGAAATTTACTTGTTTGTATTTTGAAAAATCATGGATTACGTGATAGGTTTGTCAACTTGGTTTTGCAATGTATTTCTACTTCCTCTTTCTCTATCTTGATTAATAGGTTTCTCTATGGCTTATTTAATCATTCTAGGGGTCTAAGGCAAGATGATACCATTTCACCTACTCTGTTTATCGTGGTATTTGACCTCTTGTCCAGAATGATTTTTCATGCTGAATTGCAAGGAAAAATCCATGGGATTAAGGTAAGTAGAACAACACATAGCATTTCTCATTTGATGTTTGCTGATGATCTAACTGTGTTTTGTAGGGCTAATTTAGAGAAAGTTGAGGAGATAATGGATTGCATAAATCTATTTTTCCAAATGGTCTGGTCAAAGTACTATGCACAAGATTTGCACGTATTCTGCACGCATGGACACTTATGGACACATTTCACTAGTAGTTATACTCCCTCCGTCCCAAATTATCTGTCCATTTTGACAAATGCACAGGTATTAAGGTTTTGGTGATTTTGATAGTAAAATACAAGTAAAAGTCTAAGATACCCCTAATTAATTTTATTAATCTCATTTAAAATTTATATTTTTCTCTCTCCTTCCTCTCACACAACATCCAACAATCTCTTAAATATATGTTGGAAAGTGATAATTTAAATTAAGTAAGAGCATTCAGTGAGGAGTTAGAAGAAGGATAAAATTGGAAAAATTATCATTAATACCTACTTTATTTAGAAAGTGAACAGTTGATTTCGGACAAACAGAAATAGAAATGTGGTCAATTAATTTGGAACGGAGGGAGTAGTAAATTTGGTCTACACCCATTAATTACAATTATTAAGAAAAAATTAACTGCTATTAAAATATTTCTTTTTAACACAATTATCCAACAACTCTTAATATTCCGTAGGTACGAAAAAAAGAGTTCCTCTCTATAAGACTCTGCACAACTTCATATCTTCTTTTGTAAAAATGAACAAAATCCATCTATCACCACCCCCCTTACCAATTCCCCACATTTCAAAACCACCAGCCATGGCGGCCCCCTCCACTCCCAACCGTCTTCTCCTCATCCTCCTACTTCCCCTCATCCTTCTCTCTTTCCCCCTCACCACCCTCTCCGCTCCACATTGTTCCGACTGCGGCTCAACCACAGTCCCATACCCACTCAACACCGGACCCAACTTCGGAGACCAACTCTATAAGCTCCGCTGCAACTCCCCCGGCAACCTCTTATTCGACTCTCTAAACAACACCTGCCTCATCACTTCCATTTCTCCAAACATCCAACGCCTCACAATTCAACCCTCACCATTCTTCCCCAGCACCTACGTCACAGAGGATTTATCCACCCAAGGCGTCCAGCTAAACCAGGATTTACCTTTCAATTTAACCAGCGGTAACACCATATTTTTCCTCAATTGTACGGACAAGTTATTGAATACTCCTTTGAATTGTACTTCAAATAGCTTGTGCCACACGTTTGTCAAAGAAATTGGCGACGCCGCCGCATGCGGTGGTGGTCAGATATGTTGTACGCTTAGAACGGGTGGTTCACCGACGTCGCATTCGATTCGTGTGACGAATGGGGGATGTCGGGCTTACCGGAGCTTTGTTAATTTGGATTATTCGATGCCTGTTAATACGTGGCCGCAGCCTGGATTGGAATTGCAATGGGTTCCCCCAGTGAGCCAATTTGTGGGTCTCAATCGGATTGTGATTCGGACTCCACTTGTGGGCCTGATCCGACTCCGAGTAATGGGGCCCGCAGGTGCTTTTGTAATTCTGGCTTCCATTGGGACCCAATTGATGGATTATGTGCCCAGAGTACGCTCCTCCTCAACTTTTATATACATTCTTTCTTTTGTTTTATTAGAAAATTAACTAAAAAATGCAACTAATCCCGAATTTTTCTTAGTATTTATTTCCCTTTTATTTAATTTCGCTGTTGAATCAGAATAGAATTATGAATTTTTCTGATATGATTAGGTTCATGTGGACCTTATAGTCCAGAATTAGCAACATAATCGCAAAATTATCTCTCTCTTTATTTTGTAACTACGTGGTCAGTTCTATAACACATGGAACTTTAATGACATGGAGTAGGGATTATAATTTGTTATGCTTTTTTTTTTATGAACTTTTTATATATCGTTGATGGAGGATTTGTGTGGCAGATTTGAAAGATATCTAAGTAGTTCTTTTCTCAACTATTTCTTAGGTTGTCTGTTAAAGCTAATATGGACTCCTGTTATATGATATTCCTTGGAAAAATTATATGCAGGTTTAACTATAGGCCTTGGAGTTGGATTGCTTTTAGCAGTGATTGGATTTTTACTCTACAAAAGGCAACAGCGGATTAAGGAGGCACAAGAACGTGTTGCTAGAGAGCGTGAAGAAATTCTCAACTCCAGTGGTGGAAAATTTGTAAAACTTTTTACTGGAAATGAAATTAAGAAGGCAACAAACAACTTTTCCAGAGACCGTATACAAAGGCATCCTTGAAGATGGAACAGTTGTGTCTATCAAATGTGCAAAGCTGGGCAACTCCAAAGGGACTGACCAAGTTTTCAATGAGGTTAGGATACTTTGTCAGGTAAACCACAAGAGTCTCGTAGGAATCCTCGACAGTTGTATTGAGCTTGATCAACCTTTGATGGTATATGAATACGTCCCAAATGAAAATCTACTGGAACATTTACAAGGTTCATATAAGAAACCTCTAGCGTGGACTCAACGGCTCAATATTGCCCGTGCAACTGCTGAGGGCCTAGCTTACCTACATTTCTCAGCACTGCCTCCCATCTACCATCGCGATGTGAAGTCAAGTAACATTTTACTAGATGAGAAGATGGATGCAAAGGTCGCGGATTTTGGTTTATCATGTTTAGCTCGAACGGATTTAAGCCATATAACCACTTGTGCTCAGGGGACTCTTGGATATCTTGATCCCGAATATTATAGGAACTATCAGTTGACTGATAAGAGTGATGTTTATAGCCTTGGCGTTGTCCTATTGGAGCTTCTAACGTCTCAAAAGGCCATAGATTTTAATAGACCACAAGACGATGTGAACTTGGCAGTATACGTGCAGAGGTTGGTTGACGAAGAGAGGTTGTTGGATGCAGTTGATCCAACGTTAAAGGATGGAGCGAGCAACTTGGAGATGGATACCATGAAAGCTCTGGGGTTTTTGGCAGTGGGGTGCCTGGAGGAACGGAGACAAAACCGGCCATCCATGAAAGAGGTTACCGAGGAAATCGAGTACATTCTTAGTATTGCTACGGCAAAGACAACATAGTTAGGAACTTGCTTGCAGGAGTGTTGTTTATAGTTTATGGTTGTCCTTTTTGTGTTTTATTTGTTCTTGCATATTTGGGTATGTAAGTCCATGTACTTAAACATATACTTTGGTCTTTAATTGTGAAACCAGTAACTTTTTGTCTACATGTTATATTACGTATAATTTATTTTTATGTGACTAAGGGGTATATTCAATGTAGAATATATAGGATTTTTAAGGATTTGTAAAGTCCAGAGGTATTCAACTGTGTTTTGTAGGCCTAATTTAGAGAAAGTTGAAGAGATAATGGATTGCATAAATCTATTTTGCCAAATGGTCTGGTCAAAGTAGTATGCACAAGTTTTGCACTTATTTTGCACGCATGGACACTTATGGACAAATTTCACTAGTAGTTATACTCCATCCATCCCAAATTATCTGTCCACTTTGACAAATGCACAGGTATTAAGGTTTTGGTGATTTTGATAGTAAAATATAAGTAAAATTCTAAGATACCCGTAATTAATTTTATTAATCTCATTTAAAATTTATATTTTTTCTCTCTCCTTCCTCTCACACAACATCCAACAATCTCTTAAATATATGTTGGAAAGTGATAATTTAAATTAACTAAGAGCATTCAATGAGGAGTTAGAAGAAGGTTAAAATTGAAAAAATTATCATTAATACCTACTTTATTTAGAAAGTGGACAGTTAATTTGGAACAAACAAAAATAAAAATGTGGACAGTTAATTTGGGACGGAGAGAGTAGTAAATTTGGTCTACACCCATTAATTACAATTATTAAGAAAACATTAACTGCTATTAAAATAATTCTTTTTAACACAATTATCCAACAATTCTTAATATTCCGTAGGTACGAAAAAAAGAGTTCCCAAAATTATGAAAAGGTGGGAGGGGTGCACATGCATGTATGGTGCATTAAAGCTGCCAAAATTGTCATTCATTATAATTCATACTTTCCTAAATGTGCCCGCAACCAAGAGAATTTTCCATACTTTCCTAAATGTGCCCGCAACCAAGAGAATGTGAAAAATGGGAATTTTCATTCATACATACATCCCACTGTTCTTTTACTTCTTTTCTTACAGGAATATTGTTAGAAAGCTGTCATCCCAGACTCATTTTTGAAGGATTACTAATGAAGGAAATATCTTATTGCTTCCTTGTAAAGGTTGTTTAACTCACAATTTAGTAAATTATGAATCAAACAACAACAGATTTTTTTTTCAAAAAGAAAAATTATATATATATATATATATATATATATATATATATATATATATATATATATATATATATGAGACGCAACAGACCCTTCCCAAACTATCCTTTTTCACTTTACACAAAATCAAGAAATATGGGCTCTATTAAAAGAATAAAGCAAATATCCAAATTTTTTACACAATAATCCAACAACTCTTAATATTCCGTAGGTACGAAAAAATGAGTTCCTCTCTATAAGACTCTGCACAACTTCATATCTTGTTTTGTAAAAATGAACAAAATCCATCTGTCACCGCCCACCTTACCAATTCCCCACATTTCAAAACCACCAGCCATGGCGGCCACCTCCACTCCCAACCGTCTTCTCCTCATCCTCCTACTTCCCCTCATCCTTCTCTCTTTCACCTCACCACCCTCTCCGCTCCACATTGTTCCGACTGCGGCTCAACCACAGTCCCGTACCCACTCAGCACCGGACCCAACTGCGGAGACCAATTCTATAAACTCCGCCGGCAACCTCTTATTCGACTCTCTAAACAACACCTACCTCATCACTCCCATTTCTCCAAACATCCAACCCCTCACAATTCAACCCTCACCATTCCTCCCCAACACCTGCGTCACAGAGGATTTATCCACCCAAGGCGTCCAGCTTAGCCAGGATTTACCTTTCAATTTAACCAGTGGTAACACCATATTTTTCCTCAATTGTACGGACAAGTTATTGAATACGCCTTTGAATTGTACTTCAAATAGCTTGTGCCACACGTTTGTCAACGGAACTGGCGACGTTGCTTCATGCGATGGTGGTCAGATATATTGTACGCTTAGAACGGGTGGTTCACCGACGTCGCATTCGATTCGTGTGATGAATGGGGGATGTCGGGCTTACCGGAGCTTTGTTAATTTGGATTATTCGACGCCTGTTTAATACGTGGCCGCAGCCTGGATTGGAATTGCAATGGGTTTCCCCTAGTGAGCCAATTTGTGGGTCTCAATCGGATTGTGATTCGGACTCCACTTGTGGGCCTGATCCGACTCCGAGTAATGGGGCCCGCAGGTGCTTTTGTAATTCTGGCTTCCATTGGGACCCAATGGATGGATTATGTGCCCAGAGTACCGCTCCTCCTCAACTTTTATATACATTCTTTCTTTTGTTTTATTAGAAAATTAACTAATAAAATGCAACTAATCCGGAATTTTTCTTAGTATTAATTTCCCTTTTATTTAATTTCGCTGTTGAATCATAATAGAATTATGAATTTTTCTGATATGGATTATGTTCATGTGGATCTTATAGTCCAGAATTAGCAACGTAATCGGAAAATTATCTCTCTCTTTATTTTGTAATTATGTGGTCAGTTCTATAACACATGGTTCAATGAAACTTGTCCATATCAGAACTATCCTCAGATAAATCTTAAGTTGTATGGAACTTTAATGACATGGAGTAGGGATTATAATTTGATATGTTTTATGAACTTTTTATATATCGTTTTATATATCGTTGATGGAGGATTTGTGTGGCAGATTTGAAATGTCAAGATCAAGATGGCTGTGGTAGCAACCGGGTCGGGCTTATAGCCGGTAAGTGTTGGTCAAGATGATACAAAGGCATCCTTGAAGATGGAACAGTTGTGGCTATCAAATGTGCAAAGCTGGGCAACTCCAAAGGGACTGACCAAGTTCTCAATGAGGTTAGGATACTTTGTCGGGTAAACCACAAAAGCCTCGTGAGGAATCCTCAGTCATTGTATTGAGCTTGATCAACCTTTGATGGTATATGAATACGTCCCCAAATGAAAATCTCATCGGAACATTTACAAGGTTCATATAAGAAACCTCTAGCGTGGACTCAACGGCTCAATATTGCCGTGCAACTCGCTGAGGGCCTAGCTTTACCTACATTTCTCAAGATCGCCTCCCATCTACCATCGCGATGTGAAGTCAAGTAACATTTTACTAGATGAGAAGATGGATGCAAAGGTCGCGGATTTTGGTTTATCGTGTTTAGCTCGAACGGATTTAAGCCATATAACCACTTGTGCTCAGGGGACTCTTGGATATCTTGATCCCGAATATTATAGGAACTATCAGTTGACTGATAAGAGTGATGTTTATAGCCTTGGCGTTGTCCTATTGGAGCTTCTAACGTCTCAAAAGGCCATAGATTTTAATAGACCACAAGACGATGTGAACTTGGCGATGATACGTGCGAGAGGTTGGTTGACGAAGAGGTTGTTGGATGCGATTGATCCAACGTTAAAGGATGGAGCGAGCAACTTGGAGATGGATACCATGAAAGCTCCGGGGTTTTTGGCAGTCGAGTGCTCGGAGGAACGGAGACAAAACCCGGCCATCCATGAAAGAGGTTACCGAGGAAATCGAGTACATTCTTAGTATTGCTACGGCAAAGACAACATAGTTAGGAACTTGCTTGCAGGAGTGTTGTTTATAGTTTATGGTTGTCCTTTTTTTTTTTTTATTTGTTCTTGCATATTTGGATATGTAAGTCCATGTACTTAAACATATACTTTGGTCTTTAATTGTGAAACCAGTAACTTTTTGCCTACATGTTATATTACGTATAATTTATTTTTATGTGACTAAGGGGTATATTCAATGTAGAATATATAGGATTTTTAAGGATTTGTAAAGTCCAGAGGTATTCAACTGTGTTTTGTAGGCCTAATTTAGAGAAAGTTGAGGAGATAATGGATTGCATAAATATATTTTTCCAAATGGTCTGGTCAAAGTAGTATGCACAAGTTTTGCACTTATTTTGCACGCATGGACACTTATGGACAAATTTCACTAGTAGTTATACTCCATCCGTCCCAAATTATCTGTCCACTTTGACAAATGCACAGGTATTAAGGTTTTGGTGATTTTGATAGTAAAATATAAGTAAAAGTCTAAGATACCCGTAATTAATTTTATTAATCTCATTTAAAATTTATATTTTTCTCTCTCCTTCCTCTCACAGAACATCCAACAATCTCTTAAATATAGACATATTCAAAACTCTATTGATTTTCATAGATTTCAGTAAAGGTAAGATTTTGATGGATTTGCTAGGTTTAAATGTGTATTGTGAAATCTCTTCTAATTCCTTAAGATCTTGATTTTCTCTCATTAATATTAAAATTAAATGTATTTGATTACAATTTTTTTTTAGTGATCTCATTTCTATAAAATTATAAGAAAAATAAAGAAATATCCAAACTAAAAAAAATGAGAATTTTTTAACATCGTTAGAAACTCAGTATGAAATGTTTATTTTCTAAAAAACAAGATTTATTGTCATAATATTCAAACAATTTTCTTCTTAATCATCTTCAAATAGAAATTAAAGAAAGCAAACAATTTCTTCTCTATTTAACAACAAATTTCTATTTTCAAACATGGATTTCATTTCCTCTTAAATAGGAAATCAAAGGGAAAAAAGAGTTGAAACAAAACCCATCACAAAACATATCTTAATTAAACTAAAGAAAAAATATCAGTAAGTAAATTATACAAACCTTGAACAAATAAATCAAAAAAATCGCAGTTACGTGATCTAAAAAAAAAAAACAAAGACAATCACCAAAGTTTTTAAATTTTTAACAAAATGATTTAATTATTAAAAAAAAAAAGGATTGATAAACATATGTTGATTTTGGATGTTCAACACCGCTGGATCTATATAATATACCACTGGATCAGTATTTTCTTTATTTCTTGGTGTTATTCAAATAATATATAGACTTTATAAATCAAAAGAAATCCTGATAAATCAATCTAATAGAATCTGTGTAGACTCTGCATAGAGTTAAAACAATCCATAAAGTCAGCAGAATCCATAGACTTTTGAAAATCAGTTAATTTTTTTTAAAAATCTGGATTGAATACACTCCCTTAAGTGTGTAGCGTATGTATCTTGTGTGATTACGCATTTATTTATTTTTATAACATTTTACGTGTTACTTTTTGTGTATGTTTTAGTGGGGATTAAATAATAATAAAGGGTAAAGCAAATCAAGGGGCATCAGTTTGGGGTTTTTAGACTTTTAGTATTATTAAAAAAGATTAAAAGTTTGCCGTTATATTGAAGGAAGCAATATATATATATATATATATATATATATATATATATATATATGACTTCAGGGGATTAAGGATGAAAGGAAAAAGAAAACAATAGACTTTCCGTTAGATTGATAGGGCTACAATCTGACCAGAGGTATCTAGATTTTAACCGTTAGATTTTTCGTGATGCATGTCAGAAGTAAAGGGAGGAACTAGATTTTTCCGGCACTTGTACGTTATCGCTTTTTCTAAGGATTTAAGGTAGGGACCCCATTTTTATATTATTTTCTGTTCGGAATTGATATATATATATGTGTGTGTGTGTGTGTGTGTGTGTGTGTGTGTGTGTTGGTACTGTTTTGAATTGTTTAATTACTGATTTTACGTAAATTAGTGCATAAACTGCCGAGGTTACGAATTAATTGCACGTTTGTGTTTATTGTTTTATTAGTCGAATATCTATCTTGTTATGTTTACCTAATAAGATATAATTTGAAATGTTTTCACCGTTTATGTAATTCATTATATATCTAATTGTTTACCTTTATAGTTATTCATGAATTGTTAATTGGTCAATTGATGAACTTGCCTATCTATTTATATCGCTTTGATTATCATATTTGGTTGTTGTCGTTTAGTCCTTCTTAGTTTTGGTTGATCGAGTCGTCGTCTTCTATTTGAAGTCTTGTCTAGGATCTATTGATTAGCAGGATTCATTCGATTATCGAGTCGTATAAAAAGATCCTTTGTGATCTAAGTGAACAGTGAAACATCCATGGCCTTAACCCGATGAGGAGATCATTGGGACTGTAACGGTTTTGTGGAGTCCCTGGTGGGGGATGATGATGCAATACATATAATGGATTATTAAACCTTGGACCGTTAGTTCAAGGGGTCATACTAAACCCACGTGTTGAAACATCTTGGGACGTTCTAGTTTGGACTATAACCAGGGCCGTTACAGAAATTGTTGATTAATAAGTGAATAAACGATTGAGCTCGAAATGTGGGATTTAGTGTCATAGCGGTAGTGATAATGATGATAGAGCTTGGGAAAGGGAGCAGGAAGAGTGATTCATAACCGGCTTTAGTTAGAGATTTGACTATTTTATTCGTAGAACTATTTCATTTATAGCATTGTTGGACCTTTTTCCTTTGTAATACTTAGTATTTCATGCATAGTAATTTGATTCCGCTACTTAACTCTCGTTTTTGGATGATATCATAAATGAATTTCTTTTTAATAACTCTGTTTGTTGGTTGTTGTTTCAAATCAATGAGACACTGCCATTTCATTGACCCTGGTCACGGGTCATGACATTTATGAAGTTGATTTATCAACAATTATTTTAAAGTCGACCTACTCATGGCTGACGTTTCTAGAAGAATCGCTGGGAAGTAGACTTCTTGAACCTTGAAGAGGTAGCGACTTTAATACTATTACAGATTCTAGAGATCACGATCGCCCTATTACATTTTATTATATCTCGGATTTTTCTCTCTTTATTCTCTCTGGGCTGCCTATCCTTTTCATTTGATTCCAATTCAAAGGTTAAGTTTTTTTATTATGTTCTTTCAATTTGATCCGGAAATAATATCTTAGATTTTGGGTTTGAATTAGAAGTTTCATTCCAGTAATTTTAAGGTTCATATTTTGATTCTGGTTTATAGTTTTTGTCTGATCTGATGGCCAGGCGGTGGCGACTAGAGGTAGACGGCAGCTGGTAATGGCCGGGTGATGTGACTGATGATGTCTGCCAATGTTAATAGGCATGGGTAGACTCAGGCCCGTCCAGACCCAACGCAAGTAGTCTGGGCCTTCATTAAAAATGTTTAAATTTAACTGAGTAAAGACTCGGGCTAAGATATTTTGTTGGTAGGTCTGAATCTAGATTCAATATTTTGAGGTCAACAGACTCAATTGACATACCTATTTGCAGTTAAGAAGGACTGTAAAAAATATTTATTTTGTTCTCAGCTTGCCATAATCAGTTGTATATTTTTACAAAATGTGCATGAGTTGCAAACTATTACACAAGAAACTACTTAATTAATTAGTATTTTGAGGGAAAGGTTTTGAGGTTCAGTGTTAATACTGATTGTCACACTCTTTCTTAAAGGTTCAAATATTAATTTTATTTTTCTTAATGACATTTTATAATTTATCATTGGTGACTCAGACACTCTAATTATACAATCCCGATCATATGCGAAACAATTTTTCTCAATATATACGACTTAAAAACAGGTGTTTTGACCTTAAAACACGTGTTATGAGATTAAAAAACAAGTGTTTTAAGGGATAAAAACAAGACAAGTGTTCTGATTATTAGAACAGATGTTTTAAGATTAAAAAAGAGCAAATCACTCTTTTTAGACCTCAACAATTTATACTTTTCGGTGTTTAGACTTAAAGTTTTATTTTATTCAGGTATGGATCTCAACAATTTACGATTAGCTCATTATAGATTTTTTTTTAAAATTCCGACAAAAGAGTCACCTGAAAGAAAAACGGGGTAGTTTTGCACAAGGGAAAAATTGTCCTTACACATTGTACCACCACTTCCTCCTCCTCCCCCTCCCCCGCCATCACCACCACCTCTCTCCCCACCATCACCACCTCTTCCTCCTTCCCCCCATACGCCATCACCACCATCATCTCCTCCATTATCAAAACCCATTTCAAACTTTATACAATTTTCCAAAGAATTAAACATTAAATTCGAAAATAAAAAGAGATGGTGATGGTGTTTTGGTGGCTGATTTTTTAGAAGAAGAAGGAAATGGTGGAGGAGGAGGGGATTTTATACAAAGTGGTGATGGAGGGTGAATAAGTTGGAGGAGGTGGGGAGTGTACAAAGGGCGGTGGTGGAAGAGATGGAGATGGTGATGGTGATGGTGATTTGGTGGCTGATTTTTGGGAAGAAGAAGAATATGGTGATGATGGAGGAGGAGAAGGAGGAAGAGGTGGAGTAGATGGTGATGGTGGAAAGGGAGGTGGTGGTGATGGCGGGGGAGGGGGAGGAGGAGGAAGTGGTGGTACAATGTGTAAGGACAATTTTTCCCTTGTGCAAAACTACCCCGTTTTTCTTTCAGGTGACTCTTTTGTCGGAATTTTAAAAAAAAATCTATAATGAGCTAATCGTAAATTGTTGAGATCCATACCTGAATAAAATAAAACTTTAAGTCTAAACACCGAAAAGTATAAATTGTTGAGGTCTAAAAAGAGTGATTTGCTCTTTTTTAATCTTAAAACATCTGTTCTAATAATCAGAACACTTGTCTTGTTTTTATCCCTTAAAACACTTGTTTTTTAATCTCATAACACGTGTTTTAAGGTCAAAACACCTGTTTTTAAGTCGTATATATTGAGAAAAATTGTTTCGCATATGATCGGGATTGTATAATTAGAGTGTCTGAGTCACCAATGATAAATTATAAAATCTCGTTAAGAAAAATAAAATTAATATTTGAACCTTTAAGAAAGAGAGTGACAGTCAGTAGTAACACTGAATCTCAAAACCTTTCCCTCAAAATACTAATTAATTAAGTCAAGTAAAACTTTACTAGATGAGAAGATGGATGCAAAGGTCGCGGATTTTGGTTTATCGTGTTTAGCTCGAACGGATTTAAGCCATATAACCACTTGTGCTCAGGGGACTCTTGGATATCTTGATCCCGAATATTATAGGAACTATCAGTTGACTGATAAGAGTGATGTTTATAACTTTGGCGTTGTCCTATTGGAGCTTCTAACGTCTCAAAAGGCCATAGATTTTAATAGACCACAAGACGATGTGAACTTGGCAGTATACGTGCAGAGGTTGGTTGACGAAGAGAAGTTGTTGGATGCAGTTGATCCAACGTTAAAGGATGGAGCAAGTAACTTGGAGATGGATACCATGAAAGCTCTGGGGTTTTTGGCTGTGGGGTGCCTGGAGAAACGGAGACAAAACCGGCCATCCATGAAAGAGGTTACCGAGGAAATCGAGTACATTATTAGTATTGCTACGGCAAAGGCAACATAGTTAGGAACTTGCTTGCAGGAGTGTTGTTTATAGTTTATGGTTGCCCATTTTGTGTTGTATTTGTTCTTGCATATTTGGATATATAAGTCCATGTACTTAAACATATGCTGTATTTGTTCTTGCATATTTGGATATATAAGTCCATGTACTTAAACATATAAACATATGCTTTGGTCTTTAATGAAGTTGATTTATCAACAATTATTTTGAAGTCGACCTACTCATGGCTGACGTTTCTAGAAGAATCGCTGGGAAGTATACTTCTAGAAGTATCCCCCCATTACATTACATTATATCTCAACTTTTTCCTTCTTTGTTCTCTTTTTAATGCGGGAGTCTTATGCATTGGATACGGACATTTATTCTCTCTTTGGCTGCCTATCATTTTCCTTTTATTCCAATTCATTGGTAACGTTTTTTATTATGTTCTTTTGATTATTAGATTTAGAAGTTTTATTTCAGTAATTTTAAGGTTCATATTATGATTATGAGTTCTGGTTTATAGTTTTTGTCTTATCTGATGGCCATGCGGCAGTGGCTAGAGGTAGACGGCGCCTGGTGCAGGCTGAATGCTGTGTCTAATGATGTCTAGCAGTGGATTTATAGGTATGGGTAGACTCAGACCCGTCTAGACCCAACGCAAGTGGGTTCGGGCCTAAATAAAAATGTCCAAATTCAAATGAGTAGAGACTTGGACATATATATATATATATATATATATATATATATATATATATATATATATATATATATATATGTGTGTGTGTGTGTGTGTGTGTGTGTGTATCTATATATTACGGAAGGCCTTTTCAATTTTTTTGTTATGTTATACATACATAGATGTGTATATATATTTCCCCAATCTTATTTTTCAAAATTTTCAAGCTTTTTAATTGGTTCTAAAACTTGTGGTTGGCTAAAGAGTGTTTTAATAATTAAAATAAATCACAACAAAATTAATTCGAATCAACTTCCTAATTTTTAGCATTATTAACCACGTTCATCTTTATCAAATAAACTACCCATCTCCCACGATTGCTTAATCCTCAAACTAAGTTGCCTTGTCTTCTACAACCTCCAGACAAAACTCCTTATCTTCTTAATTAATCTCCACAGGTATAGTCACTTATACTCAATATCTTCAATTTATTTTTTAAATTTACTTTGTTTTCTTCATTTCAATCCCAATTTCTCAGTTATTTCTTTATTTCAACAGGGTTTTTAAAAAAAGACTTTCGATGTTTGTGTTCCTGATGATTTTTTTGGCTCTGTCTAGATTGTTTGGAGAGAAAATTTGTGATGGACTTTTTTTTTAATGCAGGTAAATTACTGTGTCTGCTGGAAAATTTGTGATGATACAGGTTCTTGCTGTTAAATGTAGGTGTGATCTTTGACATGTACTATGATTTCGTTTAGTGTTAACTTAGTTTAGATTGTTGGATTTGGCATTGATCTTGCCTCAATTGTAAATTCTCAGAGTATCTACTTTGTTCAGTTAATGCTTGAAACCTATGTATATTTCTCATTGGAAAGCCATGATCATATTATTTAATTTCTAACTAACCACGAAAAGGAATCATGATCTATTGCCATGGTAGGTTCCATCTATGTCTAGATGCAGAAGCAGTTTGGAGCTTTAAAGATGCATGGTGGCTGTGTGTATATGGTAAGATATCGAGCGATTAAGAAACTTAATCAGGTTTTTCTCGGCATAGGCTTTGAAAACCATTGACCTCTATGGTAAGATATTTCACTTACTGCTTGATTTAGTAATTTCTTTCAATGATCTTTTTTTCTTCTTTAACTCCACATCATGAATGTGAATTGAGATGGATCTTGCAAAGGAAATTCTTTTGTGTTGATTCTAATGCACGACAGGAATATTACATTCAAAAAGTAATAATCAAGGTTATGTTCACTATTTTTTCTCCATGATTTAATTGTATTTTCTCAATCATGGATTAATATGTTTTGTTCCGTCTTATTTCTCTCATCTCATTCCAACTTGCAAGAGGATTTATTCTCTTTGTTTTTTTATTGTAGTAAGATTTGTATGTAATTGCAAATTCTAGAAAATTTCTCCATTGCAAAACTTTGCTACTATTGGACTACGACCAAGTTTGAGTTATTATGGTAGGCAACAAATACGGAAAAAAGAAATACAAATGTCATTATGGTAGGCAATTAATGAAAGATGATTGAAATTAAAGATGGTTACCATATGTATAATTCATCACACAATTTTATATAAGCTCTTCGGTTACTTTGTTATTAAATAATAATAATAATTTTTAATTTCGTACTTCGTTATGTTGGGAGTAGGAAAAAGGTAATCTTCACGAAATTCAATTCGTTTTTTCTCATATTCAACTCTATTTTCTTTCTTTGGTTCACTATTCTTTGATTATTTTTTTTTAAACTATGGCTTTAAACTTACTCTATGTTTAATATTTTGTGATATCTTTGTTAGTTTTACTGACATTGTTTTTTTCATTTTTAACTTTTTTATACTGCCATGAAATTGGTCTTGCAGTTGTATAAATAAAGACCTCTGTAAACTTGGGCATCAAATAAAATGTTGGTACCAATTAACTTTTATTTCACAACCTTTTGACGTTTGAGAGATATAGAAACTCTCTTTTTTTCTTCAATGTTTGAAACCCAAGAGAGAAGTAGATTGATTTATTTTTTATATATCTCAACATGTCGTGCCCCTTATTTATGAAACAAATATTTGGCTCAGTGATCACTTAGAATACCAAAGCAGCTCCACATATGAGCGCGCACACATCATTTATCCTTTGATTTTTTTTAATCAATTGGTTCTTTTTAGATTTATACAAGATTTCGCTCTCTTTTTTCAACCTTAATAATGTTTTCAAGGCACAAGATCTGTCACGAGATACTCATGAAGTAAGATTTCTCTTCAATCCATTTACACATAATTTTGTTACAAATCACATTTCTAACTTTATATGTCTCACGATTAACTTTATGTTGTAGGTTTTCCCCGTATCGCAACTTTTCTCTTCTACGCAAATAATCGGGTATTTTTTCATTATTGAAGAATCGAAAGCTTTCCCACCCTTCTATGTTATTTGTTTAAGTGAAAATTTTAGGCGCAGATTCTATCTGAGTATATATGAATTCAAATGTGTTTTATTTTTATTTTTTTGTTTGACTGGCTTTCCTTTGTTTTTGTTTCTTATTTCCCAGTACATTTGGCATTGAGTTTTCTTTACTTTTTTTTATTTTTCTTCTCCAATTGTCTTTGCCTTTAGCCTAACAGTAAAAGGTAAGTCAATTTCGCTCAGATCCATTCTCAAAATTTCCTATATGTACATGTACTCCACAATACACACCATAAACATTGCCTGACTTTTGTTTCTCTTTTTCTTTGTTGATCTGTGTGTTCGTTTTCGTGCAACTGCACTCTCTCAATAATCTCTACAGCGGCATATGCCCTCTTCTCCCTTGCCTTTAGTAAGCTCCATAAAGGAGTTGGGAAAAAAGGTAAATTCATAGTTTTATTTTTTCATATTTGAAATACAATTTCAAGTGCATTTTTTGTTTGGCGTAATTTTTTTTTATTGTTTACAGAGGGATATGTCAAATGTGAGAATCTCTTCCTCAATATCTAGAAGGTAAGGTGCATCAGTTGCAATATTTTGTTTAATTATACTATTGTTTAAGTACTTAGTTTTGCCCAATTCAAAGAAAAAAGTACTTAGTTTTGCGCTATCACGTTTTTTTAGATCAGCCTGTCATCATTTATGTTAAGTTAAATGATTCACTATCTTAGTTTTTCCTGATGATAGACAAAGTATCCAGTGGCAATTGTCTAACAAAATATGTGTAAGAGGAAGGAACAAAGGAAATTGCATTTTCAGTTGTTAAGGCCTAAGGGAATCATGTAAGTATGATAACCCTTTGAGATGTTTCATTAATATTTTTTTGATTGGTAAAGAGTTATCTTTCTGATCATGTTTTATTTTATTTATTGTTAAAATCAACATTTTGGATTTTGATTGTGATGGAACATGTGGATTTTGCATAACCAATAATGTAGTCACTTGAAATTTTTTAGCACTTCATTGTTGGCATAGTTCCTGTGAAATATTCTCTAATAATATTGTAACTTTATATGTCTAATTGTTGTATCAGGTTCAAGTGGATTGTGGGATAAATTGATAGGTCTAATTTTTTATTGTAAAAAAAGGAGGAAGTAGTATAAAATTGTGATTTTGTGTTGCTATTCCTACGGTGTATGGCTGTCAAATTTCTCAACACAGAGGAATCTATTCGAATATTTTGTGCATGTTTTAATTTTTTCTTTGTTTCTTTTTTAACAGGTTAAGAATGAAGCGTAAATACATTACTCGAGTTTTGGAATTGTAGGTAATTTATTGATTTCATTTTTACTTTTGCATTATTTACACCTAATAAATCTACCAGTTATGATTTTTCAATTTCTTCTTATGATTGTAAGAACTTATAATTTTCCCTCATTTTTTGATGCTTTTGCTTTAAGAGAATTATAATCTAAAATACTATTTCTATTGTTATATTTTATCCATATTTTAGTTGATTCTTTTTGGGCGTGTTAGCAACCTGAAAAGGGAAGGCATAGTCCGAGCTGAAGAAACAAGCAACTGGAATATCTAAATTGTAAATGGAGTAAAATTGTCAAAAATGTGTTGCTACTTTTTCCAACCAATTTGTACTCTTAAAACCCCAACTATCCTTTTTCAAGTTCTTTTTTTAAGAGGGGATAAAGGGTGGGTGTTTGGGTTTATTGCATCAAGAGAATTTAATAATTTGTTTAGTAATTTATATTGTATTTCATGGGAGTTTAGGGATGGGAAAAATCATGTGTACTAAATACATAAACAAGAGATCATGATGTAGTTAAGATAGCTTTTGCCATGATCAAAATTGTAGGACTTTATGTTTTATCCTTTTCATAGCCATAGTAGGAAGGGAGTTGCACTTGCGTGGAAGAGAAAAATGACCACTGTTTTTACGACAAAAAATTGTTTATCCTCATACATGTTTCCATTTATGTCCCCAACCACTCATAATTTGCCGTGTGTATGTGAAATTGAAGGAAATGTCAACATAACGAATTATGAGTTGTGGGATCAAACGATTTCCCCCCGTTTTTTAACCCTGTGTATGGCGTTTTTCATATTTGTTTTCTTCAGGTATTGCTTTTGGTTACTGAAAGTTTTACGTGGAATTGTTTTATGGAGGATTATGTTGATAGGGTATTTCATTTGTTTTGTTTTGTCTTTTCGTAAGGGAGGTTGGGTATTATTCAAAACGTGTATATTAATTTCTCCGTGCATAGCACGGGTCATTTGCTAGTATATATATATTAGTATGTCTGAATCTAAACTCAATTGACATACTATTTGCAATTACGAAGGACGGTAACACGTGTATTTTGTTGTCAGCTTGCCAGAATCATATGTATATTTTTACAAAATGTGAATAATTTATAAACTATTACACGAGAAACTGTTTAATTAGTTATTGTTTTGAGGGAGCGGCCGTTAGATTTCGCATATTGTTTTCTTTTTTTGCCAAGTAAAAAAACAAATCTGTCTCATCTCTGTCTTACCGCAAACTGTCACACTTTTCTTTAAACGTTCCAATATTATTTTTAGATTTTAATTTTTTTTTTTTAATGACACTTGATAATTTATCATTTGTGAGTCGGACAATGAGACAAAATATTTGTAATTCTGAAAAAAGATTGTAAAAATGGAAAAAAACAGTGTTCTATTTCTGTTAACAGTACATTGGGCGAGCCCATACGTATGATGGGTCAGCCCACATATCTGCACTCTGGCAATCTGGCCTAGTAAAGTTTTGGTGTAATGATAAAAGGAGATAGGAAACACAGGTATCTCGCATCTGTAAACGGAACCGTCCTTAATTATCCCAAATTATCTGTAAACTTTGTGTTTTGCACGGGAATCACAGTTTTATCAAATTTTATAGTAAAATATGATAAAATGTCAAACATGACCCTATTTAATATTACTCTCAAATTAATTCTACATTATCATTTCTCTATATTTTTCTCTCCAACATTTAATATAAGAGGTAGAATTGAAAAAATATCATTAATGAGTCATTTATTTAGAAGGTACACATATAATTTAGGACATATTAAAAAGGAAATATAGACACATAATTTGTGATGAAGAGAGTAATAAATTAGGGATAAACAAAAGATATTTTTATTCTTCTACCCTTAAACAGTTAAGTTTATTCTCAAATATCAACCTTTCTCATTTCCTCCATTGTAAGGTAGTTTTAGAAAATTATTCTTAAATTTTAGAAAACGAAATATACAACAACAATATCCTAACAAATTAAATCCCCAATAATTAGGAGTATGAGAGGAGATGGTTAGGAGACAAACTTAACATTTGGTAATAAATACACATAGTGACTGCTTCCAAAATACTATTGAAATAAATGTATTTGATACTAACATAACATTTGACAATAAATGTACAAAGTAATTGCTCACAAGTTTCCACTGAAACAACAGTTCATATACCGTTGCATTTACTATAAAATCATACTTTCAAATCAAAATTAAAAGGAATCAGGGAAAACAAATACAAGAATCACTTTGAAAATAAAATATAATTAAGAAAAATATGAAGAAGTTAAAAAAACTATTATAAAAGTGGATGAATAAAATCATAAGCTAAGAAGTTCCTTTCCCACGCGTTTAAATATTAATCCCTCCCATTCAATATAAGTATTTTTACAAGTTATTTTTATGTTGTAAAATATAGATCTTTTTTACAAGAATAATGTATTTATTGGTTAATTTATCCCTACATTATTTTCTTTTTATATTCATTTTAGTCAAAATGTATAGTTTCCTACGCATCTCTTTATTAATTTCTTTGTTATTTGAAGTATTAATTAGAGATATTTCAATCATCTTGATTAGTATTTTAATTGATGTGAAATTTTTTATAAAGACTTATATTTTGAATCGAGAAAGTAGTAGCGCACACAAGGTGAAAAGTAGCAATCATTACTAGTTGATTAGTTTATAACTAAAATAAAAGACTTGGAACTTCCTTTATGGATTTAAAAAAAAAAAAAATGAGAAGGGGTTTGACTCTTGCAATATATGGGTCATATGTCACACAATATGCACTATTACATATGCACTATTAGTTATTCTGACGAGTGTTGAATTTTTTTATGTTTTCATTGGTCTTAAAAAAAAGGAAATATATTGATAATTACTTATCTTTGAACGTTGCCTTGATATAAGTTCATCAACAAATTTGACCCAAAAGAAGAAGGGAAAAAAATCAATAAAATTTGTTTTTGCCTATGGTCCACTAAGCAACCACACTCGGTTCCTTTTTTCTTTTTCTTTTTTCTTCTAAAAATAGATTTGTTATTAAAGGGTGCAAGTATATATTGGATTTATTAAAAAAAAAGTATATATTGAGGTTAAGACTTGTGTTTTTTTGTGTTCGAAGCGCAGAGACAAAGTCATGAATTGTATGTTGGGTAGTACTGTGAAACGGGCCGGCCCGGTCCGCGGCCCGTGCGAGTTCAAGGCAATACGGGGCGGGGCGGGCTTTGACTCAATTTTGCGGGCCCTTGAAACATATGCCCATACCCGCACCGCCCAAGGTCCGCGGGCCCACTCAATTTTTTATTTTTTTTTGTTAAATAAAGATTTACCCATTAATAATAAAATAGTTAAGGTCATGTATACTTTTATTTTATTATGTATACTTTTTTTATTACCATCAAGTGAGTAAGAAATATGTTAATATATACCATATTATATATAATATATATACTATTCCAAAAAATATTATATATAATATGTATACTTTTATTTTTACCATCAAGCGAGTAGGAAATATGTTAATATATACCAAATTATATATAATATATATACTATTCCAAAAAATATTATATATAATATGTATACTTTATTTTTACCATCAAGCGAGTAGGAAATATGCTAATATATACCATATTATATATAATATATATACTTTTCCCAAAAATATTATATATAATATGTATTTTTTTTTAAATGAAAAAGCCCGCATTTTTGCGGATCAATATTTCCTAAGTCCATACCCGGTCCACGGCGGGGTGGGGCGGGCCGGTCCGCGGGCCTCGGCCCACTTTGACAGCACTAATGTTGGGGGCGAAAAACTGTAAAAAAAAATAATTGGGGAGAACTTGATCAAATATTCTGAACTGGATTAATAGTCAATTTAGTTATCAATTTATTTGTGCTTAGCCAGTTTCATCATTTATCACTTTTTTTAACTTTCTGAGTTCCCAATTTTTTTACGGGCAGCCAAAATTATCCTTACGTCCAAAATTTCTGAGTTCCCAATCCTTTTATGACGTGGCTAACGGCACACATATGACCTCTCAAAGTTTTGAAGTTTTTCAAAGTTTTGTACGAAGGATGATTTTGACTGTTCGTAAAAGGATTAGGGACTCAAAAAATTAAAAAAAGTGGTAACAGATGAAACTGGCTAAGCGCAAATAAATTGATGATTAAATTTCCTATTAATTAATTTCGAACTACACATAAAATTTATCAATAATGATTGTTGGATAAAAAAATTTGGATCAAATAAGGATCAAATAGTATAAAATGAAAATGATTCTTAGAATTTAATGTAACTTTATGCCTTCTTGATCCAAATTTGATCCAAATTTTTTGATTCAATAATCACCACCCAAAATTTATATATCTAGTAGGATTTTTAAAAATCTCAGAGACTGTTAAAACAGAAAGCAATGACAGCTCAGCAATTGGAGAAAAAGCAGCAGCCTATTTAGCAGAAGCAAGGAAGAAAAGGAATGCAGAGGAATATAATATTCAGGAAAGAATAAAGAAAAGAATAAAGCCTACAAGCTTATTGATAAGTGCAAATTGCATAATCAACTTGCAACAACCGACTCAACAAAATCTACTACTTGCAAATTGAATTCAGTTACAAAACTTGGACTCCAAGACTAGCAGTTACAAGATAAAATTAAAGTGACAAGCTAGTGTAGCAAAATAGAACTAACATGCTTCTTCTTATACATTTGTACAGAGTTCTCTATGTAACCATATGTTAGACTAGCAGTAGATCAGTTTACCTTTTGTCTATAAATAGAGGAACACTTGTATATTTTACTTTAAGATATTCAATCAGAGAAAAATACCTTTCTCGAAGCTCTTCATCTTCTCAATTCCTCATTTGTTCTTCTTCTTCTTTTAGCTGTTCTTCTTCATCTCAATTCTCAGTATTTTATCATGGTATCAGAGCCTTGATTAGCTCTTGGTGATTGCTTTTGTGATTGCAGTCTTCTGATTACTGAGAAAAATTAAGAAGATCAGTTTTATCCAAAGATATGGCAAATGTTGAAAATGTAGCAGAAATTACCTCATCTAGTCCATACTTCTTACATCCAAGCAAAAGTCTAGCACAATGCTTAGTGCAGCCTTTGCTAGATGATGAGAATTATCAGACTTGGTCTAGAGCAATGAAAGTTGCACTAATTTCTGAGAAAAATATTCGATTTATTGATGGAACTATGCCACAGCCAGATACTGCTGATGCTATGTATGATAATTGGACACAATGCAACAATATGGTTTTATCTTGGTTATTGAACTCAGTTTCACCTACAATTAGGCAAAGTGTGCAGTGGTATAATTCAGCATGTGAAATTTGGAATGATTTGGCTCAGAGGTTTAGTCAAGGAGATGCCTATAGGTTGAGTGATCTAATGGAAGAAATTCAGGCAGTGAAACAAGGAAATATGACAGTCACATCATATTTTACAAAGCTGAAGATTTTGTGCGATGAGATGCTACTCTTAAGGCCTATACCTAAATGTCTTTGCAATCCAGTCTGTGATTGTGGAGGTTACATAGCTATGCAAGATTACTGTGACAAAGAGCATGTGATTAGGTTTCTAAAAGGACTTAGAGAAGAGTATGAGCAAGTAAGATCACAAATCTACCTCAATTATCCTATGCCTAAAATAAAAACTGCTTTCAATCTTGCCATCAAACAAGAAAGGCAAACACATAGGACACTTGAAGGATCAGTGAAATCACTGGATAGTCCAGTACTTATGGCACAAATGAATGCAACAAACAAACAGAATAACAATTCTGGTTTTCAGATCAATAAGAATGATGAAGAAGAAACTGGATACAACACTGGACATAACAATGTCAATACTTCATTTCAAAATCAAGGCAATGGTTCCTCAGGTTACAGAAGAAACAATAACTATCAAAACAACACTAAAAGGCCACAGTGTACTTTTTGTAACAAGTTAGGACATACTATTGATAGGTGTTATCAAAAGTATGGATATCCTAAAAACAAAGGAAAAACTAACTTTGGAGGCTCAATCAATCAAGTATCAATTGGCTTGAGCAACTCTAAACAACAAGGAATGATTATTGACACAGTTGCTGGATCAGGTAGTACTATTTCTCCTGCTCTATGTCAGCAATTGATGAACCTGTTACAGAATGCTCAGCAAGGAGGACAGCAATCTGGAGATCATTCATCTACAGCCTTGACAGCTAGCTTTGTCAATACAGCTAATGACTCAGGTAAGGTTTTCAGTCTCTATGCAACAAAATGGATTGTTGACTCTGGGGCTTCTGATCATATTTGTAACACACTTAATTATTTTGATTCCATGTGTTCATTGCATCATGCTTTCATCACTTTACCTAATGGTGAACACATTCCTGCTACTCATAAAGGAACTGTTACTCTAAATTCAGGACTTGTTCTAGATAATGTGTTGCTTGTTCCTAATTTCAAATTTAACCTCATTTCCCTAAGCAAGCTCACTAACAATCCTGATATTTTCATTCTTTTTAAATCTGATTTGTGTCTTATTCAGGACCTTGTGCTTTCAGTGATGATTGGGAAAGCTAGAAAACACAAAGGTCTTTATATTTTGGATACTGATCATACCAATAAAGATTCTGCAACTAGTTTTGCTTCTAATACTAAGTCTATTGCTGTTAGGAATTACAGTAATAAAGTTCTTTCTTGCACTTCTAAGAAGAATTTTTTAGATTCTGATTGGTTATGGCACTATATGTTAGGCCATATGTCTATTGGCAGAATGAAGTTTTTGCAGCTTCACAATTCTTGTATTTCTTTGCCTAAGGATCATTTTTGTTCTATCTGTCCTGCTGCTAAAATGAAGAAATTGACTTTTCCTTTAAGCATTTCTACTTCTAATGCCTGTTTTGATTTGATTCATGCTGATATATGAGGACCATATAAGCACAAAACCATTCATGATCAACAATATTTTTTAACCATTGTTGATGATCACAGCAGATATACTTGGGTATATCTCATGAAAAACAAGGCAGAAACTAGAGAATTCTTGATTTCCTTCATTGCTCTAGCTGAAAATCAGTTCTCTACCAAAGTTAAAACAGTTAGAATTTATAATGGCCTTGAGTTTCAAATGACTAATTACTTTTCTTCAACAGGCATTATCCATCAAACTAGTTGTGTTGAGACTCCTCAACAAAATGGCATTGTTGAAAGAAAACATCAACACCTTCTAAATGTGGCTAGGGGTCTCAAATTTCAAGCCAATATGCCTTCTAATTGTTGGGGGTATTGTATTCAGCATGCTACTTACCTTGTTAACATTTCACCTACTACTGTTCTTAAAAATAAAACTCCCTTTGAGGTTTTTTTTTCAAAAACAGCAACCTTATGACTCTTTGAGGGTGTTTGGCTGTTTAACCTATAGCTCTACACTTGAACAGGGTAGGGGAAAGTTTGATTCTAGAGCTAGAACTTGTGTCTATATGGGTAATTATGTTGTAAGTAAAGGGTACATTCTTATGGAATTAAGTACCAACAATCTTCTAGTTTCTAGAAATGTCAAGTTCATTGAATCTGTTTTTCCTTTTCAGCAATCTGTTCAGCATTTTGATAAAGGTGATTCTACTTTACCTACTCCTGTTCATTCTCATGTTTTCTTTGATGAATTTCCTGTCTATCCTACTATCATTCCTCATACTATTTTGCCTGACACACATTCTAATCAAAGTACACTTAGGAGGTCAACTAGAGCTGTTCAAAGTCCTGCATATCTGCAAGACTGTGTGTCATTCTGTTTATACTTCACCTCACAAAATGGACAAAGTAGTTACATATGATCATCTAACCCCACAGTACAGGAATTACATTTTGAATGTTACATTGACTGCTGAACCTAAAAACTATGATGTGGCTGTTCTAGATCCTATTTGGAGACAATCCATGGAGAAAGAAATCACAGCTTTGGAAGCAAACAAAACTTGGAAAGTTGTTGATTTGCCTGTAGGGAAGATTCCAATAGGAAATAAATGGGTCTATAGAATGAAATTCAAAGCAGATGGAAGCATTGACAGGGCTAAGTCAATAGTGGTTGTCAAAGGATACACACAACTTGCTGGCATGGATTTTCTTGACACTTTTTCACCAGTTGCTAAAGTTACCACCATCAGATTATTATTGTCTATTGCAGCCATAAAAAAATGGCATCTACATCAACTTGACATCAACAATGATTTTCTCCATGGAGATCTCAATGAAGAAGTCTATATGTTGCCACCTCCTGGCTTCAATCTTCCACCAGGAAAGGTTTGCAAACTTTTAAAATCTATCTATGGCCTTAAACAGGCAAGTAGGCAGTGGCATGCCAAACTCACACATGAACTCTTCTCCTTGGGTTTTAGCCAGTCTAGAAGTGATCCTTGCCTATTTGTCAAAACTACCAGCACCTCTTTTATTGCTCTCTTAATCTATGTTGATGATGTGGTTCTGACTGGTACTAGTTTATCTGACATTCAATCCATCAAACATCATCTACATCAGGTCTTTGGTATTAAAGACCTTGGGGAATTGAAGTATTTTCTTGGCTTAGAGATAGCCAGGTCTAAAGGGGGGATTGTCCTTAATCAAAGGAAATATGCTTTAGACCTGTTATCTGAGGCTAAGTTTACAGGTTGTAAAGCTTCTTATGTTCCTATGGATTACAATTGCAAACTGGAAAAGAATGACTCACCAGCCTTGAATTGTAACACCCAATACAGAAGTCTTGTTGGAAAATTATTGTACTTAACCATTACAAGGCCTGACATTGCCTTTGCAGTACAACAATTAAGCCAATACCTTGATTGTCCTACAGAAAATCATATGCAGGCAGTACACAAAGTACTGAGATACATAAAAGGATCTCCTGGTCAAGGAATCTTCTTTTCTAGCAACTCATCTTTAACACTTAGTGCCTATTGTGACTCAGACTGGGCAGGTCGTACAGAAACTAGAAAATCCATATCATGATTCTGTGTGTTTCTAGGTGATTCTTTGGTTTCTTGGAAAGCAAAGAAACAGACTACAGTGGCCAGAAGCTCATCAGAGTCTGAATATAGATCTATGGCTAATTGTGTGTGTGAATTGCAGTGGCTGTTATACTTATTAAGGGACTTGAACATTCAGCACACAAAGCCTATTCCTTTGTTTTGTGATAATGATGCAGCTATCTATATAGTAGAAAATCCAGTTTATCATGAAAGGACAAAGCACATTGAAGTGGATTGTCATTTCATTAGGGATAAGTACCAGGCAGGAATTGTTAAACCTTTGCCTATATCTACAATGAATCAATTAGCAGATATCTTCACAAAGGCTTTGCATCCTGCACAGTTCTATTTCCTATTACAGGATATGGGGATAAAGTCTATATATACTCCAAGCTCTACCAATTCACGCTTGAGAGGGGGTGTTAAAACAGAAAGCAATGACATCTCAACAATTGGAGAAAACTGCAGCAGCAGCCTATTTAGCAGAAGCAAGGAAGAAAATGAATGCAGAGGAATACAATATGCAGGAAAGAATAAAGAAAAGAATAAAGCCTACAAGCTTATTGATAAGTGCAAATTGCATAATCAACTTGCAACAACCGACTCAACAAACTCTACTACTTGCAAATTGAATTCAGTTACAAAACTTGGACTCCAAGACTAGCAGTTACAAGATAAAATTAAAGTGACAAGCTAGTGTAGCAAAATAGAACTAACATGCTTCTTCTTATACATTTGTACAGAGTTCTCTATGTAACCATATGTTAGACTAGCAGTAGATCAGTTTACCTTTTGTCTATAAATAGAGGAACACTTCTATATTTTACTTTAAGATATTCAATCAGAGAAAAATACCTTTCTCGAAGCTCTTCATCTTTTAGCTCAATTCCTCATTTGTTCTTCTTCTTCTTTTAGCTGTTCTTCTTCATCTCAATTCTCAGTATTTTATCAGAGACTGCCACTCCTACCCCTAGAATCGTCCTGGTTATGATACTCGTCCAATATCTGAATTCTTTGAAATTATTGAATGGTTGTAATTTATAAATATGGACTTAAGTATAATGGTTATTTTCGGATATCCACTTTAATATAATAAGAATAGTCGTGGAATAATTAATCATTGAACAGAGTCCACGTCTACGAATAGACACCGCGCTCCCAATTTATATGAGGGACTGTAATACCGGCCATATGATTGAATTTTCACTATTTCTTCTTTGTTCTTTTCTCATTTTCATCTAACAATATTATTCAAGCTAACCTCATGTTCATCCCATGTGACTCTTTCC
Organism: Vinca minor; assembly: GCA_026122235.1. Taxonomy (NCBI): domain Eukaryota; kingdom Viridiplantae; phylum Streptophyta; class Magnoliopsida; order Gentianales; family Apocynaceae; genus Vinca; species Vinca minor. Next base: position 624,723 of record JAOCZM010000278.1, on the reverse strand, counting down.
AACCCTCGTCACTTTTCTACTACTTTTTTCCTTTCCTTTTTCTTTCAGTGAATATATTATTCCAATTCAAGAATTTCTTCTACAACGTTTAGTTAATAGTTTAACCGATGTTTAACTCGTAATTTAGCATATACTTTTTCTCAATTTTTTTTTATGCAGTATTTTAGGAGATTTTTTTCACTAGCATATATTTACTATGCACACAAGTCTCTTAAACGTGATCCGTAATACTTTAGGAGATTTTTTTTTACAAGTATTTACTATGTATACACAAGTCATGTAATTTTCTTACTCATCACTTGGGCAGAAACACGTTTAGGTTCAGAACCTTTTTTTTTAAAATTAGAGTTTTTTATTTAAAAAATTAACAAATATTAATTTCTTATTGATGAAAAAAAGAACGAGAAATATGGACAAACGATTCTTATTAATAAAACTATGAATTATACCGAATCCTAAGCAAATTTATGCTGCACTTCTTTTTTCAGAGTTGTCAGGTTGGATTTTTTTTTTTTTAAAAAAACAAAAGTGGAAAAGTCAGATTGAAGTTACAATGTTCTATATTAGAATTAAACACTCAACTTCTAAGCTGCAAATCGTTAATTAAGTTAATTATTTAAACAAAATAGATTTGCTAGACGTTAAAAGGATGTGGTACTAATCAAGTAGAGCATGCATGGGAGTTGGGACGAAGATAGAACTTTTAGGTTGAGGGGCGAAAAATTGTAACAGTATGTCGAAGTACATATAAAAATTGTAAAAAAATGTTGGGGCGAATTTGATCAAATATTTCGAATTACATATAAAATTTACTATACTTAATAGAATTTTTAAAATTCTCAAGGGGCAACCCGCCCCTTGTCTTCGTCCCTGCATGGGAGAAACACATTTATAGTTGCCTGCCGGTATTAGCATGTAAATGGCCAACTTAAGAGTATTTTTTAATGGGAATCGGGTAGCTCAAGTGGTAAGGCTATCCGTCCCGTATCTCTCTAATTTGTGGGGTAAAATAAATTCTCCTCCTTGTGAGGCTAAATTCCTTCCGCAGGCATGGGGCATGCTACAATCTCCCTATTTAGGGTACTCTCCGCTCTTCCCCTTCGGGGGCAATCGCCTTCAGGCGTCAAAAAGAAAAAAAGAGCAGTTTTTAAGAACTTCAGCATGAACAAGGCCATCCCCTATCCTGAAGTAGTGCATTTTGATTTCGTTGCTCACACGAGTTGAGTTATTAATTCGATGAACAAAAAACAAGTGAATATATATTCAAGAACAAGCGCTTATGAATAATATAATTCTTGATCATCGAATCGGAGATTTAAAAATTGAGATTTTACTGACGTAAAAACCTGTCAATACTGAAATCAACCTAGAAATAATTAATGAGCATGTGTGGAGTTAGACTCGTGAAGCATGCACTTTTTTTGTTTGGTCTCCTAACTGGCTCGCTGACATTTGAGAGATCATACCAAAGTGACGAAAATTTATTAAGGAGCGAAGCTGCCAACTAATTTTGGTCGGGGAGCATGCACTTTTAATTAGGATAGACTATACGAAAAAATAAATAAGGCAAAATTGCAAGTCCACCTACCGCGCGGAACCTTAACGTTCTTATCCATGCTTCAATGTGCAAGTTGCTCATTTTCTTGCCTCCTAACGTTCTGGGTAAAGTTTTTATTTCCCATTTTCTTATTCTTATTCTTCTTTTTTTGGGGAGGGTAGTTCGTTTCTGATCCAAATAAGTAAGTACTTTTTGTTGTTGAAAAATTAATTTGTTTATTTAAGGAACCCACAGATCCGACAAATAATCGTTTATATTTATGTGTATATTTTTATTCATTTGTTAAATCATTTAAAATTCAACATGTATATATTCATTACGTACACACAGATCCTACTGGATATAAAAAGTGGGAAAAACTACAATGTTTGAAGAAAAGTCAAAGAAACTGACCCCTTAATTCTACGCCGCATTTGCCTTTTGAGTCGTCCCTTTTTGCCAACAAAGCAAAAAACCGAGTCCAAACCCTTCCCGCGGTTACCTTTTTTTATCTTTTACTTTTTCCCCATTAAATTGGGTCTGAAAATTTTCATTTTAGTTTTAAACTACTCTAGAACTAAAACTAAATTCTAAATAACGTAATATTTAAAGTTTTGTTTACACATTTAATTAAAATAAATAAGGTCAAACATAAACTAATATCAATTTAAATACACTTTTCCCATTTTTAAGTAGATGAAAGAAATTTTTAATATTGATATCCGAATATTTTACCTGATTTTCCTTTTTAAATAGAGGAAAGGAATTTTTTTTATACTGATATCCGGACAATTGATCCGACTAATTCGATTAGAATAATAATAATACTTTGGCCCACAAAACAGAAATTCCTATAAATATACAAAATGTTATCGTTTTTTCTGTATTTGGTAAGATTTGAACGGTCAACTTTAAATTGAGTGGCTTCAACTCTTACCAATTGAATAATGCTGTTTGAGAAAGGAAAAGAATTTGGTTGAGCGTTATTCAATGTCGATATGAAGAGTGTGGCTCCGGACTAGAGTGCTGCTACCACTCAAAACTAGTAAGAGTTTTATCTTGGTAGGCTATTAAATTTAAAACTTACATTCAAGCCAATCAATACAGTACACGTAAGAAAGAGAATTGAATCCTACGCGTACAACACTGATTTGTTTGGATGTAACTTATAAACTTAGTAGTCTAGAAAGATAAAAAAAAATTCCAAAGCTAACGTTACTTCTATTTCATTGCCAAATTTCAAAGCTAACTAATCTCCACTCCAACTCCAAAAAATAAATAAAAAAAAAGTAAAGAAAATAAATACTAAATTTGAATGCCAACTCATAAACTATCATTACGATTAAGATTTCCTTTCAAGAGGAAAAAAAGGAAGGGGGATATTGAGGATGACCACACAAGGATCTAATTATGGTTGGATTTTGTGTTTTTAGTTATAACTACCAATGTAATTGTTCCCCTCATGTCAACAATATAACGATAATATGTAGCATATTAAGAAAAAATATTATTTTAAAGTGTTTTTTCTATATATGTATATATAATTATCTAAAAAAATTCATATTTTATTTTAATATTACTTTTTTTAGTAATAAGATAACACTGAAAATTAAGAGCAAAAAAAAAAAGATGAGATAGAAACACAATTTAAGAACGCTTTACAATAATAAAAACTATGAGTGTATTAAAACTATATCGTCTAGGATGTCTAATTCAGTGAAGCCAACTTCCACATTTAACCCGTAACTCTAAAATTCGACACTCGACAAGAGCCTTCAAAATTTCTCATCCCCACATAAAAATAAATAAAAATGAATTGAATCTAGTTTAAATTTGGTGTAATTTGAATCTCATATCGAAGTCAATCTCTCTTTGCATTGGGCCTGGATAGGAAACCTCAATTTTCAGTCATCTAAAATCTAATTTTGGTTTGACATTAGTATGAGATTGAGGCAAATTTTTTCAGACTAAACATAATTCAATAAGACCCCAAGTCTTAGTCCAAATAACTAGGATATGCTACAGTTAAATGAGCATTCACTGTTAAATTGGCATATAAGCTCGGGATGGATATTAGACATCGAGCGATGGATGCTAGTTCCAGTTAAACATTGTCTCAAAGAGAGAAACTATGGAATTCTATTTGACAAATGCATGTGCCACAGAAAATGCAAAAATTTTATTTGGCGTGCGTGTATCCATTGATACTAGCTAAAAATCTTTTATCCTTACTTAACTTATGTATTTATGTATGTATCATCAATAAAAAATTAACACGTGGGTACACGCGATTTTTTGCCATTTTACATCCCCACTTCCGCGTATTTTTGGCTACATCAAAGGTGGGTGCCTCCATCTCGGGGTACTATCAAGATCAATGTGGACGCATCATGGTCACAACATGGAGTGAGAATTTGTTTGATTGCTCGGGGGCACTGTTCTAAGTCCTGCTCCTGTGCGGAATAGTCAAAGTTCCGTATGCACGGACCACGTCGAGGGCTGTTGATTTCATTTTCAGATAGATCGACGGCTGCGATTTAAAAGATGGTTAAAATGGTACATGTGTAATTTTACAAATAAATAAAAAAGGGAATACGCAACCGTCACATCGGTTGGGTTACCGAGGTGGTGAGAGAAAACAGCAGAAAAAGCAAAAAGGCAAAAAGACACATTTCTACAAAACACATGTTTTTTTGCAATGTACATATGTTTTTGTATATTGTGAACATATGTTTTTGTGCAGTAAATACATATTCTTGTATATTTGTGATTTAATGAACACGTATTTTTGTGCAGTGAACACATGTTCTTTTATATATTTGTGATTATTGAACATGTGTTTTTTTATTAGTGAACCCATGTTCTTGATTAGTGAACACATATTTTTGTTCTGTGAACACATGTTCTGTTATTTTGAACACTTCAATTTGAAATGTGAGATATTTTAGGGATCCTCATTTATCTTCTTCCAATTAAAACTTTTGAGTCTTCATAAAGATGGGTTAAATTTTAAATCAAGAACTATGATACATATCTTTCATATGGAAGAAAAATAACAATTTTAGGAGTCCACTCCCGAAGAAATGAATATTTTGGAGAATATGTGTTAAGAGTACAAGAACATGTGTTCACACTATTAAAACATGTTTACATTACAAAAAAAAACAAGAGATCAAAAAAGTAAAGCTAGTGTTCGTAGAATTAAAAAAGTACGTTGATTATCATAACAAAACAATAAGTGTAGGTGTGCACACTAAAAAAACAAATGTTCACACTCGAAGAACAAATGTTCGTACTCAAAAAATAGGTGCTCACACCCCTAAAACAGGTATTCACACCGCAAAAATAGGTGTTCACACTAAAAAAATAAGTGTTCAATATCATAGAACAACTGAATTGAACAATGAATTTGCCCAAAAAAATAACTAGTCTAATGAACAAGCTACATATTTAAGATATCTAATCCTCAAAGTCTAAGATGAATGTTTTCTTCATCTAGGTAGGAAATGTCTTCTGCCTCTTTTACTCGCTGCCTAATATTCTTGGCCCCTGCATTCTGTCTTTTTAACCTTCTTGCATAAATTGTTTACCCTTATTGCTTGATATATCGAACACCTGTTTTTTTTTTAACAGAACACATGTTCTGTCGGAAAAAACACATGTTCTGACATACAAAATAGGTTTCCTGTCATAGAACACGAGCATTCTGAACATTCTGCTCATTGTGCTTATCTTCGAATTCTTCCAACTCTGTTTCATGATAAACTTCATATATTAGGAATAAATAACACGATAAACAACATAAATAACAATGTCATTTATAAAACAAAATAAAAAACTCACAATTTCCTTATTCATCACAAAGAACAATCATTTTGCCAAAAAAAGTTTAGCTTTACAAGAGAAAATCTCTGAATCTTTTCCATTCAGTGTTATTTACATATTCCTCCACCGTTATTTTATAAATTTCTATTGAATAGATATGTTCTTTAACAACAAAAAAAAAAAAGACGACGAAAGAGAGAGGAAGAAAGATGATGAACCAGTGAGAGAGAGAAGAGAGGAAAATGGAGAAATTTTATGAATATGAAATTATCTTCTACCAAATAAAAGTAAAAGAGAGAGAAAAGTGGGATTTGAAATTTCATTTTCCCACCTAAAGTGACAACCAAACAATTTTATCCTTTAATACCCCTACATCTCACACCCAGCCGTTGAATCAAAAGTACAATATCTAATGACTGACAGTTTGACCCGCAATACTGAATAAAATTTGTTCAGCATAGGAGCCGGGGTGCACAGTTCTTGCTGCAAAAACGGCTGGACTCACTCATTCACCATCACTGGAGCACGTCGAGACAAAGGCTGTTATGGAAGGATTTCGATTTCATTCCTTCATAGGATACCTTCTTTTTTTTTCTTTGGGTAGAAAGTGATTACCAAGTGGGATTAGAGATACAATCAGGGACGATTACAGGGGGGCGGGGGGGGGGCCGGCGCCCCCCGAGATTTTTAAAAATACTACTATTTATCGAAATTTGATGTGTATTTTGAAAAATTTTGAAAAATTTTATCAATTTCGCCCCCCAAGAATTTTTTATTGCCTTTTTTATTGCCCCCAAGAATTTTGGAATTTTTTTACCAGTTTCGCCCCCCCAACATCAAATTCCTGGCTTCGTCCCTGGATACAATTATTCACTAGCACAACTTTGCCATTTCTCTCTATTAAATTGCTTATGCTAGCTTCTCTTTTACTACCTATTCATCTAATGTTTGGTTGCATATATAGGTCGATTGAAGTGTTGGAAAATTTACTTTTATCCCTTTAAATTGAAATATAATTTCTAGACTGGACAAAAAATTTCTGGACTGATAAAATTAATTCTGGACTGTAGAATAACTTTCTGCACAAAAAATCTGCACTGATAAAATTAATTCTGCACTGGAAAATAATTTTCTGGACTGATAAAATTAATTCTGGACTGTAAAATAACTTTCTGCACAAAAAATCTGCACTGATAAAATTAATTCTGCACTGGAAAATAATTTTTCTGGACAGTAAAATTAATTTTCTGCACTGAAATTCTGTAGTAATAAAATATTATCAGCACTGGAAAAATATTTTTTCTGAACAGTAAAATAATTTTTTCCTGCACTGAAAATTATACTTGCAATGAAAAAAATTAAATTACACGCAACCTTAACCGGTTTGGATTTTCTCACGGGACGAGACAATGCAGTCTACCGCTTCCCTTAAGTTCACTATGTCCCCGCCTTATCGACTTCGGCACTCCTTGAACACCGAACTCCAAGGTACAACGCCCAAACTCATCTGTTTTTCAAGCGTAAGAAAAAGCAGATGTCTGCGAATCTTTGTAGTAACAGCAGTAACTCTCGGAATGTATGAAATGCGGGATAAAAAAAAATAGCGGAATGCAGTGGGGAAGGGAGGATTTCGGATGGCTTCCTTCGTGCAGCTTTGCTCCGCCTTTTATAAGCGACAGAAATAAATCAGAATAGACCATTGCATTACTCGAGCTTAATGCCCCTGATCACTATGAGCTTAATGCCAACCTTAATGTCGATCATTACTCCCTTTTAATGCCTTGATCACATGACGAACAATAAGTCCAGACATGTCTTTGAAATTCAAAAAAATTAAATCGAGTAGCAAAACTCGGCTGATCGAGCCCGCGAAGTTTTGGTCCGACATTCGTACGCATGGTCGCGCCCGCACACAAGTTCAAGCTAATTTGGTATCAACGGACCTTTCGCTTGCACTCCCGCCCTGCGGGCGCATCACGAGGTTATCACTTTAGGCATAATAGTGGTAATACAATTTAAACCCAAATAAACCACTTTAACATATAAAGTGTTTTTTCTCTTTCATGGGTTTCCCATGTGGGATGTGCAACTTAAAACCCATTTACCACATTGCATTAACCCCACTTTATACCAATTTATCATTCACACCAATAATTGGTTTTCTCACATGTCATATATCATCACGAAGCTTGCGCAACCCACTTCGTGATAAACTCAATAACATTCAAAACCGAAGCGGTGTAACATATAAATATATTAGCTCAAATATGTCCTCACGACACATTAATTACACACTAATTCTTTGAGAAAAACAATTTCTCCAACAATCCCCCACATGAATGAAAAACTATTAAAAAAAAATGCACATGAAATGCAATGCAAGAGTTCGGCGAGAATTCGTTGCATCAGGATAGGTAGTTGTTAGCTTTGAACCTTCCCTAGTGAAATACCATCGGATACACTTGCTAACCAGATGGGACGCGATGCCTCGAATCGTTTCAGACGCTTTTGTGTGTATCAAGACAACGATACTCACACAACGATTTCTCTAAACCGTTAATCGATTCTTTCGTTGTTGTCCATTTCGCCCACTGGACTGCCTTGGGAAATGTTCATCGAAAGCTCTAGAGATTTAGCCCCTAAAGTCATCTCATGAAGTGGCCCCTTCACATTCGATATAGGTGATCTCTTATTTAGAAGTATCCCTGTCATACTTCACGTGATACGTATAAGGATCATTGAAAACTTTCGCTTATCCTCCAATGGACAGGGTCTATCACTCTTTCACCTTAGGAATGAGCTGGGAACTCATTTTCCCGAGTGCTTTGTTCGACTCCCCCCCACAATTCGGTTGTCCCTTTGAACCTGCAATTGGGCTTTACAATTCAGGTAGGGTTGCCATCATGAGTGGTAATCAATTTTACGGGCTTTAGCCCCATTCCCCTCGATGAAATCTCAACAAGATCTCTCGTTAGACCTTTTGTTAATGGGTCCGCTATATTTTCTTTGGATCTCACAAAATCCAAAACTATAACACCGGTTTTCAAAAGTTTCTTTACGGATTTATGTCTACGACGTATATGTCTAGACTTCCCATTATACACATTATTCGTTGCTCTACCAATAGCTGACATGCTATCACAATGTAAGCTAAGTGGTGGCATTGGTTTTGAAAACATTGGAACATCTTCCAAAAAACCACGTAACCATTCGGCCTCTTCGCCTGCTAGATCCATAGCTATGAATTCTGATTCCATAGTTGATCTCGCAATACAAGTTTGTTTGCATGATTTCCATGAAACCGCTGCACCTCCAATTACAAAAATGTATCCGCTTGTGGATTTTATATTTTTGGAATCTGCTATCCAATTTGCATCAGTGTACCCTTCAAGTACAACTGGATATCTAGTATAAAATAATCCATAGTTAGCAGTGTATCTTATATATCTAAGTACTCTAACTAACGCTCTCCAGTGCTCATAACTGGGATTACTTGTATACCTCGCCAGTCTATTGACTGAGTTTGCAATATCTCGGTCTAGTACATCCCATGAGATACATTAGACCGCCTATGATCCTAGAATATTCAAGTTGTCGCACTCCTTCTCCACGATTCTTGTGAAGATTAGCACCTACTTCCATAGGTGTTCTCGCAATTAAATCACTTCCTTTATCAAATTTGTCTAATATTTTTTTCAATATAATGACTTTGAGAAAGTGAATATCCATCCCGATGTTTTGGTAATCTTCATTCCAAGTATTACATCAGCATGTCCCATATCCTTCATATCGAAGTTTTGAGACAACAATTTCTTGGTAACTTTAATATTTTCTTTGTTACCAATAATTATCATGTCATCTACGTAGAGACAGACTATTACATAATCGTCTTTGCTTCCTTTCACGTAGACACATTTATCACTCTGGTTTATTTGAAAACCAATTGATAGCATTACACTATCAAATTTCTCATGCCATTGTTTAGGTGCTTGTTTTAATCCATACAGTGATTTAACAAGTCTACACACCTTGCTCTCTTGGCCTGGAACAACATACCCTTCGAGTTGTTCCATATAAATTTCTTCTTCCAGCTTCTCCGTTAAGAAAAGCTGCTTTTCACATCCATTTGATGGATCTCCAAATCAAATAAGGTCGCAAAAGCAATAATTAGCTCTGATTGATGTTTTTCTAGATACAGGGGCATAAGTGTCAAAATAATCAACACCCTCAGTTTGTCTGTATCCTTTAATTACAAGTCTTGCCTTGTACTTGTCAATTGTACCATCAGGTCTTATCTTTCTTTTAAAGATCCACTTGTGACCTAATGCTTTACAACCTGGTGGAAGTTCCACAAGTTCCCATGTATGGTTTTGAAGAATTGAATTTATTTCACTATCAATTGCTTCTTTCCATAAATCTGATTCTGGAGAAGTAATTGCTTCTCTATAAGTCAAAGGATCATTTTCTAACAAGTAAGTTAGAAAATCTGGACCAAATGACTTTTCCCTTCTAGCTCTTTTGCTACGTCTGGGTTCTTCAACTTTTTCTTGAAGTTCTTTTTCCCCCACAATCCTCTCAACTTGATTGTTTTTGGGGTCTAAGCTTGAACGCTTAATGTAAGGAAAAATCCCTTCAAAGAAGGAAGCATCCCTTGCCTCAATAATTGTATTTACATGCATTTCAGAGTTATCTGATTTATGCACTAAAAATCTATAAGCACTACTATCCTGTGCATATCCTATAAACACACAATCTACCGCTTTTAGGTCCTATTCTCGTCCCGCTAGGGGGCGGAATTGGAACCTTTGCTAGACATCCCCAAACTTTTATGAACTTATAAGAAGGTGCATAACCTTTCCATAATTCATAAGGAGTTTTATCTAGTCTCTTATGTGGTAGTCTGTTTAGGATGTGATTTGCGGAAAGCAAAGCTTCCCCCCCACAAATTCTGGGGTGAGCCAGAACTTATTAGCATTGCATTCATCATCTCTTTAAGAGTTCTGTTTTTGCGCTCTGCTATTCCATTTTGTTCTGGAGTATAGGGAGCAGTTGTTTGATGAATTATTCCACTTTCAGCACACAACTGTTCAAATGGAGATACATATTCTCCACCCCTATCACTTCTTAGCCTTTTAATTTTCTTGCCAAGTTGATTTTCAACTTCAGCTTTATAATGGCTAAACATAGTTATTGCTTCATCTTTACTTCTCATTAAGTAAACATAGCAAAATCTTGTGCAATCATCAATAAAAGTGATGAAATAACTTTTACCGCCTCTTGATTGCACATATTTTAAATCACATACATCAGTGTGAATTAAGTCTAACGGTTCTGAACTTCTTTCAATTGAATGAAAGGAGGATTTAGCTAGCTTTGCCTCAATACAAGTCTCGCACTTGTAATTTTTATCAATGTTAAATTTTGGAAGTAAGTTTAATGAAACTAACTTTTTGTATACTTTTAATATTTACATGACCTAGTCTATCATGCCATAAATTAAAAGACTCAACAGAATAAGCAAATTTAACATCTTTATTAGTCTCTCGGGCAATTTTCCCACTTGAGCTAGTGGAAGCCTCGATTACATTAGTGCCAATTGGCTCAAGTACTGCAGTAGTACAAATCATTACATTCATTTTAAATAAACTACCAGACTAAATACCCTTTTCCCACAAAGGCACCACTCTTGGTAAGAATAAACTTGTTTGCTTCAAAGACAAGTCTAAAACCTTTGTTGTTCAAAGACTATTCCCGAAATGAGGTTCTTCCCGGATCTCCGGCACATGGCACACATCAGTCGAGTCACCTCCTTTCCCCGAAGTCATTTTTAGGACAACAGTGCCTCTTTCCCTCTATTTTGGAGGTCGCAGAGTTCCCATATAGCAGACTCCATCTTCCACGACTTGGTATGTCTTGAACATCCATTTATTAGTACAGATGTGACTAGTGGCCCCCGTATCAACAAACCATTCCTTTTGGTTGCCTCCAACCAAGTTTACCTCCCAAACGACTGACTACTGGGATGCATGTCTTCCATTCCAGAGCCCGGTCTTTCCATCTTCCCGCCACATTAACTTGGGCAGCCTTCTGATTCCGGTTGTTATTCCCAGCACCAGGATTTCTCTTGTTCTTATTATTTACCGCAACTCGACTGCGGCAATCTTTTGCTTTGTGGTTAGGTTTACCACAAACATAGCAGGTTCCCGTAAACTTGGAGTTTGAACCTTTTGACTCATTAGGACGCTTTCTCTTAGCGTTATTCCTAGAGTTGTCAATTTCAACCACATTAGCCTTAGCGACAAAGCTATTGGGCTTCTTACTCATCTTCCGTGAGTCCCTGTTCAATCCTCGCTTTTAACATTAGATCTTCCAGAGTCATTTCCTTCTTATTGTGTTTGAGGTAATGCTTGAAATCAGCCCAAGAAGGAGGAAGCTTCTCAATCAATAACGCCACTTGTAAAGTGTCGTTAATTCCCATGCCCTCAGCGGCAAGATCATGATATATCTTTTGAAGCTCTTCACTCTGTTCAAGAACAGACCTTCCATCCACCATCCTGAAATCATGGAAACGAGCAGCTATAAACTTTTTGGACCCCGCATCGTCCACAATATATTTTTTCAGTAGAGATTCCCATAAATCTTTTGCTGTACTTTTTTCATAGTACAACTGATAAAGGGAATCATCTAAGTTCATTAATATACTGTGCCGACAGAGGTAGTCCGCACTTAGCCACGCTGCATCAGTGGTTTCTGATTGAGGATCATTGTTGTCCTCCACCGGTTTATCCTCAGTGATAAACCGAATCAGATGTTGAGTGGTAAGGAAAAACATTATTTTTTCCTTCCACAACTTAAAATTACTGCCACCCTTAAATTTTTCGGGTTTGTCAAACTGACCAAACTGAATTGGTCGGTTTGGCATGGCAGCCACAAATGGTGGAAAGGCGGTCTCAATACCGCCTGCCTGATTACCGAAATGAGGAATCGCGGTTGTTGGTACTCCAACTGGAACATCACCAGAACCAGAACCAATCTCTGTTGCAGCAGCATTTTGATTATCAGTATTTGCCATTTTTTCCTCTATAATAAAAAACAATAACAAAGTTAGTAATCTATTATAGAAATAGCAGCAGAAAAATAAACACAAACTTAATCACAAAAGTAGTGAACTTAAGAATGTTGGAAATTCCCATGTATGGTTTTGAAGAATTGAAAAAAATTAAATCAGTAGCAAAACTCGGCTGATCAGGCCCGCGAGTTTTGGTCCGACATTCGTGTACGCAGGTCGCGCCTGCACACAAGTTCAAGCTAATTTGGTATCAACAGACCTTTCGTTTGCACCCCCCCCTGCGCGGGCGCACACGAGGTTATCACTTTAGGCATAATAGTGGTAATACAATTTAAACCCAAATAAACCACTTTAACATATAAAGTGTTTTTCTCTTTCATGGGTTTCCCATGTGGGATGTGCAACTTAAAACCCATTTACCACATTGCATTAACCCCACTTTATACCAATTTATCATTCACACCAATAATTGGTTTTCTCACATGTCATATATCATCACGAAGCTTGCGCAACCCACTTCGTGATAAACTCAATAACATTCAAAACCGAGCGGTGTAACATATAAATATATTAGCTCAAATATGTCCTCACGACACATTTATTAGTACAGATGTGACTAGTGGCCCCCGTATCAACAAACCATTCCTTTTGGTTGCCTCCAACCAAGTTAATGTGGCAGAAGATGGAAGACTGGGCTCTGGAATGGAAGACATGCATCCCAGTAGTCTGCCGTTTGAGAGGTAAACTTGGTTGGAGGCAACCAAAAGGAATGGTTTGTTGATACGGGGGCCACTAGTCACATCCGTACTAATAAATGGATGTTCAAGACATACCAAGTCGTGGAAGATGGAGTCACGCTATATGGGGAACTCTGCGACCTCCAAAATAGAGGGAAAGGGCACTCGTTGTCCTAAAAATGACTTCGGGAAAGGAGGTGACTCGAGCGATGTGTGCCATGTGCCGGAGATCCGGAAGAACCTCATTTCGGGAATAGTCTTTGAACAACAAAGGTTTTAGACTTGTCTTTGAAGCAAACAAGTTTATTCTTACCAAGAGTGGTGCCTTTGTGGGAAAAGGGTATTTAGTTGGTAGTTTATTTAAAATGAATGTAATGACTGTACTACCAAGTATTGAGCCAATTGGCGTTAATGTAACTGAGGCTTCCACTAGCTCAGTTGGAAAAATTGCCCAAGAGACTAATAAAGATGTTAAATTTGCTTATTCTGTTGAGTCTTTTAATTTATGGCATGATAGACTAGGTCATGTAAATATTAAAAGTATACAAAAGTTAGTTTCATTAAACTTACTTCCAAAATTTAACATTGATAAAAAATTACAAGTGCGAGACTTGTATTGAGGCAAAGCTAGCTAAATCTTCCTTTCATTCAATTGAAAGAAGTTCGAACCAGATTAGACTTAATCACATTGATGTATGTGATTTAAAATATGTGCAATCAAGAGGCAGTAAAAGTTACTTCATCAGTTTTATTGATGACTGCACAAGATTTTGCGATGTTTACTTGATGAGAAGTAAGGATGAACCAATAACTATGTTTAGCCATTATAAAGTAGAAGTTGAAAATCAACTTGGCAAGAAAATTAAAAGGCTAAGAAGTGATAGGGGTGGAGAATATGTATCTCCATTTGAGCAGGTTGTGTCTTTGAAAGTGGAATAATTCATCAAACAACGACTCCCCTATACTCCCAGAACAAAATGGAATAGCAGAGCGCAAAAACGAGAACTCTTAAAGAGATGATGAATGCAATGCTAATAAGTTACGGCTCACCCCGGAATTTGTGGGGGAAGCTTTGCTTTCAGCAAATCACATCCTAAGCAGACTACCACATAAGAGACTAGATAAAACTCCCTTATGAATTATGGAAAGGTTATGCACCTTCTCATAAGTTCATAAAAGTTTGGGGATGTCTAGCAAAGGTTCCAATTCCGCCCCCTAAGCGGGACGAGAATAGGACCTAAAACGGTAGGGTGTGTGTTTATAGGATATGCACGGGATAGTAGTGCTTATAGATTTTTAGTGCATAAATCGGATAACTCGAAATGCATGTAAATACAATTATTGAGGCAAGGGATGCTTCGCTTCTTTGAAGGGATTTTTCCCTTACATTAAGCGTTCAAGCTTAGACCACAAAAAACAATCAAGTTGAGAGGATTGTGGGGGAAAAAGAACTTCAAGAAAAAGTTGAAGAACCCAGAGCGTAGCAAAAAGAGCTAGAAGGGAAAAGTCATTTGGTCAGATTTTCTAACTTACTTGTTAGAAAATGATCCTTTGACTTATAGAGAAGCAATTACTTCTCGGGAATCAGATTTATGGAAAGAAGCAATTGATAGTGAAATAAATTCAATTCTTCAAAACCATACATGGGAACTTGTGGAACTTCCACTGAGGTTGTAAAGCATTAGGTCACAAGTGGATCTTTAAAAGAAAGATAAGACACGATGGTACAATTGACAAGTACAAGGCAAGACTTGTAATTAAAGGATACTGAGACAAAGCGAGGGTGTTGATTATTTTGACACTTATGCCCCCTGTATCTAGAAAAACATCAATCGAGGCTAATTATTGCTTTTGCGACCTTATTTGATTTGGAGATCCATCAAATGGATGTGAAAACGACTTTTCTTAACGGAGAGCTGGAAGAAGAAATTTATATGGAACAACTTTGAAGGGTATGTTGTTCCGAGGCGAAGAAAGCGAGTGTGTAGACTTGTTAAATCAACTGTATGGATTAAAACAAGCACCTAAACAATGGCATGAGAAATTTGATAGTGTAATGCTATCAATTGGTTTTCAAATAAACCCGAGTGATAAATGTGTCTACGTGAAAGGAAGCAAAGACGATTATGTAATAGTACTGTCTCTACGTAGATGACATGATAATTATTGGTAACAAAGAAAATATTAAAGTTACCAAGAAATTGTTGTCTCAAAACTTCGATATGAAGGATATGGGACATCGTTTGATGTAATACTTGGAATGAAGATTACCAAAACATCGGGATGGATATTCACTTTCTCAAAGTCATTATATTGAAAAAATATTAGACAAGTTTGATAAAGGAAGTGATTTAATTGCGAGAACACCTATGGAAGTAGGTGCTAATCTTCACAAGAATCGTGGAGAAGGAGTGCGACAACTTGAATATTCTAGGATCATAGGCAGTCTAATGTATCTCATGGACTGTACTAGACCAGATATTGCAAACTCAGTCAATAGACTGGCGAGGTATACAAGTAATCCCAGTTATGAGCACTGGAGAGCGTTAGTTAGAGTACTTAGATATATAAGATACACTGCTAACTATGGATTATTTTATACTAGATATCCAGCTGTACTTGAAGGGTACACTGATGCAAATTGGATAGCAGATTCCAAAAATATAAAATCCACAAGCGGATACATTTTTGTAATTGGAGGTGCAGCGGTTTCATGGAAATCATGCAAACAAACTTGTATTGCGAGATCAACTATGGAATCAGAATTCATAGCTATGGATCTAGCAAGCGAAGAGGTCGAATGGTTACGTGGTTTTTTGGAAGATGTTCCAATGTTTTCAAAACCAATGCCACCACTTAGCTTACATTGTGATAGCATGTCGACTATTGGTAGAAACAACGAATAATGTGTATAATGGGAAGTCTAGACATATACGTCAGTAGACATAAATCCGGTAAAGAAACTTTTGAAAACCGGTGTTATAGTTTTGGATTTTGTGAGATCCAAAGAAAATATAGCGGACCCATTAACAAAAGGTCTAACGAGAGATCTTGTTGAGATTTCATCGAGGGGAATGGGGCTGAAGCCCGTAAAATTGATTACCACTCATGATGGCAACCCTACCTGAATTGTAAAGCCCAATTGCAGGTTCAAAGGGACAACCGAATTGTGGGGGGAGTCGAACAAAGCACTCGGGAAAATGAGTTCCCAGCTCATTCCTAAGGTGAAAGAGTGATAGACCTGTCCATTGGAGGATAAACGAAAGTTTTCAATGATCCTTATACGTATCACGTGAAGTATGACAGGATACTTCTAAATAAGAGATCACCTATATCGAATGTGAAGGGGCCACTTCTATGAGATGACTTTAGGGCTAAATCTCTAGAGCTTTCGATGAACATTTCCAAGGCAGTCCAGGGCCGAAATGGACAACAACGAAAGAATCGATTAACAGTTTAGAGAAATCGTTGTGTGAGTATCGTTGTCTTGATACACACAAAAGCGCTCGAAACGATTCGAGGCATCGCGTCCACTGGTTAGCAAGTGTATCCGATGGTATTTCACTAGGGAAGGT
This sequence comes from Vinca minor, assembly GCA_026122235.1. NCBI lineage: Eukaryota > Viridiplantae > Streptophyta > Magnoliopsida > Gentianales > Apocynaceae > Vinca > Vinca minor. The sequence goes on along the minus strand of JAOCZM010000278.1, from coordinate 607,980 downwards.
TCAAAGCTAACAACTACCTATCCTGATGCAACGAATTCTCGCCGAACTCTTGCATTGCATTTCATGTGCATTTTTTTTTAATAGTTTTTCATTCATGTGGGGGATTGTTGGAGAAATTGTTTTTCTCAAAGAATTAGTGTGTAATTAATGTGTCGTGAGGACATATTTGAGCTAATATATTTATATGTTACACCGCTCGGTTTTGAATGTTATTGAGTTTATCACGAAGTGGGTTGCGCAAGCTTCGTGATGATATATGACATGTGAGAAAACCAATTATTGGTGTGAATGATAAATTGGTATAAAGTGGGGTTAATGCAATGTGGTAAATGGGTTTTAAGTTGCACATCCCACATGGGAAACCCATGAAAGAGAAAAAACACTTTATATGTTAAAGTGGTTTATTTGGGTTTAAATTGTATTACCACTATTATGCCTAAAGTGATAACCTCGTGTGCTGCGCGCAGTGAGGGTGCAAGCGAAAGATGCGTTGATACCAAAATAGCTTGAACTTGTGTGCAGGCGCGACCTGCGTACACGAATGTCGGACCAAAACTCGCGGGCCTGATCAGCCAGAGTTTTGCTACTGGTTTAAATTTTTGAATTTCAAAGACATCTTTGGACTTATTGTTCTTTATGTAGATCAAGGCATTAAAAGTGAGTAATGCCATTCTTCTTTATGTGATCAAGGCATTAAAGGGAGTATGATCGGCATTAAGGTTGGCATTAAGCTCATAGTGATCGGGGCATTAAGCTCTGAGTAATGCAATGGTCATTTGCTGATTTATTTTGTCTGCTTATAAAAGGCGAGCAAAGCTGCGGAAGGAAGCCATCCGAAATCCTCCCTTCCCCACTGCATTACTGCTATTTTTTTTTATCCCTGCATTTCATACATTCCGAGAGTTACTGCCCATTACTACAAAGATTCGCAGAGATCTGTTTTTCTTCTGCTTCAGAAAAACAGTGAGTTTGGGCGTTGTACCTTGGAGTTCAGTGTTCAAGGAGTGCCAGAAGCTGATAAGGCAGGACATAGTGAACTTAAGGGGAAGCGGTAGACTCTTTGTCTCGTCCGGGAGAAAATCCAAACCCAGGTTAAGGTTGCAGTAATTTAATTTTTTCATTGCAGTATAATTTTCAGTGCAGGAAAAATTATTTTACTGTTCAGTCCACTAATTTTTTCTTATGCTCAATAAAATTTAAAAAAATTCCATTAGAAAAATAAAATAATTGAGATTTAGAACAATCTATATTTGAAATGGATGGACTGCAAACATATTTAGTCGAAAATTTATCGTTGCATGTAAATTTGAAATTATTATAAACAAACGAAACAAATGCTCGTTCGATAAAATTGAATTATGAATATATCGGTGGACGATTGATAAGAACTCTTATAATTAAACTATAATCTTAAGGTTGTACTCAAACATGTGTCGTTGATTAGAGTCGAACTCATCCAAACTTATTTTTTTTTAAAAAAAAAGCAGTAGTAATTACACTGAACTTTTGGGGTCCTAATATTGATTAATGACAGAATGTACTAGTAATTCATCAAACAGAATGTACTATTCCCTCCGATTCAAAATATAAGTCTTTTTAAAAATTATTTTTTGTTGCAAAATATAAATTTTTTTACAAGAATTGTGCATTTATTAGCTAATTTACCCTTACATTATTTTCTCCATATATTTATTTTGGTCAAAATGTGTAATTCTCATACAACTCTTCATTAATCTATTTGTTTTTTGAAGTATTAATTATGGATACTTTAGTTATCTTGATTAGTATTTTAATTTGTGTGAAAACTTTTAAAAATACTTATATTTTGAATCGGGGAGACTAGTAATCAATCCAGGAAGGTACTAACAAAGAAAAGCCATATCCATATGGAAAATTTTAATATGGATCAGGTCTACATGTAATTTATGGTCCATAATTAGTCACGTTGTCATACAATTTTGTCTCTCACCATTTTGTAGTAATGTTGCCAGTTCTACAACATATGAACCTGATTCATATAAGAACTACCCTATCCATATCCATACCATATGGACCTCAACTAATTTCTTATTGGACCAGTAAAAAAAATAATTCATAATTTGAAATCCGCCAAAAGAAATTAAAGCGTGTTAGATTAGTATAAAAGAAAGAAATATAAATCCTACTAGTATAAATTAATGGAATATCCTATGTGTATATATAGAGAGAGAAAGGAAGAGGAATCAAGAGAGAGAGATCTATCTGTAATTCCTACATAATAGATAAACATTGATTTATTATTCATCAAAAAAAAAAAAAAAAAGATAAACATTGATTTCTTACCGAAATCCAACGCCAATTCTACTCATTCGTCATTCATTCATTCATCCTGACGGCACCAACCGAGTCGTTGTTGGTGTTCGTCATCCAAGGATTTTCCATTTACCGGTGAGTTTTAGATGAATTTCGACTTTAATTGTTGTTTTAATCTGTATTTGTTATTGAATTGTTGTTAGCTCTGAACTCGTTTTGGTTTTTTTTAATGTAAATGAGTGTCGGTTGACGTGAATTTAGTTAAAAATTAAGCAATGTCGTTCGATTAGCCTGTGTTTGTTCAATTCGGAGCTGAATCATATGGTTTGATGTGTATTTGATTATGTATAGCTTAAATTTTTTGGTGAAGTATGGTTAAAACAAAGGAATTTTACGTTTGATTTGAGTTACAGTGGTTTGGTCTTGGATCGGATGTGGATGAGTCATGTATCGTGGCTATACTTGTTTGTTTCGTAATAGTATATATTTGAGTTGTATAGATTTCGTCATTATAGCTGCTAATGTCGGTGGAGAGTTTATTTTCTCTTCTTTGTTGTGACACGATAGAGATCAAGTTATTGTCTTTTGCTGAATAAAATTGCTTTATTCTTGCTTTTATAGGTAGGGAACAATCATGTTATGATGACCTGAGTTCTACTTTTAAATTATATAGCTTGATTTTTGTGTTTTGCTGGCACATTAGGAAATTATTTTGCTAGGAAGCTGGAGTGATCTGGATCTAATTTTCCTTGCAATTTAATCAGAGTTTCGGTGATTAAGTCTGTTAACGTTCCTCCATTTGGTTAAAGTTATAGAAATGAGATAACAAGATAGTAGTATTTAATATTTCCAGTGCATCTTTAGGAAGTACTATCATTTAATATCATTTGGTTTCGTAATTGTTAATTTTAATTTTCGGAGCTGACATTCATGCTGCAGCAAATATTCGTTTAGTTATAGGCATGTATCTTAGTTAAGACTCTTTAATGATGTAAAATGGAGCTCTGAAGCAGTCTGTGAATCCTCATATCCGCTAAAGTTCAGCTGTTGTCATCACTATTGAAAGCTCCAGCCTGTGCCATAGCTGGAATTTTGTTTCCTTTTCCAGCTAAACCATTTGGCTGTATTTATCTACTCTCGCCAGCACTTTGATCCATTGAGTGACGCATGTTTGAAGGTTTTGGCCGTTTCTTTCAAACCTCGACTCAAATCTTTTGGTCTTTCTCTCTTCTACCCCCAACTTATGCTAAGTTACATACTCTTCCATGCATTTATTTATTATGACGATCTTCGAGCAAGTACAGTCATGAAGGACCGACCGCTTTTCTTGTTGAGATGAGAGTGTGAGACATGTGATCTTTGCTCTCGGTTCATAGATATCATCATAGAGTTTTTTTATTTCCGCACGCTTCTTCTTGCCTTTCTGGATAAATATGCAATAAAGAGGAACAACTTATCAGTGTGCTGTATCTTATCCTCTGATAGTTTAGAAGAACTTTACTGAAGTTCTGTCTCTTTTGAGTGGCAGGATAACTAGGAGTATCTCAGTCTCAGGATGAAGGCCCTTATTCTTGTTGGAGGGTTTGGCACCCGGTTGAGGCCATTGACACTCAGTGTTCCGAAACCATTGGTTGAATTTGCTAACAAACCAATGATCTTGCATCAGGTATATATCTTGATTATCGCGTTGATACTATTCAATAGCAATCCTTGTACTTCCACCTTAAGTTCCTTCTGCATATAGATTCTTTTCAGGTTTCTGATGGTTTGCCATACTATTTTAGATCCCAGCTTCCAGAAATTGATACTTTTGAACTTTTTATTTATTCAAAATGTTTGAGGAGATCAGTGGTTTGAACATCATTTTAGATCCCAACTTCCAGTCTTTAATTTCTCAATGCGGTGAAAAAGGTGAAACAAAATTTAGGTAGAGGTGAAGTGTCTATTACCTTGCAAGTAATGGTACCATTTCCTTTCTTGCCAGATTGAGGCTCTCAAAGCTATTGGAGTGACTGAAGTTGTCCTGGCTATCAATTACCAGCCTGAGGTATCGATAGGAACATCGCTATGAATTGAATTCTGACATTTATGTGTAGAAGCATAAAGTTAATGAACCTTCTTGTGCAGGTGATGCTGAATTTCTTGAAAGAGTTTGAAGAAAAGGTTGGGATCAAGATAACATGTTCACAAGAGACTGAGCCACTTGGTACTGCTGGTCCCCTTGCTTTGGCTTGGGACAAGCTGGTGGATGGTTCTGGTGAACCATTCTTTGTTCTCAACAGTGATGTTATCAGTGAATACCCATTTAAAGAAATGATTGCATTCCACAAATCCCATGGAGGAGAGGCTTCCCTAATGGTGACCCAGGTAAATTTATTATGTATGCTTTGCGGCCTTGTTTGTTCTTCTATCCATCTGTTAACTTCTGATTCAAAAGCTTGAGCGCAAAAATTACAGGTTGAAGAACCTTCGAAATATGGGGTGGTTGTTATGGAAGAATCCACTGGACAAGTGGAAAGATTTGTGGAGAAGCCAAAATTATTTGTTGGTAACAAGATCAATGCTGGCTTTTACCTGCTGAACCCTTCTGTTCTTGATCTGATTGAATTAAGGCCCACTTCAATTGAAAAAGAAGTGTTTCCGAAGATTGCTGCAAAGAAAAAACTATATGCAATGGTTTTACCTGGGTTCTGGATGGATATTGGACAGCCAAGGGATTACATCACTGGCTTGAGGCTGTACCTAGACTCCCTGAGAAAGAAATCTCCTTCTAAACTAGCTTCTGGACCTCATATTATAGGAAATGTTCTGGTGGATGAGACTGCCAAAATTGGTGAGGGTTGTTTGATAGGGCCCGATGTTTCGATTGGCGACGGTTGTGTGGTTGAGTCGGGGGTCAGACTCTCTCGCTGCACAGTGATGTGTGGTGTCCGCATCAAGAAACATGCGTGCATCTCGAGTAGCATTATCGGTTGGCACTCAACCGTTGGTCAATGGGCTCGTGTGGAGAATATGACCATTTTGGGCGAAGATGTCCATGTTTGCGATGAAATTTACAGCAATGGAGGTGTAGTTCTCCCCCACAAGGAGATAAAATCTAGCATCTTGAAGCCAGAGATAGTTATGTGAATTATCCTTTTGGTTCAGGTCTACAGTTGAGTTATTATTCCTGGTCATTTTTATGTGTTACTTTCTGTATTCCCGATTTTCCTCCTCTTCAAGTGTAAAATTCAGTTTCGAGCTAGTTTAAGTGTCTTTGTGGGGGGTATTATGCTGCAAGAGTCCAAATGTCTCTTTGTTTGAGGGTAAAAGTATCGAGTCTGTGGGATGTAATGTGTAATCTTTCTGTTGCCTGTAAATAGAATAAATTATCAGTTGTTTTTTTTTTTTTTATCATTTTACCTTCGGAAATTGAAGGATGTAAAGTATAGGTTGTTTTGCATGCTTCTATTGAGGTCTTTCTCCAGTCGGGCAGTAGTCCCTTTCTTCCACAAGGCAAACCTTGGATTATATGGTACTAAGTTTAACAATGATTTTACCCGAAATGTATTGTTAATGTTAATCTACGCCGCTGTAGTGACTAAAATTATGTTTTTCCATCTAAACACTATCCAGATGGATATTTCCAAGTCCACAAATAAAGAAATGTATGTAAACAAATTTCTATAACTGTGACAAAATTACCAATATTTACAAGTTGAAAACTGTACTTCAGCGTGCTCGTGGAATACTTCGTAACAAATAATTCAAGCTGAAGCAGCAAGCCACAACATAACATAGGAAGATATTGCAAGGAGAAACCATGAAATAAAAGCCAAGGCTACAGAAATCTGGTACCTATCACATGAGAGTTTGGGATCTAATCTACAGAAATTTGAGTCCTTGAGAAGCAGAACGATCACTCCACCTGACGAGCACGCAGCTGCCAGCGATAGCATAGCTGTCACCTGCATTACAGTTGGAGTAATCAGCGCAATAGATTAGCAAGGTAAAGCGCGATTCAAAAGTCTTATTGAACGTACGATGCAACTCTACAATTATCACGAGACATAGGGGAACCAAGGAAATATATCTACGAACAACACAAGAAACCTTTGGTATGAGTTCCTCCTAGTAAGGCCAGGAAGCAGTTTCCTGGACAATCATCATTTGGCCAACCAAGAAGAATTTGTGCTCTAAATCTTGCCGAAGCAACATTACTATCAATTAAGATTTGAAGAAATGAGAAAGCAGAATGGCTCTCATAATTCAATTCATTGATGAATAGTTTCAGTCTTTCTTTAGAATGTCTGTATTACCTGATGTTAAAAGAGTGTCCGTAACATTTCTAAAGCTAATGCTAGTACCTTCTGAACTATTTTCATTTCAAAATTCACTTGTTAGTAGAAGCTTCTACATACGAATAGATTGATGCAAGAAACATGGTAGTCAATAGAGGACATTCAGACCAAGATCTCATTTTCTTTGTTAGTAGTTCTTCGAACCTTTTGCATTGGAAGGTTAGAATATTGGTTTTATAGTGCTCATGGTCTGTGAAATAAGACTAAATGATACTGGGAAGTGAGTAAATTACCCAATCACCAACCACAAACAGGCTCACAAACACATGATTATGCAAGTCACGCTTTAACCTCAGAGCATGAATGTCGAAGCAGGCAAGCCCAAAGCTCCAGAGTAGCTGAAGTCCCATTGATGCTATCAAGTAGCTGAATTAAAAAGAGAAATAGCAGTTAGCACAATACTAACTGAGTTTTCACAAAACGCTACATGGCAGAAATGTAAAACTCAAAACTAATATGCAGTAAGGAAATATTTCTTTTCCAAAAATAAAACTGACTAGGAAACGCAATGAGCAATATAAGATGCTTCATGGAACAAAAGCTAATCTAGAGGATATGTTATTGACGAGAAGGATAAAGTCCAAGGTTGAGGAAACTGAAAAATGAATATGAAGAATAAAACAAAGCACAAAAGATTTATATGGTTCGTTGTTCAATCAAGCATGAAATACTTTATAACAACTAACCCTGTCTCACACTGCTGACATACTTATCAAACCTATAACCACATGCTCCATAACAGTAGACATGCCAAGACAAAATAGAACACACCCCAAAAGATCATAACTCCCTCCATACATATGTGTAGCTACCAAGCCACAAGAACTTTTGATCTCTAGCCGATGTTGATATAGTACAAGTGTCACTTCCTAATCATGACACAAATATTAACTACGTAATCAAAATAATACGTCAACAATTTGGGGGATGGACCGATCCATTGGTTCCGGTCCCACTCCCCACTCACATAACTAGCCCCCCATGATGTGAGTGAAGAGTAGGGTCAGGACCATTGGAGATGCCCCATATCCTACCTTCTCGAGTTATTCCCTCTGAATTCCTGGGCATAGGAACCACGCCTTGGTAGAGAAATTTCGTATCTATTGAAGTTTCGCCATAAACATTATACTTTTAGAGACTCAGTTTCTTAATTCCATAAATTCCATGAGCTATAAGTTCAGTTCATTTATTGCAAAACAAGAACAACTATCAGATGGTGCAAAATGAAACATTTTTATGTGCCAAGGAAGGAAAACAAAGATATATCAACTAGCATCTTAATTATACTAGTGGATCCAACTTATTGGAAATCTCTCATTTTCACTCAAATAGCTCTCCTTTTTCACCAAAATCGTCGAAAAACAGAGACGGAGAAAGGAAAAAGATGTACTTTCTACAGTTCATAACATAGAAGTTGTCCTTAATTTCTGAGTATCAAAATAAAAACATCCAACATTGAGAATTTTTACTTGTAGTAATTGGCTTCAATTTCAACTACAGCACCATCTATTTAAAAGCTGTAAGTGAAATATCTTAACAACAATAACACATCCTATTTGACGATTTCTGTTTCAGTGGTATTATGTGACGTGCATTCATAGCCAAAGGTTAGGTCAGTCTCTAAATCATCTGTTTTAGTGGTATTCTGGGAGTAGACACTTTGTTCATTTATTACCAAATGTTAAATCTATCTCCTATACATCCCGGTCCATACCCCAATTATTGGGGACTTAATGGATTACGTTATTGTTGTTGTATTAAGTTCATGTACTTGTAGTAATTGGCTTCAATTTCAACTACAGCACCATCTATTTAAAAGCTGTAAGTGAAATATCTTAACAACCAAAACACATCCCAATTCACAACTTTTTACCAGCATTCAAAAGGATCCAGCATCTCTTCTACCTAACACCTTCCCAAAATAAACAATAACTCATAAAAGAATCCCAAGTCCTACAAAATCTCAACTTTTACCTAAAAATTGAAATAAAAACAAAAACCCATATAAAAAAAGATCCCAAAATGGTAAAAATTGAGAAGAACTAAAGAGGATTGTACAAAAAAGAAAAAAGGTACCAGAAAGCAGTGGTAGTATTGAAACCAGAAGCAGATGCCATGACTCCAAGAGAAGCTGCTGCAAAGAAACATTGTCCAATTCTTAAACAGAGTCCACTTGCTTTTCCTGGGCTCCCAAACAACTCCTTCATCTCCTTCTTTTAATCCCTAATTTAGTAATATCTCTTATCTATTAAAGATTGGATCTTTGCAATAAAGGTCTGTTTTTTTTCAATATAGATAATAGTATGAAATGCTTTAAATATTTCAGAACATTCCCATTGCTGAAGAAGAAATGGAAATACAGAAGCAAAAAAGTACATAAAAATGAGAGCCCTAAAGCTCATGAATATGATTATTTATTCTTGTGAATAAACAATTAATTACTAATGAATATTATAAAGTGATAAAGAAAATAAGTGTTGTATATTCCCCTTTTCTTCTCTCTTCTCTCTCTTCCTCCTGCTCTTATTGCGGTTTTTTTCTCCATTGCTGCTGGTCAAATTTAGTCATTGGCTTCGACCAATGGTCAAATCTTGATCCTTTTGTTTACTTTTTATAATTCTATTTTGTACCACGAATCATATTCAACCTTTTTCAAAAAAAAATTCTTCAAGATTCAAGATGCAGTTGTCAGGTGAGTCTCAGATCTTCACAGATCTAGACTTTTTTTTTATGTTTCTAAGAGGATTTGTTCAACCGGATTTGATCTGGGCCCTTTACCAACTTTTTATATCTTCACGAGACAATTTGTAGGACGGTTGATAACCCATGGTCCTATAAATTGTTGACCCCTAAGGAAGATGTTGAAAGTGATATTCTCATCTCCCCGTGGTTCAAGGATTGCGATGAACATGCTTTGAAGGAGAAGATTATGTATTTGTTTAGATGGTTAGTTTTTCTAGTAGTTTTTCCTAACCATCCAAGTTTTTTTAGGTGTGTCTTTTGTCTGTTATCGTAAATTTTTAAATCATTGTATAACTTTTACTTTCTTTATTTTCAAATTTTTCTTTAATTGTAATGGCCTCGGCTATTTGTGATTAATAGAAACACAATTTATTTAGAAAAAGAAGTGTTGGATGTTTGACAGGGTAAAAAGTTGGGGGAGGTACGTTGGTGGGTCGTTTGGACTTTGGAGTTTGCTGTTACATCATCTGTGTCTGTAATCTTTAGAGTACGTAAATATAACGGAGTCGTTCTTTTTTGTTTTTTGTTTTAACTCTTTAAGTGGAAGATATGTTCCGAACTAGTTTTAACTACGATATTATCTGTGATAATTTATTTTATATTTTTAATTATATTCTAAGATTTATCAATTTATAGTTTACCCATTTTATAGAGCAAATAGTTTTTTCTGTCACAAAACTACTTACGAGAGCTATATGTGCCACAAATAATGTTTTCGTGTTTTTCTGCCACAAAACTAGTTACGAGTGTTATATCTGCCACAAATCGTTTTTTCGTGCCTTTTCTGCCATGAAACATTTTATTAGTGCTAAAAATGCCACAAAACAATTGTATAACTTTTACTTTCTTTATTTTCAGATTTTATTAGTGCTAAATAATTGACCCCTTCTTCCCAGGTTTATAAAAAAAAAAACCACCACCTTCTTCTTCCTTCTCCTCCCACCTTGAGCCGCCGTCACCACCTCCCATCCCATCCCGTCACCCAATCCCCAACCCCTACACCCACCCATACCCCCTGGAAATTAACCAAGAATAGCAATATGTATGATGAAAGTACTTCTACATCTATATTTCAGACACATATAACAAATTTCACAAATGATTTGCTGCTCTAACCTTTAGAAACTGCTTTACAAAATACATATAAGTCAAAGCAAAAAGCAAAATGCTAATCAATTTACACTACATGATTAACCAAGCGCTTTGCTGCTAAACCCATTAAAAAAAATTAAACAAAATACATACCAGTCAAAGTACTAAACAAAATGTAGATTAGTTTGCACTACATAATTAACCTAACAGAGATGCTTTGCATCTGAAACTATAAGAATTCTTGAACAAAAAAGACTCCCTCAAAGCAATATGCAAAATGCAGACCAATTTTCATAGGAATATCTAATTGTTCTTAGGCATTTTTGCTAGGCTATCACCTTCACCACGTCTCTACAAATCATCAAGCAGTAATTTTTTGGCAGATTTGGTATTCTTTGGTACGGGTGGGGGCAGGGATTGGGTGACGGGATGGGAGGTGGCGGCGGCTCGATGTGGGAAGAGAAGAAAGAAGAAAGTAGTGGTGAGGGTTTTGGTAAATTTGGGAAGAAGGGTCAAGTATATAAAAATAAAATAAAATTAGATACCCAATGTAATATGAAAATTTGATTTTAGGGTTTATTTGAAATTAATTTGATCTCTTATTTATTTTGCCCTTCACCCTCCCTCGTTTTGTGGCATTTTTAGCACTCATAAAACGTTTCATGACAGAAAAGGCACTAAAAAACGATTTGTGGCAGATATGGCACTCGTAACTAATTTTATGGCAGAAAAAATATGAAAATATAATTTGTGACAGATATAGCACTCGTAACTAGTTTTGTGGCAGAAAAAACTATTTACTCTATTTTATATCATACGAACGATCCGAAGAGGCTTGCACAGTGGACAGCAGACCCGGAAGTCTAGCCAAATTCGAATTCCCTACCCCTGTAAAAGAAAGAATAATTAGCCACTTTGATCATCAACGTTTTTTCGTCTAGCCACTTTGGTCAAAATTCAAGTTTTTCAACTTATTTCATCATTAAACATTTTTCGGCCTGCCATTTTGGTCAAAAATAATTTTTTTAACTTTTTTCATCACTAAAGTTTTTTCATTCTGCCATTTTGGTCACTAAAGTTTTTTCGGTCTGCCATTTCGGTCAAAAAATTTAGTGACCTAAATGGCATAATGAAAATACTTTAGTGAGCAAAATGGCAGAATGAAAATACTTTAGTGATCAAAATGGCAGATAGAAAAAACTTTAGTGATGAAAAAAGTTAAAAAAAAACATTTTTGACCAAAATGGCAGGCCGAAAAATGTTTAATGATGAAATAAGTTAAAAAACTTGAATTTTGACCAAAGTGGCTAGACGAAAAAACGTTGATGATCAAAGTGGCTAATAATTCGTAAAAGAAAAGTGGAAAATATATAGTACTATTGATACATATTTTCTTCTTTTTTGAATTTTCAATTTTGGCAACTCCTCTTTTTTATAATTTCATTTATTTTATTTTTTTGGGAGAAATCCTCTTTTTCGTAATTTATTTTTTTTTCCCATTCAAAGTAGGCTATTTATTGAAAACATCATCCCGACCACCATGAGGGGTCAAGTACAAGACGCTGATTCCAGTGCGGAACAGAGTAATTTCGCACATACACATACAAAAAAATTGTCGTCCATTAAATTAAAATTTTGATAGTTAAAATTAATTTAAAACGAATATATTTTTAAACATCAGAACACATGTTCTATTTTTACAATGTGAAACACCTGTTCAGACTACAATTACAACAGGGAGTTGAGACTCCATGTCACAAAATACATAGGAATAGGAAGGTAAGTGGGGAAGAATAATGCCTATTTTACAGTTTTGCTTTGCATATTTGGCGAGATTATGGGCTGCATCATTACATTTTTTAAAAACAGTATTAAAAAAAATGATGAACAAAGATGAGAAGGAATACATTAATTGGCTTAACAAGTTCAAGAAGTTCATAGAAGCTTAAGTTCTGTGATTAGCAGGGGGGTCCAGCATGGTGACAAAAAAATTAGAATATAAAATATATTTTGCTCCATTTAAATTATTTAGAATATTACTTATTATTTTGTGTTATGATTTATGCATAGGCAGACATGTCTTGGCCCTTAAATATTTTGGACAAAAATAATACTCCATCCGTCTTATTTTTGTTGATTTTCTTAATATTTTGAAATGTTTTAAATATTTAATATTTTTTAATTATAACTATATTTTTTTAAAGTTTCAAACTTACTCTTATCTCATTAATTTATTAAATACTAATTTAACACAATTTACAATTTTAATAAAATTAATTTAAATTTTTTAATGTAAAAATAACTTATTAATTACCTTAATACCAGTATCTTTAATTCTTATATCAAATTAACATGATCATTAAAAATGACAGGGAGTAGGTCATAGTAGTATGGGCTTGACTAAAAATTTGAAACTAATACCCAGCGTCAGGCCCTCATTGGTGGATGCAGAGGCACAAGGCCTCCATTTTTTATGAAACAATAAATGTTGAGGTGGATTTTAATTGGATTTTTCTGATATGTATCAGGTTCAGAATTTGTCATATCACTACATAATTGTCTTTCTTCTCCTTCTATAGTGATGTTTCCAGTTCTGAATCACATGATCCAATGAACCTGATCCATATCAGAACTATCCATTTTAATTTGGTTCTAAAAAATGGACGTAATTTTTAATTTTTATCTTTGGAACTGGAATCTGGTCAATTTAGTCTTTGAAATTGTTTGATACATTTCAATTTGGCACCTAAGTTAACGAACATCCAACAAATTATAATGTGATTTAGTCAATGTAGTTTTATTTATTTTTAATTAGGTCACTATAATTGGCAAAAATATATCAATATAGTCTCTGAGATCATGACCGTAAAATATTTAAACCTTAAACTCTATACCTCAATCACAGACTAGTATGAGTATGCGGTTGGCTTGATGAGCCAATTAGGAATTGATCTAATGGTCAATACTAAGGCATCATGGTGTAGATGTTTATCGTTCATCTTCTATTCTCTATTGTTCATTCTTAAGCCAACCTCCTACTCTTACTTTTTGGCAGTGGCGGAGCCAGAGATTTTTCTTTGGGGGGGGCATAATTAACATTGACAAAATAAATTCATAAAAGCATATAAATATTGGCGGAGCCAATTTTTTTTTTGGGATGAAATCTTATAGAGTAGAGTTATTCACATTTTGTTCACCTTTTCACTCTACTGATCAGTGTTTCATAAACCTCCAAGTCCTCTAGCTTCATATTGTGAACTTTTTATAGTTTACAAGAGAGCCCATTGTGGATTTTTTATTAGTAATTTTATTTTTTAGTCTCTTACACACTTAAGTTTGTTACCAAATCAAGAGCAAAATTGTTAAAATACAAGTGGTTAGGGGTGTCAACGGGTTCGGGCCGGCCCGAACCCGGCTCACATAGCTCGAAAAAATGTGAGCGTGAGCTGAGGTAATGTGAGTGTGAGCTGAGCATGAGCTTAATATTCAAGCTCGCTTCTTATGTGAGATGAGCGTGAGCTTGACCCCGCTCAGCCCGAAAAAAGCTCGAACCCGAATAAGATTAATATAATTAAAATATTATATATATAATAATAATAATAATTTAAAAAAAAAACTTATATACATTATAATTATAATGTGTGGATTAACTCAATCATCTTTTTTTTGGGTAGAAAGGAGATTATATTAAAGAAGGAGTCTTACAATAGGAGAGAGACAGGTACAAAAGTTAAAGAAAGAGAGAAAACAGGAAAAGACAGCGTGGGAAAACACGGTACAAAATACATTGGGATGAATCACAACAAAAAGTGAGATGGTGTAGAAGAATTCAATGGGATTGTCAAAATTGGAATTGCCACCGACAATGGAATTAAATCAATCTTTTGAAATTTGCAAATTTATCATTTGTTAAAATTTTAAGTGCATGGATTCTCTTGTTTTTTTGTTTTTTTTTATATAAGACTCCTTTTATTAGCATATCAAACAATTCTGAAACTTTTGCTTCTTTTTGTGTATTCTTGTCCAAATTTAGTTTTAAGGCTCATTGTATTATGCTATTCTTGAGATAGGATTTTCGTTTTCTTCGCTAATATAAGTGAGCTTGGGAAGCTCGTGAGCTAAGCTCGAGCTCGTGTTAAAATGTGAGCTGAGCGTGAGCTTAAGGTTTATGAGCTTTTCCGGGCTGAGCATGAGCTTTTGAATTTTTATGTGAGCTGAGCTAGCTCGATTGACACCCCTACAAGTGGTGTCATTCCTATAATTCACAAACTAAATAATTTAATTTTAAATCTTAAAGTGATTCAAAATGGGTACAATAAACAATGTTCACGAGACGAGGTGTTACAAAACAAAACTAAAACTAAAAAAATAAATAAAAAAATAATAATTTAATTTTAAATCGTAAAGTGATTCAAAATGGGTACAATAAACAATGTTCACGAAACAAGGTGTTAAAACTAAAACTAAAATAATAATAATAATAATAATTTAATTTTAAATAGTAAAGTGATTCAAAATGGGTACAATAAACAATGTTCACGAGACGAGGTGTTATAAAAACAAAACTAAAAAAAAAAAAATTTGAAAAAAACTGGTGGGGCACTTGCCCCACCATGCCCCACTGTGGCTCCGCCACTGCTTTTTGGTATATCTATGGTTTGGAATATTATGTCTATGTGCATAGTATGATTTTTTTCTAGTATATATAGCAATTATAATAGTGTTAATTTTGAGATTTGTTGAGAAAATTTCAGCTACGCTAAGTTAGATTTGTTTTTGGGACCTAAACCATAATTTTTGACAAATTATTGTGATTAAATCTTATTGAAACACGAAACCCTACTCACCCATTTACCATAAATTCTTTAAGTAACTTCTTATTTTTTACGATTATTTTAACACAGCGCCTCAATTCTAAGAATCGAATTAAAGAAGGAAAATTCGATATAGGGCAGGGAGTCATAGGTAGAGGCGCAGTCACACTGGCTCTCGATTGGCACGTCGCTTCTCCATTTTTTTTTCTCTCAGTCACAGTTAAAATACAAAAAAAATTATTCTGATATGGACACAGTTAAAAGTAAAAAATTGTCTCTCTCCTCATTTTATAGTGATGTGACAAATTTGTACAATTTTTTTACTTTTAAATGTGTCCATATCAGAACAATCTTTTTGTATTTTAATCAGAATCGAGAAAAAAAATTGGAAGGGCGGCGTGGCCAATTGAGGGCAGCTGAGCAGCGCCTCTACCATGGCTCTGATCCCATATCAATTATTTATTAAAGAATCGAGACGGAGCCTTTGACAGAAGTCACAGAACCGACCTATATATAAAACAACCCAAAACCCCTTCTAAAACCCTAGAAATTCCCAGTCTCCTCTTAAACCTTTCTCTCTGAAACCTTAACAATGGCTTTGAATAACGTTATTCGAAGAACAGCTTCTCAATTTGTGCCTTTAGCCGTCCGAGGAGCTATCGGAGTTGGTAGTCGGAGGTATAACCACCACCACAACTGCTCCGCCTTCTCCCTCTTTGCCGCCGTCAACGGAAGCAGAAGCAGTGGTGATCTCAGTAAGAAGCTAATCCAATGTTCATTGCCATCTACTACACTTCGTCAATTTTCCAACGATCTGAGTCGACCCACTTCCGATGATTCACTCATTCGAGTTATCCGTGATGAGATTGAGTGCGCTAGTGACGATGCTTCTCAGCAGGTCTGACATCCTTTCCTGTTTTCTCTATCCCAGTTTTTTTGTTTTCCTTTTTTTTATTACTACCTCCATTACATGTAGCAGAAATTAAGGAAGAAGCATGATGTTTTGTTGGTCAAAATATCAATATTATTCTCTTAAATAAAACTGGGATACCTCTAAGTCTATTTAATATAGTAATATTGATATTGTGACTAACAAGTACTTTGTTTCATTGCTTTATCAATCGTGTAATGTTGGACACTTCTAGAACGTTCATATGGACCAAGTTAGTATCAGAATTTTCCTTATGTTTTCCAGTTCTTTTCAGACTCGCATGATGCCTGGGTATTCCTTTTTACCCTGTTGTTGTTTGTTTTTTTTGCTGGGTGGAGGGGAAGGAAAAATGACGCCCCCGCCATTGCTTAAATATGTGTCGTTTATGACACGTAACGAAAATTAAGTAAGCAAAAAATAAGATGATTTTTTAATCAAAATATCAATATTACTCTCTTAAATAGAACTTGTACAAATTCTATTAAGAGAATAATATTGATATTTTGACTAACAAAATAGTTCTTAACGACTTATATTATGGAATGGAGGGAGTAGCAATTTTCAGGTAGAAAATGATTTTTTCTTCTCTAAATTGCCTTCAGGTTTGTATTTAATTATTTTAATATTACTGTATTATTTTCAAGGATTCTTACTGCATTCCAACTAAAGCCCAAAAGAGAAAATGACTGGTAAATGATGAAATCTGAAATGTAGTGTAATTAGGTGATCAATTGAAACATTGCTGTTGTGTGTTTTTTTTGGGGGGGGCATGCGCCCTGTGAGCATATTGGACCTTGGCAATTGAAAGATTGTTGATACTAATATCTGTCTAAGACTACTATAGGCAACCTTTTAAATCTAACGATTCAGTTATTGTGTGTATATATTTGTAAGCTAAGGTAAGTTGTTTATTGAAGAAGCAGTTCAAGACGCCGATTCCCTTCTGCCTCTCTCACTTTATTAACATAGCTAGGTCTGTGTAGGTTGAGGTTCCACAGAAGTTTCCCTTCAAACTAGAAGACAATCCCGGAATGCAGACTGTAACACTAACAAGGGAATATCAAGGTGAAACCATCACTGTTGAAGTCCATATGTCCAATCTTATCACCGGGGAGGACAATGAGGCTGGTGATGCTGATGATGATGAGGAAAACGGTGCCTCCAGTAGTCTTCCTCTTGTAGTAAGAGTTTCCAAGAGCAGTGGACCCTGTTTGGAGTTTGGTTGTACGGCTTACCCGGATGAGATCAGTATCGAAAGCTTGTCAGTGAAGGATTCCAATAGTTCAGAAGAAGAAATTGCGTATGAGGGACCTAATTTTGAGTGAGTATTACTTCATACCTTATGATCTAAAATGGAAAACTTTATCCGCGTACTCGTGATTGTTTGGTATTTCATTTATTTATCTTTTTGTCTTTTAATTGCTAATGTTCGAACTTTTCGCTTCCTTATTATGCTTAGGGACTTGGACGAGAATCTTCAGAAGGCTTTCCACAAGTATCTTGAGATACGGGGAATTAAGCCCAGTACAACCAATTTCTTACATGAATACATGATCAACAAAGACGGGAAGGAATACATGAATTGGCTTCAGAACCTCAAGAAGTTCATAGAAGCATAAATTCTGTGATCAGACATAAGTCTTCTAGCTATGTTAGTTCTTATCATATAATCTCATTTCATTCTACGATTTAGTTATATGCGCGTGACATGGATAAAACATTTGACAGTTTTGATTTGGTTTTTGTAACGAGGCTGGTGTGGAAGTTAACCTTTCAATAGAGGTCTTAATTCGATTCTGAAATGAAAATTTATTTATTTCTCAATCAAGCCATATGCTTGTTTATTCCAATTAAAATTACATCACATCAAATCTTATTTCAACACAGATGCAGGCAGCAGCAATCTAAACTTTCGTACGACAGTGAGGTGTGAGTGCCCTTCTGAATATCCCACCATGGGGGCAATATCAAGCAAAACTCGTCGGTCTCCAATCGTCCACTTCCTCCAAAGCCATGTAGCGATTGAATCCACTAATATAAACCTTCAGCTACTTACAGGGAGGTCCTTGTGAGTGTAAACAACCCCTTTATCACCGTTCACTACCTGGCCTGTTCCTCTACCAATCCTGCAGGAGCAACGCAGCAGAATCATGGTTAATGTAGATTTGTGAACCAGTGATAGCAGTTTATGAAGGAAAGAAAAAGAAAACATCTTCGTTCTCTCCTCGAGACCCACCTAAAATGGGGGCATAGTATGGCATTACAAACAGAACGAGTTAAAATAATATCTAGCAGAAGGAAAACCGTTAGTAACATACCACCGTGTTGTTAGCAAACCTTCAACTCCAACTGGACCACGCGCATGAATCCTACTCGTACTGATTCCAACCTGTTAACCAACAATAACCAAATTTGAGTTGAGAGGACAATGTACACCAGATGGTACTTAGAAGAAATATAAATTTTATACCTCAGCACCAAGCCCAAACCGGAAGCCATCACTGAACCTTGTGCTTGCATTGTGGAATACAGCAGCACTGAGTAACAAGAAATCATATTAGACACTTCTATTCAATATGGCACGGCATCATTTAATACTTTCAATTTATTCTACATGAATCAAAAGGAGCAGAATACGTGAATTCGCTAGTGCACAAGCGATTATATAAGCTAAAAGGAAGGCACAAAACCTACAGAGCCATACCTGTCAACCTGGTGTAAGAAGATATCTGCAACTCGAGAGTCTTCGGTAATTATGCTATCAGTGTGTGCACTGCCAATTAGAGAGATGGACAATTTTTAGAGCTAAGCACATACTTGAGACCTTCCTTGTACACAATACAAATGTCAAATATGAGAAATAACAAAGTCTAACAAACAAAACCTGCCATGCCGATGAATATGATCTATTGCTCCGTTCACATCATCCACAATTTCTACAGTGCATGCTAGTGAATTGTATTCATGATGAAATGAGTGTGTTTCTGGAATATTCAGCAAGGAACTTGCTCTTGGTCCACCAAAAACAGTAACACCTGGGAAGATGCACTCGATCAACTCTTGTTTCAAATTTCAAAGATAAAGTGTATTATCAAATACTATTTACTCCATTTTTAGTAATATCTAGGATATAGTTTTAATAAGCAGGATTATAATGATTGTATCAGGAGGAATGATAGTAAAAGTTCTTCTGCAATCAAGCTCAGTGC
The DNA here is from genome assembly GCA_026122235.1 of Vinca minor. Lineage (NCBI taxonomy): Eukaryota > Viridiplantae > Streptophyta > Magnoliopsida > Gentianales > Apocynaceae > Vinca > Vinca minor. The sequence goes on along the minus strand of JAOCZM010000278.1, from coordinate 588,560 downwards.
CGTCTCAAATAATATTGAGGCCCTGTTATCAAAATGAGAGGCCCAGTTCCGGATGTCACCTTAGACACCCTTGGAGCCGGGCCTGATCAAGCTCATGGATATTTTTTTGGCTATCTATAAGGCACCTAAAAATCATATATTCCTTTTGATCATCTAAAGGAGTGCTAAAAAGGACCAATAATCCTGTAGTTTCTCTATCATCCAGATGAAATGTGGTAAAATAGCACGAGACATACATATTCTTAAATTACTGGCAAATCTACTGAAATGTACCGCAAGGTGTTCTGCCCCTTGGAAATGGAAGGGACAAAGGCAACCAAAGAAATCAATGAGACAATATTCAAGCTTAGTAGAGGCATTTTACTTCATTATAGGTGAATGATTTTATGGCTTAAGGTAACCAACTTAGAGGCGGAAAGTATTCTCAGTAAAATTTATAGTTTCTAGTTACATGTATCCTCGTAATTTCTAAAGAAAAAGTATATAATATGCTCTGTTCGAGGAAAAGAAGCAACCATGGGATGCAGAATGAAAAAGATTTGCATAAGACTCACCTTTGATTTGGAGTTCCACAATTAGCTCATTGATGCTACTATTCTTCACCAAATCATTGTGAACCAAAAATGTCTCCTAAGAAGCGTGTGAAAATGACAGATACTGGTCAGAAAGGTAACAAAGAAATGAATGAAGTCTCAACCATTAGCGAGAGTTTTTGAGGAAAGGAAATAGTAAAAAGTATACTACCATTGCATTGCAGGCAGCAGGATAATCTGTTTTGGCATCCAAAATAATTTGTTTTGCCATATCCAAATTCGCAGACTTATCAACGTAAACATGGCAGATCCCATCTAGCAGAAAAAAAGATCAACAAATATGTAAAACAAATGCTTCATGGAATCAAGCATGTTAACAGAGTACACCTTGAAAAGAATTCAAGATTTGATGGTTTTACCAGCATGTCCAAGAACTGGAATTTTTGTGGAAGCCTTTATTTGAGAAACAAGTGTATTGCTGCCTCTTGGAATCACAAGATCAATCACATCATCAAGCTGGAGCAAACATTAAAAGAGCATGTAAGGGATGTGATTTTCGGACAATACACCCCAAGTGGAACAAAAATGTGAGTTTTTTTTAATTGAAAGAGAAGGTATATGAAGCCACAGGGAGTAAGTTCTATGATCATATGGAACCTTGAGCAGTTCAGGGATTTCTTCTCTAGAAGTCACTAGCCCAATAAGCTTTTCACCAATTCTCTCTGGGAGAGATGAAGTAATAACCTAAAAATTAATCAAAATAGCTGTTAGAAACAATGTGCTGCAAAGAAAATAAACAAGTAAAATATGCCCAGAAGCAACCACCGATAAGTACCATACCTTGTGCAAGATGGCATTTGAACGTCTAGCCTCCTTTCCCCCTTTGAGTAAGAGCCCATTTCCACTTCGGATGGCCAACGAAGCTATCTATATTTGCACCAAAAAGAAGGAAACAGATCATAATTAGAAAAAGCAGTTCATCATGTCTGCTAGAACATGAGGATTAATACAAGTACGGATTAAGCTAAACTAGAAGGACACGGAGACAGACTGACGCATCATGCAGATACAATTATAAAAAAAAATCCTTTTAAAAATTGGAAAATAGAATCCAGTTAAATGAAATGTACTGAATTGGGTCACTAAAGCTAAAATCTGAAACCACAGAAATCAACTTTGTATTCCTCATGCAAATTTTGGAATGAATGCCACAAGTTATCTAATCAGATAATTATTGTAAAACATGAGACCTAGAGAAACATGAAGGATCAAATTAAGAGACAAATAGAAGCATTCAGGTTCTGTTACCTTTCAAAAGCAACAGTTCCCAAACTATAGCAACAGGTCTCTCTTGAATAAGACGATGGAAACAAGAATCTTCTCTAATTTCTCCCTCTTTGCCTTGGTACCTAGAAGATGAGTACTAACCACCTATGTTACCCGGGCCCTTCGTTTATTCCTGCCGTACCCGTGTCGACACGACACGACACGGACATGGACATGGGTATGAGTATGAGATACTTACCGTATTTGGTCAACACCGATTAGACACTTTGTTTTAGATGTTTAAGTACTCGACTCCTAAATACATATTCGTACTCGAGTAACATAGCTAAACAATAGGTTATTCTGGATACAATACCGCTGTTTCTCTGGTGTATAACAAAAGGCTAAAGCCCGAAGAAGAATCTTCCTAAGTGTGTTTGTTTAGGAGCTGTTTAATAAGATTGGGGACCATTTGCCAACAAATTTCCTCCTGTAAACTCATTGGCATTCTTTTGATTTCCCTTCTTTCCAGAAGTATCTTAGCATATTTATTGTTTCAAGCTCCAAATTAACCCCGTCCACTTCCAAAAGTTGAAGTGTGCTTAATTGCCTCAAGAACAGCCTTTCTAACAGCTCATAATCTGATCAATCAAAGATTTAAGGCCATCGTATGTCAACGAGAAAGAAGCTAGCACAATAAAACTAGACAATCTAAATGTAGATTGCAACATCATCTTACTGTTGCATTAGTGTAGCAACACTATACTATAAACACCACCAAATAACAAGAAGAAAAAACACATCCACCAGAACCTTAGATGTAATAACAAGTCAAAGTATTTGACGATTCTCTTTACCTGAACCAATGCATCAGGTCGGGATTCAAAAATGATAAGAAGTACACCCAAGGGGGAAGATGCCTTGTCCAATATGAATCCTTCTGCAAGCTGGTCCAAGAAGTCATTATGAGAAAAAGGTATATGGCATAAAATATAAAGTGGTATTTTCTCTCTGTTAGAGGACCACAGTCTGTGTAACAACAAGACAGCATCTTTCTCCAATCTTTACAAGCAACTGACCCAGTTTGTGAAAGCACCTGGGATCAGAAACCCCCCCGGGTCCATTGTTATCATTGACAAGTACCATAAGTACTTCAAGTGTCATTCTATTTTATCTATATGCTTTCTCTATCCAAATGCAAGAAGTCCAAATATTTCCAAGTAGCTATTCCCTCACCTCCGTTCTCTTTAAAATGCGACCAACAGGCTCTTCCATTTTTGCAAGTACACGAATTGAATTGGCAAGACTTGAAATCTGTAACAACATTGTCTAGAGCTTTGAGTAACAGAGGAAATATTCTATGAGAAGAATCCACCAGGTGTAAAACACCAATACCTTTCCAGGCTTTAGAGCCAGCCGAGATATCAAAGATTCATCATATCCAGCCTTTTGTGCAGCACTCACATCAGCTTCATTCTCAGTAAGAATTTGTTTCTCGTTTGCTTCCAATGCATCAGCTATATCAAGTAAAATCTTACTCCTTTCTTCTGAAGACATTGCCTGCAGGAAAAGTAGGTCTTGAACTACTCCATGCAACTTAGATTAAAAGATCAACTTTCAGTGCGCTCATAAGCAAGAATACCTGAAGTCGCCTGGAACATTCCCTTGCTGCAACTGCCATCGTACGAACATCAATCTCTCCAGATGGGGCCCAGTGTTTAGCATCTCGATGGAAAAGAGTACCGATACGCTGTCCTTGAAGAACTTTTATGATATTGCTAGTGGCAAAGCCACTGACAGACATCCACACAGAGTGATCAAATAAAATTCAATGTAAAGAAAGTGTGACTACTTAAAAGAAGTAAAATCCTAAATTACCTGGTGATAACAACAGGAATGCCAGCATAGGCAGCATAAACAGCAGCTTTGACTTTAGCGGTCATACCCCCTCTTCCTAACCTTGACTTGTCTCCAAAAGTAATCATCTTTTCATGCCTTTCCTTTATGTACGTGTGAATTAATTTTGATTTTGGATCACTAGGGGGGCCACTGTAAAGACCGTCAACGTCACTCAAAAGAACAAGAAGATCAGCTTTAAGCTCCAAAGCAAGAAGAGCTGCCAAACTGTCGTTGTCCCAAAATATACCAGAAGAGTCCTAGAATGTAGTTAACAGTTAGAATATTCAGTATATTTTAAGTGGAGGTATCTTGAACTTAAATACACACACAGAAGGAAATGGTAAAAAGACGTGCCTCCTCCTGTTTCAACAAAAGGGTTCTACAAATACCAATTTCATTGTATACAAGGTTAATTTGGGAGCGCATGCTTATCTAGCATCATTGTCTTACGGCTATTTAAAGAAAGAAGTAGAGGAGTACCTCATATGGTGCTCTTCTGGTACTAAGAGCATCATTCTCATTAAATATTGGTACAACTTTGAGGTCTAACAATGAATTCACTGTCTCGTTTAGTTGTTTCCGGAAATCAGGACCCCTAAAGTCATTGTCCGTCACCAGAAGCTGAGCTGATGTCACATCCAACTATATACAGTAAAAGAAACGCTGAAGATGAATGACCTAATAAATGACGATTCTTCCAAAATATACGTTTTCACGTGGTACCCAAATCATAATATTGACCTGGCTGAATAATGAATCATAAAGAGCCATTAAACCATTTTGTCCAACAGCTGCACAGGCTTTCTTATCTAGTTCAACTTGTGGCTTTTGAAGGTCAGCAAAGCTGCGCAATGAACAACTTAGAGTTATGCAATGCAGATAGTACTATAAAATTCTATAACATTCGAAAATCAATATCATGCATTAGCATTCCCTTGCTAAATGAAATAAGCGTACGGAAGGATATCACTAGAGTGCGGATTTCAAAAGGCTTTGGTCTACATTTTGATAAAAACATTGGGAAAGACGTGCCTCTCGAGCAACTAATACCCAAATATGTCCACTTCCAAAATTGCAATAAGTTAATCAACGGTATAGAAATCCAGAATTAAGTGACACTACTAGAAACTTTTCAAAATCTGTTGCAGTGTGTATAGAGAGAAAAAAATTGGAAATAAAAAATATATAAAATACCTGCTGTTGATTAATTTTCTATATCTAAGGCGTTGACGACCAATACCCACTGCACCTGAAGTAACCAAAATGACCTCGTATCCTTGTGAATTTAGATCATGAATCTGCAGATATGGTTGGTGCACATTGAAATGATGAAATCACACTACTAATAAAATCATGGATTAATGAGTAAACAAACTTGAAAGACCAAAAAAATGGCAAACATCGAAATCACCTGCTCACATAGAGCTCCTAATCTTCCAAGTGCCAGCCTTCCATCATCTCTAGTCACAACAGCTGTTCCAACCTGCAACAGTCGATCGGTAGGATGAAGAATATATAAGTTATTTTTATTTATAAGATCATAATCACAATGTACTCAGACAGAGTACTCACAAGAATGAGTAAAAATTTGCACTTGATTGATCAATTGTTATTACTTTTAAAAATAGAGGCAACAATAAGTAGTTAACAATCTTATTCTAGCCAAGGAATCGCTTTTACACCCTCATTATCACATTTCCCACTACAGTTGCTCAAAATCTGAAAATTTGCACTATGCGGTACATTTTACTCGATATTAATTCTTATTCCCTCCATTCCTTAATATAAATCTTTCAGGACATGTATAAAAAGGTATGGAAGCAAAGATCAAGGTACTTTGTTAGTCAAAATAACAATATTACTTTCTTAAATATGAATTGTATACCACTAGTTCTAGTGAGTAATATTGATATTTTGATTAAAAAAAATCTTAATTTTTTCTTTCTTAATTTTTGCTAAATATCATGTAAGTCTTATATTAAGTAATGGGGTAGTACTCCATCCATTCCTTAATATAGATACATGTCCTGAAAGTCTTATACTCCCTCTGTTCTAAATTATTTGTTCACTTTGTTGTTTTACACTGGGATTAGTGGTCTTGCATCTTATGGATGTCTTGCTCGAGATCACATAGGATATCCTCTGCTGGCTGGTTGCGGTCAACTACATCAATGTATAAGTTCAGCTCACAGCGAAATCTTAGCGATTATAGAAGGCCTTAAGCTCGCTTCACTTTTGGGACTCAGGACCTTTTACTTGGAGAGTGATAGCCTTGCTTCTATTACTCATCTCAAGTGCTCAGGGTCGGATTTTTCGGTTCTAGGCCCTATTTTTGATTATGCTAAGTCGATTATGAATTCTTTTGATTTGGTATTTTTACTTTTTGTTAGGCGTAGTGGGAACAATGTAGCTCATTGTCTGGCTCGCCATGGCCATGCCTCTTCTTCCAACTTGTGGAATTCTCTTTTTCCGCATGATGTAATGTTGGCAATCGAACATGATCGCCTTTCTTTCTAATCGAATGCACCCTTTTGGGTTTCAAAAAAAAAAAAAAAACCCTATTTATTTTTACTTCCAACCTAATTATATCATTTTTTCTCTCTCTAGTATTCTCTCTCCAACATTCAATGTAAATGGTAGAATTGAAAAAAAAACACCATTAATGACCCCCCTTTATTTAGAAAGTGGACAATTAATTTGGATACATTAAAATAGAAATGTGGACATATAATTTAGGACAGATGGAGTATTAAGTAATGGAGGTAGTACTCCCTTCACTCTTTAATATAGCTACATGTCCTGAAAGTCTTATATTAAGTAATGGATGTAGTACTACCTTCATTAAAAAGCAAGGTAATTTTTTTGATAAAATAACAATATTAATCTCTTAAATAGAACTAGTGGTATACAAGTACTCCTTGCATTCCAAAATAATTTTAACATTTCAATTTTTCACATAGATTAAGAAATTCTTAAAAACAATAAGAGTTAAAGACAAAAGACTAATATATCCTCACTAACTATTCCTTAAAAATTGAAATTGTAGTTAAAAGAAAAGTAAAAAGATGGTAAAATGATAAAAGTTAATTAAATGTACAAATGTTAACCTTATTTTAGAAAATTTTGAAGTTCAAATTTTAACCTTATTTTGAAATGGAGGGGAGTAATATTTAAGACTTCTATTAATATTTTAACTAACAAAGTATCTTAATTGTTTCTTCATTAATTTTTGCTACATTTAATTAAAGACTTATACTACCTCCGATTCAAAATATAGGTCTTTTACAATAATGATGTGGTTATTGGCTAATTTACCCTAACATTATTTTCTCCCAATATTCATTTTGGTCCAAATGTGTAGTTCCCTATGCAACTCTATTAATTTAATTGTTCTTTGGAGTATCAATTAGGGGTGCTTTAATCGTTTTGATTAGTATTTTAATTTGTGTGAAAACTTCTAAAAACTTATATTTCGGATCGAAGGGTTATTAAGTAATGGAGATAGTATTACACAAAGAAAATCAACAAACACACGAAAATAAAGCAACTTTGTTTCTTGAAAGCACTTGTAGATAGACCTGCAAATGGATATGGAATTGTCTATTTCACATCCACGTCCATTTTTAATTTTTCCTACAATAATATGTGTTACCAGATCTGTCCGTTCCAAATCCGGATCAATAATATGTGTTACCAGATCTGTCCGTTCGAATCCGGGTACGGATTCGGTAAAATCCGTTTAAAAAAGTCCAATCATCTTCATTTTTTATTTTTCTATTTTGGCCAACTAAAAATATATTTGTTTAATCTAACAATCTTACATATCATATGTTACTTCACCCCCAATTATAGTACAACCCACAAATAATTCTAGTACTCGAATACAATTCATAGTCATAATACTTTACAAAATTCAAAATTCAAATAAAAATACATAACCAAAATTTCGATCACATTTCAATATAAATATTCAGAAGTCTCCTCAAAATAAAATACATAATGCTTGAATTAGGTTAAAATATAGTCTTAGATGTGAATTGATCCAAAGGTTAAAAAATTTATTTATAATATATTTACTATATATAATTAATATATATGCAGAAACGGAGCTGGATCTAACGGATTCGATTTTTAATATTTTAGACCCATAACCATTTTATTACTCTTATACGGATTCGGATTCGAATGAGTGCATATGTGTCTGAAGTTCTTATCGAGTCCTAACCGTTTTTCTGGATTCGAGTCGAATACGGGTCTAAACCCGACCCGTTTGCAGGCCTACTTGTAGAGATATAATGAAGTTGCAACATTCTAAAAATGGTGCAACTTTTGAAATTCCCAAAATTTAAACAGAACCAGAATTCACGACTTCAAAATCCAACTCCCAAATTATGCAAAAACCCAACATTTTCTTCCCCAAAAATTGGGGCTAAATTAGGCATTAAGAAAACTGAGGAAAAAAACAAAGAAAAGTGGAGGGGAAAAAAAAGGTGACCTTAACAATAACACGCTTGACATCATTAACAAAAGCTCGAGTTGAATCAACAGTGGAATCCATGTTAAAAAAAGAAGAATGAAGAAGATATAAACGAAACAGCTTCCGGCACCGGAATAAATGGCGGAGTAGGGTGTTAACTTCTTCTGCAGCAGCAGGATAGATTGAATGGTGGGTTTTGCTTTGTATTTTTTCCCCCTCCCCTCTCTATATATACTACTTATCTTTCACCAAGCTTTGACTCAATTGGTAAGGATTGACATTTTATTACAAAGTATGTATTACTTTTTTGCATAAAAAAAATGTATTACTTTTTTGTTATTAATGTAAGAGTTGTATTAGTGGCGATCTATAAGTACCTTATATACAATATATGGTCCTAAAGCAGTAAAGCATACCCTAACTCGTTGTTATGATCGGAGTCGAACCATCTAAACTTTTATGTCCTAAAGCATACCCTAATCCGTTGTTGTGATCGGAGTCGAATCACCAAAACTTTTCTTTCTAAAAAAACTACTATCCTTTGTCGCAATTTTAAACTGTACTCCCTCCATTCCCTATTTAATTGTCGTTTAAGAAATATATATATGTATCAAAATTAATTGTCATATGTTTTGTATTAGATGTCAACAATTTATTTCAATTATATCTTCAACATATCTTTTATTAAAAGAGTGAAGATGTAGAAAGAAATAATATTATTAGAATTGTGGTGAAAAAATTACTTTTTTTTGAATTTTTTAATTTTTTCAAAATGTTCTAAACATCATACGAGGAATGGAGGGAGTATTAAACATGATATTAGATTAACAAGACAAGTGTAAAGAAACGTAAAAAAATATGCAGGGTTCATAAGAACAAATACAGCTGTTAGTTAAAAAAGAATTACTCTTTCATTTTTTACATTTTATTATATTTTAGTATAAAATTTTAGTTTTCATATAAAATAATAAAATAATATTTTAAGGAAATATTTTTTTGAATAAATTAATTGGTTAAAATTATCTACAACTTGAATCCCCTGAATTTTTAAAATAGTCAATAGATTAATTAAAATAATGTCACAGATTATTTATAATTTACTATAATTTATCTAATTAATTTTAGCAACTTAACATTATCCATATTTTAAAACAAAAGAAATAATATTTTGGAGATATTTAAAAATCGTAAGCAGATTAATAAAAACAAAAAAAAAAACTGACACGTAGTGAGTTATAATTGTTAATAGAGACCAGGCAATCTAATGCTCCCGGCTCAGGTGCGGAACATCCTTTTGTTCCACACATGCGGGACAAATTCTCAGTCGTTGGATGAGATTTTTTAACGGCTCAGATCTGCAGAGAATTTTTTTAATATTTTAAGTCCAGCCGCAACTTTTTTCTCTTCAGATCTGGACCGTTCAAAATCTCATCTGACGACTGGAAGTGTTCCGCAGGTGCGGAATTTTGCCTATTCCGCACCTGAGCCGGACTGCAATCTAGTGTACTCGTGTTCGGGGAAGATCGATTGAGAGGGACGGGGGACCTGAAACTGTCTGGAGTTTTGTTATGTTATGTGGGACCACAGATGGGATGCCACGTATCAAAGAAAGTGGTTTTAGAGTGAGGGTGTAGCGTCGTTAGCAAATTTTAAAATGAGGCGAGCTGTGCCGTGTCATGACCGACTACTCCTAATAGGCTGCTTTTTTGTACTGTCTTTCTACGCGGCGCCTTGTCTCGTGCTTTGGTTTGATTATTCCTTTCATTTTTTTAGATCCACTGAGCGACTAATATTTTTGTTGGAAAGTTACATGTATTAATTAGATATATGAATACTTCCATTAATAGAAGATAAGAAAGTGAATGAAAAATTCACTTGATGAAATGCATCAGAATAAGGGTTCGCGGCTTCTATGCAGAACAGCTTTTTGTTTCGCACTGCAGGACACGTTTCAGCCGTCGAATGAGATTTTCTAACGATCCAGATCTGGAGAGAAATTTTTATTTTTTTTATTTTCTCTCTCTAGATCTGGACCGTTCAAAATCTCATCCGACGGCTGAAATTGTTCCGCACGTGCGGAAAAAAAGCTGTTCCGCATAGGAGCCGAAATGAGAATAAGGGGCAAGCATCAGACTGGCAGTCAAAATGCATAAAGGACAAAATATGGCACTCAAAATAGTTGAGACAACATTTCTGACCAGGACGGAAGTCCGAGCCAAGACGGAAGTGGGACTTCTGTCCTGGCAGCCAACACAACATTTTTTGCCACGTCAATCAGGACGGAAGTGGGACTTCCGTCTTGGCCTCGGAACGGAATACAACAGACTTTTTAACTCTTCCCCTTCCCTATCGCGTTTTTTACCCCCAAATTAAAATTTTCTTACCAGTCCCCCCTGCTGCCTAACCCCCACTGCCGTTCGTCGCCGGTGACCGCCGCCACTTTCATATCTCAATTGATTACCTCCCTCTCTCCATTTGAAGGTAAAATTCAATTTCAATTTAATTTTTTTTTTTTATAATTATTAAACTTTAGCATAGGACATTGTTTATGAAATTGATACCAAATTGTTGATATTGTGAATTATATATGATTGTTGTGAATTTTGGGTAATTGTGAATTTTGGGTAATTTTGAAATTTAGGTAATTTTGAAATTAGAGTAATTTTGAAATTAAGGTAATTTTGAAATTAGGGCAATTTTGAAAGGAAAATTCTGATATGGACCGGGTCCATGTGGACCATGTGGTTCAGATTTGGCCACATCCTTAAAGAATAAGGAGAGAGAAGGAAATGCAGTGATGTGGCAAATCTGGACCGCGATGGTCCCAGATGGGATCCCTATCCCATACTCGAAGTGTTCATTTTGAAATTGGGGTTTTGTGAATTGGGTCTATCTTGAATTTAGTGGTTTTTGTGAATTATGTAATTTGTGTATCTATGCATGTAGACTTGTGAAAATGTCAACGGAGATATTGTGAATGTGCGAAATTAAATTTATAGCATTTGTGATTTTAGGGAATTAGCGAACATTTGAAATTGATTTTTTGGTAATTTGTGATTTGTGAATCGGTGTCACTAGTATATTTGTTGAAATAACCTGTGTTTTTCCTGATAATTTGTATGTATATTATTTTTTTTGTATAGATGGTCAGTACTCGCTCATTTTCACTCTGGTCCCTTTCGATCCGACTGTCTTGAACAAACAACCATCACATAGATCCTTAAGAATATGGCTAGGAGATGAGACACTGAACGAACCTTTAAAAGTTATTACCAGCTCAGGAAACTTTTACACGGCCTATAGTAGAGAAACCAACCCTAGGGTAATAGACCTAATAGACCGGGTAGGTTTAGGAGGTTGCTGTAGGTTAGGTAATATGAATGTAGATCACGCTCTCGTGACTGCATTAGTTGAGAAATGGCGCCCGGAGACCCACACGTTCCACCTTCTAGGACTACCCACCAGGGGCCAGGTAGTGTCGTTGAGTCACAACTACAATTACACCAAGGGTCAATGGGTTGATCACGCCTACAATCTTTTAGGATTTAGACCCAGTGAGGCTGCAATCAGGGGAACACTTTGCAGCTGGTAGAGGTGTATGCCCATATTAGTGAGCCCTTATGAAATGATGCTACCCACAACCAGGTACAGCAGAGGGCTAGGGCATTGATCTTCATCCTGTTGGGTACTTTTCTTTTCCCGGATAAGTCGGGGTCTCGGGCCAACGTGCGTTATCTTCTAACCCTCAGTGGTCCCCTTGAGCATGACACGTATTCCTGGGCTAGCGGTGTTCTCGCGCATTTGTACCGCCAGATGTGCATCTCGTGCATGGCTGATTCCAAGGACATTAGCAGGTGTTGCTTGCTGATTCAGGTTTGTCCTATTCCTTAAAATTTAAATGTGATTTTGTGATTTAAATATTTAATAATCGATTTTGTTTGTTTTGACCAGCTGTGGGCGTGGAAGCGTATTTCATTTCTCCGCCCGACGAACCGAGGCAACATTCCGGATGAGATCCCCGCCGACGGTAGAGCGCACGGGGCTAGGTGGAATGCCCCCCGGAGTTTCCGCAACACTCCGAAATCGCAGCTGTTGGTGTTTTGCGAGCAGCTCGATTTGATGACCGAGACAAAAGGGGTGAGTCAATTTCATTTTTCTTGTTTTTTTTTCCGTTAACTTTTTGTTTGACTATAACAATTTTTTTTTGACAGTTCATGTGGAGGTCGTACCCAGATGCGGTATATGCAGAGAGGGTGGCTCGGGATGTCGACTTTTTTATGACGTGTCGATCCCGTACGCCACTCATCTGTTTCGAGATGGTTGAGTACCACCTGCCCGGCAAGGTAATGCGTCAATTTGGCTTCCAGCAGGTGGTACCAATCCCGGCAGGCACATAGGGCACATTTGAGGGTCGAGACCTCCACGCGGTGACGGCGTTAGCAACAAACAAATGGGAGACCGTCCACGCCAGTTACATAAATATGTGGGCACATCGCGTCGATGCACTGGAGGCCGCTGCTCCCGCCATTGGTAATGTTATTGAACCAACCCGCGAGTACATGGATTGGTACAATCGCATTACGGTTCACCGAATAACAAACCCCCAAAATCGGGACCAAAGGCCACTCGCGATGGGAATTCAACCCACCGCTACAGCAGAGGACATTTTGGTAAGTTTTTATTCGTGTACTTATTTCTTTGTTCATATTTAATTTCTGAATTTACTAATTTTAATATTCTGTTGCAGGAGGAGGAGTCCAGGGTGATGCTGGAAGAGTTCGAGAAGCCTGCCACTAGAACAAATGAGGAGCACAAGTCACTCATCACCTGGGCCGCCAAAACGATTAAGGATGCCTTCGCCGCTGCAGGAAAGTCGGTGTCATGACAATCACGGGTCGCTGATGTTGTAGAAGCTGTCGTTCTGCAACCTTCCACACAGCCGAGAGAGCATGTTGCTGGTAGGGCTGCGGTTGGGAGGCAGGGTACTCTTCGGAATTGACAGGCAACACAGGAGCAGCTTGCAGCACGGCGCCTGAGGCAGCGTGGCGGTGAGGCGGGTCCGTCCCAGCCGCAGGAGCAACCGACTCAGTCTACTGCTCAGTTCGGGACTCAGCCAGATGTACCCCCGGAATTTGAATACCAATTTTCCAGCCTCGGTACTTATTCTCCTGGTTTTCAAACGGGGAGACTTCCTGGTGCGGGGACTTCGTCGTCGGGACAGCCGGACATGTATTTTGCTGCGACGCCCTCGTATAGTCGGGACCTGGACCAGGCACAGACGCTTCAGCATACTCCGCAGATCCGTCCCGATTCCCCTGATGAAGCGATACGAATCGACCACGACGGTGCCGAATTCTTCGAGACGGAGCATGGTAGTGCAGTGCGGTGCAAACCAGGGACGGCAACACCTACTATCTCCGGACTAACCCGCGAAGGACCCATAGATACACCCCTTCGGAGCAGTAAATAGGTTTTGCTTTGTATTTAATACATTTGTTATATTCGTCCAATTTTTAATACCAATAGTTTTATTTATTACATACATGATTTCATTCTTTTTTCTGCCCTATTCTTATTATTGAAATCGGTTTCGTCAAAAAGTCTAATTTTACACTTAATTTGGTTATTATTATGCTTAAAAGATTCAACTATTCCAACGAAAATGGGTTTTTCACTCGGGTTTTTCTGCCCTTAATGGAAAAAGTTCGGTTGCAATTTTTTGGCATGGGCCTCGGGTTGTTGAGCACTTTCGTCTCGAGGCCAAGACGGAGTGGGACTTCCGTCCTGATTGACGTGGCAAAAAATGTTGTGTTGGCTGCCACGACAGCCAGGACGGAAGTCCCACTTCCGTTTGAGTGTCATGTTTTGTCCTTTATGCATTTTGACTGCCAGTCTGATGCTTGACCCAGATTTATCTTCAAATTTACTTTCAATGGAAGATAAGGAAGTGAATACAAAGTTCACTTAATGAATTTTACCGGATGTAATCTTCACATAAAAGTTATGTTTGTTTAATACATAACACTTCATTTATTTAAGATAAATTAAGTGTTGCCTTTATGCCATTCTTTTATGAATCCCTATCTTCTACTAGTATAAATAGAGGTCCTCTCATTTCTTTTTCTCTACAACAAAAATAAGCATTCTCTTCCTATTTTAAAAGTTTCTTCATAGTTTTCATATAGTGTTCAAGGTAATTTGTTCAAGTTCGATAGACAAAGAGTTGTGGTGCTAACTGATTTGTCGGTATCCGCTTTATCCTGGGAAATAGACGTCTAATTCAGCCTCGAGCACACCTGTGGAGGGGACGAATCTGTTTTAAGGAGATTGTGTCCAACACAAGACTCAGATTGCCGTCTTCTTCTTCTCCTTTTATTTAATTCATTTTAATGTTATTGTTTTATTTATCCATATAAAACAATAATTCTTTTCTCTAGAATTATTATTTTATTATATTTAGAATTATTATTTGAGGTTTATTTTTCCTAACATTCTTAAAACAGATTATTCGTAGTACATATTCATTATGGCAACTGAGGTTGTTGAAGGTTCTAATGGCTCGCGCTCTACTGCTACTGTTGCTTTGCAAATGCCTATAGTGGTTTCTGGTAACCACAGTGAAAAACTTGAGAAGTTTGATGGGTCAAATTTTAAAATGTGGCAACAAAAGATGTTGTTTTATTTGACTACCATGAATCTTGCGAGATTCTTGAGTGAAGATGCTCCTAATACACCTGAGGATGAAACAGATGTACAAATTATCAACGCGATTGATGCTTGGAAGCACTCTGATTATCTATGCAAAAACTATTTGATGAATGGTTTGCATAACTCGTTGTATAGTGTCTATAGCGCACATAAGGCTGCCAAGACACTATGGGAATCTTTAGATCATAAATATAAAACGGAAGATGTCGGCGCAAAGAAATTTGTTGTTGTGCGATTTCTTGAATATAAAATGGTGGATTCCAAATCAGTGACCAGTCAAGTGCAAGAAATACAAGTTATCATGCATGAGATACAAGCTGAGGGCATGTCTCTAAATGAAACTTTCCAAGTGGCTGCAATTATTGAGAAATTGCCCCCGGGATGGAGAGATTTCAAGAATTACCTTAAACATAAGCGAAAGGAAATGAATTTGGAAGAGCTCATTGTTCAACTTCGAATTGAAGAAGACAATAGAGGTTTTGAACGCAAGCCCTTTGATTCCTTCGCTGTAAAGGCAAATCTTGTGGAGCATAGGCAAGGGTAAAACTCTAAAAGCGATAAGAGCATATCAAAGATCGGTGCCAAAGGAGGAGTGATGAAGCATAAGTTTCAGGGGAATTGCTTCAACTATGGAAAGAAGGGACACAAGTCCCCCGACTGCAGATTCCCAAAGAAGAGGAAAAGTCATGAGGCAAACATGATTGATGGCATCACCAAAGATGTTTCAGATATTAACCTCACTGCAGTTGTTTCTGAAGTGAACTTGATCGGATCAAATCCAAATGAGTGGTGGATTGATACTGGTGCAACTAGACATGTTTGCATAAACAAAGACCTATTCACTATCTTTGAAGAAAGTGAAGGAGAAAAGATGTTTATGGGGAATTCCGCCTCAGTTGATATCAAAGGTCAAGGAAAGGTGTTACTGAATATGACATCTGGAAAGACTTTAACTCTGAATGATGTTTTGTATGTGCCAGAAGTGCGCACGAATCTTGTTTCTGGATCACTTCTGAACAAGCATAGTTTTCGCATGGTGTTTGAGTCAGACAAAGTTGTTTTGTCTAAATCTGGAATGTATGTGGGGAAGGGTTATGCAACTGATGGGTTGTTCAAACTCAATGTAATGACTATTATCAATAAAAATAAGTCTTTTACTTATTTGCTTGAGTCTTCCGATGTTTGGCACGGTAGACTAGGACATGTTAATTATGAATCTATGCGTAGATTAATTAACTTAGATCATATTCCCTCATTCCAATTTGATTCACAACAAAAATGTGAAATTTGTGTTGAGGCGAAATTAACCAAGTCGTCGTTTCAATCAATTGAAAGAAACACTAAACCTCTTGAATTGATTCATAGTGATGTGTGCGATCTAAAATTCGTTCAAACCAGAGGTGGTAATAAATATTTTATTACCTTTATTGATGATAGTACAAAATATTATTATGTGTATTTGCTAAAAAGTAAAGATGAAGCTTTAGCAAAGTTTATTCTCTACAAAAATGAAGTTGAAAATCAACTCAACAAGAGAATTAAACGGTTGAGAAGTGATAGAGGTGGTGAATATGAAACACCTATAGGTGATTTCTGTGCACAACATGGAATTGTCCATGAAGTAACTCCACCTTATTTTCCCCAATCAAATGGTGTTGCTGAACGCAAAAATCGTACATTGAAAGAAATGATGAATGCGATGTTGATAAGTTCAGGATTGCCTCAAAATGTGTAAGGTGAAGCAGTCTTATTAAGTAACTACCTATTGAATAGGATACCCCGGAAAAAGGAAGATAAAACTCCTTATGAACTATTTAAAGATAGGCGACCATCCTACAAACACTTGCGAGTGTGGGGGTGCCTAGCAAAGGTGATTGTTCCACCGCCAAAGAGAATAAAGATCGGTCCTAAAACTGTGGATTGTATCTTTATTGGATATGCACATAATAGTATTGCTTATCGATTTCTTGTGTATGAATCTAAAGTTTCAGAAGTACATAAGAACACAATAATGGAATCAAAGAATGCTTCTTTCTTTGAAGATATATTTCTTTGTAAATTCAATAATGGTGCAAGTTCATCGAAGCGAACTTTTGAAAATATGAATCAAGGAAATAATAAGGTTGAAAGTCTTGAACCAAGACATAGTAAAAGAGTAAGGGTGGAAAATCATTTGGAGATGATTCTCTAACTTATTTGTTAGAAAATGAACCCAACTTATTTAGAAGTTGTGAACTCTTCTGAAGGTCCTTTATGGAGAGAAGCTATAAAAAGTGAAATTGATTATATTCTACATAATCACACTTGGGACTTAGTGGATCTTCCTCCTGGTTGTAAACCTTTTGGGTACAAATGGATCTTTAAAAGGAAATTAAAGTATGATGGATCCATTGATAAGTATAAAGCTAGACTTGTAATAAAAGGTTACAAGCAACAAGAAGGCTTAGATTATTTTGATACTTATTCTCCTGTGACAAGAATAAATTCCATTCGAATAATTATTTCTATTGCAGCATTAAGAAATTTGGAGATACATCAAATGGATGTAAAAACGGCTTTCTTAAATAGGGATCTAGATGAAGAGATTTATATGGAACAACCTGAGGGTTTTCAAGTTCCAAGAAAAGAAAAGAAAGTCTGTAAATTGGTAAAATCATTGTACGGCTTAAAACAAGCACCAAAGAAATGGCATGAAAAGTTTGACAATGCAATGATTGCCGATGATTTCAAAATCAATGAGTGTAATAAATGTGTTTATACAAAGGAGACTGAAAATGCAGGGTTCATAGGAAGAAATACAGATGTTAATTAAAAAAGAATTACTCTTTCATTTTCTACATTTTATTATATTTTACTATAAAATTTGAATAAAATTTGAATTTTCATATAAAATAGTAAATTAATATTTTAAGGAAAATATTTTTTGAATATATATTAATTGGTTAAAATTATCTACAACTCTAATCCCTTGAATTTTTAAAATAGTCAACAGATTAATTACAATAATGTCACAGATTATTTACAATTTACCATAATTTATCTAATTGATTTTAGCAACTTAACATTATCCATATTTTAAAACAAAAGAAATAATATTTTGGAGATATTTAAAAATCGTAAGCAGATTAATAAAAACAAAAAAAAAACTGACACGTAGTGAGTTATAATTGTTAATAGAGCCCAGACAATCTAATGTAGTCGTGTTCGGGGGAGATTGATTGAGAGGGACGGGGGACCTGAAACTGTCTGGAGTTTTGTTATGTTATGTGGGACCACAGATGGGATGCCACGTATCAAAGAAAGTGGTTATTAGGGTGCAGTCCGGCTCCAGTGCGGAACTCCCAAAGTTCCGTACCTGCGGAACCATCCTAGCCGTCGGATAGAATTTTGAATTAGTCAGATCCTAGAGAAAAAGTTACTACTGACAATAAAAAATAATAAAAAAAAAATGTTATATAATAAAAGGGTACATATGTAATTTTATAAATAAATGATTGGGTTACCGAGGAGGAGAGAGAAAAGTTGCGGCTGAACAAAAACACATGTTCTTCTTTAAACAAAAACACATGTTCTCTAACCAAAAACATGTATTCTCTAAAGAAGAACATGTGTTTTGTTCACTCACAACTTTTCTCTCTCTCCTGAACAAAAAGTAACACGCAACCGTCACATCGATTGAGTTACTGAGGAGAGAGAGAAAAAGTTGTGGGCTGAACAAAAACACATGTTCTTGGTTAGAGAACACATGTTTTTTTATTAGAGAACACATGTTCTCTAACCAAAAACATGTGTTCTTTAAAAAAGAATACGTTGTTTGTTTCACCAGCAACTTTTCTCTCTCCTGAACAAAAAAGTAACACGCAAAGTTTATCCCTAAAATACCCCTATTTTGATACAGTCGTTGGATAAAAAAGGATAAAATCCAACGGCTGGGATCGTGGCCCGCACCGTACAGAATTTTGAGGGTCCGCACGACGGTTAGGGTGAGGGTGTAGGGAATATCTGAGGGCAGGTGATCGTACCTCGAGAAAAGAGCGTCGTTAGCAAATTTTAAAATGAGGCGGCTGTGTCGTGTCATGACCGACTAACTCCTAATAGGCTGCTTTTTAGTACTGTCTTTCTACGCGGCGCCTTGTCTCGTGCTTTGGTTTGATTATTCCTTTCATTTTTTTAGATCCCGTGAGCGACTAATATTTTTTGTGCCGTTTAGGAGTGTGATTGAATTGAATTTGAATTTAAAATTTTAATTTAATCTCAATCTCAAACTCAAATTAAAGTTTAGATGATTTAAAATTTTAAGTTTCGTTTACAGACTCAATTCAAAATTAATTTAAATCTTAATTTGAGTATCAAATTATACAAAATTTAAATCAAACTCAATACAATTACATCATAATTTTCCGACGAATTGATCTGACAATTGAAAATTTTAAAATGTATGGAACACATATTTTTAATTGGCATTGAAGAATCGTTGTCCAAATCAATTTATAAGAACTATTTTTTTTTAGTTTCATAATAGTGATCCTTCAAGATTTTTAGCATAGATTAAAAAAATGAGATAAGATAAATCCATTCTCCACTCTTAAGATACCTTTTGGGATTAGAGTTAGGTCTAAACCCATTTTAACGGTAGAGGTTAAAAATATTTCTATTATGAAAAAATATTATTTATTATTTTCTCAATCAATAAATCGAGATTGTGTTTCACAAGTTCAAACATAACCCCCATTTTGTACCCAATTTGAAAATTGTGCACATATAACTTTATTTTCTTCCGGTGTAATCTGTCTTACATAATTTGTCTAATTTTGTCTATCTTTTCATTACTCTATTTATTCTATAATATATGTAATACCCCTACAGTTAAGCACATGTCAGTAGTTTTTTGGGGAAAAAATAAAGATATACTTGGATAAGAAGAATATTTTGGCATCAAGAAAAATAAATAAAAAGAATAAAAATATTTTGGCACAGAGGAAAAAGGAAATAGGAATTGGGCTCCAACTCCAAGCATTCTTCGGCTATGGGCATTTATCCATAAACCCTATCCTAATTATTCTCTATTTTCTTATAATTTAGTCTTATTTTTTAAATTTTTAGTCATAAGAAAATTAAAATTTTAAATTTTGATGTTTTTTCTTCAAAATTTTAGTTGATTTGATTGCAAAATAGAATGATAGTAAAAATTATAAAATTGAATAATTTTAAACGAATATATCAAGAGTTTGAAAATCTAACCAAACATGTTGTAGAAAAATGTACAAGATAATGCAGACGCCTAAAAAATGAAATTTCGTAGAAATGAAATTCCATAGATTTGATGATTGAGGAAGATTAGCCAAAGTGACAATTCCGGTGTCCACATTGATTTGAATATACCATCTCTATTCCTAATTAATTGATATATTTCATTTTTTTGTATGTTCCAAATTAATCGATAAATTTGATAAACATTTGACATGTTTCTTCCAATTTTATCTTTATTCAACTTTTTTTTTTTTTTGAACGCCCGAAGGCGGAGCCCCATGAGCGGGGAGAGAACATCCCTAGATCAGGGAGAATAAAGCTCACCGCACGCTGGCGGAGGGTATCGAACCCGGGACCTCTCGGTCCCGGGCCAGGTACTTACCCACTCGGCCAAGTACCTGATGATATCTTTATTCAAGTTTACTCAATACTTTAGTGTTTCCAACAATTTTACACTTACATATACACATCAAACCATACTTTAACTAGGGTAATTTAGACTCTTTTCTTTGTAATTATTAACTTCTAGTCATTTCTTTAGTTTGTGTGAAAATGTAAAATGTATTAATTAATTAGAAATAGACACGAATTCCCTTATATTTTGAGTGGCGCACACATTCCATACATTTTTTTTTACATTATACATATTCCATACATAAATTTTGACTTTGGGGGAGGGAGGGGGAACTGTTTTTCTTAATATTAATTAAATTATTCTTCACAAATCAATGTCTATACGGATTCTTTTTTCTAATTTTTTTTAGCTTAACCTCATATTCATTTTCTGCTATAATCAACTTACCCATTAAAAATACAATAATTAACTTTACACAAGATAAACGTTCTTGAAAAAGAAAGATTAAAGCATATAATATAGTCAAACGCTACATTTAGAGTAGTTAATATGATAATATCTCTGTATCATCATTTAAAAAATTATTCTTGAACCAATAAATACATTATATCATCTTACAAGAAAAATCCTCCAAGGAATTCAGCTTATTCTTCTGCTCTATCAAATGCGATATATTTCTTCAAATGTGTACTTGAACTCACGTCGGCTACGGGTGTGGGCCAGGCCATTGATACTCGCAAATCATTCAGTTTATGGAACGGGCATGCTTGCAGACATTTATCTATTTTGATAATTATGAAGTGCAGGTCAAGCGGTAAAACATTTTACTTCCAGTCGGTAGATCGGGAGTTCGAGTCATGCTGGAGGGGAAATAGGGAACCATTATCGATCATCCTTTAAAAAAAAGACTCCCAAAAGAAGTTAGAAAAATGACTTACATTATCCTCAAATAATTTCTCAACACGCTAAGGTCCTGCATTTATTTTCACTTTTTGATTAGTCCTATAATAATTTTCGTGTCTATTAACTCGTACTACCACTAATTTTTTGAGTGGTTTTGGGTCAAAAAAAGCCACACCACGACTATGTGACAAATTATGAAATACAAAATTGTCATAGGAATGAACTTTCTACTAATAGTCAAGAGATTGGCAGCCCCAGTGGGGGAGCCCTTCCATCTCCCCTCCCCGAATACAAAAAAAAAAAAAAAACTTTTTACTAATAAAACTGTTTAAAAATTATGAAAATAATTTTCAAACAAAAACTAAATGCAATGGCTTTGTTGGATCATGATTTTTTTTTTTTAATAATTCATACTTCATTAACAATTAGCCCGCTTATACTACATTTTTCAGTTAGAGAATATAACATTCTTGTTACATCTAAAATTATTTTCCTTCCATTCTAAAATAAATGTCAATTTTTTTAAAAATAAAATATCTTTTTTAAAACTTGCATATTTAAATTCATATGTTTAAGAGACGTAACTTTCATTAATATATATATATATATATATATATATATATATATGTCCTTTTATATTGGATGATATTATATATATATTTTAAATAATATTTCATTACAAGTGTCCTTACAATTTCCGAACACGCCCTGTGAGAAACTATTATTCTCGTCAATTCGAACTAGCCCTAAGATCAAATTGTGTCAAAAGATGGTGTCACTCGGACTCGGGCATGGAGCTGCTCTTTTGGTACTGACACCATATGCTTTTCAGATGAGTTGGAATGTGGCCTATTTGCAAAGTAATCTTCGCCCAAATTTATGTGAAAGTATTGTGTAGCCAATCCCAGAAGGACGGCTCTACCATGAAATTTTCTCAAAAGATAAGAATGACTAATATTACCCGATCATTTTTACGAAGAATAAGCTCAGCCAAAAAGGCCTAAAGGTGAAAGAAAAGTCAAGAGCTTCCCCCACTGATCACTGATCTTTGTAATACAATCCAAACTATCACTTTCAAAATTGCCAGCTCTCGAGCAAGCTCTTCCAAAATTCCCACTATTTCTGCATGATCTGGATCAGTTATAACTGGGCAACAAGACACCTAACAGTAACCATGGTGATCATATGCCTCGGAAGATAGATTGTTACGAGTCATGATGACGACTCAGACAAAGTACCCCACGCTGCGTGGCCATTCTTCCGAGTCCCACCTTCAATTTCATCCTTCCATGTGGAGGGCCACACTAGGGCGGAAACGACACTTATTAATGAATCAGAGTTCACATTTACAGGTGGGTTCCGCTCAATTCATATGAAGAACTGTGTGGTTAAATACATGAATGCAAAAGCTGAAATTCCACGATCAACCCCACTGACTTCCCGGCCAGAACCACACGTGCAAGTTTCCCCGCATGTGACAGTTGGATGTCTTGGTGGTGCCGTCGTCTACCTTTTTACCAGTAAGCCACTTACGCGGGCACCTCTTCCTTTGGAGGCATTGGAAGTGCATCATAATATCACAGTTGTGACAACGCGTGTGAAAATGAAAGTCCTTTTTGCCGTAGCCCCTGCATGCAACCTCTGCGAAAATACTGATTTCATAATATTCCACGTCTTGCTCGTAGCGATGCCGATTCCTCTAGCGGCTCAATCGTATGAGCTGTATGTAGCAAAAAAATACATGACGAGCTAACCAACAAAAATATCAATTTGTCAAAATCTTTTGATATTATTCAATTATATAAATCATGACAAGAATTCTGCTTTCGGCTCCTAGTTTAAAAAATGACAGAAATAAGAAAAACTCGTATACGTAAATTTAAATGTGAATAATGACAAGAATTTTGCTTTTGGCGCCTAGTTTAAAAAATGACAGGCCTAAGAAAAACTCGTAAATGTAAATTTAACTTTTTTGATACGTGGTTGGATTGAATTTAACTAAAACTATTATTTTGTTGATTCATCACTTTCTTTTTCAAAAAACTCAAACTAAACTTCATCCACTTTATTTTTATTTTAGTCTATGCCTTTACAGATAAACTTTGTTTGTGATCCTCAATTAACATGCCCCACTACAATTATTAGGCGACTCTTTTTTTTTTAATTTTTTTTTTCGAGAGAAAAAATTATCGAAACTTTTTAACAGTTTTATTCGTTTAACCTTTTGACTGCATATTTTGGCACCACGAGTCTTTGTGTGTTTAGTGTAGGTTGGAGAATTAATTTATAAAGTAGACTTATTTGATCAAATTTAATTGTGTGTTTCACCGCTTACTTTTAAAGTGTTTTGGATTCATTGCATAGTTGGTTGCGCAAGCTTCGCGATGATATATAACATGTGAGAAAACTAATTCTCGGTGTGAATGATAAATTTGGTTAAAATGGAGAAGTTATTAAAGGAGGTGTGATGTTATCCCATATCGGTTGTGAGAATCGATTAAAACTAGTTTATAAGCACTAGCTAGACTAGTGATCTAAAACAAGAAGGAAACAAGTCCGTCCGTCAGTCTCGCCACACCACGCGTCGCGCGTTTCCCTGCCGGGTACGGCAGTAATATCTTTTTGGACAAAATTACCGTAATAGTCCTTAACTATTGAGTAACTGCAAATGAATCACATAACTTTTGTATAATTACAGAATGGTCCTTCCACGATTCTCCAATAGTTTTGAGAACTGTTAATTACCCTACTACGAGAAGTGGGAGTTACTCACGTTCTCCACTACGAGGTGAGGAAGTGAGGGATAACTTGCAGTTTCCGACTGCTATAAAATGAAGTCATCCCCCACAAAATTATTTGCTACAAAAATTATTCTCCCTTCTTCATTTATGCACTTCATACTAGTAACAGAGAGTTCTGCACAGAAAAGGTTCGAAGTTCTGCTGCTCAAGTTCATGGTAAGAAGTGTGATTGGATGTTGTACCTTGGGAAATCGTTGCTCTTGTAGGCCTGAAGCAATTAGGCGAGCAAATTGAGTTTAAGGGCAAGTGGTTTACTACTGCCTCGTCCAGGATTAAATCGAATTGGTTTCTGATTTTATATTCTGCTTCTGTTTTAATTTTATTTTAGTAACAGAGGAACAACATTGTACACTGGTAAAAAATGATGCAAAAAGGGCACAACAAAAATAATATTTACACATTGAAGTTCAAATCAAGATCAGTTACCAGTCTTTACATACTAGAAGCTCAAGAAAAATTACTAACCGCGCATAGCAACTTGTTAATCACCCTCGACAATTCACGCTCCACTCCAGCTGAACTATCTGAATGCTAACCCCCCTCTCCATTATGCTATGTCCAGTAAAAAGTAGCACCCCAGGGAACAACTGCATATGCAGCAATTGCGACACGTTGATCAGAGGTTGCCTATCATGGAAATCTATTCAAGGGAAGAACCACATCTTGATGAAAACTGCAAGAGCCATTTGTAGAACGAATGCAGCTAGTAATACCACTGTAACATCATTTGTCTCTATGTAGGACCTCAGATTCAAAGCAACAAAGGTAGCTGATGCACCACCACTAATTAATATGATAGTCCATCGAAGAAATTCAACTGGGATAATCAACAGAATCTGCATATATTGGACGATATAAATGTCACACGAACATAATTACACCACTTCTATCTAAGGAGAAATAGAGGAGAAAAAAGGGAAACTGATGAGTAAATTGGTATCTCTGGAATCAGAGACAGTAAAGATAAACTACTTGCTGCCCGTTCTCCACGTTAAAACTATCTCTGGAAGTTCACTCCCAAAGAAAGTATTAACACTGATTATTTTAGTTGTTTCCTTTATCATCAAATTAAAAGCAAAATAAGTAATAAGATGACATTTTTTCAAATACACAATTAAATTTGTGCCAATCTAAGTTCACTTGTCTTCGGATAATCCTGATCCATGTAATTGGAGTGGATTAAGAATTTTAAAAACCAGTGTGCTCTGGTAAGTACACTAGTCTTTCTGACAGTACTTTATCATAAAACAAAGCAAGCATCAACCAACAGGGATACTCACAGAGCTGAGAACGAAAATGAAAAGAGAATATCCCCACAAGCACCAAAAAGCGGACAAGGGTGGCCTTTGAACCCAGGTACTGAAGCAAGAAGTAAAATGCAAGAGGCACAAGGACTGCATAACCATATACAGCAAAAGCAGCCACACTCATATAGCCCACATCAAAGGTCCAAGAAGTATCACTATTACTTCTCTTCTGTATCAGATATGTAGCACAATTCCCCAAAGAGGCAATCAAAAACATCAGTGTGGTAGAGATCCAGACCAGCCCATAGCTGAATATAGGGGAGAAGGCAGAATCAGCAGAGGCAAGAAAATTTACAGAAGGAAAGGAAAATGTGAACAAATCTGTATTATATGGGATATGAAATTTAATACATAAACTTAACGGAAACAAAAAGATTGAATGCAGGAATACCATTTATAAAAATGCAGAGGATCTTTAAACAATATTTCTCAATAAACCGCAATCGAATAGCTGTGTGTCCTTATTCTCCTCTCCTTGTCAATCATTCTACCACTTAATTATCTTGGATATTTAGCAAGTTTGAGCAAGGGTTCAGTCAATTGATACATCCTTTTTGTGGATATCCATGGAGAAATTTCAGTCAATTGACCTTCCCCAGACCCTGCTGATGCGGGAGCCTTGTGCACTAGGTACGACTTTTTTTTTATTTTTTATTTTTTTTATTTTATCCTATTCTTTGGCCACAATTTGCAAATCCATGAACTTTATGAATATTTCTGGTATAAATACTATCTCCGTCCCCGAATAAGTGGTACATTTGCACTTTTCACACAGATCCAGGAGTCCCTAAAAGCAATAAAAATGCAAAGCAAAAAGACTAAAATGTCCTCTTTTACTCCTTATTGGAAACTGGAGTGATGGTTAGAAGAAGCCTAAGAATGGTAAAAAGTCATTAGATGTCTATTAAGATTGCAAATATAGCACTTCTTATGGGAAACATAAAAATTGGCACTTATTATGGGAAGGAAGGAGTAATAAATAACTAGAAAATAAGCGAAGAAGAGTCCCAAAGTAGAAACTCGTGGAAATAGAAAGAAAGAAATGGAGAGAGTGAGAGCGGAGTTCTTATACACATCTCTGTAATGCCATAATTTCCCAAAATGTTGTATATGACATATAGGTGGAAAAGATACAATGATCACAAGAATCACGGAATCTCATACCATTCCATATGGCATATAGGTTTAGACGGATGTCCTCTCAAACAAGTCTAGTCTATGGCATGTTTCCAACAATATTGTTGTTAAGTATTTGGTCTACTTATGTCTACGAGAAATCATTCTATGTCCATCCTGTTTGTTATTCTTTCAGTATTTTAAACCCTCGGAACTTCATCATTAGTTCATTTCTATGACTACCTTAATGGTGTAGAAGCCCTTGTAAGAAAATGCCAAATACCAGTCACAACAACGAGTCTATCAAGATTCGGTTAGTTAGATGATTTCAAGTTCTAAATCTTTTAGCCTCCAATAGTGTCTGTTTGTGTGCACAATGCACATTTGAGAGAGAGAAAGAGAGAGAGAATACATGAAAGGGTAAATGTCATACATACTCTAATCAGAGTGCAATAACGAATAAACAGAAAACCCACATACAACTAATGAAATAAGGCAAAAATAATAGCATGCCAAGACAATATCAGACGAGACAAAGCAGAGATTATAGCTTATGCAACTTACAGATCTGGATTGGCATCAATCTTGCTGAAAAAATCTCCACTAACAGGATGTAATGAACTTAGCAGTCTGTTTAAAACAACATCTGTATCTACATTGAAATATTGGGTATATGAAGAGACACTAAAGGCTCCCTTCCAGTTGCTCGTAGATTCTGGCCCATCACCTTCTGGATATATTAGGAGAATGGGAAATTCATCATCAGCAAAGAAGTTCAAGTAAATGGGCTAAAAAGCAGTTCTTATACACACGAGGATGCTAGGATTACACAGAAATGATGCATATCAGATTAAGATGATTTTAAGAGACCAAAAAATATATGTGATAGAATACTCGCCATAGTTGGGGCTCATCACGATGACCTGTCTGTTCGCGAGAGAACAGGGGGAGGGGGTCGTGTAGCATCTAGCTACCTTTGGTCTATGAAACAAAATTTTGATTCTCCAATTCTTGTGCATCAAAGCTTAATTATCTATGGTGTTCATTTGGGAGAAAAACAAGGAACATAACAAGTAAAGAAGTGTTGGATGCTAAAATGAATACAAACACGAATACCCCCCCGCCCTCTCTTTTAAGTGGTCTGTACAAGTGAAATTATCTAATCAATGACTGATGTCATTCGGTGGATTGCTTTCAGGTGCAAAAATACTGAAAAAAGGGTATCAATGAAAAGCAAACTAAGTAGTAAATCTGCTAAATAAGAAATCAGGGAATATGACGGCGGTTTCCTTTTGCAAGATAGGATCACTATCTGTATGAAGTTTTGCATTCCTAATCTGAATTGCGTGATATAATTACCAAACAAACAATTGAGGCTGCCACAGTTGAAACATATCAGACACAATCCTTCAATGTCCTTTTCCTACAAACAAGGTATCCCATCCATGAACTGGAACATTACGGATGCACCAATTTTTTTTATTTTATTTTATTTTTTTTACAGCATGATTCCCAGGAAAATATTGTCATAAATATCAGCATCCTTTTTCTAATTATAAGAGGAGCTTCCAATGTCTGCTTTTTCTAAATTATAACAAGAGAATAAGATGATATTGCCAAATCTTTCAGTTTGTAATTTCTAAAAGATCCTAAATGTAGATTAGTCATCCTCCCCAGACAACAAGGCGAAAGGTATACTCGATTATAAGGTCAACAGAAAGAATACTGACAATAGCAACAATTAAAGACTTGTCTTTTAAAAGGGTAAGTAAATACTACTCCGATATGACATATTTATCATTTTTATTTTAATTATGTTTAGGATTGACTCATGTACATACCACTTGGACCACCAAGAGTCTGATAACCACGCCCATTGTTTCCACTGCTATTTGGAGGAAATATTTGCAAATTTGCACCAGGAACTGCATAAAATTCATGTCATTCCCTGAAATACTTGAACAAATATAGAAAATCTCCTAAAACAGTTTAGTACCTTCTTGGGTAACATTGTTGTTTACTTCAGTAACAACAGCCTGTACGAATAAAATAAAGTTCAAAAATCAAAATTTTGAATCGTGGATTTTTTTTATTTTTAATTTATCCACCACTTTGAATTGAAGATTATGTTGGTCCCCGATTTTTGTTTGAGATTAATGCTTTGTTGTTGTTGTAGTATTGAATATTCCATTGTTAATTTATTCAAAGCCAATAGACACCGGACCAGAAAAGACGAAAACTACTGCAACATGTATGATTCGAAAGAGGACCGCTACTATAGCTTCGTAATCAAACACCGCCTTAAATAAGAAATAAATTATCTGCTAGGTTTTAAAGTAAGATAGAGGCCGTTAATTCAGACAACGAGCTGAAATCCTCATAATCAGCTAAAAAACGCTACCTTAATAAATATAACAGCAGAAACACACAAGCAAAGCAATTTCAGATGCTCATTACCTTATTCAGCTTTATTTTCCAAAAAAAATAAAACGAAAAATCCATTCATATTCAACTCACTCCAATTTTCGGTACTCAAAAGTTTCCAAATCAAGACATCATATCAAATTTCCAAATTAATTCCAAAAATGTAACGGAGAGTTTCGTATATCAATCACTCACTCCTCAATCCACGTGATCAATTCCGACATCATATGATCCAAAAACTCAAAATATGCTCCACAATATGTGAAAATTATGTCATGGCCTCTGCATATGCTCACAAAATCAATTGGCAATGTTAGCC
Organism: Vinca minor; assembly: GCA_026122235.1. NCBI lineage: Eukaryota > Viridiplantae > Streptophyta > Magnoliopsida > Gentianales > Apocynaceae > Vinca > Vinca minor. The sequence continues at coordinate 559,202 of JAOCZM010000278.1, read as the reverse complement.
ATGATCAGTTAGACCTTCCTTACGCACTCGAGGTAAGACTTAATATTTCAACACAATATACTCATAATGACCATAATTTCAGCGATAAATTGAAAAATATTAAGATAATCAAAACCTCCATTGGAGCAGGAATATATGAGATTATATGAGAAGAGTGCTTACCGGAACTGATCCGAGCAAGTGACTGGTCGGAAGATTGGAAATGGAATCGTGATCGTCCATTAATTCTGATTCTTCCCTTTTTTTTCTTCTTTTTTTTTCTTTTGCGCTTCTTTGGAAAGCTGTGTTGGGGTGTGACGGAGGACTTACCAGTTACCTACCAGTCGCTAGAGAAACTTGACGCCACCTTAACGGGTAAGTCTGGCATGGGCGGCTTTCGATCGGGTCCCGCTCCCACACCTCTCACATAAAATTAGGCATACGACTCACTTACGGGGGTAGGTCCATGGGTTATTCAATGAAAGTCATTCAGGTTGGTCCTCCCTCTTTTATGTGAGAGGAGAGTGGGGCCGGACCCATTGGGACCGTTCCACCCCAGATTTTTCCCACCTTAACACGTCTTTACAAATGATAAATTTTAATTCCCACATTCGTCGTGAGAGTTGTGTTGGTGGAAAATCTATAAATACTATTTTAGTGGACAATCTATAAATACTATTTTAAGTGACATATGATCCTTATGACCTACCCTTACCCTTGATTTTGACCAGAGTCTAACCCACTTAAATTTTTTTCTAATAAAAAAAATCCTTTACTTTAACCGTCATAATTTAATTGTGCATTAAGAGGGCTTTATGATATTTGACTGTAACTGCAATTTGTTTATTGCAGTAATAAACTTCTGGTGGTTACATTTCGAATTTGGCAGTCTATAAAAGACAGCGTTGCCCTGCTAGAAAAAAAGTATCTTGAAATCCTCTCCTCTCCCTTTGCATTTCTGCATTATGTTATGAATACTTCTGATATGGATTGGGTCTACTGGACCATGCGGTGTAGATTTGGCCACAATACTGCATTTCCTTCTCTCTCCTCATTCTGTAGGGATGTGGTCAAATTTGGACCACATGATCCACATAGACCCGGTGCATATCAGAATTTTCCTTATGTTATTCAGTATATTAGCATTTTGTTCAGTAGATTAACTTTTTTCTGGCCAAAAAATAAAAATGAAAAACTTGACGCCTTTTTTAACTAATAATGTACTACCTATATTTCTAAATGTAAGATTTTTAGGACATAGTAAAAATTAAGAAAAAAACTAATTTTTTTTAATTAAAATATTAATATTACTCTGTTAAATGAAATTAATAGTATACAAGTTTTATTGGAGATAATAACATTATATTTTGATTAATAAAATATCTTATTTTTTACTTTCTTTAATATTTCTCGCTATATATATTGAAAGTTTTATATTAAGGAATGAGGGAGTACATTTTACGGCCTAATTAATACTTACAAATGGGCTGATATTTAAGGCCCACTATTATTAAACTGATTCAGCCCAATTAAGCAAGCATTAGCCTTTCTTTTTCTTTTTATTTATTCCCTATCCTTTTTTGTATGAATAATGCAACCATTAACACTAGGGGTGTTCAAATCCAAACCGATCCAAATCAATCCAAACCGAATTTTCAGTTTGAGCGGTGCATTGGACTGGTTTCAGTTTGAGCTAAATTAAAATCGAATTTTTGGTTTGGTTTAAAAAAAATTATAAACCAAACCGAATATATATAATATATAATATAATTTATATTAAAGGACTTTTTTGCAATAAAATATATTTTTCCTTAAAATGATTTCTAGTATAATTGCTAACTTTTGTATCTCATTCTAGAATTTTCAAGTGCAAGTTTCTTCAAGCGTTAAACCAAGAGATTAAAAAGTCATCATTTGGTATGCGATTTTAGATTTACCAAAAGATTTTATTGCATTACTATTTTGAACTAATAATTATGTAATTTTTGTGTTTTTCTTTTTTCTTGTAGGATGATTTTGAAGTAATTTGTTTGAAGTGTAAGGATCAAGACCAAGAATTTATGTTTTATTATTTTGTTTTCTTTATTGTGTTTACCTTGAGAAAATAATAGGCATATTTTTTTGAAAATATTTTTAGCAACTAACTAATTAAATAAAGTTTTTTTTAAACTTTATAATCAATATTTTTGTGTATCGCAAAACTGAGCAACCAAACCAATCCAAAAACCAAACCGAATGCATCGGTTTGAGATTTTAAATGGTTTGGATTGGTTTCAAAATTTTCAAACTGAATATTTCGGTTTGGTTTGAAAAATGTATAAAACCGAACCAAACCGAACCATGAACACCCCTAATTAACACTTTTCCTCCCTTTTTCTATTTGCATTCTCTCATATTCTTCTTCATTATTTGTATGACTAAGGTCTAAGGTGAGTTAGTAATTAGAATTATTCATGTGTTGGATCCAACCAAACATTTGATACTCTTTTGAGGCTTGATTATCATTTAGTTTTTTGCATCATCAGTACATTTCGAATACTTTGAGAGGACCTTTTTCGTCATTTATTTCTTTTTATGAACCATCTATATCAGCTTTTAACTTTGAGCATTTAAGCAGCTTCTATGCCTGTTGGAGATTTATTTATTGGAAAATGATTAATGGTTAAAATAGAAAGAGATATAAGATAGATTACAAAATGAATCTCACAATGTTTCATTTTTTTTTTTTTTTGCTAAATAACACACTAATCATTAGATGGTTCCGAACTCGGAAAAAGATTACAAAAAGTGCCACCCCTATCACAAAGAATTGACGGAGGGATATCAGAAGAGTCCAAAAAACCGGTTACACAGTTAGATTTCGCCCAAAGTGCAATATTATGGGCATGAAAATTGGCTAGTCTATAAACAAAGTTAACCTTCCAAAGATTGAATCTAGACAAAATGGCTACTCCATTAGACACCATATCCGCCCCTGTCCAATGAATCTCTGTAGTGTTACCTTGTAGACAATTCAAAACATTAAGGCAATCTCCTTCCACAATAGCATTTTGAATATTCATGGACTCTAATCTAACCATTGCCAATACCGCTGCATTTGCTTCTGCTTCGAAGGGGCTCCTTGCTTGAAATCTTTCAATCCATACCCCTTGAATCACTCCATTCTCATTTCTGATAATGATGGCACTAACCGCCCTATCTTCATTAATGAATCCGGCATCAAAGTTGACCTTCATAAAGTTCCTAGGAGGAGGAATCCAACGAATCATCTTCTCTTTGAATCCTCTCTTCAATATCCTCCTTTCTGCGGCATCCCAGTACATACAAGCTTTGATCTCTATCAACTTTAACACATCTTCCCACTTCTTCTTTTCCTTTCCATGCAAAATCTCATTTCTATGTAGCCACACTTGCTCCAACAACACTGCACAAAAATTCACAAATTCAGGTATACAATCCAATGAAACTGGAAATGCACTAGAAGGAACACTTACCTCAGTCATCCATCTCGGAAAATCCCAATCCTGAAAAACTTCAGTTCTTAATTTCCACTTAGATGCAAACCAAATAGATTTAGAAAAAGTACAATTAAAAAAGATGTGTTCAATGGTTTCTTCCTCCCTATGGCAGAAAATACAAGCATCATCATGAATGTTAAAACAGTACTTTAATCTGCCCCTAGTAGGAATAGCATTACTAAGGATTTTCCAAATAAGATGTTTATGCCTATTATGAAGGTTAGAGTGCCATAATGCTTTCCAATTCTTCCTATGAACGGGAGAATTATTAACCAATCTCTGACGAATCACTGTTCTGTAAACAGATTTAACAGTGAGATGACCTGTCGAGGAGGGCACCCAAATCAGAGAATCATGTTCCCTAGAGGGAATAATTTCCAAAATAGCTTTGGCAGTTACACGATCAAAGGAACCTTCCACCAAATTCCTATCCCAACAATTATGGCTTACCACCATCAAATCTTTGACCCTCACAGGAGAGTCATCATTCTTCATAGCAATTGGAATTCGAAAACCTTCTAAATTGGGAACCCACGGTTCCTCCCATATCTTCACATTTGAACCCCTACCAATATTAATGCAAATCCCCTTCCTCAGTACTTGTATAGATTTGACTACACCGACCATATCGAAGAAGCACAACCCGAACCCTCCACATTAAGTAGATTCCTACCCCTCAGGTATTTGGACCGCATCAATTTTACCCAAGTTTTATCAGTACCACGAATTAAATCCCATCCCAGCTTCGCAACACAAGAAATGTTCATATCAGCAGTTTTTCTAATCCCCAAACCCCCTGCTAATTTAGGGGCACATAAAGCATCCCAAGCTTTCAAATATAGATGTCTCCCGCTATCTTCTTTGAAACCCCACCAAAAATCTCTAATAAGACTATCCAGTTTATGACAAATAGAAGAAGGTAGGATAAAGTTATGCATAATATGAACCGATAAAGCTTGAGCCACCGTTTTGATCAGAACAGTTCTACCTGCTTGGGAAAGGGCGGCGATTTTCCAACTTGAAAGTTTCCTTCTAAGTTTCTCTATCACAGGTGCAAAAGCTTCTTTCTTGGACTTACCTTTACAGAACGGGCTCCCCAAGTAGGTTGCCTTATGATCACATTCATTCATACCCAATAAAATACCCAGTTCTTCCTTGAACAAAACACTCACATTCCTGCTGTAATGCACCACTGATTTTTCCGAATTAATACTCTGCCCCGACCAAGTACAGAAACGGTTAATGCACTCCATCACTTCGTCGGCTTCTTCAAGATTAGCCCTACAGAAAACAGTCAAATCATCAGCAAACATAAGATGAGACACACTTGGGGCAGATCTACAAACCTTAATACCATGAATCAGCTCTTTATTTTCGGCATCCGATAGCATCCTAGACAACAAATCAAAAACCAAAGTGAAAAGGGCGGGAGATATAGGATCACCTTGCCTAAGCCCCCTAGAGGGATTAAACAAACCAAATGGAGAACCATTAATAAGAATAGAAAAAGAAGAAGTAGAAATACACTGATAAATCAAGTTCACAAACTTATCACAAAAACCATGAAGTCTCATAATGCGAATCAAAAGGGACCACTCTACCTTGTCATATGCTTTAGACATATCAATCTTAACAGCCATAAGGCCCAACTTACCTTTTTTACCATTAAGATGATGCATTAACTCATGAGACACAATGACATTATCCGACATTACTCTACCAGGAATAAACGCTGCTTGAGAGGGGGAAATAATAGCATCAAGAAACTTCTTAATTCTGTCAGCTAAGATCTTCGTGATCACTTTATATGCAATATTACATAAGGAAATGGGTCTGAAATGATCAATCATATTAGCATTATCGTTCTTAGGAATGAGAGAAATAAAAGTATGGTTTAACACTCTAAGCATATAACCATGGTTGAAAAAATAATGCACCGCATAGACCAAGGACTTGCCCACAATCTCCCAGTAATTTTTAAAAAAACAAGGAGTCATACCATCTGGCCCCGGGCTCTTCCCAGATTTCATACCAAAAACAATCTCCTTCACTTCCTCGAATGATGGGAGCCTGCACAACTCATTATTAGCATCTTCAGAAATGGACGGCTGTATCAAATCCTGCAAATCATCTGGAAAAACGGGATTAGTAGATTCAAATAGATTTTTGAAAGAATCGATAAAACAATCACCAATCTCGTCTCTATCTGAAATCCAAATATCATGAGGAAGTTGAAGGGAATCAATGGTATTATGCCTTCTGTGAATGATAGTGGATAGGTGAAAGAAATGGGTATTAGCATCCCCCTCTTCCAACCACAAGGTTTTAGACTTGTTCCACCATAGTAACTGCTCCCTCTTTTGGACTTCATCTAATTTCTTTTGCGACTCTTTCTCCTTTGCAATAACCAAAACAGACTGTGGTTGATTTTGTAGGCTCTCAATCTCAATTTTCAGATTCTTAATAGAGGTTTGCACATGACCAAAAAAAGATATATTCCAATTTTTTAGAGCAATTTTAGCCCCTTTAACTTTAGAACAGAACTGAAACAGGGGAGACCCAATCACAGGTACATTCCAAGCATTAAAAACAATAGCCGAAGAAGAAGGTTCCCTAGTCCACATAGACTCAAACCGGAAAGGCTTAGGATGCAATGCTCTGGTAGGACTAGTATCTAACAAAATAGGACAATGATCAGATGCAAGAGCAGTTAAATGACACACAGAAGCTTTAGGAAACAAAAGACGCCAAGAAGAATTGATGAGTCCCCTATCCAATCTAATCCTAATGTTCTCGGCGCCCCCCTCTTTATTGTTCCAAGTATATGGATTACCCGAGAAACCCATATCAATCATATTACACAAATCAACAAAATTATTAAACGGTCGTTGCTGATATTCCGAGTAAGGCAACCCTCCCTCCTTATCGAAAGAACTAGAAAAACTATTCAAATCTCCCATGACTAACCAAGGAATTGAAATGTCACGATACAACAAACCCAACTGATCCCAAAAGATGATTCTCTGAGCATTCCGACAAGGACCGTAAATTCCAGTAAATTGCCAAGGTATGGAAGGAGGGTGAGACACAACATGACAACTAATAAACTGATCAGAAGAAGCAGTAATGTTTAGAGTAATCTCAGGTTTCCAACATAACACCAAACCCCCAGAAAAAACCCACGAGCTATGACAAAATGGAACAAACTAAAACCCACACTATGCAACGTAGTCGAGATTCTAGCGAGAACAAGAAATGCGAAGATCAGACAGAAATAAAATAGAAGGATTATGAGCATTAACAAACCCTCTCAAGGCTCTCACTGCCGCAGGACCCGCCAGACCGCGACAGTTCCAAGAAAATACCTTCATAACCCCCTTGGGGGCGTGCTTAGGCTCGCCTCCTCAGCCAAATCATCAACATCGTCGTTGACCAACAAAACCTCATCTTCACTGTGAACTATACCTACCACCGATACCTCCGGCACCAAAACTTCCGGATCATCAATCTCAATAACCTCCAACTCATGACGGGAAACTCGCTGTGGATTGAGTTCGGACTTATCACCCCTAACTAAATCACGTTTCACCACTAAAAAATCCTTATCCCGCTTAACACATGTAATCATTTCCTCTTCAAACAGAAGCTCAGGTTCAATCAGAGAAGATGAAGCTTTGATAAAGGGAATAACTTGGTTATTAATTTGAAGATTGGAAAACGATTGTTCAAAATTGGGGGAAACAAGTGAAAGCGGGTTTGGAATTTGAGTCCCGGATAAACCACCAAATGGTTTTTTTGTAGGGGTGATTCTCAGTTTCCCTGATTCTTTTATGATTATTGGGTTTAATATTTTGGATAACGGGCCGGACTGGGTTCCTGAGCAAACTATTATGATTGATCTTGTTACTATGATCCAGAACACAAATATCTGTTAGGCTAGGGACTAGGATTTGAGAGACACTGATATTACTTGGGCTAGGAAATTGTGTTTGGGCTAGGGCCTGAGGGTTATGTAAAGGAACTAAAGATTGATTGGGTTTAGTAAATTGATTTGACCCACCAACATGGGTATTTGACTTTGACAATTGGATACCCGACTGAGGAAGCGGGTGTGGATAATAGATATTTGTAAACACTGTACCAGGATCATCACCACCCGTACCGCTTGACGTTTGAGTTGACCTCACACCATCCCCTCCTGTCAGATTCTGAAAATCCGGCAATCGAGAACCACCTCCGTCCTCCTCCTCCTTACTACCACCATAACTAGGTACCGCCACCATCCATCTTCCAAACGCCAATCTCGGATCCAAAGGTCTAGTATTAACCTTGCCATCCTGAGGACAACCATTTTCCATATGCCCAAGTCTCCCACAAGCATAACAAAAATCACCGATTCGTTCATATTTAAAAGCAACCCAAATGAATTCGTCCTTTAATCGCTCAAAAAAACATCCTGCTGGGAGAGGTGAAGCCACTTCAATTTCAACTTTCATTCTGAGATAATTTTTCCCTCTTCCATTCCAACTGTTATCTTTGAACAAGAACTTCCCCATGTAAGAACCGATAATTTCGGCATTTTCGATACTAATTCTGTTAGGTGGAAGCCCATGAACTTGAACCCAGAAATTTGTTTTTGACAGGTCCACTTCTTCGATCCTTTGATTCGGGTGCCAATGTTGCAGGATTAAGTGAGATCCGCGAATGGTCCACGGACCATCTCTCATAATTTTATCACGATCCCTAGAATTCTGAAACGCACATCTGAAGAGATTCACTCCAATATTAGTCAAAAGAACTTTATTGCCCAGATTCCAAGCTATTTCCATCACGCTCTTAATGGCTTTAGCATTAATGCGTTTATTTGATAGTAACTTAGCCACCAGAGAGTATTTATTTTCATTAACCACACTAGAATCTAAGACTTTAAGATTAAGGACACCTATAGGAGGCACCGTACCAACACCTGGATCGCACATATTGATAGGGGACCACCAAAAACACAGATAAAACAAAGGGAGAACAAGAAAGAAAACGAAAGAACCACAAACCAACCAAAAGGACAACAAAGGAAAAAAAAAAGAAAAACCAGAGCAAGGAAAAAGAACAACCAGAAATAAAATCAAGAGCTACAAACTAAAACCACAGTCTAAATGACTCACAAAGGAAACAGGTCCCTAGGAAAACTGGAGATTCCAGAAGAAGCAGTTCTCATGATAGAGAAAGAGGGTTCCACACTAGCGGTTCTAGAGGAAACGGGAAGCTTGTCCACAATGTTTCATTTAGTTTATGCCAAAAAGTGGACTTTCAAAGATGCATAATCTTTGGATAGTTTTAACTTGGGCTAAAAGGGTTCAGCTATCACCAGGCTGCATTGCTTGCAGCGCGTCCCAGGAATCTATATTGCATTGTCTCCTTAGACGTCCCATTGATATGCCGCCCCGAGATTTTTAAAAATCCTACTAGATATAGTAAATTTTTCTATGTAGTTTGGAATATTTGATCAAATTCGACTTCCCGATTTTTTTTTGCAGCTTTTATATGTAGTTAGGCATACTGTTGCAGTTTTTCGCCCCCAAACTAAAAATTCTGACTTTTTATCTGTATATGTAGATATGGTCACTATGGGAAAAGGGGTATGATTGGCTATATGTGGATGTTTGATCCTTTAAAGAGCTAATGCACTATGTTATGCAAGTCGCCTCTACAGAGGATACTAGTTTTTTTGCTCACTTAGCTTGGTTCATTTGGAAGGCTCGCAATGGTTTCATTTTCGAGGGGCATCGTCTATCTCCTCCTTCAATCTTTGGCGAAGCTGTAGCAGCTGCTACAGAATTCCTCCGTCTGCGCCTCTTTTTAAGATCAATGTTGATGGCTCTTGGTACAATGGTTCTGCAGCTTATGGTTGTATTGTTCGCGACCACAATGGTTCTCCTTCCTTGGCAAGCTGCGGGAATTTAATGACTTCCTTGGCAAGTGCGGTTCATTGTGAGTTATTGTTAGCTATTGAGGGTTTCAAAATTGCATCACTGCTAGGACTTCACTCATTTTATTTGTGTGAAACCCGTAACTTTTGCTTACGTGTTATTTTACAATTAATTTATTTTTGTGTGATTTATTGCGTAGGCATAATTTATTTTGCGCGATTATGTGTTTACGTGTCTATTTATTTTTATAACATGTCACGTGTTATTTTTTGGGTACGTTTGTGAGGGGCGTTTCGTACACGTATCGTAATTAAGGGATTTAATTGTGATTCACCTAGAGTAGTAATTTAATTAGTTAATTAGTTAGTATTTAAATTGGGATTAGAATAATTAAAAAAATAAATAAAAGAGAACGCATATCATGGTATCATTTAGCAAGTCGTGGGTTGAGGGGGAGAGATTAAGGGGGATCAGGAACATGGGGAGACGTGGGGTACATTTATGTAGTATAAATACATAGTAGAAGAAGAGACGGGGTTATGTATATATATATATGATCGGGGGCAGTGGGAATCATTAGAATCACCAAACAAAACAAAAAGGATATTATAATATACAAGGATCAGAGGCAAGCAATTAGAGAAGCAGAAAGTTAGGCGGCCAGTGGCTTCTTAAGCCGCAAGTCACAGTGAGCAGATTTGAGAGTTTTAATTTCTGGGCAGACTTTGAGAGATCACCGAGGGAGTATTATTTATTCATTTTCAGCTTATAATATATCGAAACGACGACGTTCGCGATATCTACGAGTGAGCGCAGACGGGAGTCGATTCGGAGTTCGGAGCGGAAAGATATCGCACCGGGAGCGGGGCAGATTTCTGGAAAATTTCTGATTTCTGGTTTGATTATTTTGAATTGCTTTTGATAAGGTAGGGACCCCTACGTCATTTAATTTACTCATTTATTTCTGCAGAGTAAAAGAGGATAAATTATTCTATTTACAAAATATTTACACGAATTGTGGTTATTGCTTTCTATATTGTATAAACTGTTTTGGGGCATGATTTAAATTCATTATAATTTGATTTGTAAATTGATTGTTCCGCTCTTGTTATTGCCTTATGTAAATTGTCATAATTAACTGATAATCGTGAATTTTGGATTAATTGGGTGTATATTGAATTTGCATAAATGTTACCGCTTTGGTCGTCATATTTGGAGTCATTGATTTTAGTCCTATGTGGTTTGGTCGACCGAGTCATCGCCCTATTTTGAGCTCGTGTCTAGGATCTACTCAATGACAGGACTCGTTCGACTCGCAAGATTCCGAGGGTGGTCCTGCGGGTGCTCTTGGTGCGGATCCCGAGGGTCTTGCGATGTGAATGTGTGCGGATACCGAAGAATCCTGCGGGTGCTCTTGGTGCGGATTCTGAGGGTCCTGCGATATGATTATGGGGAGATTCCGAGGGTGGTCTGCGGATGTCCTTGGTGCGGATCCCGAGGGTCTTCCTGCGTGAGCCTTACCCTGATGTGGACTATCATTGGGATTGCAACGGTTTTGTGGAGTCCAAGGTGTTGGATGATGATACAATGTATAATGAGTCCTTAAAGTTTGCATCCGTCGTTCAGGGAGTGAAACTGAACCCATGTGATGAACTATTTGAGCCCTCCTAGTTTGGACTATAACTAGGACCGTTGCAATTATTGTCGTAGAGTCGTGATTAGATACCTGAGCTCGAATGGTGGGAAGTCGTGTCATAGTGGTAGTGATGTTCTTGGTGTTTAAACGGTGTTGTAATCGAGTGTAGTATATGAGCAATGCATGGTGCTTGTGGTGCACTCGGTTATGTAAGCGTTTAGATGCGACGAATATGGCTACTTGGCTTATTTGTTGTTCATATTTGTTCGTTCTTTTTATTGGTCCTTACTGAGCACCGTAGCTCAGTCCATCCACTTTTACTGTGTAGATGATTTAGGGGACGAGCAACACTACGAAGATGATGGCATATGGGATGGGGATTATGAAGAGTGATTCATAACCGGTTTCAATTAAAGAATTTAGTTTACTTCATTATTAGTTTCGTTAAACAATTTCATATGTAATAATTATTTTCCGCTGTTAAACTCTTATTTTAGATTATTTCATAATTGAATTTCTTTTTAGTAACTCTGTTTGTCGGCTTTGGTGTTTCATTAACCAATGAGACACTGCCATGTCATCGACCCTTGTTACGGGGTGTGACAATTTGGAAGGTGATAATCAATTATTTCACACCTTGGATGCCCCGAGAGGGATTATTTGGTTTTAGGTAGAGCTGTCAAAATGAGCATATGCCCACGGACATGCCCGCCCCGTGAGCTTAATTGGTGGGTATGGGGTTATAAATTCCATGCCCATTTAAATGCGGGTATTAATGGGCATACCCGTTCGGGTAACAGGCAATGCGGGTATGGCGGGTTGCAACCGGGCATGCCCGCTTTGTTTTCTTTTTCTTTTTTTTTTTTTTTAATTTTGGATATGGATTAATTTTCACAGTTGAGACTTGAGAGCCAAAATAAGGAAAAAAAAAACCTAAAAGCCTAAGATAAAAGTTGAACCGTGCTATATATCTTGGGCAAAGCCCCTTGAAGCTGTTCTATAATTTTATACCCAAATATTAACGGTTTCATCTCTGAAGGTAACTAAATAATGTTCTAACTTATTATTTATCATTTATCATTTACCACTTATAATGTTTTAAGTTCTAACTTCTCAAGTTGTGTGTGTTTTATAGGTGGAGATGATGAGAAGGAATCAAAATTATCTAAGGTGGATTCAAATAATACTTCTAGTGTTCAAGATCTAGATCAATAGATAGAGGATATTAAAAAAAACGTATCTATTTTTTGTTGCTTTGACTTCAGCAATATGTTTGTTAATTTTGGACAGTTGATCTTGAATTATTTTTGAAATTATGGACTTTGATTGTTTTTTACAATGTTTTAAAACCCGGACCGGACCGGCCGGTAGGACCGTCGACCGGGCCTCTTGGCGGTCCGGTTAGTGCCAAAACCCGTTTTCATCAAAAACTGCTCTAATTTCACTAACCCGGTTGATCCAGCCGGTCGGATCGTCCGAACCGTAAACCGGAACGATTTTGGGAAAACCGGCCGAGTCACAAAATACATTTTTTTTTAATTTTTCTGTAAAAAAAAAAGGGAAGAAGGAGAAGAAGAAAAATAGAGATAGAGGTGGCGGGGCGGTGGCAGAAGGGAACGACGAGGAGAAGAAAAAAAGAGAGAGGGCGGTGGCGGTGGAGATTTGCGGCAGAGAGAAGGAGAGGAGAAGAAAAAAAAAAGAGGGCGGTGGTGGTGGTGGTGGCGGTTCGCTGTGGAAGAAGGAGAGGAAGAGAAGAGGGGAAAAGGAGAAGAAATGATGAGAGCGGCGGTGGTGGTGAGCCGCGGTAGAAGAAGGGGATGAGAGGGAGGGCGGAAGACAGGGATGAGAGGGAGGAGGCGGATGAGGGGGCTGAGAGGGAGGCGGATTTTAGGGTTTTCTCCCCTAGGGTTGGGCTTAAGAGGGTATATATACTCATGACTAAGAGTGCAATTAAAATATTAGCATATAAAATCATATAAGATAATTATGTTACAAATAAGTCCTAAACTATTTATTTTTTAATTATATCACTTTTGTATTTGTAATATTTTAAAATTTTACATTAATATTAATATCCATATTTATATCAACGAGATGTTTATTTAGAAAATTTTACATTAACTTTATTTTTATTAATAATTATATATTATATATTTTTTAATATTTATGACGTCACCGGGTTGATAAACGGGTCGATGACGGTACGACCACCGGTCCGACCAGTGACCCATGACCCAGTAACTTTTTCGGGTCGATGCCCGGTCCGGGTTTCAAAACCTTGGTTTTTTATAACTATTTTGGATATTGTGGACTTTTATTTGATTGTTCTTGAACTATTTTGGATATTTATTTACCCTTTACAGGACTGACTATAAATTGCAAGTAAATGAGAAAGAAATAATTTTTGTTGAATTTTTCGATTTAATCTATTTTTTTTTTTAAAAAAAACAAAATTAATAATAAGGGTTGCGGGCATTCCCATTTGCCTATGGGTATTCGGCGGGCGGGTACGGGCATCCCTTTTGATGGCCCGTAAAAAAAGCGGGCATGCCCGCCCATCCCCATTTAAGACATGCCAATGACGGGGTGGGGCGGGCGGACATACCCATTTTGACAATACTAGTTTTAGGTCCTATTTATGATCTAGCTAAGTCTCTTTTATGTTATTATTTGAGTCAGTTTTTCTTTTGTTTATTGAGCGAGATGAGAATAAATCTGCTCACTATCTGGCTCGTTTCGGCCATAGTTATTCATCTATGTTATGAGATCATAATTTTCCAGCTTCTGTAGTGAGAGATCGCTCTTCCTTTTCTTAATATAATAGTACCCATCTGGATTTTAAAAAAAAAGCATATAATCTGAGCAAATTTTGTCTGAGCCCGGGTTCAAACCGGGGACCTCTAGTGTGTGAGACTAGCATGATAACCAACTACACCACCCAGACATTGATGTCTATAGAGATGATAAAGCTTTAATGGATGATTAACAATATGACAATTGTTCCCCAGCAAAGCCAAAGAAAGTAGAATTAATTGCCATTTTGGTCATCAACATATTTACGTTTGGCCAGTTTGGTCATTTTCATCTTTATTTAACTTTTTTGGTACCCAACATATTTACGAACTGCCATTTTGATCATTCCGTCTAAAAATTGTGAAAATTCCGTCAGTATGGATGACGTGTCCAAATGGACACTTATTCTCTCTCTCCCCAAAAGGGTAAAAGTGGAAAAAAAATATAACCACCATCCCTCCGCCGGAATCCCCATTGTATTTAAACCACCACTAACGGCCACCTGAAAGTCATTGCGCCGCCACCTGAAAGCTACCACAACCGACCAAAAGATTATAAGCCTGGGCCAATTAATAACTTGTCGTCTTTGACTAAAGCAACCTCCCGGTCGTATCGTCTCCTGTGACAAATTTATATATCAAACACAGTCCTATTGGCATCTACAAAGCAGCTGTACACAGTGGATACAAATAAACATATACACACAATAAAGATCAAGCATACAAAGATTGAAGACTTACGCAGCAAGCTCTGCAACTCGCATCTTCCAGCTCAAACTGCAGAGTTGATCAAGGCGAGTTGTAATCGTTTTTCTTCTAGAAGAAGTCATCCGGAAAAAGAGGTTACACTCACCCTGCAGTTACACAAAGTCAGCATACTAGTTAGATTAGTTAGTATGATCGTTGTACATAGCGATTACTATGTATATACAATAGGTCGTTATTTTAGCATAGAATCAGTTAGGATATTTCCTTTGTTTGTCTATAAATACTTCATTTTACAGCCAATGTAATTATTCAGAAAACATCTCAATGAAGAAGTCTTCTTCCCAAATCTGTTCTTAAGCTTTCTTTTGTGCATTTCTTCGAGCACTTTAAGTGCAAGAACTTCTTCATGGTATCAGAGCACTAGGATACTGATCCTAGTTGATCTACATACTTCTTCATTGCAAGGAATCTATACTGTTTTAGATTCTCCTTTTGTTTATCAAAATAAATCTGATCTTTTAGGAAACTGAGTTTTCCTTCTTCAGAATTTCCTTTGATAAATTTTGATTAGTATCATGGCCAGCAATAGTCAAGTTCATCCGATTATTCCAGTAACAAGTCATTACTATCTTTCTCCTACAGAGAATCCTTCTCAAGGATTGGTCCTACCATTGCTAGATGATTTTAATTACCAGAACTGGAAAAGAGCCATGAGAATGGCTTTGATCTCTAAAAACAAGTTGCAGTTTGTTGATGGAAGTATACTACCTCTTGCATCTGATGACAACATGTTTGATAGTTGGAAGCAATGCAATAATATGGTCATGTCCTGGATTCTAAACTCTTTGTCTCCAACAATCAAGCAAAGTGTACTATGGTACAATTCAGCATTTGAGGTATGGAATGATCTATCTGAGAGGTTTGGTGATGGTGATGCTTATAGATTAAGTGAAGTTCTAGATGAAATTGGGAACTTAAGGCAAAATACTCTTTCTATCACTATGTATTTTACAAAATTGAAAATTATGTGGGATGAAATGATAATGTTGAGGCCTATTCCTAAATGTTCCTGTGATACACAATGCACTTGTGGAGGTTATAGTACTATGCAAACCTATTGTGATAATGAACAGGTAATTAGATTTGCCAAAGGCTTAAATGAGGATTATGCTCAAGTAAGATCTCAGATCTTACTAATGACTCCTTTACCTAAAATCAAGCAAGCTTTCAGTCTTGCTAAGAAGCATGAGATGCAAATGAAAGGAGGCAATGGAGCACAACATTCAGAGAATCCTATTCTAGCAGCTATTATTGACAAGGGAAATGAGATGAGCAATGCATCTGACAACTCAGTGCATAGCATTAATCAAACAAGAAACTACAATTCAACAGGAGCAAAGGCAAATGTGTATAAAAGACCTTTTAGTGGAGTATCTTACAAAACTGGAAGCAAAAGGTTTCAATGTACTCATTGTGGTAAAACTGGTCATACTATTGACAGATGCTACCAAAAACATGGGTATCCTACAGGATTCAAGGGTAAACCTAGGGCTGAAATTAATCAAAATAATTTTAGAGGAGCAACAGTGGGAAATGTGCAGGCTACAGTGATTGACCCTGGCATAACCTTACCCTCTAATATCTGTCAACAATTGATGTCTTTCTTGCAGAATGCAAAATTGCAAGATACTGAATTAAAACCAACTGGTGCAGCTGCATCAGCCTTGACAACCAGCTTTGCACATTCAGCTACAGATGGAGGTAAGAACTACAGTTTTTTTATTAACAAATGGATTGTAGATTCAGGTGCATCTGATCATATATGTGCTACCTTGTCTTGGTTTGATTCCTATAAACCTCTTGCCAATGCTTTCATTTTGTTGCCTAATGGTCAATGCTTACAAGCTTTATATAAATGTACCATTACTATTAATCAGAATTTCATTTTAACTGAGGTCTTGTATGTACCAGACTTCAAATTCAATTTGTTATCTCTCAGCAAAATCACTTCCAATCATAACATCTTGATTCTTTTTCATAATAATCTTTGTTACTTCCAGGACCTTGCACTTATGAAGATGACTGGGAAAGCTGAAAAGTGCAAAGGTCTCTATATCTTAGACATTCTGCCTTCTAAAGTTTCTAATAAATTTGTTCCTAAAGCTACCAAATCTTTCATTACTTGTAATTCTGCCAATAGAGCAATTTCTTGTTTGTCTTGTACTACTGACTCTACTATAGATTCCAGTTGGATATGGCATTTTAGACTTGGGCACATGTCTGTGCAAAGAATGAAGTTGCTTCAAACTAAGCATGATTGTATTACTTTACCTAAGAAGCATGTATGCAACATATGTCCTATAGCCAAAATAAAAAAACTATCATTCCCTTTGAGTAATTCTGTGTCTATCAAACCTTTTGATCTCATTCACATGGACATTTGGGGACCTTTCAAACATAAATCCATACATCATCAACAGTATTTCTTAACTGTGGTTGATGATTTCAGTAGATTCACATGGGTATTCTTTATGCAAAACAAATCAGAAGTTAGGTCTCTCATAGACAAATTTGTTTCCTATGCCAAAACTCAATTTGACAGTTCTATCAAAACCATCAGAACAGATAATGGTTCTGAATTCATTATGCCAAACTTCTTTGATTCTAAAGGCATAATACATCAAAGGAGTTGTGTTGAAACCCCTGAACAGAATGGTATAGTGGAAAGAAAACATCAACACTTACTCAATGTTGCTAGAAGTCTAAGAATTCAAAGTCATATGCCTATATCTTACTGGACCTATTGTATCCAACATGCTGTTTTCTTAGTCAATATTTCTCCTTCACCCATCATTCAGAATTATACACCTTTTGAAAGGTTGTATAATAAAACTCCTTCTCTTGATCATGTTAAAGTCTTTGGTAGTTTGGCTTTCAGCACTACTTTAGAGCAAGGGAGATCAAAATTTGATCCCAGAGGCAGAAAATGTGCCTACCTAGGGATTTCTGCACATAATAAAGGTTGTGTATTGTTGGATCTCTCATCTAAACAAATTTTTACTTCAAGACATGTTGTTTTTCATGAGACATGTTTTCCTTTGAAACCTGGCAGCAAACATCTTGATAATCCTACTGTTTTTGAGAATGATGTTAATATCATTCAACCTACATCTTTGAGCATCATTGATGATCATAGTACTAATCATGATGTGACTATAGAACCTATCATACAGCCTGCATCCAATATCAATATACCTAGTACTTCTCATTCTATTCCTGTGATTAGAAAGTCTTCTAGAGTTTCTAATCCTCCTACTTATTTGCAAGATTATTCTTGTAATCAAGTCTTGCTTAGTTCTCCTCATTCCATTGATAAGGTAGTGACTTATGATCATATATCTCCTAATTGCAAGCATTTTTTAATGAATATTACTGCTAGTTCTGATCCTTGTTCATATGAAGAGGCTGTTCAATTTTCCCATTGGAAAAGGGCCATGGAAGCAGAAATAAGGGCTTTGGAGCAGAATAAGACTTGGCTTATTACTGATTTACCTACAGGGAAAACAGCTATTGGGAATAAATGGGTATTTAGAACTAAATACCATTCAGATGGTTCTCTTGAAAGATACAAGGCCAGATTGGTGGTAAAAGGCTATACACAACAGCCTGGTGTTGACTATTTGGATACTTATTCACCAGTTGCCAAGGCAACCACAATAAGGACACTGTTGGCTCTAGCTGCCATCAAAGGGTGGCATTTACACCAATTGGACATCAACAATGCATTTTTGCATGGTGATCTTGATGAAGAGGTGTATATGGTATTACCACCAGGTTTTTCTGCTCCTAAAGGTAAGGTTTGCAAGCTGATAAAATCAATATATGGACTGAAACAGGCAAGCAGACAGTGGAATGTGAAACTTACTGCTGCCTTGCTTGATATGGGGTTTGTGCAATCTAAAAGTGACTACAGCTTATTTGTAAAGCAGTCCAAACATTCATATTTGGCTGTTTTGGTATATGTAGATGATATTGTGTTAGCAGGAAATGACTTGAATGAAATTCAGCAGGTTAAGAAGACTTTAAATAATCTTTTTGGCATCAAAGATCTGGGTGTTTTAAGATTTTTCCTTGGGATAGAGGTGTGTAGGTCTACTGCAGGTATTATACTGAACCAGAGGAAGTATACTCTTGATCTACTTAAAAGTACTGATTTCCTTAACTGCAAACCAGCCTCTACACCCATGAGTGCTAAGTGCAAGTTAATCAAAGATGACTCAACTAAACTGCCCTATAATACTGAATATAGAAGTATAGTTGGGAAATTATTGTATTTGTGTCTTACAAGACCTGATATATCTTTTGCAGTCCAACAGCTAAGTCAATTTCTTGACTGTCCCACTGTTCTGCATATGAAGGCAGCACACAAGGTGCTTAGATATTTGAAATCCAATCCAGGCCTAGGGATATTTCTATCCAGTAAGTCACAATTAAAGTTAACTGCCTACAGTGACTCTGATTGGGCAGGGTGTGAAGAAACCAGAAGATCTATATCTGGTTATTGTGTGTTCTTAGGAGATTCTATCATTTCATGGAAAGCAAAGAAGCAAACTACTGTTGCTAGAAGTAGTTCTGAGGCAGAATACAGGGCAATGGCAGTGTGTGTTAGTGAACTACAATGGATGTTATACTTGCTTAAAGATTTAGGTGTTCTA
This sequence comes from Vinca minor, assembly GCA_026122235.1. Classification (NCBI taxonomy): domain Eukaryota; kingdom Viridiplantae; phylum Streptophyta; class Magnoliopsida; order Gentianales; family Apocynaceae; genus Vinca; species Vinca minor. The sequence goes on along the minus strand of JAOCZM010000278.1, from coordinate 539,927 downwards.
CATTCATTTCCTATCCCTTTATTCTGTGACAATCAATCAGCAATTTACTTGGTAGAAAACCCTGTTTTCCATGAAAGAACCAAGCACATTGAGCTTGATTGTCACTTCATCAGAGAGAAGTATCAAACTGGAGTGGTGAAACCACTGCCTATTTCTACAAAGCAACAGTTAGCAGACATATTAACTAAGCCTTTATCAGCAGCTCAGTTTCATATACTCTTAAATGGCTTAGGAGTAAAATCATTGTTTCAGCCACCTCCAGCTTGAGGGGGGCTGACAAATTTATATATCAAACACAGTCCTATTGGCATCTACAAAGCAGCTGTACACAGTGGATACAAATAAACATATACACACAATAAAGATCAAGCATACAAAGATTGAAGACTTACGCAGCAAGCCTGCAACTTGCATCTTCCAGCTCAGCTTGCAAGTTGATCAAGGCAGTTGTAACTGTTTTTCTTCTAGAAGAAGTCATCCAGAAAAGAGGTTACACTCACCTGCAGTTACACAAAGTCAGCATAATAGTTAGATTAGTTAGTATGACTGTTGTACATAGCAGTTACTATGTATATACAATAGGCTGTTATTTTAGCATAGAATCAGTTAGGATATTTCCTTTGTTTGTCTATAAATACTTCATTTTACAGCCAATGTAATTATTCAGAAAACATCTCAATGAAGAAGTCTTCTTCCCAAATCTGTTCTTAAGCTTTCTTTTGTGCATTTCTTCGAGCACTTTAAGTGCAAGAACTTCTTCATCCTGCGACGGCGAAGAATGACAAAGTGCTCTTTGGTACTCTTTGACGGCATTTTTATTGTTCAACCACATGATTGCTAGACACAAGAAACGTGGCTTTCAATAGACTATATGAAGCAACAACAGAAGATCTAAAGTTCGGTCTTGTCTCTGTTGATTCTAACCTTTTGTTCATCCTTGCAAGTTCTAGATCTAAAGTTTTCTGTTCTTGCTTTAATTTGTCGACTATTCATATGGGTTACTCGACTATTTATCTTCTTCTTTATCATTACCCATCATCACCAACACCATCTTCCACTGCCGGAGCCACTACAACTACCGTCGCTGCTAAACCACCACCATCAAACAATTCCCGGGACAAAAAGAATATTAACACTCATTCGCCAAAGGAAAATAGAGGAAACCAAATTATTAAGTTTTTCATTTTATTCTTTAAAACCCAAATCATTAATTTCTAATCCGCAAGGCAGGCTTCAATTACCTTTTTAAGGATAGCTATCCCTTGCTCTGTTTCTGCTATACTTCCATCCAACCATTTTTACAAAATGTCTTCATTATGTACAGTAGGGAGTGATGGGTATTCTTTTTTTTCCACTTTTACCCTTGGGGGAGAGAGAGAATGATTGACCATTTGGACACGTCATCCATACTAACGAAATTTTCACAATTTTTAGACGGAATGATCAAAATGGCGGTTCGTAAATATATTGAGTACCAAAAAAGTTAAATAAAGATGAAAATGACCAAACTGGACGAGCGTAAATATATTGATGACCAAAATGGCAATTAATTCGAAGAAAGTACTACCTCCATTGCATAATATTTCATAATATAAATTATTTAAAATATGTAGTGAAAATTAAGAAAGTTAAAAATAAGATATTTTATTAGTAAAAATATCAATATTATTCTCTTAAATATTAATATAATTTATATACCACTTATTCTATTTAAGAGAGTAATATTGATATTTTGACTAATAAAGTAATTTATTTTCTTCTTCTTTAATTTTTGATATATATTTTCTAAACGATTTAAATTGTGGAATGTTGGTATGGTACTAATGAGAAACTGAGAATGTATCATTTCCCTTCTCTCTAACATGTTCTCACCACCAATGTACTGTAGATTGTAGCATTAGTAATCATATTGTTTTTACAAATGACAAATTCAGATTATTAACATATTAATGCGCGATAATTTTATAATTTAGTTTGCTTAAAATACTTTTTTAATCGTATCATAAGTTATGTATTGATTATCATTTATGTTATATATATTACTAATTTGCTCAGCCGAATAACACATATAAAGATCATCTTAATTATCAACCGACAACAACAGAGATTGGCTGGTTTCTTGGAGGCTTTGGACTTCAAAATGAACGACTTGGTGTTTTGACAATCGCAGTTTGGAGGACCTGGCCATTTCTCGGTTGTCAGGACGAATGTAACGATACTATTTTATTTTTTTACTTAGTGTATTTTTTATTTTAAAAAATCATTAGGCACAGAACGTACATGCAGAGAAACAAGTCAGGCTGATGCCTTCTATGCCCTGACTATTTCTTAACAGGTCGGAAATTCCCTAAAAAATGACATTTATTTATTTACGTGTTCTAATTCTTTCATATTTGATCATACCTGTAAACTTCAAGAATAACAACTACATTTTGAGGTAAGGTAAAAAAATTAGATTCCTTCTATTTTTTTATTAGCACCAGTTGGCTAGGAATAACATCCCTCAAGTTAAGAAAATTCTGATATGGATAAAATTAACATGGACTTCGCGGTTCATAATTAATCAAATTATCATAAAATTGTCTATTTCTTTACAAAAGGTGGATTGGCCATTAACAAGATGCTAGTCTAACGGCTCAATCAAGTTTCCATGATTTACACATCCATGAAGTTCAAAACAAAAGGATACAAAGCATAAACTACAATGTATGCAAGCGTTTTAATCCTATCAACTAGTTGCTTCTTCATAACCTTGGTGCCATCAAAACATCTTTAGTTCCTCTCTTTCCATATGTGATACACCGTTGCATTAAACACCGCTTTCTTTGCTTTGTTGAACCAAGAAGTCCCATGGGCTTCTCTTTTGAGCCATTTAAGAGAGTTAAGCAAAGTAGACATTTGTCTTTTAATTTCCAACCATTTTAATTATTGGCTAAAAGATTGACTAAAATAGTTTTTCGGACCTTTTTGCCCTTATAGTTGGGTGAATCCCTTATACCAGTAGGGGGTAAGATAGTCATTTAACACCCTCAATTTGGGGTTAGGATTTCTATCCCAAAAATTCTAGGAGTAAATCATTTTCCTTTTTAATATCATCCCAAATATTTCATCAAAAAAAAAAAAAAAATATCATCCCAAATAGCCTTGCTAAAGGAGGATTTGAAAAATAAGTGATCATGATTTTCATCTTCACTTTCACACAATACGCACTTCAAATCCGTCTAAAAAAATTGTCTATTTATTTATTCTGTAATGAGTTGGTCAGCTCTTCACCACAATATACAGTGAACCTTGACCTCATATTTTGTAAAACTTGCGGGAGTAGGCTGTAAATCCTTTTACCACCAAACGAAAACAAGACCAGCCTGGAACTCCAACAACCAACCAAGTCCAACCGCTTTATCCCTCACTTCTTCCCCCTTCCCTGCCTTCTTCACCTTGTAAAGCTTCCTTACTCTCTGTATTCGCCATCTTCTTCAAATCATCTAAACAAATTTCAAACTTCAATTTAAACTCTTATTCTATCAAATTCAGGTCTCCAGCTATCTCTTCAATCCAAAAAAAGATGTCGCAAGGTAATTTTAATTCCTTACTACGCTCTTAAATCGATTCGGTTTCAATTTCATACACTTTTTTATTTTTTTTTAAAAATTTGATTTACTACAATGACACTTGCAATCTCTTAAAATTTATGTATATAGAATTCAGTAGCATCGAAAACGTGTTCTTATTATATTAGATGTGCATATATAGCACTCCAGATGATATTTGTACCACTGCGTGTAACATTCCTAATTATAACATTGTACATTTTTAACTTTTAGGTTTATAAGTTAGAGTTGTTTAGGATATATAAATAAATGTTTCTATTATTGGACGTGTTACAGAATATCCGAATCGCGTATATAGAGTTCAGCTACTGTATATGTGTTGAGTGATTATTATTATTTTTTAATATACTTTTTGAAAAGGTGATAATGGATCGTCAAAGCCAACAATATCTGCATATGACGAAGCAATGGAGGCTCTATCTTCTTTAATCACCAAACGTAGCCGTGCTGACAAGAGCAACAAAGGAGATCGATTTGATTTGCTTTTTGACTATATTAAGGTGCTTTTTTGTTTTTACTGGTTTAATTTTTGAATTTTATGATTGTTTTTTGTGTATTTATTTGAGGCTTGTGTTTTTTAATGGATGGTGTGTAGATTCTAGAGTTAGAGGAGCCGATAAAACAGATGAAGGTCATACATGTGGCTGGTACCAAGGGAAAGGTTAGATTAATCACTTTTGTATCTTCTTTTGCTTTGGTTGTTGATGAATGTAATATTTTTTTTTAATTAATTTTAGTAGAAAAAGGACTATTGTTTCAATGGTATTCTGTGAGCATTCACTTTGTGTATGCTAAAGGTTAGGTCGGTCTCCAATCCATCTGTTTTGGTGGTATTCTGGGAGTAGCTACTTTGTGCATTTATTGTTAAATGTTAGGTTTGTCTCCTATATATCCCCGCCCATACCTCTAATTATTGGGAACTTAATGAGTTATGCTATTGTTGTTGTATTGTAGTAGAAAAATATATAAGGGGGAAAACTAGTGTGTATTGATTGATATTTTTTTCTTTCTAATTCATGATGACAACATGCCTCAACAATCTCATGTTAGACATTTAAATCACATTGTATTGATTCCGTGCTGGCTCTAGGCTAGAGTTGATAGCCTATTTCTTCGACCAGGAAATGTGGTGGCAAAGACTAAGAGGCAACAGGAACTTTAGCATCTGTTAGCTGAGACAAAGTCCCTGCTGCCTCTAGTATCGGCTACCACATTTCCTGGTTCTTCCAAAAAGAAGATAATTAAAGTTAAATTCAAATAGGACTTTGTTAATTCTGTAGGTGTATTATTTTACCTATGCCCATCGTACGTATAACATATGCAGTGTAGGAGATATCTCTGTCTTGTCACCTTTTACTTTTCTTTGTTTCATCAAACCTGAAAATGATCTAAGCTTTTACATGGATGATTAACTTGTAGAACTAATATGTCCTTTTGTCTTGGTTTTCATGAAGGGATCAACTTGCACTTTTACTGAGTCTATTTTACGTAGTTGTGGCTTCAGTACTGGGCTTTTCACATCCCCACACCTCATTGATGTTCGGGAAAGATTCAGATTAAATGGGTGAGTATCAATCCATACAAAGACAACGAACAAATTTTTTGAATGCTCTTACAGTTTTCTGGCGATTCTTTTTTCTGTTCTGGAGTTATTAAAATAAAACTATATGAATTATGTTTCTTTTTATATCTTTTCATTTGTTTTTCAGAGTCGATATATGTGAAGAAAAGTTTCTAGCATATTTCTGGTGGTGTTGGGACAGACTGAAGGTATTGGAACATTTACTATTCAAGGCTATTACTTATTTCTAAACTTACAGTGTCACTTGAGCCTGTCATGTGACAGTCCATTACCTTTGTATCGGTCATTGTGGCAACTGTAATAGAGGAACATGGTCATGCTTTTGACCATTCAATCATAAGTAGGACAATAGTTTAGCTGCTTTTTTAATTAATTCACATGGGGGAATGCTGAATGTTTTCATTGGGTTGGTGTAGGATTCATTTCATCTAGGTTTTGATATTACTTAAAACTCTGTTCTTTTCTATGCTAACATCTGTGCCAATTTGAACTTTAGGCCAACCAATCAAAAACGAAAAGGGAACTAATATATACATTTTTTTTTGCTAGCTAATATTTAATTTCATTTTGATTGTGCAATTTTATTTATTGGTAGTTATGTCATGACCCTCCAGGTACTGCATAAAATAAAAAAAGAAGAAAATAGCTTTTAGTTTATTGTATAAGAAGTTTATATACAAGAACTTCATTGTACAAGAACTTCACAACATTTCTTGGTTATTTATTTTCTTTTCTTCCTTGACACTCCTGCACTTTTGTGGTTATGTGGTTAACTAATTGAATAACTTTTCTGAAGTGCTCTGGCTAACAAACTTAAGATTAGTGTACAAACTCAACTCAATGAATCAAAGGTAAAGTTGTTCCTTAGTTGTCAATTTTATTTTTGTCTAGTCTTTTGTTATTAATGTTGATTGCATAATTATGCTTAACTGGCAATAAGGAATTGTGGGAACAAAGTTTTTAACTACACTAACCTAATGTACTAGCTTTACAATGCCGTTGGAGTCATCATATAAGTGAAGCTTTACGGGAGAATGAAGAAACTGCATCATACATTCTTTGGTTTACAGCTGATGTTTTTCACTTTTTCAGAAAAACTATTGTTCCTCTTTTCTCATTTCTTGTGAGAGGAAGTATATTGTATTTTGGAGATTCCACTTTACATGCCAACTAATTCCTCGTTGTAAAATTCGGAAGAGAACTTCTAAATCACGTCACCTCTATCAGCGATGTTACTAATAATTTGAGTTTTAGCACTGATAATTTGAGCTCTTCATATGTATTGCATAAGATCGTATAAATTATAAGTTATGAGTTCTCAATTGGAAAACAAGAGATGTAGTTTTACTCAATCCTACTTTATTATTTTAGAAGAAGTATCATTTTATGAACAATGAATGAAGATGTTTGTAGAGCTGGGGACAATTCCATAAACAGGAACTGAGAAAATGAAAAGTTTTGGTCTTCTTTTACTTTGAATATGTAGACTTTAGGAACAGACTTATTAACGATGGGGAAATGAATCCTTCCTTGGGCTTAATGTGCTATGTCAATCTTCTTTTCTCATTTCTTGTAAATGCGTCATGCTTCTTTACAGGAGAAAACTAATGAAGAAGTACCAATGCCTACCTATTTTCGATTCCTTGCCATACTTGCATTCAAGATTTTTGCTGAGGAACAGGTTAGACTGATCCTCATTTTTAATTCTATTAGTTTACCATATTTCTTACTGCCCTGGATTGAAGTGAAATGATGTGTCAATCATATGGCATATTACAATTTCTTGGTGATAAATGATAACATAAGCATCATAATATTTTGGATGGTGCATCCGGCCGCAGGTAGATGTTGCTATATTGGAGGTTGGATTAGGTGGAAAATTTGATGCAACAAATGTGGTATGTATTAGATCCCCTCAACTTGAATTTACATCTAAAATGAATCATATCTGATTAAAGTGATTTTCCTTGTACCTGGTTTCAGGGTTCTATATTCATGCCTCTTGTATTGCTAATCCACTACCAAATTATTTTCTTTTAGGTTGAAAAGCCAGTTGTTTGTGGAATAGCGTCCCTTGGATATGACCACACAGAAATTCTTGGTCAGTCTTTCTTCTCAATAATTGCTAACTAACTATCTAATTGTTATTTCAGCCTGATATGTGGTTCAGATTTCTGCACTTTTCAGACTCGTTATTAATTCCTGCAGCCAAAGTTCAGTAATTGCGGTTCTTTAGGATCTCATAATGATCCCCAATTAACTGTTCAGTTTTAAATCCTAGTTGTTTGTGGTATATCATTTTGGATGTGATCCCGCAGATGAATGTTGATATTTATCATAGCTTGGACTTAAGAACATAGACTTTAAGGACTGATTGGAGAATTAAATGCCTACCTGCTTGATGTCGAGTTAAGGAGACAACCTTAGCTTTTTTGAACAGTGAGCCTTTCTTTGATCAACACTATAGAATTTGTTGCCTTTTATCTGTATACTTACTTGTTTACTGTAGCTTGCTTGTCGAATCTTAGCAGTTGCAGATTTGGATCCAGGAACTCGAACTTAGATGTTGAACCTTCTCTTCGATCACTTGAGTTTCGAAGAATCCAAGTTTATGCTTGAAATTCAAATACTAAAAGGATACACTTCTATCTCTCTATATGGAGTTCAAGGGTCGCATGTTTCATGCTAATCTATTTATCTATAAATCTTTGAACTTAACATTTTTTGAAATTTGTTAGCTAGATCTTTGTTTGAGGCAGTTCACCCCAATTTTGGAGTTGCTTTCTTGTAGGCTGGTAATTTTGGTTGAATAACCTCCTTATCTTAAACCTTAAAAAGTTAGAAAAGAGACTAAACACTTTGCATAGGCCTTCTAAGATGCCTTGCCATGTGTATTTTGAATTCCCCCAAGTATGTCGAACACATGAATTGAACGTAAGAAATTTCCTCCTGGTATGTTACTGAATAATTGCCTGATGTGATGTGAAGAACTTAACAATATTCTCCTTGTCGATGGGACTGGCATATAAGTATGAAATTCTAGCATGATTCTGAGACTTGTACTGTAGAACATGGTTTTCCAGCAGGATCATGTCTTTAAGCATCTGTATTTGCTATGCTTCTTTTGTAAAGTATAAGTAATTTGGTAACTTGTGAACTTGAGCATAAACTATTGCTTAAATTTCAAGGATTCATATTCATCAGTTGCTCCATCAGAGTGCTTGATTTCTCATACTTTTTATTTAGATGGGGCATACACTTTAGTATTTCTACTTCACTGTAGTTTGAAATTTTTTAAATTGAAGTTGAACAATTCACAAAGTTGCTTCGCATCTTATATTATGTTCTGAAGTTTGGTGTGACCAGGAAATACTCTTGGACAAATTGCCGGAGAGAAGGCTGGAATCTTCAAGGTGTGAATTGGAATCCACATATACTATGATATGTGTTTCTGCATGAATTTATGGTTTTTGATTCTTCTCTTTCTTAAGCACACCCCCTTCAGGCTCCCAAGAGCTTAATTTTCTGATTAATCATAATGTTTCTCTTTATTTGTCCTAGCAAGGAGTTCCAGCTTTTACTGTATCCCAGCCAGATGAAGCCATGCGTGTACTAGAGGAGAGGGCTTCTGAGTTGGATGTGAGTTGAAATTTAGATTTCATCTTTCTTTATCAAGCACAACCAGTTGATATATTGATCAACATTGCAGAAGCATGATTAATTATAATTCAAAACTATTAATGCAGTCGTATAGGTATTACTTATTAGATGAGATTGAGTTTTTAATAAAATATATAATTATTTCGATGACCCTAAATAAGCTGCTCCCCTATGAGAATGCATTAGAAGATTTCTAAATGTCAAAATTTTGTCCATACCTACTTAACCGCTCCTCCATGAATACATGATTAACCAGCTTGGAGGGATTAATTACATGAATCCCTGCTAGTATAGAGCTGGAGCAGTTACAACAATTATGCCCCCAACCTAGCTGTCTTGAGTTTCCTGAGTTGGTCTTAATTATGGATAAAGTTGAAAGTAGTTTCATTCTAAACTTTATGTAGTTGAAGAAATTTGGTCATTGACAGGTACATCTTCAACTAGCAGCTCCTCTGAATCCGAACGTGTTAGGTGGTCTGCATCTTGGACTTGAGGGAGAACACCAGTACATAAATGCTGGTCTTGCTATTGCATTATGCTCTACTTGGCTTCAAAGGGCAGGCCATCTTGAAATAAATTACCTAAAAGATACGGTAAGTTGTATGGAATGGGATTTGGTTGTGTTGGGTTTTTATGTCTCTAACTTAATTCTTTTTTTTTGGGTGTGGGGGGGATTAGACTTCTTTGCCTGAGCAATTTATTAAAGGGCTGTCAGCAGCAGCTTTGCAAGGGCGTGCCCAGGTAGTTCCTGATTGTCTAATTGAGAGTGAAAAGCCAGGAGATCTTGTATTCTACATTGATGGAGCCCATAGTCCTGAAAGCATGGATGTATGTGCAAAATGGTTTTCTGTCGCAATCAAAGAAGATTATAGAGAACATGACCCGATACAACAAAAATATGAAACAAGAGCTTCAAATCTATCAGTGGAGACTTGCAATCATGAAACTGCACTAAAGAATTCCATACAGGTTATTGGATCATGATCTCATTTGATTTATACATTCTTTTGCCAATGTTTAAGATCTTCTAATTTCCATGACCAATAAAGTATGGGGTTAATTCACAAAGACAAAAATAAATGGTTAAAAATCCTTTGGGCCAAACTTGGAATTCTGCACAAGGGGTTTCAAAAAAATTGTATGGTAAATATGATTGGACAATCTTCTATCTGAAGTCGGATATTTTCAGAATCACCACTTAGTCCTGCTAAGGAAACCTAAAGATGACAAGTTTTTCACATGTACTAAGAGCAACAAACTTTCTAAATCATAAAATACAAGTTTTGTTGATTTAATTTCATCCAAAATGTCAAAATTTCCAAGTAAGGAATGATAACCTTCGTCGTTTCATGGGCTTCATACTGAGTGAGATGACTCTTTAACATGTAGCAATGTATTCTTAATAAAACTTGCCAATCGTTTAACATTTATCTCGACAGTCGACACGTGAGACTCTATTATATTTCTATTGTTTTCTTACAGTTACCATTTTCTAACCAAGACTTCAAAAACATCGACAAAGTGATCTTAGCCCCGCTAGATGATGTCTAAGAAGTATATTTTCAGCTGTATGTAATCCTACAAATTCTTATCAGCACTCAGCAGTAATGGTGCCTTTGTGTTGCATTTGGTATTGAATCCATTGACTTGTGCATGAATCATATTATGTCAATGTTTGGTTATTACCTCTTAAATGCCTTTTATCTACTCATGGTGCTAACGTCGGGTTGTTTATAATGTGCAGATTTTATTGTTCAATTGTATGTCAGTGAGAGATCCACATTTACTTCTTCCGCGATTGATGAATGCATGTGCTAGTCATGGTAAAATCTCACGTGAAGTAGATATTTGCAGGTGTATGTAAATGTATAGTAGTTATTTGGGTATGCAACGTGATTTAATTTTCCTGCTACTAATTGTATGGATGGAGCTAAGTGTCCTTGGGACCTTAAAATACAAAGCAAATGCTCCCACCGTCCCAAATTATTTGTCCACATTTCCTTTTTAATATGTCCCAAATTAACTGTCCACTTTCTAAATAAAGGGCTCATTAATGATGATTTTTCCAATCCTACCCCTTACATTGAATGTTGGAGAGTGAAGAATAGAGAGAGAAAAGAAGGTAGAATTAAATATAGAGTGAAATTAAATAGGGCCGTTTTGACATCTTACCATATTCTACTATAGGGCCGTGTTTAATTCTCGTGCAAATCACAAAGTGGACAGATAATTTGGGACTGAGGGAGTACCTTATGGGTGAATGGGCATGTACTGTTGCCAAAACTAGTTTTTGCATTTGATTTATGTAACCACTCGTACTAGTTTACATGTTTCAGGAATTCACTTTAAGAAGGCACTTTTTGTACCTAACACATCAGTGTATTACAAGGTGGGGACCAGTGCTCTATCACTTGCTGATACTCAAGTTGATCTTTCATGGCAGCTGACTCTTCAAAGAATATGGGAAAACCTTGTTCAAGGAGAAAAAGGTACTTCTTCTGCAATATGTATTTGATTGTAAAATGTTGATATATGTGATTTTCCATGTCAATCGATCATCCAATTTATGTTGTAGATAATAATATCTTGGTATATGGCTCATTTACTCAGGTAGAGACATGAAGAAGATGGAGGTAAGGAGTGAAGAAAGTTCAGATGACAGAGAAAAAGGTGTCCAGATTTGTGAAAATAGTTCTGTGTTTCCTTCACTTCCCATGGCAATTAATTGGCTGAGAGAAAGTGTTAGAAAGAACCACACCGTTCGCTTTCAGGTATCGTGCTTTTGTCCATTTGTTATTATGTACAATGCATAAGATGTATTACTGTCTCAATGCTTGTCAACTATTACCATGAATTCATTAGAGTAGTATTTCTGAGATCCTTCAAGACATACTTGGAAAATTGCACTTCCTTTTAGCCAAGGAGTAATTGGTAGCATACTACCATTTGTACGCAATGTGGAATGGTGCTGTTAGAAATTGCTTCTATATGTTTCCTAAAGTTGAGGAATAATAAGAGAAAGCTAGATGTCAAGTACTTGCTTCTTGTGGGCTTTGCTTCTTGGGAAGGTTACTTCTTTAAAAAAAAAATTATTTTATAACAATGGATATGTAGCTCCAAGGTTCATTCATATTTGAAGGATATATAGTTATCTATGGGCTTCGTATATGTTTATGTAAAACAGAATGGGCATAGTCCTATATGCACTTCTCTCTCTGTTTCTTTTTGCCAAGTCCTATTATGCATTTGTCACTGATTGTAGTTGGCTTCTTTTCAGGTTTTGGTAACAGGTTCTTTACATCTCGTGGGTGATGTGATGAGGTTAGTCAAGAAGTAATGTTTTTGGGTGCATAAAGAAATACTAATTCGATGCGTTGTTCCATTTGGCTGGAGGTAAAGTTACCAATAGAGTGTCAAGATTCCAGAATTACTTCTTAGGTTTTGTTGTTGGTTGTAGAAAATTCATTTCTTTCTATTTCATCCTTGTTGAAAATTGTACAAATATATAGCCTACCATTATCATAATGGGGGGACTGTAAATGTAGTTTTGAACATATTCCCTTTTATTGCTTTTCAGTTTCTAGAATATTTTCCCATAATGCCTGTGTTTATTGGGGAATTATTAAACTATTCGGATACTCCACCCAATACACTTTTGAGGAGCACCAGATCCATAATTGATCAAATGTCAAAGCTTATTCTTGTGGTCAGAAATTGTGTTCTCAAGTATTCTGTCGTATGGTTAAACCAAGTTACTAATTTTGTTTGTTATATTTGTTAATGGATTTAGTTAGATTGTGTTAGTGATGGGCTAAAAAACAGTTTCCACACTATCTATAAAGGTCAAAAATTCGTCTATAACCATGCATGTGCCCACTATTCAAAATTTGCCACGTAGACAGAAAAAATATATTTTCCTTACGGATTTCACTATTTCTTTTAGGTTATACATTTTTTAATTAAAAAATTAACACGCGTCAATTTTTTTATTGATAGATACATGCATAGATACACATGTTGGGGATAGAAGATTGTTAGCCTATAAAGTTACTCCATGAGTGGGTGGAATCAAAAGCACCACTACGGGATATTTGCTATAAAAAATTGTTTGGTGGTTTCAAGTTGCTTGGAAAGATATATTTTAGGTCAATAAAATTATTGAAAATAAAATCATATAAATACCCTTTAAACTATTTCCAAAAGAATTACTATACACCACCAAAGAAAAATTATTTAATCAGAAAGTAACGGAGATAACTTGAGTCACTTTGCATTCATAAAAAAAAAGTCACTTACTTTGTACCTCGAAGGATAATAATAAGTCACATGAGAGATATTAATAGCGAGATCATGTATTATTAGTGTTAAACCTTAAAAAAAAGTATTATTAGTGTTAAACCAAGAAGCTTAAGAAGGTTAGTAATCGGGCAATGTCTGGTGAAGTTTCATTTCCTTAAAGTTATGGTTTAAATTAAGGAAGTTGTGGGAACAATATGTGATTGGAGTTAAACTTAAATCTCTTTAATATTTTTTTTCTTTTCTTTTTTTTTTTTTTAGGTAAAAATTTCTTTAAAGTTAAGTGTAGAATTAAGGACAATTGATATTAGTAGAAGTTTACTCGGGCCACGGCTCCAAAAACAAAGTCTTGAATTAAGGAATGTTATTAGTAGAAGTTTATTATATAAAGATATTACTCTCTACATTTGATAATATAAGGTCTTTTTAACATTTTCATCTCTTCTCAAAACATCATCTTCTAATTTTTAAGGATTATTTTTCTGATTTTACATTTAATCATAAAATAGTTTTTCATTCTCATTCTCTATCATATTATCAATAAAATTACTTAAAAATATAATAAAAAGATACTTATTACTTTTTCCTTCCTCAATCAATTTTAAAATAATAAAAACCTTCCATTATAAAATAGAGAGTACTATATTTTAAACAACAGACATGCAATTTCTTACCTCCTAACCCATCGGGTGGAGTCGCAGACAGATACTGAGGTTTGAAAGAACACATTAACATATTACCCAAAATTTCAGAGACAAAACTAACATTACAAACTATAAATGTGCTCACCTATATAAAACCCCTAAAAAAAAAAATATGGAAATCACTGCTTCAAGAATCTATTTTCTTCTGAAGTTTGATCTTCTTTTTCTTGCTTCTCTAGACAGTGGAAATGGAGCAAGAAGTGGAGAACAACTCAATAAGAAAGAGCTGTTTCAAAAGCACCTTCGACCAGGGACGAAGTTAGGAATTTGATGTTGGAGGCAAAACTGCAACAGTATATCGAACTACATATTAACACAATCAAATAACTAAGCCTATGAAATCACCCTTCAATGATTGACTCTCTATTGTTTATCCTCGGAAAGTTGTTCTGGTTTGCTATATTATTATTACTATTATATTATTATTTTTGAATAAGTGAAGGTTTATGATTTCTTTATCAATACTAACAAATAAAAAGTGGGGGTTGGAAGAACACATCAGCACATGACAAAAAAAAATCTTTTTTCAAATACAAAAAGGATAACACTAACATAACAATCTATAATGTGCACCTTTATGAGAGTTTACCCCAATATATAAAAGCCCTATAAACATGAAGCACTGCTTCAAGAATTTCGTCTTCTTGTTCTTCAAAATATAGTAATGGAAATGGAGCAAGAAATAGAGAACAATGGTGAAACAAGAGGAGAAGTTGATAAAGAAAAATGGGTTTATGATTCATCACTTGATTATAAAGGAAATCTTCCTCTTCGAGCTTCAACTGGTGCTTGGACTGCTTCCCTCTTTGTCATCTGTAAGCTTATCCTCTTTATGATTCATCAATTAATTTTTACTGATCCGTACCGTTTCGACACGGATCTGGTCAACACCGATCAAACACTTTGTTTTAGATGTTTAAGTACCCGACACCTAAATACAAACCCGTACCCACCCGAGTCCGTGTAACGTAGGTTGAGAGGATTGGAAAATTCTTAAAAACCTGCACGCTCATTTTTTTTTTCTTGGCAACTTCTAAGTATTTCTTCTTTTACTTGTATAACTAACTGAAAGTTTTTATTTCTTTGTTATAACTTTTTGACTGTGGTATGGTGATGGTGAAGCAATTGAGTTCAGTGAAAGATTGACCTATTTTGGAATAGCAATAAACCTCATAAACTACCTGGCCAAAGTGTTGAATCAAGATCTCAAAACAGCTGCAAAAAATGTTAACTGCTGGATAGGAGTCACCACCATCATGCCTTTACTTGGAGGCTACCTTGCTGATGCACACTTCGGCCGCTTCTTCATGATCATGCTCTCATCCATATTTTATCTTCTGGTACGTTTCCACTTTTTAACAACATCAATAGACAAAAAATAGTGAAAAACAGTTCAAAACATCTCGTGCATTAAGGACTAGGTCAATAGGATCATTAATTAATCCTCTTCTTTCTTTTTTTTTGGGGGTTAAGGGGTTGAGTCTCTTGACAATGTCTGAATACATACCGAGTCTGAAACCATGCAACGTTGAGGGTTGCAAGCGTCCAAGGAAAGTTCATGAAGTAGCATTCTTCATAGCAATTTACCTTATTTCTCTGGGAACTGGAGGTCATAAGCCTTCTCTAGAAAGCTTTGGGGCTGATCAGTTTGATGATGATCACTTGGAAGAAGAAATTATCGTTCTTCAACTGGTGGAATTTCGCCCTCTCTGCTGGGCTTTTGCTTGGTGCAACAGTGATTGTTTACATGCAAGATCACCTGAGCTGGGGTGTTGCAAGTCTTTGTCTTACTATTACAATGGGGATTGCAGTTTTAATCTTCTTTGTTGGCAAGAAATTTTACAGGTACAGGAAGCCAGAGGGAAGCCTATTTAGGCCAATTTTGCAGGTCCTAGTTGCAGCCATAGCCAAGAGAAATCTACCATATCCTTCAAACCCTGATTTACTATATGAAATTCCAAAATCCCAGCAGAAGAATAGAGGAAGGTTACTATGTTGGACAAATAATCTCAGGTAAGTAAGAAACAGTCAGTGATTTTTCGGAGAAAGATTTCGTAGTCCGGTTTCTTGTTGATGGCTATTCAGACAATGTGCTGAACCAATCTTGGTCCTCGGGTAGTTTAATCTGACGACTGAATGGCTGTTCGGGAACAAACTAGTCACAAAGTTATTCTTGAACAGTCATCTCAGCTGTCGGAAATAGTACCACGGTCAAGATTGGTTCGGCACGATGTTGATGGAACGGCATCAGCACCAGAACCAAAATGAAAAATTTGTATCACCAAGGTCTTGTTTTATGTCATAGTACACTTTTGATTTGCAGATTTCTTGATAAAGCTGCTATAATTGAAGGCAATGACATTGATCAGGTGTCAGAAAAGCCACAAGTTTCATGGAAATTAGCTACTGTTACCATGGTTGAGGAGACAAAACTCATTGTAAACATGATTCCTATATGGTTCACTTCCCTAATATTTGGAGTTTGTTTAGCACAAGCAGCAACATTCTTCGTCAAACAAAGCAATACCATGGACCGGAAAATAGGCAATAATTTTGAAATTCCAGCTGCTACTATCAGTTGCCTAAACGCAATCGCAACGTTACTCTCAATAGTCTTGTACGAAAAGATCCTCATTCCAATACTGAAAAGATCTACTGGAAACGAGCGTGGTCTAAAAATTCTCCAGAGGATAGGCATTGGAATGGTGTTTCCAATGGTGGCAATGGCAATTGCAGCATTAGTAGAGAGGAAAAGGTTAAGGATTGCTAAAAATGAGATTGCTAACGGAGGAAAACCAGAGGCTTTGCCCATGAGTGTACTTTGGTTAGCTCCTCAGTACGTAGTTTTTGGAATTGGAGATGCATTTTCTCTTGTTGGCTTGCAAGAGTACTTTTATGATCAGGTTCCTGATTCAATGAGAAGTTTAGGCATGGCTCTCTATTTGAGCGGAATTGGAGCAGGAAGTTTTCTCAGTAGTTTTCTCATAACTTTTGTAGGGCAAATCACAGAGAAACTGGGTACTAATTGGTTTGGCAAGGACATAAACAGCAGCCGTTTGGATAAGTTCTATTGGTTGGTGGCTGGCATAAGTGCCCTAAACCTTTGTGCTTATGCATTTATTGCCAAAAGGCATTCTTACAAGAATGTCCAGAAAAATATGTATACTGCTAATGGTTCGGAGGGTGATGGGCCAGAAACAATGGCATAAAGGTTTTTGTTCCATGAACTTATGCAGTTTAGTGATGTACTAAAGAAACTGAAAGGGAATCATAGAATCCAAATCAAAGCAGCATAGGGAAATTTGTACTAATGAATCAGATTATCTGCACACAAGTTTCCCAAATAGGGGTTTACATATTATGACTCACCCCAACTGTACACATTCTATGCGGGGCTAGGTGTCAATTTGCCTTTGCACTCAAATTTTCTTTGAACAGGTAAGTAGACATTCAATTTGAGACGGAGGGAGTACCGGAGTAGTTAACAATACAACCCCCTCCCTCCCCCACTGACTCTGAGGTAGGGCAGTGTCTAAGGCATGGAAGAGAAAGCATAATAATACCTCTTTAAATGCTATTCTAAAATCACCTTTAACACAAAAACAAACTAACAATGGGACAACAATTTTATAACCGACAGTCTTTTTCTTTTCTTTTTTCGGGGTGGAGAGGGTGGTTTGAGATACCTGCTAGCAAAGAAACATCTTTCAGAATTATTCAAGAGCTTTCATGGTACTTATAATAATTGCCGAAGCTCTTGTGTTTCCTTCCTCAGAGATTGGACTTCTTTCATAATCTCCGCCTGGTTCTCCAGAATCAACCGCATAACACTAGATGTTTCCATCTGCATGGTAATTCAAATACTAGTAAACAATTAGCTAAAGAAAAAGATGAACGAAATGGATGCCAAAACCGACCTCCTGAATGTGAAATTGTCGCAGAATTTCGATGTGAAGATTTCTCATGTCCTCGTGAATAGACTTCTGAAAGGAAGCAAGAGTCTCTTCAAGCGATCTTTGGAACAGCTGAAGCATGAAGGAACTTCCATGCTGAGACTCAGAATTCGACGAGATTTTCAGTGATTGCATAGCACCATCCTGCCACAACATTTCAGTTTAATTAAAATATAAGCAGGAAAGACAAAATGGAGAATGTAATTTAATTCCGGGTTGCGGATTGGTTCGGCAACTTAAGATTGGGTAGGATGAAGATTAAAACTGCAGTTATACTATTTTAATCTATTGAAGGGAAAACATAAAATATTCTTCACATAAAGCACAATGGGAAGGATTAAGATTAAAACGAGATAGTATATACTTAATATTAGTCCGTACATTCATTGATGGAAGAACCGCAGCTTCTGCAGTCGATGATGATCTATCAGACCTTGCCAACCAGCTGTTCAAAAGTTCCTCCCTTGTCTCAGCACCAGTTTTCTTTGTTTTTGGAGAACCCACTGAAAGGGATGTTCCATCAGTGAACGATGGTGCAGTGCTTATCCTTTCAGCATAACTGGAAGGTTTTCGTGGAAGGGATAAATCCATGTGAACCTGCCCTGTACTGCTTCTTGTTGATAGAGAAAGAGATGAAGAAATGGAGGGAACATTTTCCGAAGATCCATAAGAAGACTCTTGGTTGGGCATTTCTCTGACAAGAAAATTTGCCAAGCTTAGGCTTGAGCTTGTTAGAGAACTTGTGCTCTGGCTTGCAGGAAGTGCCACGTCTTGCAACCCCAATGTCAGACTACTAGAAGTCAGTGCTGCAAATCGTGAAGGAAAATTGACTGATTGACGTAATTGATTGAGTTTATCAGATAATCTCTCACCGGCGCCCCAAGCTTCTGGAGGAGTAATAGAGGAAGGAGTAACAGAGGAAGTGTCAGAATTTTTTGAAGATGCGGCAGGAGTCGATGCAAACTGAGAGAAGCTAGAATAGGAATCATCCTGCATGATTGCAGATACATCTGATCATTTCGTGTTGGTAAAAGAAAAGCATCAAGTTTACTTCATCCTCAACTAATGGAATTCAAGACATTTGCAGGATCAGAGAAGGAACCGGTCTCTTCTGGCCCATACTACTAAACAAAAATACCAGTCCGATAAAGTAGTCTTAAAAGTAAAGAAATTATGCATTTTGTAGGTCATGATTCCAACCACACCTTACTCATTTTAACTGCATCGGCAATGGTAAAGCAACAATGTACAAAGGACACCCAGCAAAAGATGGAAACATCTGGTTTGCTTCTGAACTGAGCTTCAGAATCTTCAATTATACAACCCAGGCATTGCATTGATTTGGACAACAAGGTGAGAAAGAACTCGTAAAAATAAACAAATTCAGCATCAATTTGAAACTTCCGGAGGATATATCAATATTGCAATCTCACAAAGTCATTTAAACATCAGATTTTAGAAACTAGCAATTTGTCTCACAAGTTCGACCAACTTGAAAATGTCTTTGTTCCTTTTTCTTTCAGAAATACATCATAATTGAAATAATATAATGCATAATTATTCCTACTACAATCTTCTGGAAGCGTTACTGTTCCATTAATGATGCTCTCTTCACCCAAAATTCAATAGTCTACTTTGACTTTGCACAAAGATTTAGTAGAGCATTTGACCAGGACAAGTTATCACCTTGCTTTTACTAAGGCACTCAATGGAGGGACCAATGAGTTAGCGGAACTTATATTCCCTTAATAAAAGAGGTTTGTTGTCGAAGCTCAAATGAAATTTAGTTGCACATTTATTTTGAAATTTCAAAAAGAAATATAAACATTCGTTTTCAGACTTCAGAGAGGAAAGAATTAAAATTTTGAGCTTTCTATAGTACTGAAAAAAGTCACCTGCCCGAATCTGCCTAGAAGGTCAAACAACCTTCCAAAGGTTTGCGGACATAGAGCCTTTAAATTACAAGTGAACTCGGTGAAATTAAAGAGAGCAGAGAACTCTATGCACTAACTATTGTATGATAAACTATAATGGTTCAAATGTAGGTTAGCAAAGGATAGTAGAAATGAAAATGTCAAGAGCTACATTATAGTTTTGCTGTTAAACAAATTAAAAAAAACTAATAATTCTTGATTTTGTATCAGTACCCATATATGATGCATCTTCAATTGCTCCCTGGTCATGTTTGCATGATGTATCTAATGATAATTTCACAGTATCATTTCTCAACCTCCCAACTATGCACATAAATCAAGAATGGATCTAGGTTCTATTTTCTATAACAAAAGCATTGTTTCTCAACTTTAAATCCATACAGAGGCAATTAACACTGACCTGAAAATATTTCATCTCTAACATCTCATCTAAAACGCAATCACACCCCAGATTCAAACAAGAGAGAGAGAGAGAGAGAGAGGCTAGATTATGGATCTCAGTCTATATAACCCCTTCAAGCCATACCATGAAAAGTTAAAGCACCGTACCTGTTTAGATGTTGATGTTGACTTCCAGTCCAAAATTGGATGGATATCACTACCCCCATCCTCTGAAAAAGGGAACCTCCTTGAAGAAGGAAACATCAGGGACGGTTTCTTATCATGATCTTTCTTTATACCAGCTTGTTCATCCCAAAACTTATCCAATGAGGGAGTAATTGGCTGAACGTCGACAATTGGAGAGAACAACTCCATATCATCCTTAATATTGTAACCACGAGGTGCATGTAATCTGGCCAAAGTTCCACCTGCCCATAGACTACTACGTATTGGGGTTTCCTCGCCTGCAGATAAAGGGGGAGTTGTTGATAAAGATGAGCTACTGCCTGCCAGAAATGAAAATGATTCAGTTGATGAGACTGAACGACCAGAATTTCGAGCTCCTGGGTCAGGCATGAGAATTGATTCCTCATAAGCACCTCCCAAAAGTACAGTTTCAGCTGTGCTGCTGTTTTCCTTTACAATAACAGGTTTTGATCTTTGCCAGCTTAAACTTGTAACAGCCTGATATACATACATAATAGTACCTTTTGTCAGTGGAACGTGTTGAACTAAACAGCTAGAGACGGGAAAAAAAAAGACAAAAGAAGTGAGAGAATAACAGCTATATGAACAGCTAGGACAAATAATTTCAACATTAATCACGTGGTCAACAACAAATCCATCTGAATTCCAGTAGAATACAGTCTAATGGACATTCATCATGCTAGTATGCTACCATTTAGCAGTTGATCCGTGGACTACTTTAATGACGAAAGACACAATTCATCATTAAAAGGAATCTCTAATAACTGTTGAAATTAAAAGTCGCAGTTCAATAATCATGTTTACAGGCATCATTCCTGGTTGGACAATAAATAATGACGCCAACAAGATTCTTTACCAACTATGGTAGCAAGGATGAGGTGCCTGATCTTGAACAAAACCAAGGATTCCCAGTAAGCTATATTTTTCTTAATCTCTATATGTAAACATTTTTTCTCCTTCCCTGTCTACTGATTACTAGCAAAGGTCTAAAAGGAGTCCTAAGTCAGCTAATGACGAAGAAATCTGACAACTGCTTCAGATTGGTTATTATGAAGTTGGATTGAGTAACTGTATAATCTTTAGTGATGGTTGCTTGTGTAACAGTTATAAGGCATTAAACAGAAAGAAAGAAAAGCCAGTCATTTTTTTCTTCCTTTGCTTTTATGAGCACCATATAGAGGTGGAACAAATGGGAGAATATAAATTCTGGCATTACTTTCAGAAATGACAACCGTATTCTGTGATGCCTTACTTTTAGACCAGCACAAACTAAATATACCTTATTTAAACAGAAAGTTCTGAACTACAGACTTAAATCAGATATGTGCATTTATATCTATATTAAAAAAAAGTCACCTCAGAATTGCCATAAGCACGAAGAACAGTCAAAGGTTGAGGCTTTCCACGAACATCATAGAATACAATGCGACCGCTGCTGGTTCCAGCTGCCAGTGTTAATCCATCATCTGTGAATGATAGCGAAGAGAAAGGTGCCTCATAAGGAATACAAAATGAATGCCTTCTTGATCCGGAGTCGAAGACATACATTTTCTTGTCCAGACCAACAGTTGCAATTATCTACCAGAAAATTCATAAGTTGCGGTCAGCAGATAGCTACAACATGATTGCAAACATGCTAAACACAGAAAATATAAAGTAACAAATGGAAACCTTATCATTTGATGGTGAGAAACTAACACCAGAAGTTGGTGCAGAATGTTGCTTCAACCATGACGTCTGCAGTATGGAAATATATCACCTTTATTTGAGTCTTAAACAAAACCAGAACTAGAAAGAAAGCAAGAATCTATAGGAGGCGAAAATAAGAAAGATGGAAAGTTGTTCAGTAAAATGTTATGCAAAGTATAATCCCAGTTTCAAACCACTTGAACATATTCAAATGTAACAGTGGCGAACCTTTGGACCACGACCAGTTGTATCCCACAGGTGGATGGACCCATCATCACCAGCTGTCACCAAAAGGTGTCTACTTATCCTAGAATAATCAAGCACTCTCAGAACCTGATTTTGGAATTATAAAAGAAAGATCGGAAATATGAGAAATCAAAATCACATGGACCGGTAAGGATAATAAACTCAGTTATAAATTCCAAAAGCATTCCGTGAGGTTGTGAAAGGACCTGTTCATTTGGATCCTTTAGTTCGGCAGTCTTCACACCAGAAGCAAGGTTGTGAAGTATAAGATTTCCATTAAGACTGATAGAAGCCAAGTGCTCATCTTTGCAATTGTACATTACACCAGTTATCACATCAGTATGACCTTTCAACCATTTGATGCAATTTTTATGCTGTAAATCCCATATTTTTACAACATGACCACTGCCACCTGAACAAATGTATTTGGATGCTTTGTTTGTAAAACTGATAGTTGAGATAGACTCCTGAGATAACACGCCAATACAACTTTAGATACATCATAAGACTCGGGGGTCTCAACATCTTATAAAAAGCATTTGAGCCACAACCACAACAAATGTATAAATGGATGACAAGCAGGTATGTGATGATCAGTATAGCCAGGCCGTATTGCTTTCTTAATTTCAACATCTGATCCTTTTCTTTTTCTTATCCCATTTTTGCTTTGAATTTTTTCCCTTTTTATCAAAGTAGGCCAATTTTCATCTTCCTTCTTTTTTTTGGTTTCATACGGCGGATTATAACAATAGATTACGGCTTCAGTCAGTATCTAAATTTCCTTCATTCATCTCAATAGGGATACACACACTAATCAGGACCAAAGCTTACAGCCAAGTGAAGCATGAGTCATGACTGATGTGATACCTCACTTTAAAACTTCAAAACCGTCATAATACATCCATTTATAGTACTTATACATCTGAGCAGAATCAACCTAAAACTACGAAATGCAGAAAAATTCACTTTCCAATTAATATATTATAAATTGATTATAAAAAATAGAGAAGCACGAAATTTGCCTCAATATTATCACCACTTTCGATGCCGGCCACGTGAATAATGCCCAAAGTTTGCCCATTTTTCCTCCACAGTGATATTTTCTTATCATCTCCGGCGCTGGCCACCACCAAATCTATTCAAAAAGATGTCCGAAATTCAAAATACATTTTTAGCTTAAAATTGCAACCAAAAAAAAATTTTGCACACAAAAACACATAAATAATAGATCAAATTAAGGTTTATATGTGAAAATAATTGAGTAGAGTAAGAGCATTTTGTACTGACTAGTGTGATTCCACTTGATAGAATTGACTTGGAAACCAGGAGAGGGAGTGTAGCTGAGAATGCAGGGATCACGAGGTTCGACGGAGATGTCAAAGAGCTTCACGGTGTCGCCACCGCTCGCCGCCAGGAGCGTTTTGATCGAATCCGTCGAATTCATCTGTATTTTCGCCGATTCTTCTCTTTTGGTATTGGTTGAAGGTAAAGAAAGAATTCAAAATCTTCTGTTTATTTTTTCAGTTGGTGAATTAAAGAGAAATTTGGAAGTTATTGGTGAGGTGAAATTGGGAATGTGGGAATTATGGAGCAGAACAAGGGAAAGTGGTGATAATGATTATTGGATAGTAGAAATTATGATGATCATCATGAAATGGTCACTCTGCATTTTTTTTTATTTTTTTATTTTTTTGAAAGAGAAAACCCCCTGTGGGGATCATCTGGCCCAGTGAAAACGGCCGTGGGACGCAGAATTTCGATCCTGCGTTCGATTCCTACCTCCCCCATTCCCGTAAAAAAAAAAAGAAAAAAAGAAAAAGAAAACCCCTACTAAGGAAATGGAGAAAACCCCTAAACATAACTTTGGGCATTATTCACGTGGCCGGCATAGAAGGTTAGGATAGGAGTTAAGAGAGACCGTGTATTCATTTTGAGAAAGTATACATTCATTTTGGACACACTAGAATAAAAATAAGCATTCAATTTAAGAAGAAAAGAGATATTTTAAAAAAAATATATTAGTGATCGAATAATTGACTCGTAATTTAAAAAAAACAATACGATAAACTTTGACATCTAAAAAAAACTATTGGCCTTTTAGGATCACCCAATGACCCAGGCCCAACAAGTAGCCCGTAAATTTCTGACTTTTTATGTTAGGCATTTTGGACATACGGAGGCCCAACTAGTATAGCTGTCGAGACTGAGCCTTGATCGTTCACCAACAAAAATATTGGAAACCTAGCGTGGTCATAGCTCACCTCGTCATTTAACTATGAGGTCAGGAGTTTAATTCATTTCCATGGAAATGGAGCGTATTTTACGGTCACCAATTTACCTCTTTGGAGAGCCCTCGTGGCAAGAAAAATTAGTCACTGTTATCGACGGTGATCACCCTCGGTCTAATCAAAAAAAATATTGGAAAGATTCAGTGCGTTATTCTGCCTTTCTATTTTATTTATCTATTTTTTCCCTCTAAAATCCAGATTTTCTCTCTTTTGTTATGTTGATGTTTCGTACAATTTGACTAATTTTGTAGTACATGCGTAGGATAAATATGATAATACGACATAAAATCGCTTTATGAGAGACTTTAATATGTGACCATATTTAGTTTCTGATAATCAAAGATTAAGTCAGTTGAGTTAAAATCTATAATAAATAAAAAAAAAATCAATTATCCATTGTGTCTTTTCCTACTCTGTTCACCATGAGTCTCATCTTCCTTACCTCTACTCCCATACCAATTTGAACACTTCTGATATAGACCGGGTCTACTGGACCATACGGTACAGATTTGGCCACATCATTACATTTCCTTCTCTCTTCTCATTTTGTAGGGATATGGTTAAATCTGGATCACATACCAATTTACTTCTTTCATTCTAAAACAATAAATATCAAAAGAAAACAAGCCCCACATGGGACCTCTTTTTAGTGATTAGATAGATGAGACGATATATGGAAATTGATAATCTCTTATTAAGAATCTAAAGAAAGTTGTGTCTACATAAAATGTAATCCGAATTATGATATATGAACAAAAAATTTCGGCCAGTCAATTTTGGTGCATGGAGTTCTCTTTTTTTGGTTTTTTTTTCCCTAATCAAGGATTAAGGACGTAGAAATTTAAAGTGAGACCCAAACTCTTTTCAGATTGAATTTATGAATGAAACCTCAAACATTAAATCATGTAAAATTTGATTTGAGTTTGAAACTGAGAACGGGAATCTTAGATTGATAGTTAATCCAATCTCAGACCGATAGTCAATCCAATCAGACCCTAAATCAAGTTAAATAGATTAGATAAGATAAGAGGAAATGATAAGTTGATTCTCTTAATTGTGATTAGGGCCACATTTGTTGGTTCCCATTTTATGATAGATCCCATCCATTTTGAAAGGCACACAGAGGATATAGTACTATGATTTCCTTCCTAGGAATATTATGTTGGCTTTCCCCTCAACCATCAAATTCAAAGGTATTTATCTACTATCTAATGATGCATATTAACGTTCGAATAATAAAATTATGTACTTTGATTTAACAAGTCGAGGGTATCTCTTTAATTCAAACTTCTCAAAGGTAGAGGAGTTTCGAAAGTTGTAGTCCAATTGAATCAATTTTGGTAAGTACTATATGTTCTTTCGATAATCAAATTGAGCTTGAAATAATTTTTTTATTATGTATTAAATAAATGAAGATGATGTGGCTCGTAAAACAAATTCAAATATCTATAAACATGTATATAAATATGTGAAGTAGTATTCGAATATTTTAAATTTACTATTCTCACAATGTTAAAATAAGTGTAGTTTTTTAGACTCAATTGTTTTGCCTCAATAAGTGACACTTATTGAGGAGAAATCATTTTTTTTTACCATTTTTAGCCCTTTGTATTGTACAAGTAGATTTTGATCGTCATAATAGCCGCTTTGAGGAAAAATAATTATTTTTTCACCATTAAATAAAAAATCAATGATTAAAATTCATAATGATGAAAGATGATCATATGTTAATGTGGACAAGTTTTGGAGTACAAAATTCACATTGACTTGATTCATATCAAAATTTTCCTTTCCATGTTGCGGTATCACAGCGATCCCACCAACAAGTCTATTTGTTACATAAACCTGCAATTTGCAATTAATTAACCCTACTTTTCACCATTAACATTAATCTAGCAAAGACCTTTTCCACTGCATGCAGATTGCAGTTGGAGTTTTCATCTTTCTAATGCCCCTTACATATGTTTCAAATGTAAGTGTTAACCCTCGACAATTTTAGGTGTTATTTATGCCCCTAACTATTACGTGGAGCTATTAATGCCCAAAATCGGTGGAATCCGGCGATTGACGGCGGCATAGCACTCGTGCGACTCACACATGCGAATGTTAAGGGGCATAACAGTCAAATTACTCAATTATCTTCAACCTCCAACCTCTTCTTCCTCTCCCACTCCATTTCTTCCAAATCCCTCGAAAATTTCAGAAGAATAGTTCACAAATGTCTCACTTTGAACACTTTAGGCATCAATAATATCTTTCTAATTGCTCAATTTGAGATTCAATGTGTGTGAGAAACCAAAGGTATTTTTATGAATTTCTACAATACACTCTTCACCAAGCTCCATCCTTGAAAAAAAATGCCTAAATGTTTCGAAAATAGTCAAATTTTGGTGTTTTTGGGCTGAAAATTGGAACATTTTAAGTGGGTTTTGATTATGAAGAACGTTCCAGCTACAAATCGGGTGGTTGTTTGGAGTTTTTACTACCCCAGGACTTGGAGAACAAGACTATATAGTTTTTTTCATCATCAGCCATCATTGGTAGATTGCTTTTCTGGTGTTCTTGGTGATTCAAGAGGTTGAAGATGGAGAAACCCTCTTTTGATCCATTTTAACCCGCCTCAGCTTGTGGATTGTGTTCGCGGGTCAGGTTTTTGTTTAAATATCACAAGTATTCAGGTCATGGGTCGGGGCAATTGAATGAGTCGGATGTTACCCATTTAGCACCGAATGTGTGGAATATTTTGCCCCTGAAAATGTGCTTGTGCGGGCTGCATATGTGCAACGCCGCCCCCTTTCGCCGGATTCCGCCGATTTTGGGCATTAATAGCTCCCCGTAAATAGTTAAGAGCATAAATATCACCTAAAATTGTCGAGGGTTAACACTTACATTTGAAACATATGTAAAAGACATTAATAGCTATTATCTCTCTTTCTAATTATATCAACTTTTATTTTAATTCATTTTTTGTGTTAAGATTGACTTTCTTTTACATACTGCTACAATCTCGATCATTATTCTTGTTATTAATCCATCTGGTTTAATTATTCATTTATTAAATACTTAATAATCGAATTGATACGATTATTAAATGTATCAATCCGTACTTTATCTGTCTCTGAATTTCATGAATCTTGTATTTTTTTCCAGAACGAATAAAAAACATGATGAGTAAATTGGATCTGAGGACATATGTTTTGTTTTAGATCAGCCAATGTTTTGTTAGATTTGAGAATAAAAAAATTAGGCTGACAGCCTAAAAGAAAAGAAAAGAAAAGAAAAAGTACATATTCGTCTGCACTACAAGCTCATCGAGATTCGTGCTTGCTTTTTGTAAGCATAAACTCGCTGCACATACTTTTGTTTTTTTTAATAAAAAAACGTTTAAAAACAAAAAACAAAAAATTGACAAAGTTGGAAGAACAAACTCTTCTACATTGTCAACGACCTAGTCGTTTTCAGGCATCAGTAACTGCACCATTGACGATCAAAAAAATTCCCAGAAAGTAACCATTATGACAAAGACAAAGATAATTAAAGAAGATACCTATATTTACTTTACATTTCGAGCCGTTGGTTTTTCAATTCTTGTGTGGGAATTATTGACTTTATTTATTTGTTATTTTATTTAAAATACCAGGATAACTTTCAACTAAAACCATCTCAATAGATATTGGCATACTTCACACTTAAAAATTCAATAGTGGCTCACTTACAGAAACATGGTCAACTTCTATAAATGGGTTGAGTTGAATATTTGAGTGTAAGAGGTATACCTATTATAATGGTTATAGGAAACACTGTTTTGGATACATCCCTATATTTTTTGTTGATTGGACTAAAGGGGGAGGGGAAGGGGAAAGGGAAAGTAAGAATAGATCACAGGACCTCGTACAGGGGAAAGAGTAACCTCAACCATTAGACTACTCCTTGATTCCTTCATGAAAAGTTTAAATAATTAGAAGTAAGACCAACTAAGCGAAACTCATTGTTTAATACTCCTACCTTCAGTGAAACTAATTCCTACATGCATTAGTAGATCTAGAAATGTTCAAGATTAGGTGTGAAAAGGGTATTCATTTCGCACTTGCAAAACATATGTTAGCCGTCGATTCACTTGATCTGACGATTGAAAACGGATGTGCAATGTTCTTGGAAAGACTGAACAATTGTTCAATTATTCAGAACAACAATTCAATTCATTTTACACAACAACTCAACTGTCAGTTGTGTTTACACGTGAAAAAAAATATGTTCTGCACTAAATCCTTACTGCTCTAGGAAGTGGCGGTGCCGACTCTCAAGATTTTTAAAGTTACATTTATTACTCCAGAAACATTTTTTGCAAAAAACAAAACCCTTTAAAATATTACGTTTTGATGTCAAAAGTTATTGATTTTTTTTTTCCATATAATCCTTTAAGATATACTTTTGTATAATTCGTCCTCAACAAATTGAATCCGCTTTTGAGGATCGAGGTGCATAGTTTGATTCTTACTTAGAAAAAGAGCTGATTTAAAATTACTTTAACATGACATCATAAAAGAAACTAAAACTAAACACATAATCTTGCTTTAACGCAAGCTGACATTACCGACCATCCAAACTTGTAAGTTAAAATTCCTTGACTTTGATATGGATGACATATAATAGCTAATTCTGCCCTTGATAAGATGCTCGCCCATAAGAAAATGTTCAATAGTTTAAGGACCGTTTAGGAACATAATCAACATGGGCAGCAGCAGTGAACTCCTCAACAGAAAAAAACTACTCACAAGGTGGCTGCTATGCTTTCTATTATTTAGGAACGAAGCCAGAAATATGATGTTGGAGGGAGAAACTGCAACCGTATGTCGAAATATATATAAAAATGGCAAAAAAAAAAAAATCTTGGGGGCGAAACTGATAAAATATTTTAAACTACAAGTTTGTACAATTTTTGTACTTTTAACTGTGTCCATATCAGGACTATCTTTTTTGTATTTTAATTGTGACTGAGAGATGAATTTTTTTTTTTTTTTAAAGAGGGGCTACGTGGCAATTTCTGGATCAAATGGACCCGGGCCTTACCCCTGACCCTGGTCCATATCAGAATTTTCCTTTAATAATACCCTAAAGGTATACTACTGTTAATTTAACACTTTCCACCTAAAAAAGGATAGGATAAAAAGACTCACATGCAGAATGACGTGTAGAACTGTAGATTGCGTTCCTTTGGTGAGATTCTTTATGCAGACATTTTTAAAACAAGCCTTTTGTGCTGCACCGCTCTTGTAAGCATATTTACTAAAAAAAACATATCTAAGAATGTCTAATTTGCCCAAGTGGTAGAAGAATAGACAGAACTAGAATATTAAATTTGGAGAATAAGAATTTATACAAAAAAAAGAAATTATTATATAAACTATATATATATATATATATATATATATATATATATATATATATATATATATATATATGGTGAATTGTGATTGGCTGGGGATAGAAACTGGGACAGAGAATTTTTTGCCATTCCTTGGGTGAAAATTCTCTGTCCGTTTCTGTTCCCAACCAATCAGAATTTATTATATAAATATTTTTTCTAATTATATATACACATGGTGAATTGTGATTGGCTGGGGACAGGAATGAGAAGAGGAAAGGGGACAGAGAATTTTTTGCCCTATCCCTTGGATCCGTTTATGGTCAGAATCACGGTGTTAGTGCAATCATCCCAGCTGAAATTTTGCTATTATGCTTATAACTTGTAAGAGTTTCTTAAGTATGGTGATTGTGAATATTGGACGTCGGATTGCTTTATCCTACGTCCAAAATTAAAATGATTTCACATGAACAATATACTTATATTTTTATAAATAATTTTTGTAAGTCCTTTTTCAATTTTTATCGTCGAAAAACGATTCAACTATTCACATTATAATATATTTAAAAACAGCCTATGCCGGACTTTTCAGTTGTTGGCCTAACTAGAAAACAGAAAAAAGAAACAATATACATGGTATATATACCGTTTTGGAATCACACAAGCATTATTCAAACAGAGAAAGAAAAAAAAAACAATAATAAAATAACCCGTTAAATCCTTAATAATATATTTAACCCATTATTCAAATAAAGACTCCAATTTAATTCATGTTTTGGGCATGTCTAAAACTTTCTGAGATCTACATTTATTTTCTTAAAATATATGTATAAAACTGCACTTTTTTCTTGTTAATTTCACTTTGTGAGGTTTATCATGCGAGAATTAATGACAGAGTTAATGACAGAGGTTCCTACTCAACTTTGAAGCTCATAGGCAAATAGTGTGGGTGATTATTCTTACACACTTGATGTAACACTCGGTAAACTACTTTGTAGTTTTCCAATTGATCATTTATATAGTTTACCCTTTTATGATAAAAATTAGTTAATGACAGAGGTTAAAAAAGTTGAACAACAATTAAGCATATGAGTCATGTTTTTTTTTAATAATTTTTTTTGTCTGAAATCTGATTCTGCAAAACACTCCAGACTTTGAGGTGCCAATCAATCAAAAAAACAAGAACAGAACCTAGTGCTTTGTTGATGAAATATGAATTTTTTTTATCAGATTCAGTTCATAAGTGCATTGCATAAATCATTTTCAGTGTGGTCCAATGTTCTCTTTGAACATTTCTTATTCACTCTATCAGGTATACTTCCAGTCCTAGATTTCCAATTTGAATAGAAAAAGAAAAAACCAACAAGAATTAGTCTAAATGAAAATATTATGATTTCTTTAAAAAGAGTTTCAAATTTGAGCATTGTGTATGGAGAATATTATTTGAAAGCTCTCCTTTCTTTAAGGAGGTTGATCGGGAAACTGAACAATTTAGGTATGAACTTAACACAAATAAATATACAAGTAGATTTATAGAGAAAAAAAAAGAAGACCGCAGAGGGAGGGCCACTTGGGCATGGAGGGTGGTTGGGTCAATTTCAGAAGGAGGACTATATCTTGAAATTTTCCGCAGATGGGGGAAGAGAAGTTAATATCTTCTATCCTGTCCATGTTTCATACTTTATTCTAGTTTTATCAAAGTGATTAGTGTCTATGTTGGTTTATGATCATCTGTCTCACTTTTCATTATGTCATGTGTTACCTTCATAAAAAGTTATCACGTATTTCATTTTCTTCCGATGATTCCACATTTTTTCTACACATATGTTAAACCAAAATATACATGCTTGCATCTTAATAAGTAAGTGATAGAGGATGACTGGATCCATTTCTTGTCATATTCCTTTTATGATTTCGTAAATAATTGTCATGTGTATCATTTTTCTTTTAAAGTTGTACCATTTTTTTTAGTTATAGTGTTTTTTAAAAGAAAAACTAATACGTTTATTATGAATAGTAAAAAAGAGATGAAGTAAACAAGTAGAACATAAGATATGATCGGGATAAGATAATTGATTTTCTTTTGAAAAATGTATAACATATCGAAAAAAATAAAAACCTGAAGAGAAAACATTGCAATTTATTAAGAATGGGATTGAGCAAAAGTGAGACAAATGATTCCACACTAAATGGTAACGATATTATTTAGGTTTGAGTTGGATTCAAACAAATCACATCCCTTCCGCCTCACGAATTTAGTACATATCGCCTTTTATTTTACACGTGTAAAATAAAATCTTGATCATCGAATAAAAACACTGACTAATGAATACTTATTCTTCTCTTGAGAACTCCTGAATATCTACTCTTCTCTTAAAAATACTTCTTCTCTAATGTTCTCGATAGACGAACACCTGTTCTTCTTTTAAGAAACTCAAAACACTTGATCTTAAGGGACGCACATCTGTTCTGGAGTGCTTAAGAGAAGAACATATGTTTTGAGGTAGAAAAATGTTGGGGTAGTTGAAGCAAACTCGCGGTTAATAGGGAGAGAAAAAGAAGAATAAATCAACAAGAAAGAACACCAATATTGTTAACGTGGTTCGATCTCAACGTAGACCTACATCCACGACCCCGAAGGATACAAACTTTCACTATGTAATTTTTGGACGGAACAAAATTACAAACCCTCTCTCAACCCAAACTCAGGAAACTCACTATCTGAGTTAGTGGCGCCAACGCTCCACACACCAATAATATTAAACTAGGAGATAATTATTTATAAAGTTTTCCTCCCTCCTAATTTCCTAACACAACCGATGTGAGATATTGAAAGAATCCCAACAAAAATGTCTCACCGTCAAATTTTAAATTTAACAATTACAATTTATTCTGTGCTTACAAAATATAAGACGTTTCGCAGAGAGTGCTCTTCCCCTTGTGTGAAACATAGAAGAGGAAAAGGGAAGAAGAAAATGGAAGCCATCTCCAGCGAAAGAAAAGAAATTCTTTCTGGACATCTTACAGACATAGTTAGCTTCTTCTTCAGCTCTCCCAACTCAAAATCTCCAATTCTCAGCCGTCCTTTCCATCTCCAATCCTTCTCAGCAGATTCTCCACTCTCTCTCTCTCTCTCTCTCTCAGAGATTCTCTCAAAAACCTAAAAGCTTTATCAATATGATGCCTTTGTTCCTTTTCTCTCCCCCCTTCTTCTTCTTCTTCTTCTTCTTCTTTCTTAGTCCTTTTCATCCTTGGCCACCTCCCTTTTCAACTCTTCCTCGAAAACCTCATCATTCTTCTTCTATACATACCTTCCATTTCCCATGTCTTCTTCCACTATCAATCATCTCTCACAACCTTCCATTTATGGTAAGTATTCAGCTTCTTCTAACATATTTCTTGAACCATTTTTTTGGATTTTTAGCCCGTTTTTACTTGCGGGTTTCGGTTGAATTCTTGGTTTTTCATGTAAAGATTGGATCTTTTTTTATTTTATCGCCTTGTATTGTTGGTGTAATTTTGGGGTTAAAGCAGGGGACTCTGTTTCTTCATACGCAGAGAGGAAGTCAAGATTCATGAAATGGGTGAGTAAGCTGTTTAAGGGTGGTTCCAATAGGGATACATTATCAAGTAGACCTCATCAACCACACTTTCTTGGAGACGAAAATATGGTTTGGCGCGCTCCTGCTAGATCTTTGGTAATTCCCTTGCTTTCTGAAAATCATTTCACTTAAATCTTTCAATAAGTTAAGGTTCTACCCAGTGCACAGGACTCCCGCATTAGCAGGGTCTCGGAAAGCTTGTACGCAGCCTTACCCTTATTTTTTTTCGATAAAATTTAATCCCAATGCTGTAAACGTTTTTTTTTCTTCAGGATGATCGGCCAAGAGCCAATAAAGGGGGAGAGGAATTAGACCGTGCAATTGCACTCTCTCTGGGTGAAAATTTGAAAAGACCACAAGGTGATTGATTATCAATGCATATTTTTTTTTTAAACTTATAGCACTAAAAAAAGCCTAAAATGGTCATTCCATTTCATCACTGCTTCTAATTATTTTTCTCCTATATTATACATCTGGGAGCTATCCTTTTAGGGCAGAATGCTTAAATAATGATTGTACGTTTGCAGGATACCGCTGGCGTACAGATAATGATAGAGACCTAGCAAGATCACTTCATGATGGCGGCCTAAATCCACCACCATATGCGCCGTATGCTCCCCGTGATTTGGCTCCCCAACCATATTATCAAAGAGAGCATAGGTAAATCTGTTTTTCAATTATTGCATACATTTTCATTTGACATCCTGGAATAATAAGATTGTCCTGTTTTAGCATGGGCTTACTATGGAAGATGTATTTCAAACATTTGAGATGTTAATGTAGCATTGCCTTGACGATAACTTACAGAGTCTGTGGTGGCTGCAACCGAGAGATTGGTAGTGGTAACTATTTGGGGTGCATGGGCAAGTTCTTTCATCTGGACTGCTTCCGTTGTAAAGCATGCAGATATCCAATTACTGAATTCGAGGTAGGTTCTTTTCGGACTTCTCAAGATCTTCTCCCCCCTGATCCAACCTCTTCTTAGTAACAAGGAGCGGATTGTATTTTTCTGCATAGTAAAAGTAGTTCGCTTGAACTTTTCCCATTTCTGGCTCTTATTGACTTACTTGATTTGATTCAAGTTTTCTTTATCAAGTGGAAATACATACCATAAGTCATGCTTCAAAGAGATGACACATCCCAAATGTGAAGTCTGCCACCAATTTGTAAGTGAACAGCGATCTTTTACAATATTATTGTTCTTTGAGATTACTTGCTTCGATTGAACTTAAATTGAAATTAGTTTCCGGAGCCCTTTTGTATAGTCGCATTTAAACTTTTCAATGTTCTCATCTCCCTTGGTTTGAGAGAGCTGACTTCCCCAGGAAGACTTCTTCCTTTGGCTGCCTGACAGTCTATATGTGGTCTATCATTTTCAGATTCCAACAAATGGAGCCGGCTTGATTGAGTATAGATGCCACCCATTCTGGTCCCAGAAGTATTGCCCTTCTCATGATTACGATGAGACAGCCAGATGCTGCAGTTGTGAACGTCTGGAGGTAAAGCTTATTTGATAATAACTATTACTTTTGCAGTTATGCTTATATCTTTGGTGATCAACTCCTTATGAGACCTTTTATCGTTCTGTTCCTTCAATTCTCAAGTCACGGAATATGAGATATATATCACTTGGAGATGGACGCAGCTTATGCTTAGAATGCATGGAAACTGCCATCATGGATACTGGTGATTGCCAACCGCTTTATCATTCTATTAGAGACTACTACGTTGGAATGAACATGACAATTGATCAACAAGTCCCGATGCTTCTTGTTCAGAGACATGCCCTTAATGAAGCTATTGAAAGCGAGAAAAATGTAATAAGTAATTCTCTCTCCGTTCATGTGCCCATGACTGCAGAATATTTGCTAACATCAGATGTTTTCCCAGGGATTTCATCATATGCCTGAGACTAGAGGTTTATGCTTGTCTGAAGAGCAGACAGTTAGCAGTGTATGATCTTCGATATTACTTTTTGATTAGTAGATTGAATATATCTTTGTTTCCTATTTGCTATGTGACTCTTAACTGCTCCGATACCTTGTTCAATATTATCCAGATACTAAAAAGACCGAGGGTTGGTGGTCAAGGATTAATAGGTATGAGGACGCAACCTCAGAAACTGACTCGGAGATGTGAAGTTACAGCAATCCTGGTTCTGTATGGTCTCCCAAGGTACCTCGAAAAGTGTTTGTTTATTTTCACATAGAAACTGCTTCTCAAGAGTGTTTGGATGGCACCAGAGCGCCCATCTGGTATAGTGATTCATTTTTTTAATGCAGACTACTCACTGGTGCTATTCTTGCTCACGAATTGATGCACGCATGGCTTCGACTCAGAGGTAAGATAGCCGGAAATCCGAGATTCCTATAGCGCGCTCTCCAGAAGGAGGTTTTTCGATAACTTGGTATGTTCTTACATTCTCTTTGAACATTTACAGGCTACCGTAATCTCAACCCTGAGGTAGAGGAAGGTATCTGTCAAGTTCTCGCTTGCCTATGGCTTGAGTCAGAAGTAATGCCATCGACATCAGCAGCTTCATCTTCTTCATCATCGTCCTGGACATCATCCAAGAAAGGTGCAAAGTCATCTGTTGAACATAAGTTGGGTGAATTTTTCATGCATCAAATTGCCCATGATGCCTCCCCGGCATATGGCGGAGGATTTAGGGCTGCTAACGATGCTGTGAAGAAGTATGGTTTACGTTGTACCCTCGATCACATTCGATTTACTGGATATTTTCCTGTATAAGTCAATTTTGAATGGCGATGATGATGCCTTTAAAGTCCGTAACTGGTCGAAGAGTTCCTCTGCTTTGTGCTTGAAAGAGAAAAGTTTCCTTAACGAGGATAGAGTTGATCATCAGGCGAAATTGGATTAGCTCCCCCTAATTTTTTCGGTGTCGTTTGAAGGATGCATGTGAAAAGGTGTTTGAAAAAGGGTTATAAAGATTTTGTTGATTCCACCCCAAAAAAATCAGTTCCTTTTCTAATACAGTACTTTTTTTTTTTCCTTTAATTTTTGCTACATGTCATAAACGGCTTATGTTAAGGTACGGAGGTAGTAATTCAAATAACAGCTCTCAGATGAAATTTTGAGTGATAGAGTACATAACAATGTTATAAATCCTCCACCATTAATGGTGAACCAAACGAAGGAAAGGGGGAAGGAAGCTTAGAAGAATAAGATGACACTTATAAGCAGAAAAAAAAAAAAAAATACTTGCTTTGAAGTGATCAACTCAAGAATTAATGGCCTTCAAAGCCCTCCTATCTAATTTAATTTGTGTAATTACAAAAAAATAAAATAAAATATACATGTAAAGAACATAATATGTTACAGAATATTTCTACAGTCCTCAAGTTGAACAACAGGCTCTTCTGTTGTTACTTAAATACTCTCCAACCTTGATATTAGTACCTTGACCAGGAAGATTAGAAGCTGCCTCCTGAGCAGCCAGTGATTTCCTGCTCACTATTTGATATATGTCTAGTAATATTGTCTGGAATGCCTTCTCCACGTTTAACGCTTCCAATGCCGATGTTTCCAGGAACAATAAACCTTCTTTCTCGGCTAAGAGCCGTGCATCTTGATCTGAAACTGATCTGAGATGGTTCAGGTCAGATTTGTTACCAGCCATCATAATGACAATGTTGGAATCAACATGGTCCCTTAGTTCTCGAAGCCATCGGGTCACATTCTCAAATGTTTGCCTCTTGGTGATATCATAAACCAAGAGTGCCCCAACTGCTCCTCTGTAATATGCACTTGTTATGGCTCTATATCTCTCTTGACCTGCTGTATCCCATATTTGGGCCTTCACGGTCTTGCCTTCTACCTGCATTGCAGTAAAACTTCAAGCTAAGTGTGCTCAACAGCTCAATATAATGTCTTGTTGAGATGAGAACAGCAAAAGCCTATGCACATTCATATAGAAAAACTAATACTACCTATTTAGATAACATCTATGTTGGGATGAAGAAAGCAGAGGAATATTTTTATTTTTATTTTTTATGTGGGGGGGGGGGGGGGGAATATGGGAATCGATCCCAGGGTTTTACCCCTGGGATGTGATGCCTTTTCCACTGGGGCAATCGTTTCCCAGCAGAGGAATATTGAACATAAACAAAACTAGATAGTACTTGAAAACAAAAAAACAATTGGACCGACTTTGATTCAAGTGACTAGGGGTGGGACCAGACTAATGGGTCATGAGGTCCCACCTCCCTCTCACAAGAAATTAACTCAGCCTTTGGAAGGCATTGGTGACCTTATTCAGACTGAATTTTTGTAAGAGAGAGGTGGGACTGGACGTGGTGGATGTAAGAAGCATGGTAATGTGCATATAAATCAAAATGGTTATACAAAAACAATTGGACCGACTTTGATTCAAGTGACTAGGGGTGGGACCAGACTAATGGGTCATGAGGTCCCACCTCCCTCTCACAAGAAATTAACTCAGCCTTGGAAGGCATTGGTGACCTTATTCAGATTGAATTTTTGTAAGAGAGAGGTGGGACTGGATGTGGTGGATGTAAGAAGCATGGTAATGTGCATATAAATCAAAATGATTATAAAAAACAATTGGACCGACTTAGATTCAGGTGACTAGGGGTGGGACCAGCCTAATGGGTCATGAGGTCCCACCTCCCTCTCACAAGAAATTAACTCAGCCTTGGAAGGCATTGGTGACCTTATTCAGACTGAATTTTTGTAAGTGAGAGGTGGGACTGGACGTGGTGGATGTAAGAAGTATGGTAATGTGCATATAAATCAAAATGGTTCTAGAGTCTGCCTTCTCAATTGCCTTTTGACTTTATTTGAGGTCATGATTCTGTAGCAAACGTGACGATATTCTATGAGTAACCACTTCGAAACTGTCACTTTGCACATTTATTGTTAAAAGTTAAGTTTATCTCCTATCCATTTCTGCTCTACTCCAATTATTGAGAATTTAATCAATTATATTATTGTTGTTGGTATTGCTGAGAGGTGGGACGGGACCATTGATCTGGTTCTATACCAATCGTGCATGGCAAAAAGTAACGTGATGTGGAAAAAAACAAACCTGAAGAGTCCTTGTTGCAAATTCAACGCCAATGGTAGATTTAGATTCCAGACAAAACTCGTTTCTGGTAAACCTAGATAGTATATTAGATTTTCCAACTCCAGAATCTCCAATCAAGACTATTTTGAATAAGTAATCGTACTCGTGATCCACCTTATAAGCCATCACTTCCCTCCTTCCCTTTTAAACACCCTTCCAACCTATAACCCAAATCACATACAGTTTAGAAAAATTGATCAGAAATCATAGTTCCATAAAAAAAAATTCAAGAACCCAGATATTCAAAATTGTAAGTTAATATAAATAGGGGAAAAAGAAAACAACTTTCAATCAAATGATCCTTATAAGAAACACTAACCATAAGAAGATGGCCGAAAAAAGGCTTGATCAGAGATTTTCTGGGTATGGAAATTGCTGAAAGTTCCTTACAAATTAAGAAACGGAATACTTAGCAAAAAATAATAATAATTAAGAAATGGAAAGCCGTAGAAAGAGGAGTTTAAATGGCTATGAACTATGTATCCAATAGAAGATGCATGAACAGAGGACGACGTTTTTCCCGCGCATTTAATGGCTCAGAAAAGGCAAATTTTAGGGGTAGGAATCATCTATTTACATTTGGTCTCCTCTTTCCTGTTCCCAACAATAAAAAAATGACATGTATTAAAATTTTTAAATATTTCAACTATGAGAGGGGTTGCTCCATTTTGATAAAATGTTACGGGACCATAAAGCGTGGGAGTTTCAAATGCCATGCTTGTTTTCCTAAGGTTTTTTTTTTTGTTAAGTAAAGTACTACTTTCATTATATTATTAAAACTTTTAGAATGTGTAGAGAAAATTAATGAAAAAAGATAATGTATTTTTTTAAGGCCAAATGGTGTATTTAGTCCTGAAACAATTTTCGCTTGGTAAGGTTGGTCCTTAATGATTGTTTGCAGCTTTTTAGATCCTCAATCAATTTACGCTTGATAGGGTTTTTAGATCCTCAATTAATTTACGCTTGGCAAGGTTGATCCAATTTTTCCCACATCACTTGTTGACTAACATTCAATATTTAAAAAAAAAGAAGACGGAAGGACCAATTCCCGGCCCGTAATTTGATTCGAGGATCTAAAAAGATGCAAACAATCATTATGGACCAACCTTACTAAGCGAAAATTGTTTCAGGACTAAATACACCAATTGGCCTTTTTTTAATCAAAATATCAATATTACTTTATTAAATAGGATATGTATACCACTAATTCTATTTAAGGGAATAATATTAGTATTTTAATTAAAAAATAACACATTATTTTTACTTTTGGAAGGCTTGAAATAGAGGATTGGAGATGTCACTCGTGTTAATTTTTGGGGCGATAAATGGCTAACTAACCCCACGATTTTAAGCTTCAATCTCCGCCTAACATGTTTTTTTCTCAAAACATACTGCCAGTATCTTATTTCATTGATTTCCAAGATGGTGCTTGGAATAACGAACTGCTCCGTAACTTTCTCTCTCCTTATGAAATGGATGAGGTGCTTAAGGTTTCTCTGTGTAACGCTTGGCCGATGGATCGACTCGTTTGGGGTTATACAAAAAATGGACAATACAATGTTAAGTCAAGATACCACCGTAGGATGGAAATTAACGAGGGTAAGTGAGTATCACCCTCAACCTTGATAGGCAAGCCTATGAAATTATGGGGTAAGATTTGGCAACTCCCTGTTGCTCCTAAATTGCAGGTTTTAATGTGGAAGATTTTTCAACGCATTCTCCCCACTAATCTGGTGTTGTCTCGTCGAATTAGTTCTTTTAGCCTCAATGTAAGTCGTGTCTAGGGAATTCTTAGTCTATCTTACATGCCCTATTCATGTGTCCCGCAGTCGCGGAGGTATGGAGCCAGACTACTTTCAGTATCAACACCATCATCTCAAATGATACCTTCCCTCACTGTCTCAATCCTATTTTGTGGGAAAGGAGGAGATGGTAGTTGTGACCTTCTTTTATACTTCTTGGAATATTTGGTGCAATAGAAATCAGTTTTATCTTTAAAGGCAGGATGAAATCGCCTAAAGAAGTTGCCAACATTTCTCTGATTTGTGGAGCGGAATTTAGCAAGATATATGCTTCCTCAATAGGACAAGACAAGGATCTTCAAATCCTTCCTAATTATTACCAGGTTAGGTATATACTCAAAGGTAAGGTGAAAATGTTCTCTTTTGGCCACAAGAATGTTGAACCGACCATAATGACTTTGGATAGCACTCAACCCAGGATAAGATAATGGAATCCTCCTGCTTCTGACTTGTTTGAACTGAATGTTGTTGGATCGTGGTTAGAAGGCAAATGGTGGTATTGGAGTCATTTTCCGTGACCATGAGGATGCCTTTATAGATGGATTCGCGAATCACCTTCCTAATTTGCCATTTCTAAAGGATTTCTTGAAGGAGTCAAATTTGCCATTTCTAAAGGATTTTATGCATGCCTCATAGAGAGCGATTGCTAGTCTCTGATCCACAGGGTTCACCATGAAGATGAAGATTTGTCCCTGCTAGGGTCTTTTGTTAGTCTTATTAGGAGTCTTCAAGGTGTAAGACTAGCCAATATATCCTATGTTCATAGGTCATGTAATATTCCTGCTGATGTATTGACTAAATATGCTATGAGGTATAAGAACTCGTAAATCCTCCAGATTTTCACTTACCACACATTTTTTCTGATATCCAATTTTTCTGTTAAAAAAAAAGAAAAAAGTGAGTATTAGCCATTAAAGAGATCCTAAAATGAATTAAAGTTATTAGAAGTGTCACCATATCAATAAGACAGATGGTGGGATAGTACAACAATTGGATGGCCTAAGTTGGCCCACAAACTTCGGCATTTGACATTTTGAAGTTAGGTGGTTAGTTGGACTTTTTACAGTCTGATTCTAATCTTGATAATTATTTTTTAATAGTGTTTTGAATTAATCTCGATCAACAAATCATTCAAATCGATAATTAAGATATTTGTTCTTCGATCAAATGAGAAATTCTTAAGTGAACATTATATAAAGAGGAATTAGTCTTTTTTTGTTCTTGTACGATTTATGAATTTCAGATCTTACCTCAAATCTATTTTGTGATCGCATTATACTCACATTTTATTTATTTATATATTTTTTTTGAAACCCAAATGGATGCTTTTATTAAGAGATCATAAGGCGATCATTAGAGATCGCAGACATAACAGAGTCAGGGAAATATCGATCCCAATTCCCAAAGCATGGAGGAAAAACTATGTCCCAGTCTAGCTAAGTTATGAGCAGCATTATTGCCCGAGAGCTTAACAAACATTAATTGAACCGAATCAAAATTGCGGATAGACAATTTAACAAATTTATAGATCATGCCAAGGGAGGAGTAGTCCAATTCTGGGCAGCCCAGCCTTGTCAACACTTCCAAACTGTCACCTTCCAGTGCAAACGTTTGAAGACCAAATAATGCAGCAGCTTTTAATCCTTCAAAGGCCGCGAGTAGCTCAGCATGAGCAGGACCTGTGCATGAGCTCAATCTTCCACAAGAAGCCAGTGAGGGCACGCCATCGGAATCACAGATAATCCATCCGAATGCAGCTACACCATTGTTCCAAGAGGCGTCGAAATTGACCTTATAGCAGCCCGGAAGAGGCGGAATCCATAGCTCCGGAAAGGGGGTATTGCGTGGTGGCATAATTTGCGAACTCACTAACAAGGAGGCAAACTCATCAGCATCAGTTACGACATTTGTGTATATGATTGACGGAGGATCTCTTCGAGCTCCAACGACATATTTGCACCGCGACTTCCAAATAGACCATGCAAGGTGAGCAAATAGAGTAATATCCGAGTTTTCGCCTTCACGCAAAAGAAAGTAAATAAGTTCCTTCATCGCGCTCAACTCGAAGGAAATCCAGTCCATGCTCCTGCTCCATTGCGCCCAAATTGCCAAGGCTACAGGACATTGCAACAAGCAGTGGTCACTTGTAACAATTTCATCACAGGAAGAACAAGAGGATGATATATGGATCCTCTTTGCCAAAGTAGCCCCTGTAGGAAGGCTCCCCAATGATGCCGCCAGAGAAAGTGAACGATGCGCGGAGGAAGCTTGATCTTCCACAACCATTCCCAAAATTTTCCTCCAGCAGCCACAGACGATTATCCCCCGATCAGATCATTGCGTATGTGAGCTTCCATTGAGACATGATATCCCGATCTCACGGTATATTCACCATTCTTCGTGAAATGCCACATTAGCCGATCCGTTGCTACAACTTCACATAATGGGATCATTACCATAATTTCATTCAGTATCGTACGCGATAAATGGAAAGTCTGCATGACATAAGTTGGTATAGGGATAACCGATCTCAGAAGAACCTCTTTACCCGCCGGTGACAAATATTTTTCCTTCAAACCTTGTAATTTTTTCCAAACCCGATCCTTAACAAATTGGAAACCTCTCGCTTATGACGCCCAATTAGATATGGAAAACCCAAGTACTTGCCATCACCTTGCCCTAACCGCACCCCAAGATCAGTACACAAAACCTCAGTCATAGCCGAATCCATGCCTCTGCTAACAAATAGTGAAGATTTTTCGTAGTTCATCGATTGCCCCGAGAACATTTCATAATCATGCAGGATATTTTTAATTGCCGAAACATTATTGGGGCTGGCTTCTACAAATAATAAGGAATCATCTCAAAATGCAGACCACAAATCACTCCAAACGTCTGTGCTTTACGAATCACAGCCGAAAACCCCTCAGCACACAAGATGAACAAAAAAGGCGATAACAGGTCACCTTGGCGGATGCCCCGAGCTGGAGTAATCGTGTTAGAAGGCTTGCCATTCACAAGGACTTACTGTTTTAACACACATCATGATGAGATTTCGAAATCGTGTCGGAAACTTCATAGTCTCAAGAATCAACTCTAAGTATCTCCATTCAACTCGGTCACATGCTTTACGCATATCCAGCTTTAGAGCGCAATGATTCTCCGCCCCCGAAGCTCCAATTTGCATGCTATGGAAAGCTTCAAAGGCCGCTATGGCATTATCCGTAATCAGGCGACTTTTCAAAAACGCACTTTGTGACGGGTCAATCACATGCGGAAGGACAATCTTAAGGCGATTAACTAATATTATGGATATCAACTTATACACGGAATTACACAGACTTATGGGGCGAAACTCTGTCTTTATTTACGAGTGCCAAATCTGCAAAAAATCGACAGATTCTGGCAATTTGAGCAAAACAACTCAGACAGACCCGTTAAATTCAACTGAATAGACATTTTTTTCCCTTTAATCAATTGAATATATCTAAGAATTAAGATAATTGTAAAAATCAGCAATGACTTAAATAGAGAAAAGAGTGATCTTGGAACTTATGATTGAAGCAAGTAAATAGGAAACGATTTTTTATAAAATGAAGGTTTAGTAGGTTTATTTTATAAA
Source organism: Vinca minor (assembly GCA_026122235.1). NCBI lineage: Eukaryota > Viridiplantae > Streptophyta > Magnoliopsida > Gentianales > Apocynaceae > Vinca > Vinca minor. The sequence continues at coordinate 495,878 of JAOCZM010000278.1, read as the reverse complement.
TCAAAAGGACACGTGTCTTTTTTACCGTGGATCGAATTCATCTAAGAATTTCCCGAATCAATTACTTGAGAAAACTGTGGAGAAAAAAACGAATTGAAAACCAACGGAACCGCTTGCCAACCTTGCGATGCCTTTTTGGGTTAAAGAACAAACACATAAAAGAAACCTTTGGAAAGATCAAATATAAGAATGTGGGAGTGGCCGGCTTCCGATGGAGATTATAACAAAGTCCAAAAGAAATTTGAGAATCCAATGGTGAGCTGATGCTACCGACTTTTAGGAATCATACTTGTCCTTTGTTGGTGCTATTTTGATGAGCCAGTGCTTGCGCTGGTTGTTCAATTAAGTCTGATATGTTTACTGATGAACACGAAAGGCCGAACATGAAGTAGCAGGAGAAGTTGGTGGTCACCGTCACTTACACCTTCTTTTTACTTGGCCAAAAAAAAATAAATTTGAGAATCCAATGTGTGGCAAAATTCCCAATATAAAAGGCCATTGCATCATGTTAATAACAAAATATCAATTACAAATTAATCAAGTTTTGTAGAATGTCTCCTCCGTGGCTTTTCTTTTTCGGTCTTGCATTTACTTTTTCCTTCACCTACATTGGACACTCAAATATCGATCAAAAGGCATAAATTAATTTCACTTTTTTTTTATTGTTTCTTTCTTTTAAATCAATAAGTCCATTTCTAGCATTCATAGTTTTAATTTTTTTTTTTTTTTCCGATTGATTAATGAGAACATGAATAACAGGTATATATTGTTTATATGGGTGAACGTCCGAAGGGTGAGTTCTTTGCTGCATCCCTTCATACAAATATGCTACAATCAATAATCGGAAGGTACTATGTATTAATGTTTATTAAACTATACTATCTACATTCCTAAGTATAAGATTTTTAGGAGAAGTAGCAAAAATTAAGGAAATAATTATAAAATATTTTAAAAAAAAATATTAATATTATTATTTTAAATAGAATTAGTGATATACAAATTTTATTTAAGATAATAATAATAATATTTTGATTAATAAAACACCTTGTATTTTTCTTATTTAATTTTGACTACTTCTCCTGAAAGTCTTATATTTATGAATGGAGGCAGTATTAACTAATATTCCCCAATTCCTTAATCAAAAATGTTAATCAGAAAAAAAAATATCTAAGGTATTTTGTTAATTAAAATATTAATATTATCTTAAATACAACTTGTACGCCACTAATTATATTTAAGAGAGTAATATTAATATTTGGATTAAAATAACACCTTATTTTTTGCTTTATTATTTTTCACTACATGTTCTAAACGACTTTTATATTAAGGAAAGTACGTAGGAGCATCCGCTAAAATAACAGTTATTAAATCAGCCGAAAAGTTTGTATTAGATATGTTTTTTGAAAATGATTTCGCATTTTAAAAAAAATAAAAATAAATACATGAACTGTAACGGCAGTCGGGCATCAGAAGCTTTGCTCTACAGCTATCACAGAAGCTTCAATGGCTTTGCTGCAAAGCTGACTGAGGAAGAGAAACACAAAGTAGCCAGTGAGTGAACTATATATTTATGATTTCTTGCAGTCAATAATTATTGATTTTGTTATTTTTCTTACCATGCTGAATGAAAGAAGTATAGTAATTTGCACATAAAATGGTTTTTGGGTCTGCCTTCTCTGATGCATTTTCGCTTTGATTTGAGTGCATGATTCCGTAGCAAACATGACAGTATAGGGGGACTATTGTTTCAGTGGTATTATGTGACCAACCACTTTTTGCATTCATTGTCAAAGATTATGTCAGTCTCCAATTCAACTGTGTTAATGGTATTTTGGGAGCAACCACTTTGTGCATTTTTTGCCGAAGCTTAAGTATGTCTCCTAGAATTTTTTTATCGTTGTAGACTAATAAGTTTATAAGTTACATCCAAACCAACGAGTGCAGTATACGTAGGAAAGAGAATTGATGTAAGTTCAATTCTCTTTCCTACGTATACTTTATTGATTGGCTTGGACGTAAGTTTTAAACTTAGTAGCCTACCAAGATAAAACTACTCTGTCTCCTATGATTCTTTTTGCCCATACCCCCAATTTTTGGGGACTTAATGTGTATGTTATTATTGTTGTATTTAATTAATCTGAATGATGGTTCAGGCATGGACGAGGTAGTATCTGTATTCCCTAATGGTAAAAAGCAACTCCTTACAACAAGGTCCTGGGATTTCATAGGATTTCCAGAAAATGTAGAAAGATCAAGTGTTGAAAGCGATGTTATAGTTGGAATGATTGATACTGGTGTTTGGCCAGAGTCTCAAAGTTTTAACGATTCGGGTTATGGTCCTCCCCCTACCAAATGGAATGGAACATGCCAAAATCCCAAGAACTTCACTTGTAACAAGTAAGTAGTTTAGCGAGAACACAATAACTTGTCTTATGTTTGGACTGTCTGAGATTACTAAATAATATTTGAACATCAGCGATTATCAAGTAGTTAGTCACATAGTCACATAATTCGCCGGAATTGCTACCGAACTCCGATTTGGTTCGTTCGTACAGAATCGGAGTTCGATTCGCTCATAATTCGGTCATTTCCGGCGTTTCGAGCGAATTCGACTTGAGAGGTGTTTCCGGCGACTTGAAATGGATAATGCACAGAGGAAGAAAAGAGATAATAGAAACAAAGAAAAAAGGAGGGAAAAGAAACAAAATATTGTGTTTGGATTAGGGTTTCTGATATTATTTCTGGGCCAGCGACTTGGGCCAAGAAGTTGGTCTTCTTTTATCTGTTTAAGCTAATTGAAATATATTATAAGTATCTTATTCTATTCAAAGTTGACATAAATAATTATCAGAATAATATTAATAAATATTAATATAATCAATTGATTCAAAGTTTAAAAATAAAAAAAAAAAAAAAAAATTAATAACTAAATAATAATGAGTATACCCCACCGTACCGGAATAATCTAAAGTAAGAGAATTCCGTACCGTATTCCGAACCGTGTCACATAGGTTAGTCATGGGAGCTGCCATACTTATGAGTGGCACTCCCGAGCCAGTCTACAGCCTTACTAGAACATCTTGTTAAGTTCTATGGACATTGAACTTGCAGCAAAATCATAGGAGCCAAATACTATCGAGTGAACGGAACATTTGACCACAGAAACGTACCCTCACCAAGAGATTTTGGAGGCCATGGATCACATACAGCATCCATAGCTGCAGGAAGCCTAGTAAGCAAAGCAAGCTTGTTTGGACTGGCCTCAGGGACTGCTCGAGGAGGGGTTCCATCAGCCCGCATAGCTGTTTACAAGATTTGCTGGTCCGATGGTTGTTCTGATGCTGACATTCTAGCTGCATTTGATGATGCAATCGCTGATGGAGTCGACATAATCTCCCTATCAGTTGGAGGATTTGTTCCTTTGAATTACTTCGAAGATTCAATTGCTATTGGAGCTTTCCATTCTATGAAAAATGGAATACTCACATCAAATGCAGCTGGTAACTCGGGACCTGATCCTGCTTCAATCCTTAATTTCTCACCTTGGTCCCTTTCTGTGGCTGCTAGCGTTATAGACAGGAAATTTTTTACAGAAGTGAAATTAGGAAACGGCGTTACTTTTCAGGTGATCAATCCCTATTACTCGATAATTTCTTTGATGTTTTTCAGCAGCCAAAGCCATTTTCTTGAATCCTGTTTTTTTTTCTTCCTGTTTCTTAAAAGGGAGTCAGCATTAATACTTTCTCACCCGATAACACAATGCATCCAATTGTTTATGGTGGAGACGTTCCAAATACTAAAGCAGGTTATACAAGATCGGATTCCAGGTAAAACAACAGAAGTCGCTTGTAAAAAGAAAAAGAAAAAAGAACACGCTATAAATGCCAAAAAAGTTGTATTTTGCTGCTATTCGGTGGATGTAAATTGCAGGTTATGCAAAGACGATTCACTGGACGAAACTAAGGTGCAAGGCAAAATTGTTGTCTGCGACCAGTTCAACTTTGTAAGTACTGAACAAGTCCGTGCAGGCGCGATAGGCACTATAATGCAAGATGGAGGATATAAAGATTTTGCCTTCATTTTTCCCTTACCAACATCTTACTTGGGTATAAAAGACGGAAATACAATCCTCGATTATATTAATACCACAAGGTATACATTAATATACACAAATCATTTCTTGGTTAGAAATCAATACTTAATGAAGTAATACGCTTATAATTGCAGTAAGGCCGTAGCAAGCATTGAAAAGAGTTTTGAGGCCCCAGAGGAATCGGCTCCTTTTGTAGCTTCGTTTTCATCAAGAGGACCGAATCCTATTACCAAAGATATCCTCAAGGTTATGAATATAATCCACCCGGAAAATCGTTTGTGAAATCTGGTTCTTGGATTTTAATCTTTTTTTCCCTTTTGTAGCCTGATCTAAGTGCACCTGGAGTGAATATTCTAGCAGCATGGACGCAAGGCAGAACAATGACGGGAGAGACAGGAGATACGCGAGTAGTTCCGTACAATATCATTTCGGGGACATCCATGGCCTGCCCTCATGCCACTGGAGCTGCTGCTTATGTTAAATCATTCAACCCAACTTGGTCACCTTCAGCCATCAAATCTGCTCTCATGACAACTGGTAACCATCAATTTTATGCGCTAAATTTATGTCACGCTCTCAGTAACACTAAAAAATATAGTACGGACTAATGTTGAAAGTTCCTATAATAGTGTTATAGAAGTTTCAAACAACACATTTTACTTGCTTTTTTTCTTTAAGAATTAGCAAAGATTATAGAAAAATACGCGTAAAGTGATAAACAAAGAAAATATTAAATAACTATATAGGTTACTAAACTATTTACGTTTTTTCGTTTTAGGCACTCAACTATTTATTGGCTAATTATATCACCATAATATTTACGTGTGACTGAAAATAATCTGTTACTACTTTTTGTGGTGGTTTCCGATCAAATTAAACACGTGCGAGACATGTGACCAATAATACATGGGCAAAAATGAAAGTTAGTATGTCAAAATATCCGTCGGTCCAAATAAATTTGTTTCTTTATTTTTCAGGGGCTCAAATAGTAACAAACAAAGATTTTTCATGAACTGAGATTAGTCTGTGTCAAAATAAACATGTTTCTTTATTTTCCAAAGCTCAAACAATAACACGCGAAAACTTTGCATAGAGTGAATTAGTGTGTACTTCCATTTTTACCCATGGATTATTGGGCACATGTCCAATACGTGTCTAATTTGGCTAGAAACCACCACAAAAAGTAGTAACTAATTATTTTCAGGCACACATCAATAATATGGTAAAATAATTAGCCAAAAAAATAACCGAGTGCCCAAAATAGAAAATCGTAAATAGTTTAGTGACCTAAATAACTAATTACTCATAAAAAAAAATGTGACATATATTCCCAATTTTCCATATGCAGCTAAGCGTATGAGCACAGTGAACAATCCGTGCAGAATTTGCACACGGGTCAGGTCAAATTGATCCAGTAAAGGCTGCGGATCCAGGATTAATATACGACATGGGAGAAGCCGATTTCGTTAGCTTTCTATGCGGTCAAGGTTACAGCAACAAGAACCTGCGACTTGTGACTGGTGACAACAACACTTCATGTTCTGAATCAAATAAGACATCATCATCATCAGTTTTGGATCTAAACTATCCATCTTTTGCTCTTGCTGGAGAAAGATCGACGGTCGTTAATGGGGTTTTTCACAGGACAGTTACCAATGTCGGTTCGCCGATAGTTACTTTCAGGGCCATTGTAAATACTCCGGATCCGGGTTTACTGGATATCCGTGTAGAACCTGATGCCCTATTTTTTCAAGCATTGGGGCAGAAGCTGTCTTTTAAGGTTACGGTTACAGCAAAAATGGAGGAAAGTATGATATCGGGTTCTTTGATTTGGGATGATGGTTGGCATCGGGTTAGGAGTCCTGTGGTCGCTCACAGCTATACCTAAGTTTCCCGATGGAATTGTTTGTGACTCATTCTGTTATTCCTTAATTAGATCACGTTCAAATTTAGAATTTATTGATTTACAAATAAAGTTTACCATTTTAGTTAATTTATTTAGCGTATAACCACAATTTAGATTTAATAGTACATTCCAACAGATCATATTTGTTTAATTTATCTCTATCAACCTGGATACCATGCAGCGGGCTTTGAAAGATTTTAATATAAATCGGAAGGATTCGCAAATCTTCCAAACTTAGAGCGCGTAGGGACTTTGAACCCAAATACATTACCTACAATGAAAATAAACTCTTTTCATCATTTTTTCGCATGTACCTACAGTAGCATTCAAGTAATGCCCTATTCCCCGATTTTAGCCTGTGCTTTATAAATTGTTTCGCCACAAATAAGAAACAATCTTAATATATTATAAGTAATCGCTAGAGAACACGAATTTTTTTTTATCTTGGTAGGCTACTAAGTTTATAAGTTCAGTGACGGATGCAGGTGGGCTTGACCCCAATGAATTATTTTTTTTTAATTATATATGATATATTTTACTCAATTTAGATAATAAATGTATAAATGACCCCCACAAAAAAAAATTAATGACCCCACTAATAAAATAAACATTCTCAAAATTTTGATCAAACATATAAAAATCCGTTCCGCACTGGAGCAGTGGTGTTAACCATTCTTGTTGTTTCTAGAAGATATTTAACAAGCAGCTTTAAATATTGTAAAGATTGAAAAATACTTTTTGTTTCTAGTCTTCTAGAAGATATTTAACAAGTTGTTCTAAATAAAAAATAGTATTGTCTCTCATCTCTCAAGTCTCAATTCCTTCTCGCTTCGTGGGATATTTAATAAGTTGCTCTCAATAAAAAATAGTCTTGTCTCTCAACTCTCAAGTCTCAATTCCTTCCCGCGAGACATCTCATTCTCAGTCATTTTTTTATACTGCATATTGTTCAAAAATTGGGGAGGGGGTGCGAACTTGATAAAATACTCCAAACTACATATAAATTTACTATATCTAGTAGTATTTTTAAAATTTTCGGGCCCCCCTAAAATCGTCTCTGACCCCACTGATCTCAAGTTCTGGATCCGTCACTGTATAAGTTACATTCAAACCAATGAGTGCAGTACACGTAGAAAAGAGAATTGATATACTCTTTCCTACGTATACTGTGTATTGATTGACCGGGATGTAAGTTTTAAACTTAATAGTCTATCAAGATAAAACTACTCAGAGAACACATGTCAACTTCTCTAGATCGTAAGTTGAATTATCATGTGCATTGCCTTTGTATAATATAAATTCCAAATCCGTTTCTTCTATGGCCTTTGTATAATATAATATATTGTCAAATATTTTTCAAGAAGGGATGGAAAAAATAAAATAAAATAATGACCTTTGTGCATATATTAGCAAAATTTGCCGAAAACAATCGTATATCGTGAGTGGTCACTCTTCAGTCCTTAACAGATTACCTATTATTATTCATCAAAAGAAAAAAGATTACCTATTATTTTAATGGGGCATTCTTTTATTTTTAAAAGGAATAATAGGATTCCTGTTGAAATATGAAGTCTCACATCTAGTGCCTAAGGAATATCCAAATAACTTATAAGTTAATGGGTTAACACCTCTCCTTGCCAATTGATTTTGAGAGGATAAGGAGGCTCATGAGTTAATTTTCACATGGTATCAAAGCGGATCATTAGGCAGAATGGGCAAATAATCGTCTGTAGTAGTCTATGTATCAATTCCTGTAATTTTTACCCTACAGGATGTGTGGGCTCTAATTATCCCCGTCATGAAGTCAAGGGGCATGAGCTAATTTTCACAATTCCCCTAAAAAATAGGCATAAGCGGCTACTGGAAACTTTGAGGATAGTTTTAATTTTGACAAAGGATCATTCGACTCCTCAAGAATCTTGTTAATTTCATGATCTCTTTCAAAAGAAAAAGGAAAATAATTTTTTTTTATAGTTTGACGTGTTCCCACAAAACATTCGGTCGATCGTTGATCATAAGAGTTAAACTGACCAGACTTTATATTTATACTTGGAATTCCTTCTACATTTACACTTGAAAATGAATGACTCAACCAAATATATGTTATTAAAAAAATATTCTCACGCATAGGGGTGTTCATTATTCGGTTAAACCGAAATACTGAACTTAACCAAATCGAATTTCACTATACGGTTCAGTTTATTCGATATTTTGGTTTATTTGGTTCGGTTTGAAAAAGTCATAATAATTTGGTTCGGTATTCGGTTTTCAATTTTAAGAAACCGAAATACTGAAATACCGAATAGACCAATTTTATTATTATTATTCTAAATAATATGTATTATACTATTCTATAACATAAGTCGTTTAGAAAATGTAGAAAAAAATAAGGAAGCAAAAAACAATTTAGTTTGTTAGTCAAAATATCAATATTACTCTCTTAAATATGATGTGTATACCACTAATTCTATTTAAGAGAATAATATTGGTATTTTGACTATAAAAATACTATTTTTTTTTGCTTATTTAATTTTCGATAAATGTCTTAAATGGCTTATGCTAATGAATTGAGAGAGTACTTATTAGCATGATTAATATTAGTTAGAGTTGTATTTTTATTATTAATTTTTTGCTTATAATCTTATTTTAATTGTGCATTATAATTTTATCTTTTATCTAATTTTTATTAAGCTGAGTTCCGCAAGATAAAAAATGAAATTTTGGTACAAACCAAACCGAACCGAACCATACCGAAATAATTTCGGTATTCGGTTTTAATAAAATTTCGGTTCGGTTCGATTTTCATAAAACATTAAAAAATCGAAACGAATTCTGAAATTTTGCTCTGCAAACCGAACCGAATACCAAATGCATACCCCTGCTCACACAGGAAACCTGTCCGAAGGTAAATAGACTATCTTAAAGCTAAGTATACGTCATTAAAAAAAATTCTCATGCAGGAAGCCTAGCAAATTCCAATAACTAAGTTGAACTACATGAATTAAATGAAGAAAGTTGTAAGAAAAACTATTTTAAAAACCATAAATAAAGATAAAAAGACATATTGATTGTTGATTGATGTTCCTTTGCTCTTTCTTTTGATCTTCTATTTATAATCGGTTGTGAGAATAACTTCCCGCCTTGAATTCTACTAATCTCGGCTATGATTTGGTGAAGTGGACATCTCCTCATGTCGTGGTTGTGATGAAGAACGCGAGTTAGCTCATCTTGCTTCGGCCGAGTGGTAGCTGCACGTTTTCCTCCTTTTTAGGATTGTCTGAATGTTTACTTTCTAAAACATCTCTTGACCGAATCTCACTATCCCATATGAAGATCATGGTGGCTGGGGATGAATAATGTCTAAGACTTAATCAAAAAACCGTGAAATCGAATACTAAAGTTTAGGATTTTTTCTTGACTTCTTTGTTTGTCATGTTGGTCGTTTATTGTTTACTGGCTTCTTCTAACCGTTTCACCTCGGTCGGTTCGTATTTCTCGACTTGACCGTTTTCTATAAGCACCCCAAGTGATACTCGGCTGGATTGGTCTGCCCGCTTTCTAAAAGATTTCGACCATTCGAAATTTTCGAGTGTCAACAAATATAAAGCTACTTATATAAAAAACAAAAAGTTCATGATAGAAATACTTTTCACGTGACTCTAGGATAAATTATTTTTGAAAATGATTTAGAGGATATATCAAGCTGCGAAGTCGAGAACCACCTGGGTATCTCCTTCAGAAATTGTCCTTACTCTTTGCGTACGGACTTGACTTGAGAAAGACGCAAATCAAGATTAGAGAATGAAAAGACAAATTGTTGTAATCATCGTACATATGAAAATGAAACTATGATCCTAGATTATGGATTTCTGGTTCTGACAATGGAAGGAAAGGAGAAACCGTAAAATTTCCTTAATCATAGCCTGATTTTCATTATTTATCCATACTTTTATTTTTTGAAGATGAATATTTGTAATGATAATAACTGGTCAAAATTAAAAATTCAAAAGTATATGCAAGAAATATTTTAGTGGAAATTGATCTTATATTCGTCACCAACGGAAGAAAATTATGAATCACACCTCGAGGACCACTTTTTAATTACCTGTTTAGGCAAATAATCGTCTATACTCGTGTATAGGGTGTTAATCGAGTTTGGCTTAGCTCACGCTCAACTCACATAAAATTGGAAAGCTCAGCTCACGCTCAGTCCGGAAAAGCTCACAAACATTGAGCTCACACTCAGCTCACATTAATGTGAGCTCGAGCTGAGCTCACGAGCTAAATTTATATTAGCAAAAAAATAAAATTCTTATAGCAATAATAATATAATACATTGAGAATTGAAACTAAATTCTGACAAGAATACACATATACATAATAATACAATGATACTTAATTCTTAAAGTAAAATAAACTAATAAAAAGATAACAAAATATAAATACATAGTAAGGTCAAATGTTAAAGAATCTACATACAACATAGACAAAAATCCTTATATAGACTAAAACAAGAGAAACGTATTTTATAGGTCATTTTAATTAGTATTATTATATTTATATATATAATTTTTTTAATTATATTATTCTTATTTGGGTTCGAGCTTTTTTCGGGTTGAGCGGGGTGAAGCTCGTGCTCAGCTCACGTAAAATTTGAGCTTAAATATTGAGCTCACGCTCACATTTTTTCTAGCTATGTGAGCCGGGTTCGGTTCGTTGACAACCCTACCCGTGTATATTCCTATTCCTTTGCCCAATCACTTAAAATTCGTCATGTGAAAATTTACTCTAATTATATATACACATGATAAATTGTGAGTGATTAAAGATATAAATAAGAACATATACACGGTTACACACGATTTTTACCCAGGTAGCCACACAAATCTCGTATAAGGAATGAAGAATTATCTCAATCCTTCTATCCATGGATGGTAACTGAAATTTTTGTTCAAACAACAAAGCCTTACGCAGTTAAAAAAAAAATCAATTCTCTAATTTTGCAAGAGTCAAAATATTTGTCTTATACTCATTATTCTACAATTATTAAGGTATTACATGATTTTGTTTTTCTCAATAAAAAAACCTTGAAAAGCAAGTAATTGTCAAGGGAAAAAGTAGAAAATGTCAATTTAATAATAATGAAACAGAAGACATGACAAATAATTCAAAAAAGTTTTGCATGGCCTATCGGTATAAAAACAAACACAAGTCATTTTAGAGGGCAAAAAATTCTCTATCCCCATTCCTATCCTCAGTCAATCACAATTCACCTTGTGTATATATAATTTGAAAAAATATTTATATAATAAATTCTGATTGGTTGGAAAAAGGGATGGGGACAGAGTATTTTCACCCATTTTAGAGTACGAGGAAAAGAAGGAAGCCTTGGGAAATATCATCAAATGTAACAAAGTTGATCATAGCCGCCGGCTTAAATTTGGATTTTTTTTTTTTTTTTTAATTAGAAGGCGGTTTTAACAATAGAAATTTTAGAATTCAATGGTTGATGAAATTAAGGTAACTCTCCTATATAAAGCCAATTGCATTTTACACTTTCATAAACATCAGTGAAAAATATAATATATCTAAGTTAAATTCTGACATTTCAGAGATATTTTGCAATGTCACCTCTGAGGCTTTTCTTGTTTGGCCTTGCACTTACTTTGTTCTTAAGCTTCAGCGAAGCTTCAAATGTCGATCAAAAGGCATGCATTTCTTTCTTTCTTCTTTTATTTTTTCCTTTGTCAAGGGAGTTAGTTAGTCGAGTTGACATGGTACTTTTTACGCGAAATAATAAGTTTTGGGTTTAACATTCTTTTCCCGTTTAATATTAACTTAAAAAAAAAATAAAAAAAATTAGAACAACTATTTTATGGAATAATTAGCCACTTTGATCATCAACGTTTTTTCGCCAAGCCACTTTGGTCAAAATTCAAGTTTTTTAACTTATTTCATCATTAAATATTTTTCGGCCTGCCATTTTGGTCAAAAATGATTTTTTTAACTTTTTCCATCACTAAAGTTTTTTCATTCTGCCATTTTTGTCACTAAATTTTTTTCGGTCTGTCATTTTGGTAAAAAATTTTAGTGACCTAAATGGCAGAATGAAAATACTTTAGTGACCAAAATGGAAGAATGAAAAAACTTTCGTGATCAAAATGGCAGATAGAAAAAACTTTAGTGATGAAAAGAGTTAAAAAAATCATTTTTGACCAAAATGGCAGGCCGAAAAATGTTTAATGATAAAATAAGTTAAAAAAATTGAATTTTGACCAAAGTGGTTAGGCGAAAAAAGGTTGATGATCAAAGTGGCTAATAATTCCTATTTTATGTGTCATGCACAGTGGCAGATCTAAAGGGAATAGGGTGACGACCTCCCCAAGATTTTGAAACATCGAATATTTTTCAGAAATCCTTTTAAGCAATAAGCTTTTGCCTAAAAAAATCATATTTTTTTAATTATATATATGATCATTTGATATATTTTTGCCCTCTCAATATACTTCATTCGGTCAGTAATATAAGTCGTTTATGACATGTAACGAAAATTAAGAAAGCAAAAAAGCAAAGTATTGTGTTAGTCAAAATATCAATATTACTCTAGTAAATAAGACATGTACACCATTAATTATGTTTAAAATAGTAATATTGATATTTTGATTAACCAAAATACCTTATTTTTTACTTCCTTAATTTTTGATCTACATGTTCTAAATAATTTATATTATGAAATTGAATTTTGATTATTTTTCATGAAAATGTAAAAAGCAGGTATATGTTGTTTATATGGGCGAACTTCCAAAGGGTGAATTTTCAGCAACAACACTTCACACAAACATGCTACTCTCAGTAGTAGGAAGGTATGCGTTGGTTTTCAAAATCCCAAAACTTTTTGGGGTTTAGATTATTTGTCTTTTGCACCTTCTAATGAATACATGTATACAGCAATAGGGCATCAGAAGCTTTGCTCTATAGCTACAAGAGAAGCTTTAATGGCTTTGTTGCAAGGCTGACTGAGGAAGAGAAAGACAAACTATCCAGTGAGTACTTAACTATATATGCTTTCTAGCTGTGGATTATAAGGTCTAATGTTCCAGTACGGATCGCATGAGAACATGTGTCGTGAGTTCAGGATATGTGTCCTACACGACAGCTGTTGTAAATCAGGACATGTGTCTCGTTTTAAATCAATTTTGACCCTCAAAATTTTAATCCGACGTGCGGAACTTACCCCTATTCTCCACTGGAGCCGTACCGCTAATGTTTCGTCTCGTAATAAAAATAGTACCCTTCATTCCATAATATAAGTCGTTTAGAAACATGTAGCGAAAATTAAGGAAGCAAAAAAATAACGTACTTAGTTAGTCAAACAAAATATATATCAATATTACTCGCTTAAATAGAATTAATGGTATAGAAGTCCTATTTAAGAGAATATTATTGACATTTTTTTTAAACGACTTATATTATGAAATGCATGTAGTACATAGTATTCGGGTTTTGAGAAGATTACACACAAAAAAATCAACTTTTACGAAGTTCAAGAGAATATGTTTTAAAATCAAAGTACTATCCAACTAGACTCGTTTTAATTTTGTTTCTCTCTTGTTTTTTTATTTAACTAATTAATGTGCATGATGGTTAAGGCATGGACGGGGTGGTATCTGTATTCCCTAATGGAAAAAAGCAACTCCACACGACAAGGTCGTGGGATTTCATAGGATTTCCTCAAAATATCAAAAGATCAACTGTTGAAAGTGATGTCATAGTTGGAATGCTCGATACTGGAGTTTGGCCAGAGTCCGAAAGCTTTGACGATTCCGGTTATGGTCCTCCTCCTACCAAATGGAAGGGCGCCTGCCAATCTCCCACCAACTTCACTTGTAATAAGTACGTGATCTTTTGAAACGTTTAAATTTGGGATTTTTCTGATATATATCAGGTCTATATGGACCTTATGGTCCATAATTAATCACATTATCACAAAATTGTCTCTCCTCGTTATGTAGTGATGGTTCTGTACCACATGTTCCAATGTACCTGGTCCATGTCAGAAATATCCTTAAATTTATTAAACCTCAATTTTCTTACAAATTGCACATGAACTTTGTTGAGAATCCCACATCGGCTAATTTGTGAACATATATGCAATATATAAGACTTGAGCACTCCTATCCTATTGAGACCCTTCTGAGGAATTGAGTTAGGCCCCAAATTCATTTCTGATGTCCAGCCCTAATGTTGACTCTCATTGATGTTCACGCTCCCGATATCCAGCCCCAAGGCTTGGGCAATCCTCTCCTGCTGAGGGATTGAGTTAGACCTGTCTAGTGTCATTGGGCCTGTGCCTGTTCACCATCAAGCAACCTCTAGTATAGCCTCGACTACGTAAAACTCGTATCATAAATCTAACACATTAGTCCTGATTCTATACCACCCTACACATGTTTTACGATCTTACTTGCATAAGTATGGCTAGCGTGTAGAAGATTTTTACAGTTGTGAAAGTAGCGCGGATTCAGGACTCAAATAGATATTTATACACGTTCGTATATGTTTATAATACCATATTTTTTTAACTATGGACATATTGGACTTGCAGTAAAATCATAGGAGCCAAATACTATAAAGCAGATGGACAAATAAGCAGTAAAGACTTTCCATCACCTAGAGATTCAGATGGCCATGGATCACATACAGCATCCACAGCAGCAGGTCGGCAAGTAAGCCAGGCAAGTTTGTTTGGATTAGCCTCAGGGACTGCTCGAGGAGGGGTTCCATCAGCCCGCATAGCTGTGTACAAGATCTGCTGGTTCGATGGTTGTTTTGATGCCGATATTCTTGCTGCATTCGACGATGCCATTGCTGATGGTGTTGATATAATATCTTTATCAATTGGAGGATCTTTTCCTTTGAATTACTTTGAAGATACAATTGCTATTGGAGCTTTCCATTCTATGAAAAATGGAATACTCACTTCGAATTCAGCTGGTAATTCAGGACCTGGTCCGTCTTCAATCACTAATTTCTCTCCTTGGTCCCTCTCTGTCGCTGCTAGCGTTATAGATAGGAAATTTTTGTCACAAGTGCAATTGGGAAACGGCGATACTTTTCAGGTAATCAATCCGGACTAAATTATTTGGTATTCGATAACTCTACAACCAAATAGTTTTCTTGAATTCTATTTTTACCTGTTTTAAACAGGGAGTCAGCGTAAATACGTTCCAATTCAATAACACAAAATATCCACTTGTTTACGGTGGAGATGTCCCAAATACTAAAGCAGGTTATACAAGCTCAGATTCCAGGTAAAAAACAACATAAACTTGCAAATAAAAGAAATTACTCATATTGTGATCTCTCATACCACGCGAGACGTGTAATACGTCTAAGTAGTATATAACAACATGGGTCATTTCGGAATACACATTTTGACATAATGAAGCTGTCAATTAATTGGACGTAAATGCTTCTGGATCCGCAGACACATATATATTATGTTTTCACTGCTGTATATTGAATGTAAAATGCAGGTTCTGCACAGAGAACTCACTAGACAAAGCAGAAGTCCACGACAAAATTGTTCTCTGTGATGGACTGAACGATGCTAGCGAACAATCAAGTGTAGGTGCCTTAGGAACTATAATGCAAGATGGAGGATTTAAAGATTTCGCCTTCTCTTTCCCTTTATCAGCATCTTATTTGGATATAAACGACGGAGAATCAGTGTTTAATTATATTAATACCACAAGGTATGATTTTGTAAAATTAATCATATCTCTCTGTCCAAGTCTAACAACCAAATCACGTATTTTTCTGAAGTACTAATAAGCTCGTTGCAGTAATGCCGAAGCAAGCATTGAAAAGAGTGTAGCTGTCCCAGAGAAATTGGCTCCATTTGTAGTTTCGTTCTCGTCTAGAGGACCAAATCCAATTACTAAGGACATTCTCAAGGTAATTAATTTGACAGGAAATTTGTTTGTGAAATATGGTTGTTGGATTTGATTCTTGAACCTTGTTTTTTCTTCCGATTTTGTAGCCTGATCTAAGTGCACCTGGAGTGGACATTCTAGCAGCATGGTCCGCGGCCACCACTGTAACAGGAGAGATCGGAGATACACGAGTAGTTCCGTACAATATCATTTCAGGTACATCCATGGCCTGCCCTCATGCCACTGGAGCAGCTGCTTATGTTAAATCATTCAACCCAACCTGGTCCCCTGCAGCCATTAAATCTGCTCTTATGACAACAGGTAACTATTAATTAGCAAACATTAGGAAAAAATATGCAAAAATCTTGGTCTATTAAATGAATTAATTCGAATATCTATCTTTTAACACTTGGTACATTGTTCTCAATGCAGCTAAGCCTATGAGCACAGACACTAATACTGATCAAGAATTTGCATACGGGTCCGGTCAAATTGATCCAGTCAATGCTTCTAGCCCTGGATTAGTATACGATATGGGAGAAGCCGACTACGTTAGCTTTTTGTGCGGTCAAGGTTATAGCAGCAAGAACTTGAGGCTTGTGACTGGAGACAACAACACCTGTTCCGCATCCACTAATGCAACAGTTTGGGATCTCAATTACCCTTCCTTTACACTTTCTGGGGCAGAATCGACTGTTTTTACTCGCGTTTTTCAAAGGACAGTTACCAATGTTGGTTCCCCAGTATCTACTTATAAAGCTATTATTAAGTCCCAAAATCCAGCGTTACTCGATATCCAAGTATCACCAGATGTCCTTTCCTTTAGATCATTAGGCCAGAAGCTGTCTTTTAAAGCGACCATTCGCGCGAAAATGGAACTTACTATGATATCAGGTTCTTTGATCTGGGATGATGGGGTGAATCAAGTTAGGAGCCCTGTTGTTGCACACACTTATACCTAAGAATTTTAAGATGGAAAATGTTGTTTCAATTTATCTTGGTTTGATAAAAATGTTGTTTTTTTTTAATCTAACACAATAATGAAAGGAATGTAAGGATTTTTAATTCTCATTTGCTCATAAGCAATACTCTGTTGTATTGATGGAAATAAGATTGATTTTCATTCTTTGTCCTTTCTTTTATCTTTTGAAGATGATCATATGATCTTTATAATCTACGTTGATATATTGTAATGATAACAATTGAAAGAAAAGAAGAGTGAGTTTA
This sequence comes from Vinca minor, assembly GCA_026122235.1. Classification (NCBI taxonomy): domain Eukaryota; kingdom Viridiplantae; phylum Streptophyta; class Magnoliopsida; order Gentianales; family Apocynaceae; genus Vinca; species Vinca minor. The sequence goes on along the minus strand of JAOCZM010000278.1, from coordinate 478,717 downwards.
GTTCGACTGGCTCCACTTTTGACCTGTAAACTCTTCGGCATGCCAAGGTTAGGAGTTCAATTCATGCTTGAGGGCAGATTTATTCCGAAGTGGTCATAGTGCCCTCTAGTGATGGCGGATCTCTCCGTACGGACCCCTCAACTGGATTAATCGGGTTCGCCCGGACCACCGGTTCAACAATTGAAAGAAAAGAAAATTTTAAAACAAAAAAAAAAAAAAGTGGGAAATATTATATAGAGCTGATGAGAAACAATATTTATAAAGAAATTTCACGAAAAATAAAAAAAAAAAAAATTTTATAAAAAATCGTCATTTTTTAATATGTTGGGAGCAAACTCTGGATCAGCCACTACTTCTGATCTATATTTGGCAGCCGGAGGAAATAGATAGGTACTTCAAAAACAAAAAGGAACGAAAGGTTTTGTCAATCAATTATCAATGAAGATTATTAAGACTTGTAATTTTTCATGAAAAGGGAAAGGGAACGAAACAAAAAAATAGTCTTTAGGCATAGACGGCTATTAGAAACTTTGAGGATAATTTTCATTTTGACAAAGGATAATTTGTATTTTAGCTTTACAATTTGTTATAATTTTGAAAAAAGAGGATATTCAAACAAGCAAACCCTAAGTTGATCGGATGCTCAGGGCAATGACGAAGACCCGCCCCGAGATTTTTAAAAATATTACTATTTATCGAAATTTTATGTGTATTTTAGAAAATTTTAAATTTTTTTTATCAATTTCGTCCTCTAAGAATTTTTTTTTTACCTTTTTTATTATCCCCTAAGAATTTTAGCAGTTTCGCTCTCCAACACCAAATTCCTGGCTTCGTTCCTGGCTCAGGGGAGGGAGGAGATCGATTTTGCTTTGGAAAAAAATGGGAAAATTAAATTGCTGGATTGGGGTTGGCTGTATAAGAAGGAGTTTTCAGTTAAAGGCCGATCAGGTCAACATCAGGATGGGCCAGAGTTATTAACTTTTTTGTTGGCAGATTTTTTAATGTGTCTGGGCCGAAGGGAACTGACCCATCTTTGGCTTACCTTATGTTTGGGCCTGAGTTATGGGCCTTTGATGCTGGCAGGTCCTTTTTTTGGATATGAGCTGAATGGCGAATCTCTGCTTAGGCCGAACGAAACGGGCTCTTTTGCCAAATCCTTTATTGTAGCTCATTCATTCTATAACGTCTTTACTGATTTTGTAGTTAATGATTTGTTTAATCTTTATTATATATATTTTACGGGGCTTATGACGTTAAACAGAGTAAGGTGGAGGTCGCAAGTCGGCCCCGCCAAAGTCCATGACTCACTGAATTGGGAATTGTTCAAGATTTAGCAATTAATGGACAATTCAAGGCCTAGCGTGCTTCTATATGGCACACAATTCTAGTAGTATTTTAATTTTTATAATAAAGTCGTCTGTCGGCCTCACGATTAATATCATGATAGTGCTGAATTTTTTTCCTTGTCTTAAATTATGATTTATTTCAAGTTTTTTTGTAAGAAATAAACGGAGGCGACCGTCTCAAACTTGGAGATACATCCATCAAGATAGAGTTTTGTAGCAACATGGTTTTAAATGGAAGATTGGGAGCGGACGTTTTGTTCGAATCTGACATGGTCGCTGGTCAACTATCTTAAGCGGGTTTCAGCTGATCTCCCCTTCTATTTTTATGGGTTATGAAAGTTTGCAAGAACTCTGACAAGTGTGGGATGCTTCTGGTTTGCACGTGACCACGAGTTCGCTTTTGGTTTTTTTGAGTTTGTTTGCACGGTGATAGAACATTGTATCTCTTGAACCTATTATCTAGTTTTTTCTATGTTCGCGTGTCATGTAATGTTATGGCTCATTGGCTAGCTAGACTTTTCCTAAGGCTTATTGCCACACTTCAAAGGGTAGGGGATCCATCGAAATTTCACTTCCCTCATGTAACTCTTATATCAGTTAATGATATTATTTATTTTACAAAAAAAGCTTTACAATTTGTTTTTAAGGGAAAACTTGACAATGTTACTTGTCTACTAACTCCTCAATAATCTTGATAATTTCATGCTCTCTTTCAAAAGAAAAATGGAAGATTTTTTTTTTTGGACAAATATAAATAGTTTTCCCACAAAACCTCGATCGAGCGTCGATTAAAAAAAGCTAATTTTGCTTAATTTTGGTCAAGAGTTTCAAGTGCTAAAGGAGAAAGAGTTAGAGTTTGTAACATTACCCTGATACCATAAAAGAATCAATGTAATATTAATTAATACAATAACGTGTTACATTGTAATTCTTAATATAGTACTAAAGTGACAATCGATTAGGAAACAAAATCACTACTCGTAATATTCTCACAATATCACAAAATATACATTAATCATATACAATTATGTTACCATAATCCTAGTACTCTATGGTGACTCGAATCCTCGACTTATAAAAAAGAAGAATATTATTGCTTCAGATGAGCTTGGTTGTCTAGATAAAAATCATGGACGATTCATAGGGATCAGGGGCGAAGAGTCCCCCGAAATTTTTAAATATACTACTATTTATCGAAATTTTATATGTATTTTGGAAAATTTTATCAGTTTCGCCCCCTCAAGAACTTTTTTTGCCTTTTTTATTGCCCCCAAGAATTTTATCAGTTCGCCCCCCAACACTAAATTCCTGGCTTCGTCCCTGATAGGGATGACGTGAGTACATTTTTTTTTTGCTAAGTATGACGTGAGTACATTGCTTGGCTGTATTTTAGTACAAATAGCAACAGAATATATATATATATATATATATTGGTGAAATACTTAAACTTTTGTATTATATATTTTTGTTGGATTCTAATTGAAAATAGTTTAGTCAATTTGAGCGAAGCAGAATCTAATTCGCAGTTTTGACTTTTGATCTCCTTAATTCCCACTTTTCCAGAACAAAAAATGACATTTTTCCAGTCAAGGGGGGAAGAACATGACAGTCAAACTATACTTTGTTCTTTTCCTCTTAGAAATTGTTATCTTTCCTTATAAAACAATATCATAGTACAATGAATACGCTAATGTCTCGTTATATTTAGAATCCTAGTTCCATTTGTTGGAGAAATTGGTTTACTCAAATAACTAAAGTGTAATTAAAGTGTTTTGAAGATATTTTTGAGCCAATATTATTATATGTTACATTGCTCGTTTTTTAATGTTATTGAGATTACCACGAAGTGGGTTGCGCAAGTTTCGCGATGATATATAACATGTGAGAAAATCAATTAATGTTGTGAATGATAAATTGGTATAAATTGGGTTGTTGAAAATCACTTTATAAGGAAAAGTGTTCCACATAGGTTTAAAATGTCTTATTAATATTATGCCCCATGTGGGAATCTCGTGCGCGCCCGTGTAGGGGTGCAAATCGATAGTCTGTCGATACCAAAATAGCTCGAACTTCTGTGCGTACACGAATGTCGGACCAAAACTCACGGGCCTGATAATTTTGTTTTACTATTTTCTGTAATATATAAATCAGTAATATTATTTTCATACAATTGTTTACTGCATTGTTTATTTTTTCTGATATAAAAAATAATCAATAATAGTGTACTATTTCAGTTTCTTAATCTTCAGTTTTTCTATACTAATTTTATTTTATTCTATTTTGCTATAACAATAAAACCAATAGAAAAAAACATTTCAGTAAACCAGAAAATTTCTAACACCATTTCTCTAGATTTAGAATCTTGAATTCTTGGATTACATGGCCTCAGTTCATGAATGCTGCTTTCTTTTTCTTATGGTTAATTGGGTGAAAATCCTCTGTCCCCATCCGTGTATGTCCCCGTGTCCCTAACCAATCAGAATTTACTATATAAATATTTATTTCAATTATATATACACATGGTGAATTGTGATTGGTTGGGGACACAGGGACATATACGAACGGGACAGAGAATTTCTTGCCGGTTAATTGGAAGTTACATAAGCTAACCGGAGCTTTTTCCAATGCCCCATATACTTGGAGAAAGAAGCAGCAACCCAATTGCATCCCCACTTCCGGTCCAGTTATGGTGTTAAACACAAAAAATTGTCAAAATTCGACAGTCAATTTTTTTTTAAATTAAACATGTGTTGTGATTTTTTATTCGAGCCAACTATAATACGAAACGTACAAAATTTTGCATATGCATAATGCATTAGAGAAATATTTTAATAGTGATTAAATTAAAAAATGACAATTTTTGTCATTCGTTAAATATTTTTCTCAATCAACGATTTAACAGCGCAAAATAATTGCTAATTTCGCATTTTAAACATTTCGCATTCTATCGGCGTCTGAAAAAGAGAAAGAAAACCAGTCAAAGCATGTTTAGAAAAGCGAGCAGCCATGCATTAGAGCGGTAAGAATTATCTGTACTTATTTTATGTTATGTTTCCCTTACTTTAATTAAAAAAATATTATATGTTAATATTTTAATTAAAAAATTATAATTTAAAAAAAATAGTAAAACATTCAAAAAAAATATTACCACATAATAATTATTTATTGATGATATATTAATTATTTATTAATAAGACATGGAACACGGAATGAGGACATTGTGATTTTTTTGCGGTATTAGAGCCCCATAGGCACAATTTAAGTAATTTTTACACTTTTTGAACTTTTTGAATAATAACGAATAACGACGTATTTTTTTATCTAGTTTTTACTAATATCTTAAAAGTATTAAATTCGCTCTATTCCTTATTACGTGCATCCGTCATTATAAGCACGTAACATAAAATAATATTCCATCACTACTAAATATTTTGAATGAAGGAGCATAGTATTGGGAGAAAAAATTGGTATGTATTCATCATGTGAATACAAGAAGCATCGTAAAAAGTACAAATTTTCGTGTTTTCTCATTATGACAGTGAGTGTATATCGTTTGTTCCAATTGATTTCTCATGGGTGAAAATCCTCTTTTCACATTTTTGTTCCTGATCATGTCCCTAACCAATCAGAATTTATTATATAAATATTTTTTTCAATTATATATACACAGGGATGAATTGTGATTGGTTAGGGACACACACGGGGACAGAAGATTTTTTGACATTTCTCATGTATGTTCCAACCACTCACAATATATCACATTTTTTTTTAATTTCATTTTTATAACCTTCATTATTCACATTTACACGTAACAAATTATAAATGAATGAGATAGATATAAAAACATTAGTTAGGACAGACAATTTTTTGTTTGACACAGTTGGAACCTTCTCGCACGTTAAGTAATCAAAAACCTTGTCCGCTTAACAATGTGAATAGAACCCTTCAATATCCAAAGGAAACTTCCATGACAGTCAAAATGCATGCATTTTTTTCTATGTATATTAATTATCGAGTGAGATATTCTCCACATGCCACAGACTAAAAAATAACTATATATATAGAACAGCAGAATTAATCTCCCATATTCCAAAATCCAACTTGTATTATTATTATTATTATTATTATTATTATTGCAATTATAAATTCACAAAGCATGTCCGCTAAACGTATCCAGCTCTTTCTATTTTTTGTCCTCGTTACAGCATCCTATAATACTAATACCTCAATTCTTGCAACCGAACCAAAACCTCCGGTTCCCCAAGGTAACTTATAAATGTCCAAAGCATTATATTTATGAATAAGCAAACATAATATATTGTAGATTTTCTGATATGTTACATACATACCAATTGAATGTCGACGTTTAATTTGGCCCGAAGGGAGTATATATAAGTGATCTTGTCTTTGATTTTTTGGTTATATTATTACAGGCTATATGAGGATGTTCGCAAACCTAGGATTGGTTTGTGTGTGTTGTGACGAGAAAAAAGAAGGATGCAGAAGCTCATTGGATCAGGCATCTTGCTCTGGGAAACTCCAATGCACTCCATGGAAACGTCATTGATTCTTACTTGTTGATATTGTTTTTATTTCTTTTTTCTTTTTTCTCAATAAGCCGCCTGTTGATGTGGGAGTTCGTGGTTTACTATTAATGGATAATTTTTATATGGACCCGGTCCATTGAACCTTATAGTTCAAAATTGAACACATCACCATAAAATAAGAAGAGAGACAACTCTGTGATGATATGGTTAGTTCTAGACTAAAAGGTACTCTTTGACCTGGTCCATATCTTTCTCGTTTGTACTAGTACTAAATTTTACTTATGCTAAATCAAATATGTTATAACCATGCACTTACAATCTCTCTCAAAAAAAACTCTAGTTTTTGAAGTGTACTATTTTATTTAATTTAAAATTGAGGAGGGGATTTGATCCCACAAAATCGAATGTCACACCACATTGCCAACTATTCTGGCAAGTGTTGACAAAAGATATATTCATAGTACTAATATACAATTTTTTAAAAGTTTGGGAGATCATAGCTCCCCTTGCCTCCATTAAGCTACGCCACTGTTTATTCAGCGCCGAACATAATTCAGTATCCGCGAAGGATTTTCGTGGCCAAACTCCTCCCCCGGCCGGCGGCACCGTGGTGGCTGCCATAGGCAGCTAAAGTGTTGGAGAGCTCTAAAGGCTTTTCGCTGGCGGGGTAGAGGAAACGAGATCAGCGAAGGATTTTCGAGGCAAAGTTCCTCCCCGGCCGGCGGCACCGTGGTGGCTGCCATAGGCGGCTAAAGTGTTGGAGATGGCATGGGAGTGTGTCTCATAGAGTTGATGGCAAAGTTAGCAATCTCTTTAATCACAAAAAAAAAAATAAAAAAAAAAAATAAAAAATACAGAATTTTTTAGTCCTTCATAATTATAGGGTTTTGTTGTTGGCATTTTAGACCTGCATTTTATTTTATGTTTTCGCTCGCCACCACAGCAAAGTCTTTACTTATATTGATGCATAATTCTTTTCTTGAATCTTAAATGAAATACTAATTATATTTTAATAATATAAGTCGTTTAGAAAATGTAATAAAAATTAAGGAAGTTAAAAGTAAATTTTCAGTACATGTCATAAACGACTTATGTTATAGAATGGAGGTAGTACTCGGTTAACATTTTCATTTTTCTTGGAAGAATAACATTTTTACAATGAGATATGAGTATTATTATCTTTAACTCCTCTTTTCACTTTGATAATTAATTAGTCCCCAAAAGAACAAACAAAGTTACAATAACAAGTGAGTATATTTGCTTCATGCTTGTACTGATTATAGCTGCTGGCGATAATTAAAGAAACTTTTCCATTGAATATAGTAAAAAAAATTATAATTCAGAGAAATCAAAGTCGTTCAACCCTGAAGTATTGAAAAAGATATCGGGTAACTTCTTAAAAATAATGTAACAATGTTTGACGGGTGGATATAACTTCAAATGGTGGAAAAAGAGACGTTAGCTCCAGGTGCGGAACGACGTAATTTTGCACGTGCAGAACTCCCTTCGTCCGTAAGATTAAAATTTTGACGGTTAAAATTTATTTAAAACGAACACCTGTTTTGAGCCTCAGAACACATGTTCTGTTTTTTACCGCATGGAACACCTGTTCTGAGCCTCAAGCAGTGGCGGAGTCAGGAATTTGTCATTGGGGGCGAATTTTCTTACTGAAATTTTTTAAGAGGCAAAATACAATATTTATAAAGAAATATCTCAAAAAATAAATTTTTCCTACATCTCTTCTAAAACGTTTCATATGTACTGGAAAAAAAATTTATTCCGCATATGATCCGGACCGGAAAAAGGATATTTGTCGTCTTTTCATCATCGGCTTCAAGGTTGATAATGAATCAACGATCATACATTTTTTCTCTATCCCGTGAGGTGCTCTTTCTTCTTATTTTAAAATTCATTTATAATCAGTTTTTCGATAGCACTTACAAAATTTAATTCTTACTCAACGATAAAATTTGTTTTCTAAAACTTTTTACGCAGCACTTACAATCAAGACAATATTAATAAACGAATGGCAAAAGATGATTCAAACTCTCATCTGCGACCTAACATCGATTGTCTGCAGCCAACTGGCCGAGTTTTGGAGCTGATAATGATCATACATTTATTTACAGAAGCATGGGTCTCATAGTTTTTCCCCTCTTTTCCTTTCAAACCTAATATAATGATTTTAGTTGAGAATATTAAATCAAACAAAAATTAACTAAAAGAAAAGGAATAGTGTTGGAATTATTAAATCAAACTTATTATATTATTATTTAGGAGAATATTTAGTTTTGATAATTACTAATTTGATTGTATTAAGTTTGCTTTAATAGTATCCTAATCAAATTATATTTCCTAGATATTGATTATATTGACTCAATTAAGAGTGATGAAAGTGTCACTTATTGCTAAATGTACTATACCAATAGGGGACAAAATATTAAAATATTATTCTTTTGAGGACCTAATTACTCTTATTTGAGCTAATTAATTGTCTCAAATTTGAGCCAATAATCATCTTGTTATTATAATTCATTTAAAAAGGTAATAAAGTCATCAATATTGTTTGGATGCACTGTACCAGCCCTAATGATTTGTGATGGACACAATAATTGAATTCACTTTTCCCCTAAAAGAAAATCATCAATATTGTAAAGCGTCTCTGTCACGCCTGGAACCCGCTTGTTGGATAGCGAAATATATGGGTGCAACAACACTAACGATCACTTATATGAAATCCTCCCCCTCTTGAGGTACCTTTTGAGGGAATGAGTTAGGCCCAAGTCCATTTTCTACATGGTATCAGAGCCACTTAGTTCGATGTTGGGCCCCATTATTGTTCACGGTCCGGATGTCCAGCTACGGCCGTGAGGGGGTGTGTTGAAATCCCACATCGACTAGCTAGTGAGCAAATTTGTTCTTTATAAGGATTGGGCAATCCTCCCCCTCTTGAGGTACCTTTTGAGGGAATGAGTTAGGCCCAAGTCCATTTTCTACACAATCATATTTACTATGTCAATCGAATTCGCTATACTAAAATATATATTCCGATGTGATAATAATGTTTAGTCTCATATTTATGTATCAATCAAAATTTTAAAGTTACAAGTATGTGATGAGATTCACATTAACCCCTTAAGGCTCTAGCTTCATCGCTAGGCACCCTAGAACATATAGCTAGAACCCACCAGGGGCATAGAATTATAGAGGTGGCTTCTACTCTGCACAGTGTAACACTTAGTTCATGTACTGCCATCGGGTGACCCCATGTGGGATGGGGTTCACATTCACCCCTTAAAGGCCCTAGCGTCCTCGCTAGGCACCCCAGAACATATAACTAGAATCCACCAGGAGAATGGGATTCTAGAGGTGGCTCCCACCACACACGGTATAGCAGTTAGTTCCTATATTGCTGTCTGGTGACCTGCTCTGATACCACAATGTCGTGCCCCGAACCCGCAGGTCCAAAAGCACAACACATGAGTCTGACAGAAACACGACCACCTACTTGGCAACTAAACTTGCTATCCCAAAAATAAATATTCCAAAGTATCAAATAATAAATACTTATACCCATGCTTATATCCGACCCACTCTATTCCCCATTGCATTATACCGTGGAGAGGGCTGGTAATGATTTACAATTTGTACATAAAATCTAGTTTAGATTTGATTCTTCCATATCTCTTTCTCTTATTAAGGGGCAAATAGTCGATTCTTATCCCCTTATTCTAATGGAATGCGGATAAAGTTGAGCTGAATAGCATTTCCGTTTGGTGTTTTTCCAAAGAAGAAATGATCAAGCTACCAGCAATGAAATTTGGAACCTTTGAACAAGAAGAGTCGGCATTGTATTTGTGTTTAGATCACACAACAAATTTGTTTGATGAGTCAAAACAAATCCATTTTGTATATAGTTTTTTATATTAATAAAATTGAGGGGTCCATGCCACTCCCGCCAGGGGCGGATCCAGGAATATAGAACACTGGGGCACATGACACTGGTAAAGGTTTTGGAGATTTTTCATTTTATTGGGGGGTCACTAACAAATTTGTGTATAAATCACTTATACATTTATCATCTAAATTTAGTAAAATATACCATATATTCTATTTTTTTTACCGGGGTCCAGTACGCTACATCCGTCCCTGACTCCCACCATAACAACAGGTGTCTTTTGCGATAAAATAAACTAAAATTAAAAAAAAAAAAAAAAACCAAAGAGGTAAACTAATTATTCTTAAAGCATATTATAAAGATAGATAAGTCGTAGCTAGCAAGATTTATTCTCTCTGTTTCATATTAAATGTCTTACGTGTGTTTTATACATATACTAAGATTTTAAAGAATTTTATAGAAATTTTTTTTGGATACCTAAAATGTTTTTATTTAAAGATTTCGATTAATTTAAATTTAAGACAGTGGATTAATGTTTTAAAAGTTTAATTGTTTACTGTTGGTTTTCGGACAAATAAAATTATTTATAAATAGTTAATTGAAGATAAGTATAAAAAATAAAAATGAATATATATAATTGGAAAATTATTTTGAAACAAATAAAAAGAAAATTGGGAAGTACTAAACTATAGATTAGTTGGCTTAAATATTTATCATTTAGGTTCCCCTAATCATTAGAGCCCCTTTTAATCATGATAATCCATAAGAAATACTACTATTAAATATAGAAGGATATTCACATCTAACTTTGAGCTAAAATAAATAAATAAAGTATTATCAGCTTATAAGATCTATCTAAGCAAATCCTGATCTTGAACTTCTTGAGTCTATCCTTTTACATGAGAAAAGCCAAATCCAAAGATATTAATTAAAACCATATCTTTCTCAAAGATTCCTTCCATTTTCTCTGTCCACAACTATTTTAAAACATGCTTTGCTTGTGGTTGAGGTTGAGGTTTCATTTGGATGATCCAAAACCTAAGATGCTATTTTAAATGATTTTTAATAAATATCTGAAATAACATGAGGAATGGTGAATTCTGATGTATCCCCACATTTGAAATCAGTTGTCTAGCCTCAAAGAAAGTCTAACCAACAAGTGAATCGGAACATTACATGACTAAAGGATATAGAAAAATGTAGAAAATATGTTCTCTAAGAAACGAATTACTATTACCTTACAAGCAAACTCAAATATTAAAAAAAGCAAAACTGAGGTCAAGCGCAAACTGAAGGTCTTCCTCATATGTCAGAGTTTCTGTCTGCAAGCTTTTAGAACGCATGAAATTAGGAGGGGATCAGCTGAAGACTGTGTTAAGTAGTTAGTCAGCGATCACGTTAGATACGAGCAGAACGTTCAATCCTCCATTCAAGACCATGTTGGAAGAAATCTCTATCTTTATGTATGCTTCTTCAAATTTGAGACGAACACCTCCATTGATTGCTTAGAAACAAGTTTCGACGTTATTGGAACCTCGTAAGAGGCAGAAAACTCTAGGCGGTCGAGGAAACCTAGGCGCCGTTTGGAACTTTTGTTTATTTAGATAACGACTTTTGCAAATTAATCAATTAAACTTGTTATTCTAAGGCTAAAAATAAACTGTGTTGTGACATGAAGATTCATTACCACCTCATAAAGAAATTATGGTTTATCCAGTGTCGAAAAACATATATTGTCAACATTGACAAGTCCTAGACAATCTAAAGGACTCCGAACATAGGACTCCGGAAAAAATTCGCTTTGGGACGGTCCTTTTGGGTACCTGTGAGACATTAAGGTTTGCGAGACCTACCTCTGGTGGATTCCCATGCAAAATTATGTAAGAGGAGTGTGGGGCCTGACCCATTGGGTCCACCCCATGACAGACTTTCCCCTCTTTTCCATTTATAACAACGACCCTCCCCCTACGTGGGGTAATAAAAATTCTCCTCCTCTGATGAGGTAAGAATTAAGGTTGCTGACCAAAAAAAAAAACGAAAGACCCAAAAAATGTAATTACATTGAAGCCCTTGAGATACACTGCTGTTAAGTCAAAATCAACAGTAAAGATTATGAAAATAGTTTATAATCTTTGTATCCTCTTAAAACTAATCGATAGTGATAAGTATTAATTTACGAGTTTATAAATGACCAGAATCTTTTTTAGGTAGTCGATATAAGAATTTATATTTCAACACTTTCTCACATCGATGTGAGATTAATTTCATCAATTTCAACAATTCTCATCATCCGAGGTGAGAGTCAATTTAAGAATTGGTGCTCTTTTTTGTTACATGAGGACAGTTCAAGTCTCGTCGCCGTCGTACTTGGGTTACACATGAAAAATTAGAGACCACATGGGAATTATGAGCATGCACATCCCGCCTACAGGTCCACTTTTATACCATGTGAACATAGCTAATGAATTTTCATATCCTCTCAAAACTAAATGGCAATGGCAGATGTTAAACTATAAATTTATAAATAATTCGGATTTTCATTAAACAATCGATGTAAGAATTTATATTTCAACACTTTCAGAGGAATCAATTGTTAGCACAATCGCTGCAAATAAAGACAAGTCAGTATTTTGGGAAAGAAGGAAACAACAAAACCGATGATTGCGTTCAACGCAATTTCCTTAAAACAGATTCGCCAACTCCCAGTAATGTGTTAGAGTTCGAATGGCGTCCGTCTCCCAGGATACAACGGCTTAAAATGAAGTTTGTTCTGCACAAGAACAACCTCAACACAACCGAACAGAACAAGAAAACAAATGATGAACCAGAAGGAAAAAAAAAACGAAGTAATAAGAGAGGAATAAAAATCACAGAAGCTCTGTAATTCTGGGGTAGACTCAAAGGAGGATGCAATCCCCCTTTTATAGATAGAGCTTGAAAGCTGAATTAAAATCACGTAATGAGCGAGTACATTACAGAATAAATTCGGGTAATAAACCCCTAGTCTATTCATGAAATTAATTCCCTATATGATTACAAAAAAATTTTGAATGTGGAAATAAAACCAGGGTTGATCAGGCCCGTGATTTTTGTTCCGGCATTCGTGTGACCGCACACCAGTCAAGCCATTTTTGGTCCGGACAGGCCTTGGATTTGCACCCCCCCCTACGCGGGTGTGCGCGAGGTTATGACATGGAGCATAACCTTGCAAAGTTCTTTGAACCTTTATGGAGTACTTTCTAATATAAAGTGCTTCCAACTTCCCATCCAAAGCAATGTGGGACTCTTCCACTCAAATTTCTCATTCAACTTAACCATTCTATACAATCTTTTTCCAACATCAATTTAATCAGGTTCAACAAAGAAAATTCAATAACGGTTTTTTTTTTTTTTAAAGTAGATGTGGAGTTTTACAAAAACTATCGAAATTTGGAATATATGTTTAGCCTGGTAAAAAAAAATGGACCTCCCTACGTGTCTGTCTGTTAATTATTTTAGATCTTTAAAGATTGTATAGTCTTCTGTTTGCACATAAAAAACCAGAAAATTCACTTTTTGTTTTTGCCAACCCACAAAGATGTTTCTCCCAAATAAGCCAAGTTCTATCCATTCGATTTGAGTGTCCTGTTGCCCAAATAATTGACTTAGGTGGCCGGATTGGCGAAATTCCTCATATCTTCATCCCCAGTCCGGTTCCTATGCGGAACAGCTATTTTTCCGCACATGCGGAACACTTTTTTTGTCTTGAGAACAGCTGTTCTATCTAAGAACACTTGTTCACTGAACAGCTGTTCATTTTTTAATCAATCTCAGCCACCAAAACTTTAATCTAACGGACGAACTTTTATCCTGCATGTTTCGCACAAAAATTGTTCCGCATAGGAGCCGTGGTGCTTCATCCCAAATATAAACCTGTCCCATCAAATTTTGCATAGTAATATTAGGATGACAATCGGGCAGATCAGTGCGGATATCTCGATATTTAATTTCGTTCTACGCAGTTAACTTATCGCCCTGCCTTTTTCCGAGACTAGTAGCAGATTAAGAAGTTACGCTCCGCCTCCACCATGTGCGGGGCGGATTTGACCCCTCTCCCCTTTCCAACCCACTTTTTTTTAAAATCATTAATATTAGTATAGAGATAAAAACCTGCAGTTTATTTTTTAACTCAAAATAATTAATTTTATCAAATTTACTAATAATAAAGCTACAAAATACTCCCAAGAAAATAATAATAATAATATAATATAATATGGATGCAGCGGAGCGTGGCAAGGAGATGGGCACATGAAATCCAGCACAGATCTGCCTTGTTCGCGAGGCAGTCTGATCTGTCACATTCTCTTTAGGGGGTCTGATCCACCACAAAAGGTGTTGAAATATGACGGATTAATGATCAAATTGTCATCCCTAAACACTATTTACCTTCTTGTGTGATTTACAAAACATTATAAAATATAGAATTACGTAATACTCAACATTTAAACAAGTGGTGATTCTTTTATAAATCGTAATTTCTTTTTAAAATAAAAATAAAAAACCGTGATGTCCTGTCTTAGTGCAAAGAAAAATGAATCATCATTGATAGAAAGTAATTTAGTAAATCAAAAAATGATTAGATATGCAACATCATCTTTATGGTCATAATTATTTCAACTACTCAAATGGTTTATGATTCCACTTTACTTGCACTAAATTGGATGCACAGTGTTTTCAGCATTGATCAAGATTGCTGACGCAATAAGTTATTGTCTCCTATCAACCAAAAAAAGAAAAAAAAAGCCATTGCTGTCAAATGACATTATTTTTTTCTTTTGGTTTACAAATGTTTTCTTTTTTTCTCCAATAAAAGAATCAAAAGTGATTTCCCATTTCACTTCCTTCATAACTTGGACATCTGATTTATCAGTTGGAAGGAAGTAACTTGAACATCTGGTTTATCGGTTGAAGAGAAAGCCGTTTGAGCAACACTTCATTCTCTAACTGACATACACCACATTACATGTGTGTAAATATAATTGTGTCCCAAATTTCTAAATTATTTAGATAAAGTGCGGTTGTACAAAAATTATGGTTCACGCGTACAAGATTATACTCTGCGATACAATTTTGACCTGCCTATAGAAAACATGGGGGGAGGGGATTAAATAAAATGACTTTAGACTTTTTTACTATATTTGGTACGTTGAAATTAAATTTAATTAAATTTATTTTCAAGCATAATTGTTTTCCACTTGGAATAAGTTTGAAATTCTCCCTCCATTTAGTTTCTGAACACATAAAGTCAAAATAAAATGTTGATCCATTTTCTATGTTTACTAAAACTATCTTTTA
This sequence comes from Vinca minor, assembly GCA_026122235.1. Lineage (NCBI taxonomy): Eukaryota > Viridiplantae > Streptophyta > Magnoliopsida > Gentianales > Apocynaceae > Vinca > Vinca minor. The sequence continues at coordinate 463,592 of JAOCZM010000278.1, read as the reverse complement.
AAATAAGAATGGAACCGAATTAAATATAAAATAATATAAATTCCCTAGTATCATATATTGACGAAAATGATTAATTAAACATATAGTTTACAAAAGTTTACTTGAATAATATTTACTTTATATATCAATCATATATAAATTAATTGTTGGAACATAATTTATATTAAAATGTCAACATAATCATAAAATAACTTTACTTTGTATTCTAAATAAATAAATAAACTTCCACAAAAATTAAATATTTATAAAATTCTACTGAGAAAAATAAAATATTTATGACAAATTACGAATACACAACTGTGTTATTTGAACGTTATAATTAATTGAAATAAAGATATAATGGTTACATACTATTAATATTAATAGGTGATTCTAATTTCTTCTTAAAAAGTCATTCTGTAGGTTTTAGTATTAAATGTTTTTTTTCTCGATTCTTCCTAAAATAAACATTCTCAAGGGATGATATTTCCAAATTATATTTGAAAAATCAAACAATGAAATGGAAAAAAATAAAATTAAAAAGTCATTATATTTTAATGTATGAAATATGCCATTAATCTTATTCTTCACTCACAATATTTACTGGCCTTAAGCAAATCTTTTGTCATTGATATAAGTAGAGCGTGGGTCGAGCCTAATAGTTAAAAGTCAACCCTCAAAATGGTGCCTCCTTCCCAACCCTTGATAGAGATTGCTAATGGTTGAAAAATTAGGTAATTATTCCATATTCGTTATTATTAATATTCTCCTACATAAAAAGGGATATCCACGCCCCAGGGCTCCCACCGCCCGATCCAACAGAAATTGTGGAGGATATTAATTAAGGTGACCTAACAGCTCAATTTGTAGGAGGCTTGATTTTAGGACACAACAAGAAACCACCCCATATTAGAGGGTTAAAATTCTCACACTGTAACTGCCAAGATTCGATCATGCGTCTTCTTAAACAAATCGTCCCCCGAACCAACTGAGCTACCCTTACTAATGTTATTCTTAATATTCTCAAAACTTGGTAAATCTGTGGTCAGTGGGCGGCAAAAAATTCTTTGTCCCTCGTCCCGTCCCCAGCCAATCACAATTCACCATGTGTATATATAATTAGAAAAAATATTTATATAATAAATTCTAATTGGTTGAGGATAGGGAGGGGGACAGGAAGGGGGATAGAAGATTTTCACCCTCAGTGGACACAGTTCAGTTATATCAAAGAAAAAAAAGAAGAAGAAATAACACAGAAAGTCCAATACCTTTCAAGTCTTTCCACTGCCCTTAATTTTCTTTTCTTGAAAATGATACAAAAGAATATCGAATCTAAGAAAGGATGAGAGAAACCCCCCGCCGGCCGCAGCCACCCTTTCCCCAACCCCCCTTCCTCGGCCCTTCTCTGTTGCCAATCTACATGTGTAGGGAAGTTATCCTAATTTCTTTTTAAACGTTAAATAAATATTTTTTTAGAAATTATTCTTTAAAATATTACATTTCGTTCTCTGTTTGAATACTACAACATTTTGTTTTATAACGTACAAGTTCTAGATTTTCTGTATATATTATGAGCTCACGACTATAGTACTTAACGCTTTTTTCAGTACATATGAAATGTATTTTCGATGGGTGTTGCATTCTTTTGGATGAGCGTTAAATCTTATGCAACAAGTGTTCTCTCGTTACAGATATTTATAATAAAGTTGGAACATGTATTCGATCGATATAAACACATGTCATTAGGCATTTAACATCTGTCAGCCGTAACAGGTGTCAGAAAATTAAAATATGTCCCCGAAAAAATCTTAAATCGTTAAATTTTGTATCCAACTGTTCAGAACGGCCGAAATTTTTCTTTATGTATAGAAAAAAAAAGTGTTATGCACCATAGTCGTACTCACATTATTGAAGCCATTCGTGGTTTCCTTAATAGGGATTTGGACATTTAGACGCCGACTCCAGTGCGGAAAGGGGGTAATTCCGCACGCGCGGAACTTCCCTCGTCCGTTGGATTAATTTTTTTACGGTTAAGATTGATTTAAAAAGAACACATATTCTGAATCTCAGAACATCTCTTCTGTTTTTACCGCGCGAAACACCTGTTATGAGCCTCGGGACACATATTTTTAGCCTCGTAACAGATATCATGAGCCTCAAAACAGTTTTGAGGCGTTCTGTATGTAGTGAAAAAACTGTTCCGCATAATATCCGGACTGAGAATTTATTGATTGTAATTTGGAAAGGTATCTAGAAGCTTGAGCTCCAACAAGTCAACAGTAATTAGATTCCCAGGAAAAGAAATTAATTGCGACGGAAGAGGGAGAATATTTTTTATGAATGGGGTAATTCCAACATGTTCATCACACGAGTCGTCTTTGCTCAGCAAAATCTGGTAATATTCGTTTATTGAGAGTTAAGATTCTTCAAATCAAATATACTTAAGATCAATATTATTCACACCCAATTTAATAATCTCTTCATTGCAAAATGCAATTGTATATTTTGCAGAAAATAAAAATAAATAAATAAAAAGGAGAATTATGTTACAATCAAAGAGTCAACTATTACCAATATCCGGGTATGCTTAAATTGTGTCTCAATTTGAGATTCTGATTCAATCTTTAATCAAAATTAAATTTTAAATTATTTTATATTGCAAATTTTATTTTCACATTTAATTTAAAAATAGTTTGAATTTTAAATTAAATTTTAAATCAAATTAAAATTAAATCAGATACAATCTAAATACATTTGTGACATGATGTGAGAGGCGGTATTGTAGACGAATAAACTTCCAAGTGATCAAGTGGGGCTAGGAGATTTGAGAAACAACCTTATCCAGTTATCTGATTATCTTCTCCTCTCATGGGGTATACTGCATCTGGGCCCACCCCCTGCTTTTCTCTCTCATGCTGGTTAGAACAATCACAAAAGATATTGGCTTTACCTTCTACAATTACAATTCAATTTCGATCATATTTATAAAAGTGTATCTTATTTTTAGAAATAGGATTGTGACTGATTTTTTAATATAAAAAATGGGTCAGAATTAATAGAAATGGTTCTAAAGGTTTTTAGATCTTTTTCCTCAGATTAATAGTGGTTCTTCAATTTCTTTTTGTCACAACTTAAACTTTCAAGCTATCGGGTTTGATCAAATAAAAAACATTCCAAGTATACCTTAAAAGTGAACGTCTTATCGCTCAAGCAGTCAAGCTGTCTTAGTTGTCTTCTAAGTGAAAATTTACTCCTGAACAATGATCGGTATCATTCGTAATAAAAAAACATATATGTCAAAATGAAAATTAGAAATAAGGAGGTAATACTAATTTAATTTATTTGGCCAAAAGTACTCTTATCTAATGAAATAGAGGGAAATGGAAGGTGGGTCGGCTTCAACAAGTCCAGCTCCACTTCCTCTCAGAATTTATTATCGGTCTTACTATTATTTTATTTTTGGGGGAGGGCGATACAGGAATCGATCACAGGATCTTACCCCTGTGATGGAATAGCCTTACCACTAGACTATTCTGATTCCCATATTATCGTTCTTACTTAAGCAGTCGAATCCAACTATTTTTCGGTATATACGAAACGCTTCATAAAAGATATTTCGCACAGAACATTTGTTCATTTTAAATTAATCTTAATCGTTAAAATTTTAATTCAACTGACGAAAAAAAATTTGCATGTACGAAACTTATTATGTTCTGCACTGTAGCCATGACGCTACTTAAAAGGTGTCTCACTCCCTAATTACTATCTCTATTGATCCCAACTTCACTTTTTACTCACAAAATATACTTAGTAGACCCTCAATCTACATGCATAAAAGTAGTTAATAGTTATGTGAGTATGGTGTGGGATCAGGGACGAAGGAAGGAATTTGGCGTTGGGGGAGTAAAAGTGCAACAGTATGTCGAACTAAATATAAAAATGGCAAAAAAAATCTTAGGGGGCAAAACTGATAAAATATTCCGAACTACATATAAAATTTACTATACCTTATTAGTATTTTGGGAGGCAGTTTGTCCCTGTGTGGGACCGAATAGAGATGTATATAGACTAATTTTCTCTAATTACCTGCGAAATATGTTTAGGTTTTGATTCATATGTCTGTCCTAAGTGGATAGAATCTTATTGTCTTCTGAAGAAGATGATCTATCAAGTTTGAGTCAATGAGTTCGATAGTGTGATTCATACATCTGACAACATGTACTTTATTGTATTATAGGTTAAAATAAATATTATAAAGTAATATTTATTACATGCGGAAAAAAAAAAGTAAAAAAAAGTTATTTTTCTATTTAAAATATCAATATTACTCTCTTAAATAAGATTTGTAATAAAGAGTAATATTAATATTTTAGCTAATAAAGTATCTTGTTTTTCTCTTAATTTTTGCTACATGTCTACGACTTATATTATACTCCCTCCAATTCAAAATATACGTCATTATATAAATTAAGATACTAATTATAATTGCTAATGTATCCCTAATTAATACTCCAAAGAACAAAGAAATTAGTAAAGAGTTGCATGAGAACTATACATTTTGAGCAAAATAAATATATACAGAACATGATAGAGGAATAAATTAACAAATACACACACGATTATTGTAAAAAACTTTTATCTTGCAACAAAAATAATTAATAAAAAAATTATATTTTGAATAAAATAGAGTATAATAGCAATAGGTAATATCTAAATTTTATGTGGGACACGACGACACGTGGTTAGGAGATGGCAACATGTCGACTTGGCTCCATAGGAATAACTCATGTGTCTATATACAATGGTAAAAGCTTTGACCGTCTGTCAGCATGAGCATGTTAATGTGGTATGGGTGTGAATCAATAAATCGTTTTAGCTTCTGTTATTATATGAATATAGTATAAGATATTTATTGAATTTGATCAACAATTGATTAGTTATTTTATTTTAGATATTTAAATATCTGGATAAATAAATACATATACATATTCAACACATGTACCCGAGTCGAGTAATATAGGATGTGCCTATAAATATAAGCCAGTGACCATTCCATTTTCCTCACATTCTGGGATCTTCACGTGCTCTGTTCTTCCCCCCCCTGCTTCTGATTCCAATCCATTCTCTTTCTTTCCCTCTGCTCATATTGCAGACCTACCTTATCCTATAGACTGAGAGACTAAAGGGTTTTGTTTTGTTGGCTTTTTGTGTTTGATTGGGTCGTTAAATCTTCTAGGGGTGGTTTTGTTGGTTGGGTTGACTATAAAAAAGAGAGCAAAATTTTAAGACAGTAGAATACTACTACTACTTGTACACATAATACTACTACTACTACTACTACCTTAGAATGGAGAAAGGAAAGACAGTGGGAGGTTCATTTTCATCATCCTCGCCGTCTTTTACTATGGATTTGTTTGGTCCAAAAGACTCCCCAAAATCATCGAATTCCTCCTCCTCAACTGGTCACTTTGGATCTGTTTTTGGGCCATCCTCCACTGTAAGTTTTTTTTTCCCCTTGCCGACCTTTCCTTTTCTTTTGATTGTATTCATGCTAACGGTCACACAGAAATTTTATAATTTTATTTTGATTTATGTGGCCGACTCTAATTATTTAGGATTAATTGTTCTAGTGCGAAGCCAAATAGAATGGTGCAATGTTTCACATCAAACATGTAGTGGTAGGGGCGGCTCAAACGTTTTGTGGCACTGTGCCAAATTTTAAATTAAACCCCTATATAACCTTAAAAAAAATATTTGGGGCCCCGGATTTTTGGCTATATATATACACTTAGCAAAAAATTAGGGACTGCAGTTTTTTTTGTATATATATACAAAAAAACTGAGCCCTAATTTTTGGAGGCCCTGTACATCTATCACTTTAAACTCTCTGTTATCCGCCACTGAGTGGAACAATAGTTCCGAAAGAATGATGCTATATATCTTTTGTCCTTATATTCCATAGTATGGTCAGTCTTATTATTCTTTCACCAATAAATTTTTTCTTCCCTTCTCATGTTTTTGGAGGCTATGAGGCTATGGTAAACCAGGAGTTGGGCTGACCTATTTGTTCGGCTCCCAAATCTTAGGACAATTATAGCCCACTTGGGTATTATGAGCCCACACATCCTGCTTAAAAACCGGGTCTGATACCATTTAAAAATGGACTTAGGTCTAATTCATTCCCTCAAAAGGTATTTCAAGAGGGAGAGGATTACGCCCAATCCTTATACAGAACAAATTTGCTCCCTAACTAGTCGATGTGGGATTCCAACACACCCCTCACGCTCAAGCTATATATCTGGAGCGTAAACATTAATGGGGCCCAACATCAAACTAGGTTTATGGGAAAGAGAAGTATGGGTCAGGATTATTACTAATGAGATAGGTTCAAGCCCCCAACAACTGCTCGTGTTTGATTTTGTCAATTTTATTTTATCTTTTGTTCTTTGAAGTTAAATTATTTATAAGAATGCGTTATATAAGTTCCCAACTTAAAGTATATGTTAAGTTCCCTTTTAAAAGTAATGGAGGAGAAGATGTAATTAAATTACTTTGAAAACTTTGATTTCAGGGGATTGGAAAGGACTCGTATAAATCTGCTATAATGGGGAATTCCGGGACTCAATACGGTGGCAATGCCGAACCAGCAAATTCAGGTCTGTGAGGATATTCTCATACGTCGGCCATATGGACATTTCTTTTTAATTCAATATACACATAACGAATTACGAGTGATTTGAGACATACATGATAACATGCATGGGGACAAACGATTTGTTGCCCGAATGTACCCCCTTCACTACTTGCATGTTTTTGCATGATAGCTTTTGTCGTTATGAAACTGAAATGGGAACTCTGTTGTGATTCCTTATTTTAATGATGTTTTTGTCAGATTACATGAATCAGAAGAACATAGGGAGAAATCTATGGTAAAACAAACAAGGAAAAGAATTCGAATAATCAGAACGAAGTAGCAGATCCCTGCTACTTCAACTCATCCATTTATTATGGTGGCCAACAAGTTTATTCTCCAACTGCCCACACCACTAATTCTCACCATATGGTAAGCAAAAATTTTATCTCATACTTTCCTTTCCTAGAATTTAAATTCTGATACGTATCATAGTCCATATAAAAAATAACATAATTTCATTGCATATTTTTTGCCCCATATAAAACTAGTGCCTTAGGGAGCAAAGACTGATAGTGATGAGGGAGTTTAGGATAGAGTATACTAAGACTTGAACTCGAAATCTTGCATAAGAAAATCTAGACCAAATCTTGTTAATCATTAGTATGAAAATCATAGTGGTGCAATTGCCAATAGCAGGGCGAAAACAGGAATTTTACGTTGGGGTCGAATATGATAAAATATTCCGAACTACATATAAAAATTACTATATATAGTAGGATTTTTAAAAATCTCAAGGTCGACTGCCCCGCCCTGTCCTCGTCCCATGGCCAAGAAAGTTAAATTGACTTTTCTCCTTTCTTGACCTGAAAACAGTTTAAGAAAGATGGTGGGGAAGAAGATGATGATCCAAATGGAAACAACTCAGCTTCAAGAGGGAACTGGTGGCAGGGTAAGATCATCACAACTGATATACCCTTCTTCAACTGCTCTGATATATATCTTCAATTAACAAAACTAATCTGAATGATAATTTTTCCTTTTATTTTTTTTTACAGGATCCTTGTATTACTAAGGCCAAATCCGTATCATTAACATCTTGCCCATTTCCCCTTCACAAACAGGTGATTTTTCCCGGGAGTTTTCAGATGCTTCTTGCTAATTACTACTACCTCCATTCTATTTCATAATATAAGCTTGTTAAGACATACAGCGAAAATTAAGGAAGCAAAAAACAATGTATTTTATTAGTCAAAATATGAATATTACTCTCTTTAAATAGAACTTATGTACCACTAATTATATTTAAAAGAGTAATATCGATATTTTGATTAAACAAACGCCTTATTTTTTGCTCGACTTATATTATGGAATGGAGGTAGTATTTCATATTTTCTATGAAGATTCAATAAACTAACTCGTCGGCTTTTCTTAATCTTGCAGGGGAAATGGAAGACTAATTTCTTTTACAGTATGAACTGTGTGAAGTCCTAGAATAGATCCTTAAAAGTGGGGAGAAAATTGTTTGCCCTTTTGTACCATTTTCTCCTCTGTTTTTTTCTCCAGCATCCCTTCTCTTGATGACTCTGATAAGTCATCTGGTCTTTTTTAGTCCTTTTGTATAAGAATAATGTTGTTTTATGTATTGCTGTCTGTTTATATATATAAAGCAAGTATTCTACTCTCTAACCAAATATGAACAATTAGATCGTGCTGCAATTGACCTTAATTGCTAATCTAAAAGTAATTGTCGTCTATCCTTCATATCTCAACCGAATAAGTCGAGTTAATAGTATCTATAAAAAAAAATAAGAAGAATAAGAGTTTAGAAAAGCATAAGCATTGTGTTATTATTGGTCAATAGTATGTCTGAGACAGACATTAGCTAACACAAACCACTCAGGACAGACTCTACCTAGTACACAACAAATGCTACAGACATCAATGTACTAAATTCCCAAGTCCAAAGTCCAAGCAACCTGAGCTGTAGCTCCATTCTTCAGTCATTTAAGGGAGAGTATAAGCTGCAAAACAGAGCAAAAACATTTTCAAGAATTCATAAAAGATTTTAAAGAGGAAGAACGCGATCGTCACTTACGTCCACATTTGTAACCAATAGGACGGTTAGCAAGGTTGCAGCGTTTAGGAATGGTAATAGCAACTTCAGGGTTCGATCCAGCATTTTTGGCGGTATCAGAAAGCATAGCAGCACAGAGGCATTTGGCATTCTGTCCTAATTTCTTGATCTGAAGACAACAGCTGCTGGATACAGAAGCTTTCTCATCTTTTGCTGCTTCTGCACAAGGGATCAGCTTCATTGCTTCCATATTTGGATCCCCACATTCCCCAGCTCCATCTGCTACGTTAAATCCACCAATTCCCAGAGCCAGAACAAATCCCAGAACCAAAACAAACTTCATTGTGCTACTTTCCATTTTTTCTTTCCTCTGCTCAAAACTCTTGCAGATACTCGGGTTTTTATACTAGTAAAGTACTTCATCTATGTCATAATATAAGTCGTTTAGGGGTCACTCGGGTGTGAAGCCGCCCCCACGGCCATATCACATGAGTTGGGGCGAGACCTACTTGCAGCAACACAAGGGCGGCTCTACCTTGGATTTTCAGTCGTTTAAAATATGTAGCAAAATTAAGGAAACAAAAAGTAATGTATTTTGTTAGTTAAAATATCAATATTACTCTCTTAAATAAGACTTGTACATGTTGGGGCAGCGAAAGCAAACACGCGGATCATATGGAGAGAAAAAGAAGAATAAATAAATCAACACGAAAGAACACCAATATTTTTAACGTGGTTCGGTCTCAACGCAGACCTACATCCAAACTTTCACTATGTAATTTTTGGACGGAACAAAATTACAAACCCTCTCGCAAACCAAACTCAGGAAACTCACCATCTGAGTTGGTGGCGCCCAACGCGGCACACACACATAATACTAAACTAGGAGATCCTTATTTATAAGGTTTTCCTCCTTCCTAGTTTCCTAACACAACCGATGTGGGATATTGAGAGAATCCCAACAGTACAACACTAATTCTATTTAAAATAGTAATATTAATATTTTGACTTGTAAAGTACTTTATTTTTTTCTTACATATTTTAAGCAACTAGTATTAGGGAATGGAGGTAGTAGCTGATTTGGTGCTTACACGTTAGTCCACCATGAAATATAGTGGACTAAGCACTTCACCATTAAAGGGAGATTGAAGCCTTATGTGTCCAATTCAAGGAAAATGCAATAGAGTGTTTGGTGCAAGTGTGCCAGCAAACAAGTGATCCTTTTTCACAACTCTGCAAAGAAATCTCTGGAATTCTCATCTCACCAACCAAGAACAATATTGATTTCTCCTATATTGTTGTTGGGATTGGTAAAATAGGCTCTGTTCATCAAGCAATCAAAACTTCTCAAACCAAAAGGTCCAAAATTCTTTAGTTTCAAGCATTATCGCAATAAACATCCAAAGGTTTAGTATTAGGTGAGTGTAGAGTGTGACTAACATTGCAATTTCACATATTAGAGTATTAGCAGTCAGGATTTTTAGTTTGGGGGCGAAAAACTAAAACAGTATACCGAACTACATGTAAAACCTGCAAAAAAAAAATGTCGGAGGCGAATTTGATCAAATATTCAGAACTACATATAAAATTTACTATATCTGTTAGGATTTTTAAAAATCCCACCCTTATTTTCGTCCCTGATATTAGTACAGTCGAGTCAAGACAATAGCAGCTTAGTTGGTAAATATTCCTTACCAAATTGAAATGTCTCGGGAGGGTCCCCTTCCCCTCCCCCTTAAAATAAGTATCTAGACTGTTTATTTTAGATTTAAACGTACATTTCATGTTCGAGACTGATATTTCCTCACGTAAATAATTAAATTTTCAAGCTCAAACACTAGTCAACCTCACCCTCGAAGGGCTACCACAGCTCAAAGCCAAAGATCCTATTGCTTTTCTGCAATCTTTGTACATGTAACACATTAATTTAGTTACAAGTCCATTTCCGTTCATCAACTACCTACAAAATATTTTGATCCATTCCTACAAAAAAAAAAGGAGGAGAATTGAAGAACCAGATGCACACAATTTAGCTGTTTAACAAATGATACTTCTGCATAGGGTGATCTATTTTACATTCCCCAATACATGATCTAATACACAAATGAAATACAATACGGGGGCAACGATGATTATCCCAAACACATTAACTTCGATCCGTCAAATGATATTACTAGTGTACTCGAATATCTAGAGTCTTTCTAGTGGGTAAAAGCATACTACCTCCATTATTTAATTACATATTACGAAAATTAAGGAAACAAAGATTTAGATGTTTTTTAATCAAAAAATCAATATTACTCTTTTAAATAGAATTAATTACAAGTATTATTTAAGAGAGTAATATTGGTATTTTAATTAAAAAAAAATATTAATTTTTTCTTCTTTAATTTTCAAGTATAAATGCAGTATGTATCCTATGCAGAACAATTTTTTTCAATACATACGCAACGTCTTAAACTAGGTGTTCTGATGCGCAGAACATGTGTCATGAGGCTTAGAATAGACGTTCTGTGCGGTAAACACTCGTTTTAAACCAATTTTAACCACTAAAATTTTAATCCAACGAACGAGGAAAATTTCGCACGTGCGAAATTACTCCGCTACAGTGCTGAACACTTAAAATTTAGTAAACATTTTTAGTTTTCGAATAAGAAATTTGACGGTGTAAATTTTTTTAAATATAAAATGTGTTACGATTTTTTTAATACTTGCTGCGTTAAGCGAATGTTACATCTTAGGATAGATGTTAATAAGAAGATAACACTTATTATATAAAATTTAACACCTAATTGAAAATCTATTCAAAATTTTGTAACATTTGTCAACAAATGTTCGGTATATATTGAAATTTTTACAATAACCGTGGCGTTTGTAAGTGCTCTGATAAAATAATTGGAAATTAATTTTTCTTTTATATAATATTTCCGTCCAGCATTTAGCGAGAATTGCTTTTGTTCATGAGGAATAGCTTTTGGCTATAGCATTGTAGTATAATATGTTCTGACCGGTAGAATACGAAGGGCATTTGGTCTAGTGGTATGATTCTCGCTTAGGGTGCGAGAGGTCCCGAGTTCAATTCTCGGAATGCCCCTTTGCTTATATCTATATTTTTTTCCTTTTCTTTTTTACCCATCCTATATACAATATGTTTTTTTTTTTTTTTTTTGGTGGGCGTGCATTTTAAAGTATCTGAATTCATATACAAAGCAAGAACTTTTGTATGGGGGGAGGGGATTTTGAGATCTAATGCCAAATATGTGTGGAACACCACTTAACTTTTGCAACTGTACGAAAGAATGAGTGTTTTTAACCGTTAAATAAAAAATCAATAGTTGAACGGGTGTTCTATATGTGCGAAAAATACATGTTCTGCACTTGATCCAAATTGAGGATTAACAGCTTCTTTAAAGACCAAAATGCCAACCATAGTCTGATCCAGCAGATTTACATCCAACTTGAATATTATAATCAATCCAAGGCCCTTTGTAAGTTATCTTGGAAGAACTTGGAAACATGATGATGATGATGATGATGATGATGTAGGCATGTTGGAAGCCAATAATACAATGCAAAATCATTCATCTACTTCTCCAAACATAGCTCAAAGGAAAATGCAAATGTTCAAGACTTAGGAATACAACTTATAATCAAGAAAACTATCTTCTACAAGAAACTAGCAGAATGCATCTGCTCTCATAATTTCTTTTCAGTTTCTCTCTAATAGCTATTAGTTCTGTTTCTGTTTCTTCCGTTCTATATTCAAGAGACCTTAATTTACAGTTAACGAAATGTTTAAGGTTAATTAGGCTTATAACCTATTTACAAGCAGATGACTCGATATGTTGCTCAGGACCTTCTAGAGTACGTCGTGAAGCTATCATCACTTCAGCATTCTTGTTTGAAATTGAACCTAAACCCTCAAATGGATTGCCACAGCTCTTCACCTTTACATCACCACCAAGATAATTTGTTAATACTCTCTTAACTCCAAGGCCACGACGTGGTGGTTTGGTGTTGTTGCAGCTGAGAAATGGTGTTCTTTCTCCCTTTGCAGGGCTTCTTTGCACAGCTGCTGGCGAAAAGCTGGGTGTCGTAAAAGCTTTTCCGTATGGAGTGCCTGAGAATGACACAGAATATGGAAGTCCAACTTTCTTTTGAGCAATAATGCTCCCTTTAGGCGTTGACGAGAGGCTCTCAGATTGTTTAGTTAGCTCATCTACATAGATAAGATCGTCAATGCGTGCCACAATATTGAAAGCTAGGCTTTCCAAGACCCTTGAATAGCTTTCCAAAATGGACATTCCAACATCCTGAAAAGTACAGAAGAAAATAGTATCAAATGTAACCGGCTGCAGTATTAGCAAATAAAAAATTTATGGGAAATAGGATTTGCATAACAAATACCTTGTTGCACTGAATCTTGCTGACATCTAATGTAGTTTGGCTAAGGCCAGGGCACCGCTGCTTCAAGGAAATTAAGAGATTTTTAGCTCTTTCTGCAAACAACTCCCGCTTATCTCCATCAATCATGAGATCCTTGACCATCTCCCAAGATGATTTTACAGTAGAGCGGCTTTGATTGGGATGGGTCCTAGGGTGAAGCCTTCTGCGCCAAACATAGATGGCTGCCTCGACACGGTTTGCTATCTCCAGGGCAACATGTTCGGAGGACAGGTCAATGCAGTCGAGCAAGCAATCTGAAGAAAACTGTTCTGAAGCGATGTACCTATAGATTAAATCCCCCAAACAGGATCTTCCATTCTGCAAGTTTAAGAGTAGTTTCAGATTACCTTTGCTGATAACAATGGGACAAGAAACAAGTTTCAGTTAGAGAAAGCTTTTTTTTTTTTTTTTTGCTAAGTAGTTAGAGAAAGCTTTGCATGCTGCTTGTAAGCTCTTCTGCAGTAGGAAAGCGCGTCAGCATGCAAAGCTTTTAGCAATAAATGCGGGCTAAATTAGACTGTCGTTAATTCTATCTCTCCGAGATCAAAGCAAATCAAGAAGTTATCATTGTTAATGCATGGAACCTTTGGAAGAGTTTCTATGTATGACTCTGGAACTTCCATTTCAGCTAAAGCATTGCTGTTAATAGCCATGGCAGCTTTTAGAATTTGAGCTGCACAATCACGCTTGTGAATCAATTTCTTTCTTTCTTCCTCCAGAATACCATCGGGAGGAACACGTGGCACTGGCAACCACCATTTGTCCTCTTGTCGCTGAAAGGTTTGGCGGAAGGAGGCTGATCCATCAGCTTCTGAAGCAATCAAACCCTGATCAATGTACCAAAACTCCGTGTCTGTGAAGCTATCCAATATTTCCTGCAATATGGGGGGTAAAATGAACTTTTAAATTGTATAAGGTACTTAGTTGGAGCAAATAAAAGAAAATGTAGACTGTACTCACAATAAGCATGTTATCAAGTTTGCGGAGAGCTGGGAGATTAATGAGTATATCAGATCTTGGTCGGCTGGTCATCACCTATAACATTTATCATAGGACAAAAATTATGTTCATTAGTGATAAAGAAGACAAGAAACCAAATGGTTTAAGTTTCACACACACACATAAGTAGTGATATAAAACTGCAATCTCAAAGATTTCCACAAGTGATTATACGTATAATACAACGACAAGAAGGGACAACGGAAATAAATTTCAAGCATAATAAGCATAAACTACCTCAAGCTTGGTTCCATCAGGAAATGTTTGCACAGCAGGTATTAGTTCCACAATGTGATCACTAACAGAAAGAAGGCATTCCATCTCTCTCCGCCACTTCGCCTTCTTTTCAGAAGGTAATGGCTCCAACCTCCACAATTGCCCAAATACAGTGGCTACAGATAATATAGTGTTGATCTAGTATTAGTGATAATAATCTCTGGAGTAATTAAATATAAGTTTTATACTGTAGGAGAACAATGATGAGTGTAGTTAATGCACAAATCAAGATCAACAAAGTTAAAGATGCTAGGCGGTTAGGTTACTAAAGATTGAGATTATGAGTAAACCAAATACCGCAAAGATTAGTTATGGCGTTTGAGATGGCCAATGCTGGGCAAACTCCTCTACCACTACCAGACATGTCTTCGCCAAGTAACAGTTTTGCAAACCTCTCTTTCATCATCTCCATTTCTGCCCAAATCATAAATAAAATAATAAATAAACTTGAACAATTTGAGCTGAACACTCTTAACTTGTTCACCAAAGAGCCTAATTCAGTTCCTGGTAAATCCTTCAAATTCAAGAATCATCAACAAAAGATCCTAAGAACCTTTTGCAAGACTAAAAGCTTCTTATCTACAAGAAAGTACTTTAGATTTCTAATCAAATCAATCCCAGCTTTTGAAGCCACAAAGAAATTTTTTACTATTCCAAGATTCAAGATTTGACTTTGCTGAATTAAATTCTCAACAGGGATACTAGTAGTAAAATACAGTTAACACAGGAACATATCAAAATCAATCACTCCTAATTCAACAGTTACACCTCATTCATCAAATTCATAAAAAATAATCAACAGGGATACATACTAGTAGTAAAATACAGTTAACACAGGAACATATCAAAATCAATCACTCCTAATTCAACAGTTACACCTCATTTATCAAATTCATCAAAAATAAAAATTTCGTTCATTTTTGTTAAAAATTGACTTGGGTCTAACTCACTTCCTCAAAAGGTACCTCAACAAGGGAGATTGTTCAATCATTATAAAAAACAAACTTGCTCACATCCTCTCACGCCCAGGCTTGGAGAGCGTGAACATCAATGGGCCCAACATCAAGCCAACTAGGTGGTTTGATAACATGTTAAAATTAGTTCATGGGCCTACGTGTACTCTCCAAACCAATTGGCACATGAGAAGTGTTAACTTAGAAACTTATAAGTGACTTGGATCTTGTTTAGGCAAGCGAGACTTTATATTTCCTTAGTCACGTGTGTTTAAAATATATTATGATATCCTTGGTGTATTTAATGATAATTTGGTTAGGATTCTGGTAAATTCCTTATTAGTATAGGACTAATGTATACATTGTATTGTAACCAACACAAGTTGACTCACTTGTTAAGGATTGGCTTTTTACAAAGGTCAAGTGTTCAATTCTCACGGCCAACGTGGTGGTTGTGTTGGTGGGTGATCTGTAAGTGCCCTTGTAAACAACCTATGGTCCCTAGGACTTGCCCTAACCCGTGGTGGTGATCGGAGCCGACCCGTGGTGGTGACCGGAGACGAACCCACCCGAACTTAATTCTACCAAAGAAAAATGTATACATTGTAATTGTGTCAAAGTATTCAATCACTACAACAATATTTTTCCAAATCTTTTAATTTTTCATATCCCTGTTAATTGTTACAAATAAGATTATAAAGAAGCGAAAGATTCGTCACATACCTGAATCTTTAGAACCCAATTTCTTTATCTTGTTCTCCTCATCAACATTTAACTGGGGTTTGTTTTGACCATTCTTCAAACACTTGGTGGGCGGAGGAGGCCAAGAACAAATAAGAGATGACGAAGACGAAGAAGAGAACATTTTCACCTTGGCCTCAAATGATGACGCATCAGAACTCAAAGTACACGAACTGGTTATGCTATTTCTTGAATCCGACGTCGTATCCGAAAGCCCTTCTAATTTCTTCTCTTCCTTCTCTACTACACTCCCCATCTTTACATATAAAAAAAACCAACAAGAAAAGGTGATGAATTTTACTTTCTATAGAACAATTCAGGTCAATTTATACCTCGAATTTGATTTTCTTAGACTTATTTCTAAATGGGTTCTTGGAAGCCATGAAAATTGAGGACAATTTTGAAACCCAGAAGAAATTTACGTTGGAGGGAGAAATTCAGGTTAATTTATACCTGGGATTTGATTTTCTTAGATTTATTTTCAAATGGGGTCATGGAATTCATGAAATTGAAGGACAAAAAAGTTAAAGAAATTGGTGGGGAAGGAATTTCAATTGATGGTGGGGTTTGTGGTTTAAGGTTTTGTAATTCTGATTCTGACTCCACTGATCTTATTCTTTCTGTAGCTTTTGGTTTTTGTCTACTGCAAAAACATGCAAAATTTTGATTTTCAAAATTGGGATTTTAAGCTATAAAAAGCTCAGTGACAATTGCCAGGTGCCCAACGTCTCTCTCTCTTTTTCACATCCACAACTATATGTTTGAATATATTATTATTAAAATAACGGTCTCGTAGCCGTAGGGGCGACGGACATGTCAACACTTTTGCCTAAGTTACGTTTTTACCCTTGCCATTTATCGATGTTAATTACTTGTAATCTTTGGCAAAAAATCGGTTGTCCCAACTGGTGTTTCATGCATTTTCAATCATTCAGAATTTTTCACGTGTCTAATGCATGTTAGTTAAAAATTAGATTTAGAGAGGATATCCACTTAATTAATTTTGAGTGATTGAGACAGACACGAAGATATTAGTTGGGACAGACGATTTTCTATCGTAATCTTTTGGGATTAAAAGTAAAAGAGGATATTTTGTAAATCCTCTCCATATTATAAGGCAAAGTAGTTTTTAATACCGCAAAGTACTTTACTTTGAATTTTTCTTACCCCTTTTGCCTTTCTTTTTTAAGTTAAATAATGGAGATATGAATAAAATTTAATATTTTTATTTTATATATACACTATACATTTTTTAATTATTACAACTAAAATGATAGATTGTGTCCGTAGATACAAATACTACTGCATAAAACTCTTTATTAAAAGTCAACATGCATGATTTGTGTGTCAAAAAAGCATTAATATATGTAAATGTGTATGCATATTACCACGAAAAAAAAAGCCACAAATTATTACTCCCATACATGGGCTAACATTAGGGTGTATCATAACTTATCTAGGTAAATTATTTATTTCCTTCCAAAGTTTGTTGCTTCCTTCATAATGTGGAAGTAAAATTAATGATCATGAACCTTTTAAGTTAGATTGCCTGCATGAAAATTTCAATAATGAAATGTGATGGCACTTTTTTCCCTCTTTAATAAGTTTTTTGATAAATTCGAAAAAAAATTACAAATTAGGACTTTTTTTTATTTATTTTTTTATGTCAGCACCCTAATTCTAGCGAATTTTATTTGCCTCAACGTTAGAGGCGGGTGTCGAACTTGTGACCTCATGGTCACAAGTCAAAGCCTTGCCCACTGGGCCACTTAATGTTGTCTCCGGTGGGTCTTGATTAGGATCTTCTTTCGGTGGGTCTTGATTAGGATCTTCTTTCAAGTCGAGGCAAGTGTTAAACACTTTTTTCGCAAGACAAGATTGCCCCGTATATAGTGCTTACGGACTACGGCGTCTCCAAGATACAACGACTTTATACTTCAAGATTGTCGCACTACAATGCTTGAAGCTTCGGCGAACCGATGGATACTTAGAACTTCTTTAATGTAGTTTCGAATTTGCAACTTAATTCGACTTTCATCGAATGGAACCTTATGTTAAAATTGCACAAAAGTCGGTTCATTACCAACCGTCATATGCCAATTTCCAACACTTAAGAGGTTAAATTTGTTGGGGTGGCATGTGATATTCACATGGACTCTTAGTAATTGTGGAAAGCCTAATTCACGGTGAACTAGTGTTGTGACCATAGGAGCCTTAGAAATTTAATAAATGTATAAGCTCCTCATTTAAATACCATCAATTGTATGTGAAAGGGAAATACAAGCTACCAGGATTTTGACCGAATACGAAATTATTGGCTTTCAAATGACTTTAGTGAAATACAAGCTTTCAAATAAAATATAATGTAAAATAGTGTAATTTGTCTAAGAATTGTGAACTATAAACGTCTAATTCACATAAAATTTCCCTCTAAAGATATGTTATGTTTTTAAGCTTTTAGTTCAATAGACAAAATTCTTGAAGGGTGTCTAAAACAACGGAGTTTACACTTTAAATAAGGTGATGAAAGTTAAATCAGGTGTCCAAGTCTTAATTTCCCAATAATTATACTCTGATCCCACATGCTTAATTAATTAATTTCTAGCACACGATACTTTTATCTCTAAAGGTACAAAATATGGCTTTGTTACTTTTCTAATCATAGCGTTTATAAACTCGAAGTGGTGATAAAATAAAAGGCCAAATAGAAAGGGACGAAAACTAGGGCGAAAACTATAACAGTATGTCGAACTACATATAAAAATTGTTGAGGCGAATTTGATAAAATATTTCGAACTACATATAAAATTTACTCTATCTAATAATATTTTTAGAAATCTCGAGGGCGACTGCCACCCTCCCCTCCCCTCCCCCTCTCCCTCTCTCTGTCTTCGTCCCTGCAAATAGAAATTCACTTTTCCAAAGCTCAAATTAGACGGAAAAAGCAATATATAGTATACAGAGTATATTTGAACTGATTCTGGTTTGAGTATGAAACTCGACACTCTTTGTATTGAGTTTAGTAATGATACTCAAATACTAAATTAATTTTAATTTAATTTAAATTTAAAATTAATTTGAGACTGAAACTAAAAATTTAAATTGAAACACAATCCAATCAAACTGAATACTCTATAGTGGATAGTGGGCAAGTTGCAAGGTCAAAAAGTTGGTTTTATAAATGGTTTTTGAAAACTCGAGACACAAATGTCTTTGAAGAAGTCAAACAGCCGCTTTTACGAGTGGTTGGGAAGTGGAATTAGGAATTAACCTTGAAAAATTTCGATATAGGCGCAGCTCTGAAGTGGGGGCATAGACCACTGCAGTCACGATCACTCACATCCCTCTTTTTCGATTAAAAAAATAATAAAAACGCTCAAACAATGCATCAAGTGGGGAATATTTTTATTATTTTAATCAAAAGCTGTGATGCTAGTGAATGTGACTAAGTGATCTATGTCCCCCACTTTAGTAGCCTCAGTCCATGCATGAAATTGATCATTAACCTTGGATTTCTTAATGGTTTTTGTGTTTGTCCGGAAATTAGGTTTTTTTGGGGGGTGCAAATTCTAGGAGAAGTCTAGAGTGTAGGGAGTAGGGACGTTTTGTTAATTTCCTCTTCTTTTTTCTCTTTTTAAAAAGAAATGAACCCTATTCTTTAAATAATATTTTCTCTGTTTAAAAAAAATCCTAATTTTTTTTATTTGTTTTAATAATTGTATATAAAGATATGAATCAAGCTTATACATTTACTACTAAACAACACATAATTCTAACTAATTATTTATCGATGAATTATTCTAACTACTTTTTTTTTTAAATAAGGAAAAGTGATGCACATTATTACAAATATGTTACTCCCTCCATTCCTAAATATAAGACTTTTTAGATAATTTTAAAAAATTAAAGAACTCGTCATCTTCACCGAAAGTTTTAATATTATCCATCTCCCTCACTTCTATAGCATAATAAAAGAAAGAAAAAAATAAGGATGGCAGAGGCGGCAAATAAAAGAAATGTCAAGGGTATAATTGGAATAAATTGTTGACAACTAATAAAAGAACGTTAAACGAAAATTAATTTGAATACCTATAAATCTCCTAAACGACAATTAAATGGGAATGTAGGGAGTAGATCGTTTGATGATTGTGCCAGCAATTATCATAATTTTGTTTTTGTTTTTTGTTGCCCTTCCAGTTTTGCATTTAGGGTAGTCTAATGAGAAATTGAGAATATTAACTGTATGTATTTTTTGCCTCACTAAGTGTTCATTTTTAGTCTCATTATATTAAGTTACCACTTACAAAAAATAATAATAATAATAATAAATAAATAAATAAAAATATAGAACTCGAGAAATCAAATAGAGAACTAGACTGAAAGTGATCTCAATCCGAATATCAGCAATATAATTTCATATTCGATTATGAGTATATAGCAGTCCGCTTACAAGGCATTTTCTATGACAAATAAGGGGAAAAAAAAACTATGTCGCGAATTTATGATTCATCATGTCTCACTAATAAATGATTGTCACTTATTCACTTTTTTTATTTAAGACTGTATTATTTTTTTAAGTTAATTATTTTTTAATTAAAAAACAGACACATAGTAACTTTTTATTAATTAGATAAAAAAAATGAGACAAATAACAAGGAGGTAAGATACTTACAGGACAACTAATGATTTTGAATGGGAAACAGTTGCCCCAGTGGAAAAGGCACCACATCCCAGAGGTAAGACCCTGGGATCGATTCCCATATCCCTCCCCAAACTAATGGTTTTGAATAATTGTATTTGTGGGTGCTTGAACAAAAAGAGTGAGCAGCTAATCATGGTCTCCTTAAAGAGATCAAAGCATTTTCCTCCTACTTTTCCTTAGCTCAAAGTTTCTAGTTTTTTTTTTTTTTTTTTCATTTTTAGTTAAGAAGGTAGGAGAATACGACTGAAACCCTCTTCATGTAAAAAATCGACAGTTTGAATTTTCGAACAATAATTTGGAAAAGAACTAGAGAGATATCATAAGTGAACAATAGTACAATATGGGACCTTTGCATTTGCGTGAGATTTGTTGAGCTTTCATTAATATATCTACCACCATAACAATGTCCGTAAAAGTATGCTTACCCTCAGTGGCGGCTAATAGGGGTGCGAGATGAGCGACCGTACAGGGCCCCTAAAAATCCGGGCCCTAATTTTTTTTTTTTGTATATATATATAGCAAAAAATTTGAAGTCTCAATTTTTTTTTGTTTATATATATAAATTCGGGGTCCAATATTTTTTTTTAGGTTATATAGAGCTTTAATTTAAAATTTGGCACAAGCCCCGAATTTATTTGAGCCGCCCCTGCTTACCCTCTATCCCTTCATTAAAATGGCATGTCTTTAGCTATTAATATATATCATTTGAAGAAAATGAAAAATGCCCCCATTAAACTGCTAGTTTGTACATTATCGTTGTGTTAGAAATTTTCAACTAATTAGGTTGGAGAAAATTGGTTTCTTAAAAATTTGAATCGTAATTAAAGTGTTGTGAAGACATTTTTTAGTCAACATATTTATATGTTACACCGCTCGATTTTAAATGTTATTGAGATTATCACGAAGTGGATTGCACAAAATTTGCGATAATATATAATATGTGAGAAAACCAATTTTTGGTGTGAATGATAAATTGGTATAAAGTGGGATGGTTGAAATATGGTAAATGGGTTTTTAATTTTAAACCCACATCCCACATGGGATGCCTATGGAAGTGAAAATCACTTTATAAGGAAAAGTGGTTCACATAGGTTTAAAATGCCTTCCTAATATTATGCCATGTAACAATTTCGTGCGTGCCAGCGTAGGGGGTACAGATCGAAGGTCTGTCGATACAAAAAAACTTACGCACACGAATATCGAACCAAAACAGTAGTTATGTTTTCGGTTCACATTTTATCTTTCTGTACTATTTTATTTTAATTATATCTGCTAAAATTTATAAAATAGTGCAAAACTATTTTTTCAGTAGTTCAAAAAAATTAACTAACAATTATTATTTTTTTAGAAAAAATTCGTGACTTAAACTAAATATTAAGATGTGAACCGAACTTTGAATCTATCATCATGATAAAAAAATTTAAAAAAAAAAAAAAAAAAAAAAATTGATTATCACGAACTGCATAATTACTTTCTTATCAAAGAAACTCATATTTCTACTTATTTTCGTAGCGTATATAGAAGAATATTAATCAACTAAAATAAGCCGATTGCACAAGCGCAGTTCACTGATATGAGTTTTTTTTCATGCAAATTAGTTCACTGATATGCTTAGTTTACATGTGCGGATCCAACAACTAGGTATTGTGGATACAAGTTTAAATTTTTAATATTTTTTTTTAAAATTAAAGTGTATTTTAAAGAATTTTTAAAATCTTAGAGCAATTGTCACTCCCGCCTAAATTTGTCACAAGTTACACGCAATTATTTACAACTTAAAAGAGCTGTGCAAGACCTTCTCCTTTGAGTAAGAGTGAAACTCCACGAGCGCGCAATTCCATTTGAAACCATATCAGTCTTACTAATTATACAATTATATTCTACGAAAAAGAAAAGACAAAAGGGAAAGAAAAAAAAGTCAAAAAGCCTAAGCACCCTAACGGCTATAAAACTTTAATTACCTTATAAAATGATGAAGACAAAAGATAATTACATTAAATGTTACTCTTTTCTTTATTACCGTTGTTACTACTCACTGGGAAGACTTTTATTTTCATATGCAGAGTGCACATGGTCGGCTTTTCCTCTATGTTTTAACTTTTTAAGTGCTTTTTATGATACAACAACATCATATATTAATGTATGCATTGAATTTTTTCACGCAAGAAAAGTGTTTTCCATTTACGATATGGTCACTTTTGAACTCAAAAGAAAAGCTCCATTACTATTCAAAAATTTTCCAGTAACAATAGAAGCTCGTAAAAGGGGGAGAAAATCCTCTGTCTCCTTCTCTGTCTTACCATTAGAAATGTGCCACATGTCCCACTTAGAGAAATAAGAGATAGGAGGAGAAAAAATTAGGAGCATGATGCAATGCAGGAGGTGGTTGTGTTATTAATAACTAAACATGTGACATGTTTTTAGTGGTAGAACAGAGAATGAAATATGATTTTGGAACTGACGATTTTATGCCCGTAAAAAGGTAGACGACCTACTTTTTTGCAGCCAAAGTAAAAGCTCTTGCGAGTGAGTTCAAATGTGCCTCCCGGTTACTTGTGTGCCGGCTGCATGGACAATGTTAGAGACTCCATAATAAGATAGCAAAGTAAATTGTACATTGATATTTGGCAACGAAAAAAAAAAAATCGTCAATCTCTATACATGTTTCAGGGTCGGTCTCCAACCATATTAACAATTCGACATTTGTATATAAAATTGGAAGAAATACACGCATGGTCAATTCTAAGTTGTGAGGATATCTATGGGGGTGAAAATCCTCTGTCCCCGTCCATGTATGTCCCCGTGTCCCTAACCAATCAGAATTTACTATATAAATATTTGTTTCAATTATATATACACATGGTGAATTGTGATTGGTTGGGGACACGGGGACATACACGAATGGGGACAGAGGATTTTTTGCCTATATATGGGGGACAGATAGTTTCCCATGATATTTAGAAGGTACTACCTCCGTTAATACTTACTTTAGTTAGAAAGTGTACAGTTAATTTGAGACAAAATAAAAAAGGAAATGTGGACATTTAATTTGGGATGGAGAGAGTAATTGATAAGTAATTAATACGACAAATAAGTCTTAAATATCCTTCAATTAATTACTGAAAATAATTATTAGTGATTAGTTGGGTAATATATTAGGGATATGACTCTAAAAAATAACAATAAAAATGCAGCGATTTCTGAAACGTGGCAAAAAATTTAAAATGTCTAAAAAACTGAAACGTTGTCAAACATTTGGGACGGAGATAGTAAGATATTACAGTCATTTCCCAATCACTAATAATTCAGCACGTGTGTATGAAATTGGAAGAAATACACACATGACAAAATTCTAAGTGGTGAGGACGTATATGTGGACAGACTGTTTCCCATGATATTTAGAAGATACTACCTCCGTCACAAATTGTTTGCTACATTTGGGGTTTTCACCAAGATTTAGAAAAAAATAATTGATAAGTAATTAATATGATTAAAAGACTTAAATTTCGCTCAATTAATTACTAAAAAGTAATTATTAGTGATTAGTTGGGTAATAAATTTGGGATATGGTTGAAAAAATAACAATAAAAATTCAGTGATTTTTGAATCGCGATAAACAATTTGAGATGTATCAAAAAGTGAAACGTTGCAAACAATTTGGGCATGAGGTAGTAAGATATTCAAGTGGAGTGGTCTTTCTATCAATTTTATCATAGGTGCTTAAAAAAAGGAAAAAAGTAGTTATTGCCATAGTAATGAAGGACTCTATCGAATGCATATGTATTCTTTTGTGACTATAATACTATAAATAAAACTTGTGAAATCAACATTTGAATAAAGGGCCAAATAAATTATTTTTCAAAAATTATAAATTTTTCAGGAAGGCAACAAAAGTAGCTAGGGCTTTTCCCATTTCCTAGCTCGTTTTGAGACTTCACCGTTATCATGTTTTTATTCTATGTAATAGAATCTCAGAAGTCCCCGTGTGTAGAAGCCTCAAAGCTACATAGTAGCTCCGTTCGTTTCAAAATATAAAATCATCTATTTTTTCTACAAATTAAAGAAAATAATGAGTATCGTATCCTATTATATATTTAACTAATTCGAATAATAAAGAATGAAATATTTATATTGTTCAATGAAGATAGTTTAAGATAAAAAATTATTAAAAGAAAAGGTTAAATATTTTTTCAAAAGAGGGGAAATGTCAAAGAACTTAGAATTGATGGGGAGGATAGTTTTAAATTGTTCGTGGGCTTCTTCAAACGGACTCTAAAATTTAGAATACATCAGATCTCCTGAGATTCGGCCCGAGTTTAGTACACAAGAGAATATTTCTGAACATGCCCTCCATCAGACCCATATTGCTGCGGCCTATGGTATTCCCTCCCTTTTATATAGGGGTGAGCATCGATTTCGAAATCGGTAATGCCGAATTCACTAAAATCATATACCGAATTTGAACCGGATTCGAAGTTTTCGAATTCGGTATGTACCGAATTACCGAATTGGTCCGAATTGCCGAATTCGATTTACCAAATTCAAATCGAATTCGGTCGGTAAATCGGTTTTTACCGAATTTGCTCACCCCTACTTTTATCATAGGAAATTTCTATTATAGACCAGCATGTACATGGATTTTGTGGTTAAAAAATTTTAAGAATAAGGAGAGAAACAATTTTTATAAATTATTAATTGTTTATATGTCCCCATCCTTTAATAATGTGGAACATTTTGGACCACAAAGTTCATTCAACCAAATACATAACAAAATTATCTTTTATTATAATAGAAGTCTTTTTAGTACTTTAATATAGATTAAAGAAAATGAAGACACGATAAATTTTTATTTTATACCTTTAGGTTTCAATCATCAATCCATCTTTCTTTTTCTCTATTCCATAATGTAAGTAAGAGTAATTTTTTTGCCCTTAAATTTCTAGCCGGACAAATCCAGGGTCGCGCATGCTCCATCACTCCTTGACGAGGGGAGCTGGGTTTGTTTCAATTCAGTCTTTGTGTTGTGTGGTGTTTTCCTTAATACCATATTGATGAATTTTTTATATAAGTATACAAATACTTATTTTTTCTCATTATAGATATCTCCGGAGATAACATAATAGCTATTATCCGACAGCTAAAAATCTATTCACGCGGTATCAAAGAACATAACTACTTAACTTTAGCTAGTTGTTCAGTCTTCACGGGTTTTCCTATTTTTTTTTTCTTCATTTTTCATGCTCATTTTTCTTTGGTCAGATGATGAAACACAATTAATTCGTGACTTAAAGATTAAAGTTATGAGGCGTTGATTTACTGGTTAAGACTGAAATTTCATTACGTAAAAATTATTAATTTAAATCATCTTTCTCTCTTCTTAAATACCTTTTATTTTTCTTCCTTTATTTTTCTTCCGATAAATTAAAAAAAGTAAAGAAAAAACAATTTATTCATTGGAGAGAGCTGAGATGGTGGGTTGTTGTCCGATACAATGAGCCCATATCACCCTAGTTGATGTTAAAGAACATGTGCTTCTATTCTTTTCTTATTTAACATGTGTATTTCCTTCTCTCTTTTTTTTCTTTCTAGGCCAGCACCTAATTCTAGCGAATTTTATTTGCCTCAACGTTGGAGGCGGGTGTCGAACTTGTGACCTCATGGTCACAAGTCAAAGCCTTACCCACTGGTCCAAAGCCTTCTTGACACATGTGTATTTCCTTTAATAATACAAAACCTAATCAAAAAACAAAAAAAATGTCCACCGCGACCACAATGGTTTCTATGATCACGTAAACTCATAAAATTTTCTTTATTTACAGAGTAGAAACATTGCACAAAAATAAGTCAACAGCATATAAACTTCACAAAAAATTAATACTACAATAAAATGTCAACTCATATAAACAGAAATATCGGAATCCTTTTTTTTTTTTTTTGCTAAGTAAAAAAAAAGATTCCTCTATAAATGGAAATAGCGGAATCTTTTTTAACGGGTGAAAATTCTTTGTCCCCATCCCTGTCTCCAACCAATCAGAATTTACTATATAAATAATTTTTCCAATTATATATACACATGATGAATTGTGATTGGCTGATGATAGAAATGGGGAAAGGATCGGGAACAGATGATTTTTTGCCCTTTTTAACTGATTTAGGCGGTGGGAAAAAGAAGGATTAGGTGTGATTTTTTCAACTCTCAGTTTTTAAGGAATCAATTAGGCAGGCAGAGCCAGCGGTTCACCTAATGAAGACAACCAAAGATAGTATTCTAAACAAAAAGCAAAATTCAAAGTGTTAGTTGAAGCCATTACAAGAAATTTGGTTATCAAAACTATCTACTTGGTTAGGGTTTTCACTCGAGCGAAATTTTAACTTTTTAACTTTATAGATTTTATTTTGATTTTTGTGAGAGAAATAATGAAGCCCGCAACAAAAGAAATGGAAACAATGAAGTTACTTTTGAGGAAAAAGTCTAAGCAAATGATATTTGCACTCACAATTAAGTTTCTTACACTCCTTTTTTATTACTACTTCCGTCCCAAATTGTTTACAACCTTTCAGTTTTTTAGATATTCTAAATTGTTTGTCACGTTTTAAGGAGGTTGTAGCCCAGTGGGGGCAAAAGCCTCTACCCGTGACCAAGAGGTTTCGGGTTCGACACCCTCCCCCTACGTGGGGCAATAAAAATTCTCCTCCTCTGGTGAGGAGAATTTAAGGTTGCTGACAAAAAAAAAAAATTGTTTGTCACGTTTCATAAATTATTGCATCTTTATTGTTATTTTTTCAGTCATACCCATAATTTATCTAACCATTAATGATGAATTTTTAGTCATTAATTGAGGGGCATTTAAGACTTTTTGGTCATATTAATTGTTTTCCAATCATTTTCTTAATTTTAAAATAATTTGAGACGGAGGTAATTTTTTATAAATGAAAAGTCTTTAATACCCTTGGTTATAGTATTTTTGGAGTGTTAATTTTGAGTTGAATTTACTGAGTTTGATCATCAATGTCTTTTTGCTAATAAAATCAGAGGACGAAGAGTGTAAGAAGTTAAAAGAGGAGTGTAAATATCACCTCCCATCTTAAATTATTCTAAAAATTCTTTTTTTTTTCTTGGTGTAACAGAAATCAAAATACTGAAGTTTAGAAATTTTAATCGAACGATTATTTGCAAGACTATGACTTTTAATATATCTTTTAGTAAAATATCTAATACATTAATAATATTATCGCATGTATTTAGGCAGTGCATTATAAAATAGATTAGAAGATCGACAACTATGCCTTTCTCTAACCATGGTTTAATATAAAGGGCTAACCATGGCAGTCAAAATTTTGGAGCAAACATTTTTATCCAGGACGGAAGTGTGAGCCAAGACGAAATTTCCACTTCCGTCTTGGACTAACGTGGCCAGTGGCGGAGCTAGGAATTTTTCTTTGGGGGGGCTAGGGATGGCAATTTGACCCGTGACCCGCCGATCCGCCCTGCCCCGATGCCTTTTGGGGCAGCCCCGCCCCGCCCCGCCCAATTTTGCCCCATTTATATTAAATTATTATAATATTGTTATTATTAAACATAATCATGTTTAATTTTCATTTTAATATACTAATTGTACTTGTTTGAGAATTGATTTGGGATAAAATTAATTATTTTTAAAAAAATTAAATATTTTTTTAAAAAATTAATTATTTTTATGATAAAATTAATGATTTTATGATTTTTTTAAAAATTAATTATTTTTATGATAAAATTAATGATTTTTATGATTTTAATTTTTTTGATAAAATTAATGATTTTTATAATTTAAAAAAAAATAATGATTTTTAAAAAAAAATAGAATGGGGCGGGTGGGTCGGATCCCGCTCTGTGCGGGCGGGGCACGGATCAACGAGGGCGGGGGCGGGCGTGGTATTTCAGATACCCGCCCTGATCTGCCCCATTGCCATTCCTAGGGGGCACAATTAACATTAACAAAATAAATTCATAAGAGCATATAAACATTGGCGGAGGCAAAAAAAATTTTTTGATGAAATCTTATAGACTAGAGTTATTCACATTTTGTTCACCCTTTTCAATCTACTGATCAGTGCTTCATAAACCTCCAAGTCCTCTGGCTTAAAAAAAATGGCAAAGCTATAAAGTTTTCATTGTCATTAACGTGCATGGCACATCAAAGAGAAGGATTCTCGAGAAGAAAAAATAAATATTTACTATGGAAATTAAAATATATATCATGTTTGATTGTTGAATCCAAAAAGACAAGTTTGAATAAAAATGCACCAAAGACCTTTTTTGTATGATTAGACCAAAATAAAATGTCATTTAGAAATATTAAGGGTATTAGAGATGAAGTTGGAGGAAACATAAAGGGCTTATTATTAATATGAACGAATATTGACCACACGGTCCACACCACATAGTCTAATGAACCGTAATTAATATCAAAATTTTCCAACTTAAATCTTGAATCCACATAAATTTGCCTCATTTTCAAAAGCCAATGTCAAAAGTCACTTGTAGTCTATAAGACTATAACTTGTAAACTATTTTATTTTTTTTGATAAAATCTTATATTATAATGTATTAGTAATTATGAACTTTTTGATAAAATCTTATAAATATTATAGTCTCTTACACACTTAAGTTTGTTACAATTTTAACCAAAATTGTTAAGATATAAGTGGTGTCATTCCTAAAAATCACGAACTAAAAAAATTTAATTTTAAATCGTAAAGTGATTCAAAATGTTCACGGGACTAGGTGTTCATAATAAACTAAAATTTTTTTTTTTTGGAAAATATTGGGGGGGGTGGGGGGGGGGGGGACTTGCCCCCTAGGCCCCCTTGGCTCCGCCAATGAACGTGGCAGTTCCCAGACATAAACCCTCATTATCCTCTTCTTCTCCCTTCATGCGACCAACCAAGCAAAAACCTAAGGCAAAAGGAAAAAAAGCTCCCCCCCCATTACCGCCGTCGCCGCTTCCACCACCTTACTCTCTCTCTCTCTCATCTCTCAATTTCAACAGTATAAACCTTTTCTCTTTTTTTTTGGGCAATTTAACTTTATGTGTTGAATTTAACTTTAAATCTACTAATTATGTTTATAAATAGTTGTGAATTTGGGAATTTAGAGTAATTTGTGAATTTTGTAAATTTTTTTGTATTTGTGATTTTTGGGTATTTGTGAATTTAGGGCATTTATGAATTTAAGGTTTTTGTCAATTGTAAATTGTGAATTGTGAATTTGTAAATTTATACTTAGGGCATTTGTGATTTTGGTGACATAACATATTTTTTTCTGATAAATTATATGTCTATTATTTTTTTGTATAGATGTCTATTCCTTGCTCATCTTCAACCTGGTCCCCTTGATGCTAGTGTCTTAAACGTTCATAAAAATACGTTCGTTTTTTATTAATTAAGTCGGTTTTTTCAAAGTAATTTTCGTACACATATTTTGATAAATATTATATTTTAGTGATTTTTTATGTTGTAAAAATACCAACTCAAAAAATTGTATCAAAAAAAAAAAACTAAGTGTTTTGCCAAAAACTTTCTGCCAGTTGAGGACGAAAGTGGGACTTACGCCCCACTTCCGTCTTGGCCTGGACAAAAATTTGACTGCCATGGTATGACCATTCTGCCTAATCAGTGTCAATCTAGTGCAAAGCTTTTTTTCTCTTGCATATGTATACCAATAATTGGGACACCAATAATTCTGTCATTTTCCAATTCCTTTTTATCACTTTTCAAGTATTTAATGTTATCCGGTGAGCATTAAGGGTGTGTTTGGATTGAGTTTAATTTGAGATTTTGGACTTAGTCTCAAACCCAAACTAAATTTTAGATGATTTAATACTTCAAGTTTCATTTCCATACTCAATTCAAAGATGGTTTGGATCTGAATTTAAATCTCAAATCAAACCAAACTCAATCCAATGAGACCCTAAGTATCAATGCTTGTGGTTCTTATTAACCGAGTAAATTTCGCACCGTAGAAATTTATCATGGCTCGACGAATAATTTGAATTAACGATTATAGTTAAAATATTTATTTTTAAATTAAAATAACTTTTTAATTATAATAGTCAAATCAAATAATCTGACAATTCATGTTAAATGAGGATAACATGAGGATCACCCCTCCGCAACTTAAGGATCTTGCTTATCAATAAGGGACATGTAATTCAAAGGAGTAGGACAATAAGTGAGTACTATTTATTTTTCCATCCATGACAATAAGTCTACATCTTTATCTTAAAAAGTATATAGAAATATTCATCATTAAAATACACTTTATTTTTTTTAGAGAAAAAATTGAATAAACACATCCTTTTATCAAGATTTTGACAACTAACTTTCCATCTACCATTTTTTTTAACGGGTCATTTACCATTTATAATCTTATCATTAACTTTTTATTTCGCCTGTATAGTCCTTAAGATTTTAATTTCAGCCCGTATAATATTATCATTAACTTTAGGGACTATACGGGTTGACATTGGGAAATCAGTCTATTTAGTCCCCAGAAATTTTCGTTTCACCCGTATAATCTCCAATGTTTAATTTCAGTTTGTAAAATCCCTTGTATACGGGATGCATATAGAGGTTCCACCACCTCTTCTGCGGCGGATTTAGGGAAAATGAGTTCCTCCAAATTAGGGCAATAGAATTTGGGGTTTCCTTTTTATAACCATTTTTTATACTGATTTTTTGTATTTTATAAATTTTATAGATTGAAACTGACCATTATGCCCCGCTCATTAAGCACGTGGATGACATGAATTTGGGGCTGCCTTGATTCTACTGCAGAAGAGGTGGTGGAACCTCTATATGCATCCCGTAAATAGACAAGGGACTTTACAGGCTGAAATTAAACATTGGGGACTATACGGGCGAGACAAATTTCGGGGAGACTAAATGTGCTGAAATTAAACATTATGGACTATACGGGCGAAATGAAAATACACGGGGGGACTAAATAGGCTGATTTCCCAATGACATTTTTAGTACTCTAAAATGTGAAAATTTTGACAATTGAGGAATTAAATTTCATTATGCAACAAATAAGAGACAAAATTGAATAAAAACAGTTAATTAATCGATGGAAAACACATGAACAAGGGAGAAGAGTCTTTTAACAACTTCTTTAAAGAAAACAGAAATTCTTTTAATTATCTCTAAAATATTTATTTTATATTTCAAATATATATAATATATTTTAAGATACTAAAATATTATCAATTCTTAACTTTATTTTACTCTGAAAAAACGTATATAGCGATTTTCATAGTGGTTGAACGAAATTTAGTCAATTTAAAATTTAAATGTTCCAAAATGACAACATCCCGCTGTACAATTGGCCAGCAAATTAAAACGGAATGACAGCATCTCATAAAATTTAAAGATATTTTCATTCTAAATTTTGCATTTGGGTAATAAATTAAAATTGTATTAAACGGTAGAGTAAATAACAAAAATTAAAAGATAAAGAGAAAACAAAGCCAAAAAAAGAAGAAAAATACAAGAAAAGGGACCCATAGAACGGATCAGAATAAAGTTTCAGTTTTCTTTTTTGCTAAATAGGATAAAGTTTCAGTTAAAGGTGTGAAAATTCCGCATCATTCTGAGCAACCAGAAGTGAATCATCTTCGTCAAAAAGGCCGCAAATTAGTGGGCTAAGTTTCGACTCGTGATCAAGAGAATTTTAGTTCGACACTCTCTCCATACATAAAGCAAGCTTAAAAAGTTTCCCACAAAGGCAATCTACTCCTTTTGTGAGGCAGTTCTCTCTCCCCTTCATGAGGCAATAGCTCATAAATAAATAAAAAGTGAATCATCTTCTCCTAATAATATAAAGGCAACGAAAGACCAGGAAAAAAAGGCCAATAAAAACACCGATCGGAAAAACCGAAAACGCCTTCTCCTCTTCCTTCATCAATTCGTAAAGGTAATTTTCTTCATTTTTCTCTCGTTTTCAATTCATGTTTATGTTCTTCCATGATTTATTTTGTAATGAATAAAATATATTATTCAGCTGAAATGTTATTGTTTAATGCCGTTTTGTATTAGAATGGTAGGATTATTGTAGCGATTTCATGTTTATTGGTTCTGTTTATGATTGATCAACGCTATTTAAGAATTTTGTTTAAGCTCGAGGAATTGTTAGATGTTTTTAATCTGTTTTTTTTATGACTTAAGTTTTGCTTTATTTTGATTTTTTATTTTTTTATTTGAGTTCGTAGATTGTTTGTCATTAGAAAAGGATTATTTCGAGTTACTGTTTGCGCTATATCAGGCTCTAATGTAATACTAGTGATTTGAAATGTACAAGAAATACTTCTGATGAATTGTGTAATTTGAGCATTTACTTTGGAGGCGTGACTGGTGTGATTAAGGTGAATATGAAATAAAAATGTCCAGAAGCATTAGCAGTTTACTGTCTGCTGTTTTGCCTTAATTGAGCAAGCAGACTAATTTTTTTCAGGAGTTTGTAGGACCTTATAGGTATAAATGGACGTCAATAAACATCTGGCTGTCAAGCGAAACACATGTTATTGGTTTCTAAATTAGGTCAAATTTGAAAGAGGTGGTAGATGTCCAAACACGGAAAAATGATTAACTGCTGCATCACACTTAACGTGTGGAATTGATCTTCAATTTCATTTCTTATGCCACAGGCCCTCATTTGTAATCTGCTATTAATGAAGGAAAAGTGAAAGGTTTACAACACATTCTTCAAATTGATCAAAATAAGAACACGATTGATTTCCCAGATCTGCTTGTACAGTTGCGAGTTTTGTTGCTATACCAACCTACTGCAGTTAATTTGGTCATAGATGTGGCCTCTATATCTTCTCTTCAACAAGTTCTTGAAAGCAGAAGACGATAATAATCAGGAACCAGCTTATCATTTGAATTTTGTTGATTCTTACCCATTCAAGCTGTTGTTGAGCAAGAAGTTCAATGCTGAAGCCTTGTCGCACTCAGGCTTTGTTGAAGTAAGTCAATCAAGCAAAGCTTCTTTAAGTGGTATTTTTTATTTTTTTTTTCCAAATAGAATGATGAATGTCATTTTTTATGCTATGAGTTTCGTAACCGACCAAATCAAGGTGCACTTGTGGTTTGAAGGTCCCTCATGTAAACCAGCTATATACATGGGATTGTGGTCTTGCTTGTGTTGTAATGGTTTTGAGAACTCTTGGCATCAGTAGCTGTGATATTAAAGATCTGAAGGAGCTCTGCCGTACGACAAGGTTCGTTCTTTATCATTTAGTGCAATGTGTTTTTTTTAAGGAGTGCAATATGTTTAAGTTTTCTATTATTTATCTTTCTCATAAAGAACATATTACTTCTTCGAAGGAACCCAAATAGAAGTATTGGAACTTTTACTATTTGTATATCTTTGAAACAATAGTTACCATGTTGTAGACATTGGCTGCCTTCAGACACTTACTAAGTTTTTTAGTTTCGTTCGTATTTAAATTTGAATATGTTTATAGTTCATTTATTTCCTCTTAAATTTTACCTTGAAATCTTAGAAAATAAATTATGTCAAATATTGGTGAAATCCAGTTTAACTTCAAAACATTTTATCACCTTGTGGATTTCAATTTGAAGATTTTTTTCCTCCTTTTTTTTTTCCAGGTAATATTGTGTTGATTTTTTATTATCTTCTAAAGCATGACTCCCGTATATTTGATCTCTGAAGCTTAATGAGAAAAGGGAGAAAGAAAAAAAATTCAATCTGAAGTTCTCGCTAATGATGTGTTTATGCAAGTGTTGAATTCAAAACTGCAAATTGTTTGGTGAAGTTTTCTTGATAATTTGAGAGTTAGCTTAGCAACCTTATAGAAAGAAAAACTATCTGCAATGTCTAGGATTTGAAATCAGTGTGTGTTCGCTTCTTCTACATAATGCTTGAGTTACACGTTACATTTTTTCGTCAAGAACGTTCTTCTCATATCATTTCTGGTAATATTATTTTTTACAGTATTTGGACTGTTGATTTGGCATATCTACTGCAGAAATTTTCGGTTCGGTTTTCCTACTTCACAGTAACATTAGGTGCCAACCCAAATTTTTCAGTGGAGACATATTACAAGGTGATGTATGCTGTCATAGTTTATATTAAATATCTGATCAATGTGTAGATTATTCTGAGCATTCTGCTGGATATTGAATGCTACTGAGGTGCAACTTTCTTTAATATTGGTCTATTTAGTTGCAGCAGTGCCACCGTGTGTTCAAAATTAAAGAAGATTCAAATGGAAACTAATCATAAAGCTGTTCTTGTGGACTCTCAAAATAACTTTACAGTCATCTATTGTCGTTTGCTAAATCTTGACTTTTGAGTTTCATGGTGGATTTTGTTTGGATCCCCTGCATGCTGAGTTGACCTTTAGCCTCTTAATACAACATGGAATACTTTGCAATTTATGGATGTTACAACTTTTTGCTCTTTCTGTGGCCCTAATCTATAATTCTCACTCTAAGTGATCTTTAGTGATTTCTCTTGACATGGAAATTAAATGTTCTATAGCTTGAAAACTCTTACTGGACATGGAAAATAAATGTTCTATAACTTGAAACATGTTACAGTTCTTTATGGACTATCAAAATCTGGCATGCCATCTTGAAGGAGCCAATGTTAGTTTAATTTTCCACACGTGTGACCATTGACATCCAATAAGGAGCTAGATTTCTGTTGCTATGTTGTGTACCTTTTTGTGCCCTTTATGCTTGATGCTAGTGGTGAACATATGCTTTTTGGGCCCCAAGAATTTAATCTTCAAGAATCAAGACTCGAATTTCAATATTGCAAATAGTACTGGAGCGAGTATACACACTTATTCTTGTAGCATTTTCGCTTTTACTGCTGCCAGTTACAGTTACAGTTACAGTTACTAAAAGAAATGTTTTTGCAGGATCAACTACCAAATGATGTAGTACGGGTGAATATGCTATTTCAGAAAGCACGCGATGCTGGTATCAGTATAGAGGTAAATTGGAACATGGTTATCCTTTGAATTTCCTTGAGATATGAGAGCCCCCTAATCAGTTAAAGTTCATCATGTCAAGAGGATAGGCGATGGGACAAACAAGAGATATCAAATAACTATACATTAATTTGACTTGATTGCTTGATTTCTCTGTGCTGCCTACTGAACCTTCAACTAAAGCTTCTAGGTCGGTCTATAGCAATTGTATAACTGCAATGAATCTATATTCTTATTCGTTAGATGGTTTTGCTTCCACCTTTCGTATGCTTGTAGGAGACATGACAAAATTTTCTTAACATTGATTAGTTAATGCTATCTTGGATCTCACTCTTTAATATTGTGGGTTTGGCTCTCCCTAGGCCAATATAGATTATACGGGACTTTACTGGTTTTATTAATCACTGGAAGAGTTTAATTTGAAAAATAAGCTATGAATTGTGTTGCTCCTCTAACTGCGTTCACGAAGGGATTCATGGGCAGAAACTCATTCTAAGCACCCATGAATCGTCCCTGGAGGATCCGCTCATACTATGGGAATCGAAAATAGACGAAAAAGACTTACGATTTTCGTTAATGGTTTCTGATTTCGGATGCTGTGTTTCAACCACCAAAAGTCTTCCCTTGCGGAATTGCTCTATACCGGTATCCACGCGACGAAACGAGCAGCGAGTGTTAGCTCTTCGTTTTCTGAGTTTTGGAAATCTAGAGAGAAGGGATGGCAGAAATCTTATTTCGGGTTTTAGGTTTTGCGGCTCTAAAAAGTCTATAAAAAGAGATTATATAGGCTTGAGAGTTTGTTCCGAAAACCAACTCCCACGTAATCCCAATTTCTTCTTGTAGTGGGAGTTTTTATCTCATAATAACTCCCTCGTAATCCCAGCAAAAGCCAAATACCGAAAATGCTCATCCTTAATCTCTAATTCGAATAATAACATTTTATTATTCTCAGAAAAATAAATGTCAGATACAATGAACCTAGACACATTCTAAATTCATTAAATCTGGACATAAAGCTCATTAACTCGTCTATGCGAGTGACCATGTAGGTTCATATCACAATGGCAATGAAAACATACTTAGTAGTAGTATGTGCTCATAAATCACAAGTGGTCCCTAGCAGGACATTGTGACTACACAGAGTGAATGAATGATCGGTGAAACCTAATCTCAATCCACTATTTAATCTCTTTGTCTCACGATATCCAAATTAAGCACAAGGCATGGTTGTGGTCACCGTTATAAAGTTTAATTATATTTCTGCTCGAACTCCAGGTAGACTGTTCCAACAAATAGTATTTAATAACCACTTTATTAAATACATTTGAGCACGGCCATGCATTTAAACAGTATCCCCTATCGAGGGGCCAATGATATCTCTCTCTAATAAGAGAGGGGCAAATCTCTTACAATGCACTCACATTCAAGCCATGATAGGATACTACATCCGATCATCAGTCGTATTGATTACTCGATTAAAAGTAACGTTCGGCAGAGTGAAAACGTAGTTCCATTCATACTGGAAACGATGAAGACATAAGGTCTAAGGATCCCAAATAGTATTGAGGAAGTAATACTTATGACTAAAAGAACCATGAAGTATTACTTCTCTTTCGGATCACGTTCGATATTATATATATCCTAATATATCGTATCTATGATATGATTTGTATCAATTACACATGATCAGTAAAACATAATCATCAATCAAACATAATACTAGTTTTATTTCATTGTATAGAACATTACATACAACTAGAGACAATCAGAATAGCAATTGTATAAGATAATGAGTTTTACTATCAAATCACATATTTGATATTCAAAAGCAAAACTAACTATTCAGATGACATGCTCAAAATATATAAAACGTATAACATATGCTAATGGTCCTAGGGCACTACTAGCAGTTCGCTCATACTGTCCGTTTTTTTGCCACCAAGAAATGAGAAAAAAATGAAAGAAGCT
Source organism: Vinca minor (assembly GCA_026122235.1). Classification (NCBI taxonomy): domain Eukaryota; kingdom Viridiplantae; phylum Streptophyta; class Magnoliopsida; order Gentianales; family Apocynaceae; genus Vinca; species Vinca minor. The sequence goes on along the minus strand of JAOCZM010000278.1, from coordinate 425,818 downwards.
ACTTAAGTGTTGTTATGCAGCCATCTGCATTTGAATTCCCAAGTGAAGCAGTTCACAGTAAGACCTTCAGATTAAGGCAACCCACTAGGTCGGGGTTTCTTATGATGCTTTTTTCAAGTTTGCTTACCTATTCTTGCTTTCTTGAAAAGAGCTCCGGAAAGCATGAAATCCTTTTATGCCTTTAATATCAGTTGAGATATATTTTATTCTTCGGTACTTTCTGTCCATCAGATTAGTAATTCATATCTACTTTCTACAGTGCAGATCTCTCAGTGGAGAAGAAATTTCTTTACTCATCTTGTCTGGAAAGTATGTAGTAATTGCATTAGCTGATCAATATAAACTAAGGTATCCTTTCCATATTTTCTTTCTATTATTACTGAAATGTCTATTTTCGCTTGGTGCATGTCATGTAGATATACTTTAGAATACATTTTCTTTTGTCCTTAAAGGGGAACAGTTGTTGTTCCAACCTAGCCTCAGGGGCAGTTGAAACTAGGACCTCCCGTGCCCAGTTGAGGTGTGTTCCCAGCTGAGCTGCCACCTCTTGTCATTTTAAGATATCTCACCAGCACAGCACTGCGATCTGTAAATTGTCCAGTCAGATAAAATGCTTCAGTTTTATATCTGGGAAAATATTCCTTCCTTCCCTATCCCCCTTTTTTCTTCTGTGTGTTGTATATTTAATAACCCTACTTTTTGGTGCTGTGATTCCTTGTGCAGTCAATCTTGGCTACAGGATGTTTGTATGTCAGGTTTATCCGATGAAAACCCAGACTATACTGGTGAGAATCATCCTTCTTATTTTCAGTTTGATTCCTCTTTGTTTTTTTTTGGGGGAGTGGGGTTTCAACTCAAGACCTCTACGTCTTGAGGCCTCAGACTTGACCACTTAGACCAATGCCTCATCGGCTCCTCTTTGTTTGACATGCAGTTAGAATGTCGTCATGCTTCTCATATGAAGCCACCATTTTGAGCTGGTTTTTTCATGCAAATCTCAGTTTGTTTGCCATAGTTTTTCATTATGATACATTTACTAATTTAACTGACATTTTTCGTTTTTGCCTCGGCATGCCAATTCCTCCTTTTTTCTCATCTTAAATATAATTTTGGATTCAGCCTCAAGTAGAGATTCTTATTATGGAATAGTTGTGGGTGCCTTCAGAAATTTGGCATCCATCGCTGTCATAAAAGAATGACCTGCATAGGAGAACAGTTAAAGTCTTTTACTGGGAAAGTATTTAACTTCCCTAGAGCTATTGTATTCACCCCTTTCATGAGATTTTATGTTATCTTCAATGAGCACAAGATTACCATAACTTGTTGGGGACCAAAAGATGCCAAGAAATGCAACTATGGTCTTATAGTTGGCTGAAACAGTGGATTTAAGGACAGAAACTATATACTTGTTGCATCATTCTTCCTAATTTTGCCTTTTGCATCATTGAAATCATCATCCGTTTAACAGTATATATTGCAACATTTACAAAATGGGGCAGGAGACCAGGAGGGATATTAATTTCTTCTATAAAGTCACTGCTAACCATATAAAGTTTTTCTTCAAATAGATTGGTGGGATATCAGACAAGAATTGCCTAAGCAACTCTAGGGGTAGGTTAACCATGTAGACACATCTATCCAACTTCCAAGAATTGGCAAAAAGAATAAAAATATCCAACTTCCAAGGATGCAATAATTTGCGTCATAATAGCTGAATTCTATGGTTATCATCTCATTGAGAATTCTATTTTTTGGGGTCACCCTATTGGTTTGATTTCTGAATTAGAAGGAAATTTGTTTTTCAGGTCATTATATCATAATTTGTGGCTATGATGCTGCTACAGACGAATTTGAAATTCGAGATCCAGCCAGCTCAAGGTTTTTTACAATACTTTATAATCTCCTCTTTTGACAGGTTGTATAGTAGGTGTGAGATTTTAATGTGCAATTGTATAAGAATTTAATTATTTATTTTTCTGGTTCGCATATGTTGGGGCCTTGTGATGTGGCTTATTAACATATTTCGAAGTCATTTTTCCTAGATTGGTTCTGAAATTAATAAACTCAAACTCTACCTACCCAAACGTGTCCTTTTATGTTTGTAGTTTTGTTTCTAACGTATTAAGTTTTTCTGCAAGCAATAGTTTCTTTTGCTTCTTGTAACAAGTTTAAACTACTGATTTCGTGTAGGGAAAACGAGAGGATCACATCAAGATGTCTAGATGCTGCTCGCAAGACTTTTGGCACTGATGAAGATCTTCTATTGGTAATTAAAGCTTTCTTATTCTGCATTCTATCACTTTAAAAATTCTCCTGGTTTTCTATTGGCCATCTCGGATTCAGATAGCTTTTACTGGATTGATACTTCATCTCTCTCCGGCATTTTGCGTGGTTATACATGTCTTATTAACCCGAATTCCTTCACAGATAATCTCCAAATATTTTCCAGCATCTTAGTATTGGATCAATCTGACTAGAGATCTCTATTACTCTTAGGTCGCGATCTGCACCAATGCATTACTCTTACCTACCCGATATAGTTCTAATCATTTTATATCTCAATAACACCCCCCCAAGACCTTTATTATTTCACAGTAGGCTCATGCACACAGAAGCACACGTCTCTCTGATACTTACCGTAATCTTTGAATAAGCCCGCGCAAGAACTTCAGAATTTCAATAATAAAAAAAAGCATATATTTCTCTAAACTAGACAGTTTCTACTCGGTCTTTATTTTTTCTCCTTACCTTGTGCATATGGCCAAATAACCATCATTTGCAGCATTTTACATTAGCTTACCTTTCTGTTCAAAATTTTCCTTTTCCGATATCTGTTTGATGTAATACATCTGAATCGTGCAATTGGGTATCCATTAACTGCTGACTCTACTTTTTGTTCAATTTCCGTATGCAGATTTCTTTGGATAAAGAAGAGAACAGAAGTAGCTGTCTGCTGTAACTATTTCCACCTCTAGCCAGGCATTTGTATATAGTGTTATTATTATTTTTCCTGTAAATCGTGTACATTAAGGGAAACAAATATTGGTCATTGCAGTAGGCTGGGGTCTCTCGTAAATGAGTCTGGTATGTATAATACAATGTCATCCATAATACATCCAATGTATAGTTTCTGAGAGATGCATAGTAAAAAGTTGAACTATTGCTTATTTTCACTAAGATGATGAATTTACAGGCTTTTTGGGTAACACTACTGCTCTCTGTATTCCGTTAGCAATGGCAAGTGGGCCTGCCCGACGGGTTCGAGGTTGGTTTGACTGGTCAACGGGGCGAGGCGGGATGGATTCAAATGTTGAATCTATCAAACCTAGACTGCCCCGCTAGGAAAACCCGCAACTCGCCGGATAGGTCGGGTTTGGTGGGTTTTGATGTTTTTTTTTTTATATATAAAAGTTCAAAGTTTTCCCTTTTTCAAAGTAAGAGATGAGATAGAGAGAGTTTTGTGTGAGGGTTGTAGGTGGTTTGAGGGGTGAAAATCCTGCGTCACATCGGGTGTATGTCAAGTGTCCCCTAACCAATCGAAATTTCTTATATAAATATTTGTTTCAATTATATATACTACATGGTGAATTGTGATTGGTTGAGGCGAATATCTCAATGCAGCAAACGTAGAAAGGGATTTTACCGTTTGAGGGGTATTTAGTATTTTGGGTAAATAATTTTTAAAAAATCGGAAAAACCAGCGGGTTGGTCACTGGTTAGGGGCGGGTTAGGGAGGCGTTTTTGTGGGCTGGGGACAAGCTAACCCCACGGGTTTTAGACAGGATGGGTTAATGGGTTTGTCATGGGGTCGTGGCAGGTTGGGTAAAAAACTGAAAACGCTAAATCCGGCCCAACCCCGCACCAAAACCCACTATACCGAGTTTTCTCGGGCGGACTGGGTTAAGTCATGGGTGGGCCCGAACCACATGCCATTGCTACTATAGCCCATCATATAAGACTTCAAATTTTTTAATACACTTTTTGGGGGTGAGTTTGGTATGGGACGGTCCATGTGACCGGCCCCACACTCTCTCTTATATAAAATTATTCAGGACCCACATGTATTGTAAGTCCTGCCTGCATTTATGTCTCACATGTCCCATTGGGACCGTCTCATACAAGAATTTTTCCTTTTTGGTATCCTCTCTGGTCCTTTAATGATATTATTATACATGTTATAATGTGATTGGTTCAAAACCCTAAAGTCATTCTGAATCAATGATTTTAATACATATATAATAATATCATTGGTATATTAGAGAGGGTAGTAAAGAATGTATTAAAAGACCAGAGTCATCATCTATAATCCAGTTGCACGAGCAGGCTATTGCTGGGATAGATGTTTTATCATCGCATTTTGGACAAAACCGCCCCTTTTTCGTCCTAAATGTTATTTCTTAGAGCGTTTAAAGTCCTGAATGTTTAATTTTCACTATTAACATACTACACGTATTTACGTATTACCGATTACATCCTTCCGTCCACTTTTTTGTCTACATAACATCAAGTCAATCATGTGCATGACATGTGATATACTTTTTAAAGGTATTTCGGACATTTCAACATATATCTCTCAAATAGTCTCATAGATTAGCAATAGCTTTGGCAAGGATCAAGAAGCTTCCATTAAGGAGAAATACTAGATATAACTTGACAACTGATCAACTTTTTCACGTTTCAAGTGTCCCTCTATATATTATCCTCTAATCGGGATTTTAGCAAATCTGACCTAGGTGAAGACTGGGAGGCAAATCTGAGATAGGGTGAGGGGGCGGAGGAATTAATTTTTTGGATAACTAACATTGGGTATTCATAGTTTAATGACTGAGTATTTATGGGGATTGGGAATGTTGCAGGTGATGGTGGTGGTGGTGGTCGCTGGTGGTCGTGGAAGGGTGAGGGGCGGAGGAAGATGGAACGGGAAGGGGATGTGTTTAGATGTTTAGATGTTTTAATTTTTAGTTAATTTAAATTGAATATTCATAGTTATTTTGTTTAACAATTGAGTACCCAAGTTTTTCTTAATATAAATATGTTGAAAGTTCCGAAATACCCTTAAAAAATGCCTCACATGTAAGGTACATGTCTAGACTTGATGCTATCTAGACATGAAAATTTGACGGAAATATGTAAATGACAGTACGTAAATACATGTAGGATGTTAATGATCAAAATTAAACAATTAGAACCTTAAACGCTCTTAAAAATAACATTTATCACGAACTGGGCCGCATTTTTCTATATGAGTTTCTTTCATGTTTTCATTATGCTTTTAAATATCTGTTATTCGGATAATAATTTTTCGTTTTGATGTTTATAAACAATGGTTTCATGTACTTTCGGAAGAGATAGGAAATAGTTCTTTTTTGGGGGGTGTGCATTAACTTTCAAATTTTTTTTCTTCTTCAAAATGTCCTCGAGTTTTGTCATATTATTATATTCAGATCCAAATTTAACACCGAAATTAGATGAAAAAAGACAGACATTAACACTTGCTAATTATTAATATTATTAGCAAGTATTAATACTTATTCACCAAAAAAGGCAACATTAATACTTTAGAAAATTTCAGAATCAATAATAACTTTACTTTTTTTAGTTCGGAATAAAAAATTAAAAGTTCAGAGTCAATAGCTTTTACCCTATTAAAATGTATTTTTTCTTTTTTTTTAATTTATGTTAAAATATTTTTTAAAAAAAACTTTTATTATGAAATAGAGTTATACTCCCTACGACTCAAAATATAAGTTATTTTAGGTGTTTTCACAAAAATTAAGATACTAATCAGAATGATTAAAGTACTCTTAATTAATACTTCAAATAACAAAGAAATAAATAGAGAGTTGCATTAGAACTACACATTTTTTTCCAAAATAAATATATGAAATAAATAATGTAGGGGTAAATTAATTAATAAAAATACAAATCTTGTAAAAGTAACTTATATTTTGGGATAAAAAATAACTTTTATAAAGATTTATATTTTAAATGTGACGGAGTATTATATTATATTAAGGAAGGATAATACTTTTATAGTGATGCCGCAATAGTGAATGTTCCCCGTAGAAAGTGAAGCGGTGGAATGGGCAAGTGGTGGAGAAGCAGATAGAGCCAAATTGAATGCAAATAGTGGAAGACAATCTTCCAATAACTGAATTTTCTCAGTCTATTAAATTAAACGCGACACAATCTCTTGTTCTGCCCTAACCCCAGGGGTCGACCTGTCTATTCATACACAGAACCCCATAATCTGTATTTTGGGCCATCCTATTCCAATGCCGAACGAGAAATGTTTTGCACGTGCGGAACAAATTTTCATCTGTTACATTAAAATTTTGACCGCTTTAATTGATTTAAAAAGAACACCTATTATAATTTCAGAACACATGTTTGCGTTAATATGTATTTTTAAGCTAAGAATACCTATTCTCAAGGCCAAAAAAAAATATTTCGCACATATTAAAAATACTTATTCCGCATAGGAGTCGAACTATCCTATTCCTACTTATAAAAATGGATAATAGCGGTATCAATTCTTTCTTTTCGTTTGGACATTTGTTTTCCTTGTTATAAGCTAATCTGGTACAACGGCCACCTCTCTTTTTTTTTTTTTGAAGCCACTAATGGGCGAGTTACAGCAGATAGTACCCTAGATCGGTCTATTGTAGCATGCCCCATGCCTGGGGAGAGTATTGCCTCACCCGGAGGAGGAGGAGAACAGCCCTCACTGCGAGGAGGAGAAATATTATTGCCCCATTTCGTGGGGAGAGGGTGTCGAACTTGGGACCTTTCGGTCCCAAGCCAAAGACTTACCCACTTGGGCAAGCCTTTTGTTGACAACGGCCACCTCTCTAATACGAAACATTATAAAAAAAGTTGTTGCCAAAGCATGCTTTCTTGCGGTTTATGGTCCACTTCGACACTTAATACCATTTATTATGAGGATTTTTTTGAGAAAGAAATGGCAATATTAAACTCCTTTTTTTTTCTTTTGTGTGTGTAGGGGTAGAGATCATTTCTTCTCTCGGATTGGGACATATCTCTTTGACAATAGTAGTTAGAAACTTGCAAAAGACAAATTCATTACATAATAATTACTTTAAAAGTGTTTTTACATTTTCACCTCAACTCAAAATCATTTACTTGGACTTTTACGTTTTTAAACACAAAAAAAAAAAATTATCAAACAAAACTTGTAATTCAAATAAACTCTAATACTTCTTCATTTCTACCTCTCCTGAATCGGTCTATGTAAAAAAGAGTAAACCAAGCGCATATTAAATCTTAGGGATGAAAACGGGGTGGGGTGAGGACATATAATATGGCCCCGCCTCCCCATATTAATTCCGCCTTACCCTCGTCTCCACTCGGATGATAAATATGATCACATCTTCGTTCCCGCCTATTCATTCCCTCCCAACCCCCACCTTCCCCGAGTGACAAATATGATTCCAATCCCCGCCCGACTATGTCTAATTTGGAGAGTATTTTTTTTCTTTGTTTTTCAATGTGGAGTTTTATTTTATTTTATTCAACAAAATAAATATAAATAAATATTCAAATAATTATAATATTAGCATTTTATAAATATAATAGGGCGGGGACGAGGAAATAACGGGGACATACCTCTACCCTATTGGAATAAATTCCGATTCACTGAAAATATTACTGCTATTGTTTTACTGTTATATCAAAACAGAATAAATTAAAACAGTGCAGGAAAAATAAATTGAGACATTATATTGCTATTGATTAATTTTTATACCAGAAGGAAAAACAAAACACTGATATAATATATCAGAATTATGCAAAAACAGTAAACCAAGCTGCAGTAAAATCAAATAAGAAATGTTACTGATTTTGGATTTAGATCCTGGACGAGACAGCCGCTTCCCCTTAAGTTCAATATGTCCTGCCTTTATCAGCTTCAGACCCTCTTGAACACTGAACTCCCAAGGTACAACACTCAAACTTTTCTGTTTCTTTGAAGCAAAAGAAGACAGAACTTTCGAATCTACTTGTAACAGTGTGGAACTCTTCGGCAGAATGCTTATGAAGTGTTGAAAACAATTAGCAGAATGCATAGGGAAATGGGAATTTTCGGATGTCTTCTTTGGCAATGCAAGGCTGCTTTATATAGGCTCTCAAAAACCTTGTAACTGTTGTGGTATAACTCAGAGGCCAAAGCAATAACCATTGACTGTTACAGTCAATCCCATTATGCCTGAATTAATCTGACTCTTACAGTCTCCAGAATTCATTGTGAGAAATGAATTATGTCTGCTGTTACAATCCACTGGTATTACTCTCAGATTAATTCTGACTGTTACTCAAACCAAAATTCAAAATTCGAACCAGTAGCAAAACTGTAGCTGATCAGGCCCGCGAGTTTTAGTCCGGCATTCGTGTGCCACATTCATAACATGCCCTACCGTAGTTTTTAGCGGATAACCCCAATTTAGGTTTAATAGTACATCCCAACAGGGGACGGCCATATTTGTTCAATTTATCTCTCTCAACCTGGATGCCATGCGGCGGGCCTTGAAAGGTTTTAATATAAGCCGGAGGGATTCGCAAATCTTCCAGACGTAGAGCGCGTAGGGCTTTGAACCCAAATACATTACCTACAATGGAAGTAAACATGTTAGTAACAGAACCCTCTTCAAAAAGGTCTAAGGGGTAAGCTACATAAGCAATAAATTGATCTTCTTCTCCAGGAACGGGCTCGATGTGGTAGCATCGCCCTTTGTAACGATCAAGGACCGCACACAAGTTCAAGCAATTTTGGTATCGTAATAATCTCAATAACATTCAAAACCGAGCGGTGTAACATATAAAAATATTGTGTCAAAAATGTCCTCATGACACTTTAATAACACTTTAATTTTTTGAGAAAACCAATTTCTCCAACATACCCATCCCTCCTCCGTCCTCTGCCGGGTATCAAATTTACCCCATTCCCAGCCTCAAACAGAGCGGATCGGGCAGGCCCCAGTTTTAGCGGGTAGATTGCCGTCCCTATTAAATCTTATCTTTTAAACATTATTTATTAGAAGTAATCGACCATTTTAATTCATAAATTGTTTTCAATTTGTAAATTCTTGAACTTTGACCCTCACATGGACGCAAGCTTTATTTGTTTACCTGTGTAATTACTTATCATATTCTAAAATGTATTGGTACATAATAATCTTTTAAAGGACTTTTTTACATAATAATCTTTTAAAGAACTTTCCATTTTGCTCCTTTGAGAGATTGTTGGCCGCAGATGTTTTGGTAATTTAGGAAGGGACGGTGAATACGGGTGGACAACTGAGGCAGCAAAGAGTAGTAGTGATCAACTTGGGCATGTGCATCCCTTTCCCACATCCTTATTATTTAGTCATAATCAAGTCAATAAAGACAATAATGAGTGTACTTAGATTGTAATTGATCTGAGTTTGAAACTAAAACTAAAATCCAATTTTTTTTTTTTGATTGAATATGTGAAAATTTGCTCATCGTATATCCTCTCAAAACTAATTGGCAATGAGAGGTGTCAACCCATGACCTTATATGTTATTTGAATCTTCCTTAGGCACTCGATGTGGGACTTCATATTTCAACAATCCTCCTCACATCGAGGTGGGAGTCAGTTTAAGGTTCGCCGCCCTTCTTGGGTCGTACGGTGACCATTAGAGCCCACTTGGGCATTATGAGCACATCATCCTGCCTAAGGGCCCGCTCTGATACCATGTGAAAATTAGTTTATGGGCCTCCATACAGGGACGAAGCCAGGAATTTGATGTTGGGGGCGAAACTGGTAAAAAAATTCCAAAATTCTTTGGGGGTGATAAAAAAGGCAAAAAAAATTTCTTGGGGGGGGGGGGGCGAAATTGATAAAATTTTCCAAAATACACATAAAATTTTAAAAATAGTAGTATTTTTAAAAATCTTGGCGTCCCTGCCTCCATATCCTCTCAAACCAATTGACAAGTAGAGGTGTTAACCATGAGCTTATATGTTATTTGGATCTTCCTTAGGCACTCGATGTGGGACTTCATATTTCAATGAGTATGAAAATGAAATTTCAATTATTAAATTTTGATTTAAATTTAAAATTAAAATTAGAAATCTCATATCGAGATACAATTTAATAGCTCAATACTTTTAGACCATAACTTGGTGTTAATAATATAGTAGTAATAATATTACAAAAAGACACACCCGCATGGTTGAAGAATCTTCTTACTTGTAACTCAATTTGTAAGTGTAAGCTGTCGGGCTGTTGTAGATTATCATGAACCTTTTTGTCAAATCCAACGTAAGCCCTCTCCTAAATTCTCTTGTCTGATTCTAATCTCTCATCACTAATTCTAGATTCCTTGCATAAATCCTCTCAACGGGATCAAAGTTTCCAGCCACACATTGAGCTTAGATCTTCATTCCCCACTCATTCAGCCTAATTTAGTTGAGAATTTCTTTTTCTATTTTTTAAACAAAAGTATATTATTTTTATTAGAAAATGTGAGAACATATGAATTGGAGAGTGAATTTGAATTCAAAACCTTTATATCTTGAAGTCCTAGCCTTCACCAATAGACTAATGTCTCAACGGCGTGTAAATTTTTTTATTATGGAAGATAAACGTCTACTCCAACGATAAACTAGATACATGGAGAAATCTCATTAAACTAGCACATAGTATTTAATTTCATGTGAATTTTATAAAAAAATCGAACTAATCATATTTCAAATTACATAGTGAAAAAGTAAAAATATCAGTTTCAATAATAAAAAAAAACTCACATTATCATGTTATTGAATTAATGGTCGATAAAGTATTGATCTAGTGTCAAAGTTTAGAATATGAAGACGTAAAAATTTTGTGTTTAAATTTCATCTAATAAGAAAATTTAAAAAAAGAAAGAATGTTGTTGAATTAATGTAGAATGGAGGGAGAAGGTGATGGTGAACCATAACCTTAAAAGTGGCCCTCACGATCTTTGACCGTACCATATGTTTGATGATGGCCATGTGACTATGTGAGTAATAATATTCATCAAAAAAAAAAAAAAATTCATAAAAAAAAAATACTATGTGAGTAATAAGTGTGCCTTTGTGTCTTTATTACTCTCTAGCAGTCCGGTTCCTATGCGGAACAGCTTTTTTTCGCACATGCGGAACAATTTCAGCCGTCGGATGAGATTTTGAACGGTCCAAATTTGGAGAGAGAAAAATTGCGGCTGTACTTAAAAAATAAAAAATAAAAAAACTTCTCTCTCCAGATCTGGACCGTTAGAAAATCTCATCCGACGGCTGAAATCGTATCCCGCAGTGCGGAATAAAAAGCTGTTCCGCATAGGAGCCGGGACGACTCTTTAGTTGCCAATGTGATTTGCAATCCAACAATTATTTATACATAATACTATAAGAAAACATTTAATTTCACCCATTTCGCATGTGATGGTGGGACTCAAAAGGAGGTTCCAATTTGAAACTATTTGGCACCAAAATAGACACCACGGATGGGTATTTGTTCCGCATGTGCGGGACGAATTCTAAGCCGTTGGATTAAATTTTTTACGGCTGAGATTGATTTTAAAAAAAATATACATGTTCTAATTTTGAGAACATATGTTTTACGAACACCTGTTTTTAACCAAAAAACGCTTGTATTTGCTTTGAAAAATTATTTCGTATGTGCAAAAAAATAACTATTCCGCATAGGAACCGACTGCAAAATAGATCGGGTGTCATTGTGTAAAAGATTACTAGATTGGATCAAGTGCCGAAAGGTGTAGCTAATCATGTCGGGAGAATTTGGCCAGTTTCGAATATGAAGTTTGCATGGCTTCCCAATGCACTCCGGCTCCTATGCGGAACAGGAATTGTTCCACACCGTACGAAACAATTTGAGCCGTCAGATGATAGCTTTGAACGGTCCAGATTTGGAGAGAAATTTTTTTATTTTTTTATTTTTTAAGTTCAGTCGTAACTTTTCTCTCTCCAAATCTGAGCCGTTAAAAATATCATCCGACGGCCCAGATTATTCTTCACGGTGCGGAATTTTTCCTGTTCCGCATAGGAGCCGGACTGTTCCCAATGAGTAAGAATCGTTTGTCCATATTTTATATTTTTTCATGTATTATTAATAAAATAAATTCATATATTAATTTTTTAATTAAAAAAATTATAAATTAAAAAGAAATAGTAGAATCCTTAAAAAATTAACAATTAACAACTTTTATTAATGAGATGAAAAATGGGATACAAAATGAAGACGTACAATTTTTGTCTAAACCAATTGGATCACCTAAATAACACCTACTACAAGTATGTAAAGATGCAGCAATTTAATAAGTAGCAAGTTATCCGTTTGACTGATGACCAATTGCAATTCAAACGGTAAGATTTTTTTCTTTCAATGGTTCGAATCATAATTGAAACAAAATGGAGAAACTACTATGTATCCTTTTGAATTTTAAGCTTTTAGTTTCACTTCACTTTTATTGAGTTTCATTTCTAAATGAAATGTAAAAATGTTACACAAGAGATCATGTATTCTCTTTTTTTAATTATTTTTTTTATCATTAGCCGCTATAAAAAATACGCACATAGTATATCATATGAGAGGATTAATTATTGGTTGATAATATGATAATACATTCATCTTATCAACTAGATCAACTCAATTGACTAGATCATATATTCTTTTAAAATTATACAATTCAGTTTTTAGCAAGAGTTAATTTCAATTATAAAATATTCAATTCCACCCTAAAAATAGTCAATAGAGTTTGGGCTCACGAGTGAAGAATTATTAATGGTCATTTTAATGGAAAACATTTTAAGTAAAGCAAGATTTTTTAATTGTGAAATTATTCATTTTGGGGGAACATATATTGTAATTACCAAAATCAAAGAGGCCTGAATACCATAGACAATGGGGGAATATGGGAGATTATGAGAAACTACACAGGGGTAATATGAAAAGGTAGTGGGGGACAGCTGCAAAGGAAATCTGACCGTTGAGTTTAAATTTCGAAAGAAGAGAAAAAAGATTGCAGTGTATGACGTGTGAAGAAAACGACGGGTTGATAGTAATGTTTGCTTTCTTTGGCGGGAAACTCGAACAATTTTTTGCGGGAAATCGAAGCGAAAAAATACTTCTAACATATGCGTTTTCCAACTTTTTTTTTTCTTTTTTTGATAGCTATGACTGGGAGACCGAACCTGAAGAGCAAGGCCTGTGTTTATTCTTACAGAAAAATGGTAAAAAGTAAAAAAATATCTTCCTGTTCAAATTATCTATCAACTTTGTTTTTTATATGAGAATATTGATTTCATCAAATTCTATCATGGAATATTGTATAATGTTTATTTAATTTTACTCTAAATTTAATTATATATTCTATTCTATCTATATTATTTTCTCTCCAACATTTAATGTAATGAGTATAATTGAAAAAATCATAATTAATGATCCATTCATTTAGAAACTCGACAAATAATTTAAGACAAATTAAAAATAGTGAACAGATAATTTGAGACGGAATAAGTATTTGAATAAGGTAAATTTTGTTATAGACTGTCTATTTTTCGATTTATGAATTCTACCTTACAAGATTCAATTCGAAATATTCATTGTGTTTTAAGTTTGTTTTTCAAAATATTTAATTTAATGCTTATTTTTTAAAATTGGTAAGATATTGTTTATCTGAACATCTGTTAATAGTAATTTTTTTTATGGGTCTATTTGGATTGGGTTTGGGTTTGAGACTCAAACCTAGATCTAGGTTTGGGTTTTGGCGGAAGAGGTTAAAAAGTGGGCGGGAAATATTCAAATTCAAATTTTTTCCTTCAACTTGTTGTAAAAATTCATATTTTGGCCTCTAAAATTGGCGGGAGATGTTCAAATTCCAAATTTTTGAGAAAAAAATTTGGAATTGGCCTCTCCCGCCAAAACCCAAACCTAATCTAGGTTTGGGTCTCAAACCCAAACCCAATCTAAATAGAGCGAAAAAAATATTTTAGAAATATGAATTAATTTATTAAAGAAGATCTGAGACATTTTTTATTATTCTATTGTGAACTAACGTTGTGTATTTAAATACCATATGAATGCCAATGCCCATGTTAATGACTGACAATATAGGATAACATTAAACACCCATGTTACTTGCATCACATTTCATATTTCAAGTTTTAATTTCACAATTTCTTTGCAAATAATTTAATTTTTACAAACTCTATCTAATCTTAACCTAAAAATATATAATGCACATCTTCATCCACATTTGGATCAAAGTGGCTTGGTGATTTTTTTTAGTGTCCCAAAGTCTATCATTACTCATTCCATTCCAAAATATAAAACATTTTGGAACAATTATGATATGTACCTGGCCTACCACTTGGTCATGGACCACTTGGTCCACATTCAGCCACATCACAATTTTGATTAAAATAATAAAAACAGGTGGGGCCTTATGAAAATTTTTATTTTTAAGTTTTGATTAAAATTGTGATGATGTTAACACTTTTAGATCACAAGGTCCAGATAGTTAAGGTCCATACCAAAGTTTTTTTCAAAAAAGAAAAAGAAAACACTAGAAAAAGGAAGACGTAATTGACCAATTGAAAATTACGAAAATTATTCTATTTCTAACTAATATTTAAAGTTTGATGCGAATTTATTAAGAGATTTTGTGTAATCACTTCCAAAATAATCAAATTGCGTTGAATTTATCATTAAGAAATGATCAAGTTGATTTGCTAGACCAAACACGAGTAATGTCATGACATTAAAACTTAGCAAAAAAAAAAATGTCATGACATTTAATAAAGTAGTATATAGTACGTTTCCTTCTTCCAGGGGGGGAAGGAATCAAATTTTTAACTTCTTCTCGAGATAATCTTGCGTATTTAAAATGGTTTTATTAAAAAACATAATGTAATATATTTATTTTAAAGTTTATTTTTTCTGACAAATAATTTATTTATAAAGAATTTTAAAAACGCAAAAAGATATACAATTGTTTTTTATCTCAACCGTCAAATAATTTTATTCAACGGCTAAACAGTTGTTTTTCACATAAGGAATAACAGTTGTTCCGCATTATAGCCACCGCACTTCTTCCCCTTTGTACTTCAAGCCTCTTGAAATTTCTTTATTTTTTCAAAAATTAAGAAAATATTCCCGCCATTTTGAACTGTAATGGTAGATAGGTCTTTTCATCATGTAAGCCCCCCCACACACACACCATTAAGTTGATTGAAATCACATTATTTTGGCGGGAGTTTTTTATTAAGTTGATTGAAATATAGGTTTGCGTCCGGTAAGGTGTTCAGCCGGTGATATTGATTACGATGCTGAAAATGTTTTTCTCTACAAGAGTTAATAGTTAATTTCTTATTAATAATGAAAAATACCTTTTAGAATAATAATTGTTATTTGAAAATAGTTATTTTTATCTTCAAATAGTTATTTGTATAATTAAACTTCAAATCTTATGTGACGACGCTCTTTGAGACATTTTTGTGAAATTTTAAATTGTAATCTTGTTCATATACAGAGTTTGTAGATTTATTAATAGAGAAGGCAACAATCTTGTTATAATGCTTATTGTCATATATCTTGTTTTCAATATGTTAGACAAAAACCACATTAACTTGTATTTTTATTGATGTTTTGACTTAAATATTCTTACTTTACCGTATTCATTTTGTTATTAATTTTTATTGCTTAATCTTAATGCTTACAATTGATTGGTCACCTCTTGTATGATTTAATATTTAATTATGAGACGTAACAGAGATTAATTGAATAGGAACTAAAGTAAAAAAGAACACTTTGTCAAACTAGCTAGAGATAGAATCTGATTTTTTATCTACTGTTTATGTGAGTAATTGGTCCATATGCTCGAAATTCCAGACTTTTATACACCTTTAAATTGATTATTTGAATAGATATTTAGTAAATTTTTAATTAAAGGTTGGAGCTTTTATTGTGCTAAATTTATTTAAGAGAATTTCATTGTTAATAATATAAAACTTAATATGTTTAGCAAGAAAGATAGAGTCTTTCCATTGACAATACACTAGTTGGATATCTGCATTGGTTAATCTCTCTTTCTCTCTCTCTCTCATTAATTGTCTTTATTTATTTAGTTGTTTATTTTAGTTTTTAGAAACCACAATTCATTAATTATTGATTTGAATTAAATATTCTACGGGACTCATCAAACAGTTTAAAAAAAGCGTTACTACCAGTGACATCTTTAAAAACGTCACTCTCAGTAACTATTTTAATAATAAAAAACACAATTGAAGTAGCTCATATGGTCTAACGATGAAATCGTCAATAACACTAACAATTTTAAAAGCGCCAATACAAATGACGTCTTTAAAATAGTCATTGCCAATAACATTTTTTTCTATATCTAAAATAACAATAAAAAGTATAATATTTTTGTAATTCTATTAAAAATATCATTATATTTTGGTAAAAAATACACATGGCACGTCTTTCTCCTACTGACTATTTTAGAAATACCAATAATGGTTTTAAAAATGCGATAATTTTAGATGAGAGAAGACATAGCACGTAGAACAATAAAGTAGTCAATATGCTGGAATATATTTTAGGTTTCCATTGTCTATTTGGATTGGGTTTGGCTTGAGATTGGTTTGGTTTGGTCTCACTTTTGGCGGGCCTCTAAAATAGGCGGGAGAAATTCAAATTCAATTTTTTTTTTTTTAAAATAATCGTCCAAATCCAAATTTTGGCCTCAAAAATTTGGAATTTGAACATCTCCCGATAATTTTAGAGGCCAAAATTTGGAATTGAACGATTATTTGAAGAAAAAAATTTGAATTTGAATTTCTCCCGCCTATTTTAGAGGCAAAAAAATTGGGCATTTCCCGCCAAAAGTGAGACCAAACCAAACCAATCTCAAACCAAACCCAATCCAAATAGACCAGTAAAACCTAAGAATTTGATGGCGTGGGTGCTTTCTCTTTCTTTCCATTGTAATTAACCGTCAAATTTGGATTAGCATTCAACAATTAAGTATAGCATTCTCATCACCCCTCTATCAATATCGCCAATAAAATAATCTTGCTTTTCGAAAGAAATCGTAAATTTTATAAAGGAAAATTATGATAAAACAAAAACTATCAAATCATTTCATAATTGTTTTGATTTTACTCTTTTCGATTCAAAATATAAGTATTTTAAAAGTTTTCATACAAATTAATATACTAATCATAATGACTAAAGTACTTTTTGTTAAAAATGGACTTTGACCTAACTCATTCCCTCAAAATGTACCTCAAGAGGGGGAAAGTCTAGCATTGAGTCCGCCCCTACACTCCTCTCACATAATTTTAGACGGCAGGTGGGTCCCGCATACCTTCATGTATCACAGGTACTCACTAGGACCGTCCCATAACGAATTTTTCCCTCAAGAGGGTGAGGATTGCCCAATCCTTATAAAGAACAAATTTGCTCACTAGCTAATCGATGTGGGATTTGAATACCTTTAACTAATACTCCAAAGAACAAAACAATTAATAGAGAGTTGAATGAGACCTATACATTTTGACTGAATTTGGGAGAAAATGATGTAGATGTAAATTAGTCAATAAACGTACAATTTTTGTAAAAAGACATTTATTTTGCAACAAAACATAACTTCTAAAAAGATTTATATCTTAAATTGGAGAGAGTATTAATAAGAATATTTTTTAATCACAAGTTCCTATAGACATGTTAATATCAGAATTATTCCTAAGAAAAAAAGGTGGTCACAAATACTGGCATCTATACATTAAGAGTATTATCAAACGTTATAGTTGTATTGTATACTATTATTTATAATTCTTGTTCATAAAAATATTTGAAGTTTAAATATCTATGATGTTCATAATTTTTAAGTGTCTCGGCCGTAGTCCATGTGTCAAATTTTAGGTTTCGAACTCTAATTTTATTTTTTATTTTTTATTTTGAATAATTTAAAACTCTATTCAATCACCCAAGTTGACTTATTTCAAATTCTAGGCACCAGTATTTTAGTTTACTGGTCCTCTTCCAGCTGTTATCAAAAGCAGAAGATATTGGACAGGGAGAAACAATTGTTTGACGACTTGTAGTGATAATAATTTCAAAGAATATTATAATAGCAATAATGATTATGAGGGATGTGCTGATCATTGTGTTTTAAACCTTTTCGAAATAGTGTAATTAGGTAGGAGGTTTTGGAAAGACAGCATCACTACAAGAGAATTCAAAAATGGTATATGTTTATCTTACTAGTTTTAATATTAATATTTTTTAATTCATTTATATTTTTTTAAGTGTATTTTTTTATCTATTACTTTATTTAGTTATGCGTTATTCCTAATTTTTTATCTTTTTTTTTTCCAGAAAAAGAGTTTGAGAATTTTTTTATTGTAATAATTTTGTCCTTACTTTTTTAATGAATGATCATCTGCTTATTTAGAGGGGAAAAAGAAAGAGTGGGTTCCCATGTTGCTCCCTACTTTATATTGAAATTCATGGACAATTCCTACAAGAAAGCGGCAAATAAATAAATAAATCCATTATAGGTAGGGAAAAAAGGGCTTGTGGACGGAATTCCCACGTCTAGGGTTTGTAGAGTTTCAGAAATTTATTAGGGTTTGATTGTGGACGGAATTCCCACTTCAGTCCTGGGCAGGACGAAAGACTTCCGTTCTCGACAAATATGTTTGTCCAAAAAAAAAACTGTCACGGTTGGCCTTTTATGTCAAACATGGTCAGTCTAATACAATGCCCAATGATATTACCCTTGGAAAATGGGACTTAATATACTTTTGTAATAATGAGAATTTTTTTGAATGACAAAGTTTGTCAAACCAGATCTATAAAAGTATTATCCTTAATAACGTAGTAAAATCTCTATAAATTAATATTATTGGCACCATGATATTTTATTATTTTATACAGATTTTAATTAACCGATAAATTAATATTTATTAATTTTAAAGAGAGTTTTGTAATTTATTGAAGTTAAATTTTGATTACATAAAAAAGCATTGTATCTTAAAAAAATTCATGTATCATATTAATTGAATTACATAGATTCATTTTATACAATATTAATGAAAACTAATAAATAATGTTCATTGTTTCTTAATAATTAAGTATTATTCATTGTATTTTTATTAAAAACATTCAATGTATGATGATGATAGAAAATACTATATAAACAAGATAGAAAATTTCTTGAAACCACACTCAACAATGGCTCCTCATCTAAAAGGTATCACAGAAATCAACAATGACGGATCAAATACGCAAAGAATTATGTGAGTACTAGAGATATCATTCGACATGCACTCAAAAAGAAATTGTGGCTACTATCCTTGAAAATAATGTTGATGATAAAGTTGAAGACGATAAAGTACCTGTGAAACCAGTTACGCGATAGGAAGCACTTATCGCATTTAGAACTTTTCATAATGTTTTGGTGCAGTTCGAGAACAAAACACCATAAATTTTGGATGCAATAAGAAAAAGTTAGATATGAGCTTCAACTAGACTTCAATTTTAAGAAAAAAATAAACAACACTAAAATCATATTTCAGTAAATTGTCTCAGTTATGTTTGTGTAAGTTTATATAATTATTAATTTATGATATTAATGGGAACCTATATTTACATAGAGATTTTTTGAAAATATATTATTTTATTTGAAATTTGTTAATTTTTCAACAGGCCCAAGTCGGGACCGGAAAAAAATATTATCTTAGAGAGTTTATTAATTTAGCGAGTATGAATTTTTTTTTTTTTTTTGCTAAGTAGCGAGTATCAATTTAAAGAGGGGTTTTTTTTATGACACCCGTTGGGCGATGCCCCATGAGCGGGGAGATAGAACTGCCTCACCAGAGGAGGAGAGAGTAACTATAGAAAGGGAATCAAATTAAAACATGCTCTATATACGGAGAGGGTATCGAATCTATTACCTCAAGGTGGATTAAGTAACCTTTGATTAAAGAGGTTTTATTGGGCAAAAAATCCTCTGTCCCAGTTTGTGTATGTCCTC
This sequence comes from Vinca minor, assembly GCA_026122235.1. Classification (NCBI taxonomy): domain Eukaryota; kingdom Viridiplantae; phylum Streptophyta; class Magnoliopsida; order Gentianales; family Apocynaceae; genus Vinca; species Vinca minor. The sequence goes on along the minus strand of JAOCZM010000278.1, from coordinate 405,752 downwards.
GTGTCCCCCAACCAATCACAATTCACCATGTGTATATATAATTTAAACAAATATTTATATAATAAATTTTGATTGGTTAGGGACACAGGGACATATATGGATGGGAAAAGAGGATTTTCACCCGTTTTATTGTAGTTCTCTACATAAAAAACTTCTAAAGTTTTAATCTTCTAAAAAGACGTACAAAATAATTCAACAAAAGGTAATACTAAAATGAACCTTGTTTAATTGTTTCCTCCTCCAGCAACATTCCTCTTCTTCCTTTTCTCTACTAGTTGTGGGTCCCATTCCCATCCCCAATACCCAGTACCCCTCCCCCAGCCCACTGCCTACCGTTTCAGCATATAATCTCTACTGCTTTAACCAAATCTCTCCTCTCATCATCATTATATCTTCTTCTCCAAGCAGCAACAAAACCTACCCCTTTCCCATCCCTCTCTCATTATCTATCACTCACTAGTCACTCCCATCCTTTTCTTTCTTACAAAAATGGCAGATAATAATAATCTAGAAGATGCTGAGTTTTGGTTGCCTTCTGAGTTCTTAACAGACGAAGATATCCTCATGGACATCAACAACAAGAAGACTGGGTCAAACTCCCTCCAGTTTACCCATTCTTTTCTACCCGAGTTTCCGTATGACCATGGCAGATCCTCCTCTGTTGACCCTTCTCTTGCCTCTCTTGAAACAGAGAGCGACGAAGATGACTCGCTACTCACTGGGTTAACTCGCCAGTTATCTCTTTCTGAATCCCATAACAATAAGGTAGCCTTATTACCACTTCTTCTTGACTTTCATTTTCAAGGTTGAAGTTAATTTTGATTTTGATTTTGATTTTGATTTTCTTTTTCTAATTTATTTTTGGTCTTTGGATGTGTAGAAGAGTTGGGTGCTGTCCACTTCTCCTCAATCGACGTTGACACCTCAGGTAGGAAGTTGGTCGGGTCGGAGCAGCCCAAATGGTCCTTCTCAGGTCTCTTCCCCTCCAACAACGCCGCTGACTTCCAAAAATGACGCATGGGATCTGATTTACCAAGCCGCCGGTGAAGTAGCAAGGCTTAAAATTCGCGGCGGAGATGTGCCCACCACCATGAATATTCCAGTACTCACTAGGCCCCAAAAATGGCTTGTCACTCCCCCACCGCCCAAAACCCCATTAGCTGTTTCCCCTTTCCACCACAACCAAGTAACTACCTTATATTAATTCATATTTACCCCCATTTTTCTTCTGATTACTCCCTCTATTATATAAGTCATTTAGGAAACATAACAAAAATTAAGGAATCAAAAAAAGAAAATTACTTTGTTATTTAAAATATTAATATTAATCTCTTTAAATAAGACTTGTATACCACTAACAAAATAGTTTGTTTTTTTCTTCATGTTTGCTCTGTGTCCTAAACTATTTATATTATGGAATGGAGGTAGTATTTTCTTTTAACTGATGTAGTTTTTTCCCTCACTGGCATCAGATTAGAGGCCTTGAAATGCTAAATCAATCTGGATGTGGGATGCGGAACAGAGAGGTGAAAAGTAGATGGAGCTATGAGCAAGAAATTGCCCTGAATAACACTCCCGGCGGTTGGAATGTGAACGGTCGGGGGTTCGATCCACCGCCTTCACGCGGATGGCCTAATACGCAAGTCCGGCAAAGACCACCGCCACCAGGAGGAGATTTAGGATTTAGAGAGAGTGTCATGTGTATGGGAAATGGATATGGATCTGCCGTTGGAGCTGGCGGTGGCGGTGGCGGTGGCGGTGGGGGAGGTTTGAAAAGAGGGCGTACTGGGACCGGCGTATTTATACCTCGCGTCAACACTTCCGATTCTCGCAAGAAGCCAGGTAGTTTACAGCTCTACCTTTGCATTTCCCCCACCATTTTGTATATAAATTAGCCGGGATCTATAAGGTTTGAATTAAGTCTTAGCTGTCATTTTTGTCCAGCTGCCTATTTTATTTATTGATCTCTTAATTTTTCTACAGCCTTGTGGTTGGGATGTGCCTTCTTATTTAATTTGCTTAGTTGGAATTATATGGGTGGAGTTTGAAATTTGTACTCATTCCATAGCGAATATTAAGGAAGTAATAAAAATATTTTTTAATCAAAATATCAATATTACTCTCTTAAATATGACATATATTCTATCTATTTAATGTATATTTCAGATATGGTCCAGGTTCGTTGGATCATGTGATTCATAACTGGACACATCACTACAGAATGAGTAGGGAAGTAATTTTGGGATGATTTAACTAATTTTGTACCACAAGTTTCATGTGAACCTAATTTATATCAGAACAATTCATATTTAATAGAGTAATATTGATATTTTTTAATAAACCCTTTTTTGCTTCTTTTGGTTTTTGTTATATGTAATAAACTATTTATATTATTAATATGAAATAAATGTAGTATTTTTTGGAGCCAAAATCTGGGATTTGAGATAGAAAATTGTATTTAAATACACCCTGTAAAGTTTTTAAGTTTATAGTGAGTGGCTGAGTTGGACCTAATTCTCGGTGGACCGGACCCTATTCTTTGTTCTGGTGGTCCCTGCTCCTGCAAATCTGGCTTTCATGTGTTAGGAGTCTTAAGACTTTTTTTCTTTTCTTTTGGTAGCCAGAAATGCTCAGTGATTCACCACCTTCATTGCCCTGTTGGGGATGGGGGGGGGGGGGGGGGGGATTCACCAAAGAGAAGGTAAAAATCATAAAAGAAGATTTCTTTCTTTATTGCTCTGATGGGATCCCTGACCAACCTGCTATCTTTTGTCCTTTTTAATGTTTGCTTTTGACCACTGAATTGTTTAGGGTCTCATTAGATTTTGTTTTTCTTTAATATTTTGGGCTCAGTCTCAAAACTAGCGCCAAACACAAATCAAATTTTAGATGATTTAATATTTTAAGTTTCATTTTCAAACTCAATCAAACTTTAGTTTGGTTTCGTGTCTCAAATCAGGCTAAATTCAATCAGACCCTTAATTCCGTAAATGGTTACTATGAACCCTTAGCTTTTGATCCCAGTACGTTTTTTTTTTTACTGCAAGCAAACGTTGCCTTTATTGCTTGATTGCAGGAGGTTTTATTGCCTATGAATCCAATTAATGAGAGAGTATATAATAGATTTCATCTTTAATAATTGTGCTCTTTGCTTTTACTTTAGGCCTTTTCTATCAAAGCTAATCTTGTTATCCTTGATTGTATCTTAACAGGATCTTCCCCTGCAAATTTGCATTCTGGTAGGGTAATGCATGATTTGAACAAGATGATGGCTAGTGTTCCTCAATCTCATCCTCAAGCTCTGTTCGATTTTCGCTCTGCTGCAGATTACGGTATTATGCTCAACTTAATTTTCCGGTGTTACTATTTCCGGATTATTGGCCCGTATTTTACTCAGAAAAAATCGTTCATTTTACGCAGACATGTTGATTAGTCGGAGGAATGCTTTATTGATGCAACAGAGGCGAAATCTTCGACCAGAAGGATCAATGAGCCGTGAAATCTGTCTTCCTCAAGAATGGACTTATTGACTGACTGGATTATGTGTTGTTTTTGGGAAGGGGAAGAAGTTAGTGCAGGTAGTGATATAGAAAAAAAGATGATAATGGTCTCTGGTTTGATGGTTAAGTAGTAATTATATTAGTAGTAGTCCATGGAGTTTTTGAATATGGAGATTGCGGTTTGCATATTAGTTATAAGTATAGAAAAAGCTTGAAAATGGAGGAGTGGGGGGTGTGGTTGTAATAAGTTATTAGGGGGTAGCATCATTTGGTTCCAAAAAGGGAAAAAAAAAAGTTGGCACTATATTGAATCAAGGAAAATGCTATCCTGATCTTAGCCCTCTTGTAATATTATTTTGATGTGATCTGAATTCTGAATAACAAATGCGTCAATAGAAATATGTTTGTATTTCTTTTTTCTTTTTTTTTGGGTAGAAAATAAGTTTGGGGGGTTCGCTCTAGAGACCATAGGTAGTTTAAAAGGGTACTTACAGATCATGCATCAACACAGTCCTTACATCGGCAGCGGGATTTTGAATACTTGAGCTTTGTAAGAACGTGTCAAATTTTTATTAACTGAGTCAACTTTTGTTGGTAATATTTTTGATAATATTTTATATTTCAATTTTGCTAATGGATCTCATCCCAGACAACTTGTTATAAAAAGGAATATATATATTAAAATGGGTGTGGTAATCTTTTTTTTTTCTTTTCTGAAGAGTAAATGATTGGTCTTGAAATGCATTCAATTCTCATGTACAAGATTTGAACCCCAACTTCATTATTAAGAAATAAGACGTGTTACTACCGCGTCACACCTTATCTTTTGAGTATGGTAATCTTGAATCTTGCTACAATGGAATCTCTGCATTCTCCACTTTGGTTTTATTGTGATTAATTGTATTTTATCCCATTATCGGATTATTCGATTCGAGATTAAAATGCTATTTGCACTACAGAAATAACTCCTTCAAATTTTAACTGGGTGTGCTTGGATAAGGTTTGGTTTGGATTTGGGTTTAGTTTGGTCTCACTTTTGGCGGGAAATGCTCAAAATTTGGCCTCTAAAATAGGCGAGAGAAATTGAAATTGAATTTTTTTTTTTTCAAATAATCGTCAAATTCCAAATTTTGGCCTCAAAAATTTGGAATTTGAATATTTTTCAACAATTTTAGAGGCCAAAATTTGGAATTGAAAATTATTTGAAAAAAAAAATTGAATTTGAATTGCTCCCGCCTATTTTAGAGGCCAAATTTTGAGCATTTCCCGCCAAAAGTGAGACCAAACCAAACCTTATACAAGCACACCCGTTGTATCACCAATTTGATTTTGGAACGGATGATTATTTCATTATTGATTATGAACTAATTTCTCTTATTGGGTCAAAAGATTCAGACAATTGAAATAATTTTTGAAGATTAATTAATCACAAAATTAATCTTTTAAACAATTATATCAATTCTTCACGTCATTTGGTTCATTACAGGGCTAGAAAAGGTTGTATCCTAGTGACAAGGTTGTAGGTGTCAATCACCAAAAGAAAAAAGCAAAAACATTCTGCTATTTATTAGGCTTTCGTTATTAACATTGATAGTTGCTCTATCTCAATTTGTGTATTCATATATGTATCATCAATAATAATTGATAAAAAAAAATTGAATAAAACTCGTAAGGAAAATATATTTTCTCTATCCACGTGATAAATTTTGAATGGTAAGTATATGAATAGGTACACAATTTAGGTACATATGTTTTTTTACCCTAATAGTTGTGTTTAATTTAATGAGAAAAGCTGGGATTGAGTATGAAAGCTGGATAACTTCGGAGTGAAGGAGGAGGAGGAGAGTGCTCCCGGCTCCTATGCGGGACAGCTTTTTTTCCGTACGTTCGGGACAAACTACCAGCCGTCGGATGAGATTTTTTAACGGTCCAGATTTGGAGAGAATTTTTTTTTTTAATATTTTAAATCCAGCCGCAACTTTTTTCTCTCCAGATTTGGACAGTTTAAAATTCCACCCGACGGCCGAGATTGTTCCACACGTGCGAAACAATCTCTATTCCGCATAGGAGCCGGACTGGAGGAGAGTGGGGTGGGGTCGCAATTTTGCGTACGGAACTTAAAATAGGGGCCATCAAAGTGTCGTCATCAATGCTTCTAATTATCACTCTCCTGACAAATTATTTATTAACTTTATACTTTGATAAATATTAAAATTTTATCAAATTTTATAGTTAAATATAGTAAAATTTCAAATGTAATCTCATTTAATTTACTAATAATTTTACTTTCTTTTTTCTATTTATTTTTTCTCACTCCAACATTCAATGTGATGTGAAGTATTGAAAAACTTATTATTAATTAATCTTTTATTTAGAAAGTGAACAGATAATTTAGAATAAATTAAAAAAGAAAATATTAATAAATAATTTGAGACGGAGATATTAATTTTTTTAAAATTTTGAAAAGGAGAGAGGGAGAGTTTTCCCGGTTCATTTTTCTCGGATTTCAAACTGAGGTGGGAGAGGAGGAAGTGGGGAACAACTTTGGAGCTTGTGAATTCTACTAGTGAATTACTGTCTATCTGCTGCTGCTGCTTTGACTCTTCTTAATGGCAGAAGTGTAATTTCTCCAATGTTGTTGAATTTGAAAAAAAAATCATCTGTTCCCATTCCTCTCCCCATCCATTTCCCTAATCAATCATAATTCACCATGTGTATATATAATTGAAAAAATATTTATATAGTAAATAATAATTGGTTGGGGATAGAGATGAGAATAGGAATGGGGACAGGATTTTCACCCTTTGAATTGTAGTTTTCCGAGATGAGGAAGTTGTAGGAGTCAATTGACAAGAGTTAAAAGATTTGGGGCGACTCCAAAAGAGTTCACTTGAACAGAAAATACAGCAAGACTCTCGGAGGACAGTGATATGATTATGACTCGCCCGAAAATTTTAACCATAAGTGAGCTGGAAATATGTGGTCAAAATGTAATATTACTCGCATTTAGAATTGAAATTTCATTTTTTTTTAATTCATTTGTATATAAAAATTGATATATTCAAATTTGAATAAAGTATTTTTTTGGGATGAAATTTTGAATAAAGTATTGGTTGGGATGATTACATTTGCAATGAAGTCATCATTAGAAGTATTATTATACTCTTGAATGAGAAGCAACCATATTAATATTTTTCGACATTTAATTTGAGCGTGCAGCATTTACAAGCAATAGATGTGTTCTACTTATCACAATGTCCTTAGCCCAGTGGGGCGATGGCCTGCCCACGACCTTTAATACCCTCTCCGTGTATGGGGTATGCTTTAAATTGTCTTCCTTTCTAGAGTTATATTTTCCTCCTCTTATGAGGTGCTACTCTCTCTCTTCTTTGGATGTACGCCCAGTTGGGCTTCAAAAAAAAGAAGATATGTTCTACTTCAACAAATATTTTAGGAGGACAAAATAAGAAAATAAAAGGGATGAAGCATTCGATTGAACTACCTGGTATAAAAAAACATAAAAATCATATTTATGAAAGTAATCATTCTTCTATTTCAATTTACTTGCTAGACTTTTTTTTTTTCTTTTTCCCATCACTGATGAGATTCATTAGAAGATATATCTTTACAGGCAAGCAAAATTCCATGTTATAGGGACTTTTTTCTTTAAAATAAAGTTAATTTCATGATGACTAATCAACAAATTAAATTTACTACTAGTAAATGAGACAGATTTATCAAAATTAAAGTGGTAAAAAGCAACCTCAGAAGACAGATATAGTTTTCAAGATCCAAGGTGACTTTAATAGTTTAGAAAATGTGTTTTTTTTTCAAAAAAAATAAAAAGGTTCTTTGCACTGTCAAGTTTTACTGTCGTTGACAATATTTAATTGTTGGTTGTTAAATTGAGTTTTTATTTTTTATTTTTTATATTATGAGAAATGCGCTATATATGACAAATGTCTGTTTATTTTTTTTGTTTTTTAGCATAAACTTTTTATCAAGTTATAAATAACATAATCTTTTTACGGGTCACTATTTCTCTCAAATTAGTAAATTTGACAACATTTCAGGCAAAAAAAGTTACAACATTAAGCGCAAAATAGTATTTTTCTCTTACTCTCCAACCAAATCTCCAACCATTTTAAAAATCCCTTCTTTCGCATCATCATCTTTTTCTTTAATAAAACCTTAAAATTTTCCCAATTTTAATGCCCAAAATTAGACACATTCTCAATTATTAATACATCATGATGCGATATGAATTTCTTGTACATACGAGCATTTTCTTTGTAAAGATGCTACTCCCGTAATCCCAAATTTGAATACTTCAAATTGGGACTAAAGCCATTAATCCGAAATGCGAAATTTTCCATAATATTAAAAAAAATATTATAAAATATTGACCTTCTCTTTTTAAATATAGTTTTAATTCCCAATTACATTGTTTTGTAAGAAGAGAATAGTATTTTAGGGTGAGGGTTTGGTTTTAATAAGGGGAATCCAAATAATTTGGAGGGAAAAAAAAAACAGGTTTAAGTGGAAAGCATGAGGCCCAACTAGTATGAACATTGGGCCCCCAAAGAAAGGTACTTATATTGGGCCCCTAAAAGAAGTAATAGTATTGGGTCGAAAATGACCAAGAGACATTAAAAAATAAAATAAAAGAAATGCAAATTCAAACCATTACAGAGAGTTTGAAGTACTAATGCAAAATTAAAAAGTTCAGATAATACGATATAAAGTGGCATCTGAATGACTCGTACTCGTATCTTTAGCTAAGACTACTTGTCTCTATTTTATTGTATTTTACTCCCTCCATTATAAAATATAAAACTTTTATTACATTTTGTAAAAATTAAGAAATTTTCGTAATTAAAATATCAATATTACTCTATGAAATATGACTTGTATACCATTAATTTTTTTTAAGAGACTATTAATAATATTTTGGTTATAAAAATATTTTCATTTTTACTTCTTTAATTTTCGTAAAATTTAATGAAAGTTTTATATTTAGGAATGGAGATAGTGTGTGTTTTTTTTACTTTATGGAAAATGCATTTGGGCCTATTTCAAAAGTATTAGCACAAAACAGATCTCATCCACACTTCGAAATAGGCCCATTAGTAATAAAAAGTCCAAGGCTTGCACAAACTCTAGGAAAAAGAGCAAAATATAATATGTATTTCTCCAGTACCCAACTAGTCAATCACAATTCGCCATTTGAATATTTATATATATATTTTTAATTATATATATAATGACGAATTGCAATTGATTGGGCAGTGACGATTTTCACCCGGACAAAAGTCACAACTAGAAATCTCTAAACTCTTCCTGATGCTTCTCCGAGTTCTTTTGAGTATTCAAGAACTCGCCAGAATCCCCCCTCAAATTCCTTATAAAAAAGCCTGTTCTTCTCCCCAATTCAGCATCAGCAATTCACAAGCTATAATCATCTTCAATCAAAGCTTCCTTCCTCGGTACTTTTTCTTCTTATTCTTAATAGATTCAACAATGTCGCTGATTCCAAGCTTCTTCGGAGGTAGACGCAGCAACGTTTTCGACCCATTCTCCCTCGACCTATGGGACCCTTTCTCAGACAATTCCCTCTCTTTACCCAATCGATCTGAAATGGGACGAGAGACGGCCCAATTTGCCAACACAAGAATAGACTGGAAGGAGACTCCAGAGGCTCATATATTCAAGGCTGATCTTCCTGGACTTAAAAAGGAAGAAGTGAAGGTGGAGGTAGAAGAAGGCAGAGTTGTCCAAATCAGCGGAGAGAGGAGCAGAGAGAAAGAGGAGAAGAATGACACGTGGCACCGTATGGAGAGAAGCTCGGGAAAGTTCCTCCGCCGATTTAGGCTGCCGGAGAATGCAAAGATGGAGGGAATTAAGGCTTGTATGGAGAATGGAGTGCTGACTGTTACGGTTCCTAAAGAGGAAGTCAAGAAACCTGACGTCAAAGCCATTGATATCTCTGGCTGAGTTCTTTTATTAACGGGGCAAATTAAATTGCAGAATTATCAATGAGTATTATAACAATAGTAATAAGGGGTGTTATGTGTGTATCACTGTAATATCATATGTAATCTTGCTTCTAAGTCCTTAGGCTATTCCGAGTGTCTTTTAATGAAATGTTATCTAATGTATTACCCGAGTTTTTCCTTTTGGAAATAAAAAATTGGTTGTCTGGTATGTTATCATATGTGATCACTTGTCTTTTGTTAATGTTTGAATTTTGTGACAAATACACCATTCCTATTGGACCTATTGGAAGTGAGAAGAGATTTTTTTTTCTTTCTCAGTCATTGTTTTCTTGATCCTTTAGTTTCTCCGCAATGATAATATATACTCCCTCCATTCCCTATTAATTGTCGTTTAGGAGATATCTAGGTATCCAAATTAATTGTCGTTTAAGGTTCTTTTATTAGTTGTCAACAATTTATTTCAATTATACCCTCAACATTTTCCTTTCTTTTCTTTATTATGTATTAGTGAGAGAGAGGGAAGGTGGGGGTAATATTGGAAGTTTATGTGAAAATGACAACTTTCTTAATTTTCTCAAATTGTCTAAAGAGTCTTATATTTAGGAATGGAGGGAGTACCTCGCTGCAGAAAACTATCACATAATAAATTTCGAGGGTGAGAACATATATGATGACTTATATGAGGATAGACGATTTTCATTCGGGCTCAGTGCCTGTCTCTGAGAGAGTTTCCCAGAAGAAAAGGCGTGAAAATCTTTTTTATAAAGAGTAAACTAATAAATTCCACAAAAAAAAACTACTCCATACTAGTACCCTCGAGAAGAAGTGAATAACTCCAGTGTTCTAAATAGTTAGATTCCCTACAAAATGGTCCCAAATTTTTAATTAAGGGTCCAGTGAAGCAATCCTGTGGGGCCATATAATATTTTTGTGGGACTTGGAAAAGAGCCCAAGCCCAAGGGTATATAAAATCCTTGTCTTTCAGCTGGTCTTTATTATTAATTCAAGAGAGAAAGTGGCAGTAAGGTTTTGAGAGCAAACAGAGATTTTCGCAGCTCAGTTTTCAGCCTGCGCAGTTTTGGGAGAACTTTCGATCGGGCGGTCATTTATTCTTGGAATGGTCTCAAATTTTAACTAGAAGTAGAAGACTGATAGGGCTACATTCTGGACGTTGGAAATCGGATTACTACACGCGGATTTCGAGTTATTGCTGTCAGAACAGTGCTCTATTTTCTGGGTGAAATTTTCTCTATTCGATTTGAAGAGGTTTTCCACGTAAAATTCTTGGTGTTGTGTTTGCTTGATTTATCTTTCATTTACTTGCTCCGTTATTATTGTTCCGCTGCATTCGCAACTGTCATCTAGGGGCTTTAGAATTATTGTTTGGTGTTCTACGTTTTTATTGAAGCTTGGGAGATATTTTGTCAAGCATATTTGATCTTGTTGTTTGCTTGCTTGGACTATATTGTGATTTCTCCCCAACAAATCCTTGAGGTCCTACTGGAAGTTCTTGGCCAGTGAAAATAATTGAGAATGGGAAAGAAGACGTGTTTCTTGTGGAAGGTTGGCCGAGGTTTGTAACAGAGAATTTGGTTCATGAGAAAGACTCCCTCCTCTTCTCTGTTCAGATCTTTCACCAATGTGGATTTGAGAAATTGTCTTCCGAAAGCCGGCAGCCAGGTGAAGGAAAAAGAAATTACTTATTTTCCTGCATAAGAAAATTGCAATAATTCTCTACATTGTACTAATTTATGTATTCAAGTGCATACTATGTTGTGATATGGAGGCAACTCAGTTGTTTATACGCATTTCTTACTAAATAAAAAGTCTTATTCACTTATTATCTGTACTTCTCAACTCATTTATTTTGATGTGTTAGAAAAAAAGTGTGACGATTACGTTAGTTGTAAATTGTAATGGCCCCTCCAATTTTATTGTCAATGCATAATTCGTTATTCATCCACACAAAAATAAGTGCTTATTTAAATTCCAAATAATGTATCCAGGAAAAAAAAGAGAACATCACTGTATGACAACAGAGGGTGGATCGTGGCGGCGACCGCCCCCAACAATTTTTAAAACACGAATTTTTTTATAGAAAAATGTTAAATTTATGTGAAATTTTCAGGTAAATATTGTATTTTGAACCATCAAATTTCTTGAAGTTTATTTCCTCCGATTCAAAATATAAGTCTTTTTAGGAGGTGTTTTTTATTGCAAAATATGTGCATTTATTGACTAATTTACCCCTACATTATTTTCTCTCTATATTCATTTTGGTTAAAATGTGTAGTTTCAAAGTCTTTATTAATTTCTTTATTCTTTTGAGTATTAATTGGAGGTACTTTAATAATTCTGATTATTATATTAATTTGTGTGAAAACTCCTAAAAAAAACTTATATTTTGAATCAGAGGGAGTATTAGAATATATGGTTTTTATATAATTCGCCTTCCAAACTCATCTCTAAATTCTACATCCACCTCTGATTATCCATATGTACTAAAAAGGTAAAAGAGCTGGTGTTGCAGTTATGGAAGAAGCCAAATCATTCTCTTCCCAACATCCCTTTTTCGAGACGCGCACCAAAGACTACAATCTCCAGGGTGCTATTATACTTGTTAGTTTGTATCTCTCCAATGGCCATTTTGAAATAGCGATATTATGACACAGGAAAATGTTCACATAGTTTCATGAATATTTGGTCAAATATTCATAAACAAGGAATAAGTAGGAATATTTGCATACCTTATGATCATCAACTGCAATGTTCTGGTCAGAACTATAAATTCAATTCGAAGAGATGCAAAATTAACAGGATAAAAAGGTTGGGAAGATAGAATATTAGTGAATGTCGCAACAGGAAAAAATTTCAAATCAAAGTCACCATTGAAAAGGAATGGCGAATTTAACAAAATTAGATGGAAGGATCAGGGGGTTAAAACTGATCAAACAGTAGAATTATGAACAGAAGAACCCAATCAGATAAAAGAAAGTTGATGGATGCCTAAAGTTTTTATTGATAAATTATAAATTATGAAGCTGAAAGGTTGGAGATGTCTGCATATTTGAGCTTGTAGGTGAAATGGAACTGCAGGTCCATATATTCAACAACTAGACATACAGGGGCAGACGAAGGGCTGAAACTTAAAGAGGGCCAAAATATATCGCTATTCTCTCGTCATTTTTTTCTACTGTATTTCCTCTGTTAGATCTCTTACTTAAACAAAACTCCTGAACCCCTCTTCCTTAATAGGTAAAAGTTCTGGAAAACTCATTAGTTCCATTCACTGAATCTAACATGAACAGCCAGTAGCGAAAACAGTAAGAAAGACCTTAGTAAAAGAGTACAAGTCATGAAGCTATTATGTTCTACTGCAGTTTAACCAGAAGCAAAACATAAATAAAGATTAATCATGATATTATGTTTCTCTACACAGTGAAGATACATAAAAACTGGACTACAAACACAGAAGATAGATGTTGCTCTGTCGATTTTCTAACCTATTGGTGAATATTTCATTTAATGAAATTTTCAGTTTTACGAATGCTATATCCATCACATCTTAAAGTTTATAAACTAAGCTCATCAAAATACATTGAAGAGAAAGGAATGAGTTGTTATCAGAGTCCTATCACCTAGAAACAGTATGCTAAGGTAGTTTTAGGATTCCATTTCCGCATAATTTCTAATACAATTTTTTTCAATTTAGGTCTCACATCTCTTCTCACAAGCAATTGAATTTGCTTTTCCTATTCTCAGAAACAGAAATTCTCAAATAAAAAGCCAATCAAAATACAAATTCCTCTATTTCTCTCAACACTATCAAATACAATCAGTAAAATTGCCAGAAAAAAACTTCAAATAAATCTATATCAGCTACGTATGCCAATCAAATACATATTAAAGTAACATTGAATTTAGTTTTACGACCTGAGGAAAAATTCTCAAGCCACGGCGATCTGCTGTTGCTTAGAAGGTTCGATATTCTTATTCTTATTATTCCGATCATTATCGCCGCCGAGGAAATCTTCGATATTATAGATAACAGCGATGTAAAGAGAGCAGCTAGGGCACCGAGCAATTTCTTCGCCGAGGCGGAGATCTTCCTTTGTAATCTGGAATAGGTCTCCGCAAGGGCATGGATATGTGAAGGATTGAAGCTCCTCGTTCCACTCCATGTCTTCGATCTCTACGTCGTCGTACGACATCGTTTGTTGTTCCTCTTCGGCGGCGTGCGTTAGCTCTAAGCTATGGCGATGGCGTCTCTGCTCTACTTCTCCAACAGAGTTTCGGCCCTCTCGCAGGACTCAGGAGGAGGAGCAGGGACGAAGCCAGGAATTTGATGTTGGGGGGGCGAAACTGGTAAAAAAATTCCAAAAATCTTTGGGGGCTATAAAAAAGGCAAAAAAAATTTTAGAAAGCGAAATTGATAAAATTTTCCAAATTTTTCCAAAATACACATAAAATTTCGATAAATATTAGTATTTTTAAAAATCTCGGGGGGGCGCCGGCCCCCTCCCGCCCCCCCCTGTAATCGTCCCTGAGGAGGAACCCTAGCTGGAGAGCTGGTCTTTTTAGTGGTTGGTTTTCTGATTCTCCTTTCTTATAAAAAAAAAGAAAAATAAAGGTTTTTTTTATTCTCATGAGCCCGTAAGTCGGTTTTGACCTTGAAAAATTCTGATATAGACCTGGCCTACAAGTGGGGACATAGACCATTTGGTCCACAATCAACCACATCCCCTCTTTTAATTAAAAAATAATAAAAACGCCTCAAACAATGCACCAAAAGGGGGAATATTTACTTATCGGATTTGCACGATCCACATAAAAAGAAAACCAAACCCTAGACAATGAATCTGTGCACTAAGATTTAAAAGGACTACATTCAAGAGTTTTGCATCCCACAGACTTCTTGCAGGAGTAATACTTTCTGTCAATTATTTGAATCGTACTCATATTTAACCACCGAAGTGAAAAATCTGATCATGAATCGATTTAGGCAATTAATACATGAATCGAAAATAAATTTGTTCACAATACAACAAGAGAGGGGAGAGTGATTCCGGCGAAAAAGAGAGAGAAATGGGCGAAAGTTTCTAAGGGAAAAGGAGAAGATTTGGGGATTATAGGGAAGATTAGCTTTTCTTTTAATCACAAGGACAAATTTGTTAGATAAAAAAGTTTGCTCTTACAGGAAACAGCTTTGGCAATACAGTATCACTACCCCTCCTAAAATATGGGTCATACACACACTTTTGGTTGAGCCTGCTTTTACAAAATCTAGGGAAATAGGCTATTTTCTAATTGGGCCCTGGTTTTGGTAATGGACAGAACATCACTTGTAAAAGACTTCGGCCCTCCATTTTTCTTGATGGTGGTCTGCCTTCCATTTAGAAATTAATTCGTACTCTGTTACGGTAACGCTTGTAAAATTTAATTTGATTTTTATTTTGATTTTTTGTACTCAGTTTACAGTAAGTTTGTATAATTTGATTTGATTTGATTTTTTATTTGTATCAGAATATGTCTCAAAAAATTATTTGACACAACAACCTTAATAAAATTTGGGGTAGTGATAATACAGGAGTAAGAATCCTCCTGCAAGAGCGATTTACGTGCATGTGACAAAATTACCCTTCTAACATATTAACTAAATCTTTTAATTATTTTTCCTATTTTCTCTCCCAATATTTTTTCTCTATCCTGACCTGATCTTTCTTTCTACCCTAGATTCTTTCCTTATTTTTCTCTCAATCTCTCTATTTTCATATGATTTTTGTTTCCATATCTGTTGTTTTTTTCGTTTTTTCCTTTCTCTATTATTTTTTCTTTTTTTTCTTCTCTCCATCTCCAAGTGATTTTGTTTTGTTTTCTATTCTTCTCTTTCATTATCTCTTCTTTCTCTTTTGTCTAACTTTGAATTATATATATATCCAGATAATTTTCAACTACTTTCGGTAAAAGAGGTAAATTTTATTATTTTTATTGAGCTTTCAATTTTATATTGTTGTTGAATGATTCAATCCAAGAAAATGGTCTATTCAGTGAGGAAATTGAGAGAAGAAAAAATAATAAAAAATAGAGAAGAAAACAAAATCACTTGGAGATGGAGAGATGAAAAAAAACGAAAAAAAAACAGAGAGAGAGAGGAAAAAACCAAAAAAAATAAATATAGAAACAAAATTCAAGAGAGATTGAGAGAAAAATAAGAAAAGAATCTAGGGGAGAGAGAAAGATCTGGTTAGAATAGAGAGAAAATATTGGGAGAGAAAATATAAAAAAATAATTAAAAGATTTAGTTAATATATTAGAGGGGTAATTTTGTCACATGCCCGTAAATCGCTCTTGCTTGCAGGAGTATTCTTTCTCTGACATTATCACTACCCTAAAATTTGATTGCATTTTTATTTGCAGGAGCCATGAGGGTATGACTCATAAAATTCTTTGAAGTCTCAATAGTGAAGATATTGAAAGCCAAAATTCCAGGAAAGAAAATATGAACTTTGTCAATAACGAAGTATTAACCGGCCGCTATCAACTGCACACAGCGGGTTCGGCCTCCATTTCTCTTGTAATTGGAATCGATGGAAGTGCTGAGTAGGGCCGTCTCGAATAATATTGAAATCTGTACTAATTATCAAATTTATGCCCCTATTTAAAAAAAAATATAAATTATATAAAATGTCAAAATATAATACGATTTCAGATTTTTAAAACCAAAGTAAAAAACAGTAGTCATGTAATTTTTTAACAAAAAATAAAAAAGAGAATATATACCTTTAAATTAATGATCTCATTTTTTTAGAAAATACAATATACAAACGTATTTATATATAGATAACAAAATAAATGGGACCGGCCTTCCTTGTACAGGAGAGACTGCTTATGCGGGAATGTCTGTCCCTGATATCGAATACCATCGGGCAAAATCGGCGGGGAAGCCCGGCTTCATAACGGCCTATGGTACCTTCATAGATACTTGCATGAAATCCAAGCAAGCCGCCTATAGAAATAATTCACTGGGTTTCGTTGATCAATATACTGGAAAGTCAAGTTCTTCACGGGGCCTACTTGCTAGCAATGGCAAGGGAATGAGATGGACTACAACTGTATTCATGTCCTCGTCGTATGCTTCAGCCGATGTCGCAACTACCTACCCACCGTGTTCAACTTCTCTCTTTACGGCAAACGAGATGTCGGAAAAGAATTGAATAGAGGAACTCCCTATTTCTTTAACAATATACAAACGTATTTATATATAGATAATAAAATAAATGGGGCTCCCAATTTTCGAGGGCCCTGTTCCATATGTCACTTTGGACACCCTCAAAGACGGCCTGGTGCTGTGGCCTCTTCTGTTTCTGCAATGGAAGCAAAAAAGAAAACTTTCCAGCCAACTAAAAAAACGTTAATGGCGTTGCCTGCAATTCTTTAGCTTATATACACAAGAAAAGAAAGAAAAAATGACAGGAGGGAAGAAGAAAGGTACTGATAAAAGTTTCAAATTTAATTAATGGGTTTTTATGATGATTTATGGCTTCCAAAGCCCCATTTCCAGAGTAAAGCATCCTATATAAATGGTAATTGAGCATATCAGGGGCTAAAGCATTCTATATTGTGTTTCATTTGACCCCTTTTTTTCTTTTTAATTCTTCTTCTGAAATACTCCCTCCATTCCCATTTAATTGTCATTTAGGAGATAAATACTCCCTTCATTCCCATTTAATTGTCGTTTAGGAGATAGATAAGTATCCAAATTAATTATCGTTTAATGTTCTTTTATTAGTTGCCAATAATTTATTCCAATTATACCCTCGATATTTTTTTTATTTGTCATTTCTTTTATTTGGCACCTCTGCCATCCCTATTTTTTTTATTTATTTTCTTATGCTATAGAAGTAGGAGAGAGAAGTAATATTGAAACTTTAAGTGAAAATGACAAATTTCTTAATTTTTTAAAATTGTCTAAAGAGTCTTATATTTAAGAATGGAGGGAGGATCATATTTCTTGATTACTGGAGAGTTTCTATAGAGCACTCATCCAGTTATGAATTTGTCATAAAATTTAAACATTAACAGACAAGTGATCATGAGACCAAACATACCATACAACCAATTTTTTTTTATTATTTTCAGGAGAAAAAACATAGACAATACACAAGTGAGAAAATTTCAATAACAGCAAACCAAAACTACTCGGAATTAAAAAAAAAGGAAATTAAAATAGCCTCAGGACTTAGAAGCAAGATCACATACATATTATTACAGGGATACAAACGTAAAACCCCTTATTATTATAATACTCATTGATAATTCTGCAATTTAATTCGCATAAGCCCATTAATAAAAGAACTCAGCCAGAGATATCAATGGCTTTGACATCAGGTTTCTTGACTTCTTTAGGAACCGTAACAGTCAGCACTCCATTCTCCATAGTAGCCTTAATTTCCTCCATCTTTGCATTCTCCGGCAGCCTAAATCGGCGGAGGAACTTTCCCGAGCTTCTCTCCATACGGTGCCACTTGTCATTCTTCTCCTCTTTCTCTCTGCTCCTCTCTCCGCTGATTTGGACAACTCTGCCTTCTTCTACCTCCACTTTCACTTCTTCCTTTTTAAGTCCAGGAAGATCAGCCTTGAATATATGTGCCTCTGGAGTCTCCTTCCAGTCTATTCTTGTGTTGGCAAATTGGGCCGTCTCTCGTCCCATTTCAGATCGATTGGGTAAAGAGAGGGAATTGTCTGAGAAAGGGTCCCATAGGTCTAGGGAGAATGGGTCGAAAACGTTGCTGCGTCTACCTCCGAAGAAGCTTGGAATCAGCGACATTGTTGAATCTATTAAGAATAAGAAGAAAAAGTACCGAGGAAGGAAGCTTTGATTGAAGATGATTATATCTTGTGAATTGCTGATGCTGAATTGGGGAGAAGAGCAGGTTTTTATAAGGAATTTTGAGGAGGGATTCTGGCGAGTTCTTGAGTCCTCGAGAACTCGGAGAAGCATCAGGAAGAGTTTAGAGATTTCTATTGAATTCTCTGGAATTTGGGCCAGTCTTGGACATTTCTTTACGAGTGGGCCGATTTCGAATCTGTTTTGTGCTAATACTTTTGAAATAGGCCCAAATGCATTTTCCATAATAATAATAAAAAAACACATACATACAATCACATAGAGACAAGTAGCTAGTCTTAGCAATATTGAGTAAGAGTCAATCATAAGAGATTTTATATCGCATTATCATTTTTATTATAAATCAGAAGTTATTTTATATTGCATTATAAAAAAGTACAGTAAAATCTATTCATAACCCAGTTTAACCGGTTTATACCCAATCATCAATTTTACCAAAAAAAACACAATAGAATAGGGCCTTAAAGAACTTACAATAGAATAGCCCAAGGCCCAAGTTCAAAAGTAGTATAAAACCCTTGATCGACTGCCGGTTATATTATTCATTCAAGAGAGAGAAGAGGCAGTGAGGTTTTGAGAGCAAAAAAAAAAAAAAGGAATTTTCGCAGCCCAGTTTCAGCATGCGTAGTTTTGGGATTTTCTTCCGATCGGGCGGTCATTTGTTCTCGGAATGGTCTCAAATTTTAACTGGAGATAGAAGACTGATAGGGCTACATTCTGGACGGTGGATATCGAATTTCTACACGCAGATTTCGAGTTATACCTGTCAGAACAGTGCTCTATTTTCTGTGGTGATTTTTCTCTATTCTCATCTCTTTTGTGTAGTAGATGAAGTTTTAGCTTCATTGTTGGTTTGAGTTTACACATATTGGTGTAGATACTCTTTTGTAACCTCTCTTGATTTATAGTGAAGCTTTTGGAGTGGACCCGAAGGCCCCGTGGTTTTTACTCTTCGATTTGACGAGGTTTTCCACGTAAAATTCTTGGTGTTGTGTTTGCTTGATATATCTTTCATTTACTTGCTCCATTATTATTGTTCCGCTGCATTCACAACTGTCATCTAGGGGCTTTGAAATTATTGTTTGGTGTCCTACGATTTTATTCAAGCTTGGGAGATATTTTGTCAAGTATATTGGATCTTGTTGTTCGGTTGCTTGGACTATATTGTGGTTTCTCCTCAACAGTGACGACTGTCGTGAGATTTTTTAAAATATTATTAGATATAGTAAATTTTATATGGAATTTGGAATATTTGATCAAATTTGCCCCAAACATTTTGTGTGACATAATATTGCAGTTTTTCGCCCCAAACCTAAAAGTCGCTGCCTTCGTCCCTGTCTCATGTATAGTGGAAAAAACTACAGGTAGGGTAGATGGATTTTGTTGTAAATCACAAGAGGGGGGGGGGGGGTGAATTGGGTTTTAACTTAATCTTTGCAACTTTTTCGAATCTTTGCAATGCAAGTGAAAGTATAAGCAAGATGAACAAAGGCTAAAGCATAACCCAATCAACAAGACAAAGGATTTATAGTGGTTCGATTCACTTAGAATCTACCTCCACTACCTTGAGCCGCACCCAAGGATTTCAAACACTTCACTAAGAAGATGCCCACACAAAGTAGGACTTTTACAATTGCCCACACAAAGTAGGACTTTACAACCAAAGGATGCCCACACAAAGTAGGACTTACAATAATAACCCTATCACTAAGAAAGGGAGAAATGAATGTTTAATACAAAGAATATTCACTCTTCTAAGTGAAAGATTAATACCTTTGAAGCACAAACAATTTAGCTCTTGAACATATGAAGTCCACTCTTTGTCTTGCTTTTCAAAGAATACTCTTGAATGCTTTAGATCATAAGGATGAAGAGTATTTTTGCTTTGAAAGTGTTTTGGCTTGATGAGAGATCAAAGAATATTTGATGTGCAAGCCTTAGAATGTTTCTCTAGCTTTGGAGTATTTATACATTTCAAAATAGGCTGAAAATCGAGTCTCAAACGGTCAAATAACTGGCTAGTAAAAGACGAGTTCGGTTGACCGTTCGCAGACTTCGGATGATCGAAGGTCACCTCGGTTGAGCCGAAGCCAACCTCGGTCGACCGTCTAGCCACTTCGGTCGACCGACCATGCCTAAGGTCGACCGAACCTCATCAACAAATCTCTCAGTTTCTCTTCGGTTGATCCGATCTTGAGCTCGGTCGACCGAACCTTTTCTGAGCCTGAGAGTGTTGATTTTTCACACGTTTTGAAATCTTTTGAAGTCTTTTAAAGTCTAAAAAGGTTTTCCTAAAAGGTAACAAGTAAGAACACTTGGAAAACTTTTCTAAAAGACTTATCTATGAAATCAAAGGCTTTTTGGATAAGAACACATTTGAAACTTTTGCCTTTTGAAAACGTGTTTATGAAATCGTGTATGCAAGACTAGAGTGAGAAGCTTATGTTCATAAGAGCTTTGGTTAGAGCTTTAAAGATTACGACTAATGACGACAAAGCTAAACTAACCAAACTAAGTCTTCAATCTTCAATCTTCATAGATGAGCCTTGAATAGTATGACTTTGAATCTTGAACATGGCTTGATTGAAGTACTTAGAGCTTCCTACAAGATTTCCAATATTCTATCACAAAGATTAAGATCATTAGACACAACATCAAATGTTTGTCCAATATCAAAAACGAGTTCGTTCAGCCCTTAGGGCTTACAATCTCCCCCTTTTTGATTATGACAAACTTTGATGTAATCAGATAGAATATGGACAATGTAAGTAAATGGAAGCATGGCAAAAGGATCTAAGAACAAATAAGTACAAAGACTAATGCTTAGAAGATACCAATTGTATACGATACCAATTGTAAAGACAAATATATGCAAAGACATAAGCACTAGCATTATAAGTTCTTTTGCCATATAAACTAGGGACTCATAGAAGAGCCCTATTTCCCAACCATCCTCCTTGCCTCCTTCCTTCCATCTAATATGTTTTGAGACAAAAGATATATAAAAAGCTCCCCCTCAAAACATGCCGGAAAGGATAAAAAAACATGATTAATACACAAAGATAAATACACATTTTAGCAAGATTAATACACATTTTTCTCCCTCTTTGGCATAATCAAAAAGACTACAAACTCCATAGATATAAGGGTGTACTTGTAAAAAAAAACAAGTTCATAGCACAAGCAAAGTTAATACACCATTTTTCTTGAAGAATGATCTTTTTGAATAAGCTTGGTTGATTTCAAAATACAAAGAGTCCATAATGACACATAAAAATAAAGAAGGTTATTTATGGCTCAAAAAAGAATATCAACCAAAGCTAAAAACAAAGGAGATAGGGAATATAACCTTTAAGAACAATCTCCCCGTTTATCAAACATACGATGTTAGCTATTTGAGATAAAACCAAGTATGATACAAATTGACCAATTATAAAACATGATACCAATTGTAAAATACGTTTGAAAATATAGCTAACAAAGTACTAGTGGAAGTGATACAATGAATACATAAGTTAAGCATAAGTATCACAACCAAAAGAAGTAGAGGAAGTGTAAGAAAACACTTTGAGTACATTCCTCTAACAAGTTAATGGTTAGCTAAATGAGTGTAACAACTCTTAAAGCAATACTAACCAAAAACTATAATGAGATCACAATGGATAAGACAAAGAAGAATATGATCTCAAAGTTATTAAGGGAGAATATATGTGATACCAATTGAAGACATAAACAACTATAACACATATAACTTCCAAAATAACTTACACAAGTTGGCTATAAGAGATAAAAGATGAAAGACAAGCCAACAAGTGATGTGATGATGTAAAATAAGAACAATTGAGCATACATCACATATTATGAGGGAGGTATGAGTTGAAAACATTTGAAAAACTCCCTCTTAGGTTGTGCCACTTCCAAACACTCAAATAGACACAACCCATGGCATAATGCCACAATCACAGTTTATATCCTAAGTCAAGCATCTAGACGATCAACCACATAAGATTAATGCTAAAGACTTGAATATAAACACAAACCCCTATATGCAATAAAGGTCAAGTGAAAACTAAACATAGCATATACAAAAACTCCCCCAAAGCATAAAACACTTCATAATAGAGGGGAGGGGGTAGTAAAAGGAGATTTCATCACAAAGATCAAATCATTAAGCTCACTCATAACATGCCCAAGAGAATAAAAAAAAAACATATGAAGAACAAGCATGTTATAAAATCTCCAAAGTGCCCATTTCAAGAACAATTGAACATTATATGGAAAGTAAGATCAATAATTGTTCAAGGAAATGAAAGAGATTGAGTTTAGGAATATCTCATTGAATTTGATGAATACTTTTGCACTTTGAGTTCCTTCAATGAGTTCCTTGAGCTTCTCAATCTTCTTTGCATGACAAGTGTAGAGTCATCAATGATGGGTGACTTTTCTTTGATGAATCCTCTACAATCTTGTGATCCTTGGCATTTGACTCTTTTCTTGGAGTCTTAGCTCATTTGTGCCATTCTTTGTAGTTCATATCTTCTTCTTGAAGTTTAGAACTCTTTGTTACCTACAAGGGATTCTTGAGAGCAAAAATGGTACCTTTTTCAAGGTCCTTCATGATTAGCTCAAAATCTCAAGTAACACAAATATGCATAAGGATCATGCAAATCAAAAACCAAACCAACTAGATGGATTCTTAAATGAATATGACATGATAAAACAAGAATCAATCAAGTTGCATATGCTACAACTCATAGATACCTTAGCTAAACTCAACATGGACAATAAAGAACATGCTAAAGGTTATCTATATAAATATAAACTTCAAGAATGTGAGATGCAACATATATAAGAGCAAGCATATATAAATATCAAAAACACTTAAACACATTAATTAAAGTGTTAAGAGAAGGTGATTTTGATACCATTGCTTTCTTACCAAGTGATGAAGACATTGTATTGACACTTTGGCTCTAGTCATCACTTGATGCTTTGCTCTTGGTATCTAAGCAACTTGGTTCTCCAATTGATTAACATTTGAGCTTTGAGAAACCAAGTGTTAAGGAGTGCTTTTGAATTTCTTCCTTTGGCACAACTCCTTTAACTTCTCCCCCAATGCCACTTCTCTTTGAATCAAGTCCATTGAAGCTTTGTGGCATTCATCTAACTTATAGGAACCTATAAGATCAAGGGAGGAGTAGCTTTTGGTACCCACTTTTGTTTGGGTCCATGGGGGGTTAGTTAAAGTACGCTTAACTCTCCAAACCGTTTTAACCCCCTTTTTCAATCTTCTTCTTCACATGGCATCTAACACTAAAATGACCATGTTTTCCACAATAAGTGCAACAAGTGTGTGGCTTAGAAGATTTGTGAACATGCTCATGATATCTATTTTGCCTATGTGAGGAACTAGCATGCACAAAGTTATTCTTAGGCAACTTAGAAAAGCTAGCATGATCAAAGTGATTAGCATTATAACCAAGACCATGTCTATCATGTGAAGCACGTTGCATAACAAGAATATGATCAAGCTTTTGTGTTCCTTTGGAGAACTTGTCAACTAGTGAAGTAAGCTCAACAACTTTGATTTTCAAACTATCAAATTCAACAAGTTGACATTCAAGAGATGACATTTTATCACATGCTTCTTTGTATTGTAATGAAGATGTTTTGCAAGTAGTAATGAGATTTTCATTTTCACATTTCAAGCATTTAACATCATCACACAATTTTTCATTTTCATTAATCAACTTTGATCTTTCATCAAGCAAGGATTCAATTTTAAGCTTCAACTCTTTGTTTTGCTTTGCACATTTTTTCATTTGCTCATACATATCATATAAAAGCTCATTAGGATCTTCCTCATCATCATCATCATTAGTATATGAAGGGGAGGGAGAAAGATGCACCTCATTACCAAAAGCCATGAAGCAAACATTTGAGTTTTCCTCTCCTTCTTCATTTTCTCTCTCATCTTGATCCCATGTGCATAGCATGCCCTTTGCATTCTTTGATTTGAAGAATTTTTTTCTTTTTTGTCTTCCTTGAGGCCCTTTGCTTTGGCGGTTGGGCAATTTCCTAAGAGATGTTGATTGCTTCCACACTCATAGCATTCCATCCCATTAGGATTTAGTTCTCTTCTATTTTGATGGAATTTTCTTCCTTTCCGGGAAAACATCTTTTTCATTCGTTTTACCATTAAATCCATAGTCTCATCATCTAGGTTGATGTCTTCTTCATCACTTGAGCAATTTGATTCCTCTAGATCAAGAAAAGATTTTAGAGCAATATTCATCTTGGACTTGTCAATACGTTCTTCCTTTTTTGTGAGTTAGCTCATATGTGAGAAGAGAACCAATAAGCTCCTCCAGTAGGATATGTTTTCAAGTCCTTGGCTTCTTCAATGACTAGAGCTTTTCCTTCCCAACTTTTGGGAAGAGAGTTGAGAATCTTCCTATTTATTTCACCCAAAGTGTAATCTTTACCATATGACTTCAAACCATTTACCACATTGGTGAATCTTGTATTCATCTCATTGATTGATTCATTTGGCTCCATGGTGAATAGCTCAAACTCTCTAACTAGCAAATTCAACTTTGACTCTTTCACTTGATTTGTGCCTTCATGAGTAACTTCAAGCATTTTCCACATGGCATGAGCCGATTTGCTTCCACGAACACGGTTGTACTCATCCGGATTCAAGGCACAACTTAGAATGTTCATAGCCATATAATTTCGAGTCATTTTCTTGGACTCAACTTCATTAAGCTCATTATCCGGTTTTGACATTAAAGTACCATCAACAATCTTCAATGGAATAAAAGGACCTTCTTCAAATATATGCCATAGAGAATAATCAATGGAGCACACATATATCTTGAATCGGTTTTTCCAAGCATTATAGTTGTTTCCATCAAAGAGTGGTGGTCTATTTGTAGAAGAACCCTCTTGGTAGGCTAAAGCGGAAATACCGGCCATGATCTTTGCTTCTAGTGGTTAAACTAAAATTGAAGACGAAGCTCTGATACCAATTGTAAATCACAAGAGGGGGGGGGGTGAATTGGGTTTTAACTTAATCTTTGCAACTTTTTCGAATCTTTGCAATGCAAGTGAAAGTATAAGCAAGATGAACAAAGGCTAAAGCATAACCCAATCAACAAGACAAAGGATTTATAGTGGTTCGATTCACTTAGAATCTACCTCCACTACCTTGAGCCGCACCCAAGGATTTCAAACACTTCACTAAGAAGATGCCCACACAAAGTAGGACTTTTACAATTGCCCACACAAAGTAGGACTTTACAACCAAAGGATGCCCACACAAAGTAGGACTTACAATAATAACCCTATCACTAAGAAAGGGAGAAATGAATGTTTAATACAAAGAATATTCACTCTTCTAAGTGAAAGATTAATACCTTTGAAGCACAAACAATTTAGCTCTTGAACATATGAAGTCCACTCTTTGTCTTGCTTTTCAAAGAATACTCTTGAATGCTTTAGATCATAAGGATGAAGAGTATTTTGCTTTGAAAGTGTTTTGGCTTGATGAGAGATCAAAGAATATTTGATGTGCAAGCCTTAGAATGTTTCTCTAGCTTTGGAGTATTTATACATTTCAAAATAGGCTGAAAATCGAGTCTCAAACGGTCAAATAACGGCTAGTAAAAGACAGAGTTCGGTTGACCGTTCGCAGACTTCGGATGACCGAAGGTCACCTCGGTTGAGCCGAAGCCAACCTCGGTCGACCGTCCAAGCCACTTCGGTCGACCGACCATGCCTAAGGTCGACCGAACCTCATCAACAAATCTCTCAGTTTCTCTTCGGTTGATCCGATCTTGAGCTCGGTCGACCGAACCTTTTCTGAGCCTGAGAGTGTTGATTTTTCACACGTTTTGAAATCTTTTGAAGTCTTTTAAAGTCTAAAAAGGTTTTCCTAAAAGGTAACAAGTAAGAACACTTGGAAAACTTTTCTAAAAGACTTATCTATGAAATCAAAGGCTTTTTGGATAAGAACACATTTGAAACTTTTGCCTTTTGAAAACGTGTTTATGAAATCGTGTATGCAAGACTAGAGTGAGAAGCTTATGTTCATAAGAGCTTTGGTTAGAGCTTTAAAGATTACGACTAATGACGACAAAGCTAAACTAACCAAACTAAGTCTTCAATCTTCAATCTTCATAGATGAGCCTTGAATAGTATGACTTTGAATCTTGAACATGGCTTGATTGAAGTACTTAGAGCTTCCTACAAGATTTCCAATATTCTATCACAAAGATTAAGATCATTAGACACAACATCAAATGTTTGTCCAATATCAAAAACAGAGTTCGTTCGCCCTTAGGGCTTACATTTGTAATGTTTGTGGTTGGCCTTTTGATGTAAATTCTACATATATTCTTTGGTGAAATAGATTCCCATTTCCACCAACAAAACCGCTTAACTTGCACTAAAATGACTGGAATTTTCTGCTTACTTTCGTTTGCGTTCATATACACACTATCTTTCCTATCTTCTTGCTCTATTTGATTTTTCCGACCAAACGCGTGCTATCCAATGTAAGGATAATTTTGCCTTCTATCAACATTGAGAAAATTTCATGGACAAAATAATAACTACACTACCAAATATATGAATATTATAGACAAATTATTATTAATCAAACGGTCATTCAAAAGTTTAAAAAGATATACCAAATATATGAATATTATAGACAAATTATTATTAATCAAACGGTCATTCAAAAGTTTAAAATTTGATTGACAATTAATGGACCACTAGTGTATTATTTGTAATATTTGTATTAAAGTACAAGACCCCAACTTCTTCATAGCTTAATGTAATTAACCATTTATGTAAACATTTCAAGTATTTGTTCTCGGATATTAAAATAACCACCTTCACCAGCACACTCAGTGCCGCCACTTAAAGAAAAATGCTTAGGATGTAGTTTCTCTCAAAGAGTTAAGAGAAATTGAGTTTTGAGAAGGATCGGCCCAGGTTTGGAGACATAAGACCTGAAACGACGCCGTTTTGTTAAGTAAAAAAAATGTATATAAAAGGGGACACGCTCGGTTGCCGTCTGTCAGTGGCGGAGCCATGAATTTAACATATGGGGGGCGAATTTGTTGCTGAAATTTTTTAGGGAGGCGAAATACAACTTTTATAAGAAAATATTACAAAAATAATTTTTTTCTATAGAAAATTTATCATTTCTAAAAATTTTGGGGGCCGGGCCCCTCCTGTCTCAATGAAACTCCGTCACTGATTGTCTGGATCCGTTAGGATCGCTATCCACGCAAATATGCCCATAAATACTGATATTTAAACGGGCGTGGAATTCTCGTCACGGCTCCTATGCGGACCCTGAAAATTTCGTACGGTGCGGGCCACGATCCCAGCCGTTGGATTTTATACTTTTTGATCCAACGACTGTATCAAAATAGGGAGTATTTTAGGGATAAACTTTGCGTGTTACTTTTTGTTCTTGAGGAGAGAGAAAAGTTGCTAGCTGAACAAACAAACACATGTTCTTCGTTAGAGAACACATGTTCTTGGTTAGAGAACATGTGTTCTCTAACGAAGAACATGCGTTTGTTTGATCATGCAACTTTTCTCTCTCCCTCCCGTAACCCAATCGATGTGACGATTGCGTGTTACTTTTTGTTCCCAGGGATGAGAGAGAAAAGTTGCGGCTGAACAAAAACACATGTTCTTTTTTAGGGAACACATGTTTTTGGTTAGAGAACACACGTTCTATAACCAAAAACATGTGTTCTCTAAAGAAGAATATGTGCTTTTTATTCAAACCGTAACTTTCTCTCTCCTCCTCGGTAACCCAATTATTTATTTGTAAAATTACATATGTACTCTTTCATTATATAACATTTGTTTTTTTTTATTTTTTTATCGTCACTGCAACTTTTCTCTCCAGGATGTGGGACTGCTTAAAATTCCATCCGAGCTAGCTAGGATGGTTCGCGAGTCATGGGAACTTTGGGCGTTCCGCACAGGAGCCGGACTGTGGAATTCTTGGTCTAAATCCGCCCACATTGACCCATCTTGACAGTTCAACAACCAACAACCAACATTCATCATTGTATCAATTCCTACTGGCGGCCACTGCACCATTGATGTCCAACTTTTTTCTGTGGTACAAAGTGATCTGAAACATCAGGATGAATTTTTGCGGTCCATAGTGGTCAGCTGGACCACCCAGGACGAAACTAGGAATTTGGTGTTGGGGACGAAATTGATAAAAATTTTGGGGGCAATAAAAAAGACAAAAAAAATTATTGGGGAGAAAAACTGATAAAATTTCGATAAATTGTAGTATTTTTAAAAATCTTGGGAAAGCGTCGGCCCCCTGTCTTCGCCCATGGGACCACCGACCACCCAGCAGGGGAAAATCCATATATTCATTGGGTCATCAACTTTCTCTCAAAGCCTTGCCTGTAGAAAAAACATTTTTGTAAAGAATAGAGCCCAAATGATGTATTTAGTCATGAAACTATATTTGCTTGACAAGTTTGGTTCTTAATGATCATTTTTTTAAGAGAAAAAATGTCATTCCGTCAATTTTCTTAAAATTGAACGTTAGTCAACAACTAACAATAAAGTGAAGTGGGCAAAATTGAAACTTCACATACTTTTTAGATAATTGATATTACATATAAAAATATCTAATTATAAAAATAAACTCTAAAAAAAGTTAAAACTCGTCTTCCCTCCTTCTTCCTCCTTGTCGCCACCACCACATTCTTCTCTTATTCTTATGCTATTAATCACCAAACAAAATAGTGGAATTTACAGATTCATCAAACAAAATTGTAGCATCTTTTTCCTCTAATTAGATACTCCATTCATTCCTTAATATAAATCGTTTAAAATATGTAACAAAAATTAATATCAATTTTACTAACTTAAAATAATGCTTATATTGATATTTTGATTAACAACGTACATTTCTTTTTTAATTTTTTCTAAATTTACTAAACGACATATATTAAGGGACATTGGCAGTATTAAGCTAGATCCAGAGATTTATGCCTTCATGGAGGGGGTTTTCATTAGACTAACGATGATTTAGCAGAATGGTCATAACATGTCAGTCAAAATTTTGGGAGTAACATTTTTGCCTAGAACAGAAGTGGGGGCCAAGACGGAAGTCGCTGACGTGGCACTCACCCAAACGGAAGTCCGGAAGTCCCAGATTAAAATCTCTTTCTTCTCCCTTTACCTGACACTCTTAGCAAAAAAAAAAAAAATTCCAAGGCAAAAAAAACCTTCCCTCCCGCAATCACTCATCCACCCCCATTGCCGCCACCACTGCTGTTGCCGCCACCAATCAACTCCACCTTGCTCTCTATCTCTCTCTCATCTCTCAAACTCAAAGGTATAAAGCTTTATTTTTTTATTTTTTTTGAATTTTTTTTGAGCAATTTAATATTTATGTTTTGAATTGAACTTTAAATTGTTGTGAATTTGGTAATTTAGAGTAATTTGTTGAATTTGGTAACTTTTTTGTGTTTGTGAATTTTAGGAATTTATGAAATTAGGGCATTTAGGAATTTTTAGGGTTTGTGAATTGTGAATTTGTGAAGACATACTTAGGGCATTTGTGATTTTGGGGCAATTTAACATTATGTTTTGAATTGAACTTTAAATCTACTAATTATGTTTATAAATTGTTGTGAATTTGGTAATTTAGAGTAATTTGTTGAATTTGGTAACTTTTTTGTGTTTGTGAATTTTGTGAATTTATGAAATTAGGGCATTTAGGAATATTTAGGGTTTGTGAAGACATACTTAGGGCATTTGTGATTTTGGTAATATAACATGTGTTTTTTCTGATAAATTGTATGTTTATTATTTTTTTTTTGTATAGATGTCTGTTCCTGCTCATCTTCTGCCTGGTCCATATGATGCTAGTGTTTTAAACAAACAAACTTCTCATAGATGTTTAAGAATATGGGGCGGGGATGTTCAACTAAACACTTTACTGAAAATTATTATAAACGACGGTAAGTTTTTTGAGGCGTACCAAAATGAAACCAACCAACGAATGATTGCCTTGATAGACCAAATAGGATTTGGCGGTTGTTGTAGAATAGGAAAAATGAAGGTAGATCACGCTTTAGTTACTGCATTAGTAGAGAGATGGCGCCCTGAGACCCATATTTTTCACCTAGGTTGCGGTGAGGCGACATTACACTAGAGGACGTTGGATGTCTTCTAGGACTACCTACCAGGGGTCACGTAGTGTCATGGCATTAGGATTACAACATGACTAAAAATCAGTGGATTGACCTAACCGTGTGTTTGACCTCCTAGGATTCCGACCCTTCGACTTCAATTATGGGTAACACCAACAAACTGTTAGAGGTTTATGCCCACATTAATGTGCCCCTAGGAGATGATGCTACTAAGTTGGCGATAGAGCAGAGGGTTAGGGCTTTGATATTCCTCTTGATGCCCACTTTTCTTTTTCCCAATAAGTCGGGGGCCCGGGGGAACATGCGATATCTTCTCACCGTCAATGATGGCATCCTCGAGCAAGACCAGACTTCTTGGGCTAGCGGTGTCCTTGCACATTTATACCGCAAGATGTACACCTCTTCACTGGTTGATTCCAAGGACATGGCCGGCTGTTGCTTGCTAATTCAGGTTTGTCTAAATTTTATACAGGTTTTTTTTAATATGTAATTTGAATATTTAATAATCAATGCTGTTTTTTACCAGTTGTGGGAGTGAGAGCGAATTTTATGTCTCCGTCCTGCGAACCGAGGCCCAGTTCTCCATGATATACCCGTTGACGGTGGAATACAGGTCGGAGTTTCGTCAACGCGCTGAAATCGCAGCTGACGTTGTTTCGTGATCAGCTAGATATGCTGACGGACGCACAAGTAGGGATGGCAATTTGATCCGTGATCTGTTGACCCGTTCTGATCCAACGTCTTTTGGAGCAGATCCGATCAGCCCCGTATAGAATACGGAGCGGATCTGCTCCCGATCCGAGGACTGGGGCAAATCAAATTTGGTATTTGTGTATCGCTCCGATCCGATCCGCCCCGATCCGCCCCGTTTTGCCCCATATATATTAAATTATTATAATATTGTTATTATTAGGCTTAATTATGTTTAATTTTCATTTTAATATAATATTTGTACTTGTTTAAAAATTGATTTAGCATAAAATTTATTAATTATACTTGTTGGAGGCTTTTTTTATGAATTTTAAAAAAAAAATAATGATTTTTATGTTAAAATTAATGATTTTTTTTTTTTTTAAAAAATAGGACTGAACGGATCGGATCGGAGCGGATCAGATCAGCCCCGTGCGGAGCGGATCGCAGATCATAAAATTTTGATCCGCGGATCGGATCGGAAATTGGATAATGCGGAGCGGATCGGATCAGACAGATATCCGATCCGATCTGCCCCATTGCCATCCCTACGCACAAGGGGTAAGTTAATTTCGGTAATCTCGTATTTTTTTAATTTAAATTAAATGAATTATTTTAGATTAACTTGAATTTATTTTTGGAGTTTATGTGGAGACCGTACCTTGATTGGGTAATTGCCGTGAGAGCGGCTCGGGATGAAGGCTTCCTGATGACCTATCGAGCCCGTACGCCGCTTGTGTGCTTCGAGATTGTTGAGTACCACCTGTCTGACAGGGTTGCGAGGCAATTTAGCTTCCAGCAGGTGGCACTAATGGAGGCGGGGACGGAGGGAACTACCGAGGGATTTGACCTCCACACATGCAAGGCGGGTCCGAAACGGAATTGGGAAGCCCGCCATCGCACATACATAGATTTGTGGGACGCCCGTGGCGATGCACTGGCGGACGCTGCTGTCATTCCCGGTAATGTTATTGCACCAACCTGTGAGTACACTATATTGGTACAATCTCATTACCGTGCACCTCATGACAAACCCACAAAATAGGGATCCCGGGCCACTGCTGATGGGCATTCAACCCATCACTACATGTGAGGCTATTTTTGTAAGTTTATTCGTTTTGCTGTCAACATTATTCTTTTTATTTAAATATACTAATTTGAATATTTATGTTACAAGAGGAGTATAACAGAGTGATTCTTGAAGAATTCGAGAAGCCTGGATCTCGAACTAATAATCAGTACAAGAATCTCATCGCTTGGTCGCCAAAACCAAGGTTTTGAAACCCGGACCGGTCGGACCGTTGACCGAACCTCCGAGCGGTCCGGTTAGGTGCCAAAACCCGTACACGCTAAAAATCGC
Organism: Vinca minor; assembly: GCA_026122235.1. Lineage (NCBI taxonomy): Eukaryota > Viridiplantae > Streptophyta > Magnoliopsida > Gentianales > Apocynaceae > Vinca > Vinca minor. Next base: position 373,083 of record JAOCZM010000278.1, on the reverse strand, counting down.
TCTAATTTCACTGACCCATTTTACCCTGCTGGTTGGACCGGCCGACCCGGAAACTGAAACGGTTTTGGGAAAACCGACCGGGTCACAAAGAGATGAGGGAGATCGAACCTCAACACTGCAACCGCCAAGAGGAAGAGAAGGAGAAGAAAGGAAGAGAAAGAGAGCGGCGGTGGGGGAGAGTAGCGACGGAAGAAGAAGAAAAATGAATAAAGGGCGGCGGCCGAGAGGGCTCCAACGGCGGAGAGAAGAGAGGGAGAAGAAAGGAAGAGGAAGAGAGGGCGATGGTGGTGAGCCGCGGCGGAAGAGGAGGAGGAGGGGGAGGCGGCGGAAGAAGAAGAAAAGGAAGAAAGGGCGGTGGCCGAGAGGCTCCAACGGCGGAGAGAAGGAGAAGAAAGGAAGAGGAAGAGAGCGGCAGTGGTGGTGAGCCACGGCAGAAGAAGAGGAGGAGGGGGAGGCGGTGGAAGAAGAGGAGGAGAGGAAGAAGGAATTTTAGGGTTTCTTCTTTTAGGGTTTAAGAGGATATATATTGTCAGGACTAAGAGTGCAATTAAAATATTAGTATATAAAATCCTATAATATAATTATATTACAAATAAGTCCTAAACTATTTACTTTGTAATTATATCACTTTTGTATTTGTAATATTTTTAATTTTTAACATTAATATTAATATCCAAGTTTATATCAATGAGATGTTTATTTGAAAATTTTTACATTAACTTTATTTTATATTAATAAGTATATATTATATATTTTTTAATATTTATGACGTCATCGGGTTGATAAACGGGTCGATGACGGTCCGACCAGTGACCCGTGACCCAGTAAATTTTTCGGGTCGATGTACGGTCCGGGTTTTAAAACATTGGCCAAAACAATAAAAGATGCATTCGTAGCGGCTGGGAAGACGATTTCATGCAGATCGCGCGCTGTTGATGTAGTAGATGCTGCAGTTCTGCAACCGGCCACACAGCCGCGGGAGCATGTTCTAGGTAGGGCTGCGGTTGGGAGGCAGGGTATTCGTCGGGATCAACAAGCCAGTCAGGAGGATCTTGCCGCCCGGCGACTTCGGGAACGTGGCGGTGCGCCGGAATCGGCCTAACCGCAGGAAGATCCGACTCAGGCTCCTCAGACACAGTTCTCGTCTCAGCCTCAGACTCAGTTCCCCACTCAGGCCGATGTACCCACCTTATATCAATACCAATTTCTAAGCATCGGTACTTATTCTCCGGGTATTGAGACTGGGGGACATCCTGGAGCGGGGTCGTCTACATCGGGAATGTCGGGTTTTTATTCTGGTGCCTCGCCATCCTTTAGCCTCGACCTGACTCAGACGCAGCATCACACTCCACTGCTCCAGTCAGATTCCCACGAAGAGCCAATATTTATCAACCCCGAAGGGGTTGAATTCATCACAACGGACCATGGTAGTGCTCTGCGAACGAGAGATGGCCACACTTACTTTCTCCGAAAAGAGCAGAGAAGGCCCGATAGATAAACACCATCGGGCCCTTAGATAGCATTTACTTTGTTTTGCTTACATTAATCATTTTTTTACATACAATTTGACATATTTATGTTATAAACGATGTGTTCGTTTTTATTAATAAAGCCAATTTTTCCATAGTAATTTTCGTACTCAAATTTTGGTTAATATTCATTTTTAGTAATTTTTTATGTTGTAATAATACCAACTCAAAAAATTGGAGCAAAAAAAAGTCTTTTTTGCCAAAACTCTCTACCAGTCTAGAACGGAAGTGGTCCGTTCTGGGGCCAAGACGGAAGTCCCTTCTTGGCTGACGTGGCAAGGCGCGTCTGGGCGCCACGTTAGCCAAGACGGAAGTGGCCCAGAACGGAAATCCCACTTCCGTTCTGGACAAAAATGTTACTCCCAAAATTTCTAAAGAGCAAGCTAACTATAGATGGAAGACTCCTGATGAAGGGTTCTTTAAAATTAATGTTGATGGAGCCTGGTATGGAAACTCTGGAGGAATGGGATTTATCATCAGAAACTATGAAGGGAAATTCGTAGCAAGGACTCGCAAAATTTGCCCCCAACTCCCCCAACCCTGAATACACTGAAGCAATTGCTCTACTGGAAGGAGTTCGGTTTGCTATGAATCAAGGATATTAGCCGCTACTTATCGAAAGTGACTGTCAAACACTGGTTAATCAAGTCCATCATGTAGAAAAAGATTTGTCCCCATTAGGACATATTGTTAGCCAAATAAGAAATTTGTTGGGGACTAGTATAGCTAATTTATCTTTTACGCACAGATCTTGTAACATTGCTACTGATAGATTAGCCAATCACGCAATGATGTTTAAAGCCTATTTTCAATGATTTGGAGAATCACCGAGTTTTCTCCTACGAAATGTACTTCATGATATCGTTAAATGATATATTAATGCATTTTTATTCATTTTTTTTTATATGTAACCCTCTATTTAAGAATAACCTCCCTATAGTAATGTTTTTCTCTGGCTCCGAGAGTATTACTGTATAGAGGTTTTACTGTATCATTATTGTGGCCTGGCCCCATATTCCATCTCATGAATTGGGCAGAGTCTATCTTTAGATGTGGGCTCCACTTAATTATCGTGAGTGACTATGAGGCCAGTCCTATAAGGACGGTCCTAGGAAGCGATGAAGCCCTTAGAAATGTGATTCATTCAATTTTTTTATTTTATTTTATGAAAGGATAGTTCTGATATTTGGACCATGCATGTGGTTCAGAACTGACCACATCACTACATAATGCGCAGAGATACAATTATGTGATTACGTATTCTGCACCACAAGATCCATGTGGACCCGGTGCCTTTAAAAAATTTCCTTTATAAAATGGCTCCTTTAAGAAGTAAAAACTCCAAGGACAATTCACCCATAATTTCTACTTTATATCTCTCTAGGTTGTTGGTTCATCATCGTACCAAGTTTCCAAGTTCTCAATCTATAGTTTCAAGGAAATGGAACTACCAAGGAAAGGCAGTCGCGTGTTACTATTTCCTCTGCCCTTCCAAGGCCACTTAAACCCCATGTTTCAGCTAGCTGAAATCCTTCATTCAAAGGGCTTTTCTATTACCATTATCCACACCAACTTTGGTGCACCAAAATCTGAGAACTATCCACACTTTAACTTCCGTTCCATTTCTGTTTCTTTGTCTCAATCTGAAGCTTCAATGACCAATGTCAGGGAACTCATCTCTGAGTTGAATGTTAAATGTGCCGAACCCTTTAGGGTTACATTGTCAGAGTTGTTGGCCGATACTTCAAAACCTCATATCTCTTGTTTAATCCCAGATAGCCTCTTGCATTTCACAAGAGCTGTTGCTGATAGTTTTCAGATCCGGCAAATTGTTCTAAGAACTGGAGGGATCTCTTGTTTTCTTACATATGCTAATTTTCCCCTTCTGCTGGAGAAAGGATATCTCCCCATTCAAGGTTTGTTGTACTATGTATGTAACTGTCATGGTTGCTACTGATAATTGGGAGGGTAAAAAGTGTCTAACGCTCTTGAACTTTTTTCGATTTTGATTTTTCACCATGAATTAAAAATTGTAAAGTTTTTTAGCCTAAACTTTTCTAGACCACATTACTTAACATGACCAAGTTTGGGGGAATTTTGAAAAAAACATGTTCCGACCCTAAAACAGACTACAAATGGGAAAGATGTGAAAAACAGAAGGAAAATGTGTATGTTGAAGACTGATTTTTTATTCCTCTAGCGCCTTTTTTTGCGAGTCAAAATATACTTCTTTTAGAAATGCCCCGAGTTTGGTCATATGGTCTTATTCCGTCCAAATTTAACAACGAAATTGGATGAAAAAATCAACATTAATACTTCAAAAAAGTTCAGGGTAAAAATATTTTGAATTTTACCACAATCAAGAAAAATTCAGGGGAGAATGAACACATTTTACCCTCTATTAGTACCTTGATAGGTTGTGCGTGTTAAATTATATTGAATTTACCTATTCTTACTTAAATAGTTTTTTTTTATGATGGGAACATTCAATTTCTGAGGGGAGCTAGTATATCTCTTTGTTGTCTTGTCTTATTTATAGTCTGCTTGTTTTTCAGGTTCTAGACTAGAAGAGGCAATACCAGAGCTTTCTCCGCTCCGAGTGAAAGACCTTCCTGTGCTTGATGCTAACCAATTGGAAGGACTTTGTGAATTACTGAAACTGATGATAGAAGAAATAAATGCATCTTCAGGCCTGATTTGGAACTCATTCGAAGAACTCGAAGAACCTGCATTGACCACTTTGCAGCAGATGTGGCTTTCCATCCCACTTTTTCCAATTGGGCCATTTCACAAACACTTTCCAGGAAGTTCCAGCAACTTAATAACTCCAGACAAAGGCTGCATTTCCTGGTTAGTCAAACAAAAGCCCAATTCCGTGATCTATGCTAGCTTTGGAAGCGTTGCACAAATGGATGAAAAACAATTCTTGGAAATTTCATGGGCATTAGCAAATAGCAACCACCCTTTCCTTTGGGTAATTCGGCCAGGCCTAATTCCGGGCTCAGAATGGCTAGAAGGGTTCCTCGAGACGTTCCTTGAGACGTTAGACGGGAGAGGACACATTGTCAAATGGGCACCTCAACAGGAGGTTTTAGCACATCCTGCTGTTGGGGCATTTTGGTCGCATAACGGATGGAATTCGACTGTGGAGAGTATATGTGAAGGTGTTCCAATGATCTGTATGCCATTTTTCGCAGATCAATTGTTTAATGCAAGATATGTAACCCATGTTTGGAAAGTTGGTTTGGCGGTTGAGATTGGATGGAACAGGAGAAGGATTGAAGGGGTTATAAAGGAGTTGATGGAGGAAGAAGAAGGTGAAGAGATCAGGAAAAGAATGTTGCAATTGAAAGAGAAGGCAAATGCTTGTCTCAAGCCCGGTGGATCTTCCCATGAATCTATCAACAAGCTAGCTGATTTGATTTCATCGTTTTGATCGATTTTTGGGTTCTTGATTGATCTCTGCCTCCAAAATAATTTCAAATGTTTATCACTCTTATTTGGAGACTTCCGTATCATTTACGATTGAGGTAAATTGGAAGCAAATGAGTCGATATATTTATGGTATTCAATAAAATATATTAAATAATTTAGAGATAATAGTTATTAATGCCCTTACATATATTTCAAATGTAAATGTTAACACTCGACAATTTTAGGTGCTATTTATACCCCTAACTATTTACGGGGAGCTATTAATGCCCCCAAAATCGGCGGAATCAGGCAAGAGGGGGCGGTGTTGCACATGTGCAGCCCGCACATGCACATTTTTAGGGGCAAAATAGTCCACACAATCGGTGCTAAATGGGTAACATCCGACTCATTCAATTGCCTCGACCCATGACCCGAATACTTGTGATATTTAAACAAAAACCTGACCAGAAACTTGACCCGCGAGCACAATCCACAAGTTGAGGCGGATTAAAATGGATCAAAAGAGGTTTTCTCCATCTTCAACCTCTTGAATCACCAAGAACACCAAAAAATTTGACTATTTTCGAAACCCACTTAAAATGTTCCAATTTTCAGCCCAAAAACACCAAAATTTGACTATTTTCGAAACATTTAGGCATTTTTTCCAAGGATGGAGCTTGGTGAAGAGTGTATTGCAGAAATTCATAAAAAAAGACAAAACATACCTTTGGTTTCTTCTGAAATTTGTGAGGGATTTGGAAGAAATGGAATGGGAGAGGAAGAAGAGGTTGGAGGTTGAAGATGATTGAGTAATTTGACTGTTATGCCCCTGAAAATGTGCTTGTGCGGGCTGCACATGTGCAACGCCGCCGTCAATCGCCGGATTCCGCCCATTTTGTGCATTAATAGCTCCCCGTAAATAGTTAGGGGTATAAATAGCATCTAAAATTGTCGAGGGTTAACACTTACATTTGAAACATATGTAAGGGGCATTAATAGCTATTATCTCAATAATTTATTATATAATCTATTTCTATTAAAATTCTCATTATTAAGTTTTATTTTAATTTAAATATTCATTGAAAAATATTATTTTTAATAAATTTTTTTTTGCTAAATAAGAAATTATCCATTAATCATAAAATAACCGAAACCATTACAATCAAAAGATAAAAAAAAAATACAAGAAAATAAAAGTTATACAATGGTGGAGACCACCATGATAACATATAAAAGTCCGCATCCCAGACTAGGTACACACTACATACAGTAGAAAAAATAAATACATAATAAAAATTTTCGTAACATCTTCTCCAAAAAATTTAAACAGTAATAGCAAGCTCAGTTCCAGGTAAATGTTGTTTAACTTGTTTCTTTGCAAAAAAGTCCAATCGACTAACAAATAGGAATGGCAACGGGGCAGATCGGGGCGGGTATCTGAAATACCACGCCCGCCCCGCCCTGTTGATCTGTGCCCCGCCCCGCGCCCGCCCGCCCCGGATCAAAGAAATTTACGCCCACGCCCTGCCCAGCACGGCGAGATCGACTCGCCCTCACCCCATTCTATTTTTTTTTTTAAAAAAAATCATTATTTTTTTAAAATTATAAAAATCATTAATTTTATCAAAAAAATTAAAATCATAAAAATCATTAATTTTATCATAAAAATAATTAATTTTTTTAAAAATCATAAAAATCATTAATTTTATCCAAAAAATCATTAATTTTATTATAAAAATAATTAATTTTTAAAAAAAATATTTATTTTTTTTAAAAATAATTAATTTTATCCCAAATCAATTCTCAAACAAGTACAATTAGTATATTAAAATGAAAATTAAACATGATTATGTTTAATAATAACAATATTATAATAATTTAATATAAATGGGGCAAAATGGGGCGTGGGCGGGGCGGGGCGGAAAAAAATACCATGCCCTCGATCTGCCCCTGTTCACGGGCGGGCGATCTCGCCCTGCTCTCTCTACGGGGCGGGGCGGGAGCTGCCCTAAAAGGCGTCAGGCGAGGGCGGATCGGCGGGTCACGGGTCAAATTGCCATCCCTACTAACAAACATGCCATGTATGGATTATTATGCAAAAAGATGAGCCATTCTGATCATCTATCCCGTACCTCCGTGGGTACGGCATTTCATTTTCTTCCGCTCTCTGTTTGCCATTTCCAGCCTTCACTGCCTGAGTTCCAACTTGAGATTTCTCGCTGAAGTAGAGGTAACTACCGTTTTCCATCTCAAAGAATCTGTTCCTTTTGGATTTTGTCCACTGTTTCACCCTTAGAAATCTTTCTTCCTTTTAGCATCTCACAAAAGATTCAAAAGAATGTCAATTTAGTTTGCTACTAAAACTTGGTGGGTAGTGCTTTTAGTTTGCTGAGCTTTTTTGGAACTAAAGAATCAGCAGTAATTTCACTTTTCTCAAACACTGTGAATTATTTTCCAATTATTGCTCTCTGCCCTCTAATATTACTCCAATTTTACTAGTTTACTGTCAAGTATATTAACTATATCTAAGGGTCTTATTCGATTGGGTCTCAATCTGTGATTCCTAATCTCAAACTAGTCTCAATCTCAAATTAATTTTTTTTTATGATTTAGTGCTTCAGGTTTCAGTTTCAGTCGGGTCAGACTCAATCCAAGTACACCCCAAATATTAGATGACCAAAACGAAACTGGAAATGTGCATATTATTCTATATGGTTTCTTCAAGGGAATCCCAGGTGATGTTTTCAGGAAGCATAGTAAAGGTTCGTTTTTTCCTTTGATAATTTCTACCAATTAGGTTGCCTTTGATTTCCATAACTTATTTGGGGTAAATCTAATGCCATCTTAAGCAACATATCAGATCTGTTAAGTGGCAATGCATGTTTGATTGTTTTCTCTTGTGAAAGTAAGAGGACATATGCTTTCTTAATGTTTAAATGCTTTCTTGAATGGAAGGAAGAGAAACAAAGTGAAACAGAAACTGCAATCTCCCAGTCCCACATGAGATATATATGTAAGTGTGAAGGTTATATAAGCACGAGTCTAAGTATTCATGTCACTTAATTCTAGGACCGTCCTTGAGGGGTTCTTGTGGGGACCGACCCCACAGATGTGAACTCCACTAGGATTGAATTTTTCCTGTGGACGGTAGTCAAGTAGTTGACCATAGGTGTTGTAGGCCCCATGAGTTACGCTCTCAAACTCTGGCACAAGGCGTGACAGAAACAATCGAGTTAGTGAGATTTTCTGGATTTTTCACATTACCTGAGATCAACAGAAACTTATTTTGCTTCCATATAATCAAATCCAGTCAGCTGGACCTGAGGTCTTGAGCGTATTTCTTGCTTCACTGTCTTTGTTTTTACTCTATTTCATCTTTCAGAAAGTTATTTACATAATGTAACTTAAATTTGTATCAGATCATCAATATCCGTAAGCAGTTTTCATATAAAGATTTGGAGTGGTCCGATAGTGTAAAGATTTGGACAGTGAGTACGTATAAGAGAGAGAGTATGGGTTCTTCCAAGTGTTTAATATAAGTCCTTCTCCACGAGGTGTTTGAAGAGTTTCGAACAAAATTGTTTGGAAAGATGGGTCTGTCACGTCAGCATTGCGGCAAACACTTGGTAGATCACGCCGCCGGAGACCTGTCATAACTTAACAAAAACCTGTCAAGTGAATAAAGCCATAATTGTTGGAAGTTTACAGTAATCCGTCAGATCAGTTAAAAGCTCTTTTCCGATCTTAAGCGTATTAGTTAAAATAAAGAATTGCAGAATAAGATACCTGAAAAAGGAAGCTCCCCTGCTTCAATGAGTCGAGGGATGCAAAAGTAAGCCCAGAAGGCACAAGCACTAATAGTACGAAAATAAATGAATGGAAGACCAATTTCTTGAGCGACATCAAGGGCGGCGCTTAAGATCCCATCTCCTATGATGCTTGTAATAGGAGGTTTCCTGCTTCTGCTGCTCTCTTTTTCAGTGCTGGAGTGAATTTCCCCCGCTATCAAGGGTGGTGAGAGGGCGTGAGAGGTGATATCTCCGGTCACCCCCGCCTTATCCCGCCTAAAATATTAAATACAAATAGTTATGTTATTGGACATATAAATGACTTGTACCTGCAAATTAGTATCTCTTTTAGTGAGCTACAAGTATCATTTTAGATAGTGTTATTTCGTTTAACAGATATTAAATATGCTTTTTACAATTATATGTTATTCATAAAGGTTTTATTTCACATAATTTTTACAAAACTTCCATGATTTTCTACCGTGAGAATGCATTTGGCTAGAGTGCTGACTTGAAACTTTTTCAGCATGTTCAACACGGCTTGATGGCCGCTGGATCTACGCCTTTTAGATCTAGCGGTTATCAAGCTGTCTACTGTTCACAGACGCGCGCCACACTGAATCGAGGTTTTGATTACCCCTCTTTCCGCTCAGAAATCAATCGATGATTGATTTGGCAAGGTTTGATCAATCCCAAGCGCGATTTGGGGGCAAAATTCATGGAATTTTCAATACTAATTGGCAACATGCATATTATTCCTCACTTTCACGATAATATTGAGTTTGAATACACCAAAGGTATTGCTTATCATGAATTTTGAACAAAGGTACCACTCTTGGACATTGCTTCGTAGGTTGCACTCTTTATTTCAGTTGCCTTGGCTGTGCGCCGGGGATTTCAACGAAATTCTTTCGCCAATAGAGAAGGAAGGTATGAATGATAGAAATCCCAACCTCATAAGGGCTTTCCGGGACGTCATCTCAGATTGTGATTGGTGGACTTGGGTTTCCAAGGCCCTCGGTTTACATAGCAGAATGGGAGAGGCACGAGCCTTGTTCGGGAACGCCTCGATAGTGGCTTTGGTAATCTGGCTTGGCGTCAATTATTTCCAATGGCTGTGGTTAAACATCTGGTTACATCACATTCGAATCACATTCCTATTGTGATCACTTCATCTAAATTTGCAAAGCAGCGGTGGTTTTCTTTGCCACGCTTTGATCCATTCTGGATTCAGGATTCGGAGTGCGTAGAAATTATTGAAGATTCTTGGCAGCGCCCTTTCTTGAGGGATGGCAGTCGGGTGGTGTCGGAAGTGGTCCAGGTCAGGAACAGACTGCGGCAATGGGGCTCGAAAAAGTTTGGGGAATTAAAGAAGAAAATCTCCGATAAGGAAGCTGAAATCGCGGCTTTATGGTCATCATCGGGTTACACGGTTGAGGATGATCATAAGTTAAAATTTGACTTAAATGTTTTGCTTTTGCAGGATGATGAGTACTGGAAACAGCGGAGCAGAGCTGATTGGATGCTCCATGGGGATCGTAACACGAGATACTTTCATCATAAAGCCTCCTCGAGACGTTCACGAAATTTCATTTCTCGGCTCCAACGCCCCTTGGGAGAGATTATTGATAACGTGAATGACATCAGCTTACTTGCGAAGGAGTACTTTGACTCCATCTTTGCCACCACGGCTACTGCTCCTCTATACCTGAACGATTTGCCAATCCGTAAGCTTCCGGATCAGCAACAACGGAAACTGGCTCAGTCGTACACCAAGGCTGAAATTGCAGCGGCTCTGAGATAGCTTCCCGCTAAGAAGGCGCCTGGTCCCGATGGTATGCAAGTTATTTTCCTTAAACGATTCTGGAATATCTTTGGCCCGGAGATTACTTCATTTATTCTTGGATTTCTCAATGGTGACCGCGATATCTCCGGTCTTAATGGTACATTTATCGTTCTTATTCCAAAAGTTAAGAACCCTATTAATATGACTGAGTTTCGCCCCATCAGTCTTTGTAATTCTATTTATAAATTAATTTCTCGCATTATTGTCAATCGTTTGAAATTGGCTCTTCCATTTGTTATTGATCCCTCGCAGAGTGCTTTCCTGCAGGGGCGCCTTATTACTGATAACTCCATTGCAGCATTCGAGGCGTTTCATAGTATGCAATTGGGGCTATCGGGTGGTGATAAACATTGTGCCTTGAAGCTTGATATGCGAAAGGCATTTGACAGAGTGGAGTGACGCTATCTCGATCTCATGCTTGAAACGATGCGTTTCCCACCTCGGTTACGCGGTCTTATCATGTCCTGTGTTAGCTCTGTTACATACCGGGTCTTAATCAATGGTAAACCTTCAGATCTTATTCGTCTCGTTGCGTGGAATCCGTTAGGGAGACCCGTTATCGCCATTTCTCTTCATTCTATGTGCAGAGGGGTTTTCGGCTATGATTCGCAAAGCTCAAGCAGCTTCTTTGATTAGTGGTTTGAGATTCGGTCGTTCAGGTCCCTCTCTCTCTCATCTTTTGTTTGCAGATGATTCTTTGTTGTTTTTTTAAGCGAATTCAGCGAGCGTTTTGGTGATTCAGACCATTATGGCTGAATATGAGGCTTTCTCAGGCCAATCTATTAACTTTGATAAATTTTCCATATTTTTTAGTAAAGGATTCGATGCTCAGGAGATTGTGGATCTTAGTACCATTTTAGGAGTGCGGCTAGGAAGGGGAGATGGTAAATATCTGGGGCTGCCATATCTCATTGGTCGTAGTAAACGGGAAGTCTTTGCTTACATTAAAGATCGGGTCTGGAAAAAATTGCAAGGATGGAAGGAGAAATATCTTTCACCGGCGGGCAAAGAAGTACTCATTAAATTGGTGGTTCAGGCTATCCCAACTTATATTATGCAGTCCTTTTATTTAACTCGCTCGCTATTGAATGATATTATGGTTTTGATTCGTAGGTTCTTATGGGGAAAATATGGTGGGAGCAATGGTATTCATTGGGTTTCTTGGAGCAAAATCTGCCAGCCTAAGGCGTGGGGGGGGCTCGGTTTGCGAGATATGGAGAGGGGTTTAATCTCTTTCTTTTGGCGAAGCAGGGGTGGCGTATCATCCAAAATCCGGAGGCCCAACTCTCTTGTATTCTCAAAGCGAAGTATTTTTCCCAAGGTAGCTTTCTTGATGCCACTTGTGGTGCGAGAGCCTCTTGTGTTTGGCGGAGTCTGATAAAGGGACGTCGTATTTTAAATCTTGGCACACGATGGCGAATCGGAAATGGAGAAAATGTCAAAATCTGGAGGGATCCATGGATTCCCTTGTTGAGCACATTCCGTCTTGCGAGTAATAGACCTGCTTCGGTGGTGCCTCTGCCAGACAAAGTATGCGAGTTAATTTCGACTCCTTCTATGGAATGGAACATGGCTGCCTTGGAGGCTTGTTTTTGGCAGTATGAGATTGATACCATTCGGACTCTACCTCCAGGTGATTTATCTTCAGAAGATCGTATTATTTGGCACTATTCAAAGAACGGAATTTATTTAGTCCGGACCGGTTATCATGCTTATATGAATTCACTATACCACGGTGCTCATACATCAGAATCCTCTTATTCGGCTTTGGAGGAAAAATTTTTGGAACTGGTTATGGAGACTGCCCCTCTCGCCGCGTATTAATGTCTTTCTATGGCGGGCAGCTTTAGGCTCGCTGCCTACTGGTATGAATTTGGCTAGGCGTACACATTTGCAACCTCAATGCTCTTCTTGCGGAGCTGATGATAAGTCTGGCGATCATTGTATTTTGCTTTGTGATGCTGCTGTGAGCATATGGTCTTTTTGGGATAAGTACTCTAGACTCTCAGTTTGGCGAATCGCCTCAGTAAAAAAGCTACTCTTCTTTCTCTCGGAACATGCCTCAATTGATGTTGCCCTACATTTTGCACACATTGCTTGGTTAATTTGGAAGGATAGATGTAAGTTTACCTTTGGAGGGGATCGTTCTCCCCCTTCTGAGATATACAATGATGCTTCTTCGGCCATCTTGGAGTACAGATCACTAGCAGCTAGCAACATTTTCTCTTTGCAGGTGGATCCGTTTGCGGAAGTTTGGTTTCCCCCTCCCTTAGCTGGCTTCAAAGTGAATGTGGATGCCTCTTGGACACCAGGTTCTGCTGCCTTTGGCTGTGTCATAAGGGATCATCTGGGATTGCCTCTTTTAGCTTCATGTGGTCGAATCCATTTATGTATCAATGCTGTCCATGCTGAGCTCTTGGCCTTCATCGAGGGTATGAAAATGGCGTTCCTTTTTAGCCTATCATCCCCTCTATCTGGAAGGAGACTGTCTGGAGGTCCTTAATCACCTCCGCAATCCTGCACCGGATCTCTCCCCTTTAGGAGCTGTTTTTGATTTTGCTAAATGGTTATCTTCTTCTTTTAGTTTGGTTAATTATTCTTTTGTAAAGCGTACTGGCAATCAGGTGGCTCACTCACTAGCTAAACTTGGCCATGATTACTCTTCCATGTCTTGGGACAGTTATTTCCCCCCTCCTGTTATGTCTGCGATTTCCTATGATCGCTTTTTTTTATATGAATGGTAGCTCCCTTCTGGGATTCAAAATCTAAACTCTTTTAATTTGAAGCTTGTTCTTCATGTTCTTATTTTTTTCAGTTTTTTTTTAAAAAATTCGAGTCTTCCAATGGATAATTCAATTATTGATAGTTGAAAACTACCAACTTGCTTCACATATTTGCTTGCTGGTCAATCAATTTATGTTTCTGATTTCATAGGGAGTTCGGTGCGTAATCACAATTTTTGTTATTTTGCTAATCATATCGATATTCTCTGGGTTTAATGATTTACCAGTGCAAAATGTATTGGATGATTTTGTTCATGATATTATGCTTTGTTATGTTAATTCCACTTTTGTTATTGTTATGTTTATGGAAATAGTTGTATAGTCTTCATTATACCATTATTAAATTGTATTAGAATTGAATGTCTATAGTTATTATTTATTAGTCTTATAGCTATGTCTGTTCAATTCTGAATTGTTTATCTATTCTATTTATTAGTTTTTTGTTGATAAATATTGCATATTGTTTTACAGGTAATCAAGGATTTCCTGGTGTGTCATCAGAAAATAACAAGTTTGTTGATGATGTTTGTAATAAGAAGTCGGATTTCGCTAATGTAAGAGACTCAATCCGAATAGACTCAATCAAAAGTCAAATCACGTTGCACACGCAGAGGGAGAAATTGAATATTATTCGAAGACGTTTCAGAGTGGACTGCTTCTTGTCTAATAAAATCAAATTTTACACTGGCATTCTTTTGAATTTATAGGTTTTAACAAGTATCTTTGGATTATAGTTGTAACAAATGTAATTAGTTTTCAATATTTAATAATAGCTATTGCGTATATATCTTATAGTTATTACATACATGACTTATTAATGTGTCCAACCAATAATAGCTATTGCGTATATATCTTATAGTTATTACATACAGAAAGAAGCCCGACGCAATGTAAATATTAGTAGTCCTTTTTTTTTGGGTGAAAATCGTCTGTACGTACCCGTCTGTATACTTATTAATGTGTCCAACCAATAAAAATTCGTTATGTGACCATTTTTTTAATTATATATACATATGGTGGATTGTGATTGGTTGGGTAAAGGAATAGGTACATAGACGGATACTGACGATTATTTGCTTTTTTTTTCTTTCCCTTTTGTAAATAATTAGATATTTTAGATATTTTTCTTTCTTACCCTTTCCACTTGTAATTATGTTATGTAATTATGTTATTGGTAGGTAGTCTCAATTGTTTACCAACATGTATAAATACTAAGGGAGTGTATTCAATTGAGATTTTAAAAGACTATTTTGAGATAAATAAGTCTTGTGGTATTCAATTAAGACTTTTAAGTAATCTAAATAAGTCATATGGTATTTAATCAGGACTATTAGGATTTTTTAAAAGTGATTTTCAAATCCAGTGGTATTCAATCAGGATTTTTAACAAGTAACAAAAAGTCTTTTGGTATTCAAAAACTTCCAAATTTCGATGGATTTTTTTTTTTAATTAGGAATTTGTGGGATTTTTTAGTGAAAAGTATAAATATCAAACCCTTTAGAAAAATCCCACCCTAACCCATAAGACTTTTTAGTGAATTTTCATGATTTGTTTATTTGTTACATTTTTCATGGACTCTTGTAACTTTGAATGTTTGCTTTTATTTTTATTGTTCCATTCCATTTGATACCGTTTATGTTATTGCTAATGCAAGTAGTGGTGAGCACCGAATTCGAATTCGCCAATTCGGTCATTTGAATTCGGGGCAACTTTTTAGAACCTAAAAACGGACCCAGATTGGATTCGAATTCGGAATTACTGAATTCGAATTGACTGAATTGGCGAATTTGGAATTCGTTTTTTTCCGAATTGACCGATTTCACAAGAAAACTCTAATTGAAAATCAAGAAAAAACCAAAATCAAAACAAACAATCAATTTAGAAAAAAAATAATGGAAATAATAAATTAGTTATTGTTTAATTCAACCATATTTACACGGAAAATTAATAGCAAAATCGCCAAAATAACAATTTTTAGGGTCTATTTACTTTATATATTAACTATATAATAAAATTAAAAAATAAATTCGAATTCAGTCAGGCCGAATTCAATTATAGTCAAACCGATTTCGTCCTATTTTTTTACCAAATCGAATTGGGATGTAACCGAATTATCGAATTCAAATTGTCGAATTGAATTTGAATTCGGTCGGTAATTCGGTAAAAATCAAATTTGCTCGTGAGTGCCCACAACTTTAATCAATTTACTTTTATTGGCTTTATGTTTATGGCCTCATTCCATTAGTTGAACCAAGTGTCCGCAACCTAGTAACTTTATACCTATCATAAAACCTTTGGGAAGGATAAATTCCACCATTATTTGAAAAGTTTGGGTTGTAAAGGTTGTTCCTGAAGAATTTGTGCATCATTGAACTAGACATTGTTCTTCATCCAACTAAATTGGTTGGTTAGGATCGTACAAATAAAATAAAAAGTCTTTGTAATCCTTTCAAATCTTATAAATTCTTATGATATAAATCTTTAAAATTAGAACATAAAAATCCAAAGTATAGAAATTTTTTTAAAAAAAAATCTTATAAATCATTACATTCTTTTAAAATTTTAGATAGTCTTTTAAAATTCACTGGACTTATTTATCCATAAATAATATTTTAAAATCCTAATTGAATACACCCTCCTAAGTTTGTGCTCTTTTGAGTTAATGAGAAAAATAGAAAATTTCCCCAAAATATCTAGTTTCTCTGCGATGCTTTATTCCATTCTTTTCCTTTGATGTTGCTCAAGCAATTTCATCATTAATTTTTGCTACATGTTTTAAATGACTTATATTAAGGAATGAAGGTCGAATTAAGCTAGATCCTGAGATTGATGCCTTCATGAAGGCCACGGCCGTGGTGGGACAAGAATTTCAGTATATTAATACAAATTCTATGCGCAAATTGTTTGGTGATGCATAAAAGCAATTTCTTTTTGCTATTCCTCATAAACAGAAGCTGATTCTCTTAACATTTTCTTTAATTTGGAACTTGGACTTGTGATAAACATATGAAATAATGTCCACATTTATGCTTTTTAGATATTTTTAGATATTTTAGAAATGCTCCATTCCTCAATATAGGTCGTTTAGGACCAAAAAAAAATTAAGGAACTCAAATAAACAATAATCTTTCCAACACAATTCGAAGAATACCCTTTCCTTTCTCACTCTCTTTCATTTTACCAATAAAAGATATGTTGAGGATATAATTGAAATAAATTGTTGACACCTAATAAAATACATGTAAATGACAATTAATTTGAATACATATATATCTCCTAAACAACAATTAAATGGGAATGAAAGAAGTAGCAGGTTGTCTCGTCATATGAATTGTTGGTGAATGGGCATCTTGTAGTGGAACCTTAATGAGAGAAAATTCAATCCTAATATCATTATTGTGGACTGATCCCATAGTTCCTCACATGAATAAGGCAGAGTCTATCTCCAAATGTGGACTCCGCTCAATTAATGTAATAAGGCAGAGTCTATCTCCAAATGTGGGATCCACTCAATTAATTTGTGGAATTGTGAGGCCAGTCCTATAAAGGGACGGTAGTAGGATGGAGTGACCCCTTAATGAGACATCTCACAATTTAACTCTTCCAATTGGCTACGAGGCGGAGCGATGAAGCCCTTAGGAATGGGGCTCATTCAAATTTTTTTTTTTTTATTAAATGATATTTCTGATATGGACCAGATCCATTGGAACTTGTGGGTCATAACTAACCACATCACTAAATGATGAGGAGAGAGACAAGTCTATAATAATGTGACTAATTTTTTACCACGAGATCAATGTAACCTGGTCTATATAAATTTTTTCCTTTATAAATGGAAATATCTGATATGGAACAGGGCCAGGGGTAGGGCCCTGGTCCCCCCTCCTAATTTTTTTTTCAAACACAGTTAAAATACAAAAAAGATAGCTCTGATATGGACACATTTAAAAGTACAAAAAATGTACAAATTTGTCACATCACTATAAAATGAGGAGGGAGATATTTTTGACTTTTAACTGTGTCCAAATCAGAACTATCTTTTTTATTTTTTAACTGTGACTGAGAGATGAATTTTAAAAAGAGGGGGTGGACAAACAAGGGACTAAGTGGGACTGAAAGCCCTCTACTACTGCGCAGTCATATCAGAATACTCCTTATAAAATGGCTCATCTTTAAGAAGTAAAAACTCCCTCCAACGTATCGAATAATCCAAAGGACAATTCACCCATAATTTCTGCAGTTTCCAAGTTCTCAATCTATAGTTTCAAGGAAATGGAACTACCAAGGAAAGGCAGTCGCGTGTTACTATTTCCTCTGCCCTTCCAAGGCCACTTAAACCCCATGTTTCAGCTAGCTGAAATCCTTCATTCAAAGGGCTTTTCTATTACCATTATCCACACCAACTTTGGTGCACCAAAATCTGAGAACTATCCACACTTTAACTTCCATTCAATTTCTGTTTCTTTGTCTCAATCTGAAGCTTCAATGACCAATGTCAGGGAACTCATCTCTGAGTTGAATGTTAAATGTGTGGAACCCTTTAGGGTTACATTGTCAGAGTTGTTGGCCGATACTTCAAAACCTCGCATCTCATGTTTAATCCCAGATAGCCTCTTGCATTTCACAAGAGCTGTTGCTGATAGTTTTCAGATCCGGCAAATTGTTCTAAGAACTGGAGGGATCTCTTGTTTTCTTACTTATGCTAATTTTCCTCTTTTGCTGGAGAAAGGATATCTCCCCATTCAAGGTTTGTTTTACTATGTATGTAACTGTCATAGTTGTTACTGATAATTAATAGGGTTAAAAGTGTCAACGCTCCTGAGTTTTTCTTGATTTGGTTTTTTAATCATTAACTAAAAATTGTAAAGTTTTTTAGCCTAAACTTTTCTAGAGTATTAATTCTGAAAATTTCATCCATTTTCGCTGTTAAATTTGGAAAGAATGATATCACATGACTTAATGATCAAATTCGAAGGAATTTTGAAAAAAAAAACAGATTGCGACCCTAAAAAAAATGCATATGGGAAATATATAAAAAACAGAAAGGAAATTTGGAATGTTGAAGAATGAATTTTTATTCCACTAGTGCATTTTTTACGGGTTAAAACACTTTTTTCAAAATACTCCGAATTTGGTCATATGGCCATATTCCGCCCAGATTCAACAGCGAAATTGGGTGAAATGAACAACATTAATACTTCAGAAAAGTTTAAGTTGAAAAACTTTGTATTTTACTAAAATCGAGAAAAGTTCAAGGGGAATAGACACATTTTACCCTCTTTTAGTACCTTGATAGGTCGTGCGTGTTAAATTATACTGAATTTACCTATTCTTACTTATAGGTTTTTTTTTCAAACAAAAAAGGGAACATTCAATTTCTGATGGGAGTGATTATATCTCTTTGTTGTCTTATCTGACTTATAGTCTGCTTGTTTTTCAGATTCTAGACTAGAAGAGACAATTACAGAGCTTTATCCGCTTAGAGTGAAAGACCTTCCTGTGCTTGATGCTAACCAATTGGAAGGACATTGTGAATTACTGAAACTGATGATAGAAGAAATAAAGGCATCTTCAGGCCTGATTTGGAACTCATTCGAAGAACTCGAAGAACCTGCATTAACTACTTTGCGGCAGATGATGCTTTCCATCCCACTTTTTCCAACTGGGCCATTTCACAAACACTTTCCAGGAAGTTCCAGCAACTTGATAACGCCAGACAAAGGCTGCATTTCCTGGTTAGATAAACAAAAGCCCAATTCCGTGATCTATGCAAGCTTTGGAAGCGTTGCACAAATGGATGAAAAACAATTCTTGGAAATTTCATGTGCATTAGCAAATAGCAACCACCCTTTCCTTTGGGTAATTCGTCCAGGCCTAATTCCAGGCTCAGCAGAATGGATAGAATCTTTGCCAGGAGGGTTCCTCGAGACGTTGGACGGAAGAGGACACATTGTCAAATGGGCACCTCAACAGGAGGTTTTAGCACATCCTGCTGTTGGTGCATTTTGGTCACATAACGGATGGAATTCTACTGTGGAGAGTATATGTGAAGGTGTTCCAATGATCTGTATGCCATTTTTCGCAGATCAATTGTTTAATGCAAGATATGTAACCCATGTTTGGAAAGTTGGTTTGGCGGTTGAGATTGGATGGAACAGGAGAAGGATTGAAGGGGTTATAAAGGAGTTGATGGAGGAAGAAGAAGGTGAAGAGATCAGGAAAAGAATGTTGCAATTGAAAGAGAAGGCAAATGCTTGTCTCAAGCCCGGTGGATCTTCCCACGAATCTATCAACAAGCTAGCTGATTTGATTTCATCGTTTTAAAATTCTCATTATTAAGTTTTATTTGAATTTAAAGATTCATTGAAAAATATTATTTTTAATAAATTGAACAAAGGTAAATGTTGTTTAACTTGTTTTTTTTACCAGACTATTGAATATCTTTATGAATTCATAAATTCCTGCGTTGACGTTCATTTTAGACAAATGAATAGTGGTTTTGGCCGAATTTGAGGTGATTTACTTACAGACATTGCTAGGTTACTAGAATTATTGGCTAAAAAATTGACTAAAATAGTTTTTTGGACCGTTTTGCCCTTATAGTTGGGTGAATCCCTTATACCAGCAGGGGGTGAGATAGTTATTTAACATCCTCAATTTGGGGATTTAGGGTTTCTATCCCCAAAATTCTAAGAGTAAATCATTTTCTTTTACTTTATAGTGTTGTCGTAAGAGAAAATGTGTCGCGTTCTCGGAAATGATGTTGTAATGTTAAAAACTTTGAGGGGCCATAACTTTAAGCAGTCCGGCTCCTGTGCGGAATGGCCAAAGTTCCGCACGTGCGAGACACTCTGGGAGCCGTTGATTTCATTTTTAAAATGGATCGACGGCTATGATTTAAAAGAGGGTTAAAAGGGTACATATGTAATTTTACAAATAAATAAAAAAAAAAGAGAAAAAAAGAAGGGGAACACGCAACCGTTACATCGGTTGGGTTTCCGAGGTAAAAAAAAGCGGCTGAAATAGCAAAAAGTCACATTTCTACCAGAACACATGTTCTTGTGCAATAAACACATGTTCTTGTATATTGTGAACACATGTTTTTGTTCGGTGAACACATGTTCTTGATTATTGAACACATGTTCTTGTTCTGTGAACACATGTTCTTGTTCGGTGAACACATGTTCTTGATTAGTGAACACATGTTCTTGATTATTGAACACATGTTCTTGTTCGGTGAACACATGTTCTTGATTAGTGAACACATATTCTGTTATTCTGAACACTTCAATTTAAAATTTCATTTTCCCGCAAAAAAAACTCTCAAAGTTTATCCCTAAATACCCCTGCTTTGATACAGCCGTTGGATCAAAAGTACAAAATCCAACGGCTCTCAGCTTGGCCCGCATATACGGACCATTCCCCTTTCCGCATAGGAGCCAGAATCAACTTTAAGGTGATTCAAGTGAGTACGAATTCGCCTTTGAAAGAAAAATGTAGTTTCCAGGGCTTACGTGGATACTGGCCCATGTAGATATGACAATGGGGCATATCGGGCGGGTATTTCATTATCTTGCCTCGCAGAACCGACTCATTGTCCCGCCCTGCTCCGTGATTCGCCGCGGGTCAAGAATCTTTGTACCGCACCCCGCCCCGTTCTCTCTTTTTATTTATAAAACATCACATAAATAGCATACAAAAATTGAGATAGAACGTACAACAATTTTTTTTTAACACAATCTAGCAATAACCATTCTTTTTTGGTCAAAAATAAAATAAGGAAATCATAATTTAAAGAGGAGAATTTTGCATGAATAACATTAATATAAACACAATTAATAATTCTATCATACAGACGGGGCGGGGCGGGGCAAATCGGATATTATATAAGATCCAATCACGATCACGGGCATGTCAGATCTGCCCCGTTCTCAGTTCAGGCGGGTCAGATTTGTCTCAAATAGCACATGTCAAATCGGGGCGGGACGGAGCGGGTCAAAATTGCTATCCCTAGGTTCACGTTAGCCGAGGACGAATTTTGCAAATTCGTCTTCAATTGAGGGCAGATTTCACAAATCCGTTTTGGCAAAAAATGTCTAATAGACTAACAAACATGCCATGTGTGGATTATTATGCAAAAAGATGGAAAAATTCTGATATAGACACTAGCTTTACTAAAGTGGGGGGCATAGGCACCACTGATCATAATCACCATGCATCCCTCTTTTGATTAAAAAAACAATAAAAACGCCTCAAACAATGCACTGAGTGGGGAATATTTTTTATTATTTTAATCAAAAGCGTGATGTGGTTGAATGTGAATGAGTGATCTATGCTCCCCTACTCAGAAGCTGATCCCATGACGGAAATTGATCAAAAAAGATGAGCCATTCTGATAATCTACCCCGTACCTCCGCGGGTACGGCATTTCATTTTCTTCCGCTCTCTGTTTGCCATTTCCAGCCTTCACTGCCTGAGTTCCAAGTTCCAGCTTGAGATTTCTCGCTGAAGTAGAGGTAACTACCGTTTTCCATCTCAAAGAATCAGTTCCTTTTGGATTTTGTGCTTTCAGTTTGCTACTAAAACTTGGTGGGTAGTGCTTTTAGTTTGCTGAGCTTTTTTGGAACTAAAGAATCAGCAGTAATTTCACTTTTCTCAAACACTGTGAATTATTTTCCAATTATTGCTCTCTGCCCTCTAATATTACTCCAATTTTACTAGTTTACTGTCAAGTATATTAACTGTATCTAAGGGTCTTATTCGATTGGGTCTCAATCTGTGATTCCTAATCTCAAACTAGTCTCAATCTCAAATTAATTTTTTTTTTTATGATTTAGTGCTTCAGGTTTCAGTCGGGTCAGACCCAATCCAAGTACACCCCAAATATTAGATGACCAAAACGAAACTGGAAATGTGCATATTATTCTATATGGTTTCCTCAAGGGAATCCTAGGTGATGTTTTCAGGAAGCATAGCAAAGTTTCATTTTCCTTTGATAATTTCTACCAATTAGGTTGACTTTGATTTCCATAACTTATTTGGGGTAAATCTAATGCCATCTTAAGCAACTTATCAGATCTGTTAAGTGGCAATGCATGTTTGATTGTTTTCTCTTGTGAAAGTAAAGAGGACATATGCTTTCTTAATGTTTAAATGCTTTCTTGAATGGAAGGAAGAGAAACAAAATGAAACAGAAACTGCAATCTCCCAGTCCCACATGAGATATATATGTAAGTGTGAAGGTTGTATAAGCATGAGTCTAAGTATTCATGTCACTTAATTCTAGGACAATCCTTGTGGGGACCGACCTCACAGATGTGAACTCCACTCAATTCATGTGAAGGACTGTGGGGTCAGTCCTAGGATTGAATTTTTCCTGAGGACGGTAGTCAAGTAGTTGACCATAGGTGTTGTAGGCCCCATGAGTTATGCTCTCGGCCTCTGGCACAAGGCGTGCCAGAAACAATCGAGTTAGTTAGATTTTCTGGATTTTTGAGATTGGATTTTTCACATTACCTGAGATCAACAAAAACTTATTTTGCTTCTATATAATCAAATCCAGTCAGCTGGACCTGAGGTCTTGAGCGTATTTCTTGCTTCATTGTCTTTGTTTTTACTCTATTTCATCTTTCAGAAAGTTATTTACATAATGTAACTTAAATTTGTATCAGATCATCAATATCCGTAAGCAGTTTTGACTGGATACTTGTTTCATGGAGAACCAAAGAGAGTCTGAACTGCAAGAAAGGAATGGTAGCCGTTTGTTACTGTTCCCGGTTCCCTTTGCAAGGCCATATAAACCCCATGTTTGAGCTAGCAGAAATCCTCCACTCAAAGGGATTCTCTATAACCATCATTCATACCAAGTACAATGCCCCAAAACCAGAGAATTATCCCCACTTCAAATTCCACCTCCTTTCCGATGGTCCATCTGATACTAAAACTTCGAGGATCGACATCCTGGCTCTTATCTCTGACCTTAACACCAAATGCGCTGAACCCTTTCGATCTGCATTGTCTCAATTGTTGGCCAATGCTATTGAAGCTCCAATTGCTTGTCTTATCTCAGATGCCCTCTTACATTTCACCAGGGAAGTTGCTTATAGTTTTGAACTCCCACGAATAGTTCTTAGGACTGGTGGGATCTCTTCTTTTCACGCCTTTGCTAGTTTTCCACTTCTGCAGGAAAAAGGTTATCTCCCAATTCAAGGTTAGTTTTCTGAACTTATTTTGATTAGGCAAATTCTGATATATTACTTAAATATCAAAACTACGATAGTTCCCATTTAAAAAAAATTGTCACTTGATCAAAATAGATTTGTAGAGAATTGGTGTTCATAGTGGCTAAATGCAATTCAATAGAATGTTTCAAAAGAATGCAGCTGTTAATCTTTGATTAAATCTATATGGACTTAAGCATGGAATTGTTTTGTGCTTCTGAGTTCTTTATCTCCCTTTTTCTCTGAATTTTATGGATCTCAGATTCAAGACTAGAAGAGCCAATTCCAGAGCTTCCTCCGCTTCGGGTCAAAGACCTTCCTTTGATCAATGGATGTAACTTGGAAGCACTTTGTGAACTACTGAAATTAGTGGTACAAGAAACAAAGGCTTCTTCAGGACTGATTTTGAACTCATTTGAGGAACTTGAAGAATCTGCACTGACCACATTGCGCAATATGCTTTCAGTTCCAATCTTTCCGATAGGCCCATTTCACAAGCATTGTCCAGCCTCTTCAAGTAGTCTAATGATACCAGACAAAAGTTGTATTTCTTGGTTAGATAAACAAGAGCTTAATTCCGTGATCTACGTAAGTTTTGGAAGTCTTGCAGCAATGGATGAAAAATTATTCTTGGAAATTGCTTGGGCACTGGCAAATAGCAGCCGCCCTTTCCTTTGGGTTGTCCGGCCGGATCAAATTCACTGCTCGGAATGGCTAGAGTCATTGCCCAATGGGTTCCTAGAAATGTTGGACGGAAGAGGACATATTGTCAAATGGGCTCCTCAGCTGGAGATTTTGGCACATCATGCCGTTGGAGCGTTCTGGACCCACAGTGGATGGAATTCGACATTGGAAAGTATTTGTGAAGGTATTCCAATGATCTGTATGCCTTTTTTCACCGATCAGTTGGTGAATGCAAGATACGTGAGCGACGTTTGGAAAGTTGGATTGCAATTGGAAAAGGGATGGGAAAGGAGGGAGAAGATAGGGTCTGTTATAAAAAAGTTGATGGAGGAAAAAGAGGGAGAAGAGATTAGACAAAGGATGTTGCAATTGAAAGAGAAAGCAAAGCTTTGTCTGAGACCAGGTGGCTCTTCTTATGAATCTCTCAAGAGGCTAGCAAATTATATTTCTTCTTTGTGATATTCAAACAATGCTAGATGCCAAGAGATTGGCAGCCCCAGTGGGGGAGCACTCTGCCTGAGACTGTGAGATCCCAAGTTCGACACCCCCTTCCCCGAATAAAAAAAAAAAAAAAAAACAATGCTAGATTCTTGAGCTACTTGGTGAGTTTTTGCTTCTTTTCTCTTATTTCTTTGTATTAAGACCTTACACCTTCCTTACACACAAGTAGAGTCTTTTATGGAATTCATGAGAAGCCGCCACAAATTATCAGTGATGCGAGAGGAACAACAACAACAACAACAACAACAATAGCATAACCCATTAAGTCCCCAATAATTGGGGGTATGGGCGGGGATGGACGGGATACAAACCTAACCTTTGTCAAACAAAGTGGCTGATCCCAGGATACCATTGAAACAGATGTATTGGAGACTAACCTAACCTTTGGTAACAAGTGCACAAAGTGGTTGCTCATATAATACTACATGTAAATAATTGGTCACCTATGCCGTCGCGTTTCTCTGCGTAATCATGCCCTCAAATCAAAGCCAAAAGGCATCAGAGAAGGCAGACCCAAGAACCATTTTGATTTATGTGCACATCACCATGCTTCTTTCAAAATCAATGTATATCATATTTATGTTCTAGTTTCCCATAAATCACAATACAAAACAAAACATTTTTATAGAATTTGGATAATTTTTTATTCTGAAACAGTAAAGAGATTTTAATAATCTTAAATTTACATCTCTAGTCACTTACAAAGTTCAAAACAAAACTTTCCAAAATCCAACGTCATTCAATCGCTTGCAAGAAGCAAGTTTTATTTTGAATCCTAGCAAATAATGGAACACAGAAAAAGTGTCTTTCAATCACTCAATCATAAGTATCGTCCTTATGAGACGGGTCTCACAACCCTTCAAGTGAATTGAGTGAAGTCACATCTACAGGTAAGTCCCGCCCCAATTAATATGAGAAAACTGTAAAACGAGTCTCAAAATGACGATTTTATGATTGAATTTTCCGCCAATTTAGATAGACTTTGATGATGGTATGGTCGTCAATCTTATGTCTTCTACAAGACGGTCAAAATCAGAAAAAGAAGAGCCACCATCACTAATGGCATCCTTAGCCAATTTGGCCATTTCCTCTGCTCTTTTCAAGAACTCATCCTTTCTTACCTCCATTAAATCCCTTACCATTTTCTCAACAATTTCCCTATCACAAGTATCTTTCATGTCCAACCCCAATTTCCAAACCTCCCCCACAAACCTACTATTCACTTGCTGGTCAAAAAAATATGGCCAACATAACATTGGAACTCCAGCCACTATGCTTTCTAGAGTAGAGTTCCATCCACTATGAGTCAAGAACCCACCAATTGCTTGATGAGCCAGGACCTCTTCTTGTGGTGCCCATTTCACCATATACCTGTTAGATCAAATATAAGAGTACGTAACAGGCAAATTAGGACACTAACATATAACAAATATTATCTACATTACTACCTTCCTTCATAATTATAAGACTTTCATTACATTTTGCAAAAATTAAAATGTTTTTATAATCAAAATATCTATATTATTCTCTTAAATAAAAGTAATAGTGGTATATAAGTCATGTTTAACGAGTAATATTGATATTTTAATTACAAAAACATCTTAATTTTTTAGTTTCCTTGATTTTCGCAATATGTAATGAAAGTCTTATATTTAAGAATGAATGAAGTACATAATATAAGTCGTTTATGACATTTACCTGTATTTTTAGTCAAAATATCAATATTACTCTTAAATGTAACTTGTATCTTACTAATTTTATTTAAAATAGTAATATTGTCATTTTAACTAACAAAATACCTTATTTTTTTCTTTCTTAATTTTTGTTACCTATCTTAAACAGACTTATATTATGGAATGGAGGTAGTATTTCGGTCAGAGTAAATCATTTCAAATTAAAATAACCGGACAGTACCCTCTTTCCTTAGTCGCCTTCTCAAGTTCCAGCTCTTCCGGGGTCTTAATTTCTCCATCTTTTCCGATGATCGAGTCCGGGCGAATGACCCATAAGAATCTTTTCCCACTATTTACTAAACCATGCCAAAATTCTAATAGTTGATCTCTTGTTACCGTCGCTATGCTTCCAAAGCTCAAATAAATCACTGATTTTTCTGGCTGCTCGTTTAGCCAATTAATGCAGCTTCTATCTTCTTCCCACAAACTATTCGAAGATTTTGATATCGATGTCGATTTTCCAGTGAGCTTTCTGGCTTTTAATTGGCCGTGGAGTGGTCCGATGGTGTAAAGATTTGGACAGTGAGTACGTATAAGAGAGAGTATGGGTTCTTCCAAGTGTTCAAATGTGTTTAATATAAGTCCTTCTCCACGAGGTGTTTGAAGAGTTTCGAACAAAATTGTTTGGAAAGATGGGTCTGTCACGTCAGCATTGCGGCAAACACTTGGTAGATCACGCCGCCGGAGAAAATCTTCCATCCCCTTAACACTTGCTATCTTGACATCCATATCATCTCCTACATTTTTTATAATTAAATCCCGAGTTAATTGAAAATGCATAATCAAGGAAACTAAAGATTTGTACTAGTGGTAAGAGTATGGGCCACTAAAACAATTTGGAAATAAACAGTCGTAATTGGAGTGAAAATGAGATCGAAAACAATATAAGAAATTATTAACATAATTTATAAAAAATTGATTAAATTTGGGTACGCTGCCCAAAACAAGATATTTACTGTGTTGAGATACAATATTTAGAGAGGTGTATTCAATCAAGATTCAATGTGATTTTTAAGGATTTTTAAGATTAATCGGGTATTCAATTCAGATTTTTAAAAATCTATTAAAATCTAGATGTATTCAATTTTGATTTCTAAAAAATTCATTAAAATTTAGAGGTATTTTAATTCATATTGTAAATCATAACTCATCACAAAAGAAAAGAAAAGAATCACAATATACAAACCTTGAAAAAAGAAATAAAAAAAAGGACAGTAGCTTCGTGATGTCAAAAAATTTTAAAGATCAATCAACATGGTTTTTGGATTTTTAACAAACTCATTTGATTGTGATTAATGGAAACTAAATTTATTCAAAGAAAAACTCATTTGATTACAAAAGAAAAATTACGAATAAACATATGTGGGTTTTGAAAATTCAACAGTATTGGATCACTATAATACACCATTTGATCAATTCACTTTTTTATTTGTGAGTGTCATTCAAATAATCTACAGAATTTATAAATCAAAATTAATCATCATAAATAAATCTAATAGAATCTACAAAAATCTGCGTAGAGTCTGCATATAATTAAAACACACTTTTATAAATCAGTTATAATCTTTTAAAATTTGGATTGAAAACACTCTCCATTAAGTTACACGCAGGACACAAACTCTAATTAGGAAAATTTTGATATAAACCTGACTTACCACTTGGTCAGCGAACCAGCAGATCTGAAATTAACTACATCACCTCTTTTCGATTAAAAAAAAATTTTCATAAAGCGCCCTATAATGCTTTTTATTATTTTAATCAAAACTGCGATACTATTTGAATGTGACTGACAGTAGGACAGCAAATATCTAATTATTCCCTCTAATTAGAGACCCCTTGAAAAAAGAAAAGTAACAAAAACCTGTCAAGTGAATAAAGCCATAATTGTTGGAAGTTTGCAGTAAACCGTCAGATCAGTTAAAAGCTCTTTTCCGATCTTAAGCGTATTAGTTAAAAAAAAGAATTGCAGAATAAGATACCTGAAAAAGGAAGCTCCCCTGCTTCAATGAGTTGAGGGATGCAAAAGTAAGCCCAGAAGGCACAAGCACTAATAGTACGAAAATAAATGAATGGAAGACCAATTTCTTGAGCGACATCAAGGGCGGCGCTTAAGATCCCATCTCCTATGATGCTTGTAATAGGAGGCTTCCTGCTTCTGCTGCTCTCTTTTTTAGGGCCAAGCAATTTTCTTAGATATGGTTTCCCCAAAGATTGTAAAGAATTATAGAACTCGAGGCCTGAAGCAAGGTTATTAGGATGATCTTGATCAATTTCATCAGGAAGGGACTCTAAATAGAATCCAGGATAGTTGATGAAACGCGATATTAGGCTGGAGTGACGCAAGAGCCGCTCGTGGATGTTCCGAGAGACTAGGAAGGTGATGTGGATGCCTGAAAGACCAAGAAGCTCGGCTAGGTTGAGCATGGAGTTTACATGACCCTGTGCTGGGAAGGGGAAGATTAGTACGTGAGGAGGATTGCTTTTTGCTTGATCCTCCATTTTCATGGTTTCTTTGGGAGTTTTGAGAAGAAATGTTTAGTTGTAGCTATTTCAGAGGGGTGCTGAACCTTTTATATCGTAGAAGAACTAAATTATTTTGATTCTTTTACTTCTTTTTTTATTATTATTATTATTATTATTATTATTATTATTATTATCAATATCTAAATATTTGAATTCACTAACAGTAGCGGATCCAGAATATAAGGACAGTGAGTCAGTTATTTAGGGACGAAGAGATAATATAAACCAATTTTTTTATATAGGGACAGTAAGTCAGTTAACATCCAGCATCCGTGAATGTTCACTAATATTATGCATCGTTACAAAGATGCTTGAATATAATATACACCGCAAAGTGCTAGCATAAAATTATATAAATATACTGACGAGATGTGTTGTGGTGCCGAAAGAATAAAATTTCAGCACCTAAAAATTAGATATAAGCGAATTAAAAATTGACATTTGGAAAAACATAACCTGCTATTGTAGGTTTTTAGTTTTTTTTTATAAAAAAAAATTTAATAAATGAAATGGACGAATGAGAGCTTGCCACGTCACCCTAGTCAAGTGACCGGTTACCTGTCAAATAGGTCAATCCACTTTTTTTTACCAATTTTTTTTAGTATTAGTAATTTTGGTATTTTTAATGGTAACACTAAAACAAAAATTAGTAAATTTTAATACATAACTAGTAAATGTTGAATATTACTACTTTAATTTATAATCTTACCATTTTTACTTTGAAAGTTACTATTTGTATCATGAATATTTATTTATTTTTTTGAACGCCCGAGGGCCGGCCAATGCCCCACTGGGCTATTGGACCTTTGATGTATCATGAATATTTATATTCTATAAAACAGTAAATTTAGACGCAATAATGGTGAATTTAATGACAAAAATAGTAATATATTTTATAAAAATGGTAAATGTGGTGAAAAATAAAACTTACTATTTTAAAATAAAATTTATAATATTAAATTATAATTTTACCATTTTTATCTCAGTTGTATTCAATTGTTAAAATGGTAAGTTTAGTGACAAGTTTGGTAATTTTATTTACATTGTTTGTAAATTTTGTTAAAAAATTAAAAACTTTTGTAAAGATTAAAAAATATATATAAACATTCAAATTCAAAACAAATCTTACCATTTTAATATATGCAACAGAAACAATGATCATGTAATATCTACAAATAACTGTTCTGCAGCAGTCCGTCTCCTATGCGAAATAGGGAAATTCTGCACCGTGTGGAACAATCTGGGTCGTCAGATGATAGTTTTAACGGCCCTAGATTTAGAGAGAGAAAAGTTGCGGCTGGACTTAAAAAAAAAAAAATTCTCTCTCTAAATCTGGACCGTTCAAAGCTTCATCCGACCACCCAGATTGTCCCGCAGGGTGTGGAACTTTTCTTGTTCCGCATAGGAGCCGGAGTGGTTCTGCAGGTGCTGAAAATGGATGGGTTAAGCACCCTAACCGGGTCGAGTGAGAATTGGGTTTGTGTTGGGCCATAAACAAGAATTTGCGGGGGGAAATTCGGGCTTTTTCCCCTGTTGGGGCTGGATCTCCACATGGGCGGGACATGAAATTCATATACATTAGAGCTGTCAAAATGGGCATATGCCCACGGGCATGCCCGCCCCATGAGATTAATGGGCGGGTATGGGGTTATGAATTCCATACCCATTTAAATGCGGGTATTAACGGGCATACCCATGAGGGTAATGGGCTATGTTGGTATGGGCGGGTTGCAACCGGGCATGTCCGCTTTGTTTTTTTATTATTATTATTAATTTTGGATAGAAATTAATAAGGCTCTTCAATCTTCTTCAAACTTACCACTATCTTCTTGCACGCATTCTTACGAAATATAGGAATCATCTTCTTCCGAGAAATGTACAATCTCAAATATAGGTACGCAATTGGATTCACGGTTTCATTTATGAAGGTAACTAAATTATGTTCTAACTTATCATTTATCATTTACTCCCTCCATTCCTAAATATAAGACTCTTTAGACAATTTGATAAAATTAAGGAAGTTGTCATTTTCACCTAAACTTCCAATATTATCCCCCACCCTCTCTCTCTCTCTCTCACTTCTTTGTCATAAAGAAAGGAAAATGTTGAGGGTATAATTGGAATAAATTGTTGACAACTAATAAAACAACCTTAAACGACAATTAATTTGGATACCTAGATATCTCCTAAACGACAATTAATAGGGAATGGAGGGAGTACCATTTATAATGTTTTAACTTCCTTAAGTGTGTGTTATATTTGTGAATATGATGAGGAGGAATCAATTATTCTTCAAATTGTGGACTTTGATTTAATTATTATTTTTAACTATTTTGTATATTGTGGAATTTGATTTGATTGTTTTTGAACTATTTTGGATTTTTATTTCCACTCTATAGGACGGTAAACCGTAAGTGATGTTTTTATGGATTTGATCTATTTTTCTAATATATATATATATATATATATATATATATATATATATATATATATTGATAAGGGTCACGGGCATGCCCATCTGCCCACGGGCATTCGGCGGGCGGGTACGGGCATCCCTTTTGATGGCCCGTTAAAAAAGCGGGCATGCCCGCCCATCCCCATTTAAGACATGCCCATGACGGGGCGGAGCGGGCGGGCGGGCATACCCGTTTTGACAGTACTAATATACATACCCAATGACGGGGTTAGTCTGGAGTTGATGATAAGATAAATGAGGCGGGTAAGGGTTGAAGACCACGGTATCTGTAACTAGTGGCGGAGGCAGAAATTTGTTAGGAGGGGGGGCGAATTTCTTATTGAAATTTTTTAAGAGGGGCAAAATACAATATTTATAAGAAAATATCATAAAAATAAATTTTTTCTATAAAAATTTCGTCGTTTCTCAAAATTTTGAGGACTACCCTCCTATGCTCCGCCACTGTCTGCAACTATCCAACTCCATTGTCATCCTTATTAGTAAGCGATTGTCGATTTAATGCAAGTACTCTTTAAAGCCTATAGTATATCCTGAATTCAACTTATTTAAGTTTTTTTTTTTGGACAAAAAAAATGTCTATCCGAATTCTAGACAGCTGTGACATTTCATCAGCTATATGAGCATTTTCTGAATTGTAGATCGTTAACAAGTACTCTCATTTCCAAACCATTTCCAACAGCCTATAAACCCACTGTTCATTTATGAGCTGTTGTAAAATTTCATTTATGACAAAAAAATAAAAATAAAATAAAATAAAATAAAGATGTTTATCCTAATTCTAGTCAATTGTGCCATTTCATCATACGTTTGAACATTTTCTCAATTGTAGATCTTTAACAAGTACTCTCATCACAAGGTTTTTAACCCAATGGGACAAAAGTTTACGCACGATTATGAAGTTATGGGTTCGATACTTTCCCCTTACATAGGGCAAGCTTTACAATTCTCCTCTTGTGAGGCACCTCTCTCCCTTGGACGCCCAGTCGGGCTTCAAAAAAAAAAAAAAAAACAAGTACTCTCATTTCCAAACCATTTTCCAACAATGTATAAACACACTGTTCATTCATGAGCTGTTGGAAGATGTCATTTATGACCCCAAAAAATGTTTATCCTAATCCTAGGCAATTGTGCCATTTCATCAGCCGTTTGAACATTTTCTCAATTGTGGGTAGCTCTTTAACAAGTACTCTAATTTCCAAACCATCTTCCAACAACTTATAAACCTACTGTTCATTTATGAGCTATTGGAAGATGTCATTTATGGAAGAAAAAAAACAGATGTTTATCCTAATCCTAGGCAATTGTGTCATTTCATCCGCCGTTTAAACATTTTGTCAATTATAACCAGTGGCGGAGCCAAAAATTTATTATAGGGGGACGAATTTCATACTGAAATTTTTTATGGAGGGCAATTGTGTCATTTCGAGGCTGTTTCCCTTAATTGAATCCTCTGGGGGTTGGAATCCTAGCAAGTCGATCACCCGATAAATACACTGATCTTTAGTCATATTGTAGTCCTCATTCCACGACACTACGTGACCCCTAGTAGGTAGTCCTAGAAGACATCCTACGTCATCTAGTGTAATGGTCACCTCACCGCAACGTAGATGAAATGTATGGGTCTCAGGGCGCCATCTCTCTACTAATGCAGTCACTAAAGTGTGATCTACCTTGATTTTTCCTATTCTACAACAACCCCCCAAACCTATTTCGTCTATCAGCTGAATCACTTGCTGGTTATTTTCATTTTGGTACGCCTCAAAAAACTTACTATGGTTATTAATAATCTTTAGTGGAGTGTTTAGTTGAACATCCCCGCCCCATATTCTTAAAGATCTATGCGCTGTATGTTTTTTTAAAAAAGTAGCATCATATGGAACGGGCAGAAGATAAGCAGGAACAGACATCTATACAAAAAAACAATAAACATACAATTTATCAGAAAAAACACATGTTATATCACCAAATTTAAAAATTCCCAAAGTATAAATTCACAAATTAACAATTCACAATTCACATAAAACACTAAATTCATAAATGCCCAAACAAAAATCACAAATTCTCAAAATTCACAAATACAAAAAATTCACAAAATCAACCAATTTATCTAAATTGTCAAATTTACATCTATTTATAAGCTTATTTAGTAGATTTAAAGGTAAATTCAAAAAAAAAAAAAAAATTAAAAAGAAAGGGTTTATACCTTTAAATTGAGAAATGAAAGAGAGAGCAATGTGGTTGGGATAGGTGGTGGAAGCATCGGCGGCGCGAGTGACGCGAGGGGTGGGGAGGGGGTTTGCCTTAGGTTTTTGCTTTGTGGGATTCACTAATACTATATACTTCAACTCGAAGTTCTTAGTTACTTCGAATCCTAGCGACGGAATAATTAAGCCATAATTCGTTGGTTGATTGTATCATTAACCATTTCTTTTTTTGGTACGAGGGAACTTATCATGAATCCATTTATTTCTGCCGCTTCCGTTATTGCTGCTGGGTTGGCCGTAGGCCTTGCTTCTATTGGACCCGGAGTTGGTCAAGGGACTGCTGCGGGTCAAGCTGTAGAGAGTATCGCGAGACAGCCTGAGGCAGAGGGAAAAATACGAGGTACTTTATTACTTAGTCTATCTTTTATGGAAGCTTTAACAATTTATGGACTGGTTGTAGCATTAGCGCTTTTGTTTGCGAATCCTTTTGTTTAATATGAAAAATCTCTATTTTATTACCTTTATTTTATTACCTTGGACTTATTGTTTGCTTTGTCGAATTCTATTCAAATTTCACTCCTACAATTACTTATTCGTTGACAAAATAACCTATGGGAAGGTTTGATTTGCGGATGAGGGATTAGTATACCGACTCGCTTCATCCTTCCCGTTCGGAGTCCAAGGAAAACTAAGGGTCGCGTGAAAGGGAGAAGAAGAAGAAGAATTGGGGATTTTAAACTGCCTAGTGGCTTCCGTTCTCGAGCCAAGACGGAAGTCCCACTTTCGTTCTGGCTGACGTGGCAAGGTGCGTACTTTCGTTCTGGCAAAAAATGTTTCCCCCAAGTTTTTTACTGCCATGGTTAGCCCTTTTTTTGGGAGAAAAAAGTAATATCATTAATAGATATTAAGAATTACATAAAGGAGGTGGAATTCCGATGGAACCCCTACCTTTTGAAAAGAAGCCAGAGTATTACTTGGCTTATAGGCATAACAAATTCTAAATAACATATTTCCTAAGATACACATTACTATGCCCTTACAAAGAGACTCTATAACCCAAGAAACAAGTCCAAGGTCCCATTCAAACCAAATGTCTTCCACAATTGTCAGAGTTCTTGTTTGCAAACTTTCAAAACCCATAAAAATAGGAGGGGAGGTCAACTAAAAACTGCACGGTGTAATGAGCCAGCGACCGCGCCAGATACGAACAGAACGTCCGCTCCCGATCCTCCATACGAAGCCATGCTGCAACAAATCTCTAACTCGAGGGATGCTTCTCCAAGTTTGAAACGGACGCTTCCATTTATTACTTACAAAAAAACTTGAAATAAATACTAATTTAAGACCAGGAAAAAAATTAAAAACTATCATGATATGAATCATGAGGCCGTTAAGCGACTTTATTAGGAATAATAAGAAACTACTAGATTTGTGTGTCATATTGAAACACATTAGACTTTGAATTGTCCAATAGTTGGTAAGTTTTGGACAATTACCAAAGAAGTGACTCATGGACTTTGGCGGAGCCGATTTACGGCTTCCACCTTACCCAGATTAACGCTAGGAGCCCCCGTTGAAAAGTTTCTAGTAGCAGTAACAGAACCTGAGGAAAAATCTATCAGATTTGAATAAGAAAATTGCTTCCAAAGAGGTCCATTTTTAGTTCCAGTCCTTAAATCCCCAAAAATTGGGCCAAATTTTCCAGCCCTAGCCATACCAACAAAAATTTCAGTTGGGCCTGTCCAAGACAGCCCAACAGAAAGTGACCTAGATAAAACAAAGTCCACACCCTGTGATAGCCCAATAGGTACTAGGCCCATTTCGAGGAGTGAATGGCCCAAATAGATGGCCCGTTCATGGATCCATTGGTCTAGTCGCGGGTTAGAGCTCCGACCCGGTTAATCCAAGCCATAATTGGCAACCCGCTTCCAAATCGGAACCTTACCAACTCCGGCAATCTCCTCATTCGCCGGCGGTACTCATTCCCTTTCCATAGACATTTTACTCATAATCTCAGAATCTACATAATGGTTTGCCTTAGTAGGCTTGTCCCAATTGGATTTCACCATTGCCTCCCCCACCTCGTGGCCAATTCAAAAACCCATCATATCTCTATTGCCGATGAAAGAAAAACTCCACCTTCACCAAACTCCATTGCCAACGGAAAAAAAAAAACTTCACATACCAACAAATTCCTTTCCATTCTTTGTCCTGCAAACATCATAAATTGGAGCAATCTATAGCCCTCTCTTCCGGGTTCATTCTCCATTGCTGGAGTATTACATGGATTCAGACGACTTGCCAAAATTCTAGGCAGCGCCGGACTTTCCTTCATGATGACACCAGAACGATGGCTTGTTGAAGTATCAGCGACATCGCATTGATTCAACGCCATAGGAACCCCAACCGTCGATAAGGCTCTTCGGCGGTCGGCACTCACGTGCAGTGGCGGCAGTGAGAGACCTAGAAAATCTAAGTATCCGACATGGTCGGAGAGAATTGCTTTCTCTAATCTCTATTGCTAATTTACACTTAATAAGATATAAATAATAGTACAAAGATAAAAGCCTAATTATTTACAAGAAATATCCTAGCTGGACTATTGTATGTTGGATTGGGCCAATTTGTTGCTCTTTTAGCTTCAAACAGTCACCCAAAGTCCTCAGCCAATATTTACCTTTCCTTGTGCTTATGTTTTAAGTCTTCAACATTCCTTTTACCTTGATCTTTCTTCCTCTTGATTCCAGCACTCAAATCAGCTTGATGTGCAAACTTGTTGCTTGATTTTAACAACCCCACAAACTAGTATCTTAAACAAGTCAAATAACCTCAATCTTTGCACCACGGCTCCTATGCTGAACACCCTAAATTCAGTACGTTCGGGACAAGCTGTCAGTCGTTGGATTTTGTACTTTTTGATCCAACGGCTGTATCAAAAAAGGGTATTTTAGAGATAGTCTTTTTCTCTTTTTTACTTTTAAACTGGGTGTTCAATAATCAAGAACATGCGTTCAATAATAAAAAACGTGCGTTCTCTAATAGAGAACATGTGTTTACTGACCGAGAACGCATGTTCAATAATCAAGAACATGCGTTCACTAATAAAAAACGTGCGTTCTCTAATAAAAAATGTGTTCATTGACAGAGAACGTGCGTTCTCTAATAAAAAATATGTTCACAATATACAAGAACGTGTGTTCTCTAACAGAGAACATGCGTTCTTTTTCAGCCGCAACTTTTCTCTCTCCTCTAATAAAATTACATATGTACCCTTTTAGCTTTTATCTCTCCTCTAATAAATCTCAACCATTGATCCTCTTAAAAAATGAAATCAGTGGCCCTTATTGTGTCCCGCACGTGCGGAATTTAAGGCGTTCCGCATAGGAGCCGGATTGCAAACTTTGCACCAGAAAGTTCAGTCTAATATACTTGACAAAGGCTTAGTAAAGATATTTGCTAGTTGGCTTTCTGAGCTAACTGGCAAGGGTTTGATCAACTGTACCAAGTATTTTTCTCTAACTATATATATGACAGCCAATCTTCACATGTTTGGTTTTTTCCTGAAAAACAAAGTTTTCTACAATATAGATTGCAATCTTGCTGTCATAGAACAAATGAACGACCCTTTTTTGTTTGACTCTTAAATATTTCAGCAAGTTTACAAGCCATTGATTCTCACATTTAGTTAATGTCATTGCCCTATATTTTGCCTTAGCATAACTTCTAGACACTGTAGGAAGAAAATATCAATCTTACTTTCTTTAACTATGATTAATTTGTTAAATAGAACATGTATACCATTAATTATATTTAAGAGAGTAATATTGATATTTTAACTAAAAAAATACCATGTTTTTTAGTTGTTTAGTTTTCACTAAATATAATAAACTACTTATATTATGGAATTGTGGTAGTATTTCGGCAATGACATTTTTTACGACTCTCCAAATTTTGGGATTCAAATATGGGTCTCTATAGTTAGTATATGATTATTGGAATTAGAATTGATAAAATTGCTGCTTCTCCACCATTGTTAAAGTTGGATTTGATAAAAAAAGAAGATTTGAGGAACAAGAAGAAGTTTAAGGAGGAGGAGAAGAAGAATATTTCTCTTTCCCATTTTGTCCTTACATAAGAGAGGGTGTTCTAGCTCCGTTGGGTCACATCATCAAATTGGACGTAATTTACCCAATTATTTGACGGAATGATGAAAATGACAGCTCGTAAAAATATTGGTGATGAAAAAAGTCAAAAAAAAGTGAAAAATAACCAAAGTGACTAGACGAAAATAAGTTGAGGATCAAAATGACTATTACTTCCATTATCGCCCATTTCTGATTTACTTTTTACTTTCAAGTTACATGTCTTAAATAATATATTAATTTGCTTCGCGAATATATTACTCACCCAGTGAGCATAAAAGTTAATATTTAATTTAGGACAAATAAAGTATTACGTTCATTTCTAATTATTTATTTATTTTGTATATTATATATATAAATTAAAGTGTAATCAAATTCTTTTTTTTTTTTTTTGAAAAAAAAGGAAGTTTAATCAAATTCTATAATAGGATATTATAAAATACTAAACATAATCCTATCAAATTTATTCAGTAAAAAAGTATTTTTTTTTTTTAACTTATATGTGATGTGAGAAAATTTGTATCACAAATTTTATATGTAAAATTATAAATAAAGCCTGATAAAAATATATAAATTAGTGTTTTTGAAAAAAAAAACAAAAAGAGACTATAAATAAGGTGGGATTTCAGAATTTTTCATACTATTGTATAGTTTGATGTACCAATAGCCTACCATAGTTGAACACAATTGTTGCAGTCCAACTTGCATTTTTTTAAAGGAGCAGTCCGACTGGTAAAGGAATAAGGGTCCGTAGAATCTGATTAGATTGAGTTTAATCTATCTATTTTTATACTTAAATTAAAATTCAAACTATTTTTAAATTAAGTCTAAACATGAAATTTAAAGTATTAAATTATATCAAATTTAATTTAAATTGGAGATTAAAACTAAAATCTCAAAACTCCTATAATTGAGATAATGGTTGGTGATCAGAGGGGGCCTGTATATTTCTACTACTAGGCTAGTAGGAATTCACAATTAGGCAAAGATCAGTAGCTGAGAGCTCCAATGGAGGATATAGGAACAGTAGTCCTACCTCATATCCTAATCTTCCCGGCGCCCATACAAGGCCCAATAAACTCCACCTTCAGTCTAGCTGAGCTCCTCTGCACTACCGGATTTCACATCACCGTCTTGCTTACAGAGGACATCCACAGCCGCCTTCAATCTCACGGCAACATTCAATCCCAGTTTAATCGCTACCCCAACTTCCGGGTCCGGACAATTTCCGATGGCCTTCCTAAAGATCATCCTCGTTCTTACGATACCTTTCTGGAGTTGTACAGATCTTTACATACTAATACCAGAGTTTATTTCAAGGAAATGTTGACTTCTGGAAGCTTCCAAGAAGAATCGAATAATCGTCGGCCGCCGCCGGTGTCCTGTATCATTGCTGATACTCTATACAAATTTACTTGTGATGTTGCTATGGAGATTGGGATTCCGTTTTTTTATTTGCGAACTTTCAGTGCTTGCTGTATCTGGGCTTTCTGTTGTCTTCCCAAACTTATTCAAGCTGGAGAGATCCCTTACAAAAGTGAGTTTCAACTTTTTTTTTCTTCCAATTTTTCCAGAAGCAGTTTTATTTATATTTATTCAATTTCTCTATCTGTATGTGATAAATCTTATGATTCATTGGACCGTGATCACTGGCGGAGCTAGGTGGGGGCCTTGCCCCCAATTTTTTCCAAAAAAAAAAAAAAAAAAAATTATAATTATAATTTTGTTTTTATAACACCTCGTCCCGTGAACATTTTGAATCACTTTACGATTTAAAATTAGATTTTTTAGTTCGTGAATTATAGGAATTACACCATTTATATCTTAACAATTTTGGTTAAAATTGTAACAAACTTAATTGTGTAAGAAATTATAATATTTATAAAATTTCATCAAAAAATTCATAATTACTAATAGATTATAATATAAGGTTTTATTAAAAAAAAAAAAATAGTGTACAAGTTATAGTCTTATAGACTACAAGTGGCTTTTGAAAATGAGGCAAATTTATGGGATTCAAGATTTAAGTTGGAAAATTTTGATATTAATTACGGTTCATTAGACTATGTGGTGTGACCGTGTGATAAATATTCGTTCACATTAATAACAAGCCCTTCATGGTTCCTCCAACTTCATCTCTAATACCCCTAATATTTCTAAATGACCTTTTATTTTGGTCTAATCATACAATTCAAGCTTGTTCTTTTTTGATTCAACAATCAAATATGATATATATTTTAATTTCAATAGTAAATATTTATTTTTTCTTCTCAAGAGTCCTTCTCTTTGATGTGCCATGCACGTTAACGACAATGAAAACTTTGTAGCTTTGCCATTTTTTTTTTTTTTAAGTCAGAGGACTTGGAGGTTTATGAAGCACTGATCAATAGAGTGAAAAGGGTGAACAAAATGTGAATAACTCTAGTTTATAAGATTTCATCAAAAAAATTTTTTTTTACTTCGCCAATGTTTATATACTTTTATGAATTTATTTTTTCAATGTTAATTGTGTCCCCCTAAAGAAAAATTCCTGCCTCCGCCACTGACCGTGATTCATATTAGAATTAACTTTTTTGGTTTTCTTGTGAAATGTTTCCCTAGAAAAGTAGAAGAGTTATATTGTACT
Source organism: Vinca minor (assembly GCA_026122235.1). Taxonomy (NCBI): domain Eukaryota; kingdom Viridiplantae; phylum Streptophyta; class Magnoliopsida; order Gentianales; family Apocynaceae; genus Vinca; species Vinca minor. Next base: position 332,614 of record JAOCZM010000278.1, on the reverse strand, counting down.
TGCATTTGCAGGAGTACTACTTCTTTGGATAATACACCCCCATTCACATATAACTTGACATAAGAATTTTGAAAGAAGTATGATTAATCGAAATAAATTAATTATTTTCAACTAAAGAGTCCAAAGTACATGTCGAATTTTGTAGACAATATTACACGTAGTGATTAGTGAATTAATAAGATAAAAGTAAGAAAAAATTTAGTTGTCAAGTGTTAAATATTATGTGACATTTCGTGATAGCAAGTATGTCAATACAAATATGGCGTTATAGACCGTTATGTATAACTGATATATATTCACATTAAGAAAATAATTAAAAAGTCATTATTACGAAGAAAAAAGTAATTAGCTAGAGGTAAAAGTATAAAAATTACAAATACTAATATGTATTGATTTCTAATAATGTGCATATTATTACGAAACTGAGGTGATAGTATCAAACTAGTTTTTTTTTTTTTTAAGAAAATTTCTTGTGTATTTATACTAGGTGTAGTTTGATCAGTCCTACATTAACATCAATTTCTTTTTTTGGCAAAAATGTGTTTTTTGGGTTTGGGAATCCAGTCCCATTTATCTTAAAACTGCCCGGAGCCCCAAGTATTCTGAGAATGAACTCATTGTTGTAGGAGAGGACGAGGATGCGCTTGTAAAATGTGTACCAGGCACAGAAAGTTTCCTCCGCCGTCGCGATCTCCCAGGCTTCTGTCGTTATGTAAATTTAGATGATCCAACTTTGGAAGTATTAATGGTGGAGGGTGAAGAAAATCCTCGAGCCAACGGTCTAATCATCAACACTTTTGAAGAACTTGAAGGACCTATGTTGTCTCAAATCCGTGCTTTATGTCCAAATCTTTATCCCATCGGACCATTCCATGCCTACCTGAAAACCAAATTGGCTGCTGAAAGTGAAAAGCCTTCCGCTCCCTCTATAAATTCCAACATATTTTATGACGAAGACAGCAGCTGCATAAAATGGCTGGACTCGCAATCTCCTAAGTCTGTGATCTATGTTAGCTTTGGAAGCCATGCAATGATCACCAAGGACCAGCTCCTGGAAATTTGGTACGGGTTGATTAATTCTGGGAAGAGATTCTTGTGGGTTATACGTCTGGAATCCGTGGCAGGAAAAGATTGGAAGAATGAAATTCCTGCGGAATTATTGGAGGCCACAGAGGAGAGGGGATGTATTGTGGGTTGGGCGCCGCAGAAAGAGGTATTGGCTCATCCGGCTTTAGGTGCATTTTTTACTCACAGTGGATGGAACTCGACTTTGGAGTGTATCTGTGAAGGTTTACCTATGATTTGCTGGCCCTTCCAAGGTGATCAACAGATCAATAGCAGGTTCGTGGAGGTCGTCTGGAAGCTGGGATTGGACATGAAGGATACCTGTGACAGAGGAACTATTGAGAAGATGATTAAGGATGTAATGGACGATAGAAGCGATGAATTCAGGAAATCTGCAGATGATATGGCAGAATTGGCTAGAAATTCGTTGATGGAAGGTGGCTCATCTTATCGCGCTTTCAATCGTCTAGTTGACGACATCAAATCGATGAGCTTGGCTAATCAATAAGTTTATGCATTCCAGAACTCCATAGTTCCATTTGAAATTTCTTTACCATTTCATTTTTTTTTCTTGTACTCGTGAAATCTCATCAATAAAGCAACCTTGTTGATCTTTTATTCAAAACAAAATAAAATGAACGTTTGAATTTTTGTTCTTTCAGTCACTGCTGTCAAATACTTGCATGTTTATCTTCTTTCCCTTCTTTCTCTGATATAACCTATTGCAGATGCTGATTCAATTGGTTTGGACATTGGACATCGACTTGTAAAAACGAAGAAGACGGAAAAGAAAAACAGGAAAACAAGAATTATTTATAGTGTTCGATTTTGAATCGCATAAAAGTAAATATCATACATTAATGGATAAAAAAAAGTTCTTATTATGACTATTGCTCCATACTCATTAATTTGATATCTTCCACTAGACGGTTGAAATCAATGTAAGAAGATCCACCTCTGCTCACACTAGATTTGGCTAATTCCGACAAATGCTCGGTCGTCTTCAAGAATTCCTCCTTCCTCCTCCTCATCACCATAAGGTCCCTAATCATCATCTCAATAATGCCTCTATCACAAGTATCTTTCATGTCCAACCCAACATTCCAAACCTTCTCCACATACCTACTATTCACTTGTTGATCAGCATAGTAAGGCCAACATATCATTGGAACTCCCTCAACTATACTCTCCAATGTTGAGTTCCACCCACTATGTGTCAAAAACCCGCCAATCGCCCAATGAGACAAAACCTCTTCTTGCGGCGCCCACCCCACAATGCATCCTCTCTCTTTAGTCCCTTCAAACAATTCCATAGGAATATCAAAATCTTCATCAAACTTTGTCATAAAACCTTCCCTTTGTACCCACAAGAATCGGACATCGCTGTTCACCAAACCGTACCATATTTCCTTAACTTGTTGTCTGGTCATTACCGCGAGACTTCCGATGCTGACGTAGATAACTGATTTTGGTGGTTGCAAATCAAGCCAAGAAATGCAGCTCCTATTTTCTTTCCAGATGCTATTTGAAAGTATTTCTGGGGTGGTGGTGGTTGTTGTTTCAGCTAGTCTTGTTTTGAGGTGTGTATGGACTGGCCCAATGGCGTATACTTCAGGGCCAAGGGTGGCTAGTTGGGATAGAATTGGGCCTTCTAGATTTTCAAATGTATTGAAAATGAGTCCATGGGCTCGGCGGATGTGTGGCCCTTCCTTCAGCATGGATTGGATTAATAGGTCATCGATGGCATTTGCACGGTAAAAGCTTGGCAGATCACGGCGTCTCAGGAAACCTTCCATTCCTTTTACGCTGCTTATTGGTACATCCAAGTCATCGTCTGTATGATAGTGGTTAACAATGTCAAAATCATTTATGGAATACTTTTTTTTTTGGGCCAAGTTTTACGGAATACATAGTGGATTAACATCTATTATCCTTATTTTTCGGTTTGTATTCTTGACAACGGGTGTACTTGGACAAGGTTTGGTTTGGGTTTGGCTTGGTTTGGTCTCACTTTTGTCGGGAGAAATTCAATTTTTGGCCTCTAAAATTGGCGGGAGAAAATCAAATTCAATTTTTTTTCTAAATATTCGTTGAAATTCAAATTTTAGAGGTCAAAATTTGAATTTCAACGAATATTTGAAAAACAATATTTGAATTTGAATTACTCCCGTCAATTTTAGAGGCCAAAAATTGAATTTCTCCCGCCAAAAGTGAGACCAAACCCAAAACAAACATTATCCAAGTACACCCAACATCGTCCTCTAGCACAACATTGTAATTTAACTTTTATTTTCCTTGATACCTCGGATTCGTGGTGCTTACTAACTGATATAAATCAGAAAATAACTAATTTTCTCAGAGCTTTTTGTTCGTATCTCTTATCTAAAGATATCTAAAGGTACCAATACAACTTGGTTCAGTTGGTAAAGAGTTGACACGTCCTTACAAAAGTCAAGTATTCAATTCCCTTATAAGCGACTTATGGTCCTTAGGGCCTGTTCTGACCTGTGGTGGTGACCGGAGTCGAACCCAATCAAACTTTATTTGACCCAAAAAAAAAAAGTATCTAAAGGTGCTACACGATAACTCCCGTTAACCCGAGTCAACCGAACATAGGCCCAATGGGGAGATAAAGGGATCAAAGGACAATAAATGGGAAGATGGAGGGTATGGACTTGACTTTTTCATTCTGAACCTATATCTGTCACAGCTGTTAAGAATCTTCATTCATCAAACCTACGTATGCGTGTAGGGCTCTAAAAAAGAAAATTTGTGAAATAAGTATTATAGAATAAATAGCTATTTTGGTCACTAACCTTTTTTCGTCCTGCCACTTTGGTCAAAAATGAGTTTTTTTAACTTTTTTCATCACTAAAGTTTTTTCGGTCTTCCATTTTGGTCACTAAAGTTTTTGTAATTCCGTCATTTTGACCACTAAAGTTTTTTAATTCTGCCATTTTGGTCACTTAAGTTTTTGACCAAAATGGAAGACCGAAAAACTTAAGTGACCAAAATGGCTGAATTAAAAAACTTTAGTGATGAAAAAAGTTTAAAAAACTCATTTTTTACCAAAGTGGCAGGACGAAAAAAAGTTAGTGACCAAAATGGCTATTTATTCAAGTATTAGAGCAAAACAAATAGTTCAAGTTCAATCCTCAATTTGAAAGAAATTAACTAGGGAAAATTTTATTCTAGACATGTTATATTAATTTTGGAATCACGTCCTCACAATTGTAAATGAATTCCACTCACTGATTTTTATTGTACAAGTAAGGTCACCAACAACATGTAAAGATGTATATTGAGGACAAATCGAATAACTCTAAATATAACTGTTTATCTTTTAAAAAAACAAATTTATAGTTGGTATTTATATCCTAAAAAAAATTACAAATTCTATCAGCTGAAAGGGAATACTACACTTTTATTTGACAGGGATGTTACCAAGGATATTATAGAATATAAAGGCTATACTTTTTTAGCCGCTTTGGAGAACCGAATTATTAAATGGTTGCCTAACTCGCCTTTGCCCCGCAATTACATGTAGGTTTAGGTTTTGGCAGGAGAGACTAAAAAGTGAGCGGAAAATATTCAAATTCAAATTTTTTTCTTCAAATAATCGTAAAAATTCATATTTTGACCTCTAAAATTGGCGGGATATGTTCAAATTCCAAATTTTTGAAATATTTTTTTGAAATTGACCGATTATTTGAAAAAAAAAATTTGAATTTAAATATTTTCCGCCCACTTTTTAGTCTCTCCCATCAAAATCCAAACCTAGATTTAGGTTTGAGTCTCAAACCCAAACCCAATCCAAATAGAGCCATAAAAGGAAAATTGAACATTTAGGTAAGATTCCAGAATTAATATTATAAAAATCAAAAGCCAAAAAATTAAAAAATTAAAAAAAGTCACCTTTGAATGGAAAATCTCCAGCTTGAATCAGCTTAGGAAGGGAAAGGACTGCCCAGAGAGCACAAGGACTAATAGTATCGAAAAACAGAAGTGGAATTCCAAACTCTTCAGCAATATCAACTGCATAAAAGAAAGCCCCATCTACTATAATGCAAGTCAATGGATTTTCACCCTCACAACCACAACTCACCATCTCTCTAAACATTGGCTTACTAACAACCTCCATTGAACCCAACAAACTCAGCAGCTGATCCGCTGTTCGCGGATTATCCTCTGGTAATCCATCGGGCAACGTAACAAATCGAAGATTTGGATAGTGCTTTGACCGACCTTCAACGTCCGTATAGCTTAATAAACGACGTTGGATATAGTCCGTATTCAGAAACGTGACATGAAAACCGTTAAGACAGAAAAGCTCGGCCAGCTTCAATGTACAATTGACTGGCCCTTGAAATGGCAAAGGGAAAAACAGTACGTGAGGAGCCATTGAAACTCGCGTGCGCGTGTTAAATTCTGCTGAATTTGTTATTGTCGCGGCGGAAATTGTTCATCTTGAGGCTCAAATTTATGTAGATTGGTTAGGCAATGGAGGAAGTAAGTAGAGACGTAATCTATCAATGAAATCTTTTAAAATCAGAGTTAGGTCAAATTCAGGGAACATGGACATGGAAGACCACGTGGATGAAAACAAAGTTTGGGCAAATTTTTTCTTTGAATATTTTGGTTTGGATACTTAAATGAAAATATACAGATAGAATCGTTTTTTATGTGTCAGAAATAAACTTTGGGAAAGGGTAGGCAAAAACAAGTTGACGAAATATAGAAAACAAGATCTTCTCGCAATTCGGATAGTATGAGGAATAATTTTTTTCAGTATATAACGTTTAAAGACATGTGTTTTAAGGCTTAAAAATACAATAGGTGTCCATTTTAAATTAATCTTAACCGTCAAAATTTTAATTTAACGAAAAAAAAAGTTTCACAACTGCATAATTATCTCGTTCCGTACTGGAGCCACCGTCATCTTCTCGTGGAATGCAGTTTTTTTTGTAGTTATTTTCTTTTTTCTTTTTCCCTAAACATATATGAGACAAATATTGAAATATAAAGATATCCTCGTATCTTGACAATTGACATATTTTCTTGTTGGAAGATGTAATAAGATTTTCTCACATCATAGTATTACATTTCCTCCCTTTAAATTAATATTTGATCCAATTATTCATGCCTTTTAGTAAACTTGAGTGGTCCTGTGGAGATAGATTTTCGCATCCCTTTTTCTAGGTCTGCAAACGGATACAAACGGATACGGAATTGTCTATTACGTATTCATATTTATTTTTAATTTTTGCTACCGTATTCGTATCCGTATCCTAACGGATCCATAACATGTATTACCAGATCCACTAATTTGGATTCGAATACGGATATGGTAAAAGCCGTTTAAAAAAAGTCTAATCCTCGTAGTTTTTACTTTTCTATCTTGGTGGATTAAAATATACATGTTTAATCTAACAATCTTACTTATCAGATGCTACTTCACCCCAATTATACTATAATCCACAAATAATTCTACAAAATAAAATACAATCTATAATCATATTGTTGTTCAAAGTTCAAAATTCAAATAAAAATAAATAACCAGAATCTCGATCTCATTTCAATATAAATATTCAGAAGCCTCCTCAACATAAAATAAATAACGCTTGAATAACTATGAATCCTCAAAACAAATCTAACTAAACCACTTGGACAAAATAAACTTGGTAAAATTATAGCCTTAGATGTGAATTGATCCAAAAGGTTAAAAAAAATCATTTATATATAGAATATTTAGAATTGAAATATATATATATATATATATATATATATATATATATATATATATATATGAAAGCGGATTCGAGTCTAACGAATACGATTTTTTATATTTCATATTCGTAACCGTTTTATTACTCTTATACGGATTCGGATTCGGATGCGGGTATATGGGTCTAGTATTCTTACCATATCCTAACAAAAAAAATCGGATCCGAGTCGGATACGGATAAAAATCCGGCCTATTTGCAGGCCTACCCTTTTCCATCATCCTTTCTTTCTTTCTTTTTTTATGGTACCTGTTCATAATCTATAATTCGTTAAAAATTTATCTGTGTTCAATTTCTGTCTTTAATTTTATATTTTTTCTAAAAAGAAAAGATAGATATATATATTTTTTTTTTTATAAGGGAAATTTGTATCTGAACTCTAACCTCTTTGTTCAAAGTTTCCCCACATATTTTCTGCGATTCTACTCACATCAATAGATCTACCAAATAATTTTGAGACAGAGATGGAATAAGGGTGGAACAGAAAATACGGACTCGCATAATAATACTTTCTTTGTTTCAAATTAAAGGTCTAAATTAGATTTGACACAAAAATTAGAAAATTATTTTTACTATACATAATTACTATAATATTCTTCTTAAATAAATGAGAAGTTTTATTATAGGTAGTTATTAACTTATAGAGTGTACACAAGTATCCAGTAATTTATAAAGTGTACACAAGTATCCAGGTAACCAGTAAAAAATAGAAAAATGTATTAGTGAACTAGTAAAATAAATTAGTGCGTCAATAAAATAATGATTATTTTACTAACCTGCTAATATATTTTACTGATCTACTAATAATACATTTGTCTATTTCTTACTGATTACCGAATACTTGTATATACTTTATAAGTTAATAACTACCTATAATAAAGTTTCTCTAAATAAAGAGAATAGTGGTAGGAACTATTTGTTAGCCAAGTCAATTCTTTATGGAGGGTATTAACAAGAGTTTAGAGAATATGTTACTGTTTTTAAAGTGAACATTTATTTATGACCATCAATGTGTATTGAAATTGGATGAGAATGGAGTATTATTTTGGAAAAATGACTTCAATGGTCCCCAAAGTATTTTCCAATACAAGCTAAGGTCCCCAAAATATTTTGACTTCTCACAAAGTCCTGAAACTATTTTCGCGGCTTCTATATAGTTCTATCACCAGTTTGGACGGTGGTTTCCAGTCAAGCATCAGCATGCCCAGGGGCAAAATCGTCCAAAAAAAATTCTGCTTATCGTCCCACGCTGCAAATTCAGGGGACACCAAGAAAACTCCAAATTCAATTCTTTCCATAAAATGGTCATCTAGTAAAAATCCCCAAATTATTGAGGATCTTTGTAATTGATTTGAAAGGTCCCATTTTTGAAGTCTATGACTTTGTTGATGGGTGGAATTGGTGGTGGAATGGTGCTGCGGGATGGAATTGGTGGTGGTGAGCGGCGGCAGCGGCGACGGGACCAAGTCCATACCAATCGAATCGGATACCCCGACCCGCTTCAAAGCTTCAACTTCAATTTGGTTTCATCCTCTCTGATTTAATTTAATTTTGCATGAATTTGATTGATAGAATGGGAAATTATAGGGGTTGAAATTGCATGGAATAAGATAAGATTATAGTATATTCTAAAATTCTTGGATGCTTTGCTCTTGGCTATTCTTGAAGAGGGGTTGGAGAAGAACTTCAACTTCAGGGATTGAAGTAGAATTTTTTTGGGACGATTTTACCCACAGGGCGTGTCGATGCTTGGCCCGGGAAACCACCGTCCCAAAGCCGGTGGTAGGACTATGTAGAAGTCGCGAAAATAGTTTCAGGACTTTGTGAGAAGTCGAAATACTTTGAGGACCTTAACTTGTATTGGAAAATACTTTGGGGACCATTGAAGTTATTTTCCCTATTATTTTGTTCGGTAAACCTTAGCTTCATGTCTTACCTTATTTTTAATACATGAAATATGATCAAAGAAGCAAATGTTCTCATGTGCTTTCAAAATTAAACTTGAACTTCACCGATGACTAATGTGCTTATTATATTGTTCCAAACAAACAGTCAAGATTTCGTGAAATCCTACACAAAAAGCGATACCCATGTCTACAGGGTCTTCACCTCTCGATTCGACAGGAATTATGGAGGATGTAAATCAAATTATCCCAGCTGCTCGATTGATGGGAGTCTTGTCTTAACCCACCGTAAAAAGTCACCTCCACATTGAAGGGTTAAAACTTTCACACTGCGACTGTTAAGATTCGAACATTCGTCTTCCTACACAATCTGTCATCCCGAACCAAGTGAGATCGTTGCATCAAATTGAAACGGCAAATTTTTTTTTTTTTTTTGGATGAATATCCCCATGTAAATCTTGCTTGATGCAACAATAGATTCCGTTTTGGTTTTCTAAAAGATTGAGAGCGTCACCAAAATCTTTCCAAAAGTCATGCTTCCAACCTCATCAATCTTATGTCATCAATCAAAGGTAGCTTAGATTCGGAGTGCTTCCCTTTTGGTCTTCGAATGTATTGAAAATCAAGGTAGGGACGAAGAAAGAGGGGCTGGGTGATAGTCATCCCCAAATTTTTAAAAATAATATTAGATATAATAAATTTTTCAAGTAGTTTGAAATATTTTATCAAATTCGCCCCCAATATTTTTTTTACAGTTTTATATATAGTTCGACATACTGTTGTAGTTTTAGCCTCCTAACGCCAAATTCCTACCTTCGTCCCTGAATCAATGCCTGAGCTAGATGAAGATGCTTGTCTTCCTTAAGCACGAGTTGGATTATAGAAAAAGTAGTTAGTTATAAGTGTGGTCAAGTTAATGAACCGCTTCTGCTGGCACGGGTATGACATTACGGTGTAGAATTTTTTACACCCAACAGTGCGGAAATTTCGAGTATATACATTCTAGGCATATTTTTCATTAGAGTATTTCACTTATAGTAGAATATGATAAATGTCAAATATAATTCTATTTAATATTTTTTGGCTAAATCAACTCTATTTAGTGGGGTGCATTCAATCTAGATTCTATAAAAAAAATTAATGAGTTTTAAAGTCTATAGGTATTCAATTTAGATTTTAAAAATTCCATTAAAATGTAGAGGCATTCAATTTAGATTTTAAAAAGTCCATTAAAATCTAGAGGTATTCAAAATTCTGTAAATTCTCATAGATTTCATCAAATGTAGGATTTTGATGGATTTCCTAGACTTAAGTGTATATTGTGAAATTCTTCTCTTTCACTTCTCTCTCTTCTCTTTCCCTTCTCTCCCTCTGCAAATCCATTTGTGCCTTCATCTCACTGGCCAGATTTGGCCATTGGCTCCGGCCAATGGTCAAATCATATAATCTTTTGATTATATGATTTTGGCCAGTTCTCTGCTTTTATAATCTTTTGGCCAGTTCCCTGCTTTTATTACTTTTGTTTAGATTTTATACATTTATTTTGTACCACAAATCATATAATCTTTTGATTTCAAAGTATTTTTCTTTAAGATTCAATAGACAGAGGTTAGATTTGTCTCAGATCTAGACTGTTTTTCTCTGCTTCTAGGAGAAGTCATTCAACCCGGACTTGATTTGGGCCCTTTATCAGCTTTCTACATCTTCCTGAGGCAATTTGTAGGACGGTTGATACGCCCATGGTCCTAAAAATTGTCGATTCTAAGGATGGTGTTGAAATTGATCTTCTCTTATATCTGTGGTTCAAGAATCCTGATGAAGATGCTGCGAAGACGAAGACGAAGATTACGTATTTGTTTTATTTGACTAGTTTTAATTTTAGTATCTCATACCCATCTAAGTTTTCTTGGATGTGCCTTTTGTTTGTTATCATGGTTTTTCTAAACCATTGTATAACTTTTAATTTCTATATTTTCAGATTTTTCTTTGATCGTAATGGCCTCGGCTATTTGTGATTGATGGAAACAAAATTTATTCAGCAAAAAAAAAAAATGTGTATTGTGAAATATTTTCTTTTTCCTCAAGATTTAGTGATCTCATTTCTTTAAAATTATAAAAAATATAAAGAATTAACATCGTTAGAAAACTCAATATAAAATGTTTATTTCCCAAAAAACAAGATATATTGTCATAATATCCAAACAATTTTCTTCTTGATAATCTTCAAATAGAAATTAAAGAAAGCAAACAATTTCTTCTCTATTTAACCACAAATTTCTATTTTTCAAATATAGATTTCAATTCTCTGAAAGAGAAAATCAGAGGAAAAAAGAGTTCAAACAAAACCCACCCCAAAATATTTTTAATTCTTAATTAAGTCAAAGAAAAAATAACAGTAAGTAAATTATACAAACATTGAACAAATAAATAATAATAAAAAAAAAACAGTTACGTGATCTCAAAAAATAAATCAAAGACCATCAACAATTTTTTAAATTTTTTAACTAAATGATTTAATTAATAAAAAAAATGATTGATAAATATATGTTGACTTTGAAAATTCATTACCATTGGATTTGTATAATAAACCACTGGATCAGTCTTTTTTCTTTATTTTTTGGTGTTATTCAAATAATCTATAGACTTTATAAATCAAAAGAAAAACATCAACCTCCTATTTAAAAAGTGAAATAATAATTTAGAATATACCAAACGAAAATGAGAATAATTAAAATGGGACGGGGAAAGAGTATTTAGACAACATATTTTCTATACCAAAACAAAATAAATATTCGAAAGCAACAATAACTAACTAAGCCCAATCTAATATACCTTGGAGACTTCTTAAAGATATTCCATAGCAAGGTATCACACCAAATCTATCCGAGTTAATCGTAAGTATCCCAAACTAAGCTTGCTAGTTTCAGCAATTACTCTACTTTAGTTGTCAGAAATCAAAATTAATGAAACCAAGTAAGATTTGATCATCAAAAGCAATTAACAGGATGAAGAGGGAAAGAGGGTTGACTGACCTTTGATATTTTTCAAGTATATCAACCTAATTTGGGTGGTAATTTTTTCACGGTAAGTGCGCAATTCATATTATAAATCTCTTTGTTTAAGATGGTGTGAGATCTCTAACTGATTACGTTCTTCCAATTAAAATTGCTCTAAAATTTACTTGGCATTATAAATCACTTCAAAAATAGTGGAAAGACTTTTGCATACGATATAGAAAAGAACCTAATTTTTTTTCAAATGATGTCCCTCAGTGCTAGAACTATACTTATAACATGTTGATAGTGGGTTACGATTACAAAGATCTTTTGTATTCTTTTTTAGCCAAAAAATCACAATTTGGATTTGTCTTAAATGCCCAACATTGGGCAATTTGCGAAAAAATTAGGCCAACTGGTGTATTTAATCCCGAAACAATTTGCAGTTGGCAAGATTGGTCCCCAATGAAAGTTTGCAGATTTATAGGTCCCCAGACAATTACTGAAAATTATGTTGGTCCTTTCGTTAGATTTTTTGAATTTTGAATGTTAGTCAAGATTGTAAGTTAGAGGAATGAGGGTATAATAGGAAATTCACATTTTACTTTTCATGTTTTCTAAGTACTTCACATTTTACTTTGTGTCAATTGGTTATCTAAACTTTTTTCCCTTTACAATTGAACCCTCTTCTCCAAAGAAACTATACACCAATCTTACACACCAAGAACACTTTACAGATTTTCACATTCCTCTCACACACCAATTTCACATTACACACCGAGAACACTTTACAGATTTTCACATTCCTCTCACTCACCAATTTCACACACCAATCTTACACACTAAGATCTCTTTGCAGATTTTCACATTCTTCTCACACATCAAGAACACACCAATTTCACTCGCCAAGAACACACAAATTTCACACACCAATCTCGGAAACTGAGTCACCGCAATGAGCAGTGGAGGCGGAGGTGGAGTGTTGCCGAAGGTGATGAACATGGCTGTAAGCATGAGCAAGGAGAAAAGCCAGGGCTGCAAAGGATGAGGTTTTTTTTTTTTTTTAGAGGAATAAGGTAATCTGGGAGGGGATGAGGGATTTTTTTTTTTTACTTTTATAATTATAATTAGGTACATGTAGTTATTTATTTTTATAATTATGTATTTACATTTAATTGTTTTTACAATTAGGTATCATTTATCTAAAAATATGTGAAATTTCTATTTTACCCTTGTACTGTTGACTCTTTTTGTTAACAGACATCCAAAATTCAAAAAAATTGACGGAATGACCAACATATTTTCCGTAATTGTTTGGGGACCCATAAATCTGCAAACTTTCAATGGGGACCAACCTTGCCAACCATAAATTGTTTCGGGACTAAATACACCATTTGTCCAAAAAATTATGAATATGTTAGAAATTTTCATTGATAAAAGTGTAAATATGTCAGGGGTGTATTATCCAACTTAAAACCAAACGTTTCTTGAATGATGCAATTTAGCCAAAGTTATTCATGACATTTTAATGATCCATTATTTTGTAATGCTATTCGTGCTATCAAGGAAAAGTTGTTGAAATATTACATGAAATTTTTTGAATTATATCTAATTGTTATTTCTTCGGACATGCGATCACTGATAGATGGCCTGGAGGAATATTTGACGATGTACATTTGTTATTTGTGTTTACATACCAATGAGGAAATTTTCACTGTTTCAACACAATTAAAAATGTTAAAAACAATATTAATGGTTTATTTCTAGAATATGCACGACATTCTTCTTCTTCCACCCAATCATCATCCAGTTCATTTACACAAGTTAGAAGATTGTTATAATCACGGATGATCCAACGGAGCAAATGAGCGCGAGCAGGGCCTTCAAGTTCCAATTTGAAACTTGATACATAATTACATATCTAACGGTTTCTTTTGAGTTTTATAATGTAGATTTTTACGTGGACAAATTCTGCATCCTGAAATTGTGGAAAATGAATGAAGTATGATTTCCAACTCTATCTGCAATAGCACGGGATTTTCTAACTTCTCCAACAACAACTCTGTCAGTTGAATAGGTATTCAATCGGAGTATTTGTATCTTATCGAGGAATGGTCTAAGATACATCCAACTAATTTGGAAGCATAACTACCCATTGATGATTGGACCAAGGCTAAGATGAAGAAACAAAAGAATGAGATACCCACTATTGATGATTGAGATCCCGATTATTGAGGAATAAGACATTGAGGTTGAGATTGACTTAGATGATAGCACAAATTCAAGTGCACCACTAGGATAAAATAGCTATTTTAGCAGATATCCATTTTATTTTTATTTTTTATTAAATTTTATAAAAAAAAATTAATTTTTTAACTAAAAATATGAAAATAATAATAATAAATTAGTATTCCATTAAAAGATTTAAATATGTCTCGGTTTTGATAACTTGTAAACGGTTGTTTTTTAAATGAGATTTACAATTGCCTTTGAAATTTATCGAAACTAATTTTCTTAATTATGACGCTGACCTGTAATTGTATAATAATTGGATGTGAAATTGTGATAACCTGCACTTTTTGACATTTAAAAATAATATGCATAATTTAATTTATGTGCTAAGTGTTTATTATGTGTTAATTTGATGTACAAATGTTTAGGGTGGCCTAATAAAATGAACCTAACTTAAGGGACTTAAGTGTAGACTAGTTGGAACTTGAGGAGTGGTTTGGCACCTCTTGAAAAGGTGTGTCTCTAGGGTGGTTGGTGCAAGATTTTTCAGGAGTTATAAGTTAGGAGATGTTAGAGAGAAAGGAGACAAAAAAAAAAAAAGGAAAGGAAAATTTGGAAAAAACAGAGTGCTTGTGGGAGAAATCATAATTGAAGTAGCAATCGGACACCAAATTTAGTAATTTTTGTTGCTAATCGAAGCTAACTCATAAGGCTACGCGTGAGAATAAACGGGAATATATTTCGAATTCCCAGCAAACGAATTTTTTGTTTTGAAGTTACTACTTGTGTGTTGAATTCTGGTTTGTGAATTACTTGCTTTGATTTCAAGTAAAACTCTCCACCCTTTTATTTTCAGTCCTAAAATTAGTGAAATATATATTTTACACTTATGAAATTGTGTATTGGAAGTAATTTAAACTCATGATTTCCTGCATAGGATGAAGTGTTGAATTGCCATACTTGTATGTTGATTATGGAACTTGATTGTGCATGTTAAATCGTCTATTCATGATCATTTGAGTCTACTTGTTACTTCTTTTGGGGTCTTAAATTCTATGTGTTCTATAGATTCGTCACTGGTTGAGCTCTTGTTTAGGAACGACCTCATTGTTCGATCAAGGGACACATCCTCATCCGTAGTCCGAGCAACCTGCTACGACTACTACTCCGTTCGAGACTCAGTGCGATGTCCCCACTGATTTTGATTACCTATGGCACATATACTCCTGATACTCAATTTGGAGTTTATCCTGGTGTTGGGCCCTCTTCATCGGGGCAGGGGGAAGTATTCTTTGGTGCGTTGCCCTCGTACAGCCTGGGCCTGCACCAGACACAGACGTAGCAGTAGAGTCTACAACTCCAGGCAGATTCCCCAAAGGAGGTGTTACGGATCCACACCGAGGGGCAGTATTCGTTGAGACGGAGCATGATAGTGCTGTGCGAACCAGGACCGGCAACACATACTATCTCCGGGTTAACCGGAGAAGCCCTCGTAGAGACACTCCTTCAAATCCTTAGATAGGATATGCTTTATTTAATTCTTGTAAACAATATATTTATGACATACACGATTCGTTTGTTTTTTTCGTTGTTCTTATTTAATTAATACATTCGGTTTTTCCTGAGTAATTTTGCGTACACGTATTTTGGTTAATATTCTGGCAAAGTTGATTATTTTGTTGTAAAGACTCATGTGTCTCAAGCAAAAACAACCAGCAACTCTATGGATCAAAACTAAAATCGTAAATATGGGCATCCCTAACAGCAACTTTCTTTCTTTCTTTTTTCTTTTTTTTTTTTTTTGAGCGACTTCTTTTTCCTTTTTGAAAAAATAAAAAATATAGCTACTTTTTTTGGTAATGAAAAATATAGCTACTTGACTTTGTCGTAGTAGATAGAGAAGGATAATTTTGATTTAATCTATTTGTTTTGTTTTGTTATTTTATTTTTTCTTCTTTTTGAAAACAAATCCGTTTGTTTGTTAGGTGACAGCATTGGATTTGTTTTTAATAGTCCCATGGCAACAGTTTTCAGTCCGGCTCCCATGCGGAACAGGGATTATTCCGCAGCCGTCGGATGTGATTTTGAACGGCCCCAGATTTGGAGAGAGAAAAGTTGCGGTTGGACTTAAAATATTAAAAAAAAATCTTTGGACCGTTAAAAAATTTCTGGACCGTTAAAAGTTGCGGCTGGTAGCTTGTCTCGTACGTGCGGAACAAAAAACTGTCCCGCATAGGAGCCGGGAGCAACAGTTTTGCAGGTGTGAATGATTTATACTTGTAAGTTGTTCTGTTTTCGTGATTGGACCGTCGCTTCCACTCGGCGTTGGTTGAGATTTTGCAATTTGCAATCTTTTTTTCTTGTCTTTTCTTTTAGAAATTTGTTATTTATAAGCCTTATTTTTGTCAAAGAGGCAACAGCCCAGATGGGCAAGTCTTGACTCGTGACCGAGAAATCTCGAATTCGTCACCCTCTTCATATATGAGGTAAGCTTAAAAAATCTCTCTATCTAGTGTAACACATCCTCCTGTGAGGCAGTTTTATCTCTCCTTCATGGAGCAACTACCCAGTCGGGCTTCAAAAAAAAAAAAGTCTTATTTTGTTAGTATTATTATGTTTCTTTGGCTAGGTATTTTGTTACTAAATACTACCTCCATTCCTAAATATAAAATTTTCAAAACAAATAGCGAAAATTAAATGAACAAAATTCAAAGTATTTTATTAATCAAAATACTAATATTATTATCTTAAATAAAATTTATATGCCACTAATTCTATTTATGATAATAATATTAATATTTTATTAAAAAACATATTAAACTTTATATTTAGGAAAGGTTGGAGTATACGCTACTGACCTTGTAAATGTTTTTATTGTATTAGGATATATAGCCTTTTGGCATCTTTTCTCTTCTCAAAATATTTGAACTCATGTAAAATTTAACCATTATCAATGAATAAAATTATTACATCCCTCCATTAGGTCAGTATAATTAGTTAAAGATATAATAAAAATAAAAAATATTTTATTTTTTTCTTTAAACTATGCAAAATAATGTCAAAAGATCTTATATTTTGCAACCTATTGTACTCTCTTCATTACATAATATAACTATAAGTCTTTTACAATATATAGAAAAATTAAGAAGGTAAAAAATAAATTACTTTATTAGTCAAAATATTAATATTTCTCCTTTAAATATGACATGTATACTATTAATTATATTAAAGAGGGTAATATTAATACTTTAAATAAAAAAATATTTTATTTTTTTATTCGTTAATTTTTATTACATATTTTAAACGATGTACATTATGGAATGTCGGTGGTAGTGTTTAGAATTAGACATCATGTGACCGGAACCAATTCTTAGCTGGAAAGTTCATTTGGATTTTCTCTTTGTTCAAAGGGTGTAATTCTTAAATCCAGAACCAGATATCTACTGAGAAAAAGTCCAATAATTTTCCATTGTCTTTTATGCGACATGCAGTTTGTCATAACAGTGACCTTTGCGGCAAAGATTGTACAAAATATTTGATTCCACTTTCCAAATCCAACCACCAAACAAACGAACTTTTATATTTATTCAACATGAAGATGCCATCTTTTCTCTTATCTGTTTTCGTTAATGCTAATCTTGATTCTTTAATTAGAAATTTTTTTGGGTTATAAAAGAAAGAGCGGTCATCATCTCTATTTAAAATTTTAAGACTCTATTTGTAAACCTAAAGAGGTGGGGGTTTAGGTATAAGGAAAATTGCTGATTTTAATAAAGTTTTAATTGGTAAACTATTTTGGCAATTGTTAAGTCCATCTTCAAAACCATGGGTTAAACTCATTAAATCTAAATACTTAAAAGGTAAATCTTTTTTAGATATTGATTTTATTCCATCTGGGACTTCTTGGATTTGGAAAAGTCTTTGGGAAAGTAGGGATGTTTTAAAAGATGGTATTTGTTATCAGATTGGTAATGGTAGTGGTGTTAATATTTGGACCGATCCTTGGTTACCTGGTTTACCAAATTTTAGACCTGATATTAATTTGCATATTCTTGATGGTCCTATTAAGGTAGCTGATCTCATTGACAATGATTTGCACACTTGGAAAGTTAACTTAATTAGAAATGTTTTACCAAACAATGTAGTTCAAGAGATCATTACAATCAAATTACCTCATCTAGAGGAACATGACATGCTGGTTTGGACTCCCTCTACGACAGAGGCATATTCTGTTAAATCTGCATACTTATTTAATAATAGGAACAAGTTTATTAATCCTAATATGCCCACTCAAACTTGGAATATATTGTGGAAATCTAATCTACATGGAAGGCATAAACTTTTTCTTTGGAAGTGTTTGCACAACATTCTTCCTACAAGTAAGAGACTTCAACCTATCTTCAAAAGGGAGGATTTCTGTCTTTTCTGTAATCTGAAAATAGAGTCTATAGAACATATCTTTATAAAATGTCCAATTGTTAAGTTCATTTGGTTTTACTCCTCTTGGAACTTTAGAATTGAACCTTTTATAAACATCTCTATATACTCTTGGATATCTAAATTACGAAATACTAATGATAGTTTTCTTCTGTCCATAGAAGCAAAGGAAAGGTTTTTGAACTTTGGAGCTGTTATGATGGAGAATATCTAGATGTTGCGAAATCAACTGTTGCATGATAAGCCAATTTCAGATTGGCTTGCCCTTACATCTTTGATTGAGGAAAAGGCTTCTACCTATTGGAATGCTTCTTTTCAAAGGAAATTAATTTTTTGTAAACAAGTTTGTAATAGTAATTGGTCTTTACCACCTGGAAGTTTTTGTAAATTTAATTTTGATACAATATGGGATCAAAATGAACATTCCTATTTAGGTTGTATTTTGACAAATGATGATGGTAGAACTCTAGGAGCTTGGACTAAAAGATCCCTTGAAGCATCACCTTTTGTGGCTGAAACTGAAGCAGCCAACTTTTGCTTTGCAATAGGTGAAGATATTGGATGCAATAAACTTATTATCGAAGATGATGCTCTTTTCGCAATCCAGGCACTTCTTGGCAACAAGAGTATGGAATGTTGGAAGAGCAAAACTTCTATCCTTAAAGGGAGGGATTTCTTGAAGAAACATGACAAGTGGGAAATGGCCTTTATATCTAAAACAAATGCAATACTTTTGCACACAATCTAGCCAGTTGGGCTAAATGTAATAGATTTGTAGGGTATATTCCCCCTGTATCTATCCACCTGTCAATTGGGCTTCCTTGTAATAGATTAGGCTCAGATTAAGGTACAAACTCCATGGGAGTTTTGCCAAACTCTGATGTCAACTCTTTGGATTTAAATGACAGTTAAGGAATTATTCATCATAAAAAAAAAAAAAAAAATCCAAAAATCAAGACAACGAATTATGGCTTCAGATTCCATAGCATTTCAAATTTTATTTTCGTAACTTGGATAAAAATTCAAAACTCAAACTCTATCTCTATCATCTAAGGTGTTTTAGCTCAATGCGGCAGGCACCTGCCCATGACCGTGAGGTCGCGGGTTTGATACCCTCCTCATACGTGAGACAAGCTTTAAAATCTCTCTTTTTAGGGCTACCATCCTCCTCCTGTGAGGCATCTCTCTCCCCTACATGGGGCAACCGCCCAGTCGGGCTTAAAAAAAAAACTCTATCTAATTCATTACTCTTGAAATATACTTGGTCTTCTTACGGACGCAAGTTCCAGTGCGGAACGGGATAATTCCGAACGTGCATAACTTTTCTTATTCATTGGATTAAAAATTTGACGTTTAAAATTAATTTAAAACGAACACATGTTCTAAGCCTCAGAACATTTGTTCTGTTTTTACCGTGCAGAATACCTGTTCTGTACCTCAGGACCCCTGTTATAAGCGTTAAAATACATGTTTTGAAACGTTTTGTATGTAATGGAAAAAAGTTATTTCGCATATAATCCGGAATGCTTCTTATGTCTTCAACAAGACAATTCCAAATCAGAGCATGACGAAAATCAGCCCATTTCCCCGTGTGCCATTTTTAAGGCCCGTGAGGAAGACGCCAGGCCTAATGGCCCAAGGAACTCTTTATCCCGTGCCAAAATTCCATAAAGCTCTTCCATGGTCCTTCCTCTACGATCCACCAGAGAGACAAAGCCTAGTGTCTCATTGCAAGATTTTGTCTGCAATGCAGTTACACTATTTGAGTGGCGCACTTCTATGCAAAATGAATAGTTATATCCCGATCCCACATCAAATATTTGTGAAATATTTGAATGCTCCATAAGACGGGTCTAAGCGTTCTTGGTCACTTTGGATATAATTTTGGCATAACAAGTTCAATTTCTAAGTAGGTGTTTGTGAGTGCTTTCAGACCCATTTTGGAACCCAGATGAATATCCTGAGATTACGAAGGATACCCATCTTATGTAACATTCAAACATTTCACGAATATCAAATCAGAGTGGATTCTTAGCGCGGTCGATGTGTTGACTCTTAATGTCCGAATGTGAGTTCCGATTGTCCTTGTGTGAGCCAAGTAAAGTGACAGACTATTCTTAAGCGGTCGATGTATTGACTCTTAAAGCCCGGATGTGGGTTCTGGTTGTTTTTGTGTAACCCAAGTAAAGCGGCCCTGACTCGAATCGACTCTTACTCAAGGTGCGGAAAAGTGTTGAATTGAGTATATACGTCGTCAAACATAAATTACATTGATGGGGATGTTGTATGAAGGTTCAAGTTTGCACAATAACACTATCATTTAAGTAATTGCAGATTGAATTGGAAGAAAGCGTAAACATTGCACAATGAAGCTATATAGTCAAGTGAATTTGTTCAGTATATTTATACCTAGATTTATAGAAAATTAAAAATAAAATGAAGTATACACGGACACAAAAATCGAATTTTACAATTACAGAATAAATAATGAATATTAGCTGAAATTATTAATTAAACATACAAATCCGGAAGAAAAAAAAAACCAAACAAAATATAGAAACACTCATCAAGGAGGAGCCACAATACAACGCAATGATGCCAACTTCATATTCAAGCCTTCAAGCAGGGGTGGTTAAAAGTGTGTTCAAGGTGCTTTGAGTGCACAGGATCTCAAAAAAATTGAGGTCCCAATTATATATATATATATATATATATATATATATATATATATATATATATATATATTGTATTTATATTTTGTTAAAGAATAATAAAAATTGTTTGTATTTAAAAAAAAATAATACATTTTGTAGAACAAAAATTATGATACAATTATAATGATTTTTTTGGTTATATTTATACAAAAGTCACTTATTCCATTTCTGTAAGACTTCATTATAAAATTTAGCATATAACCCCCAAAATGTTTGAGACGCCCTGCCTTCAAGGCATGGTATTAACTGCAAGCAAACACAAAGCATTAGATAAAGCGCTAGAAAGAAGCAAAAGAGGTATTGTGATCAATCTCTCAACATATATAGAACTATAGAAGGAAATAAATGAAACGCGGAAGAAGAAAAATACTACCCCTACTATAAAATAAGTTATTTATGACATGTATCGAAAATAGAATTAGTGGTATACACAATGACAAGGTTAGAATTCCGATATTGGGGGCGAACTAAAATTTTGTAATTGATGAACCATTATGAAAAATGATAAATAATTACTCGCAAATTTAAATTAGTATGTTTTTTTTCCTTCCAAGTTTTGTATTTTTTTAAAAATCAACCATGTTCAAACAAGGCTGTCCCAGTGGGGGAGCACTCGACCGAGGACCGTGAAGTTCCAGGTTCGACACCCCCCTCCCTCTCCTCTCCCCGAATTAAAAAAAAAAAACAAGGCTAGTACAGTACTTCTACCTAGAAAGAAATGAAAAGTTTTAGCATAGTTTGTAAAAAAACCACTATCAATTACCTACTTCAAACTAGTGTGAGAAATCAAAAGATATAGCATATCACTGGTGTCTTTTCAGAAGGAAAAAAATACGAATCATTTCGTTTCAAATTGAATGTCCACATTTGACTTTCATCATAATTAAGAAAATTAGTTTAACTAATAGTGAGTGACCATTATGTCCTCATTAATTAATACTAATGGTATGATCATAAGTCAGTGGAGATAACTCCCAGAGGTTGATTATGAGAGTTTATGGAGAAAGTATGTTCATTTGAAGAAAGTGGACATTCATTGTGGGACAAATTAAAATATAAATATGACATTTAGTTTGAGATGGAAGATTATTTAATTAATTATACATTTTTTATCAGGTGACAATTTTTATGTATTAAAAATATATATAAAAGTACATATGAAAATACACACCAGTACTAAAAAATTTACAAAATCTTGGGGGGCGTGGCCCCCTTTTGCCCCTAATTGGCCCCGCAAATTAGTATACAACGTGATTTTTTTCTTTTTGAATTTTCTTTACGTATGCTATAAACGCATTTCATATTATAGAATGAGCAGATTAAAAAAAAGAAGAAGAGTTACCGCCACACTTGTAGCCGATGGGACGGTTAGCAATGTTGCAGCGCTTAGTGATGGTTACGGAACATTCAGGCTTGGCTCCAAATTTTTTAGCAGTCCTAGAAACCATAACGGCACAGAGGCATTGGTGATTCCGACCAAAAGACAGCAGTTGCTAGACGGGTTAGCATTTGGATCTCTTGCTGCATTCAAACACGGAGCCAATCTTATTGCGTCCTAAAAGAATTGAAGGGAAAATATATATTTCACTCTTAAAATAAAGAAGTAGTACATGAGTATTTATACATGTGAGTCTACACTATATTAGTCAACTACTAATTACTCAACACTACACAATATTTAGGCAACTAATATACATTAGGAAGAAACTAATATAGAATATATCCTAATTAAGTAAACTTGGATTTGGCATTTACCTAATTAATTAGGTAACTCCTAAATAGCAACTTCCATATTCTAATACTCCCCCTCAAGTTGGAGTATGGATATCGAGAACACCAAACTTGCTAACCAGATAATTAAATTGCCTTTGACTCAAAGCTTTGGTTAACACATCGGCGAGTTGTTCCTTTGTTCCCACATGACAAGTAACAAGTATTCCGTCTTGCACCTTTTCTCGAACAAAATGACAATCAATCTCGATATGCTTAGTTCTTTCATGGAAGACTGGATTAGCTGCGATGTGTAGTGCTGACTGACTGTCACAATACAATTTAGCTGGTCCCAAAGTGACCCCAAGAGATTTGAACAATTCTCTTAACCAAACTAGCTCACTTGTTGCATTTGCCATAGCTCTGTATTCTGCTTCAGCTGAAGATCGAGAGACAACTTGTTGTTTCTTGGATCGCCAAGAAATAGGAGCGTTTCCTAATTGAATAAAGTACCCCATAACGGACCTCCTAGTTGTTGGACAAACAGCCCAATCAGAATCACAATAAGCCACTAGTCCTGCATTGGGATTGTTTCTAGGTAGAAAAATTCCTCTTCCAGGATTGCCCTTGATATAGCGAACAACTCGAATTGCAGCATCCCAATGTCTTTCCCTTGGATTTTGCATGAACTGACTAAGATTATGGACCGCATACGTGATGTCGGGCCTTGTGATGGTAAGATAAAGTAATCGCCCCACTAATCGTCTATATTGCCTTGAATCTCTTATTAATTTTCCACTATCATGCTCGGTTGTCAACTTGAGTTGCGTCTCCATTGGTGTAGAACATGGTCGTGAACCAGATAAACCACATTCTGTTAGAATGTCAACGACATACTTTCTTTGACACAGAAACAAACCTTTGGGTGAATGTGCTACTTCTATGCCCAAGAAGTACTTGAGAACTCCAAGGTCTTTGATTGTAAATTTAAAATTCAAGTACCCTTTTACTTCTTGACATGTTTTGAGGTTGTTTCCTGTGAGAATAATGTCATCAACGTAAACTAAGATCACAACAAAAATATTACTTCTTCGATAGGTGAATAAGGTAGGTTCTGTTACAGCCTGCCTAAAGCCAAATTTGGAAAGCTCTGTGGTGAGTTTACCAAACCAGTTTCTTCCTGCTTGTTTCAACCCATATATGGACTTCTTAAGCTTGCAATAAAGATTTGGCGTAGGTGGCGGAAATCCAGGTGGTGATTCCATGTAAATATCATCTGCAAGATCACCATGAAGGAATGTATTGTTGACATCTAATTGGAAGATACTCCAATTTTTGGAAACTGCCAAAAGACATCGAACTGTGGTCATTTTGGCAACAGGAGCAAAAGTCTCAGTGAAATCCTCCCTCTCGACCTGAGAGTAACCTTTAGCCACCACGCGGGATTTAGGGCGTTCCAGAGAACCATCAGCTCGAAACTTCAATTTATAGACCCAACGGTTGGAAACGGGCTTCTTTCCAGGAGGCAATGGTGCATAAACCCAAGTGTTGTTACTCTCAAGGGCGTGCATTTACGCGCCATAGAATCCCGCCACATAGGAGAACGAGCGGCTTCGCATAAGCTCGCGAGGTTCGGTATAACTGAGACGAGAGAAGCCAAGTAACATTTATGGGAAGCAGAAAAATTCTCATAAGACAAATATTTATGAAGTGGATAGACCATACCTGAATAAGCCGTTTGAGAAAGGTAAGCCGAGGGAGTAACGGTGTTGCAAACATAATCGCGAAGTCGAACAGAGGGTTGAGTGTCTCGTGTGGACCTTCGAAGCGGGACATCCGGACTTAAAGGAGGTGAACTTTGACTGATTTGAGGGTTGGGCTCGCAATTTGGGCCAAGAATGTTGCTGAATTCTCGGAGCCCAGGAGAAGGAAGGAAATCTCGGGGCGGGCAACAAGATCCGCGAGAGGCAGACACTGGGCTAAGCGGTGCGGTGGTGGGCTGGGTTGGGGGTGGGCTCGCAGGCCAAAGGGCCAAATGAAAGTGGCGCGGGTTCTCGGGTCGGCGGAGGACCCGGATTAGCTGACCCGCGCGTTTTGGAGGCGAAGCAGTGCGGGATCGTGCTCTAGGCGTGTAGGGACTCGAAGCTGGGGCCGAGAGCTAGCTCGGGTTGGCTTGAGCAATTGAATCGGTCGGGCTAGGCTCTATCGGATTGGGCCCTACTCGAATGGACTGAATTTCTGTTGGAATTTGGCTTTTTGGACTAGGCTCAAACGGCTGGGATATATTGGTTGTCTCGGCTGAAGGAAAGTTTTGTGAAATATGTTCCAGTGTGTTTTGTTCCTTTTCTGGATGATTTTTTGACAATTTTGAGAATGGAAAAATATCCTCATAAAAGTGAACATCGCGAGAGACAAATTTTTTTCTAGACTGAAGATCATAGACTGTCCAACCCTTTTGTCCCATTGGATATCCTATAAAAAATACATTTAGTGGACCGTTCGGTGAATTTATCTCTTGTGGGATTGGTATTATGGGCGTAACAAAGAGAACCAAAAACCCGAAGATGGTCAAATTTTGGTGGTTTTCCTAATAAAATTTCTAAAGGTGTCTTATTATTTAAGAGTTTACTAGGAGTTCGATTGACAAGATACCCTGCGGTTAGTATGCATTCCCCCCCAAAAACGAATTGGTAGATGGGCTTCAAAACGAAGGGCTCGTGCGACATTTAGAATGTGCCTATTCTTCCTTTCTACCCGTCCGTTTTGTTGAGGAGTGTAGACACAAGATGTTTCGTGAAGGATTCCAGTTTGGGAAAAATAATCTCTAAGACTTAAAAATTCGGTTCCATTATCACTCCTAACTCTTTTGATGACTCCTTTAAATTGCGTGGAGACCATGTTATGAAAATTAATAAAGACCCTTTTTGTCTGACTTTTTTCCTTAAGGAGATAAACCCAAACACACCTATAAAAATCATCCACCAAACAGAAGAAATAATGCGCTCCAGTTAAAGAGGTTGTTTGATATTTTCCCCATAAATCACAATGTATTAATTCAAAAGGACATTCTGCCTTATTTTGACTAAGAGGAAAAGGTAATCTGGAATCTTTGGCAAGATGACAAACATCACAAGGTATAGATTTATTTTTTGAGAGATTTATTGGAACAGGAATATTAAGTAAAGTACCAAAAGATGGATGTCCGAGTCTTCGGTGCCACAATTGACAACTTTATTCTGAACGGGTAGCCGCGATTATTTCGCTTTGGTGAGTCACGTCTTTGAGACGATAGATGCCCCCACTTAGCTCACCTTCCCCAATCAGCGTCTTCCGGATTAGGTCCTGCACAACACAATACTCATCAAAGTAGGTGACACAACATTGTAACTCCCGTGTTAATTGAGAGATAGAAATCAAATTGCACGAGAATTGTGGCATATACAATACTTTAGCGAGACGAATATTGGGATTTAGAGTCACTGTACCATACTGTTGTGCCCAAATACGCTTACCATCAGGCAAACTCATGCTAATAGGAATTTCCAGATTTTGCAAGTTCTCCAATCTATTTTCCTCGCAAGTAATGTGATGAGAGGCACCACTATCAAGAATCCATGGGAAAGAATAAAAGGCGACATTTTTACCAGTGGTGTGAAAGGCCGCAACTTTATTTTCCTGGATTATTTCAGCTATTTCCTGAGCCAATTCTCTTAATTGCACTTTGTCCAAAGAGGTGGTAGCTGTTTGCTGCACCGAATAGGCCGCACCGTGTGCTGGTCCTTGCTGCACTAAATAGGCCGCGTCTTGCGCTGGTCCTGAGTAGTTCGCGCAATGCGCTGTGGTGTCAATGACACTGCTCGTCTCCGACATATTGACCTAGGAGATAAACTTTGTTTTTTTTTTTTTTGTAACCTCACTTTTTTTTTCTCAGGATCGTTTTACGCTCTGATACCATAAAAGAATTGAAGGGAAAATATATATTTCACTCTTAAAATAAAGAAGTAGTACATGAGTATTTATACATGTGAGTCTACACTATATTAGTCAACTACTAATTACTCAACACTACACAATATTTAGGCAACTAATATACATTAGGAAGAAACTAATATAGAATATATCCTAATTAAGTAAACTTGGATTAGGCATTTACCTAATTAATTAGGTAACTCCTAAATAGCAACTTCCATATTATCCGGGTTTCCACTACATTGACCATTTGCTACATTTAACTCACCAATGGTCATGGCCAAGACCAGACCCACAACCAAAACAAATTTCATTGAAGTAATTAAGGTTGGAAAGAATGAAAATGAGAATCAAGGAGCAGTGCATGAAAACTGCGGCCATGCCTTGGGTTTTATAGGGGTCATTTCAGGGACGAAACCATTACTTTTAGGTTAAGGGCGAAAACATTGTAGTAGTATATCGAAGTATATATACAAACTGCAAAAAAATATTGAGGCGAATTTTATCAAATATTCCAAACTACATATAAAATTTATTATATATCTAGTAAGATTTTTAAAAATCTCGGGGCGACTGCCCCGCCCGTGTCTTCGTCATTGGGTCACTCAATCCTATTACCGTTCTTGTGACAATGGTCTCACAGTTTTCTTATATTAATTGAGTGGAACCCAAATCTGCAGGTAGACAATGTTCAATTTATGTGAGAAAATTATGGGTCAATCTCACAATAACGGTCCTATATTGAATTTTCCTTTTTATAATGCCCTTGGAATTACACATGAAGTCGGATAGAAAACGAGTTGTGCTAAGCACGTCTTGGTGACTTCTATTTTTATATGGATATACAGCTTAACTGTATGATTAATAGGCTTAGTAAAATATTCTTGAAAATCTAGAATTATAAGATTTTGTGAGCTGTATATCTATTCATTGACGAGGAAGATGACTAAAATACAATTTGAATCGGTGTAGAAAATGTGTTGGCAAATTAGGCAATTTCGTCTCTTATATATTTTCGTACTTTCATATATGTCATATTTGATTAATTTTAAACGAAATAGTTACATACGTATTTACAACCTATCAAAAAGGTATTTTCGTCAATTTTTTTAACAGAATCCCGTTAACTTAGTCACGGCCGTCATGTGCCAATTTTTGCAGGATATTTGGGGAACTCTACTCCATTTAACTCTCTGGAAAAAAAAATTAGAATATGAATACTCATTTTTTTAGAAAATATAACTATGTATATCCAATTTAAATTAACACAAATTTCTTCATCTTCTACATTCTTCGTCTTCTACCTTCTTCATGGTGGATTTCAGAGGATTTTGAAGCTCAAACATGCGATTTGGGTTCCTTTTTTTATTCTGCACATGCTCTCATCTTCTCATAATTCAATTTTTTGGGCTACTAATCTTGAATTTTTTGAAGATTCAAACCTGCAATATCTTAGTATTCTTCAGGATTCAAAGATACTATTCGAGTTTCTTCAGTATATTTACCATTAAGTGAACCTAAATGGTGTATTTGAAAACAAATTTATTTCAAACACTCAATGCAATTTTGGTACATGATATGTTACAATGAACGTGTGGTCCACTTGTTTTCCAGTCATTTATGGATATGTCCAATTGAGTACTTGATTCTAACAAGAATATGCAATTGGACACTCGATTGTAACATAACTGTATAATTGGACACTTGATTTAAACAATTGAAAAAATGAACAGGTAATTAAAACTAGTTTCCGACTTTTTGATGTTTTATATAATTAACCAAAGAATCATTCATCTGAGCCACTTCAATAAGTCCATATCAAACTAGTAGTATAAACGGAGGGAATAGACGTGATACCAAAGGAGAATATTCTTCTCATCATATTATTCAAAACGAAGAAGAGTAAAATACAAAGCTATGCCCTCATAAATCTACATGTTCTCAATCACTTACGATTCATCACGTGTAATATAATTAAAAGTTATTGTCGCATGACGAATTCTGAATGATAGAAACGAGGACATGTTTGAGGAGAAGATGATTTCCACCCTCACCCTCATATCATATGATCAGTGATCTTATGCACTCAACCAGAGCATCCAAATTAGAATAGGAGGATCCACCTTCACTAACAGCCTTTCTTGCCAATTTTGCCATTTCATTAGCCCTTTCCAAGCAATTATTCTCAATCATCATCTGTTTAAACAGAGGACCCGTTACGTTCAGTGCCGGAGTCAGGAATTTATCACTGGGTGTAATATTTTACCGAATTTTTTTTGTGGGGCGAAATACCATATTTATAAGAAAATATCACAAAAAATAAATTTTTCCTATAGAAAAATCGTCGTTTTTAAAAATATTTCCGCCACTATTTATATATGTCACGAATCTTTACGTGAACGAAAAATGAAATTTTATTATTAAAAAGCAAGATAAAAAGTGCAAGAATACTTTTGTCAAACTCAAAGAGGAAAAAGAAGGAAAATAACTAATAAACTACTACTCTAAATTAAATGATATATAAGAAGAAAGAATCCATGGAAATCATGACCAATAGCTCTTTTTCCATGTCCCCTGAGAATAATAATGAAGATACCAATGGACGAACTTTTTCAAATCCATTTCTAAATTCGTTTTGGGTTGATACCCAAGTTCTTTATGAGCATAGCCACTTGCGGAGACTCAGTACTTGCCCCACTGAGTTTTTTTCCAAATATATATATATATATATATATATATATATATATATATATATATATATATATATATATAGTATTGCTATTTATAAAAAAATGCTATTTATTACTCACTTTATTTGGATTTGAATGTAACAACAACAACAATAACATAACCCATTAAGTCCCCAATAATTGGGGGTATGGGCGAGGATGGACGGGATACGAGCCTAACCTTTGTCAAACAAAGTGGTCGATCCCGAATCACCAGCTGAAAACAGATGTATTGGAGACTAACCTAACCTTTGGCAACAAGTGCACAAAGTGGTTGCTCATATAATACACATGTAACAATGGTCCCCTATGCTAGTCGCGTTTGCTACTGTAATCATGCCCTCAAATCAAAGCCAAAAGGCATCAGAGAAGGCAGACACAAGAACCATTTTGATTTATGTGCACATCACCATGCTTCTTTCATTCAGCATCCAGAGCATTAGTGGTGCACAACTAAATGTCTCCTTTTCTAAAATAGAAATAATTTTGATTTGAACTTCCACTAGTAGTTTTCTATAAACTAATACAATTAAAATTCACTAGTATATTAGTTATTAAACGTAAATTCACTAGTACAATTCTTATTCATGTATATATGAATAAATTCGTAATTAAACATAAATCGTTCAGAACAAACTAGTAAAAGGGGTGTTAGGGATAAAAGTGTTGAGATTGGAGATGAAAATGATATTGATACAAAAATGGATATTGAAGAGGATTTACTTGAAACTAATGTGGGAAATGTCATAGATGAAATACTTGAATTTGATATTGAACAATTGCCTTCGGATCCTGGATTGAAAATCTTTTACCTAGAAATAAAGATATTGTTTTTACCCATGCTAATATTAGATATGCTCATCAGAATCTCACATCATAGTATATTACATTTCCTCCCTTTAAATTAATGAGACAAATATTGGAATATAAAGATATCCTCGTATCTTGACAATTGACATATTTTCTTGTTCGAAGACGTAATAAGATTTTCTCACATCATAGTATATTACATTTCCTCCCTTTAAATTAATATTTGATCCAATTATTCATGCTTTTTATTAAACTTGAGTGGTCCTATGGAGATAGATTTTCGCATCCCCTTGTCCATCATCCTTTCTTTTAATTTTATTTATTTTATGGTATTTTGTTAGCTTTGGAAGCCATGCAATGATTGTTGGATTTTGACCCATATTCATTGAATTACTAATTAGATACTAATTAGGATAAGAATTAGCAATTAGGTAAATTAGTAATTAGGTGAATTCCTAATTGGATACTAATTAGATTAAAAATTAGTAATTAGGTGAATTACTAATTATGTGAACTCCTAATCCATCTAGCAAAAAGTTTACTACTCCTATATATATGTGCCTCTTATACGGTTTGGAGTAGTAAGGTGAAGAGAGCTAATGGATTGGAGTAATCTCCATTGTATTCTTGTTTCTCCATTATAATGAGAGTATGTGCTCACCTTACCCGTGGATGTAGGCCAGTTAACCGAACCACGTAAATCGTTGTGTCTCATTACCGCTTTCCTTGTTCATATTTGCTTGTTGGGCTAGAATTGGAAGGGTATTAATTTCCTAACAATGATCACCAAGGACCAGCTCCTGGAAATTTGGTACGGGTTGGTTAATTCTGGGAAGAGATTCTTGTGGGTTATACGTTTGGAATCCGTGGAAGAAAAAGATTGGAAGAATGAAATTCCTGCAGAATTATTGGAGGCCACAGAGGAGAGGGGATGTATTGTGGGTTGGGCGCTACAGAAAGAGGTATTGGCTCATCCGGCTTTTGGTGCATTTTTCACTCACAATGGATGGAACTCGACTTTGGAGTGTATCTGTAAAGGTTTACCTATGATTTGCTGGCCCTTCCAAAGTGATCAACAAATCAATAGCAAGTTCGTGAAGGTCGTCTGGAAGCTAGGATTGGACATGAAGGATAAAACAACATTGTTGATCTTTTATTCAAAATAAAATAAAATAAACGTTTTAATTTTTGTTCTTTCAGCCACTACTGGAAAATACTTGTATGCTTATCTTCTTTCCGTTCTTTCACTGGACTTGGGCCTTTGAACTTGGGCCTTTTATTTACAACTGAAAATAAACAGACTATTAACTAATGACCCAAGAAGAAGTCTAGTCCACAATACTGTGTAGCTTTTCTTCTTTTATTCCTTTGTTGCAACTTCAGCTTATATCTCCAAGTTGCTTGCATTCCTTTTATTTCTTCTTGTAAAATGCCATCAGTTGATCACTCATTTCAACACTCCCATCAAGTTGAGCCTTTGTACAAGTCAAAGAGCCCTAAGCTTGCAATGAGGTACTGAAGCATGTATGAATGAAGTCATATAGTAAAGATGTCAGCTAGTTGTTTAGATGTACTAACTGGCAATGGTTTGACAATCTATGTCAATATGCTTTGTACGCTCATGGAAAACTAGATTTTCTGCTATGTATATGGCACTAGCACATCGCTGCAGAAACAAAGGTACAGCTTGCCTTTGCTTAATTCCTAAGTCCTCAAGTAGAAAAATAAGCCACTGAATCTCATAGGTTGCCATTGCACATGATAGCAATTTGATCTTCCCAAATGGTCAGCACCTCTATCATATTGCCAAGGACACCCTAAAATAACGTGACTTGCAGTCATGGGGACTACATCACATAAAACTTTGTCCTTGTATTTTCCAAGGTAAATCAAGTATAGAAACCATCTCAAATGAACAAACATTACTGCAACTTCCATTATCAATTATGATAAGACAATGAGAATTCTTAACTTTACCTTTGATTTGGAAGAGATTGATCTTTTGTATATGTTCATCATCTATAGGTTGAGTGTGCAAAAGCTTTATAGTAACCATTAAGAGGTGATCACTTTCTTGCTCAACATAAGTATCAACTTCTTCTTGATGTGGTTCGGCAATTCCATCAATTTGCTCGGTTTCACCTACTTCACCATCACTTACCCTTGTTCCATCTTCTTGGATGATCATAATGCTTTTGTTTGGACAATCTCTAGCAAAATGACCATTTCCTTTGCATTTAAAACATTCTAAAGTAAGGTTAGAAGGCTTACCGGACCTCCAATTGGATGAATTTGAAACTGAGGGTCCTTTGTTGAAATCACCAACTTTAGGGACTGTTTTGGCAGCCCCCAAAGTATTCACATCCTTGCTAGCGTTCGGCAAATTAGGGGAATTGGCCAAGGGAATATTCGGCTTTTTCCAATAATTGGAATTGGCCGAAAAGGTCCTTGTCATTTTTGCCTTTTGCTGCCTCTCGATTTGTTCTGCAAAATGAACCATATCAACAAGATTATCTATGTTAGAACATTCTACCTTTGGGCGTATTTGATCATTGAGGCCGGTTAGAAATCATGTTAATGTAGCGGTTTCCATTTCTTGAGTATCCACTTTGATCATCAATATATACATCTCCTTGTAATACTCATCAAGGGAATTTGTACCTTGCCTTAATCTTTGTAATCGGTTTGAAGAGTTCTTTCTCATAATGAGAAGACACAAATCGCTTTTGCATTACCGCTTTCATTTCTTCCCAACTTTCAATGGATGTTAATCTCAATCTTCTTCTTAAAACTCCCTCTTGATCCCACTAAGTTGAAGCATAATCGGAGAGTTCCATGGCTTCCAACTTTATCTTTTTCTCCTCCGAATAGTTGTGAACATCGTAAATATGATCTACTTTATGAATCCAATCAAAAAAAAGTTCGGGATCGTTTGTACCTTGAAAAGTGGGAATCTTAATCTTGATTGAGCTTAAATTGGCATCTACCCTTTCAAATCTACCATGATCATTGGCATAATTTTGCTGAAATTTCCGATTTGGTCCTTGAAATATGTTCTCGGCGAATTACCGATTCAGTCGTTGCTGTCCTTGAATTTCTGGAAACTGTCCAGCCAGTCCCTGCCTTTGTTGCCAGAAATTGCTGTTTAGGTCCCTAATGATGTTCTGCCTGAAACTGCTAATCTGGTTCCTGAAGGGTTTCAGCTGGAATGGTCCCTATCTGCGCTGATTTTTTGGAAACTGCCGAACTGGTCCCTGCAAATTCTGCCCCTATATTGGGGCGGCTAGAAACTGCAGATTTGGTCCCTGTTTCTGGTCGGCCAGAAACTACAGGTTTGGCAGTTTAATAAACAGATTGGTGACACAAATGAAGGAAGAAAACAAATCATCAGAACATGCCACATGACTAGTTGCTCTAGAATCAATTATCAAGGCATTAGCTATAGATGTAAAATG
This sequence comes from Vinca minor, assembly GCA_026122235.1. Lineage (NCBI taxonomy): Eukaryota > Viridiplantae > Streptophyta > Magnoliopsida > Gentianales > Apocynaceae > Vinca > Vinca minor. Next base: position 298,810 of record JAOCZM010000278.1, on the reverse strand, counting down.
TATACCTGTTTGAGCATTAAACTGATCTTTTTGCATCAATGTGGCTTAATGAATGACAAGTGTAAAGAAAGAAGGTCCACTTGATGAAGTTCCTCCATTGTGTTCCAAGCATATTGTCCTCATGAGCTGCATTAATTGTTGTTGTTGTTCCTTAGTAAATCATGCAACAGTAGAATCTCTTGGTCCAACAAAGTTTAATATACCAGCACTCTCAGCACTACCTGTGACTTGATTAACAGGTTTGTATATGTTGTTAACAGACCTTCCTGTAGAATTCCAGCTATCTCTTCTAGCATTGTAAACAGATGACTGATTGTTCCAAGTGCTTGATCTATTTCCCTTACCAATATTGGCATTTCCTTGTGGAAATCCATGCTTTTTATAGCATCTATCTATAGAATGCTCTATCTTACCACAATAAGAACACACAAACACTTGTTTGTGATTATTGTAGTTGGATCTCTTGTATCATGCATTCATTGCATTAATAGAATAAGTATTCATTCTATCGGCAGTTTTATTAACCCATATTACTTCTTCAACACTTTCTCCATCTACACACAAATTATGATTATACAAACTTTGAGGATCTCCATTATGTTGTGCAGCATACAACATCTGTGTCTAATGTTCTTCTGCCATACCAAAAACTTCCTCAATGTCAGGTAATGTCTTAGTCATTAGAACACTTGACCCCACATGAACAAAGTTCTCATTCAAACTTTTCAAAAACCTTACAACATATTCCTTATTATACTGATCCTGCACAGCAGTCAAACCTCCACAAGTGCAAGAAGGTAAACCTCTCAAAGCACACAATTCATCCCAAATAACTTTCAACTCTGTGTATAAACTATCAACATTCTTAGTTCCTTGCTTCAAAGCATAAAATTCCTCTAAAGTGTCTGAGAGTCTATATGCATTACCTTTTGTATACTGTTTCTCCATATTCTTCCATACTTCTAATGATGTAGAACATGAACATGAACTAACACTCATCCTTATTGTGTCTGACAGAGTGTTTAAACTCTATGTCATTACTAATTGATCAGCTTGTTCCCAATGCCTATACATCTGATTTGTCTTGGCTGGTGGTTGAAATGCTGCAACATTCTCAATGAAGCAAAGTTTGTTTCTAGTAACAATGCCTCTTCTCATCTCACACCTCCAAGTTTGATAATTCGAACTACTCAAGACAATTTTAGTAAGTATGAAGGTCGAATTTTCACTTGGATGTACTGTGAAAGGATGCACAGCTGCTACCTCTACATTCGCCATGGATGAACAGCAGGAAAAGAAGAAAAATACAGAAAATTCACGCTATGAAGAAATTAAAAGTTTGCAACAATTTCAGAAGTCATTGCGATGATTAGACATCAACATATGAGAGATGAAAGATCAATCAAACATAGAGAAGCTTTGGATTGCTCTGATACTATATTGGAATTGAGAGAAAAATTAAAGAGGAAGAAATCTAGATATTTTCCATTAATAGAAATGAGCTGAAAGTCAGCCTTATATACAATGGATAAAACGTAACTGCCACTGAGTTATTATCTAGTGTATCTCTCTCACTAGTTTAAACAAACAAAACAAAACAAAAACAGAAACTAGACTTAGACTTACACTGGACTTGGGCCTTTGAACCCGGGCCTTTTATTTACAACTGAAAATAAACAGACTATTTTATTAACTAATGACCCAAGAAGCACTATAGTCCACAATGCTGCGTAGCTTTTCTTCTTTTATTCATTTGTTGCAACTTCAGCTTATATCTCCAAGTTGCTTGCATTCCTTTTATTTCTTCTTGTAAAATGCCATCAGTTGATCACTCCTTTCAACAGATTTTGAATCACATAAAAGTAAATATCATACATTAATGGATAAAAAAAAGTTCTTATTATGACTATTGCTCCATACTCATTAATTTGATATCTTCCACTAGACGGTTGAAATCAATGTAAGAAGATCCACCTCTGCTCACACTAGATTTGGCTAATTCCGACAAATGCTCGGCCGTCTTCAAGAACTCATCCTTACTCCTCCTCATCACCATAAGGTCCCTAAGCATCATCTCAATAATGCCTCTATCACAAGTATCTTTCATGTCCAACCCAACATTCCAAACCTTCTCCACATACCTACTATTCACTTGTTGATCAGCATAGTAAGGCCAACATATCATTGGAACTCCCTCAACTATACTCTCCAATGTTGAGTTCCACCCACTATGTGTCAAAAACCCGCCAATCGCCCAATGAGACAAAACCTCTTCTTGCGGCGCCCACCCCACAATGCATCCTCTCTCTTTAGTCCCTTCAAACAATTCCATAGGAATATCAAAATCTTCATCAAACTTTGTCATAAAACCTTCCCTTTGTACCCACAAGAATCGGACATCGCTGTTCACCAAACCGTACCATATTTCCTTAACTTGTTGTCTGGTCATTACCGCGAGACTTCCGATGCTGACGTAGATAACTGATTTTGGTGGTTGCAAATCAAGCCAAGAAATGCAACTCCTATTTTCTTTCCAGATGCTATTTGAAAGTATTTCTGGGGTGGTGGTGGTGGTTGTTTCAGCTAGTCTTGTTTTGAGGTGTGTATGGACTGGCCCAATGGCGTATACTTCTGGGCCAAGGGTGGCTAGTTGGGATAGAATTGGGCCTTCTAGATTTTCAAATGTATTGAAAATGAGTCCATGGGCTCGGCGGATGTATGGCCCTTCCTTCAGCAAGGTTTGGATTAATAGGTCATCGATGGCATTTGCGCGGTAAAAGCTTGGCAGATCACGGCGTCTCAGGAAACCTTCCATTCCTTTTACGCTGCTTATTGGTACATCCAAGTCATCATCTGTATGATAGTGGTTAGCAATGTCAAAATCATTTATGGAATACTTTTTTTTTTTTTTTTTTGCTATGTTTTATGGAATGTGGACATAAATCAAAATGGTTATTATGTTTTCATTCTCTGATGCATTTTGACTTTGATATGAGGGAATAATTCCGTAGTAAACGTAACCGTATATGGAGACTATTGTTTTAATGGTATTTTGTGAAAGTAACCATTTAGTGAATTCATCGCTGCCAAAAAGTTATTATGAGAGCTAGATATAAAACTTTCATCACATTTTGCGAAAATATAAAATATTAGTTTAATCAAAATATCAATGTTACTCTCTTAAATATAATTAGTATTATACAAGTCATATTTAAGAGAGTAATATTGGTATTTTAATTAAAAACACATTTTAATTTTTGATTCCTTAATTTTCATAAGATATAATGAAAGTCTTATATTTAGAAATGGAGGGAGTACTTGATATAAATCAGAAAAACACTAATTTTCTCCGAGCTTTTTGTTCATATATATATATATATATATATATATATATATATATATATATATATATATTACGTAGATCGTTTTTAGTTTCAAATTAATCACATTCTTCTAAAAGAGAGTACTTTGACATGTTTTGAGTGCGAACCTGGGCTGATATTTCAACCCATCAAACTAGGAAAACCCACTTATTTGCTTCTTATAGTTTTTATTTATATAAATATAAATAGTTAAAATTTTAACAAATGACGGGTAATTCAGATGACCGGATCCTCTAAATTCCGATTGAGCTTCAATCAAGTTCGACTTAGTTTAGATTTATGCAATGTTCATTTTTTTTATGCATCATTTTTATTTTCATACTATCTTTTTAAAAATAAATAAATATGGATATTTAAAAATGAAAAAAATCAATTCGTTTCGTTTATACTGCGAAAATAAAGTGAATCTTCTTATAAACTCTCTAAAACTAAAGTATTAATTTGTAGAAATTTTAATTTCTAATAAAATAAAAAAGTAAAAAAATATTAATCTAAAGTTAAATAAGAGAATTAACAACAGTAAAGACTCCCATATAAAAAAATAGTTATTGTTTTTAAAACTTGACAAATGACAAGACTATAAAAGAAAATTAATGTATATAAATTTTATACTCCCTCCGATTCAAAATAGAAGTTTTTCTAAGAGTTATTTTTTGTTGAAAAATATAGGCCTTTTTACGAGAATTGTGCATTTATTGGCTAATTTACCCTTACATTATTTTCTCCATATATTCATTTTTGTCTAAATGTGTAGTTCCATGCAACTCTTCATTCATTTATTTGTTCGTTTGGATTATTAATTAGGGGTACTTTAGTCATCTTGATTAGTATTTTTATTTGTGTGAAAACTCCAAAAAAGATTTATATTTTGAATCGGATGGAGTATCTATCTATATTTATATTACAAAGTCTGTTTTCAGTTTCAGCCAATCACATTCTTCTAAATCCAACGTGTAATTTCCATGAATTTTGGTTCAATTAATTATTTTATAAAATTTTGATTGGTTGGTTAAATTTTACTTTGGTTGTAAACTCTTGATTGGCTTATAAGAGTATCACACATTAAAAAGTTACATTGTTTTTTGTGTTTAACAATACTATAAAAGAATGTACTTTAACATGTTTTGAGTGCGAAATTGGGCTAATATTTCATCCCATCAAATTAGGGAAACCCTCTTATTTGCTTCTTATATTTTTTATTTATATAAATATAAATAGTTAAATTTATAACAAATAACGGGTAATTTAGATGACCGGGTCCTCTGAATTCTGATTGAGCTTACAATCAAGTTCGATTTAGCTTAAACTTATGCAATGTTCATTTTTTATTTTTTATTCTTATGTATCATTTTTATTTTCATAATATCTTTTTAGAAATAAATAAATATGGATATTTAAAAATGAAAAAAAAATAATCAATTTGCTTCGTTTATTCTGCAAAAATCAAGTGATAAAACTGCTTCAAAAAATTAAGAGTATATGAAAAGAATAAGTCTGCATAACCTACTTTGAAGCAGACTAAAACTACTTCAAAATTTTAAACTCAAGTGCTTCAAAATTTTGATAACCATAAACTTTGGCAAACAAGTCTATGTTAATTAGCACTCTCTTTCATTGTAGAGGTGTTGGAGGGGATAATAAAATACCCAGATTTTATATATGTTGAATGAACTAAGAATAAGAATGTGTAGACAAAATAAATAATGTGTTGTTTTATCGAATACACAATATTCAATCATTAAATGCAAAATAAAATAATTTTTTTGATAGATTTATCATTTTTTTCATTATATGAATAGATTAAACGAAAACTGAGTAGTATTAACTAAGAAAATGCACTTAGAGCTCTACATATTGATAATTAAAAGGTTAAAAGGTAATAATTAAACTTATAGTCAAAAAAATTCTTTTTGCTATCATTACAAAAACTCTTTTTCCTTGCATATGCATTTTTTAAGAAATAATGTATGTCTCGTGCATAGCACGGGTTTTTTGCTAGTATATTTATATTACAGAAACTGTTTTCAGTTTCAACCAATCAAAAACTTCAAAATCCAACGTGAAATTTTCTAGAATTTTTTGTAGCTTAATGGTTTTACAAAAACTTGATTGGTTTAAAAGAGTTTAGATCAATTAAATTAATTAGAAACTATTTTTTATCTTAATAAACTTCAAATATTAAACCACTTCCCCAATAATCTTGAAATATCTTCCAATTGATTTTTACAAAAATATAATGAAAACAATTATATTGAGGACTTTTGTCTTTGACACTTACTGCCGGTCCCAAGCCCGGATAAAGGAGGAGGGTTGCGGTAGGTCTCGTGACAACCAGCGTAAAACTCAGTCACATCCCATGACATGAACCAAAATAATTCGATACCTTGGTTCTATTATTCAAAAGGACGGAGAGCTTGACGGAGATGTAGCACATCGAGTTAAAGCTGGTTGGTTGAAATGGAAGAGTGCGACGGGTGTTTTGTGTGATCGTAATGTACCAGCTGAGATTGAAGGGAAAGTTTTACTGAACCATTGTTAGACCAGGCATTATTATATGGGTACGTAATGTCGGGCAACTAAGAGGTGTCATATTCAGAAAAATGCATGTAGCGGAGATGCGTATGTTAAGATGGATGTGTGGGCACACGAGAATGGATAGAGTGAGGAATGAGACTATTCAGAAGAAGGTTGGTGTAGCACCTATTGAAGATAAGATGAGAGAGAACCGTTTGCGTTGGTTTGGGCACATTAGACGAAGGCCAAGTGAAGCTCCGGTTAGGAGAATTGAAGGATTATGTAATGTAGATGACGTAAGAGGTAGAGAGAGACCGAGGAAGACTTGGATGGACGTGATAAAAGGGGATATGAATCTGCTAGAACTAGATGAGAGTTGTGTTTGGGATCGAAAGAAATGGAGAGATTGCATCCATGTGGATGACCTTACGTGATTCTTACTTTGGTTCATGTAGCCGACCCCAATCTGTTGGGATTAAGGCTTGGTTGTTGTTGCTGTTGTTGTATTATGTACTTTTTAGAATTATTGGTCATATCATAAATTTTTATTCTGTTAATTATTTAATTAATTAAAATATCAATTCCATTGTATTCCATCATACTTCCTAACAATCTATCTATATTTATATTACATGTTTTCAGTTTCAACCAATCAAAGACTTCAAAATCCTACATGGAATTTTCTAGAATTTTTTGTGGGTTAATGGTTTTACAAAAACTTGATTGGTTTAAAAGAGTTTAAATCAGTTAAATTAATTAGAAACTAATTTTTATCTTAATAAACTTCAAATATTAAACCACTTCCCCAATAATGTTGAAATATCTTCCAATTGATTGATAATAAGAAATAAACTGAAAACAATTATCATTTAAAAGTTAAATAACTCATGTGCTATTTTTTTATATTTCCTTATTGTTATGTACTTTTTAGAATTATTGGTCATATCATAAATTTTTTTCTATTAATTAATTAAATTACCAATTCCAGATTATTCTACCATAATTTCTGACAATCTATCTATATTTATATTATCGAACCTATTTGAGTTAACCGAACCATTTAGTTTTCTGTTGCACCCGCATGCAAACTGCTCACTAATTTTTTTTATTAAAAGGGTCGGAACTATAAAAAATAAACTTTAGTTGATCGAGTCATTAACTGAGTTGGAATTTGCCCAATAAATTTGAGATACAAACTTTATTTGCTTTTTTGATGGTTTATTTAAACCGTTAGTTTTTTCAAGAAAACTTACACTGTCGACCTAGAGCAATCATTGAAAAAATATTCTTCTCTTACCAGAACTTTTTTTTTTATATTTTTCATATAAATATAAGATTCTTATAATTTGTTTTTTTATATAAGTATGTTTGAAAAATCAAACAAAAATATCAGTGTAGAGTATCATTTTTCACTTTTATGGTATTTAATATTTTTCTTAACAATTAAATTTCTTCTCGTGCATAGCACGGGTCATTATATATATTACAGAGCACCTTTTCAGATTTTTACTTATATAATGTTACGTGTCATTTTCTAGGATTTTATGTTTTTTGTTAATTATAAAACTTTTTTTTTTCACGTGTCATTTTCTTTTACTTTTTTCAATATTATTCAAGATCCCACATCAAAAGTGTATAAAGTTTTTGAAATTTGATGACATTATAAAAAAGGTAGTGGGTAGGATTTTTAATCAATGACTTTGCTGATTTACTTTTTAGTCTATTAAATTGAGTGAAAAAATCTAATTTGCTTTTTAACTTTTTTATTCCACCGTCAAAGATTTTTTCAAAGAAAATTAGTTTACCGAACCATTTAGTTTTCTATTGAACCCACATGTGAACTGCTCACCAAACTTTTTTCATTACAAGGGTAAACAAATAAAAAAATAAACCTTAGCTGATTGAGTTATTTAATTCTTATCGCGTCATTAAATGAATTGTAATTTGCCCCAATAAATTGGAGCGAAGTAGTTTATTTGTGTTTGGATGGTTCATTCAAACCGTTAATTTTTTCAAGAAAACTTACAACGCCAACTTTGAGAAATCATTGAAATAATATTCTTCTTTTACCAGATCTTTTTTTTTTTTTTTTTGCATATAAATACAAAATTCTTATATTTGTATTTTTTCTTCTATATAGGTAGGTTTGAAAACCAAACAAGAATATATCAGTGTAGAGTATCATTTTCACTTTTATGCTATTTAATATTTTTTTTAACAATTAAATTTATTCACGTGCATAGCACGGGTCATTACACTATTGTGTATATATAGGATAAACGGATTAACTTTGAAAAATAACTATTTATCTTTAAAAACCAAATTTATAGTTGGTGTTTATATCCTAAAAGAAAAAATGATAAATCCTACCTTAAAGGGAACACTACACTTTTACTTGATAAAGATGTTACCTAGGATATTATAGAATATAAAGGTTAAACTTTTTCAGCTTCTTTGGAGAACCGAATTATTAAATGGTTGCCCAACTCACCTTTGTCCCGCAATAACATACTAATTTCATTCTTTAATATAACATATAGTAAATATTAAAAAATATATAAATAAGACAATTTGTTAATGAAAATAATATATTACTTTTTTAAAATATAATTTGTATACCACTAATTATAATTTTATTTTAGAACAAATTAGTGCCAAAAAATTAAATAAATAAGGTCACCTTTGAATGGAAAATCTCCAGCTTGAATCAGCTTAGGAAGAGAAAGGACTGCCCAGAAAGCACAAGGACTAATAGTATCAAAAAATAGAAGTGGAATTCCAAACTCTTCTGCAATATCAACTGCATAAAAGAAAGCCCCATCTACTATAATGCAAGTCAATGGATTTTCACCTTCACAACCACAACTCACCATCTCTCTAAACATTGGCTTACTAACAACCTCCATTGAACCCAACAAACTCAGAAGCTGATCCGCTGTTCGCGGATTATCCTCTGGTAATCCATCGGGCAACGTAACAAATCGAAGATTTGGATAGTGCTTTGACCGACTTTCAACGTCCGTATAACTTAATAAACGACGTTGGATATAGTCCGTATTCAGAAACGTGACCTGAAAACCATTAAGACAGAAAAGCTCGGCCAGCTTCAATGTACAATTGACTGGCCCTTGAAATGGCAAAGGGAAAAACAGTACGTGAGGAGTCATTGAAACTCGTGTGTGCGTGTTAAATTCTGCTGAATTTATTTTTGTCGCGGCTGAAATTGTTCATCTTGAGGCTCAAATTTATATAGATTGGTTAGGCAATGGAGGAAGAAGTAGAGACGTATCTATCAATGAAATCTTTTAAAAGCAGAGTTGGGTCAAATTCAGGGAACATGGACATGGAAGACCACATGGTTGAAGCAAGGACGAAGCCAAAAATTTGTCGTTGAGAGGGTGAAAATTACAATAGTATAATGAACTATTTATAAAAATTGCAAAAAAAAAAATATTGGTAGGGCGAATTTGATAAAATTTACTATATCTAACAGTATTTTTAGAAATCTCGGGGAGCGACTGCCAACTCCGCCCCGTCTGTCTTCATCCATGGGTTGAAAACGAAGTTTGGGCAAAAACATTGGATTCATAAATGAAAATACACAGATAGAGTCGTTTTTATGTGTCAAAAATAAACATTGGAAAATGGAAAAATTCAATATTATTACCGTTCTTTTGAAACTGGACACACAAACAACATGGATTATGAATGATCGACTTGTAGATATAGACTCCGTTCAATTATACGAAATAAATATATGATCAATCTCATAAAAACGGTTCTAGATTGAGTGAAACTGGAAACGGATAGGCAAGAACAAGTTGACGAAATCTGGAAAACAAGATCTTCTCGTGGAATGCAGTTTTTTTTTTATAGTTTTTTTCTTTTTTCTTTTTCACTACTGTTTATAAATGAGACAAATATTGAAATATTGGAATATAAAGATATCCTCGTATCTTGACAATTGACATATTTTCTTGTATGAAGAATAAGATTTTCTCACATCATAGTATATTACATTTCCTCCCTTTAAATTAATATTTGATCCAATTATTCATGCTTTTTATTACACTTGAGTGGTCCTATGGAGATAGATTTTCTCATCCCCTTGTCCACCATCCTTTATTTTTATTTTATTTTTTTATGGTACTTATTCATAATCTATCATTCGTTAAAATTTGTCTGTGTTCAATTTCTTTTTTTAATTTCATATTTTTCTATAAAAAAAAAAAAAGATAGACATTTTCCCACTTTTATAATGGAAATTTGTATCTGAACTCTAACCTCTTTGTCATGGCATCAAAGTTTATTTTGAGACAGACGGAATAAGGGGTGGAAAAGAAAATACGGACTCACATAATAATACTTCCTTTGTTCCAAATTAAAGGTTTAAATTAAATTTGACACAAAAAATTAAGAAAATTATTTTTACTATACATAATTACTATAATATTCTTCTTAAATAAAGAGAATAGTGGTAAGAACTATTTGTTAGCCAAGTCAATTCTTTATGGATTTTTCTGATATGTACCATGTGGTTTAGAACTGGCTACATCACTACATAATTGTCTCTCTCCTCATGTTATAGTGATGTGGTCACTTCTGTATCACATTGTCCAATGAACCTTATCCATATCAGAACTATCATGTCTGTATGGAGGGTACTAACAAGAGTTTAGAGAATATGTTAGGGTAGTGATAATGCCAGAGCAAGAAAATCCTCCTGCAAGAGCGATTTAAGTGCATATGACAAAATTACCCCTCTAACATATTAACTAAATATTTTAATTATTTTTTCAATTTTCTCTCCTAATTTTTTCTCTCTATCCTGCCCTGATCTTTCTCTCTCCCCTAGATTTTTTCCTTATTTTTCTCTCAATCTCTCTATTTTCATATGATTTTTGTTTCCATATCTGTTGTTTTTTTTTCTTTTTTTTCTTCTCTCCATCTCCAAGTGATTTTGTTTTCTTATCTATTCTTCTCTTTCATTATCTCTTCTTGCTCTTTAGTCTAACTTTGAATATATATATATATATATATATATATATATATATATATATATATATATATATATATATATCCAAATAATTTTCATCTACTTTCGGTAAAAGAGGTAAATTTTATTATTTTTATTGAGTTTTCGATTTTATATTGTTGTTGAATGATTCAATCCAAGCAAATGGTCTATTCAGTGAGGAAATTGAGAGAAGAAAAAATAATAAAAAACAGATAAGAAAAAATAATCACTTGGAGATGGAGAGAAGAAAAAAAACGAAAAAAAAAATAAAGAGAGATAGAGAGGAAAAACGAAAAAAAAACAGATAAAGAAACAAAAATCATGACAGATTGAGAGAAAAATAAGGAAAGAATATAGGGGAGAGAGAAAGATCAGGTCAGGATAGAGAGAAAATATTGGGAGAGAAAATAGAAAAATAATTAAAAGATTTAGTTAATATGTTAGAGGGGTAATTTTGTTACATTCACGTAAATCGCTCTTGCAGGATGATTCTTGCTCTGGCATTATCACTACCCAATATGTTATTGTCTTTAAAGTGAACATTTATTTATGACCCTCAATGTGTATTGAAATTGGATGAGAATGGAGTATTATTTTGTTCGGTAAACCTTAGCTTCATGTCTTGCCTTATTTTTAATACATGAAATATGATCAAAGAAGCAAATGTTCTCATGTGCTTTCAAAATTAAACTTGAACTACACCGATGACTAATGTGCTTATTGATATGTTTCCAAAACAGTCAAGATTTAGTGAGATCATTGCATCAAATTCAGACGGCAAATCTTTTTTTTTATTGTGGGGGGGATGAATATCCCCATGTAAATCTTGCTTGATGCAACAATAGATTCCGATTTGGTTTTCTAAAAGATTGAGAGCGTCACCAAAATCTTTCCAAAAGTCATGCTTCCAACCTCATCAATCTTATGTCATCAATCAAAGGTAGCTTAGATTCGGAGTGCTACCCTTTTGGTCTTCAAATGTATTGAAAATCAAGGCAGGGACAAAGAAAGAGGGGACGTGGTGGCAGTCGCCCCCGAAATTTTTAAAAATATTACTAGATATAATAAATTTTATATGTAATTTGGAATATTTTATCAAATTCGTCTCCCCCCGCCCTCATTTTTTTTGCAGTTTTATATGTAGTTCGACATACTGTTGTAGTTTTCGCCTCCTAACGCCAAATTCTTACCTTCGTCCCTGAATCAATGTATGAGCTAGATGAAGATGCTTGTCTTCCTTCAGCACGAGTTGGATTATAGCTAGAATAGCTAAATGTCACGCCACGCGCCTTCCTCACCTCATGCCTGTCTCACTATATCAAAATAAATACTCTAATAAAAAATATGCCTAGAATGTATATATTCAAAATTTCCACATTGTCGGGTGTAAAGAATTCTGATAGAGTAATGTCATACCCGTGCTAGCAGAAGCGATTTATTAGCTTGACCGCACTTATAACCAACTACTTTTTTTTATTATAAAATATTTGTTCAATTTCTATTGTGCACAGGCATTATAAATTCACTTATAATAGAATATGATAAACGTCAAATATAATTCTATTTAAATATTTTTGGCTAAATTAACTCTATTTAATTTTTTCTACCAACTTAATTCTACTCTCTATTCTTTCAGTATTATTTTCTCTATCTAGCATTCAGTGTGTGTGGTGTAGATTTGAAAGGAAAAACATCAATCTTCTATTTAAAAAGTGAAATAATAATTTAGAATATACCAAACGAAAATGAGAATAAATAAAATAGGACGGGGAAAGAGTATTTAGACAACATATTTTCTATACCAAAACAAAATAAATATTCGAAAGCAACAATAACTAACTAAGCTCAATCTAATATACCTTGGAGACTTCTTAAAGATATTCCATAGCAAGGTATCACACCAAATCTATCTGAGTTAATCGTAAGTATCCCAAACTAAGCTTGCTAGCTTCAGCAATTACTCTACTTTAGTTGTCAGAAATCAAAATTAATGAAGCCAAGTAAGATTTGATCATCAAAAGGCAATTAACAGGATGAAGAGGGAAAGAAGGTTGACTGACCTTTGATATTTTTCAAGTATACCGACCTAATTTGGGTGGTAATTTTTTTCATGTTAGGTGCGCAATTTATATTATAAATCTCTTTGTTCAAGATGGTGTTAGATCTCTAACTGATTACGTTCCTCCAATTAAAATTGCTCTAGAATTTACTTGGCATTATAAATCACTTCAAAAACAGTGGAAAGACTTTTGCATACGATATAGAAAAGAATCTAAAAACTTTTCAAATGATGTCCCTCACTGCTAGAAGGGTGAAAATCTTCTATTCTCATTCCTGTCCCCATCCCTATCCCCAACCAATCAGAATTTACTATATAAATATTTTTTCCAATTATATATACACATGGTGAATTGTGATTGACTGGGACAGGGATGAGGATATGAACGGGCACAGAGGATTAGTTGCCCTACTAGAACTCTACTTATAACATGTTGATGGTGGGTTACGATTATAAAGATCTTTTGTATTCTTTTTTTGCCAAAAAATCACAATTTGGAATTGTCTTAAATGCCCAACATTGGGCTATTTGCGAAAAAATTAGGCCAAATGGTGTATTTAATTCCGAAACAATTTGCAGTTGGCAAGATTGTTCCCCAATGAAAGTTTGCAGATTTATAGGTCCCCAAACAATTACTGAAAATTATGTTGGTCCTTCCGTTAGATTTTTTGAATTTTAAATGTTAGTCAAGATTGTAAGTTAGAGGAATGAGGGTATAATAGGAAATTCACATTTTATTTTTCATTTTTGCTAAGTACTTCACATTTTACTTTGTGTCAATTGATTATCTAAACTTTTTTCCCTTTACAATTGAACCCTCTCCTCCAAAGAAACTATACACCAATCTTACAAACCAAGAACACTTTACAGATTTTCACCTTTCTCTCACACACCAATTTCACACACCAATCTTACACACTAAGAACTCTTTGCAGATTTTCACCTTCCTCTCACACACAGAGAACACACACCAATTTTACTCGCCAAGAACACACAAATTTCACACACCAATCTCAGAAACCGAGTCACCGCAATGAGCAGTGGAGGCGGAGGATGAGTGTTGCCGAAGGTGATGAACATGGCTGTGAGCATGAGCACGGAGAAAAGTTAGGGCTGCAGTGGATGAGGTTTTTTTTTTTTTAAAGGAATCGGGTAATCTGGGAGGGAATGAGGGATTTTTTTTTTTTTTTTTTTTTTTTATAATTATAATTAGATACATGTAGTTATTTATTTTTATAATTATATATTTACATTTAATTGTTTTTACAATTAGGTATCATTTATCTAAAAATATGTGAAATTTCGTACTGTAGACCTTTTTTGTTAACGTACATCCAAAATTCAAAAAAATTGACGGAAGGACCAACGTATTTTTTGTAATTGTTTGGGGACCTATAAATCTGCAAACTTTCATTGGGGACCAACCTTGCCAACCACAAATTGTTTCGGGACTAAATACACCATTTGGCCAAAAAATTATGAATATGCTAGAAATTGTCAATGATGAAAGTGTAAATATGTCAGTGGTGTATTATCCAACTTAAAACCAAACGTTTCTTGAATGTTGCAATTTAGCCGAAGCTATTCATGACATTTTAATGATCCATTATTTTGTAATGCTATGAGTGCTATTAAGGAAAAGTTGTTGAAATATTACGTGAGAAAATCTGAATTATATCTAATTGTTATTGTTTTGGACATGCGATCAATGATAGATGGCCTAGAGGAATATTTGACGATGTACATTTGTTATTTGTGTTTACATACCAATGAGGACATTTCCACTGTTTCTACACAATTGAAAATGTTAAAAACAATATTAATGGTGTATGTCTAGAATATGCACGGCATTCTTCTTCTTCTTCCATCCAATCTTCATCCAGTTCATTTACACAAGCAAGAAGATTGTTATAATCACGGATGATGTCAAGGAGGTCATAGCCTAGTGGGGCAAGTCTCTACCCGTGACCAAGAGGTTACGGGTTCGACACCTCCCCTATGTGGGCAATAAAATTCTCCTCCTCTGGTGAAGGAAAGAATTAAGGTTACTGACAAAAAAATAAAAAAATAAATCGTGGATGATCCAACGGAGCAAATGAGAGCGAGCAAGGCCTTCAAGTTCCAATTTGAAACTTGATACATAATTACATATCTAACGGTTTCTTTTGAGTTTTATAATCTAGGTTTTTACGTGGACAAATTCTGCATCCTGAAATTGTGGAAAATGAATGAAGTCTAATTTACAACTCTATCTGCAATAGCACGGGATGTTCTAACTTATCCAACAACAACTGTGTCAGTTGAATAGGTATTCAATATGAGTATTTTTATCTTATCGAGTAATGATCTAAGATACATCCAACTAATTTGGAAGAACAACTACCCATTGATGATTGGACCAAGGTTGAGATGAAGAAACAAACGATTGAGATACCCACTATTGACGATTGAGATCCCGATTATTGAGGAATAAGACATTGAGCTTGAGATTGACTTAGATGATAGAACAAATTCAAGTGCACCACTAGGATAAAATAGCTATTTTAGCATATATCCATTTTATTTTTATTTTTCATTAAATTTTTTTAAATTTTATTTAACTAAAAATATGAAAATAAAAATAATAAATTTGTATTCCATTAAAATATTTAAATATGTCTCGGTTTTGATAACTTGTAAACGGTTGTTTTTTAAATGAGATTTACAATTGCCTTTGAAATTTATCGAAACTAGTTTTCTTAAGTACGATGTTGACCCGTAATTGTATTATAATTGGATGTGAAACTGTGATAACCTGCACTTTCTGACATTTAAAAATAATATGCATAATTTAATTTATGTGCTAAGTGTTTATTATGTGTTAATTTGATGTACAAATGTTTAGGGTGACCTAATAAAATGAACCTGACTTAAGGGACTTAAGTGTAGACTAGTTGGAACTTGTGGAGTGATTTGACTCCTCTTGAAAAGGTGTGTCTCTAGGGTGGTTGGTGCAGGATTTTTCAGGAGTTAGAAGTTAGGAGAGGTTAGAGAGAAGGGAAAGAAGGAAATGAGAGAAAGAGAAAGGAAAGGAAAATCTGGAAAAAAATAGAGTGCTTGTGGGAGAAATCATAATTGAAGTAGCAATCGGACTCCAAATTTAGTAATTATTGTTACTAATAGAAGCTAACTCATAAGGCTATGCGTGAGAAGAAATAGGGATAGATTTCGAGTCCCACACACGGATTTTCTGTTTTGAAGTTACTACTTGCGTGCTGAATTCTGATTTGTGAATTGCTTGCTTTGATTTCAATTAAGACTCTTCACCCTTGTATTTTTAGTCCTAAAATTTAATGAAATGTATATTTTACACTTATGGAATTGTGTATTGGAAGTAATTTAAACTCATGATTTCCTGCATAGGATGAAGTGTTGAATTGCCATACTTGTATTTTGATTATGGAACTTGATTGTGCATGTTAAATTGTCATTATTATTCATGATCATTCGAGTCTACTTATTACTGCTTTTGGGGTCTTAAATTCTATGTGTTCTATAGAGTCGTCACTGGTTGAGCTCTTGTTTAGGAACGACCTCATTGCAGGATTCTTTCGAATGTGCATAATTGAGTGAATGTTGTTGAACTCGCGAGTTCTCGGCAGGAGTCAGTTGAGTGTTGGTGAGTACCTGTTCCTAACCGAGAGATATGTTAGAGACTACAACTGTCTTTGTGGAGTCCGCAGTGATTGGAAATGACACAATACGAATGAGTTTTTAAATTGTGAGCCCTTCGTTCGGGGAGAAACTGAACCCGTGTTTGCATTGAAAGCTTCCCCTTCTGAGCTTAAAAGTTGGGGACCATTGTAGTAATTGCTTTAGAGTTGTGATTAGACAATTGAGCTCTTCCTTGTGAATGTTGTAGCATAGCATGAGTCGTATTCGAATGATCCAATGTTGTGTATGTCCGTATGCTGGGATGAGTGAAAACATGGAGCTTGTGTCACATTTTCGATGTACAAATATGGGATTTAACGAGTACAGTTTATGTCTTATTTGTTTACATGGTTGTCTTTGTCATTTGTATGTTCATATGCATCAAAACTAGTCATTTTTGGATTAGAGATCGGATTGTGCAGAAATGCAATTTTCCTTCACAATTTTGCACTGAAAAAGTGACTGACTGAATTTCGGTCAACCGGAGCTTCAACCAGTCGTTCGACTCAAAGTACTGGGAGCAAACGGACGATGGAAGAGTTTGAGTAGGTCTACCGGGTTAGTGAACCCCTCGACCAAAGGTAAAGTCGGTCGACCGATCGGTGGTACTGGTCAACCGGACTTTGGATAGTGTGTTGTCCTGTTTTCTAAAGACCATTCAGTCGACCGGTAGAAGTGTCCATGTTGACCGGAGTGGAAGAGTTTGGCTTTTATGTTTTCTGGTTGTCCTGGTCCTTCTAGTGTTTTCCTAAAGGTTGTTTGGTGGGGTTTTAATGTGTAAAATGTGTCTAGTGAAGGGACCTAAACTTGCATGGTTTTCAAACTTGATTTGGGAATCGGGAAAAGTATTTTGAGTCTCATTTGATGTTTAATCCCAAGGTGTTGATGCTTACTGGGCTTTATAACTCACGTCTTTATTTTTCTTTACTTGCAGACGAAGATATTCCTGATGGTGCTTATGTGGAGTCATGTGATGGGGAAGACTTTGAGTGACACATAATATGTCTAGATGCAATAGATTAATTTTCTTTTAGTGCTCTTAACTAATGTAGTATTAATGCTTCCGCTGATAATAGTCTAATGAATTTTACTATTCTGTTATGATTCTGTGCCTCATTGCCTTATAAGGTACTGCCAGATCATTATCCAGTTTCGACATTCTTACAGAACTGAGCTCTATGGACCAGAACTATAACCGTAAATGTGGGCATCCCTAATAGCAACTTTCTTTCTCTTTTTTTGAGCGACTTCTTTTTCCTTTTTGAAAAATAAAAAAATATAGCAACTTGACTTTGTCTTAGTAGATAGAGAAGGATAATTTTGATTTAATCTTTTTGTTATTTTATTTTTTCTTCTTTTTGAAAGCAAATCCGTTTGTTTGTCAGGTGACAGCATTGGATTTGTTTTTAATAGTCCCATGTGGCAGCAGTTTTGCAGGTGTGAATGATTTATACTTGTAAGTTGTTCTGTTTTCGTGATTGGACCGTCGCTTCCACTCGGCGTTGGTTGAGATTTTGCAATTTGCAGTCTTTTTTTCTTCTCTTTTCTTTTAGAAATTTGTTATTTATAAGCCTTATTTTGTGAGTATTATTTTTTTTCTTTGGCTAGGTATTTTGTTAGTAAATACTTCTTCCATTCCTAAATATAAAACTTTTAGAATAAATAGCGAAAATTAAATGAATAAAATTCAAAGTGTTTTATTAATCAAAATAATAATATTATTATCTTAAATAAAACTTATATGTCACTAATTCTATTTAGAATAATAATATTATGTAAAATAATGTCAAAAGATCTTATATTTTGCAACTTAACGAGAGTACATAATTTTGTAATAGTTATTTTTAATATATTTATTTTTATTTCTGTTCAATTTTGTAATAGTTATTTTTAATGTATTCGAAAAAATGACACATTACCAAATCAAAATATTACCATTTTTCTATCGGTTTGATATCCTACAGAAATTCTAAATTGGTGTCTGAAATACTATTCGAATGCGGGATCCATTTCACTATTCATTATCATATTGCATTAGGGGAGAAAGGTGTTTAGCGAAATAAATTAGTAGAAGAGATGGAATTTGACAAAAAAAATTAAAATACAATGTACGTTTTCGACAAGTCTCTAGAAATCGGTCAAAAATTTTAACTAAAATACCAAAGAGTTCAGATATTTACGTTAAAAAATAAATGGGGGTCAAAAAAGTAAAGTTAGAAAAGACTGGACATTGCAAAAATGCAAGAATTTTGGCTAGGATTGGTTAGGGTTTGTCCGGTTTGGGCACTTCCGTTCCGGTCCGTTTGGGCACTTCCTTTCCAGGGACCGAAACGGAAGTGGAAATTTCGTTCCGGACAAAAATATTGTCCCACACATTTTCAGTACCATATTTTATACTTTCTGATAAATCAGTGACAATCTAATGGAATTGTCAAACGATCGGTGGTCGTGTTTAGAACATCATGTGTGACCGGAACCAATTATTAGCTGGAAAGTTCATTTGGATTTTCTTTCTGTTCAAAGGGTGTAATTCTTAATTCCAGAACCAGATATCTACTGAGAAAAAGTCCAATCATTTTCCATTGTCTTTTGTGCGACATGCAGTTTGTCATATTGTACAAAATATTTGATTCCGCTTTCCAAATCTAACCACACCAAACAAATCAACTTTTATATTTATTCACCATGAAGATGTCATCATCCAAAAATCAAGACAACGAATTATGGCTTCAGATTCCATAGCATTTCAAATTTTATTTTCGTAACTTAGATAAAAAAATTCAAAATTCAAACTCTATCTCTGTCAAATTCATTACTCTTGAAATATGCTTGGTCTTTTTACCGACGCTAACTCCAGTGCGGAATGAGGTAATTTTGAATTTACAAAACGTTTTTCGTTCGTTGGATTAAAATTTTGACGGTTAAAATTAATTTAAAAGAACACATTTCCATTTTTACAGTGCAGAATGCCTGTTCTGTACCTCAGGACACCTGTTATGAGTCTCAGGACACCTGTTATGAACGTTAAAATACCTGTTTTGAAGCGTTCTGTATGTACTGGAAAAAAATTATTTCACATATAATCCGGACTGCTTCTTATGTCTTCAACAAGACAATTCCATCCGAACTGATTCTGTAAGGCATTATTTCAGCACATGACCTCCAAAATATTTGAGACATGGTATTAACTGCCTTCAAGGCATGGTATTAACTGCAAGCAAACACAAAGCATTAGATAAAGCGCTAGAAAGAAGCAAAAGAGGTCTTGTGATCTATCTCTCAACATATATAGAACTATAGAAGGAAATAAATGAAACGCGGAAGAAGAAAAATACTACCCAAACTATAAAATAAGTTATTTAGGATATGTATCGAAAATAGAATTAGTAGTATACACAATAGCGAAATCATGACTTTTATAGGGGTCACTCAGAGACGAAATCATAACTTTTAGGTTGAAGCGAAAAAAATTGTAATAAGATATCAAGTACATATACAAACTCCAAAAAAATGTTGAGGCGAATTTGATCAAATATTCCGAACTACATATAAAATTTACTATATCTAGTAAGATTTTTAAAAATCTGGGGGGCGACTGCCCCGCCCCTGTCTTCGTCATTGGGTCACTCAATCCTATTACCGTTCTTGTGGGACTGGTCTAACAATTTTCTTATATTAATTGAGCGGAATCCACATCTGCAAGTAAATAATGTTCAATTTATGTGAGAGAATTACGGGTCAATCCCCAATGACGGTCCTATATTGAATTTTCCTTTTTATAATGCCCTTGGAATTACACATGAAGTCGGATAGAAAACGAGTTGTGCTGAGCACGTATTGGTGCTTCTATTTTTATATGGATATACAGCCTAACTGTATGATTAATAGGCTTAGTAAAATATTCATGAAAATCTAGAATTATAAGATTTTGTGAGCTGTATATCTATTCATTGACGAGGAAGATGACTAAAAACAATTTGAATTGGTGTAGAACATGTGTTGGCAAATTAGGCAATTTCGTCTATTATATATTTTCGTACTTTTATATATGTCATATTTGATTAATTTTAAACGAAATAGTTATATACGTATTTACGACCTGTCAAAACGGAATTTTCGTCAATTTTTTAACAGAATTCCGTTAACTTAGTCACATGCTCATCTTGTACCTATTTTTGCAGGGGTATTTGGGGAGCTATACTCCATTTAACTCTCTGAAAAACAAAAAATTATAATATGAATACTCTTTTTTTTTTAGAAAATATAACTATGTATATTCAATTTAAATTAACACAATTTTCTTCATCTTCTTCATTCTTCGTCTTCTACCTTCTTCATGGTGGATTTCAGAGGATTTTGAAGCTCAAACATAAGATTTGGGTTCATTTTTTTTATTCTGCACATGCTCATTTTCTCAGAATTCAAGTTTTTGGGCTGCTAATCTTGGATTTTTTGAAGATTCAAAGCTGCAATATCTTAGTATTCTTCAAGATTCAAAGCTACTATTTGAGTTTCTTCGATATATTTACCATTAAGTGAATCTAAATGGTGTATTTGAATTTTTTTTTATTTCAAACAATCAATGCAATTTTGGTAGATGATATGTTACAATGAACGTGTGGTCCACCTGTTTTTCAGTCATTTATAGATAAAATGTCCAATTGAGTACTCGATTGTATCAAGAATATGCAATTGGACACTCAATTGTAACATGATTGTACAATTGGACACTTGAGTTAAACAATTGAAAAAAATGAACTAACCAAAGAATCATTCATCTGAGCCACTTCAATAAGTCCATATCAAACTAGTAGTATAAACGGAGGGAATAGACGTGATACCAAAGGAGAACATTCTTCTCATCATATTATTCAAAACAATGAAGAGTAAAATGCAAAGCTATGCCCTCATATTAGGTAAAAAAACAAAAAAAAAACAAAAAAAATTGTCTCATGCATGTTCTCAATCATTTACGATCCGTCACGTATAATATAATTAGAAGGTGTTGTCGCATGACGAATTCTGAATGATAGGAACGATGACATGTTTGAGGAGAAGACGATTTCCAGCCTCATATCATATGATCAGTGATCTTATGTACTCAACCAGAGCATCCAAATTAGAATAGGAGGATCCACCTTCGCTAACAGCCTTTCTTGCCAATTTTGCCATTTCATTAGTCCTTTGCAAGAATTCATCTTTCTTAACCTCCATCAACTCCCTAACCATCTTCACAATGATTTCCCTATCACAACTATCTTTCATATCCAATCCAATCTTCCAAATTTCACTAACAAATCTGCTATTAATCATTTGATCAGCAAAGTTTGGCCAACAAATCATGGGCACACCAGACACTATACTTTCCAATGTTGAATTCCAACCACTATGAGTAAAGAACCCTCCAATTGCAGAGTGATTTAGAACCTCTTCTTGAGGTGCCCATCCCACCATATAACCTCTTTCTCTTGTTCCTTCTTCAAGATCCGGTGGGACCCGGTTTTCGCCGTCTTTTCCCATAATAGAATCAGGCCTCATAACCCACAAGAACCTATGTCCACTATTAACAAGTCCATGCCAGAATTCAAGGAGTTGTGCCCTTGTCAAAACTGTAATGCTACCAAAACTTACATATAAAACTGATCTCGACGGCTGTGAATCGAGCCAGTCCACACAACTTCGATCTTCTTCCCAGAAACTTCCGGAAGAAATCGAAGTTTTGATGTTCTGAGTCTCGAGGCTTGAATTTAAGTGGGAATGGCTTGGCCCGATTGTGAAAAGTCTTGGGATGTGTTTGCGAATTTGAGATAAAATTGGACCTTCCAAATCTTCAAAGGTGTTCAAAATTGCTGCTTGGGCTCGAATAGCCTGTCTTGTCTCTGTTTTGATAATCTGGAGCTTCGGTTCATTCATGTCATTAACCCTACAAAAACCCGGCAAATCTCTTCGACGGAGAAAAGTTTCCATGCCCGCCACGCCTTTTACTAACAGGTCCATACCATTTCCTGCAAGTTCATCGCAACATATCTTTTCATTAAATAAATAAAATTATAACATATTTTTATTATGCAAATTTAAGAATTTTTCAATTCTTATAAAGTAAGAATTTGCTCACTAGCTAGTGGAGGTAAGATTTTCAATACACCTTTATGTTTAGAGTTGGACATCTGAAGCGTGAATGTATAAATGGAGGGACCAATATCAAATTAGTTTGCTCTGATACCATGTTAAAAATAAATTTGGTCTAACTCAATCCCACAAAATATACATCTAGAAGTAAGGATTGTCCAATCCTTATAAGTGGAAGGATTGTCTAATATTTATAAAGATCAAATTTGCTCCTAGCTAGCAGATATAAGTTTTCAACACTCTGTCAATCATCAATACTCCTTCCGATTCAAAATATAAGTATTGTTATGAGTTATTTTTTTGTTGTAAAATATGAGTCTTTTTAAAAGAATTGTGCATTTATTGTCTAATTTACCCCTCTAAATCATTTTCTCATATATACATTTTGGTCAAAATATTTAGTTCTCATGCAACTATCCATGAATTTCTTTGTTTTTTAGAGTATTAAGTAAGAGTATTATAGTCATTTTAATTAATATCTTCATTTGTGTGAAAAATCTTTAAAAGACTTATATTTTCAATCGGAGAGTATATTCTAATCCCAACAAAATTGAATAGAAAAGTAAATATTCAATTTGGATATGATACCACATATAATCTTAAATACCTTTAATGGGAATGTCACCAGCTTCAATAAGTTTAGGCACAGAGAAACAAGCCCAAAAAGAGCAAGCAGAGACAGTCCTAAAATAAATTAAAGGAATTCCATTTTCTTCAGCAAAATCAGCAGCAAAACTAAGACCCCCATCAGAAATTATGCAAGTAGTGGGCCTTCTGGTGGAAGAAGCAAAGCAACTATTCTCAATCATCATCTGTTTAAACAGAGGACCCGTTACGTTCTTAGTAGAAGGCAAGATGTCCATTACTTTCTCGCCGGCCCTCGGATGGTCATCGGGAAGGCCATCGGAGATTGTTTGGAATTGAAATCCAGGGTAACGGGCAAACCTGGAAGCAACATTTGTATGCTTAATTAGGCGATTGTGGCTGAATTCGGATACAAAGAAAGTTATGTCTAGTTTGGCTAGACAAAGAAGCTCTGCTAGCCTTAGCATAGAATTGACATGGCCTTGAATTGGTAAAGGGAATATGAGAACGTGAGGGGGGAAGTTTTTTTCTTCAGAACCCATTATTCTTCCTCAATGGTTGGTTCTCTGTAAGTGTACTGTGTATGTAATGTAAATATATAAAGGTGCTGGAAATGACCGTTTACCTAGTCAGTACTCAGTAGTATTGATGATCATGCGGTCAATATTTTATTGGAAAATATTGATGCTGAGTTTGTCTTCTTCTGCTATTTTTGAACCCGTTGGCAATAGCGACACCAACATATGGAGTCATGGACCCACTAATAAGAACCTAAGCCACATAATTTGACTTCAAGTTTAAGAATGTCCAAAAAAGAATCCATTAAAAAAAGAAGAGCAAATAGTTTCAGTCGTCCTCCAACTATTTTACTTTAGTTTCGATTGTCCGAATTTATTTTTATCGGAATCCTCAAATTATTTACTGGCAGCATGTAAGATATTTTTCGTCAAAATTGGATGAAATGTGTTGAAATATGAAGTCTCACATCGAGTGTCTAAGAAAGATCCAAATAACATATAAGTTCATGAGTTAACATCTCTCTTTGCCAATTGGTTTTGAGAGGATATGGAGGCTCATGAGTTAATTTTCATATGGTATCAGAGTGGGCCCTTGGGCGGGACGATGATCTCATAATGCCCAAGTGGGCTCTAATGCTGTACGACCCAAGAAGAGCGGCGGGCCTTAAATTGATTACCACCTCGATGTAAGGGGGAGTGTTGAAATATGAAGTCTCACATCGAGTGTATAAGGAAGATCCAAATAACATATAAGCTCATGGACTAACATCTCTATTTGCCAATTAGTTTTGAGAGGATATGGAGGCCGAATGGTTACGTGGGTTTTTGGAAGATGTTCCAATGTTTTCAAAATCAAAGACACCAGTTAGCATACATTGTGATAGCATGTCAGCTATTAGTAGAGTAAAGAATAATGTGTATAATGGGAAGTCTAGACATATACGTCGTAGACATAAATTCGTAAAAAAAAAACTTTTGAAAATCGGTGTTATAATGTTGGATTTTGTGAAATCCAAAGAAAAAATATAGCGGACCCATTAACAAAAGGTTTAACGAGAGATCTTGTTGAGATTTCATCGAGGGGAATGGGGTTGAAGCCCGTAAAATTGATTACCACTCATGATGGCAACCTTACCTGAATTGTAAAGCCCAATTTACAGGTTCAAAGGGACAACTGAATTGTGTGTGTGTGTGTGTGTATGTGTGTGTGTGTGTGTATGGGGGGGAGTCAAGCAAAACACTCGGGAAAAGAGTTCCCAACTCATTCCTAATGTGAAAGAGTGATAGACCTCTCCATTGAAAGATAAACGAAAGTTTTCAATGATCCTTATATGTTTTACGTGAAGTATGACAGGATACTTCTAAATAAGTGATCACCTATATCGAATGTGAAGGGGCCACTTCTATGAGATGACTTCAGAGCTAAATCTCTAGAGTATTCGATGAACATTTCCAAGGCAGTCCAGGGCCGAAATGGACAACAACGAAATAATCGATTAACAGTATAGAGAAATCGTTGTGTGAGTATCATTGTCTTGATACACACAAAACGCTGAACAGTTCAAGGCATCGCGTCCACTGGTTAGCAAGTGTATCCGATGGTATTTCACTAGGGAAGGTTCAAACCTAACAACTACCTATCCCGGTGCAACGAATTCTCACCTAACTCTTGCATTGCATTTCATGTGCATTTTTTAAAAGACTTTTCATTCATGTGGGGGATTGTTGAAGAAATTGAATTTTTTTAAAGAATTTAAGTGTATTTAAAGTGTCGTGAGGACATTTTTGAACCAATATTACTATATGTTACACCACTCGTTTTTTAATATTATTGAGATTATCACGAAGTGGGTTGCGCAAGCTTCGTGATGATATATAACATGTGAGAAAACCAATTGTTGGTGTGAATGATAAATTTGTATAAAGTATGGTGATTGAGATGTGGGAATTGGGTTTTAAATTCACATCCCACATGGGAAACTCATGAAAGAGAAAAACCCTTTATAAGTTAAAGTGGTTGACATGGGTTTAAATTGTCTTACTTATATTTTGCCCCATGTGAGAACCTCGTGCGTCTGCGCAGGGGGGTGCAAATGGATGGCTCAGCGATACCAAAATAGCTTGAAATTGTGTGCATGCACAACCTGCGTACACGAATGCCGGACCAAAACCCGCGGGCCTAACAGCCAGAGTTTTGCTACTGGTTTGTTTTTATTTTGGTCTTAGAAACTGCTGGAGAATTCAAAAAATACTAATTGTCAAAGGTTTTTACTCACACCTTATTGCTGGACTGTTACAGTCCTGCAATTCATTTCGAATTGATGGTGTTGACTTTAACAACCAGTATAATGGCTGAGTAATGCTAGAGCTGTTACTGGTAGAGGATTTGCAGCCTATAATAGGCAGCTCTGCCTGCTAGTGTAGACGACCCCGAAAATTCCCCTCTGCATCTTGTATTCTGCACTTCATATTGTTTGAGAGTTCTGTTGTTAGGGAAACAGTTCGAAGGTTCTGTTCTTTTGCTTCAGATAAACAGAAAGTGTTTGGGCGTTGTACCTTAGGAGTTCAGTGTTCAACAGTGCCAGAAGCTGATAAAAGGCCGGATATATTGAACTTAAGGGGAAGCGGTATACTGCTATCTCGTCCAGGATATTAATCCAAAACGGTTGAGGTTACGAGTTTTTTTTATTACTGTTTTCTGTATATTTTTTCAGTAATTAGCAGTATAAATCTGTGCAGATATTATTGTTCAAGTTTTATTTTTTCTGTTATGAAAAAATAAACAGTAGTAGTGTACTGATTTTGGGTTTTTCAGTCTTCATTATCTGTACTGATTTTATTTATTATATTATGTTATAAGATTAAAATCAGTAGCAATTATTTCAGTAAAACCAGATATAAATTCCAACATTTTTTTTTTCAATTTTTTCGCCCTTTACAATTTACATGCTATTTTTGTTTTAGGTGAATTAATCTGGCTAATTAGTCTGAAGGTACTGCTTTTTGCTGTAATTTTGATTGGTCTGTTCATAAATTCGTTTTAATCTTTTGTATTCTTATACTTGATTGGGGAAATTGCAGGAATTAAAGAAGGTATTGCCTTTTGCTGTAATTTTGATTTGTGGTGATTTCTTGGTTGGTAGTTCAAATTTGAATATGAGTATTGGTCATCTATAAAAATTCATCACAACCCACTTCCAACTTCATTCAATGGTGATATTTTGATTACTCATGGGTAATATTTCTTATTCTTGTTCAATAAATTTTTGCAAAGGGAATCAATGGGGATCAATTTGTTTACTAATTCATCTTAGGAATTGGGAAGAGATGGATGGAAGTGGTGGTGGTGGCGGCGGCAGCGGAGATGGTGGGAAGTGATGAGTGAGATGGGATCGAAGAAGGAGACATTTATTTGTTTACATAATTTGTTTACCTTTTGAGGGACATTTACATAATTGGTTTCCACCAAATTTTAAGGAGTCATCAAACGAGTTAGGAGTGATAATGGAACCGAATTTTTGGGGTTTAGAGATATTTTTTCTCACACCGGTATCCTTAATGAAACTTCTTGTGTCTATACTCTTCAACAAAACGGACGGGTATAAAGAAAGAATAGATATATTTTAAATGTCGCACGAGCCCTTCGTTTTGAAACTCATTTACCTATTCGTTTTTTGGGGGAGTGCATTTTAACAGCGAGATATCTTGTCAATCACACTCCTAGTAAAATCCTTATGAAATTCTTTTTGGATGACCTCCATACTTTGACCACATTAGAGTCTTTGGGTCATTTTTCTATGCTCATAACCATCTAGGGATAAATTTACCGAACGGTCCACCAAGTGTATTTTTATCGGATATTCTATGGGGCAAAAGGGTTGGAAAGTCTATGGCATTGAGTCTAAGAAATTATTTGTCTCTCGCGATGTTCGCTTCTATGAGGATATTTTCCCGTTCGCTCCATTGTCAAAAAATCTTTCACCAACCTCGGAAAAAAATTCAGAAGATACCCATGTGTCCTAGGAATTTGAGCCAGATGATTTCAGCTTTTCTGCTCAGCCCAACCAAGCTTGGACCAGCCCAGAAATAAGCCTAGAGCTAACTGTCCAAACCCAGCCAGCTCATTCCCAAATCTGGGTCTAGACGCAGACAGCCAGCCCACTACATCATTCGGCCCAGATTTTGCAGACCCACATCAGCCCAATTCGCCCAGTCCACCCATCCTGACCCGATCTCTGCTTTGACCGCGATCTGCCCTCGCGGATCCTTCAGCCCAGCCCCGAGGCCTCTGCCCACTTGATGAGCCCGTTCAGTTCAGCCCAACAACAATTTTTAATCCTCATACCCATTCCAGTAGCGCTACATCCATTCCAGTAGCTTCTGTCCCTCCTTCAAGCCCTCTTCTTTTTCAGGATGTTCCGATTCGACTGTCCACACGCGACACTCAACCATCTGTTTGAATTCGCGATTATATTTGTGACACCGTTGCTCCCGCGACTCACCCTTCTCAAACGGCTTCTTCAAATATGATTTATCCACTACATAATTATTTATCTTATGATAATTTTTCTTCTTCCCACAAATGTTACTTGACTTCTCTCTCCCGCTATACCGAGCCTCGTAGATATACAGAAGACGCTCGTTCTCCTATGTCGTAGGCATCTATGGCAGCCGAAATACGCGTCCTTGAGAGTAACAACACTAGGGTTTATGCACCATTACCTCTTGGAAAGAAGTCTGTTTCAAACCGCTGGGTCTATAAATTAAAGTTTTGGGCAGATGGTTCTTTAGAACGCCCGAAATCTCGCGTGGTGACTAAAGGTTACTCTCAGGTCGAGGAGGAGGATTTCACTGAGACTTTTGCACCAATTGCCAAAATGACCACAGTTCAATGTCTTTTGGCTTCGGCAGTTTCCAAAAATTGGAGCATTTTCCAATTAGATCTCAACAAAGTATTCCTTCATGGTGATCTTGTTGAAGATATTTACAGGGAACCACCACTTGAATTTCCGCCACCTAGGTCAAATCTTTATTGCAAACTCAAAAAATCCATATATGGTTTGAAACAAGCGGAAAGGAACTGGTTTGGTAAGCTCACCACAAAGCTTTTCAAATTTGGCTTTAGGCAGACAGTGACATAACTTACCTTATTCATCTATCTAAGAGGTAATATCTTTGATGTGATCCTAGTTTATGTTGATGACATCATTCTCACAGGAAATGACCTCAAAACATGTCAAGAAGTAAAAGGGTACTTGTACTTTAACTTTACAATCAAAGACCTTGTAGTTCTCAAGTACTTTTTGGGCATAGAAGTAGCACATTCACCCAAAGGTTTGCTTTTGTGTCAAAGAAAGTATGCCATTGAAATTCTAACAGAATGTGGTTTATCTGGTTCGCGTCCATATTCTACACCAATAGAGACACAACTCAAGTTGACGACAGAGGATGATAGTGGAAAGTTAATCAGAGATTCCGGGCAATATAGGCGATTAGTGAGGTGATTACTTTATCTCACCATAACGAGGCTTGACATCGCTTATGCAGTCCATAATCTTAGTAAATTCATGCAAAATCCAGGGGAAAGACATTGGGATACTGCAATTCGAGTTGTTCGTCATATCAAAGGCAATCCTGGAACAGGATTTTTTCTGCCTAGAAAAAATCCCAATGTAGGACTGGTTGCTTATTGTGATTCTGAATGAGTCGTTTGCCCCCACAACTTGGAGGTATGTTACATGGTACTTTGTTCAATTAGGAAATACTCATATTTCTTGGCGATCCAAGAAGCAACAAGTTGTCTCTCGATCTTCAGCAGAATCCGAATACAGAGCTATGACAAACGCAACAAGTGAGCTAGTTTGACTAAGAGAATTGTTCAAATCTCTTGGAGTTACTTTGGGACCCACTAAGGTATATTGCGGACAGTCAGTCGACGCTCCACATTGCAGTCAATCCAGTCTTTCATGAAAGAACTAAGCATATTAAAATCGATTGTCACTTGTTTCAAGAAAAGGTCCAAGATGGGACACTTGTTACTTGTCATGTGGGAAAAAAGGAGTAACTCGCCGACGTGTTAAGCAAAGCTTTGAGTCAAGGACAGTTTAATTATCTTGTTAGCAAGTTGGGTGTTCTCGATATTTTACACTCCAACTTGAGGAGGAGTATTGGAAGTTGCTATGTTAGTGTTACCTATTTAATTAGGAAATACCTAATTAATTAGGAAGTGCGTAATTGGTGGTTGATTAATTAGGACATTTACATAATTGGTTTCTACCCAATGTATAGTAATTACCTAATTAGTGTATTTGGCAGATAACTAATGTAGTGTAGGAACACATGTATAAATACCCATGTACTAGTGCATTATTTTGTAAGTGAGAAATATACAATTTTCCTTCAAATCTTTTACTACTTTACCGATTTCATCCAATTTTGATGAAAAATAAATTATTCAATGTATCGAAAGGTATACTTTTTTTTTTAACTGAATAAAAAATTATCCATTAATCACAAAATAGGCGAAGCCATTACAATCAACAGATAATATGAAAATACAAGAAAATAAAAGTTATACAATGATTTAGAAACCATGATAACAGATAAAATCCCACTCTCCGGGATTGGGTAAAAACACTAATACCAATAGAAAAAATAAATAGATAACAAAATTCTTCACCATATCTCTTTCCCAATCCCTGACAAAACAGTAGCAAGAGAAGCTCAGTTTCAACATTTTCCTGAAAAAGTCAACAATCTACAAGACCATGAGCGTATCAACAGTCTATTAGATTGTCTCGGAAAGCAGTGTTAACGGCTTCGGCCCAAAAATACATAGGTAAAGAATTTTCGGAAAGCATAGACCTAGCCATTTCTTGCAAAGTACTGTTTTTCCTCTCAACTACATCATTTTGTTGTGGGGTTATAGGAGCCGAAAAATTGTGATTTATGCCATGTTCATTACAAAAGGTTTCAAAACTTTTGTTGTTGAATTCTCTTCCATTATCACTTGTAATATAAATAAATCTTGTATCAAGTGAATTTTGAATTTTCTTGAAGAGATTTGAGAATTCAATGAAAGAGTCATATTTTTTAGAGAGAAAATTTACCCAAGTAAATCTAGAGAAGTCATCTACTATAAAAATACATACCTCTTACCACCAAGACTAGTGGTCCTCATAGGTCCAAAAAGATCAAGATGAACTAGCTCTAAAGGTTTTGAAGAAGATGCCATTTTCTTGGGCTTAAAATAAATTTTGCTTTGTTTTCCAAATTGGCATGAATCACATAGGTGTTTCTTTTTCAAACTTTACTTTTGGCAATCCACGTACAAGTTCTTGGCTCGATAAACGGTTAAGTAAATCCATGCTAACGGAGGCCTAATCTATGGTGCCAAAGAAATGCATCATCATCATGAACATTCAAACATTGAATATCATATGCAAGCAATTCATCAAGAGAAAGCATGTAAACATTACCAACTCTATTAGCCACAAAAATGACTTCATTAGAGTTTCTATAAAAAAAAATAGAGCATGCATCTTTCCTAAAGGAAACAACAAAGCCATTATCACATAATTGGCTAATGCTAAGCAAGTTATACTTTGAAAGCTCAATTAAAAGTACTTGTTTAATGAGAGTAGATGATCCTTTACCAACATTTCCAATACCAATAATTTTTCCTTTTGTTTGTCACCAAATGTGACGAATCCTTCATTGATTGGCTTGACATCCCTCATGAGAGTAGCATCTGCAGTCATGTGTCTTCAACATCCACTATCAAGAAACTATTTTCCGGAAGTGCTTTTCTTGCTTGTTTTTTACCTAAAAATGAGGTAAAACTGTGAGTGTTGGTACCCATATCTTCTTGGGTCATTTAGGTTAGTTTGAAAAATTCTAATATGCCAAGTAGATCTAGCACCATATTCAATTTTATGTTTAACAAAACACCTAGTAACTTTATGCCCGTGTTTCCCACAATATGTGCATCTAACATGAGGTTTTGTATAGAATAGAGTCCTAGATGCATTTACCTTAGGTGTATCAATACGTGTGTTGTTTTCAAACCCAATACCTCTTATAATAAAAGTATGAGATGTGGATGACATGGTAGATTTAGAGGTGCTAGCAACATGAGATGAAGTGCTAGCAACATAGGATGAGGTGTTACCCTTATGCACATAGCCTAATCCACTATTGTCATTGGCAATACGTTGAGAACTAAGAAGTTGTTCTAAGTTCTTTTTACTATAATGAAACTTATCTACAAGAGTGATGAGATCAACAATCTTTTTCTCTAAGAAATCATAGTCAAAGAGTTTTTCTTCTAAGGTCATCATTTTAGTAAAAACTTCCTTATGTTGTGAAGTAGATGATCTCATAGTAGTTATAAGAAATTCCTTTTCAATCTTACTACTATCCAATGACTCAATGAGCCTTTTGTTTTCACAAAACTAAAATGGAGTTTTCAATAATCAAAACATCAAAGAGGGAGATGGTGATGGTGTAACTAATGGAGAGGATAGTGAGGGTCGGTGGAGGAGATGGATAGAAGAAGTCGTGTCGGGTCATGTGGGTGGGTAGAATGGTTAGTAAATGGACTATTTTACCCTTGATCCCACCGTCACCCTGAAATCACGTGACCAATTTTGACCGGAATTCCCTAGTTTTTTTATATTGGGTGATTCGTAAATTGTTTACGTTCATAAATGTACCCAAAAAAAAATTACGTCTAAAAAGAGAAAAGAAAAAATTGTTAGAATCTAATTAGAGCCATTCGCTCTAATTTAAATTGGATATACGTAGTTATATAATTTTAACACTTGAGTATTCATATCCTAATTTTTTTTTCAGAGAGTGAAATGGAGTATAGTACCCAAAATACCCTTGGAAAAAATGGCACATGTTGCCCATGTTACCAGTTAACGATATTCTGTTAATTTTTTTGACGAAATGACCGTTTTGGCATGTCGTAAATACTTATGTAACTATTTTGTTTGAAATTAATCGAATATGACTTATATGGAAGTACGAAAATACATAAGGGATATATTGGTTAATTTGCCAACATATGTGCTGTAATACATTAACACACTCTCAATTTCCAGATCAGTCGATTCGACAATTGAGTTTTAAGTATAGCGATCCTCTTTTTTTAGAATAAATCAAAGTACGAATTTGTATCGCACACACTTTTTTTAGAATAGCATGAACGAATCGAAAATCAAAGTACGAATTTGTATCGCACACGCTTTTTTTAGAATAGCATGAACGAATCGAAAATCAAAGTACGAATTTGTGTCGCACATACGAAAACCCCCTTATTTCGCTCCAGATTCAAGTTGTACTAAATATATCTCGATACTGGCAATTAATAATTGCACATGTGAGATGCTGTTTAATTATTTTAAAAAAAATACATGTGCAGGTATTTCTTGAAACAATATTTTTCAACGTTTCAAAGAAGTCTCAAACGATCAATTTTTTCTTGAATCGACACGTGTGATCCACTTATTTTTATGGGACAAAATGTCCAATTGAGTACTTGATTGTAACAACAATATGTAATTTGACACTCGATTGTAACATAAATATACAATTGGACACTTGATTGAAATAATTGAAAAAATGAACACCTAATTAAAACTTATTAAAACTAGTAAATGACTTTCAGATATTTTATATAATTAACCCAAGAATCATTCATCTGAGCCACTTCAATAAGTCCATATCAAACTAGTAGTATAAACGGAGGGAATAGACGTGATACCAAAGGAGAACATTCTTCTCATCATATTATTCAAAACGAAGAAGAGTAAAATGCAAAGCTATGCCCTCATATTAGGCAAAAAAACAAAAAAACAAAATCGTCTCATGCATGTTCTCAATCACTTACGATCCGTCACGTATAATATAATTAGAAGGTGTTGTCGCATGACGAATTCTGAATGATAGAAATGATGACATGTTTGAGGAGAAGACGATTTCCACCCTCACATCATATGATGAGTGATCTTATGTACTCAACCAGAGCATCCAAATTAGAGTAGGAGGATCCACCTTCGCTAACAGCCTTTCTTGCCAATTTTGCCATTTCATCAGCCCTTTCCATGAATTCATCTTTCTTAACCTCCATCAACTCCCTAACCATCTTCACAATGATTTCCCTATCACAACTATCTTTCATATCCAATCCAATCTTCCAAATTTCACTCACAAATCTGCTATTTATCATTTGATCAGCAAAGTATGGCCAACAAATCATGGGCACACCAGCCACTATACTTTCCAAAGTTGAATTCCAACCACAGTGAGTAAAGAACCCTCCAATTGCAGAGTGATTTAGAACCTCTTCTTGAGGTGCCCATCCCACCATATAACCTCTTTCTTTTGTTCCTTCTTCAAGCTCATGTGGGACCCGGTTTTCGCCGTCTTTTCCCATGATAGAATCAGGCCTCATAACCCATAAGAACCTATGTCCACTATTAACAAGTCCATGCCAGAATTCAAGGAGTTGTGCCCTCGTCACAACTGTAATGCTACCAAAACTTACATATAAAACTGATCTAGGAGGCTGCGAATCAAGCCAGTCCACACAACTTCGATCTTCTTCCCAGAAACTCCCGGAAGAAATCGAAGTTTTGATGTTCTGAGTCTCGAGTCTTGAATTCAGGTGGGAATGGCTTGGTCCGATTGTGAAAAGTCTTGGAATGTGTTTGCGAATTTGAGATAATATTGGTCCTTCCAAATCTTCAAAAGTGTTCAAAATTGCTGCTTGGGCTCGTGTAGTCTGTCTTGTCTCTGTTTTGATAATCTGGAGCTTCGGTTCACTCATGTCATTAACCCTACAAAAACCCGGCAGATCTCTTCGACGGAGAAAAGTTTCCATGCCCGCCACGCCTTTTACTAATAGGTCCATACCATTTCCTGCACATTCATCGCAACATATCTTTTCGTTAAATAAATAAATATGTAACATATCTTAATTACCGCAAATTTAAGATGGTTCAATTCTTATAAAGAAGGAACTTGATCACAAGTTAGTCGATGTGGAAATTTTAACATATCCCTTTGCACAATTCTTATAAACATCAAACTTTTTCACTAGCTAGTCGATGTAAAATTTTTAATCAATGTTTACTAGCTAATCGATGTGGGATTTTCAATCCATACTCTATGCCTAGGGTTGGACATTTAGAGTGTGAATATTAATGAGACCCAAAATCAAATTAGGTCTCTAAACCATGTTAAAAATGAACTTGGGTTTACCCAATGCCTCAAAATGTATCTCTAGAGGGGAAGTATTGTCCAATCCTACTAAATATCAAACTTATTCACTAGCTAGTCGATGTGTGATTTTCAATCAACCCTTATTCCAAAGGTTGGATATCTGGAGCGTGAATATCAATGGAAAAACAATATCAAATTATGTGGATATAATAACACGTTAAAAATGAACTTGGTCTACCTCAATCCCGCAAAATGTATATCTAGAGTGGAAGGATTGCTCATTTTTTGTAAATATCAAACTTACTCACTAGTTAGTCCATGTGAGATTTTCAACCCTCCATCAATCATCAATATATTTTAATCGCAACAAAACTGAACAAAAAAATTAAACATTCAATTTGAATATGGTAGGACATATAATCTTAAATACCTTTAATAGGAATGTCACCAGATTCAATGAGTTCAGGCATAGAGAAACAAGCCCAAAAAGCGCAAGCAGAGACAGTCCTAAAATAAATTAAAGGAACTCCATTTTCTTCAGCAAAATCACCAGCAAAACTAAGAACCCCATCAGCAATTATACAAGTAGTGGGCCTTCGGGTGGAAGAAGCAAAGCAATTATTCTCAATCATCATCCGTTTAAACAGAGGACCCGTTACGTTCTTAGTAGAAGGCAAGATGTCCATTACTTTCTCGCCGGCCCTCGGATGGTCATCGGGAAGGCCATCGGAGATTGTTTGGAATTGAAATCCAGGGTAACGGGCAAATCTGGAAGCAACATTTGTATGCTTAATTAAGCGATTGTGGCTGAAATCGGATACAACGAAAGTTATGTCTAGTTTGGCTAGACAAAGAAGCTCTGCTAGCCTTAGCATAGAATTGACATGGCCTTGAATTGGTAAAGGGAATATGAGAACGTGAGGAGGGAAGTTTTTTTCTTCAGAACCCATTATTCTTTCTCAATGGTTGGTTCTCTCTGTAAGTGTATGTAATGTAAATATATAATGGTGCTGGAAATGACCGTTTACCCAATCAGTAGTCTCGAGGATCATGCGGTCAATATTTTATTGGAAAATATTGATGCTGAGTTTGTCTTCTTCTTAAGGCCATAGCAATAGCGACACCAACATATGGAGTCATGGACCCACTAATAAGTAAATCCATTAAAAATATTAAAATTTTCGTTTTTAGCTTCAGCAATTTATTCTGCTTGTACATTAGCTCACAAAAGAATACTGTGGAATAACTTACGAAAAATTTCTAACACAACAACAAATCACCCATGGCTATTATTAGGAGATTTTAATGAGGTAACCTGCTCGGCAGAAAAATTAGGGGGAAATCCAATTAATCATTCTAGGGTTATGGAATTTATATCTGTCCTTAACGACTGTAAACTGATAGACTTAGGACATAAAGGACAACCATATACCTGGAGCAATAACAATAAATTTAAGAAAGGTTTAATTAGGGAACGTTTAGACAGGTGCCTAGCAAACTCAGAATGGCTAGACCAATTTCCTGATACTTTTATAACACATCTCCCTACTATTGGTTCTGATCATTGTCCAATTTTACTTTCTACTGAAAAACATAGTCACTCTAAAGCACCTTTTAGATTTGAAACAATGTGGTTTACTCATCATTCCTTTCATCAAGTTGTCCATAATAGCTGGTTACATGGTCTGGACTTCGTCTCTTCTAGAAACAATTTCGAAAACTTAGTAAACTTTTGGAACAAGAATACTTTTGGAAACATATTCTACACGAAAAAATTTATTTTAGCACGATTACAGGGAATTGAATTATATTTAAGTAAAAAATTTAGCTCTTTTTTAATCCAACTACAATCTGATCTTCAACAAAAATTCCTTGATATCATAAATGAAGAGAAAGAATTCTGGAAACTTAAATCTAGAATTCAATGGCTTCAAAATGGAGAATCAAATACATCCTTTTTCCATATATCAACAATTAATCGTAGGCGGAAAAATAAAATATTTGCCCTTAAGGATTTAGGTGGAAATTGGCATTATAATGAAAATTATATTAAAGAATTAATTCAAAAACATTTTCATTCTCTTTTTACATCAGAACATTTATCATCGCCTAAATCCTCTTCTTTAAACATTCCTCCTATTAATCAATCTGAAATTCACCAATCCTTTAATGATTCACTTTTAATTCCACCAACCGAAATTGAGGTCTTCAAGACTTTAAAATCCTTCAAACCATATAAATCCCCAGGTCCTGACGGACTACATCCAATTTTTTTCCAAAAATTCTGGGACATTATCAAAGAATCAACAATGAATCTTATTATTAATTTTTTTAATAATAATTCATTGCCTGAAGAAATTAACAAAACATATATTTGTCTTAAACCAAAAATTCAAAAATCAGAATTAATCACTCACTATAGACCAATTAGTTTATGCAATACTATATATAAATGCATTACAAAAAATTTAGTAACTCGTATTCGCTCCGGCTTATCAGAAATTATAAGTCCTAATCAAAGCAGTTTTTTACCTAATCGACGTGCATCTGATAATGCAAGCATAGCCCAGGAAATTCTACATTCATTTAAAAATAAAAAAGGTAAATTGCTAATATGGCCCTCAAACTGGACATTGAAAAAGCATTTGATAGATTAGAATGGTCCTTCATATATATGATGCTTAACCATTTTCATTTCCCAACAAAATTCATTCAACTAATTATGACTTGTATAACCACATCTTCTGCTTCCATCTTAATCAATGGATACCCTACACGATATTTTTTCCCTAGTAGAGGGCTTAGGCAAGGTGACCCGTTGTCTCCATATTTTTTTATTTTAAGTATGGAATTCTTAACTTTAAGTATAAATAGTGCAATCAGTCATTCATTATGGACACCTCTGAAAATATCCTGTAAAAGCCCACCGCTCACTCATCTGATGTTTGCAAATGATGTTATTCTACTAGCTAAAGCATCTAAAAAAAAAAATACTCATTGCATACTAAATATACTAGAAGAATTATGCCATAAAGCAGGACATAGAATAAATTTTGCAAAATCTAGAATAATTTTCTCAAAAAATATTTCTGATCAAATGGCAAAAACAATTAGTGAACATTTTCAAATTACTAGATCTGACAACTTTGGTAAATAT
Organism: Vinca minor; assembly: GCA_026122235.1. Lineage (NCBI taxonomy): Eukaryota > Viridiplantae > Streptophyta > Magnoliopsida > Gentianales > Apocynaceae > Vinca > Vinca minor. Next base: position 260,526 of record JAOCZM010000278.1, on the reverse strand, counting down.
TTGGGCTTTCCATGCTCCAATACACCATTACGACATTCTAATTTCCAATTTATTATTGATAATCTACATAAACGATTAGCACAGTGGAAAACTAAATTCCTTAGCTTACCTGCCAAATGCACACTCATTAAATCCACACTTTCAGCCATTCCTTCTCATGTAATGCAATTATATAAATTACCAAAGAAAACTTGCTTGCAAATTGATAAGATATGTCGTAATTTGTTTTGGGGCACAACTTCGGATAAGAAAAAAATGCATCTCCTAAATTGGAATCAAATTTGTTTGCCTTTTGTGAATGGAGGACTTCAAATAAGAAAATCAAAAGAACAAAATCTTGCATTGTTAGGAAGTCTAGCATGGCGATGCTTTTTCACTAATAAAAATGATTTATGGTCTAAAATTACTAAAGCTCGACATTTTCAAAATGAACTTAACCCACACTATTCTCCTTCTCCTATCTGGAAAAGTATATTAGCAGGTTGGAAAATTTGTCAACCTCATCTTCAATGGAAAGTAGGAAATGGTGACTTATTTCTGTTTACATGGATAATTAGACATCAATGGGAGCACTACGTTCAATATTAATTGGGCCCTTGGACAAACATGATTCTAAATTAAAAGTATCTCAAATAATTCAAAATAATAAAATACACCTTCCACATTTCTCCTTTCCAGAACACTTTAATTCCTTAAAAATCTTACTTTCTACTCCAATACCTCATCATTTAACTCAAAAAGACCAACCATGTTGGTCGTTAACACACAATGGTTGTTTTTCAGTATTTTCAGCGTACAAATCCCAACAACATAATCTATCACAAAATATGACGAGAAGATGGACATGGATTTGGAATATCAACTCTTTACCAAAAATAAAATATTTCATTTGGTTATGTTGTCATGATAGAATTCCCCACGCTTCTCTACTTAAAAAATTTAATATTACCTCCAATAATTTGTGTAGTATCTGTCAGTTATATACGGAAGACACTGATCACATCTTAAGAAAATGTCATCAATCACAAATTTACTGGAAACATATGTCCAAACTTCTTAATATTAATATTGTCTCACTTTTAATGAACAAGTGTTCCTTTCTTACATGGATTAAATCAAATTGCACAACAACCCTTTTCCATCATCAACATATTCCCTGGGCTACAACTTTTACATTTGCATGCTGGAATTTGTGGCTAAATAGAAACACTATCTTGTTTAAATCTCATAAGGGAATTATAAATTGCGACAACACCATTTCAAGAAGTTTGGAATTTGTTTATGCGAATAATCTTTTTCCAAAGCAAACCCGCCAATTAATCAAATACATTAAATGGCAACCAGCATCACCCAATTCTTTTATCTTAAACACTGATGGATCATTTAATCATACTACGGGAATTGGTGGTGCGGGCGGCATTATTCGCGATTCAGATGGAAGTTGAATAATAGGGTTCAGCATGCTTTTACCAAATACAACATCCAATGAAGCAGAAATTTTAGCACTCCGCCAGGGGCTCATATTAGCAAGAGAAGAAGGCATTACATCGATTGAAATTGGAATTGATTCACAACTAGTATTACATTTATTAGAAAATAATTCCAATTTAAAATATTATAATCTTATTCATGATTGCAGATTGCTGATTTCAACATTCCTCGGATGCTCAATTTATCATATTTATCGGGAGGGGAATCAGGTGGCTGACTGCCTTGCAAATTTGGGATTTTCTCTATCTTACCTTGACTGCCAAATTTTCAGAGTTCCCCCAGAATTGGTTCATCAAAAATGGCGTGAAGATAAAGCAGGGAAATGTTATTCTAGGGTTGTCCTAGAAACAATTTTGTAACTTTCTGTTATTATAGTATTCGACTAGGTTTGTATTCATCGTTATTTCCTACTTTTCTTGTAATTACAGTTATGTTCAGTTTTTAATATAATCTTCTATTACCAAAAAGTAGAGTATGGACACTTTTTTTAAAAAGTTTTTTTTTTCCACTCAATAATGAGAGGTATTGTATTAGGTGATTAGGAGATGAGTGAAATGAGATCTCACATATATTTTTTTGGAAAATGATTCACTCCTAGAATTTTGGGGATAGAAACCCTAAACCCCCAAATTGAGGGTGTTAAATGACTATCTTACCCCCTACTGGGATAAGGGATTCACCCAACTATAAGGGCAAAAAGGTCCAAAAAACTATTTTAGTCAATCTTTTAGCCAATAATTCTAGTAGCCTAGCAGGGTCCTATTTTTTTTTTAATGAAAAAATGAGAGATCACATAAGGAAAACCAAAAACTTGTATTTGAATTGGTTTTTAGTTTGACAACATATATTTTTTTCAGAATTTTTGTCTCGGTAATTAAAGAAAGGGAATTGTTTGTGAGAGGAGATGTGTGATTCAAATAAAAGCGAATTCAAAATTTATAAGTTGTGAGCGAATTACGTATATAGTACATTCCAATTTTATTTATTTTTATTTTGGAGAAAAGGGGTGAAATGCAATACTTCTTCCTACCCAAATTAATAGTCACAAAAAATTTATATAGTAAAAATGAGCAAAATCTAGGATGTTCTAATTAATTTTGTTAATCAATCAACCAGCAGGATCTTGACTTTTTGCGATTGTTGAATCGACCGTTCATTCATAGTTGTGAATGAGAATAGCAAGCAAAAAATGAGATTTCATTCTTTCGAGATGAATAATCCATATCCCTAAACAAGGAAGAAAGGTTTCGAATATAGTGACGGTAGATATAATCAAATAAATATTTGGTGAAGGGAATCATGGAGATTTCAATAGATTTGATAAATGAAACTTTTTGGATCCAGTAGGTCTCACTTTGATGTTTTTTATCCAGCTTTTGATTTGGATAGTAGTCCTTTAGTGGGGAAAAATTTCCTATGAGACAGATCTTGTGGGTACCTGTAAGAAATGCAAGGTGGGTCCTGTCTAAATTTATATGAGATGAGTGTGAGACCGTACCCATAAGGGCCGCCCCATGCCAGACTTTTCCCTTTAGAGGAGGTGGAGGTCGGACCTTTTAAAGAGGCTGTCTTCGATCCCAGATCCAAACAAAGCTGCTAATAAAAATGGCCCAATTCGCCAGACACGTGGAACAAGTTCTTGCATCCTAATTTTTACATCCTAGTATCGAGTCCGGCTCCTATGCGGAACAGGAGAAATTCCGCACCGTGCAAAATAATTTGTACCGTTGGATAATAGTTTTAACGGTGGAGAACTTTTCCTGTTCCGCATAGGAGACGAAGTGACTAGTATCATGTAATTTGGTAGCTACGTAATAAGTAAATATATCATTGTAATGTTAGTTCAGTAAGAGAAATATATATTCATTCCTCTAAAATTGTTTATCTTATCAGAGTTGGATCTTAGGTACTGAATATGCGGGCTCATAATATTTAAGTGAGCTTTAATTTTTTCCGTACGATCCAAATAAAACGACATTTCTTACCAAAAAGGACGGCATGTCTTGAATTGACTCACACATTGAAGTGAAAGGAGTGTTGAATTTATTTCTACTGAGAGTGAGGGGTGTTAAAATATAAAGTCTTACCTCGCCAACCGTCAAAGATGGTAATGCGTACCGGTCAAAGAGACTTCTATTCTCCAACTTCTACCCTCTAAAGAAGAAAACAGGTCTCGACAAATAATGGAATGAAAATATGATTCCGAACTCATTTCGAGTAGAAAACAATTATGCCTAAGAAGATTTCCCATTTAATTTAATTTCAACCTACCAAACATGCTGGTTCAATCCCTTTGAAAATGATTTTTCTGATATGGACTAGATCCACGTGAACTTATGGTCTAGAATTGGTCACGTTATCACAAAATTGTCTCTCTTCTCATTCTGTGATGATGTGACCAAATATGAATCAAATGGTGCAATAGACCTGATCCATATTAGAACTATCATTTTGAAAAACCTCGATTCTGGTATATCGGGCCATTCACAAAAAAATTAATATAGAAAGAGAGTATATTGAGCAAATTTGCAAGACATTTAGCCCGAACACAAACATTTTAAAGCAAGTCCAAACTTGCAGATACTTACGGCATATCAAATTAATTTCTTGGTTTTGAGATCCCGAACATCACAAAAATCGATTACAAAGGTCATCGAACATGAATTTTGTTCGTGACAATTTGAAGACGTAAATGATGTTAAATTTGAAGTGAGGAACAAAGAGAACATCATGAAGAGTAATAGTAGAAGTGAGTTTAATAGTCCCTTTCTTATGAACAGAAATTATGCATTTGTTAGACAAATGCACAAAGGTATTTGAAATGTCATGCAAAGAAGCAAAATATTTATCAGTTATAACAATATGATTTGATGCTCCTGAATCAACTATCCAAGCATCATTATTGGATTTTAAGGTGATACCTGCAGCTACAGCATTGATGTCAAAATGTTCTTGCAAGGCAAAACATTCAGCTTGATGACCTGTTGCAAACTCTCCTACTGCTGCACTTACTGTGGCAAAAGTATTACCTGCATTGTTACCTGCAACAGTGCCTCCATGTGTATTCTGCATTCTTTGAATCATCAGCTCTAAATGCTGTTGTTGTTCTGCAGTAAATCCTGTGAAAGGAACTGTATTGCTAGTAGCATTAGAAGTTCCCAAATCAGTAACATAACCTCCATATTGTCCTTTGTCAAGTGCATTGACAGGTTTGTATGCATTTGGCTATTGATGATTATATTGAAAAAGTCTTGGTCCAGCAATTCCTGATCCAGAAACATTCCCATTGTTTGATCTATACTGATTTTCTAGAGGATACCCATGCTTCTTGTAACACTTGTCAATGGTATGTCCTTGTTTACCACAATAACTACAAAGTAATTGTTTTCTGTTGTATCCTCCTCTTCCATATCCTCCACTAACTGCATTTGTGTAGTTGTGTTTAATCATTGACTGCATAGTTGAACTGGTTGAAGATCCTTCTCCAACTTATTTGAACCAGTTTGACTACACAGGACTTGAGGAATACTTTGGTTTGCTGCATATGCCTTTTCTTTCTCCAACTAGCATGCATCATTGAAAACCTCATTTATACTAGGTGTAGGTTTTCTCATTAAGGTATGTGACCTTAATGCTGAGAAATTGTCATTTAATCCTTTAAGGAATTTAACCACAAAATCAATGTCATTAAATTTTTGCATTCCTGTCAAGCCTTCACAAATGCACAATCCACAGACGCAAAAAGGCAAAGGCCTCAGCATAAAAAACTCATCCCATAAGGTTTTGAGTTGTGTAAAATATTCTGTAACTGTACCTCATCCTTGTTTTAAAGCATATATCTCTTCTAGTAGGCTAGAGTACCTGTACAGATCACCTGATTGATACATTTCCTCTAAATCCTTCCATGCTTGAAAAGATGTGGTAAGTAATTGAATACTTGGCCCTATGCTTTCACTCACATTATTCAGTAACCAAGTAAATACCATTTGATCAGCCTGTTCCCATGCTCTATACATAGGATCTTCTGGTTTAGGAATGACAAAACTAGGTAATTTTTCTATGAAACCTAACTTGTTCTTAGTAACAATAGTTCTTCTTGCAGCTCTTCTCCATCCAAAATAGTTTTCACTTCCAGTTAAGATATTTGAAGACAATTTCAGTACAGGATTCTCATTTGGATGAATGTAATATGGATGACTTACAGGAATTTCAACAACATTACCAGTACTTATTACATCTGCCATAATTTTGAAGTATTTTATCCCAAAAAAAACTGTAATTCTCCTAAGAAAGAAATATAAGGATACAACTAATTGAAGTAAACAGATCTACAACAATAACCTTCACTTATGATTTAGAACTAACAATTTCTAAATCAATAAATTCTTCAAGCTACTAAAACACACAATACTTCACAATTGCAGTATGAATTTCACAATTGTAAACCGGCTAAAAAAATGAACCAAAAACAGCAACAATGCAACAGCTTAAGGAAGAATTAAGAAAAAAAAAACAACTTTCAGAAACACTCACAACCTGATCACCTTTGTCAGAATGATTACAATGTTCTTCTCTATGTAATTGACAATCGAACTCAATCAATCTTCAAGTAATGCGGAAGAAACTGTGTTGCTATGACCAACACATCTCTGATACCATCTTGAAAACCAAAGAAGAGCAAAAACAAATCAAAATGCAAGGAAGAAGAAGAGAGAATTTTGTGGAAACTTTCTCAGATTTTATTAAAATTAAAAATGAGAAAAGAGAGCTTAAGCTCTATTTATACATAATTATCAAAGGCAGTTATCTTGTAACTGTTTTGCTGAGCTGGACTCCATTAGCTAAAAATAGGAGTCAAAATATCTAAAAAAAATGAAGTTCTATTTACACAGCATTTCGGGTCAACAATGTTGACTATCCCTTTTATTATTATGAATACAAGAACTGGGCCTATATACAATGGATTAAAAATAAACTCTGGCCCACTCTTTCTTTTATCTAAAATCTTCAACCCATTCTTCTTCTGGTCCAATGCCTCTTTTATTTCTACAGCCTTTCTCACTTGAAGTCTTCTTTTCTTCATCTTTGTCTTGCTTTTGCTGATCAATTCCAGCTTGATGTGGTCTTATTTTCCGTTGTTTCAACAATCTCTGGTTAATAAGATTCGGAGAAAAATATGTTGATTTTGGTCTGTGCAGTCTGAAGAATGTATTAAAGTTTATATATGTTCGTTCTTCTCTATATCCTCTGTTCGAGCACATTTGGGCTGTTGATAGACTCCAAAGACTAGGAATTTCTAATTTCTCGATATTTTAAGGCAGAAATTGATGAATGTGTTAGTTATGTCAAGAGGTATGCAAAATATATAGTAGCTAGCATCCGTTATGTTCAAATTAAATGTTCACTTTCCTAAATACGTTACTAATATATTACAAAAAGAAATCAGATATTGGACAGACAAAGGTATCTGCTGGGCTAGAAATACCAGGGTTCATGACATTGATGATACATCTATGGGTTTTAGGATTCTAAGGTTGCATGGTTACGAAGTTTCCCCAGGTTAGGCTGGTTAATTTACATATATGAATTTCCCCGTATGTTATAAAAAACGTAGTTATGTTCTTTGTACTCAATCATTAACAATTCGTCATGTGTATATATAATTAAAAAAATGTCGAATTTTGAGTGGTAGGTACATTTTTTTACAGACGATTTACACCCGTTAACATGATGTTGCTGGTTGCAGAGGTTTTCCGAAAGGGTGGTGAATTTTTTTTTGCTTTGTCAGGACAATCGAACCAAAGCGGTCACACGGATCGCACAACTTGTACTGGGCATCAGAGGTAATGTTCCCTGGAGAGAGGATATATATACACCTACATTTTCCAGCCTATTACTCATCTGGTTCTTCATATTCATCGCTTGAATTGGCACTTTATTAGTTTTGTAGTTTAGCTGGTCCTCATGCTGTTTTGCCATGCCAAAAGCTTCCTCAATACCTGGCATAGTTTTTGTCATCAAAATGTGTGACTTAACCTCTGCAAACTGATCAGTTAGACCTTTCAGAAATCGAATAACATTATCGGATTCTACAAATTTTAGCATTGCAGACAATCCACCACATGTACAGTTTGGTATAGGTCTTAATGCCAATAGTTCATCCCAAAGGCATTTCAGCTGTGTATAGTATTCCTCTACTCTTTGAGAGCCTTGCTTGTGTGCATGAACTTCTTCCAGTAGATCTGTTAGCCTGAATGCATTAGAATTGGTATATCTTTTGTCTAAATCTCTCCATACTTCCATAGCAGTGTTGAAAAATTCAACACTCTGTGATATAGTTGGTGACATAGTATTTGTCATCCAAGTGATAACAGTCTGATCAGCTTTCTCCCAAGCTCTATATATTTTGTTTGATTTTCTAGGTTGTGTGAATGCAGGCACTTTTTCTATAAAACAAAGTTTATCCTTAATCACTAAGGCTCTTCTCATTGCTCTCTTCCATGAATGATAGTTAGATCCTGTTAGAATCTTCTTGATAAGGATCAAGGATGAATTATCAATGTGGTGAAGATAGTAAGGATGTCCTATAACCACATCTAAATAGTTTGTATTTTCCATTAAAATAAAAATTTCTTAGAAAATCAAAACTAAAACTCAACCTCATAGTGATTTCGAGTGAATCACACAGAAGATATCACACAGAACTTAGAGAAATAGGAATCTTACAACCAGAAGCTGAAAACACAGAATCTGTAGGAAAACCAAAAACTAAATCAATAGAATTGACCTCAGATCTTATCTCAAGTTTCGATTCAACTTATAGAGCAGCAATAATAAATCAAAATCAGAGTAATCGCAGATCTCAATTTGAGCTCTGATACCATATTGAAAAATGAAGAAGAGAGAATGAGAGAGAAGAAATTTTGATCTATTATTTAATGAAAAACAATTATTGTAGAGATGTCAATTATATACTATCCGTAAGGGGAAAGTAAAAATAACTGACAATGCTTATGTGGCAAAGCTGAGCTAGAAGATAAAAATCTAAACTGGGCCGGATTACATGTATTACAAAATAGGCCCAGTCTACTTTACTAACATCTAATACTATTATTTATGTAGTCCAAAGATGTGCAGCCCATTTTCCATTTAACCAGCCCACTTGTATTTAATATATCCAGCCCATAGCTATATCACCCATATCATCTTCTTGTCCTGGTAAATTTCCTTTGAGAACAGCAGACTTCATGCACACATTTGCACTGCCTTGTAACACTTGATCAGCTTCATTCTTGTTAGTCTTCAAGAGGGTGGTGAATTTTTTTGCTTTGCCGGACAGTCGAACCAGGCGGTCACCGGACTGTACAACTTGTACCGGGCATCTGAGGTAATGTTCCCGGGAGAGAGGATATATATACACACGAGTTTTTATTTTTTTTTTTTTTTTTTAAGTTCGATTGGGCGGTTGCCGGGGAGAGAGAACCGCTCAGACGAGGAGAAGATAGCCCTAGAAAGAGAGATTAAAGATTACCGCACGCAGGCATAGGGTATCGAACCCACGACCTCAAGGTCGTGGGCAGACGCCCCGACCCACCTGGGTAGGACACCTTTGATATATACACACGAGTTGAGTTTGTAAAATATTATGAACTAGCAGTACGCATTGTAAGATAAGCTGTTATTTTTATTTTATTTTACTATCGAGTTGAGTTTGTGTGTAGCTTTTCGATTTTTTTCCTTGAAACTATTTCCCTTCAATCTAAGTAGTTTTTCTCTGGTTTTTTTTTTTTTTAAAAAAAAAGAGTAATTTTTCTCTCATAATAATGGCGTAAAGGTATGTTCTAATTCTCTTTCTCGTTCTTTTTTCTATTAATAAAAAATTATACGTGTTAAATTTTTAATTAAAAATTATAATTTAGAAGAAATAGCGGGTTCTTCAAGAGAAATATTAACACACAATTTTAATGAAAAGATGATTTTTTAGCGGAATAATGGAACAGTATCATTTGGAAACACGAAGGAAATGGATAACTATGGTATGAATTTTCTGTTCCATTTCGGTTTTACATTTTATGTCTTACTAATAATAAATTAACATATTTTAAATTTTTTACCACACTTATTTTATACACCTTCAAATCTTTGACATTTTACCATAAAATTATTTAATTTTACAACTTCTATTCTTATTTAATACTGAAATGTAATTTTTTTATTTGTATTATAATTTGTTAAAGTATTGTATAATTTTTTATTTTATTTATTTTCAAGTTATTCTTTGATTGTAGTGGCTTTGTTATTTTATGAGTAAGGGATATTTTTTTTATTTAACAAAGAGCAATCATCCCTTAAAGGCATTAACTAAAATGTAATAAACCCTTCTCATTTTGGCGCAATAGAGAGCAACTTATTTCTCTTCCAATTATGCTAGCGAATCAGAAGTATGACTAGTTACATAGTGATAAGACTTAACTCTTCAGTCACTAAATCCCATTTTTTTTTTTACATTTATATAAAGTGTAAAATAAATATGTGGTTACATATGTACAAAAAAAACGACCACGGACAAATATTTCAATCAGCTAATTTAATTTATATTACAATTCTTCAACTAAAATTTATTCATCCTCCTCATCAATAGCTACAATTTTAGCTCTTGTAGAATTTGATCGAACCTTAAAAGGGGATTTAGCATTTCTTATTACATTCTTCTTTGTAACAATACCACATTGTTCTTCATCCTCTTTCTTCAAATCAGAAGGAGGCAGAAAACAATCACTTGAAAGTCCCTTAATGTTAAAATCCACTTCTTCAATAGCCCAAACCTCTTCCATCCTTGTTATAGTATGACCACCATCCGAGTTTTCCCCGAACCTAAACAGGGAAACAGATGTTCTGCCTGCATGTGCAATATTAACGCCATCAATTGTACGATAATCTTGAATTGTGGATTCCATAGTTGTCTCCCCAGAAGACATCATTTTCAGGGGTTTTTTATTTTAAGGAGATGAGAATCTTCTAGAAGGACTAATAGTCCTGTTCTTTGGCTAAAGTAACCCCAAATTGCGTGACTGATTATTTCTACATTGCTGCTGCTTCTAGCTTTTAGAGTGGAAGACTCTGATTCTAGTTTTAGCACGAAGCAATCTTCATCGTTGACCGTCTTCTCGCCCGTGCAGATAGCATTGGAGAATAGGTTGGCTGTTGATCTTGGATCAAGACCCTGATAGACATGATTAATTGAAGTCTATTAGTCCAAATTCTATGATCGATTTTTGCAGAAACTGGATTTGTTTTTTAAGAAGAGACGTTGATCAAATCATAAATTCAAAATTTGAAATATTGTCTAAATACACATAGCTTACGAAGCAATTCAAGTAGTACATGATGAGGATGATTTGTTGAAGTCGTATGCCAAAAAATCGCTTATCTTCGTACATGTATTCATGTCTGTCTCCAATTATTCACAATTCGTTATATATATATATAATTGGAACAAATATACACCTAATAAATTTTGAGTTGTAAAGATACGTATGAGGAGAGACGATTTCTACCCAACAATGCTGACCTTTTTTGTGTGTTATTTTTTTTTTCTTCCATTGGCGTCGGAACAAGAAGAGTTTTCAAAAGCCAACAATGGTTTTTGACTTCCTGAATTAGAAATTGGGAATTTTAAGTCGGGCCCACAAGATAATGGACTTTGAAGAAAAAAGTGATCCTACTTAAGTTGTTAAGAACCGGAACTCAAGTTAGGTGTGTGACAATTTCAAATTTCTCATAAAAGTCCTAAACAACTCATCCGATTAGGTTGAGTTCTTCAAATTTTCCAGGTAGATGATAGGTACTATCTCCATTCCTAACTAAATATAAAAATTTCATTACATTTTGTAAAAATTATATATATTTTTAAATTAAAATATCAATATTACTCTCTTAAATAGAATTAGTGGTCTACAAGTCATATTTAAGAAAGTAATATTGATATTTTAATTATAAAAATATCTTAATTTTTTCTTTTTTTAATTTTCGCAATATTTAATAAAAGTCTTATACTTAGGAAGGGAGGGAGTACCTAAGTAGTACTAGAACAATAATGTAATAATGATCTACAACTAATAGCAAGAAGAAGAAAAAAACCCCTTCTTTGAATAATCCGCTTCAATTTACTAACATAATAAAAAAAAAATGAGTAACAAATTTTACCTGCAAAGAACGACGAAGAGGTCTAGGTGGACCACGGGAAGCATGGGAATGGTGCCATGGAGTCTGCCTCCAAGCCACCTTCCCATCGCTTCCGGCACTGATCTTATGACCGGAAACCATTAATTCCAGGCTCCATAAATCAGGCATTTTTTGCCATAGTACAAATCCTCCCATTTCTCCTATTCCATTTCTCATACTCTTGATTTTCATAACCTTGTTACTTTTACTATTGTAATTCAGACCTTCTCTAGCGATAACCTCTGTTGTTGCCATCTTAAATTTTCCCATTGCATACATGCTATGAATGGAATTCAAAGCATTTTCTCCTCCCGCCGCTGCCATGTACTGCTGAACAATGTATTTAGCCATTGAAGTCTCCTGGAGAATTTAACGCGCGCAACATATATATTTTCAATTAGGATACTAACAGATAACAATTATCAGTACTAACACGGAAAACATCATAGAAGTTGCAAAGGAATTAAGTAACTTTGACTACTCACAATAGGATGATCTTTAAAGCTGTTGGTGAAGGAATGATTGGAATGGATAGGGAGAGGAATGAGAGGGGCGCCAATGACGCCGAGCAAGAGCTGCATTTCCATGTTCCGGTCACCAAAGAGCAAAGCACTACTATGCGACTTTTCACCGCGTGATTTCATCCATGGTTTTATGTTATGCCAAGACCTGTTCTTGTTTGTGGCATACATTTCCTCTGGGATTGGAACTTCGAGCACTGTTTCGAGTGCATCTTCGCGATCCAAATTGGGGCAAAGGGTCCTCATATGAATGAATTAATTGAGTATTATTATGATTACTGGGGGGAATTTTGATCAGAAGAAGAAGAAGAATGGGACAGAGAAGTTAGGAAGTTATATGGGTGAAGTATGGGAGTTTTTCAAAGGGAGAAGTGAGGAACTGATGAATTAAACATATGACCAACCGACCGTGGGCCGTCCCTAACGTGCTTCTCTTTCTCTATGTCGTGAATGCACGCTCACATATAGATATAGTAATCCTGTAGGGGGAGGGGAGGAGGGTCCATGACTATACGCGTGCTTTAATCGGCATTTCAGCAGTGCTTTCTCGCTTCTTTTCCCCTCGCGACAACATCCTTACGCTCAAAAAGACATGTAACACATGTTTTACGCAATAGGTGTTATAACATTATAACACATATTCGCTCCGAAAAAAATTTGGACCTTTGAATTCTTTATCTGATACTCAAAAAATATTTATCATATACTAAATTTTTTAGTATATAAGACTATAGTGCGCTAGGAGGAGGGGATAATATATATATATATATATATATATATATATATATATATATATATATATTATTGATTTGTGTCTTAATTGGATTATTTGACTTTTAAAAAAAAGCCAAATGGGAAATTAGTCAAGCTTAACTTTGTGCTTTCAAGCTCATGTTGGAAGGCAAGAAATTGGGAATTCTTGGTTTCTAGTGGGTATTTCAACTTAACCTACTTTTGACAATGTGGACATATGCAAGAAGCTAAGACTAAACTAGACTATGATTTTGGAATTGTACGTGTAAAAGGTATAAATTTCCCAATTTCGATTGACTTGTAAAGTTTGGGTTCACATCATTTGCTAATAAAATTGTTCAAAAAGATATGTGTACTTTTCAAGATAAGGACTAGCAATTAAATAAAGGCCAAATCTTGCAACCAATACCATATTTTTATGTCAAGTGACATTAAATAAAATTATTTCTAATATTTTTGTTTTGATTTCAGATGAACAGTTTATAAGAGAACACATTAAAATTAAAATGAGAAGAACTTTATCGAATTATTGTTGAAATACACCCTTAAACAAATTGTTAACTCATTAAAATGACTTGATCGGTGAGAGCATGGGCGATGCCCCCACAAGATTTTTAAAAATACTACTATTTATCGAATTTTTATGTATATTTTGGAAAAATTTATCAGTTTCGTCCCCCCAAGAATTTTTTTTTTCCGTTTTTATCACTTGACCTCTGTAGTTCTACATACTGTTGCAGTTTCGCCTCCCAACACCAAATTCCTGGCTTCGTCCGTGGGTGAGAGAGGGTTAAGCTACTAGCAGCATTAGATAGAAGATCTAATTGACACATATGAAGAAGTTAACTTTTGTACAATAGCTAGGAGATGGCCACTTTCTAAGTTATTATACTGTTACATTCTTTTCTACACTTCTACTACAGTTGACCAGATTCCAACAACAATAAAACTCATAAAACTTATATTTTCTTATACTTTTGAGTACCTATGATTCTTGAATCCACTCTATTACAAATTTTAATCCATTCTTAACCCCTACGAAAACCTGTAGATAACTTCCAAGATTAATTGAGTAGGGCAAAGTGAATTAGAAGAGAGAAATGGTTTCTTGTAAAGGATCATAAGCCAAAACAAAAGTGATAATTAAACTAGAAGGAGCTTGCCGGGAACAAGCGAGTTGGCAAGCTTAGGTGATGTGAGTTTAACAACTCTGGCAACTCTGTTTCGAATTTCGTGTGAACCAAATTTTCACTGAAATATTATGGGAAAAAAATATCATGTATTTATTATGCGTCTCATTCTCTGTTACACGAATAGATGTTTGACACGTGTTTCACTATTTTTTTTAGGTTATAATTTTTTTAATTAAAAAATTAATACATGTCAATTTCTTTCTAGAAGGAACAACGAATGGAACACCAAATAGGAATAGAAAATTCCTAACCAATATTATGGGGCTTTGTTCTGGAGTTAGGATTTTATTTGCTCTCTCTCCTAGACATCTACTAATTTGTACATATTCTGCGATTTAAATTCTGATCGATTAAGAAGCCTCTAATTTGAGTGGGGACTCTTACCCTTTTAGAAAATTTCAAACCAATATTATGGGAGTTTGTTCTGGACCAATTTGTACATATCCTATAATTTAAATTCTACCCAATTAAAAAGTCTCTGATATAAGTGGGGTCGGACTATTTGGTCTTACCCTTTTAGAAAATTAAACTGGAAGGAAATGGATAATTGCCAGCGGAAGTTTAGGCTGCATATGACTACCAGAGTATACAACAAACAAGCATATACTAATATCTAAAAGATTAATCAGAGTTGGGAAGAGACGATTACTACAACATAAACAGAATATCGTATCGTGTGATTATGAAAGAACAAATTTGAAGTTGTCGGCCGGAACCATGGTTGGGGGCCGACACTTTAAACTTGGACTAACCAAGATTAAGTTAATGAGGACGACAATCAATTCATGGCTAAAGTTAAAGTGCTAAGCTGTTTTTTTCCACCACAAATACTCTTTTAACACCGGTCCGCCTTCTATGAGGAACATTTTTTTACGTGAAAAACAAGTATTTTTTTACTAAAAAATAGGTGTTCGCGAAACAGGTGTTCTCAAAATCAAAACATGTGTTTTTTAAAATCAATCTCAGCCGTAAAAAATTTAATTCAACTGCTGAGAATTCGTTCCGCACATGCAGAAAAAATACTCATTCCGTACTGGAGCCGTAGTGTTTTAACACTTTTTTTTATCACTCTCTGTAACGTTTATTATAGAAACTTGCATTCATATATTATAAACTAAATAAAATAACTTTTAAACTCTGAAAGATAAAATTTAAGTATAAACAAAACTAAATGCTACATTTATGTTACTGGAAAATCATAATAATTTTGTTTTCCTCAGTAGATGCTTATTGAGTATCAATTGCTAGATTAAAGTGTCAAGCAATAATTAGTATTTTATCCGTTAGATTGAAAATCAAATATTACTACCTCCATTCCATAATATAAGTGGTTTAGAATATATAGCAAAAATTAAAAAAGCAAAACACAAGTTAATTTGTTAGTTAAAATATCAATATTACTCTCTTAAATAGAATCACATACAAGACATATTTAAGAGATTAATGTTGATATTTTAACTAACAAATTATCTTACTTTTTGTTTACTTAATTTTCGCTATATATCCACAATCAGTACCAAATTGATGAGCAACATGCTGAAGAAAACACTCATAAGAAGAACATCAATCCAATGAATACTGACTGAGAGTTTGATTAATAGGGTGAAAATCCTCTATCCTCATTCTTATCCCTATCTCTTTTCCCAACCAATCAGAATTTACTATATAAATATTTTTTTCAATTATATATACACATGGTGAATTGTAATTGGCTGGGGACAGGAATAGAGATAGGAACGGGGACAGAAATTTTTTTGCCTGCTGATTCATATGACCATCTTTTGATTGGGTAAAAATCCTCTGTCCCCTTCCTATTCTCAACTAATCAAAATTTACTATATAAATATTTTTTTTAATTATATATACATATAGTAAATTGTGATTGACTGAAGGATAGAGATGGAGACTGAGGATTTTTTGCCCTTTTGATTTGGATACCATGCATCAAACACATAAATTAGTTAGATGTTTGTTTTTTGGACACGTAACCAAATTCGAACTGATATAAGTTTGTTTATTATAACTCCATCAATCATGCAACGCACGTTCATTAGAGGTATGGAAATCCAAAAATCCTTCGGTTAGATATCGTTTTTTTCCTTCCAGCCAAGACCGTCTGTCTCCATATCCCATCTGAAATTCAATTCTTTAATTTGTTTAAGATATTATTTTTTACTTATTTTATGATTTTTTTTCCCTTCACATTGAGCTATAAAATTTGTTTTCATTCTTCTTCCTTTTCAATATTTTGTCACAATATGTTCATTAAAAGAGAAAGATTTGATTTATTCTAGAGAGATGGATTTTGATGGAGAGAGATTTTCGAAAATTATGGGATTAAAATTGGAAGAATGGGCTTACAAAACAAAAAAAATATGTAAGAATGTAAAAGTAAATGCATAATTAAATAGCAAGATTCTGAATCTTTTAATCGTGGTTTTGAAATCCAGCCCGACTCGAGTTGTCGGACCGATAATTCAGTTTTGTAATTAAATAGCAAGATTTTGAATCTTTTAATCGTGGTTTTGTAATTCGGTGTTCTGATTCTTAAAACTGTCCGAGTTAGACCTCAAACCTAGTAAGGTATAAAAAAAATTATTTTGAAAAACCCAATTGACCTGCCTGGTCGGACCGGTGACCCAATGACAAGGTTTGGGTTTCAGATAACCAGCCGGTTCTTAAAATTAGTAAAGAAAAAATTATTTAAAAAAAATTACAATACAATCGAGTAGTTTATATGTTGTTGTTTAGGCTAAATAAATCATTTGGTTAAGATTATGCTGCAAGAAGTCAATTTTGGTGCTTGAACTTCTGATTTAAGTTAGCCAAACTTATTTGTAACTTATAAGCGATTTCGATAAATAGTGAAATGTTTGGTCAAATTAGTGAATGAATATTGATTATTATTTTTGTAAATGAAATTACATTTCTAGTTAATTATTATATAATATTAAATTATTAAAGGTTATATATTTATTATTTTTAAATCTTTATGACATCACGAGTCAATAAATGTTTCGCTAACGGTCCATTCACTAGTCCGACCACTAACTCTTGACCCAATAGCTTTTCCGATCTGATGTTCGGGCCGGGTTTTAAAGCTTTACTTTTAATACATTATTGTACATTAGTAATATTATTATTTAACATAAAAAGTTGTGATTAATTCAAATTTATAATTGCATTTTGAACTAATAATATTCAATACTTCCTTCACCCCAAATTAATTGTCATATTTTTCTATTTTTAATTGTCTTAAATTAATTGTTCTCTATTTAAATAAAATACATATTTATATAGATATGTTGTATAAAAGAAATAAGAATAATGATCTAAATAAGACATTTGATGGGGACTAGTATAGATAATTTATCTTTTGCGCACATATCTTGTAACATTACTGCTAATAGATTAATCAATCATGCAATAAATCTTTAAGGCTCTTTTCAATGGTTTGGAGAACCACCAAAATTTCTCCTACCAAATGTACTTCATGATATCGTTAAATGATATATTAATGCATTTTATTCAAATATATATATATATATATATATATATATATATATATATATATTGTGATCTAGTTGGAATCCATTTATACCAATCTTTTTAGTGCTGAATATTACTAGTAATAGTTCCGGGAATTTCGGCGCCTTCGGTGACTGTTATGGGACCATGAACATCAAGAAACTCCCAAAGAGAACATCTTGTTTTCATGTCAACTAATCAAATTATGTCTATTTATTTCATCATTCATATATGTAAGCCCATACCATGTTGTAAAATGGTAGACCTTTGATTCGACCAGGACTTGTTTATACAGTGTCTAATAATTTATTATGGGTCTGATGGGAAGTCTAAGATTTCTGGTATCAAGTGATTAAAATACTAAAGATTTAACAGTTCTTTCTCTCTCGGAATGCTTTGACAATGTCGGCAATTCTCCCTTCAATTTTAGAGTTTTCTACGCTGTCTTTTTGCGCGTCTTCTAACCGGAGGAAGGGCTCTCTCGTTCACCGGTCTTCTTGTCCTCTGGAGTCACCATTACTTGCCAGAGACCTTAGTTCTTGTACCAATTCTCAAAGTATTATGCCAGGATGGGGGCAGATGGGATAAGATTTTTTTATGAAGGTGAAGATGAGCTTGGTACTTGTAACAATTCTCCATGTATTATGTCGGTGATGTTGAAGATGACCGGTTGTCGTCACGGGCTCCATGACTAGAGGCAGTGGGTTGGTCCGCTGTGCAGCGCTGGTTGCGGAGACGGATACGATACTGTATTCGAGGCCAGGGAGGTGAGAAAGGGGATGGTGGTAGTGGTGCCGGAGCCGGTGAGCTTGGTCGGTAACAGGGGGTCTTCGACCGGGGGAGCCATCCTGCAAAAGAATTGTCAAAATCGGGTAGGGCCAAATGGATGACAGTGGATCTGCGGAAGGGGATTGTGGAGTGTGTCCGTATGTCGCCGGAGTGGATGATGATTGTTAGCTTTGGTGTAGGTCTGGTATGGGGGCGGCGAATTGGAGAATTTATGCGTGAGTTGGGTCGGGTTTTTGGCCCGGAGTGCAGGTCTTTTTGGAAGGCTCTTGGGGCATATTTTTTTCACTGCGGGCCTGGATCATAATTGGTCATATATTGGGCCTTTGGAGGGTCCATGGACTGGATTGCATGAGTTTTTAATGGATGGACTGATTATGGCTACCAATAATTTCTCTAAAGGTGATCCTAGTCTTAGCCAGAGTAAGGCGGAGGCCGCAACTCGGTCTCGTCAAAACTCATGAGTCGTTTAATTGAGAATTGTCTAGGACTTAGCAACTTCTGGACAATTCAATGCTTAGTGTGATTTAGTATGGCACACAAACTTATTAGTTTTTCATTTTTCATAAATAAGTCGCATGTCGGCCTCATGATCAATATCATGATAGTGTTGAGTATTTTTCTTTGTCTTAATTTAGGATTTAAATCGAGTTTTTTTTGTAAACAATAAATGGAGTCGATCGTCTCAAACTTGGAGAAACATCCCTCAAGATAGAGATCTGCAACACGGCTTTGAATGGAGGATTGGAAGCGGATATTTTGTTCGTATCTGGCATGGTCGCTGGCAAGCTATCCTACGCGGGTTTCAGCTGATCTCCCCTTCTATTTTTATACGTTGTGAAAGTTTGCAATCAAGAACTCTAGAAAGTGCGAAAGGCTTCTGGTTTGCATGTGACCTCGAGTTCGTTTTTGTTTTGTTTTAAGTCTATTTGCAAGGTCGTAGAACATTGTACCTATTGGAACATATTCTTCAATATTTTCTATGTCCGCGGGTCATGTAATGTAATGGCTCTTTGACTAGCTAGTCTTTTTTTAAGGCTTGTTGCCTCAATTCAAAGGGTAAAGGATCCATTGGAACTCCGTCTCCCTCATGTAATTCCTAATATCAATTAATGATATTATTTTATTCAAAAAAAAAATTTCTGGTATCGATTTTATTCAGAAAAAGAGTCCAACTCTCAATTCGTATTTCAATTCTGGAACGGACTCGATCTTATTACACCCTATATATGGGGCCGCTTTTGATCGTCAGATTCTCCATACTCCGCATATATTTTTTTATGTCTACTCACTGGAACTCCCTATATATAGTCCTCCTTCAATTATGAAAAGTTACATCCTTATATCCTAAACTAACCAAAATAAACCCTAAACTTTTAACATTATAAATTCTATACTTGGTGTTAAAAAGAACTTGTTCGTACCTGGCATGGTCGCTGGCAAGCTATCCTACACGGGTTTCAACTGATCTCCCCTCCTGTTTTTATACGTTGTTAAAGTTTGCAATCAAGAACTCTAGAAAGTATGGAAGGCTTCTGGTTTGCACGTGGCCTCGAGTTCGTTTTTGTTTTGTTTAAGTTTGTTTCACGGTCGTAGAACATTGTACCTATTGAAACCTATTCTTCAATATTTTCTATGTCCGGGGTCATGTAATGTAATGGTTCTTTGGCTAGCTAGTCTTTTTTTAAGGCTTGTTGCCTCAATTCAAAGGGTAGAGGATCCATTGGAACTCCGTCTCCCTCATATAACTCCTAATATCAATTAATGATATTATTTTATTCAAAAAAAAAAGATTTCTGGTATCAATTTTAGATTATTTTTAAATTCAAACTAAATTATATATGATTTAATACTCGTGGTTTCATTTTTAGATTTAATCAGAAAAGAGTCTAACTCTCAATTCGTATTTCAATTCTGGAACGGACTCGATCTTATTACACCCTATATATGGGGCCGCTTTTGATCGTCGGATTCTCCATACTCCGCATATATTTTTTTCTGTCTACTCTCTGGAACTCCCTATATACAGTCCTTCAATTATGAAAAGTTACATCCTTATATCCTAAACTAACCAAAATAAACCCTAAACTTTTAACATTATAAATTCTATACTTGGTGTTAAAAATAACTGATGCCGGAGGTGGTATAAATGATCCGGAGTGGAAGCCGATAACATAAAACACACCAGAAACCAGGACAGTCCCCCAAAAAATGGATTAAATGCAGAAGCTGCTTAGATTACATCGGCACAAATTAATGTTTTTTTTTTTTACGCCCAGTTGGACGGAATCCCATAAGGGGAGAGTAGCAACCTCATAAGAGGAGAAGAGATTAACCCTATAAAGGGAGTCAAATTAAAGCATGCCCCATGCGCGGGGAGGGTATCAAAAGCAAAATAAAGCAAACAGCATGAGTTCCTATATATACACTATGGGATCAAAACCCTCCTTGATCATTGTATTTGTCGCCGTTGTTAGGCTTTCACGAGGGTAGATTGAAATGAAAGAGCCAGGAGATCACAAATGCAAAAACCATACAGGCTAGCAAGAAGTTGAGAAATCGATGACCCTGCCAAAAGTTCCGTGACTCCGCTGAAGGCACAGGCGCTGCAGCTGTACTCGGAACATCATTTGCTTCATTCCACTGCTCCGTCACATCTGCCCCGGTAACATTCCGTGCAATTGATCCACATATTTCACATATTCTGCAAATCAAAGCATTAAAAAAAAAAAAAACAGAAATGCGAATATACTAGTAATACAGCAAAATTTTCTTCAATAAAGCTCCAAAACTGCTTTGTCATATTACTGAGATAGCAAACCTATGCATAACTAAAGATAGCGAAGAGATTAAAGATAAAATTTCAAGACTATAACTAGCAAATATATAATTTGAGTTTCATCATTAACGTGATGGCTAGTATATGATTTTATAACATCTGTACATAGATTCACGTTTTCAGTGCTAGGAACTAATTGGAGGGGCAAAAGATACCAATTTTCATATTATCATTGTACATCAATTAGACTCGAACAAAGTTAAATCACCAATGAACCTTGAGCCAATTAGTTCCAAATAGTCATCAAGGGAATGGCCTTCCAGGAGAGTACGTTTACAACCATAAGCAATTGACCCAATTTTCAGAATGTTTTGGCTATGGTATACTACAACTTTCTCAATTTGGATTCAGAAAGGACGTTTTCCGTTCTTGAAGATTCGAGGATTCTCTATTCGGAACCAAATGAAAGACTAAACTTGTAACTGGCCGTGGAAAGGGGTACTACTAAACCAAGCTTTCGTAATTTACCAAGTTCACATTCTACATAGCATGGAAAGTTTATGTTGTCAAAAGGCAGTTAAGGTATTAGCAAATATCAACCAAGATTCGAGGATTCTTTTCATTTTGGGGTGGGAGTAAGACAGTGCAAAGGTATGTAGATCCTTAGACTAAAATCTGGGAGATTCATACAAAAAAATCATCATCCTCTTAAGAAGGAGACAAAGCAGCACAAAGTTAAGAAGTTATCGCGCAGAAAAGCAAGTATTCTCAGAATCTACGGAGAGAGTTGAGAAATGAAAACTACAATGCATAGCATAGAAACAGAAAGGACCATAAGAAAGCAAGTTGACATTTTCTCATTGTACATGAGTAAAGCCTGTAGCAGGATCCAAATATGACAGCTAACACAATAGATGATGCCAAGGTGGTAAAAATATGATACTTGAAAATGTCTAAAGAGACAAAGTCCAGTTCAATACAATCCTTGATGGATGAAACAATGCTCAACTTGCTGGCAACAGATGACAGAATCAAAGCCTTTTTTAAACTTTCAACACATCAAAACGCCTGTCCGCAATTAAAAAATTGAGATAATGTCTCTAATTATAGGAAGTTTTGGGAAATGCCTGCTCTAAAAAAAATTCTCCATCCACAATTTTGAAAACAACGTTTGACTAGCCGAAAACCGGTAATCAACCAAGGCCGAAATTTTAAGTTTTACATTTGTGCATTAATCCTGAGTTTAAGACCAAATACAGAATATAGAAATATTGTACCGAAAAGGGGAACGGAGCGATCCATTCCACACTAACAAAACAAAAAAGAAGCATTATTCTTGCAGGTGGAATTTCACCTTTCTCTTTGTTTGTGGGATTCTTTACCTTTAAAATACACCACTTTTGCTCCTTCCTTTTTCTCTCCACATTTTATTTTCCCCTTCTTTCACATCACATTTTCAATGAAGCTTCCAATATCAAAAGCTAAGAGCCTACTACTACCATTTTGACATTGCAATGATCCTAAATTCCCTAAAGGGATAACCATCTTTGACTTTGAGTGCAGGAACTAAACAAGAACCATGAAACTAAAGTTTTAACAAACTCATACAGCATCAAGATTATCATCTCAAACTAAAGTGTAAACACAACAATACAACAACAATAACATAACACATCAAGTCCCCGGTAATTGGGGTATGAGTGATGATCAGTGACGGAGCCAGGCGACTTTACCCCAACATTTTCAAAAATGACGAATTTTCTATAGGAAAAAAATATTTTTTGTGATATTTCCCAACCCCCCCTAAAAAGTTTCAGTAAGAAATTCGCCCCCCAATAATAAATTCCTGGCTCCGCCATGGGTGACGATGGATAGAAGACATGAATAACCTTTGACAATAAATGCATAAAGTGACCGCTCCCATCAAACTAAAGTGTAAACATTTAACAAAAAAAAATAAAAAAAAAATAAGAACACTATGATCCCGCCACATACATAACTTCAAAACCTTAAAATCAACAAATAGGTAAAACTGAAAAGGAAACAAAAATGTACCTCAAAACTCATCAAGACAAAAAATTATGTTTGCTATTGAATCACTTACTTGTTTCCCTTAATCTTGAACCAAGCTTCAGCACATTGTTTGTGAGCAGCAGCTAAATCATCCTTACAAGAACAACCCAATTCAATTGGTAACCCAGATTCTTGATTAGTTGCATCCAAGCTGAGGTGGCAGATTCTACAATCCTTTTCAATGTTTGACAAATGTACTAATTTATTTTCTTGAATCCCAACTTCCAGATCCACTTCCACTGAACACTCTGAACCAGAGGAATGTCTCCTTCTATGTAAAACCCTTACTATCTCATTCCCTGAAATGCTTGAATCCCTAAGTTCCTCAGTATGGTTATCCTCATCAGATGAATGTCGGTGATCTCCATCTCCACCATTAATGGCAGCAGCAGCTTCTAAATCAACATGGGACTTGTTTAAAGTTGCCATTTTTTTCAAGTCCCAAATCAAGAATCCTCATATAAACACAATATAACACTAATTTCATGAATGCAACCATAAAGATTGCAACTTTTTCAGGCTATTAGCCCTGAGGAAGGAAACCCAACGAAAATGGCCTCTTTTCTCTCTCTCTCTCTCTTTCTGTATCTGCTTGTTTTGGGGTGATGGGTGGGCTCAGTTTCTTTGTTTGTCAGTCCATGGATAGTACTACTAGGAAGAGGGAGAAAGCTCCAAAGAAAATATCATGGAGACCTTCAGAGTGAAGAAAGATAGACGAGCATAGGAGAAAAAACTACTATAAAGTCTCTTTCTTATTAATTTTTCTGATATGGATTAGGTCCACATGTACTTTGTGATCTAAAATTAGCCACGTTATCACATAATTATCTCTCTCCTTATTTTCAGAGATGATATGACTGGGCTTAAACTACATGATCCAATTGATCTGGTCTATATCAATAAATTTAGTGTGATAATCTGATTATTTCTGGATCACAAGGTACATATCAGAATTTTCCTTATATATACAGCAGGGATTAGCTTGCTTGATTCTTCTTCCGAATCACCACGGCTTCTATGCCGCATGAGAAAATTCGAGTATATGCGCCAGTTCGTCACCAGCTGAATTTTTAGTACTTTTTTGATCCAACGGCAAATTCAACGGCTGTATCAAAATAGAGGTATTTTAGGGATAAACTTTGAGCTATTTTTTCTCTTTCTTACTTTTAACTGAGAGAAGATTTTTTTTGGCGAAAAATTGAAATTTTGAAAAACATGTGTTCAATAAACAAGAACATGTGTTCACTAATAAAAAATATGTGTTCACAAAATAAAAACATGTGTTCACTGCACAAAAACACGTGTTCATTAATCACAAATATATAAGAACATGTGTTCACTGCACAAAAACACATGTTCATCAATCGCAAAATATATAAGAACATGTGTTTTCTAACAGAAAACATGTGTTCACAATATATAAGAACATGTATTCATTGCACAAAAATATATGTTCTTGTAGAAATGTACCTTTTTTGACTTTTCTGCCATTTTCTTTCACCTCGGTAACCCAACCGATGTGACGGTTGCGTGTTACTTTTGGCTGTTATTAGTATTATTTATTTGTGAAATTACATATGTATCTTTTTAACCCTCTTTTAAATCTCAACTGTCGATCCTCTTTTAAAATAAAATCAATAGCTCTAGTTGTGTCCTGCACGTGCGGAATTTAGGCTGTTCCGCACAGGAGCCGGACTGCTTCCGAATAGTCCAGTCAAGTTCATTTGTTTGCTGTCACATAAAAAGATAAAACTGTCTTTACAACTGATAATGCTATAGCTTTTTCATCTACTTTAAGTAGATACTTTGCGGCCCTAATTAATCGTTGTTCACCTTATTTGTGAAAATTCTCAAAAATATATCAAAATTGAGATTATAAATTCGAATCTTGCTATTGAACAGATATATCTGCATGATTTCTTCAACTAAATTAATTAGATCAAGACAGAAAAAGGAAAAGAAGTAGATACTTTGTGACATTATCACACTGTTTGTGCACTAAAAAAACCTCAAAAATAAATGTGCATTTGAAAACTGAGGAATAAAATGGTTAGCGCCAAAATAAGTATGTAGTTAATGAAAAAGGATATTTCTGTTGGAAAATCTTAGCTTTCGAAGAAAATTTGCATGTTTTTGCTTTTGAGTTTTGATATTTAAAAAAACTGTTAAGATACTTTTTAAGGGCAAATAATCGTAGTAGACTGCTCACAGACATATTTCGCGCTTCAATCAATCACAATTCACCATATGTATATATAATTAAAAAAATGATCATATAGCGAATTTTTATGGGTTGGGCACACGAATAAATACACAATCGGGTACAGACGATTTTCACTACTTTTTTAAGGGTCAAGTACTCGCATCCTTTTTAAGGAAAAAAATTGCGTTATGGAAAGAAAAAGACTAGTTGGAAACAAGTCTTGCTTCAACTTTCTCTAAAATCTCACATGGCTGAGGTCTTAATTGCAAGTGCATTAGTGGAAATACAATGTGGAGAGAAAATGGAAATGACAATCAAAACTGCTTTATTTCGTGGAATAAAGAGGAACTACTACAATGATAGTATTCCATAAAGGGAATAACCCCTATCAAACCCCCCAAAATGTCTACAATACGAAATAAATTTTATTTTTTTCCATATATGCAGAACAACTGTTAAATTGTTGGATAAACATATTCAACGACTGAAATTAACAAGTGTTTTTTAACAGAGGTTAAAAGAGTTAATCTCAGTTGTCGAATAAATTATTTAATGATTCTCAAGTGTTTTGAACGTGCAAAATTTCATACGCTCTATACCATAACCACTTCCTACTAAACCCACAATAAATAAATAAAAAAAAGATTAAAAAAGGTTACACTGCTACAAATTGATAATTTTTAATTGTTAATTTTTAATAAAAATAATAAATAAATATATTTTTTGGCCTCTTAGAATAACTATTTGAAAATAGTTATTTTATTTTGAAAATAATTATTTTTATTTAGTATACTATTTTAAAAATCGGATCATTTGTCTATGCTAAGAAAAACATTACTCAATACATTAACTTAGCCATGTTGCAATCACTTCTTTCCTGTGATTTTACATTGTGACTATTGTTTTAATTCTCTGAAGACTTATGATCTAGTTAAATAAATTATTGTAGTGGATTTACCCAATCCTGTCAAAGTTAAGAAGGAAACAAGGAGGGATTAGGGACGAGCTGACAGATTACCAAAAAGCAAAAGATGTTGATTCCGTGGCAAAAGCATATAATGAGACGCACCAAAAGTTTTCCATGACAAGTGGTCGAAAGGTGGAGAATTGCAATCATAAATAAGCCTTCTACCGACTACTTCCTTTAATTACCAATGAAGCAGTTCGGAGTTATTTGAAACCTTTTACCTACCAGTGAAGCAGTTCGGAGTTGGGTGGAACATGTGTTCTATTTGAACACACGATGCAATTTCAATCGTTAATATTTTTCAGTTAGCGATTAAGATAAAAATAAACAGTTGTTTGTTTGAATAATATGAACAAACACTGATGTATATTGCCTATGAGAATCACAACCTCCATGGATACTTTTGTGCACATGTATATAAACGAGATAGTCAGACTACATGGAGTACCGATAAGTATAGTATCAGACAGAGATTCAAGATTTGTGTCACGGTTTTGGCGTAGTTTCAATGAAGCTATGAGAACAAAGTTGTCCTTAAACACTGCTTATCATCCTCAAATCGATGGGCAATCAAAAAAGACAATTCAAACATTGAAAGACATGTTAAGGGCATGCGTATTGGACTTCAAATGAAGCTAGGTGGATCATTTAACACTGGTAGAGTTCGCTTATTCCAAGCAAGCATCGGTATGGCTCCGTATGAGGCATTGTATGGTAGAAAGTGTCGCTCGCCGGTTTGTTGAGATGATATCAGAAGAAGATGATAACAGAGCCAGAACTAGTACAAGTAACTATGGAAGTGGTGCCATTTATTCGGGAAAGGTTGAAGGCAGCTCAAGATAGGCATAAATGTTGGGCAGATAGCAAAAGAAGACCAATGGAGATATTGGAAAAAGTAGAGGATCTTGCTTATCGTTTGGCATTACCGTCAACGCTGTCACGAATACACAATGTATTCCATTTGTCGTAGCTAAGGAGTTATATGCCATATCCTAGTCATGTGGAACCTTTGGAGCTTCGGGAAGATTTATCATATCAAGGTACCAATAAGGATAGTGGACCGTAAGGATCAGATTCTAAGGCGACGCACCATTCCTTACGTTAAGATACAATGGTCGAATCACAGTGAAAGAGAAGCTATTTGGGAACTTGAGGAAGAAACTCGTCGGAAGTACCCATAGCTGTTTGAATCCCGGGGTAAGCAAGTTTCGGGGACGAAACTTCATTAAGGGGGGAAGGATGTGATAACCTAAACTTTTTGGCATTTAATAATAACATGCATAATTGAATATATGTGCTAAATGTTTATTATGCGTTAATTTGATGTACAATTGTTTAGGGTGACTTTATAAATAAACATAACTTAAGGGACATAAGTGTAGATTTGAGAGAACTTGTGGGATGGTTTGACACCTTTTGAAAATATGTGTCTCTTGGGTGGTTAGTGTAGGAATTTATGGGAGTTAGAAGGGAGGAGAGGTTAGAGAAAGGAAAGGTAAGAAAAAGAGAGAAAAAGAAAGGAAAGGTAAGAAAAAGAGAGAAAAAGAAAGGAAATGAAAATTTGGGGGAAAAAAAAGAGCTTTGGGGGAAAAGCATAATTGAAGTAGTAATCGGACTTCGAATTGAGTAATTATTGTTGTTAATCTAAGCTAACTGATAAGGCTACGCGTGAGAAGAAACGAGGGTAGATTTCGAGTTACCAGCGAACAGACTTTGTCATTTGAATTTGTTGCGTTTTCGCTGATTTTTGGTATTTTGATTTGCTTGCTTTGATTCCAAGTAAAACTCTTCACATTTGTATTTTTCGTCCTAAAGTTCATAAAATGTATATTTTACACTTATGGAACTATGTATTGGAAGTATTTAAAAGTTATGATTTACTGCATAGGATGAAACGTTGAATTGTCATACTTGTATATTGATCATTGAACTGTTTGTGTATGTTATTGCCATCTTAATTCATTATCATTAGTGTCTACTTGTTACTACTGTTTGGAGTCTTAAATTCTTTGTATTCTATAAAGTCGTCACTAGTTGAACTATTGTTTATGATCGACCTCATTGCAGGATTCTTTCGAATGTGCATAATGAGTGATTGTCGCTGAACCCATGAGTTCTCGGCATGAGTGTATTGAGTTGATGGTGAAGGCCCGTTATTAACCGGGATAAATGTTAAAGACTACAAACAGTCTTTGTGGAGTCCACATTGGTGGGCAATGTCACAATACGAAGAAATCCTTAATTTATGAGCCCTTCGTTTGGGGAGAAACTAAACATGTGTATTGCATTGAAAAATTTTCATTCTAGGCTTAAAAGTTGGGAACCGTTGTAGTTATTGCTTTAGAGTTGTGATTAGACAATTGAACTCTACCTTGTGAATTGTTGTGTCATAGCATGAGTCGTATTTGAAGTATCCAATATTGTGTATGTCCGTATGTATGGATAAGCGAAAGCATGAAGCTTATGTCACATTTCCGATGTGCAAATATTGGATTTAACGAGTACGGTTTATGTGTTTATATTTATCATTCATAGTGCATATGCATCAAAACTGGGTATTTTGGGGTTGAAATTCGGATTGTACAGAAATGCACTTTTCCTTCACAAAATTGCACTAAAAAAGCGACTGACTGGATCTCGACCGAACGTTCGGTCGACCGGAGCCCCTATCCGTCTTCCGACTCAAAATACTGAGACCAAATGGACGAGAGAAGTGTCTAAATAGGTCGATCGGGTTAGTGAACCCCTCGACCGAAGGTAAAGTAGATCGATCGGTGGGTGATACTGGTAAACCGGACTTTGGGCAGTGTGTTGTCCTGTTTTTGTAAAGACCATTCGGTCGACCGGCGTGAAAGAGTTTGATTTTTATGTTTTCTGGCTATTTTGGTTCCTTCTAGTGTTTTCCGAAAGGTTGTTCAATGAGGTTTCATGTGTAAAATGTGTCTAGTGAAGGGGCCTAAACTTGCATGTTTTTACATTTGATTTGGGAATCGGAAAAAGTGATTTGTGTCTCATTTAATGTTTCATCCCTGTAAGCCCTAAGGGCGAACGAACTCGATTTTTTATTATGGCAAACTTTGATGCAATTAGATAGAATATGGTTAATTTAAGTGCAAGGAAGCATGGCAAAAGGATATAAGAACAAATAAGAGTAAAGACTAATGCTTAGAAGATAAACCAAGTAAACACGAAAGCCAAAAGCATTAGTAAGATAACTTCCTTTTGCCAAAGCATTAGGGACTCTTTGAAGAGCCCTATATCCCAACCATCCTCCTTTCCTCCTTCCTTCCATTTTATGTAGCTTTCTTATGTGTAAATACATACCTTAGTTTACACAAGAAGCTAACTTACCATTTTCATCAATGTTGATGTGAGTGCTAAGGATCCTATTATAAAGAACATGCTCACACAAACATTAGAACTATCAATGGTTTGTTATCATCAAAACAACATAGGATATTTTGCCCTTCGGGCTAACAATCTCCCCCTTTTTGATGATGACAAAACATTGATGCAAATGGGAATAATATGCAAAAAATAATAAAGCTTTAAAGCAAATAAATATGAATGCATGAGATAAGGATATTGAGGATCTAGGCAAGTAGATGTTTTTCAAAAAAAATATTCTACTCCCCCTATTTTAAAGAATCCCTTATCTCTCACAATTTGCAAGTTCTAAGCTTTCTCCTTTTGTAAATTACTTCTCTTGGCACATTTGCAACACTAAAAACTCTCCCCCTTTTTGTCAAAATCAAAAAGGGATATCAGAGCGCCAATAAGAAAAGCATTTAATGAAAAGTAAAGATGAATAAGATTTAAATTGTGGAGAAGCTTGATGATATGTAAGAATTCTCCCCATATAAAAAAAACTTTTAATGCCATGGAGAATCTTGATGGTCTAATAGATTGATAAGATAAGAACCAAAAGATCAAACCTAAAGACCAAAAATCATTTGAAGAATGATTATTTTGAATAAGCTTGGTTGATTTCTAAAAACAAGGAGTCCATAATAACACATAAATCAAAAGATGGTCATGTATGGCTCAAAAAGAATATCAACCTAAGCTAAGACAAAGGAGATAAGGAATAAACCTTAAAGTACAATCTCCCCTTTTAACAAGCATACTATGTTAGCTTTTGATATAAAACCAAGTTTGATACCAATAGACCAATTGTAAAACATGTTTGAAAATATAGCTAACAAAGTACTAGTGGAAGTGATACCATGAATTCATAAGTTAAGCACATGTATCACAACCAAACGAATTAGAGGAAGTGTAAGATGACAATGAGTACATTCCTCTAATAAGTTAATGGTTAGCTAAATGAGTATAACAACTCTTGAAGCAAGACTAACCAAACACTCTAATGAGATCACAAAAGATATGAAAGTAAAGATTATGACCTCATAGTTATTAAGGGAGAGTATATGTGATACCAAATGTAAGAAATAACCAATTGTAAAAAAAATAACCATTTATAACACATATAACTCCCAAAATAACTTACACAAGTTGGCTATAAGAGATAAAAGATAAAAAGCAAGACAACAAGTGTTAATATCTCTAACTGATGCAACATTTTAACATGATAATGATCAAACACATCATGTTAAGCACATGCAAGTGAAGATCAAGCACCAAAGAGATAAGATATGTGCATTCTTGAAGATCTTGATACCAATTGTGATAGTGTTTGTACTCTAAGAAATTAAGATCTAGAGATATAAGTTGAGCACAAGACACATTATAGAGATAAGAGAACACATGCACATAAAAAGACTAGAAGTATATCCTAAACTACTTGCACTAAGAACCCTTAAGGTGATCATGCAAGTTGAAAAATAAAATAGGCAAAAACTTCTAAGTCAATTACTTAACTCATCAAATAGGTAGATTATAGCACATAAGGATCAAAAGCAAAAAAATTGATCACTAACAAGGGATGAGTTAAGCCTTGTACCTCAATGCTCTTTGAGCTTGGACTTCTTACCATATTGGTTTATCTTCTTTATCAATCAAGTCTATTGAGGCCTTTTCGTGTGATCACTAACGTTTGAAGCTCATTGAGAGGTTGACATGTGATTGCTTCATTTTCTTTGTTGTTCATCCTTGATTGATGAGATGAAAGCAATCTCCTCTTCTTTTCATGACAAGTGTAGAGTCATCAATGAAGGGTGACTTTTCTTTACTTGATGAACCCTCTACAATATTGTGATCCTTGGCATTTGACTCTTTTCTTGGAGTCTTAGCTCACTTGTGCCATTCCTTGTAGTTCATATCTTCTTCTTGGAGCTTAGAACTCTTTGTTACCTACAAGGATTTCTTGAGAACAAATATGGTACCTTTTTAAAGGTCCTTCATGATTAGCTCAAAATCTCAAGTAACACAAATATGCATAAGGATCATACAAATCAAAAACCAAAACAACTAGAAGGATTCTTAAATGAATAGGACATGACAAAACAAGAATCAATCAAGTCGTATATGCTACATCTCATAGATACCTTAGCTAAATAAACATGGACAATAAAGAGCAAGCTAAAGGTTATCTATATAATATAAAATTCAAGAATGTGAGATGCAACATATGTAAGAGCAAGCATATATATATATATATATATATATATATATATATATATATATATATATATATACAAAAACACTTAAACACATTAATAAAAGTGTTAAAAGAAGGTACTTTTGATACCTTTACTTTCTTACCAAGTGATGAAGATATTGGATTGACACCAGTGGCGGAGCCAGGAAATTTTCTTTGGAGGGGCACAATTAACATTGACAAAATAAATTCATAAAAGCATATAAATATTGGCGGAGCCAAAAATTTTTTTTTGATGAAATCTTATAGACTAGAGTTATTCACATTTTGTTCACCATTTTCACTCTACTGGTCAGTGCTTCATAAACCTCCAAGTCCTCTGGCTTCATATTGTGGACTTTTTATTGTGAAATTTTTATAATTTACAAGAGAGCTCATTGTGAATTTTTTATTAGTAATTTTATTTTTTAATCTCTTACACACTTAAATTTGTTACCATTTTAACCAAAATTGTTAAAATATAAGTGGTGTCATTCCTATAATTCACAAACTAAATAATTTAATTTTAAATCGTAAAGTGATTCAAAATGGGTACAATAAACAATGTTCACGAGACGAGGTGTTACAAAAATAAAACTAAAACTAAATAAATAATTTAACTTTAAATCGTAAAGTGATTCAAAATAGGTATAATAAACAATGTTTACGAGATGAGCTGTTACAAAAACAAAACTAAAACTAAAAAAAATTGGAAAATCAGCGGGGCACGTGCCCCACCATGCCCCACTGTGGCTCCGCCACTGATTGACACTTTGGCTCTTGTCGTCACTTGATGCTTTGCTCTTTGCATCTAAGCAACTTGGTTCTCCAATTGATTAACATTTGAGCTTTGAGAATCCAAGTGTTAAAGGAGTGCTTTTGAATTTCTTCTTTAAACACATCTCCTTTGATAAGCACTTCTACTTCTCCGGTTATGTGACAAAATCATACACATTGAACCATCATAGAGCCGGAGCTTCCCTTTAACTAATAAGAACCTATAAACTCAAGGGAAGAGTAACTTTTGGTACCCACTTTTGTTTGGGTCCATGGGGGTTAGTTGAATTACGCTTAACTTTCCAAATAGTTTTAACTCCCCTTTCAATCTTCTTCTTAACATGGCATCTATCACAAGTGTGACCATGTTTTCCACAATATGTGCAACAAATATGTGGCTTAGAAGAATTGTGAGCATGCACAAGATAACTACTTGGCCTATGTGACATTCTAGCATTTACAACATGATTCTTAGGTTTAAGCGAAGAGCTAGAAATATCAACATGTTTAGCAATATAACCAAGGCCATGTTTATCAAGAGAAGCACATTGCATGCCAAGAATTTGATCAAGATTTTTCTTACCCTTTGTAAAGTTTTCAACAAGAAAGGTAAGGTCTTTAACTTTGTTTTTCAAAAGATCAAATTCAACAAGCTTGTTTTCTAAAAATGACAATTTATCACAAGCTTCTATGCATTGTAATGAAGATGTATTGCAAGTAGTAATAAGACTTTCATTTTCACATTTCAAGCAATTAACATCATCACACAACTTCTTATTTTCATCAACCAACTTAGCTCTTTCATCAAGCAAGGATTCCATTTTAAGCTTCATTTCTTTGTTTTGCTTTGCACATTTTTTCAATTGATCATACATATCAATTAAAAGCACATTAGGATCATCCTCCTCATCATCATAAGAATTTGAAGTAGAAGGAGAAGGATGTACCTCATTACCAAATGCCATGAAGCACAAGTTGGCGTATTCATCATCACCGTCATCACTTGAAGAGCTTAGTCCTTCATGAGTATCTTCAAGCTGCTTTTCCACATAGAGTGGGCGGATTTGCTTCCAAGGATACGGTTGTACTCCTCCCGGGACTTAAGGCACAACTAAGAATGTTCATAGCCTTATAATTTTGAGTCATTTTCATGTACTCATCTTCATTTAGCTCATTGTCCGTCTTTGGAGTTTGAACACCATCCACTACTTTCATCGGTACATATGGACCTTCTTCAAATATATGCCATAACGAATAATCTATGGAGCATACATATATCTTGAATCGGTCTTTCCAATCATCAAAATTATTTTCATCAAGAAGTGGTGGTCTATCGATGGAAGACCCTCTGGTATGATAAAGCGGAATATTCGCCATAATCTTTTCTTCAAGCGGTTAGACTAAAGATGAAGACGAGGCTCTGATACCAATTGTAAAACACAAGAGGGGGGTGGGGAGGGGTGAATTGGGTTTTAATCGATCTTGTAAACTTTTTCAATCTAAGCAATGCTAGTGTTGGTTTGAGCAAGATGATTAAAAGCAAAACTAAACCCAACAACAAGACAAAGGATTTAGAGTGGTTCGATTCACTTAGAATCTACATCCACTACCTTGAGCCGCACCCAAGGATTTCAACAACTTCACTAAGAAGGATTTTACACTTGTGGACAACTCACTAAGAGTTTTACAACACAACCACAATACAAAACTCACTAAGAGTAAATTGCCCACACAAAGTAGGACTTATCAATTTGCCCACACAAAGTAGGACTTATACAAGAATAACCCTATCACTAAGAAAGGGAATTGAGATAGTTTAAGAACAAGGTTGTTCACTCTTCTAAGTGAAAGATATTTACCTTTGAAGTACAAGAATAATCCTCTCGTAGAACATATGAATTACACTCAAGTCTTGCATGTTTTCATAATCACGTTTTCAAAAGGCTAAGTTTCAAAATGATCCTTACATGTGTTCGTATTTCAAAAGCCTTTGATTTCAAAGTTTAAGTCTTTTAAAAACGTGTTTAATATGTATGCAAGACTATAGTGTTGTATGCTTAAGTTCATTAAGAGCATTGGTTAGAGCTTATAAGATAACGACTTATAATGACAAAGCTAATCTAACCAAACCTAAGTCTTCAATCTTCAATCTTGAAAGATGAGCCTTGAATAATATGACTTTGAATCTTGATCATGGCTTGATTGAAGTACTTAGAGCTTCCAATATGAATTCCGATATTCTATCACAAAGATATAAAACATTAGACACAACATCAAGTGTTTGTCCATTATCAAAAACCGAGTTCGTTCGCCCTTAGGGCTTACAATCCCAATGGTGTTGATGCTTACTGGCTTTATAACTTTACTTTCTTTTATTGCAGATGATGATGTGTATGAGGAAGATGATTACGTGGAGACTTGCGATGGGGAATTTGATGAGTGATTCCTAATGAATTCATGTAATAGATTAACTTCCTTTTTAGTATTTGAACTTGACATGTAATAAATAATAGTTAACTTACTTTACTTTATTCTAGCTTATTTATAATTAATGTAAGCATTTATGTTTTCTTAGTAATAGGTATAACAGACTTTACTATTCTGCTTTGATTCTGTGCCTAATTGGCATATGAGGTCATGGGCGAAGACAGGGGCCGCCCTCCCCCCAATATTTTTAAAAATACTACTATTTATCGAAATTTTATATGTATTTTGGAAAATTTAATCAGTTTCGCCCCCCCAATAATTTTTTTTCCGTTTTTATCACTTGAGCTCTGTAGTTTTAGATACTGTTGCAGTTTCGCACCCCCACACCAAATTCCTGGCTTCGTCCCTGTATGAGGTGCTGCCAAGTCATCATCCGATTTCGGTGTGTGACAAAACCCAAATCAAACTCAATCCAACCCTATGTTGAGCAAGTTATTGAAACAGATTCAATAATTACATCACCTTGAAAAAAAGAACAAAATACTATTATGACTGATAAAATATACAGGCGGCTAGGGATGTTCAAGAAAAATCGAAACCGACCAATCCAAACCCAATTTTCGGTTTGAGCGGTGCATTGGACTGGTTTCGGTTTGAGCTAAATTAAAACCGAATTTTTGGTTTGGTTTAAAAAAAATTATAAACCAAACCGAATATATATAATATATAATATAATATATATTAAAGGACTTTTTTGCAATAAAATATATTTTTCCTTAAAATAATTTCTAGTATAATTGTTAACTTTTGTATCTCATTCTAGAATTTTCAAATGCAAGTTCTTCTTAAACCAAGAGATTAAAAATTCTTCATTTGGTATGCGATTTTACATTTACCAAAAGATTTTATTGTATTTCGCTATTTTGAACTAATAATTATGTAATTTTTGTGTTTTTCTTTTTTCTTGTAGGATGATTTTGAAGTAATTTGTTTGAAGTGCAAGGATCAACACCAATAATTTGTGTTTTATTATTTTGTTTTCTTTATTGTGTTTACCTTGAGAAAATAATAGACATATTTTTTTTAAAATATTTTTAGCAATTAACTAATTAAATAATTTTTTTTTTAAACTTTATAATCAATATTTTTGTGTTTCGCAAAACCGAGCAACCAAACCAAACCGAATGCATCGGTTTGATATTTTAAATGGTTTGGATTGGTTTCAAAATTTTCAAACCGAATATTTCGGTTTGGTTTGAAAAATGTATAAAACCAAACCAAATCGAACCTTGAACACCCCTACAGGCGGCTAAGATACAACTTACCTATCGGGCTGCAAATATTATTTTCATAAAATTGCGATAAATCGACCAATGGAAAGAACATAACATGAAAAACATGGACATGGTTGAGGAAATATTACTTTCACTTGGCTGGCTTTCGCAATACTTTTCCAGAATTCTAGTGATATAAGAAATACAGAGCAAAAACTTTACTACTCCCTCCATTCCTAAATATAAGACTCTTTAGACAATTTGAGAAAATTAAGGAAGTTGTCATTTTCACCTAAACTTCCAATATTATCCCCCACCCTCCCTCTCTCTCACTTCTTTGTCATAAAGAAAGGAAAATGTTGAGGGTATAATTGAAATAAATTGTTGACAACTAACAAAACAACCTTAAACGACAATTAATTTGGATACCTAGATATCTCCTAAACGACAATTAATAGGGAATGGAGGGAGTATCTTCTACCAGAAATGTAGAATTCTTGCATTACTCTGAAATTTGAAGAAAAAAAAAAAACTGTGTTTCAAATGTACAACTTATTTTGGAAGCAACCAGTATTCACTAAAGGTGTCAAGATTAATCCCCCATTATTAGCCAAACAGAATAAAATAAGCTGTATCACGGCGTGCCTTATCCCGGCATTCAGTAACATGAAGATTCAACTTAATCAATTATTTTATCAACTTTCAATTTCTCAGTTAGCATTTAGTAGTGGTGTTAATGGTTCGGTTTTACATATTTTTCAAACCAAATCGAAATATTCGGTTTGAAAATTTTGAACCAATCTAAACCATTCAAAATTTCAAACCCATGCAATCGGTTTGCATCGGTTATTCGGTTTTTGTAAGTTACAAAATTAATTGATTATAGAATAAAAATAAAACAAAAAATATTCATATAATTACTTAGCTGCTGAAAATATAAAGAAATATGTCTATTGTTTTAACAAGTTAAACATAATAAAAAAAATAAATTAATGAATTTCAAACAAATTACTCCAAAAATATCTTACAAGAATAAAAAGTAAAAAATACAAAAAATTACACCATTATTAATTAAAAATAAAAGACAAGTTTCAGGTGAATTTAAAACCACGTACAAGCTTATGGCTCGGTTTGAATTATAATTTACAATAAAAAATTTATTGTCATTGGTATAAATAAGAAGATAAATATGTTTTATTACAAAAGATTCATTTAATACATATATATATATATATATATATATATATATGGTTTTGTTCGGTTTGGATTATAATTTTTTTTAAAACCAAACCCAAATTTCGGTTTTAATTTAGTCCAAATCGAAATCAATCCAATGCATTGCTCAGACCGTAAAATCGGTTTGAATTGACTTGGATTGGTCGGTTTCAGTTTTTCTTGGACACCCTAACATTTAGTAACATTAACTACTTGTACACACTAAACATTTTACAAACAAACATTTTAACGGAAAAAATCAATCGAACGGCAACAAAATCTTTTGTTATGAAATAAACAGTAATAAATGGAGATAAAATAATATCGAAATGGATGGAGAATAATTTATTATGTCAAGATACGCAATTTAAGTTACATAAGTACACAATTTATAAGAAAAGATGATTTCTTAGCAATTTTACATGGATAGTCATTAACATAAAAATTAAACAATTATACAATCTACGACATCGTGGGTCGTTTGTTTAGTACCTTATCTTCCATAATCCAACATTTTCACGAGTGAAAGGCTTGTGCTTCGGAAGTATATACCTGCTTCAAGTGTCCAAAATCAAATACTGGGCTCAAGCTGAGTCCAGCTGGACCTTTTTTTTTTTTTTTTTTGCTGAATTTGCTTTGTTTATCCTTTTCTGCTTGGGACTTTCTTTTTTCTTTTTCCTTTTTATAATCGACATGAATCAACATTTTTCTTCTATGGTCAATCCGTATAAACATCACTAACACCCTGCATGATCCATAAATTATGCTCTATTAATCCGGTTGAAATATGAAAAACATTGTAACCGATCTGACATGAATTCTTATAAATATAAAACATATTATTACTTCACAGGATTCCACTTAATGAAATTTTGAAATATTTTCGGACAATCTATTACTCCCTCCATTCCTCAATATAAGACTTTCAGGACATGTAGCGAAAATTAAGAAAGCAAATTTCAAGGTATTTTGTTAATCAAAATGCTAATATTATTATCTTAAATACAATTTGTATACCACTAATTCTATTTAAAAAATAATATTTTTATTTTTATTAAAAAAAATCTTAATTTTTACTATTTGTCTTTATTTATTTCTTTCTTTCTAGGTGGGACAAGACAATGCCCTTCCTTTCTGATAGACCCCATGTTCGGTAGTCCGACCGTAGTGATGTTAATTGTGGTTAAATTCATAAGTAGTCTTATAATTAGGAATGTAGGTAGTATTATATTTATAAAAGGGTGTTTGAAACAAGTAATTTTTCAACTAAGTTGAATTCTACACTAATATCTCCCAATTTCGTCGGATTATCTTATGTAATGTTTTATTGAAAGTTGTGACAAAAGGAGTAGCTAATAGACTTAAGCCGTTAATGGAAGAGTTTATAGGGCCTACTCAGAGTAGCCTTATACCTGGGAGGCAAGCGACGGATAATATTGTGATGGCTGAAGGGATTATTCACTTAATGTGCCCTCGAAAAGGTTTGAAAGACTGAATTTTTTATTTCTTGCAAAAAACAATTCAGTATGTATTGAGTCTCGTAGGTGGACGTATCGAACCGAAATAAGATCTTTTTTCCGATCTGGAGTCTGCTAACCCGACCTAAGGAACAACTCTTCTTTGTCTGAACTATGTAATGTACTTTATCTATTGGGTTACGGGCGGACATTTTACCAGAGGTTTCTAATTTATGATTCCTGTTGAATCATATACTCGGGGGCGCTTTCAGAGAAGTGGCGGTCCGAATCTTATCTAAACTGCGAGAATAACTGACTAAGTCGTGCCTCGTTTTGGACCGACAGATAGAGACAAAAGAGCAACTATAGTAGCGACAGATTCCTCCTCTCCCCTCTTCTGCTCCTTCTTTGAATTCGGTTATTGCTGAAAGTGCGGACCGTAGATTGTGCTTCTCATTGGTTAAAAGTTCTAAAACGTCCACTTATAACAATGTCTAATACACCAACTAAATTACTGTATATGAAATAAGAGAAATAATTTGTAATTTAGTCCAATCATATTACTATATATGAAGCATGAATCATTTATATAATAGACAATATATTTTTAAGAATATCAGAAACTTATATATCTTCTTATTGATGGCATAAAAAAATTTCATCAATTAAAGATTAATTTGCCTAAGGTACAAATGAAGCAAAATTGTAGTGGAGGAGCTGTATTTGGTTTGCTTGGTATCCAATTATCGTATAATAATTAGCCCAATCCAAGTAAATGGAAATTCCGTGGCCCATTTCATGTCTAGAACAACAAATTATAAACTTGCATTCCAACAAGTTGGTCATGGGCAATCCGTAGTCCGGGAACAACTGGTTGCAAACTGTTAATTTTTTGTCATTGGCAAATTTTTAATTTTTTTATTGAGATTCCGGTTCTCATTATCTATTGCAGTTGAAAATATCATGTAAAATTTTTTTATGA
This sequence comes from Vinca minor, assembly GCA_026122235.1. Lineage (NCBI taxonomy): Eukaryota > Viridiplantae > Streptophyta > Magnoliopsida > Gentianales > Apocynaceae > Vinca > Vinca minor. The sequence continues at coordinate 220,277 of JAOCZM010000278.1, read as the reverse complement.
GTCACTCTCTCCGAATAAGAATTAAATGGGGAAGACACTATATGTAAATCGAATCCAATTTAATTTAAAAAATGAAAGACACCGGTCACCCTCAGGGTAACAAAATCAAAGGTGTCATAATTCAGTGGAGCAGGCGCCTGCCCACGACCTCACCACGACCTTGAGGTCGTGGGTTCGATACCCTCCGCATGCGTGCGGCAAACTTTAATCTCCCTTTTTAGGGCTATCTCCTCTTCGTCTGAGGGAGTTATCTCTTTCCTATATGGAGTAACCGCCCAATCGAACTTCAAAACAAAAAAGAAGTTGGCCATGGGCGAACGGAAGGTTAGGCAGAGCCACTGAGTTGTACTCTCCTCTGCCACCTAATTGAACTGTCCTTGTGGAAAGGAATCTATACGGTTGTTAAAAATACAAAGATCAGGGGTTACAAATTTACGATTGAAGATTAAATGTTACTCTCTCTTTCAAATTATCAGTTCACTTTCTATTTTGTACGGGAATTAATATTTTTCATCAAATTCTATACTAAGTTATGGTAAATATCAAACATGGACCTATTTAATTTTACTCATAATTTAATTTTTACCTTCTTTTTTGTTTCTCTATTATTTTTTCTCCAACATTCAATGTAAGGAGTATGATGGGAAAAATCATCCTTAATGAGCCATTTATGTAGAAAGTGGACAGATAATTTGAGACAGATTAAAAAGAAATGTGCACATATAATTTGAGACTGAGGAGTAAATGCCATTTTAATGCTAATGTGATAATCTCATGGAAAATTATGATATGGACCAGGTAGGTCTATGTAGATCTTGTGGTACAGTACTGACAATATCATCACAAACTTGTATCTCTTTCTCATTCTGCAATGGTGTATCAAATTCTACATCAAAAGGTCCAATAAACCTATTTCATATAAGAATTATCCTAGTCTCATATTTTTCATTTTTTAACTAACTCCTTGTTTTTCTCATTTTTACTATTGTTTGGTGCTCAATTGATGCAATCTTAATTGTAAATTTGCCCTGAAGATCCTCCAGTATTTTTAGTTTACATACTGGTGAGAATTCTTTTCCGTCCTTTAACATCAACTCAATTTTTTCTTTTTCTTTTTTTTCATTTTAAACATGTTTGTGATGAACTTTACATTTGTTATATAATCATTCTGTCTCGATATAGCATAGAACAGAACGATTTTTTTTAAGCCACCTTAAAATGGTGAGATTTTTCAAATAGAAAAGTCTACCGATTTTATTATTAGGGTCTTTCTAACGTGTGCATAAGCATTAATTCAGATAAAATAGACTATATATGATTATTTAAGTATATTAAAATCTAAAATCCTATCAGAAATGGTATGGGTGTTCATGATTCGGGTTGGTTCGATTTTACATATTTTTTAAACCAAACCGAAATATATTTTTGAAACCAATCCAAACCATTCAAAATCTCAAACTGATGCATTCGGTTTGTATCAATTTAGTTTGGTTTGGTTGTTCGGTTTCCGGGAGATACAAAATATATTGATTATAAAGTAAAAATAAAATAATTTTTTTAATATAATTACTTAACTGTTAAAAATATAAATAAATAAGACTGTTGTTTTCAAAAGTTAAACACAATCAAAAACATAAATTCTGGAACTTCAATATAAAGTAAAAATAAAACATTTTTTTTTTTTTATAATTATCTAGCTACTAAATATATAAAGAAATGTGTCTATGGTTTTTCACAAGTTAAACACAACAAAAAAAATAAATTAATGAAAAATAAATTCTTGATCTTGATTCTTGAACTTCAAACAAATTACTGAAAAATTATCCTACGAGGGAAAAAGAAAAAAAATACAAAAATTACACAATTATTAGTTTAAAGCATGGTTTTGAAATCCGGACCGGACCGGCCGGCTGGACCTCCGAGCGGTCCTGTTAAGTGCCAAAACTCGTACACGCTAAAAACCGCTCTAATTTCACTGACTCGTTTTACCCGGTCGGTCGGACCGGTCAACCCGGAAACCGGAACGGTTTTGGGAAAATCGGACGGGTCACAAAGAAATGAAGGAGATCGGAGATGGTGAGCCGCGGCGGAAGAGGAGGAGGAGAGAAGAGAGAAGAGAAGGAGAAGAAAGGAAGAGGAAGAGAGCGGCGGTGGTGGTGAGCCGCGGAGGAAGAAGGGGAGGAGGGTGAGGCGGCAGAAGAAGAGAATGAGAAGAAAGGAAGAGGAAGAGAGCGGCGGTGGTAGTGGTGGTGAGCCGCGGCTGAAGAAGAGGATGAGGGGGAGGCGGCGGAAGAAGACGAGGAGAAGGAGAATAAAGGAAGAGGAAGAGAGCGGCTGTGGTGGTGGTGGTGAGCCGCGGTGGAAGAAGAGGAGGAGGCCGAAGAAGAGGATGAAGGGGAGGCGACGGAAGAAGAGAAGGAGAAGAAAGGAAGAGGAAGAGAGCGGCGGTGGTGGTGGTGAGCCGCGGCGGAAGAAGAGGAGGAGGAGGAGGCGGCCGAAGAAGAGGGTGAGGGGGAGGCAGCGGAAGAAAAGGAGGAGAGGAAGAAGGAATTTTAGGGTTTCTCCTCTTAGGGTTGGGCTTAAGAGGATATATATACTCAGGACTAAGAGTGCAATTAAAATATTAGCACATAAAATCCTATAATATAATTATATTACAAATAAGTCCTAAACTATTTACTTTGTAATTATATCACTTTTGTATTTGTAATATTTTTAAATTTTACATTAATATTAATATCCAGGTTTATATCAACGAGATGTTTATTTGAAAAAATTTACATTAACTTTATTTTTATTAATAAGTATATATTATATATTTTTTAATATTTATGACGTCACCGGGTTGATGAACGAGTCGATGACGGTCCGACCACCGGTCCGACCAGTGACCTGTGACCCAATAACTTTTTCGGGTCGATGTCCGGTCCGGGTTTCAAAACCTTGGTTTAAAGTAAAACAAAAACTTCAGGTGAATCTAAAACTACATACAACATATGGCTCTTCAATCTCTTACTTTATCACTTTAAGAGCTTGTTTGTCATGGTATAAATAAGAAGTTCAATATGTTTTATTACAAAAGAGTTCTTTAACACACACACACACACACACACTAGCCAAACACTTGTGCTATGCACGAAGAAGATTTTAAAAAATAATAGACCAAATAGTTAATTTTGCCACAAAAAGTAGTTTCTCGTGTTATAGATGTTTGGGTAAAAGGTTATACTAAAAATGGACAGAAGGGTCACATTTGACACGTCTAAACAATTTAGGGGGTAAAACTTGACCTTTTTCAATTGAGGGTTAAAAAAAAAAAAAAAAACTCAAATAGTTTAGGGGGTATGGACATCTTTTACCCTAGATGTTTTATTAGTTATTTAAATTTACAAAGATGAAATATCCAACACATTTACATATGATTGAAATGCTTGATTTATATGTATATGCAATTTTCAAATTTAATGAAAGTATGATATGTTTGAATTTTGAAGATTATTATTTTAAGAAGTTAAAAATTAGATTAGAAGCTTAAAAATTGAAAACATATTTTGTAATCTATATAGTTAGATAGTATGATGATATAATTAAATACAAACTTTATTATACAAAATGAATAAGAAAATAAACATTTGATATATGAGAGAGCAAATAATGTTCTATGAGGATAGCTAAGCAAATATACACGTGTTATGTATGTCATTCACAGGCAGATGCATAGGTAAAGATTACAGATGATCAAAACTTCGCCTAGGTTGATCCCTATGGTGACACTATCCTGCATATTCAAGAGGGATTAGAGAGTACATGATTTCACCAAAAGAAATTTAAACATAGGGTTCATCCTTCAATTGTCTTAATATACACAATTTCGCGAATTCACAAAAAAACTAAGCGCTAAAAAGTATCATGGAATCTATCTCAAAATAAAGCTTCAATTATCAACTATTCATGAACTACGTGTGACTCAACTAAGTGTCCGTTAATAAAATACAAAATATACAACATAAGAAAGTATTTCTAAAAATGAATTCCTATTTATACATAAAAAGAGAAAAAGAAAAACGAAAATCCACCTTAACGATGCATTTGTATTACTGTACCTTAATTATCAGCCTTTTTCTATGCCTTAATGAAGCATCCTTAGCCTTTTTCTGGGTGGTTAAGATGATGTATTTGTACGACTATACCTTAATTATCAAAATGTTGTCTTTGTTTGAATCGAAGTTGTACTCGAGAAATTGGAAAAAAAAGTATTTGATTTCATATAGCGTATTCATTTATCATATTGTAGTAGTTCTTGAAAAAATATTTCACTTCGAAAAACAAAAAGGAAAGAGACTGTATTTTCTAAACCTATACATTTTCATGATTAAGTACATATTAGACCCTAGAGCTTAAAAAATAAGAAAAACTTTCAAACTTCGTATCATCCTTAGCATCTATAACTTCTATTACTGTCATGTTGTTTTTCTTCAATATGATCTAAAAACTAAAACAAACCATGTAAATGAAGGGGGGAGGGGGGAAGAAAAAAAGAATAAGAAAATGATAATCTAACCTCTTATTTCAGGATATTGTGTAGTCAAACTTGCTTTGTCATCCCATAGATTGCTCTAAAATGAAAAGTAAATAAATAAATATTTACATGAGAAGGAATATCGTGAGAAACAGAACCATTCACATTGGAACTATGGATAATCTGGCCATCTGAGATAAAGATTAAACAGTAAGAGGTATCTGTTATTGTTTATATCTACTATAAGTCACTCTTGCAGACAAATTCAGTTCAAATAGATGGAGGTCATTCAAAAACTATATAACATGATAAAAAACAAAATTACCCGAAAATATTCACATTCTTTACAAATTTACAATTTGAATTTATAACAATCTATGCATTTTTTGTCTAAACAGTAGAAGCCTTGGTAAATCGAGAGTAAACTGATAACCGGAAGAAGCATATAAACAAAGAAGGAAAACATAAAGAAAGAAGAAAACGATGCTTACTGGTTTGTTTCTTTGAGAGGATATTTAGCAGAGTGATATTAGGATGATAGGTTAGGTGTTTCTGAGAGGGCGTGTATTACAGAAGTGGTTACACGTGTATGAGGATTGTTAGGGGATAATGGAATAGTGGATTAGAATTGGAAGTTATTAAGATAATTATTAACTTGTAATTAATCTAATAATCTAACTAAATATCTTCTTAGCCAATCATAATTATTAGTACTAATTAGGAAATTTAAAAAAAAAAATCTAGAAATTTAAAGTTAAAGATCTTGAGAGATGATAAGTACAAACTTTAAAACATATCTTTGAATTTTAAAATTATTTAAATAGGTAAAAATCCATATCAACCAATCAAAATTAGTAAAACAATTAAAACACTAAAAATTCCACGTTGGATTTATAAATCTTTGATTGGTTGAAACTGAGAACATGTTCTGTAATATAAATATAGATAGATAGATTGATTATGGAAAAATATTTTAAACTATAGAATTTTTTTATAAAATAATTTAAAGTGTTAAATTTTTATAAACTTCTAAAATATAATGATAAAAGAAGAGGTTAAGAGTATGAGATGAGTTTTGAAGTTTGAAATTAAGGTAGATAATATATTTACTGTAGATTATTATATCATACCAAAATTACTGTTAGCTTAGATTTGTTAGAGATCGTGGAAAAGTTCACTTAAATTAGAATTCCATTGAAATAATTAAATAAAATAGTTGTCAACACTTGTCAGAGTAGCTAGCAATGTTGTGTGGCATTTGACCATCATGTCGTGCGATCGAATCCCTACTCCCCCAATTTTAAATTAAATAATATAGTTCAATTTTTTTGCCCCAATCAAAAGTTTTATAACTAATTAAAATATAAAATCCTAGAAAATGACATATGGCTCAAAATTTGAAAAGGAATTCTGTAATATATATATACTAGCCTAATGACCCGTGCTATGCACGGGGATTTAATATATACTTTTTAAAACGTATTTAGAAAATAAATATAAATTATTAAGATGAACTAAAAAATAAGTACGCTTGAAAATGGCCGTGGAAAAATATATATGAGAAGCAATAAATTAATATATCTTACTACCGCAAAATTCAATTTATATCTTAAAAGAACTATCAAGTGACTTCATAGAAATTCTCCTTACATTATTCATGAACTTCTTTCCCTACCCTTTCCCTATTCCATTTTACGGCTTAATGTCCTTCTCTTCCACTGTCATATTCCATCTTAGGGTTTAAGGTGATGTATCCTCGTCTTGTCTATGTACATGGAGATTTTTTCACACATATTTCAAAAAAAAGATATTTGACCCTTTGACCTCTTCCCAAAAATTTAGATAGATATTACCTTTTATTAGCTTTCTTTGCTTGATCCCTGCTCCCAAAAAAAAAAATTTCTTCAAATAAAGATGGCATGAACTCAACAATTATCGAGTTAAAAATATATTCAAACTAATATCTACAAAACAATTAAGACAGTGTAATGACAAAAAATAAAATCACTAAGTAGTAAAAAGAAATTAATAATAATAAAAGGAAAAATAAGAGAATATATCATGCAAAACTAATAACCCAACTTACTCTCAATGCTCGGATAATTTCAAATGAAATTGTCCTTACACTCAAGAAATTGTGAAAATTCCCGAACAAATAATATTCAAGCAACAAATAATAACATAAATTTGGACTTAGAAAATAGAATGCTTATGAAATCGATATACTAATTCAAGAAAATAAAAAACAAAAAATGCTACTACTATTGAGGACACAAATTTGTCCATCGGCCTGGCAAAATAAAAAAAATGAAGAAATCAAAGATACTGTAAATGATTAATTTTGGAATTTGTAATCATCGAGAAACTTTGTATTTATAATGGAATGAACATGTTAAAAAAACAATATCGGATGATAAGATGATGTGTCTCATAAAATTAGAATTTCATAATTATCTCAAGCCTTTATTTTAAGTCAAATATTTATTTCGATTATCTTTATCTCAAGCCTTCAAGGACTCTATCCTTGTGAACTGTACACCAAGCAAAGCGTTTTTTAATTACAAATAAATCACTTGAAATTTATCTGGTTAAAAGTTTTAAAATATTATAAAAATCTTATCATTATTTTTTAGCTAAAATTTATTCATGTATTCAATTATTTAATAGTTGATAAACTACTTGAACCAATCATAGTTTTTAAAACTAATTAAAATGTTGAAATTTAAAAATTATGGATTAGTCAAAAGGTAGATTTGAAATCTTATTAAATGATCTTGTAAATTCGAAATGAGCAATCATATAAGAATTAATTTATTAAGATAAGTTAATTTTCAATTAATTTAATTAACCTAAATATTCTCAACCAATAAAAATTAGTACATTAATTAAAAAATGTGAAAATCTAAGAAAATAGGATTGTAAAAATATATAGATACAATTATTTGTATGTATAAGGCTTCTGTAATATATATATAGGTAGATATTGATATATATATATATATATATATATATATATATATATATATGTATGTATGTGTGTGTGTGTGTGTGTGTGTGTGTATTCAAATTAATTGTTATTTGCATGCCTTTTATTAGGTGTCAATAATTTATTCTAATTATACCCTCAACATATCTTTTATTGGAAAAAGTGAAAGAGAAGGAGGAAGGAATGGGTATTATGGTGGAAAAAAGTATTGTTTGTTTGACTTCCTTAATTTTTTTCAAAGTGTCCTAAACGACCTATATTGAGAAATGAAGAGAGTAACTTTGTTGGTAAAACACTCTTTACCCGACCAAAATATTTTGGGTTCGAGTCCGGCACATGCTCCTCCCCTTCCCCCTAAAATAAATTAAACAAAATATTATTATTTTTTTTCAAAAAACACTCTTTACTCGACCAAAAAACACTCTTTACCCGACCAAAATATTTTGGATTCGAGTCCGGCGCATGCTCCTCCCCTTCCCCCTAAAATAAATTAAACAAAATATTATTTTTTTTCCAAAAAAAAAAAAAGCTTGTTTCCCGATTGCTTAATGCTTTTATGGTAATATACCAAAAACATTTACAATTTTGACAATATCTATATTGAGATTATTTTTACATCATTCTATTCAGTAATCTAACAACGAATAGCCAAAGAAATAATTCTTTAAAATTTGAAAAAAAATCTAGATGCGAGTATGACTATTTTACGCTTCCAATTTTTCAAAACCTCTTATATGAATAGCTAGATGAATAAGGGTGCAAATTCTCACTCATATTGTGAATGTCTAGCTCTTTTATTTTTTTCTAATTCTATTTTGTATATTAGATGTCTTTGTATGCAATATAAAATATTAGTTTCACAATATGCATCGTATTTCTGTGACATTTTTACAAAAAGAAATTATATAAAAAAATAAAGAATTACATTAGATATTTATATTTTATAATACCCACTTTCATTAGTCTTATATCCCGCGATAAATTGACATAGAATAATTATATTATTTTGTCTTTAGTGTATTCTTTAGATAATTACTCAGAGGCACGTGTGAAGGAAAAGAAGAAGATCCTGTTTTTATAGCGGAATACCCGTGCTATGCACAACAATATTATTCTTTAAAATGTTATGGGGATTTGGGCTACATTCTCATTTCATTAATTTTAATAATCTAAGATTCCATTCTAAAAAATTAGGTCCTCTCAGGTGATTTTTTTTATAAATTCAAATAAAATTCCTAATTGTTTGGCGGTTAGTCTAATCATACAAATGTGAGAAGTTGCACTTTTTGCTTCAACAACATATTTTTACCTAAACAGAAAGTAATAATAAAAGTAAATAAACTTTAACCACATGGAGCATAGAACAAATCATTCATTACTTTTTTTATCATAACTTGAAATTTACAAAACAGATCTTTAATTCATTGAAATTTAAGATTTTAATTGATGAAATCTTCTCAACCTTTAAAATTAAAAAAAAAAAATCAGATCCATAATTCTTCGGGATGAAATATAACAATAATATTTGTCCACCCCTAAAGCAACTTAATTCCTAATTTCCCTTGTTTGTAAACTCATCTTCAATGTTAAATTGCTCCAAGTATCCATCTATATCTTACCTATTCATATTAAAATGTACACTTTATTAAATTGAGTGGATCATAGTAAATGTTTGTATCATCCGAACTATAAAAACAATTAAAATACATGTATTATTATAATAGTGATCCAATATGGGTGAATTCGGTGTCATAACTCTCACCTAAGTAAAGATGGGTACACTCAAAAGCTCAATATCCACAAAGTATTAATTTTCAAAGCAACAAACAAAAACCTAAACAACAATGCCCATTAAAATCCATGAATCGGTAATAATTTAAGAATTAAGAAAGTATAAAAACTTAAAAAACATCATATATCTTCTAATATAGTAGTCCCGATGAGGGACAAAAGAAAAAAAAAACCTACCCATCCACAAATATACTACTAAAGAATATGGAAATAAGAAAAAATGTGCAATGATCAATTAAAAATAAAACACTTACACTGAGCACAAATACAAAAAAAACGTGAAGAAAAAACTATTGAATCTTACCTGAGTAGCCAGATATATTAATTTTTTTCTGCAAAAGTATATGATAAAACAAAATCTTAAAAAAGAAAGGTTGAGGCCCATAAAATGAACAGAAAAAATAAGTTAAAAGAAAGAGTCTGGTGGTGTCAACTTTCTTTTAAGTATTCTGATGTTGAAGATGAGTATAAAAAAATATGAAACGGTTAGAGATATATTAGGATTATCAAGGATAGTGGAGAGTGAGAAGATGATAGATATTAGGATTGTTAGGGATTAGGAGAAAGATGAATTAAAATTTGAATATCGTGTTTTTTTTAATAATGAAATTGGAATCTTATTTTCTTTTTTTCTCATGAGATAATGATTTTATTTTCCATTAATTTAATAGACTACAAAATACTATTCTCTCTCTTAAAAAGACTACACAATACTTGAAATTAAAAAAAAAAAAACCAAGAACCAAGAACCTAGAAATTAGAACTGTTATTCCAATATATAATTTGTATAAACAAAATAAAATGACACATATAACAAAATGAAAACATTCAAGTCTTTTTTGGTTCATTTGGGAATGATATAAGTTTAATAAGTCTTAAAATGAAGCTACAATTACACTTTTTTAAATTAAATATTAACTAATTGTAATTGTAAAAAATAAAATATTCATATATAACGGAAATGTATGATCTTTTCTTGTTAATATGAACCATAAATAAAAAAACTATTTGCTATTTCAATTATTTTAAAGAAATATTATAGAAAATTGAAACTAATCAAAGCTTGAAATATCCTCAAGTAAAGGAAAGTGATAAAGAAAAGGAAAAAAGAATTAAATACTCGGTGATAATCCAAATATAATGGATGAACCTCACATTTATAATCTCATAGAGTTTACCTTTATATGTATTCTTTTTTATTCCTCTTTAAATTTTACGTGATAATTATTTAAATTTAATTGATTAAATTTTTTATCAACCAATCAATTTTTTTGTGAAATACTTAAAGAGTTGAAAATTCTAAAAAATTAGAAAGAGATTTAGGAGTTTGTGATTGGTCAAAACATGAAAAATGTTATGTAATATAATTTTAAAAAAAGTCAGCCATAATTTTAATTAATTTCATTTTCCCCTTTGGATTGAAAAAGATAAACATAATCATAACAATTCAAATGTTTAAGTAAATCCTAAAACATTAAAATTAATTTAATAGACACAAAATATGTGTAACCAATCATAATTTTTATACTAAATAAAAAACAAAAAATTCATAAAATGACACGTGGCATTTCTGGAGCTTGAGAGACATACAAAAGTGAAAAGACCTTCTGTAATATATATATAGGTAGATATATATATATATATATATATATATATATATATATATATATATATATATATAGACTAGCTTTAAGGACTCGTGCTATGCACGGGGAAATAATTTTACGTGATTAACGAAATATAACAACAATAGGAACGAAGTATTAATCCAAAGTAATTAAGGTCGCCTACATGAATCAAAGATAGAATTATGTGTGGTCGTTAACATGAATACATTCCCTTCATTGCTTTATGTCCAAGACTATAAAACCATTCAAATTTAATACAAAAATACCACTCTTTATTATTTCAGTCCAAACTTTCTCTTGTCTTCATCTACCTCTTACAAACTTATTCTTCTAACTGAAGCATCATTCCCGATTTTCTTTTTATGTGTCTAAACTAATTCAAACAGTTTTCCTTTATCTAGTGACTGAAAATAAAAAAAATAAATAATAATAATAATAAAATGGGTGTAAAATAAAGGTTCTTACTTCATAATCATGCATCTAATCTATACAAAAAAGCATATAAACTTCAATTATGAAGGGAAAAGTTAAAGGAGTGAAAATTCACAATTCTTTCTTCATAATCATGCACTTAATCTATAAAAAAAAACATATAAATTTCAACTCTAAAGTGAAAAAAACCATAAGTTTTTTAAAATTAATATGAATGAGGAAAGAATAGAAGAGATAAAAGGATGTTAAAAAGTAACATTATCCTACAAACTATCGATTAAATAAATAGAAGAATATTTAATAGATAGTTTGTAGGATAATGTTACTTTTTAACATCCCTTTATCTCTTCTATACTTTCCTCATTCATATTAATTTAAAAAAAATTATGCCTTTTTTTCATATCTCAAAAATTCTGTACACCTTACAACTAAAACTTTAGTGGTTAGATTATGTGCATGATTATGAAGTAAAAACCTTTAGTTTACACCCATTTCATTATTATTATTATTATTATTATTATTATTATTATTATTATTATTTTAAGTCACTAGATAAATGAAAACTGTTTGAGTTAGTTTAAACACATAAAAAAGAAAATCTGGAATGATGCTTCAGTTAGAAGATTAAGTTTGTAAGAGGTAGATGAAGACAAGAGAAAGTTTGGACTGCAATAATAAATTGTGATATGGTTGTATTAGATTTGAATGATTTTATAGTCTTGGACATAAAGCAATCATGTTAACGACCACACGTAATTCTATCTTTGATTTATGTAGGCGACATTAATTATTTTGGATTAATACTTCGTTTCTATTGTTGTTATATTTTGTTAATCACGTAAAATTGTGTCCTCGTGCATAACACGTCTTAGGCTAGTGTGTGTGTGTATATATATATATATATATATATATATATATATATATATATATATATATATATATATATATATATATATATATATATATATATATATTACCGTTTCCATGGTTTTACTTGGTCTTTTGAGAAATCATGAATACATTGCAAGACAGGATTGTGGACATGTGGTACGACGTATTCCAAGTCTAACAAAAATGTAATCAGTTCACATGGAAGTGGAAAGGGAGCAATTATAATGAGAGAAAAAAAAACTTGAGTGAACATCCAACTTGAAATGGAGCGACATATTAATTGATTATTTCACCTACACAATATGCCTTCCAGTATTAAGGTTTTGTGGTCTATTTCTTATTAACTTCCCCCACGTCCCATTTCAAATATCCATGGATTTATCACTTGCTCCTTCAGCTTTCCACTCAATTAAATGAAATATCCAATTTGGAAAAAAAAAAGAGGCTCTTGAGCAGAAGAAAAGATATCTTGTTTTGAAATCTTAACACCTTGAAAATGCATAAATATGTAATTAATTCAAAATCCATGTTAGAAATAAGTTTAGTCGATTATGTTGATCACTAGTTGGAAAATGACATTAGATAAATGTGTGGGTGATTATTGGATAATTGATTTGATTATTCACTTACGTCACTTTTCTAAATTCAATATTTAGTGTTTTTGTTGGTTTGTTCTAAGTTTGCGTCGCGGAGAGTTTGTGTATCTTGAGAGGCAAATGTCCATTCAATCTCGAACACACTTATTAGAGGAGATAAATTTATTTTAAGGAAATCGTGTGAAGCACGAGCCGCGAATATTAGTCTCCTTCTCATCATATTTGTTTTCATACTTTAAATAATTATTATGTTTGTTGTGAACTATTATTCTATCATAGTTGAATAATTATTATGTTGCACATTAATTGTTATATTGATTATTTATTTATTGTCAGTTTTTAACACTAGTCAACTAGGTCAGGTAAATGTGTTAAACGTGACTCAAAATTTTTTATTAAATTTTTAAATATATTATCTAATAAATAAATGAAATAATTATATTTAAAGTAATATAATTAATCCAAATTCATAATATGTGATTAATTTAAAAATATTATTTCACGTATGATTATTTTTTTGATAGTAGACACTAGTAAACATGTACTAGATTTTTTTTTTTTTTGTTGCTAAGTAACATGTACTAGATTGATCTTGAGTCGTTAACAATTGGCCACGTCTTTGGGTTACCTGACCTATATCAGGTAGTGGAATTGTAGGAGTCGGTTTCTCCTACAAAAAGGAGATACTCACGCCCCCGGACTCCATCTTCCGATCCGATAGAAATTATAGAGAATGTTAATCAAGGTGACCCAGCAGCTCGACAGGTGGGAGACCTTGTCTTAGTCCACCGCAAAAAGTCACTCCCACATTTAAGGGTTGAAACTTTCACACTGCGGCTGTCAAGATTCGAATCTGCATCCTCTACACAATCTGCCACACCCGAACCAATTGAGCTACATTTGCGGATTGTAGGAGTCGGTTTCTCAATTATAGGAGTTAGTTGTTTTAGTTTCAATTTTCACTAGTTATCTATTTTTTTCGTCTTTGTAATTGATATTTTAAATAAAAAATATTAGATCAATGAATTAAATTATTGAGTCAACAAATTGAATCTCTTATTTCTTGTAATAAATAGGATTTTAAAAAAATATTGAAAAATAAAATTATATTTCTTGTACTTTAAAAGTGGCACAATTTTTTTTAAACAAAAAAATTTACTTGTGAAGTGGTCATTTGATTTTTTTTAATGTAAACGAATTTGAACAGAATCAATGCATACATGGAGACTCCATGCTTCTATTACTCTATTAATGAAGGCTAATGATATTGCAAAAGCAATTTTAGATCAAATGATAAATTTGTCCTTTTTAATCACTTACTTTAATTAATTAGAAAACTTTCACTTATTTTTATTCTCTTCGATCTCCACATATTAAATGTTTATCTCTGTAATTATTCAATCACCTTCCCTTTTCCCTCCCCACCGTTCTCCCTCTCCTTATTTTTCTCTTCTCTGTAATTCTTTTTTTTTTTTTTTGGTTCTTGAGTTCTGTTTCTCTTCTCTGTCCAACTGTCATCATCGTCCCCACTTCCTCCTCCTGCCTTTCACCAACTACTATATATCTCTCTGAATATTTTTTACACAATTAAGTTTACAAGAATTTATATTTATGAATTATTAAGTTCTTCAAAATTTTATTATAAATCGTCTTACGTTGTATGAAATTTTTTTAATTTCGTTTTATCAATTACCTTCAAAGCCCCAGTAATAAAAACGTGATTTTTATAAGGGGAAAAGAGAAGAAGAAGGAAAGAGTGGTGAATTTATGGTAGGATAAATCGTAAAATAGGAGAGATGATGATGGAAGGGATGGAGAAGTGAGAGGAAGAAATAATATTGGTTGATTGCTAATGTATATACAAAAGTGTGAGTATTTAATACAAAAGAAATAGTTTTCTCATTTCATAGTTAATTAGGAAGGACAAACTTGTCATTTGATTTAAAATTGCCTTGGCACAATATCACTAGTCATTAATTAATGAAAGGCAATCTAAACATACTTTAGGATTTATCTAAAATCAAATAGTTTAAACTGCCTTCACGAAATAGCAATAATCAAATGGTTCTATCTTACCGTATATAGGTGGATCATCTATGATTAATGAAAATGAAATTGTGCTCATGATTGAAAATAGATTCCTTTATATATTTTATCGGTTTATAATTATATTCACTTTTCTATGCATTTCGTAATAAAAATATAAACATTTAATGTGAGTACTAATAAAGATGATAGATGCTTAAAGAAGAAGAAGAGATATTAAGGTAACACAACTCAGGCCCGTCTCGAACAATTTTAAGGTCCTGTGCTAATTATCAAAGTTAGGTCCTTCAATTTTTTTTAAAAAAAATATAAGCTATAAAAAATATCAAAATATAATTATAGACTCAAGTTTTAATAGTGCAAACAATCATAATATCAAGTGGAGATATAGTGATTTTTTTAAAAAATTTGGGCCCCATAAAAAGAGAGATCCGTAAGTGATACAAAAGAATACTGAATTTTTTTCAAAAGAATACTGAATTTTTTTCAAAAAAATACACACATATTTATATAGGTAACAAAAAAATTGGGGCCCCCGAATGTCATTTTGAGCCCCCAGTTAGCCGGGCCTGACACAACTCTTTTGAAGTGCAGTTCGAATCCAGTGTAAAACGTTCAAAATTATGTACGTACAAAATATAATAGAACAAGTGTTACATCTTTTTTAATAGGGATCACATCTCTTTGAATATGTGTTACACTTCTATTTGTACAAATCTCTTGATGAATATATGTCTAAAATAATGTAACACCTACTTTGGTGCAACATATATTCTAAAATTCGCAATAAGTGTTCGCTTAAAACAATTTCAGATGTTAAATTTTTTATTCGATGGTAAAAATTTGTTCAGCAATTACGAATTTTTTGGCGTTATCCAGAATCTTTGAAGTGGGTGTATGAAGAGGACACCAAAAGAAGAAATATTGGTGTGTTGTGCGTTTGCAAGTTGGCAAATGAGTGAGATAGAAATACATGCAATCGCAACTGTGCATAAATAGGAATTATAGGTAAAATACCAAAGCAAACCAATGTCAAGTTCTTTCAAAGACCTATGCTGCTCCACAAAATGGGTAGCAAGTCACCTGTGGATGTTTTATTCGGTATAATAATGAAGGGACAATTGTACCCTCTTTGATCAACCTCTTGTGACAGTTGTGGTCATAAATGAAGACTATACACTTTTTGATTTTACAAGATAGAGATACGACACATCCATGCATGTCTGGCAAGGTAGGTTTTAGTTAGTGATAACGCTCACGGCTCCTATGCGGAACAGTACGGATTTCGCACATGCGGGGATAAATATTCGTTCTTTAGATTAAAGTTTTAGCGGCTGAGATTGATTAAAAAATGAACAGCTGTTCATTTTTCTGAACAGAAGGCCAAAAAAATGTTCCGTACTTGTGAAATCCGTACTGTTCCTCACAAGAATCGGACTGAGTGATAACATATTATTAGTGCTCCCGACTCCTATGCGGGACAGTTTTTGTTCCACATGTGCGGGACAATCTACCAGCCGTCGGATTAGATTTTTTAACGGTCCAGATCTGGAGAGGGAATTTTTTTAATATTTTAAGTCCAGCCGCAACTTTTATCTCTCCAGATCTGGGCCGCTCAAAATCCCATCCGACGGTTGAGATTGTTCCGCACGTGCAGAACAATCCCTATTCCGCATAGGAGCCGGACTAATTATTAGTCATCAATTTAGTTTGATTGGATGTCTGAATTTTTAAATAGCTATTTAAGAATAATTGTTTACTTTTATTTAAGTGTTGAATTAAAAATTAATGATCGATCTGCAAAACAATTAATAAATTGAGATTGTGTAAACACTGATCAAAAAATTTAAAAGTTAATTTTTAAAATTTTGAGGACAGCTACCATCTTTACTCTTATCTCTTTATTTTTTTGTTTACCCGTTTGTTGTATTCGGTGTCTACCACCAAAGTAGTAACTAATTCAGAATTGGCTTTTCGGCGGGTTTGTAGTGTGGCCGCTAAACGGGTGAGAGTCTGGCTCATGCTTCACTTTACAGGGAGCTCACAACTGCATGAGAACCTTACGAGAGTCGAAGCCCACTGATATATTTGAACACTCATCAGCGATAAGACATGTGAATGGGCCAATCAGCTCCTCCAAAGCTCGGGTTATGCTCACCCTTATCTCCGACTACTATTATAGTAAGCTGCTGGAGAAAGGAGGGAAAATTAAGGGGTACTAAAATAAATGGATAAGTTTTTCATGGACCTGGTTCAATGGTCTTTGTGGTTTACAATTGTCCACATACTTACATAACGGGAAGAGAGATAATCTTGTTATGATGTGGACATTTCTGAACCACAAAGTCTATATGAACAAATTACATACCATAATTTTCTAAAGGAAATATGTAAGTTTTTGTATGATGATGAGACATTGATCTAGTAATTAATGTTGAGGCCCTAGGTACTAATGGTACTAGTTTCAAA
This sequence comes from Vinca minor, assembly GCA_026122235.1. Lineage (NCBI taxonomy): Eukaryota > Viridiplantae > Streptophyta > Magnoliopsida > Gentianales > Apocynaceae > Vinca > Vinca minor. Next base: position 202,919 of record JAOCZM010000278.1, on the reverse strand, counting down.
TCCGGTTCTTAAATCTCATATTTCATGTACCTCTATCTCATAATTGAGGTCCTTCTATTTACTTTATGATAGATTAAGAAAGGGAAAAATAAGGATAATTTCTACTACTATACCCTTAAATATTAAGAATCCAAATTATCTCTCCCTCAATCTATTCCTTAATATGGGATATGGGTAATTTTAGAAAAAAACGTTCTTAAAAGTTGGAAAAGAATTTCTATTTTGAAATGAGAAAAATAATTTAAAAATACTTCTATTATAAAATAAAACGGAAGAAAAAATAAATATATTTTATTTACGAGTTACCAAATTTGATACTTACTTTCTCCACTTTCATTCCTTTCAAACAGCGTCGATGTCTAATTTATATTCATATTTACATCCCCTTCTATACTTTTAGTTTTTCTCCAACTACACTAGACTAGCAGTTGCGGAGCCGCAACCATTTCAACGGGTCACGTAATTCATCTGAAAAAATAATTATATAAAGTATATGTATATTTTTTAAATTATACACCTTTTTTAAAAGGTAAAATGTATAAATGACCCTATTAATTTTTTTAATTGACCGCAATAAATTTAAAAATTATTCTCTTTGTTTAAAAATTAATATCTATTTTCCTATTCATTTTTTGTAGAAAAGTGGACGTTCAATTTGGAATAGAGAAACTAACAAAGATTAATTATTTTTTTTAAAAATACATTAATACAAAAGGTAAAAATTGGCTATTTGTTTTTTAAAGATAGTATAAATATATTTCATAGATAAGTGCTCACACTACCCTGGAACTTGGATCCGCCACGTACAGTCCGGCTCCAGTGCGGAACCCCCAAAGTTCCGCACCTACGGAACCATCCTAGCCGTCGGATGGAATTTTGAACTGTCCAGATCTGGAGAGAGAAAAGTTGCGGCTGACAATAAAAAAAAAAAATGTTATATAATAAAAGGGTACATATGTAATTTTACAAATAAATGATTGGGTTACCGAGGAGGAGAGAGAAAAGTTGCGGCTGAACAAAAACACATGTTATTCTTTAGAGAACACATGTTTTTGGTTAGAGAATTCTCTAACAAAAAACATGTGTTCTCTAAAGAAGAATATGTGTTTTTGTTCAGCCGCAACTTTTCTCTCTCTTCCTCGGAAACAAAAAGTAACACGCAACCGTCACATCGATTGGGTTACCGAGGAGGAGAGAGAAAAGTTGTGGCTGAACAAAAACACATGTTCTTGGTTAGAGAACACATGTTTTTGGTTAGAGAACACATGTTCTCTAACCAAAAACATGTGTTCTTAAAGAAGAACATTTGTTTTTGTTCAGCCGCAATTTTTCTCTGTTCTCTAACCAAAAACATGTGTTCTCTAAAGAAGAACATTTGTTTTTGTTCAGCCGCAATTTTTCTCTCTCCTCGGGAACAAAAAGTAACACGCAAAGTTTATCCCTAAAATACCCCTATTTTGATACAGTCGTTGGATCAAAAAGTATAAAATCCAACGGCTGGGATCGTGGCCCGCACCGTACGAAATTTTGAGGGTCCGCACTGGAGCCACGACGCTCCACGTAGCTTTAGTTCACATGGTTGATAACCCTTCACATCACTTCCCTTCTTTTCAAAAATATAACTTTTTTTTAAGCCTGTCTGAGCGGTTGCTCCATGAAGGGGAGAGAGAAGTGCCTCACAAGAGGAGGAGGGAACCTTAGAAAGAGAGATTAAAACATGCTCCATGTATGGGGAGGGTATCGAATCCATGACAGTGAGGTTGTGGGCAGACCAGAACCTCATTGGGCTATGAACCTTGTGATGAAAAGATATAACTTAGTTTATGTAAAATTGTTTAAAAGATAATATTCTAAATGATAAGAGGTATGACACGATTGATAAGTCTATTTTACTTTTAAACCCTAAAATATTGTTCGTGTCACTTAAAATATGAATCTTTAATGTACCATTCTTCTAAACTTTTCAATCATTAAAAATATATTAAAAAAATAAAAAAAATATCAATCATTAAAAATATATTATAAATAAAAAAAGAATATTCAACATAGAATTGAAGAAGTATAATTTTAATACATAAGTATTATTTGAGGGCAAGACCCTATTTTGATATCACATCCGACAGTATAACCCAACCGCATTTAACCCCACTCAGCCTTAAGAGTTAATATTATGGTGGGGGCTCATTGTCCACCCACCATAGAAAGCCTGCACTGTTCCATGAGGTCCATTGATGTTTCATTAGTGTGGACAATATCTAACATCATTTGTTATCATCATCAGGCCCTCAACTATTTCATTTTCTTTTCTTAATTAAAATATTATTCTTTTTTACATATATTCATATCTCAACCAAGTCTTCTTATTATTATTTTTTCTAAAATAAAAAATAAAAAATAAAAAATGAAGACTTCTGGTTGAGAATCCTACATTAGCTAATTAGTGAGCAAAATTATTTTGTTTTGTTTTGTCTTACCACGAGATGTCATAGCTGACTCCGATCTTTGGGAGACTATACCAGATTAATCTTTACTCGTACCAAATCGGTTCATAAAAGGATAAAATATTGACTAAAATGACGACTCTTATAAAGACCGGTCATTTTTTTCTCTTAAAGTACCTATTAAGAATAAAGTTAGGTCCAAATCATTTTTTAACCTGAAATCAGCGCCATCTAAATAAAATGTTAAGCCACCCGCAAATATTTTTCAATTCTGCGAAGTCCTACGTTTTAATACTTCTTCATAATCTTAAGTCTTCATCCACATTATGCCTCCTTTATTAATTTCAAAGTTCTTTACATTTTCTCTCTCTCGTGACCTAATTTTTTTCCGTTTTTTCCCTCCAAGCAGACGCAGAATCAAGGGGTGCAAGGATGGCTTTGGCCCCCAAGATTTTTGCAAAATATTTAATACTACTACACTTTTTTTTTTCCATGTACATTTTTGTGATGGTCTTTGTTATATAAAGTATTATCTTGGCCTTCTTAAAATTCTGAAAATTTTATATTGCAAAATATTATTTATATATGAATTTGTACATACTAATTTCAGAATATAAAATATTGGACCACCTCTAAACTATTTTTCCCAAGGAGAAACATATATTTGATCAAATAATAATTTTAATAATTCTTATTAATTTTTTTCACAATATTTTGAAAGTGTAGTATGTGGTAGTGGCCTCTCGAAATTATAATAAAAGTTTCTCTTCTTTTCTCTTCATCCATATTTTGCATTTAATTTCTTCTCCACGATTTCTATTTTTCTTTTTCACAAACTAAGTGTTATTTTAATCTTAAGACGACTTGTCAAAATAAATAGTAATTATTATACTTTGTTTATACTAGTATTTCACCGGTTACCAACTTTTATTTTAACCATCCAACTTTTAGTTCGACCTCTACAACTCTAACTTCGCCATAGCCTCCAATGGAATTTCATTACCAGAGCTTTTCAAGACTATGGTCAGAAATAAAATATATGCTAATGATGAATCAACATAATATGCAAACCAATGTGTGGATGATTTTATAGATTTGGAGCTTATAGTAACCGAGATAAAATCATCCACGTGTATATTCTCATTCATATACCTAACCAAACACAATTAATAATGTGTATATATAATTAAAAAATATTTACATGACAAATTCTGAGCGATAGATACATGTATGAGAACATATACGGGGACAGGCGATTTTAAGAAATCGTGTACGTTTATTGTGGCCCAACGGTGTACTTTCTGCGGTGCCAAATGGGTCACTTTGGCATGGACCGCTGCTTGTGAGACTGATCTCACATCCATCTCACATGAGTTGAAGCGGGGCCTACTTGCGCAGCGTCACTTAGGCTAAATCTTAGTTGACTTACTATACACTGATAATATGGAAATGGAATAGTAATATTCTAAAATTTCTTTTTCACAAACACCTCATTCTTATCAACATTTTGTCATTTTGTCTTTTAACATATAGTTCTTGTAAATTACTATGTGTTTCTTTTTTTTCATATTTCATAAAGTCTAAACTTGATATATATATATATATATATATGGGTAAAAAGTGTTCACGCCCCCTAAATTATCTCGAATTTTGATTTTTGACCCTCGACTAAAAAACGTCAATTGCTTGACCTTGAACTTTTTAAAAGTATCAATGGTTCCCCTTCCATCCAATTTCTCCGTTAAATAATAACGGAAGGTAACTATGTGACACTCACATGATAAAAATGGGGCAAATTTGACAAAAATAAATTAATCTTTAAAAAAATTAATTAGAAAATGGAAAACCCTCCCAAATTTTTTGAACCCCCTAATTTTTTTAACATCCTAAAATTAAAAAAATCCTAAATCCTTGAAAAGAAATTGTGATCTCCCATTGGAAATTGATTCAAGAAATCTTGATAAATGAGTAAATAGTATTTTCAATTTCTGGTAATTTTTTTTTATAGAAGTCATGCTTAGGTTGTTATGGGATACGATGAAGACATTTAATATCTTTTTTTGCTCAAAACTAAGTTAAAAAACTCGGTATAATTAGTTACATCTTTCGTGGAGTTTAACATAATTTCATGGAAGCATCCTTAAGTTATTTAGCCAAAAAAAATAAAAAAATACTTAAGTTGTTACTGGGGAATTTGCAAGATTTTCATTTCAGAAAGAAGTGAGATTTCACTAGACATGAAATAAAGAAGAAATTAGGGAGAGATTTATGGCTAACCTCAATTTTCTAATTTTTTTATGGTTAATTTATTTTTGCCCAATATGCCCTCATTTTTATCATGTGAATGTCAAATGGGCACCTTCCGTTATTATTTAACAGAGAAATTGGATGGAAGGGGAAACATTGATACTTCAAGAAAGTTCAGGGTCAAGCACGTGACGTTTTTTAATTGAGGGTCAAAAACAAAAATTCGAGATAATTTAGGGGGCGTGGGCACTTTTTTACCCCTATATATATATATATATATATATATATATATATATATATATATATATATATATATATATATATATTCATGGATTATGAGTCACACTTGCGTTATTACTTGAACAACCAATATTAGAACTCCATAGGTTAAAATAATAAGAAGTCATTTTACAATATTTTTTTTTTCCGGAGAAACCCAAAAGGAAATCCCAATTGTGTATAGAGGCATGAATTACATTGAGGGCCATCATTCGTCCAAACATCACATGCAGGTGAACTATAGCCCCACCGAACTAACCGGTGAGCAGTGACATTTTCGTCCCTTGCAATTAAATAAACTTTTTTTAATTAAATAAACTTTTACAAAGTGAAGTAATTAAACGGCTAATTTAATCTCATGAATAAGGGTCCTACGATGTTTAAAAGAAATTCTAATGTGAAAAGATATTCTTCTACTTATACTACAATTGATGATTATTGGAATTGATGATTATTGGAAGAGAACGTCTTACCGTTTAAGCTACATTTTATTGTTGACTGTAAAATGTGCTTATTACTTTAATACAATTAAGTATTTTAGGTTTTTGTTATTTTATTTATTTATTCTAGAGGTTTCAAAAAAAAAATGTTCCTTGATTAGTAATTAAGAAAACTAACAATTCCTTTGCTTTCCGTATAAAGATTTTAAGTTTTTGAAAGTACAAATTGAGTTCTAGAAAATCTTTTTTCCACTATCATGATCATTCGAGATCATTGCAACTTGCAAGGCATGTTTAAATAGAAACTACTAGTAGCAGGTTTAATAAAAGTTAATTATGATATTCCCCCACTAAATATCATAATTAACAAAAAGTTATCTAGCACTACATGATTTGCCTTCCTAGTTTGACCACATCTAAAGAATATATCTTGTGATTTGTATCTGTGAATTTCTCTCTCTCTCTCTCTCTCTCTCTATATATATATATATATATATATATATATATATATATATATATATATATATATATATATATATATATATATATAGTACTCAGGGCACAAGGATATTAAATTAGTAAAGGATGGTAAATGTCCAAATACATCACGCATCTCATTTGAGTTAAACGTCCTTAAATAAATTTACAATTTAATTTTCACCTACTACAAGTGAAAGGAGATCTTTAAACCCCGGATTGTTAGAACAAGGCAGTCAAACTCGTGAATTGACTCGTAGGATCGTACGATTCTACAAGTCTTAAGGTGCCTTATGTGTTAGATCCTACGTAGGATCGGTGATCAAGTAGGATCGGGGTAAACTCGTGGGATCGAATTCAGAAACGTATGATCGTACGATCCTACGAGTCAACTTCGAGTTAACTATTTTCTATTTCGGGTCGAGTTTTAATTCAACCTGACCCGAATGTTTTTTTTTTTTTAAAAACATTTTAGATAAAAAAAATTTCTCTTTCAACTTTGTGGCTTATTCAATATTCTCAAGCATCTACAATCTTCAACTGTCGACCAATTTTTTCTCTTCCTCGATCGATACCAGTTTCCATTCTTGCCTCTATTTTTTTGTCTCCGGGCTCTTTCTGTGCCATCTCCTAGAACAACGAAATGGTAATTCGAAACCCTAAACTCTAATTTTATAGATTAAGTTATTTAGTCAAATAATTAATGTTAGCATCAATGTTATTGAATTTATATTGCTCCAATTGGCCGAGACTGTTAGTAGTGCCCTAGGACCATTAGCACATGTTGTGCGTTTTGTTATCTTTTGAGCATGTAATTGAATAGTTAATTTTGCTTTTGATTATCAAATGTGTGATTTGATAGTAAAACTCATTAGCTTATGTAATTACTATTCTAGAAGTCCCTAGTTTTATGTAATGCTTAATTACTATGAAATAAAACTAGTATGATTGTTGATTGATGATCTTGTTTTACTGATCATGTGTAATAGATACAAATCACATCATAGATGCAATATATAGGGATACATTGTATTGGACGTGATCCGTCAGAGAAGTAATACTTCATGGTCTTAAGTCATAAGTATTACTTCCTCAATACTATTTTAGAATCCTTAGACCTTATGTCTTCATTGATTCTAGTATGAATGGAGCCACGCTTTTGACTCGACTGACGTTACTTGTAACGAGTAATCAATACGACTAATGATCGGATGTAGTGTCCCTATCTAAGCTTGAATGTGAGAGACATTAGTAAGGAATTTGTCCTCTCTATTATTGAGAGAGATATCCATGGGCCCCCTCGATAGGGAAAAGACTGTTTAAATGCATGGACGCTGCTTTCAAATGTATTTGATAAAGTGGTTATCAAATGCTATTTGTCGAAAAAAGTCTACCCCGGAGATCGAGCATAAATACAATTAAGCTTAATAAGGGTGACGACCACCACGCCTTATGCTTAATTAGGATATCGCGAGACAAAGGGATTAAATAAGTGGATTGATATTAGGTTCCGTTGTATATTCATTCACTTTGGGTAGTCACAATGTCCCTGCTAGGGACCGCTTGTGATTTATGGACTCACACTACTACTAAGTGTGTTTTCATCTGCCATTGTGAGATGAACCTACTGAGGTCACACGCATAGACGAGCTAACGAGCTTTATGTCCGCATTCAATGAATCTAGAATGTGTCTAGGTTCATTAGTATTCGACATTTGTCTTTCCCAAAATAATAAAGTGTTTATTATTCGAATTAGAGATAAGGGCATTTTCAGTATAGCTGGGGATTACGTGGGAGTTATTATCCGATAAGGACTCCCACTACCAGCAGTAATTCTAGGAACGTGGAGTTAGAGACTCCCACCGCCGAGAGGGAGTTGGGGATGTGAGAGTTGGTTATAGGAACAAACTCTCACACCCCTATATAATGATCTCTTGCCGAAAACCCCTAGAGTAAGGTTTTCACTGAAATAACATAGAGAATCAAAAAACCGTTTTTCTTCTCTAGCCTCTCCCTTTTCTCTCTAATTCCCGAAAACCCTGTAAAAACGAAGAGCTAGCAATCGCTGCCCGCTTGCGCCGCGTGGATACCTGGGTAGAGGGACTTTCCGCAGCGGAGATCAATTGGTGGCGATTAGCATCCAAGAAACGCCATCCTCCATTCAAGAAGCAGCTTTTCTGAATCCGTAAAAATGTAAGTTTTTTACCGCTATTTTCGATTCGTTTCATATGAGCGGATCCTCGGGGAGGATCCATGGGTGTTTGGAACGAGTTTCCCCCTCATGAATCCCTCTCGGAGACTTCGAGTAGATTTTTTTTGGGTAAAATTTTTTATAGTATGAATTAAGTTTTAGAACTCTGAGATATGGAATATAATATCATTTTCCTATGGCTCTTTCATGTGATGAATAGTTGTTTAATACTAACAAATATCATAAGATTTTGGAAATTTTCATATTTTATCTAGAATAAGTAAGAGAGAAATAAATTAATTAATATTTTTTAAATTATGTAGGATCTAAAGAAAATTAGAGAATTTCTCTCCACTCTCGGGATTTCTCTGAGGTTTTTCTCAATAGAGAATCCTTGAGCATCTCTTGAATATTAATTCCTCAATAGAGAATCCTTGAGCATCTCTTGAATATTAATTCCTCAATAGAGAATCCTTGAGCATCTCTTGAAGATTAATCACATATCAATTCCAATATATTAGGGGTGTCAACGGGTTCGGGCCGGCCCGAACCCGGCTCACATAGCTCGAAAAAATGTGAGCGTGAGCTGAGGTTATGTGAGTGTGAGCTAAGCGTGAGCTTAATATTTAAGCTCGCTTCTTATGTGAGATGAGCGTGAGCTTGACCTCGCTCAGCCCGATAAAAGCTCGAACCCGAATAAGATTAATAATATAATTAAAATATTATATATATATATAAAATAATAATAATAATATTATAATATATTGATAAACTCAATACTCAATACCACAATTTAATTATTCTCTCCTTCACAAAACCCTATTAAGTATTCACCGAGACCGACTCATCATCTTCCATCACCATCATCAGTCATCCTTATTCTGTCTTCAACACGTTTACAAGGTAAAATTTAGCTCTTTCTTTCTAATTGTACTATGCTACTGCATCAATGGGCAATTAATCCAAATCCTATTCTATATTTATGTCGTTTTGTCTCTTTTGCTTCTTTTTTTTGCATTCTTGTCCAAATTTAATTTTAAGGCTCATTGTATTATATTATTTTTGAGACAAGATTTTCATTTTTTTCGCTTATATAAATGAGCTTGGGAAGCTCGTGAGCTAAGCTTGAGCTCGTGTTAAAATGTGAGCTGAGTGTGAGCTGAAGGTTTATGAGCTTTTCCGGGCTGAGCGTGAGCTTTCAATTTTTATGTGAGCTGAGCGTGAGCTATGCCAAGCTCAGCTCACATAGCTCGATTGACACCCCTACAATATATGTGTTGATCACAGTAAGGATAATCACATTCCCAATCAAATACAACCAAGATATCCTCAAAATCAAATTGTATAAGGAAAGCAATATTCAAGCCACACGTTTTAGTACAAGAATTATGGAAACTTTAAGTTTTCATCTCCAAATTTCTAGAATTTGGTGCTGGGATTTCTGAAATCCTTTGGCTTCTCTAGATGTCGGCCGTATTATAAACGGCTCTTCCTAGTAACTTCTGCTCATACCAATTTTGAAAAATTGATATTCCAATTTACTGTTTTAGCCTCACCGCAACCAAATTCACCAGTGGAGCACGTTTCTGATATCGTTTCTTGGTTGAAAAATATCACTATTCGCAGGATCGAAAAGCATACCACGATTTTCGAAAAGCACGTTTCTGCGCCTTTTGAGGGTCCATGGATTGGATTGGTTGAGTTTTTTATGGCTACCAATATTCTGAATTGGATTTATATTTTCGCTTCCAACACTGTTTGCAATTACTTCTCAAAAGGGGCTCCTGGCCTTAACCAGGGTAAGGTGGAGGCCGCAAGTCGGTCCCGCCAAAGTTCATGAGTCGCTTAATTAAGAATTGTCTAGGACTTAGCAACTTCTGGGCGATTCAAGGCCTTGTGTGCTTCAGAAAGGCGCACAAATCTTTTAGTTTTTTATTTTTAATAAATAAGCTGCATGTCGGCCTCATGATTAATATCATGGTAGCGGTGCATTTTTTTTCTTTTTTGTCTTAATTTAGAATTTAATTCGAATTTTTTTCACAATAAATGGAGTCGATCGTCTCAAATTGGGAGAAACATCACTCAAGATAGAGATCTGCAACATGGCTTTGAATGGAGGTTTGGAAGCGGGACGTTTTGTTCAGTATCTCGGCAAGCTATCCTACGCGGGTTTCAGGTCGATCACCCCTCCTAATTTTATACGTTGTGAAAGTTTGCAATCAAGAACTCTAGAAAGTGTGGAAGACCTCTGGTTTGCACGTGACCTCGAGTTTGTTTTTGTTTTGTTTAAGTCTGTTTGCACGGTTATAGAATATTGTACCTCTCAGAACCTATTCTTCAGTATTTTATATGTCCGCGGGTCATGTAATGTTATGGCTCTTTGGCTAGCTAGTCTTTTATTAAGGCTTGTTGCCTCAATTCAATGGGTATGAGATCCATTGGAATTCCGCCTCCCTCATGTAACTCTTGATATCAATTAATGATATTATTTCTTCAAAAAAAAAATTATGTAGAATCTACGATCCGAGTTACAATTCTACGATTCTTTTATACCATTCCGATCCTACGTAAAAACTCGAGTTTGACTGCTTTGGTTAGAACTCATAGATTGTATAGAACTTTGACCATGCATGCAAGAAATGCAAGTAATCTCATATTAATCACTCTCATCCTGAAAATTTGGCATTGGACCCAAACAAATGTCAAAATTTCACTTCCAGTATCATATTTCTCCTTACAAGTAATTCTACTTTTTCGTCATTTAAGACTGTTTGATTTTAAATCAAACATTATCCAATTCTTAATACTTTTTTTTTTCTTTTAAAACTCTAACAAAATTAATTTTTATAGCTAATCGGCTTGGCAAGCTGAGATTATAGACTTCTTTAATAAGTATTTTTCTATTTTTCTCCTTATATTTTTGTTTCGAAAATTTCTGCTCAAAAGACAATATTAGGCATTGCTAGATTAATAGATTAAATTATCAAGTAGAAGTTGTATTATAAAAAAAGGGGAAAAGAACATAGTAGTGAAGAGGAGAATGTATGTAATGTGGAGGGCCTTCTCAATAGTAAAATCCTAACTATCACTATTTTTTAACAGAGCCCTAACTATAGTTTTCCTTAATATAGTAAAATTAACCGTTGCTGCTGGCCAATATAGAACATGCTTAACCAGGTGGGGAAAATATTTGTTAATGCATCTTTGACCAGAAAATATTTTAGTTTTCGTCCTATTAAGAATCATGTAAAATTGTAATTTTGTCCGAATTTCAAATTTTTAGTTCCGTCCATGTCTAGCTGGCTATATTGGGGTTGTGCTTTGCGTTTGCATGTGTTTCATTTGTAAATAAATAGTTACAGCTCAAGTTATAGATTCTACATTGTTTAAAACTTTATTTTTATGATTTTGTTGATTTCACCTTGATGCTTAAGTATTTACTTTGTTGTTCAAGAAGTTGGAATACATAATTGTATTTCTTTCCTTTGATAGTTGATTTTTAATATTCAAAAAATAAATCTTAATTATAACCACAAGCCAAGATGTCTGTACTGCGACGAGGCCCCTTCAAATGATAAATTCTGACTAGATATCTCATCCTCTCCACAAAATTAAAACTAGACTTCTGATTAAAAAAATATTTAATTGTACGAGAAAAAATTTAATGTAAAGTCTTCTCTATCTGAAAGCGTAAGCCAATTGAAATTCAATTAAATCTAAAATAATACTCCCTCCATTCCATGATAATGGAAAATTCTGATATGGACCGGGTTCATGTGGTTCAGATTTGGCCACATCCTTGCAGAATGAGGAGAGAGAAGGAAATGCAGTGATGTGGCCAAATCTGGACAGCATGGTCTAGTGGATCCGGTCCATATCAGAAGTGTTCCATGATAATAAGTCGTTTAGAACATATAACGAAAATTAAGAAAGAAAAAAAGTAAGGTATTTTATTAGTTAAAATATCAATATTACGCTCTTAAATATAACTTGTATGCCACTAATTCTATTTAAGAGAGTAATATTAATATTCTGATTTAAAAATACCTTATTTTTTGTTTACTTAATTTTCGTTAAATATATAAAAGAATTATATCATGAAATGGTTGAAATATCTCAAAACATACAACAAAAACCAATTATTTATGGTAAACGAGATGTCTTCTAAATAGTGCATTTAGATAAATTTCATATTAACAAAATGAGCAAATAGTTTTTTCTGCCACAAAACTACTTACGAGTATTATATCTGCCACAAATAATGTTTTCGTGTTTTTTCTGCCACAAAACTAGTTACGAATGTTATATCTGCCACAAATCGTTTTTTCTTGCCTTTTCTGCCATGAAACATTTTATTAGTGCTAAAAAGGCCACAAAACGAGGGAGGGTGAAGGGAAAAAATAGGTAAGAGATAAAATTAATTTCAAATAGACCCTAAAATCACATTTTTTTTATTTAATTGGGTACACAATTTATTTTCTAAATAATTGATCCCTTCTTCCCAGGTTTATCAAAAAACCCCACCACCTTCTTCTTCCTTCTCCTCCCACCTCGAGCCGCCGTCACCACCTCTCATCCCGTCACCCAATACCCAACCCCCACACCCACCCATACCCCCTGAAAATTAACCAAGAATAGCAATCCATATGATGAAAGTACTTCTAGATCTTTATTTCAAACACATATAACAAATTTCACGAATGCTTTGCTGCTCTAACCTTTAGAAACTACTTTACAAAATACATATAAGTCAAAGCAATAAGCAAAATGCTAATCAATTTGCACTACATGATTAACCAAGCGCTTTGCTGCTAAAACCATCAAAAAAAATTAAACAAAATACATACCAGTCAAAGTACTAAACAAAATGTAGATTAGTTTGAACTACATAATTAACCTAATAGAGATGTTTTGCATCTGAAACCATCAGAATTTCTGAACAAAAAAGACTCTCTCAAAGTAATATGCAAAATGCAGACCAATTTCCATAGGAATGTCTAATTGTTCTTAGGCATTTTTGCTAGGCTATCACCTTCACCACGTCTCTCCAAATCATCAAGCAGTCATTTTTTGGCAGATTTTGTACTCTTTGGTATGGGTGGGGGCAGGGATTGGGTTACGGGATAAGAGGTGGTGGCGGCTCGATGTGGGAAGAGAAGAAAGAAGAAGGTATCGGTGAGGGTTTTGGTAAATTTGAGAAGGTCAAGTATTAAAAATAAAATAAAATAAGGTACCCAATGCAATATAAAAATTTGATTTTAGGGTTTATTTGAAATTAATTTGATCTCTTACCTATTTTGCCTTTCACACTCCCTCATTTTGTGGCATTTTTAGCACTCATAAAACGTTTAATGGAAGAAAGGCACAAAAAAAAATTGATTTGTGGCAGATATATCACTCGTAACTAGTTTTGTGGCAGAAAAAACACAAAAACATGATTTGTGGCAGATATAGCACTCGTAACTAATTTTGTGGCGGAAAAAGCTATTTGCTCTAACAAAATCAATACAAAATTTCTTGTCATATTATTTGTTGTAAATAATTTTGATATTATTCAAAAATCCAAATATGGGTGGAGCTTGGGGGGAGGGGGACAAAAGTAGAGTTGTCATGACTCATGAGACCGTAAGATGAGCAAGACCAGCAAACAACAGTAAACACAATTAGAAGAATAATAAGCAATCAATCCTTAAGTCTTGTGGAATTTCCAAACAGGGAATAAGTGACCCACTCCTATTAAAAGCTTCTCCATGTGCCTGGCTTTGTTAGAGAATGGGGTCTACTAAATTATAAAAGTATCTTAGCCGAAGCAAAAATATTTAACCCTAAAAGAAATTTTTATTGTATCATTAATATATTGTTAGATTGGCTATTCTCTGGTATTTTTTATTTATTTTTTTATTTTTTTATTCGGGAAGGGGAGGGGGGGAGTGTCGAACCTGAGAACCTCACAGTCCCTGACAGAGTACTCCCCCAATAGGACGCCAATCTCTTGGTATTTAAAAATAAAAATACTTGAGAGATGTTGAATGCAATTTCATTGGAGATTTTGGCAAGTAAGAGTCCGTATTCGAAGTTCATAGTAATTAGTATTATAGTGGAACTCTACTGGAAATATATATCTTCATTATTTAGTTTATTTTACTGTATATAATTGTCAAGTGTTTACTTGTCAACTAAGATTGTAGATGTCAATGAGGCAATTGCCCAATAACTGAGGTTGAGGCCTCATAATGTAAATGTAGTGAGTTCAAATCACACTCCGTACCAATTATTACACTCGTTGGTTTGAATATAAGTTATAAACTTACTCATTTAACAAGATAAAATTACTCATTGCAAATACCTTCATTATCTAATTTGTATCATAAAATTAACTTCATTATGTAGAGGACCCAAAGCCCTACTTCTACTGGGAGTAATATTGTGCGGCACAATTCCGACAATGCATTATTTGAACCTCGTGTGGAGTAAATTTTTACTAAAATATTGGGCAAAAAATTCTCTATTCTCATTTTGTGTCATGTTCTCTATCCCTACGAATAGATGATTGACATGTGTTCGTATTTCCCCTACAAGTTTCACTATTTCTTTTAGGTTATAATTTTTTAATTAAAAAGTAACACATGTTAATTTCTTATTAGTTGACAGAGATTGGAACACCGAACGTGAACAGAAGATTCGTACCCGAAATATTGTGAGAAGTTTGTTCTAAAATTTGTATCATGTTGACTCTCTCTCTCTTAGACCTCTATCAGTTCAAGCATATCTCGCAATTTAAATCATTTTCAATCTGACTCTCCCGTCTTACCCTTTTCAAAATAAATATTTAGTCGTAGTTAGGGCACTTGTAGTCTCATCCCTTTTATATTTAAAGAGCCTTAGGACCACTTTCTTCTGTCTCTATACTCCTCTCTCTCTCTCTCTTTCCCCATCTCCCCCATTCTTTCTCAATGGCGACAAAGGAAATTTTAGCAAGAAGATTTGCTTGTTTTTTTTTCTCTCTCGGCAACTGTAGGAGGCATCCAAAGGGATCGCATTGATCCCTCAATTCTTATACTAAAAAATATATATAACTTTTTAGTTTGATGTGAAGTTGGGGATCATGCTATCCCTTTGGATATCTCCTTTGTTAGCTTTTTATCTTCATCAAGAATCAATATTTCAGCTCATCATTAGTGCCGGAGACTTCCTGGAGATGGACCAGTAGTCTCCGGCCGGCCGGAAGAAGGGTTTAAAAAAATTCAGATGGTTATATATGAAACTGAGGCATCCAGTGGGAGAAACAAAGTAAGTCTGACCTGGTTTTTGTACTACTTGTTTTCTTCTTCAGTACTCTCTCCATTCCTCAATATATGACGTTTATGACACTTTATAAAAATTAAAAAAGTCAAACAAATAGTAATCTTTGTACCACAATTCTAATAATACCCCTTCCTCACTCTCTTTCCCTTTTCCAATAAAAGATATGTTGAGGGTATAATTGGAATAAATTGTTGACATCTAATAAAAGATATATAAATAACAATTAATTTGGATACATATATATGTCGTAAACAATAATTAAATGGGAATGGAGCGAGTAATATTTGTGTCATTTTCCTGCAATTAGAAAATATTCAACTCATCACCAACTTTCATGCTTTATTTTCAAAAGGAACTGTCCACCTAAAATTCTGCATGAGATTTACATGATTTTTTCAACCACTGATAAATTTATACACCGTTCGTCCCCAATTAAATTTTTACTTTTTATTTTAATTTGTCTGGGAATGAATGTCTTGTACAATTTATTTATGGTCCAATTACTCTCTTTTTAATTATTGTGCAAGTCAGATGTAGATATTTAATTTGAGACTGAGATAGTGATATTACTAATAAAAATGAAAAAAAAATTCTAGGAGAAAAGCCCACATATTTTTATGTGTTGCTTTTCTCAATCCATTTTTATCAACAAAAAAAAAATTAAGTTTTAGAGTTGGTATATATGAACATAGTTTTCACGATTGTGTTAAAAGATGGATAGATTTGGTCCAACTTTGGAAAAAATGGAAAATCTCACCCATTCACATTCATAAAACATAAAAAGTGTAATTGAATTGCGTTTGTTTTGTATTTGAGATTCAAACTAAGTCTGGAAAGAAAACATTAAGCACTAATCTAAGAAGAATTTACTTTTGATTTGAGACTATAGACTGACACCATAAATCTCATACTGAGACCCAATTCAATCCTACCCGGTATACTAATAACCAAAGTTGTTTTTTTTCTTTTTCTTCATAAAATATTCAGTTAATTTCAACAATATTATAATTGTAACTTGTAAGTGAAGCGATATATAGTTGGAGGATAATAAATACTTGTTCTGATCTAAAAAGCTGAAAACACATACACTTCTCAACTGAAGATCTTGGTTTTCCATTTCATATTTTTGTTTCAGCTATCCATAAATTAGGATTTCTCAAACCAATGTAATATTGTACAAAGTAATTACTCCATCAATTCCATAATATAAGTCATCTAGCGAAAATTAAGAAAGTTAAATGCAAGGTACTTTATTAGTCAAATATCAATATTACCACTAATTTTATTTTAAAAGGTAATATTGATATTTTAAATAAAAACGTACCTTATTATTTATTTTCTTAATTTTCGTTAAATATTCGAAACGAATTATATTATAGGGAGTACAAAGTAATTATTTGGGACCAGACCAGATATCCAAGTATTTCTATAGCAATTACCTTTCTATAGCAATTACCAACCACTGGGAATGAAATAGTACATAGTGGGTGAGAGTTGCAAATCCCAAAATCTTGAAAAGTTTTTATTAGTTTGGACCATTTTACATGATTTTTTTACTGCTAGCTAAGCCTTTTTTACCTGCGTTAGGTGAAATTATACCCTACTAGCTGGGATCTTATGTATCATTACATACTCGAGTTAATCTAACCTTTACCCAAATTTAATTAACTTTGTCAAAAAAAATTATTAATTTTCACACCATAAATTAATTAATTGACACCCATTTTTGTAATTAGAAGCCGTTGGGAGTTTTGGGCGAACCAAGACTTTGAGGTTTAAAATTAATTACGATCTAAAAAGGATGGGCATACGTGTACCCCTGCATCAGGAGGTGAAATCTCCACATGCTTGGAAGACTTTTATTTAGAATCCAAGGCAATGAGGGTTTTTGGGGGGTTGAACTTTGGAGCTCTTCTTTGAGTGTTCCAAAAGCAAAGGAATCACATACATGTGGGTGAGACCTTAAAGATTGTCCTTTAAAACTTTTTCCAACTCTTCTATTATTATTATTATTTACCCTCTTTGATTTGAGGGAAGAGTGTAGTAGCTAACGTGATGGTATAAAAGACTATCTCTTTAGCGCTATTCTGTAAATGGTCATTTTATGTATTTATTGTCAAATTATATTAGTAGTCTCTAATTTATCTGTTTTAGTGGTATTTTGGGAACAGCCGTGCATTTATTGTCAAATGTTACGTTTGTCTCATTTCCCTCTCACATATACCTTAAATTATTGAGAAATTAATAGGTTATGTTATTGTTATTATATTATTTACCCTCTTTAATTAACATTGCTTTCTCCCCCTTATTCACATGCCTTCCCTACTTTCGGCAAACCCTCACCAGTATATTAACGTGCTTATCACATGATAAGCCTACCTTCAGCTACATCAACATGGTACTACCACTTTATAAGTACACAGAAAATCAATAACATTTATTTAATTATTTTCATTTAACCTTAACATTAATTTCTCAAACAAAATTCAACATTGTTTTAGCACAAGATCAGAAGGAAATGCATTTTTAATTCCTAAAACCCGAGTTCAAATTAAATAGGTCTGTCATATGGTCCTAAAACGGTTGTAATATTAGATGGAATATACAAAATGATTGATCCCAGCCCTACCGTCTGCAATACAGTACTCCATTCATTCCAAATTACATGTCTACTTTGTACTTTTTTCACAAAAAATAAGGCTCCATCGAATTTTATGGTAAGATATGATAAAATATTAAATATTACCCTATTTAATTTTATCTTTTTTTCTCTCTATTCGTTCTCTCAAACAGACATTTAGTATAGACAGGTAATTTGGGACGGAAGCAGTAGATTTTAATTTCACATTTACTTCTCCTTTCATCAAACTGCTCTCACAATTAAATCATCAAATTATATAAGCATGCAGTTCCAAAATTATGACTAATTCATTACGTACTTGGTGAAATTATTGATGTCTTCTGTCAATGGACAATGGTGATGTTCGAAAGGGCAAGAACTATAAAATCTGGACCAAGTTATAGCATACAACAACAACGATCACGCATTAGTCTCAAAAGATTGAGGTTGTCTACATTAATCAAATAAAGAATTACGTAAGGTCATTCACATGAATGCATTCTCTCATTTCTTACGATTCAAAGAAGAAATTTCATCTAAATTTAGCAAATTCATATCCCCTTTTATCACTTCTGCTTAATTCTTATTCGGTTTCCTTCATCTCTTACAACCCATATATTACTCAATCCTTCCATTTCAGCCAACTTGCTTTAAATTGGTGCGTCACATCTCCACCAAACTCTCTATCCTTTTAAAAAATCGAATCATGATTTCAAAAATGATCACTCATTGATTATTTTTGCCATTCAAAGTTACTAAAGTCTGTTACGTAGTCCATCTAGTACTAAACTTATATTCCATATACTCAGCATGGTAAAGGTATTATAATTAGCGGACAAATTATCACCTTATCACAAATTTTTGGCTATAAATCTTTTGTCCCCGTTTGGTATTTCATTCTATTTCTCAATAATAAGAAATTGACATATGTTAATTTTTTACTTAAAAAAAATTATAACCTAAAAGAAATAGTGAAACCGTAATGAAAAAATAAATACATGACAAATATCTATTCATGTACAGGAAACAAGATATAGAATGTGAACATGTGATTTTTTGCCCAAATTTTTAAGTGCTAATGTGTGGCGAAATTCTGCATGAAGGAAATGTTGGAAATAAAATTCTTATTCTCTACATAAATTGAAACTTGTTGTTCTTCTAGATACTGAGATGAGATAGAAGGTGCAGATATAGAATTGTAATTGTACCTAGTAAATTGACCTATTTTAAAGAACGAAACTATTAATTTGAACATCATTCTTTGCACATTTTTAAACTTACTTATGGTCTTATAATATATTATCTAGTAAATAAATAAAATTATTGCATTTTGAGTGATGTAATTAGTTAAACTCATCAAATAATATTATTATGTATTAACCAATTTCATTATGATACCAAACAATATATTAGATGATATAATCAGATCCCGGGTCTTTTAAAACTAGAGTCCTTTCCCCTCCCCTTTTCTGAATTATATTTGGATACACGAGAATTTAATATTTAATCTACAACGATAGATATTTGAAAAGTATATTTCACTACCTATATTACATCATGCAAATCATATGTATATTTTATCTTTTTTATCGCTCAAGAAACATGTGTTTTTTTATGAATAAAACAGAAATGCATATAAATACTTTGGATGTTAAATGAAAGGAGTAATCAAAATTGATTTTGAATTTGTCTTCTCTAATGTCTTTTGACTTTAATTTGAGAGTATGATTCTGTAGCAAACGTGATGGTGTAGGGGTTATTGTTTCAATGGTATTCTGTGAGGAGTCACTTTATACTTTCATTGCCAAATGTTCGATCAGTTTTCAATCTATCTATTTTAATGGAATTTTGAGAACAGTTATTTTGTATATTAATTTTCAATTTAATTGGTTATGTTATTATTGTGATTTACAAAAACATAAGTGTTTTTTTTAACACAAGTGAATAAACAACAATTTCTTTATGCATGATCTGGTAAAAAAATATGTCAAATACTATTTGTTTATTTCCAAAACGCTTTGAACAATAGTTCAAGTTCCTATTAATGCAATCCCAAGACGAGATCCCGCGGAGCGTTTCAAAGTCAATATTCAGTCCTACTAGGACCCCCTCCTTGAAAAACTTCATATTTTTGTTTTTTATTATTATTTATAAACGTAAATTTTTTTAATTAATCATAAAAAAAATGTTTAGTATGTACTGAATTTTGAATATTCGACATCATAGCTGGACCGGGAAATTATGTAGTTTCAAACGCTATTTTTTAAAAAAGACATATTTCCTCTCTTATCCTATCAAATATATATATATATATATATATATATATATATATATATATATATATATATATATATATTCTCTTATAATTTTTTGTTCTTTTTTTAATAATTAAAAACGGAAGTTATTTACAGCTCATTGAAGTATTAGGCTTTTTATTTTATTTATTTATTTGGTTGGGGTGGGGTGGGGTGGGGGGTGTAGGGCTCTTTGTCTCCCCCATTGGACTACACTTTCTACAAAAGGACCAAAGGACACCCTACTTTTTCTTTAAAGGCAAAAGCTTGAAAATTATTTCCAAGTCCAGAACTGTTGGATGGCCCAGTGGGCCTTATTATGGGCCCTAAGCCTTTAACAGATCTCAGGTCCGGTGGGCCTCATTGCTTTCGAATTTTCCTCCTCTCTTTTGATACGGATATGGAAACTTGCTTCTGCTCTGGCAGCTCTGATAAAGTTGAAAGTTAATACACCACTAATGTAAAGCGAGAAATTCTCTATACCTATTCTGTGTCTCCTTTTCTGTACTTCGAATATATAATTGATACGTGTTCATTTTATTCACACAAATTCTATTTTTTTAGACTAAAAAAATTAAGACATGTCAATTTTTTATTATTGGGGACAAAAAACAAGACATCGGGTGGAGATAGAAGATTACTACCTCTAATGTAACATGGGGATAATGTAGTTGTAGAATGCATTTTTTTTTCCATACTGCTACATCCCTAACATCATTATTGTCCCGTTCTTAAAATTTTAGTGCAAAAATAGAAGTCGTGAGATAAAAAAATTATAAAGGTGTTTGTATGTACACTATTATACACAAATAGCTAAATTTCAACCCCTTCAATTGTTGGAGAATTAATTTATAAGTGGACTTATTTGATCAAATTTAATTGTATGTTCCACCACTTAGTTTTAAACTGTTTTGGATTCATCGCGTAGTGGGTTGCGCAAGCTTCGCGATGATATATAACATGTGAGGAAACTAATTCTCGGTGTGAATGAGAAATTTGGTTAAAGTGGAGAGATTATTAATGGATGTGTGATGGTATCCTACATCGATTGTGAGAATCGATTAAAACTAGTTTATATATAAGCATGGATCTAAGTAGATAATCGGTTGTTACTATAGTTATGATTAAGATGTTATAATAACCGTAATTTGTGATACTATTGCAGGGGTGAAAATTCTCTGTCCCCACCTGTGTATGTCCAGTGTCCCTAGTAAATCGAAATTTACTATATAAATATTTGTTTCAATTATATATACACATGGTGAATTGTAATTGGTTGGGGACACAGGAACATACACGGACGGGGACTCTGTCCCCACCTGTGTATGTCCCCGTGTCCCTAACCAATCAGAATTTACTATATAAATATTTGTTTCAATTATATATACACATGGTGAATTGTAATTGGTTGGGGACACAGGAACATACACGGACGGGGACAGAGGATTATTTGCCCTATTGCAGTAACAAATAGTTTGCAATTTCAAAGCGTGTTATGTCATGGTTTGCTCATTTTAAGATGGCGTGAAGTGCAATTTACTAGGGCGAAAAAGTCACCGCTGGTGTCTCTATGTGTCTCAATTAATCAGAAATTATCACGTGTTCTCATGTTTCTTAGTTAAAGAAGTAGAATTTTGAGTGGATATCCACATCACAAATTTTAAGTGATTGGAACAGACATGGGAATATCTGTTAGGGACAGAAGATTTTTTCTCTCTTCGCAATGTGGATATCCCCTCCAATTCTAAATCTTTAAGTAGCAGGTATGGAAATACATGACGATTTCTGAGTAGTTAGAACATGTATAGAAACACCAGTTGGGGTCAAAAGTTTTTGCCTATTTGAAGAGGTGACACAATTGAATCATTTTGATTCATGGATTTATTTCAAAGACACAATTGCATTTATAGAGCATACAAGCAAATTAGGAATTTTCAGGTAATAATTTGTCTTTTAATCTGTTTATGTGCATAAGGGAAGACCGGAAGAGAGAAGTGTGCCCAATATGTAAGCTTCACTACCTAACCTAACCATATAAGAAATTAAAGGAAGCTGATGGTGGGATTCGAAAATGTTTGCGTTTTAGAATTTGCGTCTGAAATACTTCTGAAATGATGGAAGAGATAAAAAAATCTCACATCTACACGTAATGGAGACTGTTTCTGCGCCCAACTATTGCTTAACTTTTGGTTAGGAAACCTAACTTATTTGGATTGGAATTTGATCTGAGAATTTTTTACTGGGAGCACACGGCGATTTGTGTGGGGTCATTTATATATTTATCGTTTAAATAAAGCAAAATATACCCTATATACTAAAAAAATCAGCAGGATCATTTACTGTCATACTAAATTCGTCTTTGCACGCTTCAACAAAAAAAAAATCTGGGAACATGTTCCGTATCAAAATGTGATCGTGTTCCAAAACTTTTTCGATATCAAGAGATTTGGAAACAAAACTCCTCTTTTTCCAGTTGGGATGACCCCTGCCTGATTCGGAAATGGGATCCCCATCCCTCCTCAATAACAAAGTTGGGTCGAGAATAAAGATCAAATGAAAGAAGCGGAGTCAGTGACTGAAGGCAGGGACGAAGACAGGGGCGGGGTGATAGTCTCCCTCGAAATTTTTAAAAATATTATTAAATATAGTAAATTTTATATGTAGTTCAGAATATTTATTAAATTCGCCCCTCAACATTTTTTTTACAATTTTTATATGTAGTTCGACATACTGTTGCAGTTTTCGCCTCCAGCATTAAATTCTTAACTTCGTCCTGACCGGAGGCCATGGTATCCGGCTCATAGCCATCCCTAAATCTCTGCCCCGAGTCAAGTTCAAGATCAATTGTGGCGTTCTCCTCCTAGTAATAGTCTACTACTAATAAACGGTGGATGCAACTTGAGTGAATAGAGTCATAAATGGAAATTGCAAACGAATCATCGCACAAGCATTGCAATCAAACTATTGCCTTGACAACCTACCAAAAAGCCACCACCACCCATCCATGGAAAATTCAATTGTTCTTGTGAGGCTAATCTCATAATTCTTTATATAAATAGATGGGCTTCGCTCAATTAATGTGAGAAGATTGTGAAACCAGTCCCACAAGGACAGTCATACGATTGAGTTATCCCCCTCCATGATCCGACCCCCACGCACCCTCAATTAATTCATCATAACTCTTACTCCCTCCATTCCAAAATAAGGTTAATATTTGAAATTCAATTTTTTTTTTTCAAATTAAGATTAACATTTGAACCATCAATGAAAATGAATTTTTACCATTTTTATCCTCTTCTTACTTTTCTTTTAACCACAATTTCCATTTCCAAGAAGTAATTAAAGGATATATTCGTCTTTTGCCTTTGACTCTCATTTTTTTTTAGGAAATTTCTTAATATATGTGAAAATTGAAATGTTAATGTTATTTTGGAACTGAGGGAGTACTATATAAACACACCTTAATATCGTGAGCCAAAAATATTTTCATCCAAAATATCTATAAAATCACTCCCAAGTCCTTATATATCAGGAAAAAAAGAAAATAAAAATATCTATACAATCATGTCACGTATTATTGATAATTTGGATGAACTTTTTGAGCTGGACATGGCTTTGACAGCTCCGGTAGGAACTTCCGGCGGTAATGATATCTCAGACTCCATTACTTCCGAGCATACTTCCGAGCAGAGGCACCGGATTGAGTTGCCGATGGTTGCAGCAGTTGGTGGTGTTTGCACAGTCTGCATGGAAGGGTTCCTAGGAAAAGGCAACCAAGTCCCTTGCGGCCATGTCTTTCATGGAACTTGTATTCATAAGTGGCTTTCCGTTCATAACTCATGTCCTCTCTGCCGATTCCATATCGGTAGTGAATAGCAGCTTTTGTCTCAATCGTCTGTACTCGTATATACTTATTTTTGTGTCCAACCATTGTGTATATATAATTAAAAAAAAATTCACATATCCAATTCTGAGTAGTTGGACACAGGAATGGGAACATAGATTTTCACCCGTATGTGAAAAGGCAAATAATCGTTTATACTCATGTATATTTTTATTCTTATACTCAACTACTTACAATTCGCCACGTATATGGTGCCTTCACAGATTTATTGTTAACTAAAGATGCACCTCCATTTCTCTCATTCATGAGTTTCAACTTCAAGTTATTACTGAGCTGCGAACTCGTATCCTTCCACTACCCAGATAAAACTTCAGAATCAGTATGGATACCACTTCAAATATTAATATTCACAATAAATCGAAACCAAAGATTAAGATACTAAGATCCACACTCGCACTAGATAGAATTTAACGTACATTTTCTTTGGAAATGCAAAATACAACACAAATTTTTGCTACCAACAGATGCAAAGAATATTGGAAGTATTCTACCAACATCAAAACACTTGATATATTTAATAACCAGGCATCAGATATTCAGAAAACATTAACAAGCGCGCACCGTCTATTTATTCCTAGCAGCTGCTTTGCCTTCAAAGAACCTTTTCCTTGCACTTCTTCAATAGACCGTCTAACTGTGATAGTTTCAAACCATCTGATCAAAACAATAATGTTTTCCATCAGACTTTAGAATGCATTACGACAGATATGATACAGTATATAAGAACACGAAGAATGTTATGTTAGGGAAATTGAGGTGAGAAGAGGCAATTTCATTTGAGAACAAGGAAAAACAACAAAAACTAAATAATGTCTCGAGAACTTGTTCCCCCTATACAAATGATCTAGCTTACATGCATGCAAAAATACATAACTCTAGCCTCAACCTAAACAAGCGCCCTCAATCTCCTGAAAGAGACGATGCAACAAATTTCTACAGAAGCCCGCCTTTCTCACCAACCAACAATTTGCGGGTTGGAAGGTTAAGACATAAATGATAAGAAAGAAATTGGGAGAGGAGATTTCTGGGCACGTTTGTATATACTATTAAACATCTTAGAAACGAGTCAGCACTTTTCATATTACGAAACAATTATGGGAATATATAACTATGACTAGCTCTCACAGCATTGATTCAAGAATCAAGAATAGAAACAGAATCTAAGCACAACTCATGATTGCAATAAAGACCTTTTTTAATTAAAACTATATGCCTAACCTCCCTATTAAGAATGACGTAAAAATGTTTTCCTGTCCTGGGTCAACCCAAAGAACAATACCCCAAGAGCTCCAATATTTGGGATCGGCCAATTGTATGCATTTTCTTCCCCTTTATTTGAGACCTTAATTTTCGTTAACAAATCAAGCATGAAACTAGTTGTCTAGATATTTATGGATAGCTTGTAAGATATTTTTCCCAGTTTTATTAAAATGCAATTAACCAGAATGAAATCAGAATCAGGAAGGAAACTCCTCGTACTTGCATAAATCTGCAAAACATTGGCTCACCATTGGAAACATCACCCAGATACCAACTTCATAACAATGCAAAGGAGATTCAACAGTATAAGGAGAACTCTCAAATATTGCGTCGCGTATATAAGACCAATAATCTGTCCCTTCAGCGAGTTTCTCCTAACCCCTGAATATTCTTGGAAGCTCCAACCCCTAGGAGCAAGGAACCGATCTTCATTTAGTATAGCCAAAGCATTTGCAATCAGCAAGCAACCCTCCAGCAATGTCCATAAGCCCATTTGCTACAGAATAAAGTGTTCCAAAATACTGATCAAACCACTCGTATAGTTAAAGACAATATTTCTCAAACTCAAAATGTAGAGCATAGTGCGCATCCATTATAAAGAGAACATGTGTGAAATCATTATTGTATGCAAAAATATAGGTACATGGTGGTAGCATAGCTTAAGTAGAAAATACAGTTCTTATAGAAATATACTACTGTAAAATCTAGTTTCACATGTCTCCAATACATCTATATCAAGCAGTCACCTTCCACTGATGGAAGATGAAATTCTAAAAGACGATCTCAACATTTCTACCAATGTTAAGTAAATCAATAAAAATCTAGTTAGCCAGTTTGTTTTTTCATGAAGTGCTACAAAAGAGCACGAGAAGAAGCAGAAATAAATTGAAGTACTGTGTCATGAGTGATGATCAAACGTATCGCAGCCTCCCAAATGTTTGGAAGCCCCCTTGATTACAATCAGAAATTTTTTTAACAAAAAATATCAAAGAAGTTCTTTAAACATATTTTTTAAATACTTTGACCTTCCCTAGAGCCCGCATAAGCTGAGGCTTGTGCACTGCTACGACCTTTTTAAAAAAAGCTTTAAACTTGTTCTTTGCTCCTAATCATATTCCTCTCCTTCAAGCTTCTAGTCCCCCCACTCCCCCCCCACCCCACCCCACCCCCCACAGTGTACAACCTTTCTTAACTCTTTACCAAACTGGGATTTCTGAAACAACATTAAAAATCCCAAAAATCAAATGTTTCAAACCCAATTCAAAGTGTAATATTTCAAGAAATTGAGAAAAAAAAAAAAAACTAACAGATCAACAGTGAAAATTTTAAAAGAACAGCAGCATACCAAATAAAGAGCATCAAATAAACGAGATTATGCAGAAAATTTTAAAAGAAAGCAAATGCATAAGCTCGTAATAGGATTGTGATTATTCTAACCATATGAGCTTGAATATGAAAATTAAAAGAAAAATAGGGATCACCTGGTAACTTGATTTCTTTTCCCTTTGGTAGTTTTCTGGTATCTTTGGTATTCTACAGCCACGATCAGATCCAGGAAGGATTAGCCAGGTCGAAGCTTCCCTGTTGAGCTTACCGAAGAAGAAACTCGCGAAAATCCAATAATAACGTCCTATTGTGACAAAAATACCCTGCCTTTTTTTTTTTTTTTCCTTTATTTCCCTCCTTATTTATTTAGGGGAAGAGAAAACTGTTATTTATAGCATATATTTATTTACGTCACACGATTAATAGCATTATCTTTTTATTAGGGTATTTATAACTCATCTTTTTACGGATCATTATAAATGTTCAATTAGTGAATCTGATCAATATTCCGGTCAAAATGGAGTCACGTGCTGTGTACATGCGATCTTTTTTTTTTATGCTAAATAATAAATTTTTCATTAATCACAAAATAGTCGCAGTCATTACAATCAAAGAAAAATCTGAAAATACAAGAAAATAAAAGTTATACAATGATTTAAAAAACCATGATAACAAACAAAAATCACTCCCAATAAAATTGGTTGGTTAGGAAATACTAAGATAAAAACTAGTAAGCTAAACAAATACATAATCTTCTTCTTCACAATATCTTCTCCAAAATTATGTGTACATGCGATCTGAGTTAAGCGTATAATTATCCAAAATTAAATCTACCCAAAAACCCTACCCGAATACAAAAATCCACCCGAATTCCCACATCTCCGATCCCACTAGACCAGCAAAACGAGAAGAAACAAAAACGAAGAGGAACAGAGAGAAAAAAAGAAACTCAATCTGAAATGGAAAAGCTTGGGAGCTGTAAAAAAAAATGAAGGTCAATTAATTGATTTAACCACGACCATAAACAAAAGTATTAAGATTTCAAGGGCAGAGTTAGAGAGTCAACGATCTGAACTGAGCTGTTTCCTTAGTTACTGTGGATTCCACCTCTTTGATTGTCATTGAAGATAAATTCCTGGAGCTCCTCTAATACTTAGTTGTACGGATGAAGTTTCTTGATTGGCATTTGGTAATGAGGTTTTTTGATCGGCAGTTGGCTAATGGAGGTAGAGTCGGATTTGGTGAACTCTACTTGGATTCTTCTCCTTCTTCGATCCTTCTTTTTTTTAATCAATGGGTTTTCTATTTTAGGCTTAAATACATATGTGGATTTAACAGAGTAGGGCAAATTGATACCATAATGACATTATGGTGGTGGTGGTGGTGGTCAGAGAGGTGGGGATTCGAGTGGGTTTTTTGGTAGATTTAACAAATTGGGGCTAATTCATATCAAAATCCCAGGTTTCTTTCTCATCATTCTTCGTCTTTTATACTTGTAATTTTCTGTCTTTTAAGCCTGGATTTCACTAGTGTGGGGTTGTTGTTGGTGGGGGTGGGGCTGAGAAAGAAGAAATGGGTTTTGTGACGGGTTGCCCCGGATCTGCTCAAAATTTTGGACAAAATTACCCTTAACTCATATCGCATGTGCACGACACGTAACTCCATTTTAGCCGGAATATTGACCGGATTCACTAATTGGACATTTATAGTGGCCCGTAAAAAGATGGGGCTATAAATAGCCTAATAAAAAGATAGTGTTATTAATAGTGTGACGTAAATAGATATATATTAGAAATAGCAGTTTTCTCTTTAGGGAAAATTGGCTATGTCGTTCCGTACTTAGTTCGTTTCGTCTCGATAGTCCTTTTGATATTTTAACAATATAAAGAATTCTCCCACTATTTATGGAAGGCTTGGAAAGTATTTTCCGTCAATTTGTGACGAAATCTGACAAAAGACACATGCTCAATTAAACTAAATTCCCTCTTTTATATAAAGTTTTTTTCTAGCGTGTGCCTTGTAAATACATTTTAATATAAATAAGTTATTTTGTATGATAGTTTAAGGGAGGTGTATTCAATCCGGATTTTAAAAGATTTTAATTGATTGTTAAAAGTCTATGGATTCTGCTGACTTTATGAATTGTTTTAACTCTATGCAGAGTCTACGCATATTCTATCAAATTCTATTAGATTGATTTATCAGGATTTCTTTTGATTTATAAAGTTTATAGATTATTTGAATAACACCAAGAAATAAAGAAAATATTGATTCAGTGGTGTATTATACAGATCCAGCGGTGTTGAACATCCAAAGTCAACATATGTTTGTCAATATATATTTTTTAATTAAATCATTTTGTTAAAAATTTAAAAAGTTTGGTGATTGTCTTTGATTTTTTTTAGATCACGTAACTGCGGCTTTTTTTCATTTATTTGTTCAAGGTTTGTATAATTTATTTATTGGTATTTTTTTTTTTAGTTTAATTAATATATGTTTTGTGATGGGTTTTGTTTCAACTCTTTTTTCCCTTTGATTTTCTATTTAAGAGGATATGAAATCCATGTTTGAAAATAGAAATTTGTTGTTAAATAGAGAAGAAATTGTTTACTTTCTTTAATTTCTATTTGAAGATGATTAAGAAGAAAATCGTTTGGATATTGTAACAATAAATCTTGTTTTTTGGGAAATAAACAGTTTATATTGAGTTTTCTAACGATGTTAAAAAAAATCTCATGTTTTTTAGTTTGGATATTTCTTTATTTTTCTTATAATTTTAAAG
Source organism: Vinca minor (assembly GCA_026122235.1). Classification (NCBI taxonomy): domain Eukaryota; kingdom Viridiplantae; phylum Streptophyta; class Magnoliopsida; order Gentianales; family Apocynaceae; genus Vinca; species Vinca minor. The sequence goes on along the minus strand of JAOCZM010000278.1, from coordinate 173,352 downwards.
AAATGAGATCGCTAAAAAAAATTGTAATCAAATACATTTAATTTTAATATTAATGAGAGAAAATCAAAATCTTAAGGAATTAGAAGAGATTTCACAATACACATTTAAGCCTAGGAAATCCATCAAAATCCTACCTTTAATGAAATTTAAGAAAATCTATAGAGTTTTGAATACCTCTAGAATTTAATGGACTTTTTAAAATCTAAATTGAATACCTCTAGATTTGAATGGATTTTTTAAAATCTAACTTTTTTTTTTAGCGCCTGAAGGCGATTGCCCCCGAGGGGGAAGAGCGGAGAGTACCCTAGATAGGGAAGATTGAAGCATGCCCCATGCCTGGGGAGGGAAGATAAGCCTCATAAGGAGGAGAAATTATTTGCCCCATTATGGGGAGATATAGGAATCGAACACGGAACCTCCACCCTGTGTTCGGGTAGTCTTACCACTTGGGCCACCCGATTCCCATAAAATCTAACTTGAATACCTCTAAATTTAATTGGATATTTTAAAATCCAAATTGAATACCAATAGACTTTAAAAATCCTATAGATTCTACATTGAATACACCCCCGTAAGTTTCTTATTCCCTCTAAGATTTTCCCTTATTTATGATAAGAATTTAATTTTAATACAATTAAATTATCATACATAATCTATTTTATCTACATTAACGTGTATCCATATATACATTAATATATTTATACTGAGCCAACTCACGAGTTAAATAAGTGAACTTTATTCAACATTTCATCTCATTTCTCTTATTTGACTAATGACATTGCTCATCCAGTTAAATAACAAACTGAATTATTAATTACTCGCGAGTTGATTCGACTCATTTCCACCCTACATATTTCCTTTTTTATGCCGCAATTCTTTTGATGCTCAAAAAGGCCTTATTCAGTTTATAGTCCAATCACCAAAGCCCAATAAGCCCATTAACCCCCTTACCTTTAATCCCTACCCTATTGTCACTAGAACGAGTCCATATATAAAGCCTTTTCTTCCTCCTTCACTTAACTAGGGTTTTAGCTTCACAGACGTCTCCCTCCAGTTTGTAAATCTCCGCCTCCCCCACTCCCAACCCTGCCGCCGCCGATCGAAAATGGTGAAGGGACGCACCGGAGAACGCGTCAGGTTCGTTTTCTAAACCCTAATCTTCCATTTATATTTTCGATTTCTTATTCATGAAGGTTTGAATTGAATTCCATTTCGTTCAACACCTTTTTTTTTGCAGGCTCTATACTAGAGGTACGATTTTAGGTTACAAGAGATCCAAATCGAATCAGTATCCAAACACCTCATTGATTCAGATTGAAGGAGTGAATACCAAGGAAGAGGTCGATTGGTATCTCGGGAAGCGTATGGCTTATATCTACAAGGCCAAGGTGAAGCAGAGTGGATCTCACTACCGTTGCATTTGGGGAAAGGTTTGTAGGCCCCATGGTAACAGCGGTGTTGTCCGAGCTAAGTTCACGTCCAACCTCCCACCTAAATCTATGGTAATGTTTTTTTGCTAAATAATTTTCTTGTTTATGACCGTATAGGGAGATTACTATTAAATACATGGTAATGTTATTTTACGGATGTCGTGTTTTAAATCATTTGTGGATGTGTGATGTGTAATTAGTGATTAACTGTGGTTTTGTTTGTATTTGACCTATAACAGGGAGCTAGGGTTAGGGTGTTCATGTACCCCAGCAATATTTAAGGTATCGCAGTCAAATTCCTTTGCTTTTTTATTTTTATTCTTTTTATGCTTGATTTTATATTCTGTTTCATTTACAACCTTTTTTAGTACTCGTGAATCGTTACATATATTTACATTTTAAGTAGATATTGGAGGTTAAAATTTGGTTTTTAGCTGTTAGAGGTAAATGTGATTTTTTGTGTTTGAACTTGGATTTTTTCTGATATAGACCTAGTCCACATTGAGATAAATGTGATTTTGTCTATCTTTTCTTTTCTAGTTATTTTTGTGGAATTCTTGATTTAAAGCTGACTTATAATTAAGGCATTTTGTTGTTAATTTTTCTGTATTCGCCAAATGTTACTGTGCTTCCCCTATATTATATCATGATTTTAGTGTGTATGTTACTCTAATCCACAAAGTATTTAAGATTAACATTTAGTCTAGAATGATCTAGATACACAAAAGTTTACCTTAGTAGAGCTTTATCAGGCTCTGTCAATTATAAACTTATGGTAAGAAATGAGATCAGGGCAAATGAAAACATAAGTAAGAAACTTTTACTGAACATTGAATCTCTATTTTCATTTGTAAGAGTAACACTCTGTCCTTCTGTTTTGTAGTCATTATTAAATGTACGACTCTCCAGTGGGAGGTTAGTAATTTTTTAAGCTTTGTTTCATAGTTAGAGAATCTAAGATTGCAGATTCACTCTCGATAGATCATTGTGGGGGGAGTTAGTATGCAAGTTAAAGTTCAGAGTAGTCCAGGTTTGTATGAGTTTTATTTTAGCTAATTTTATTACTTCAAATTAATGTAAGCCATGATAACCTTGCCAGATCCTCGTTCTGGTCGAAGTTTTCGGAGGGAATGAAATCTCCTCTGATTAAGTTATCAAGTTTATATTCAATGATTCATATTTTGATAAACTTGTGGAGCGCAGGTGTATTATCAGTTGAATCTATATGGACCCTGAAATCATGTTTGTGCGTTTAGTATTTTCTAATTATCTTTTGCCTCGTAAGACTGTTGGTTTTGAAAAGCTGACTCTGTTTCTTTGATTTTTTTGGTGCTCTATTTGATGTGGTCTAACCCCCATTCTCCAATATCCAACTATTTTGATTGTTTATTACCAAATTCTAGAATTTTATATTCCCTCCATTTCATAATACAACACCTTTCGGCTTTGTTTATCTTTGAAAAAATATATCAACCAGTTAGTCGGTAACTGTCCTTCTCCATTTTTCTTGGTCAATTATTCATTTACAAAATCAAACTTTAGTGAGAGAAGATGGAGAAACTTATGTTAGTACCTTAGTGGGGATTAGTCATTGAAAAATATATTGATTTTATTAGGGTTATAATAGGTATGTTTTACTTCAGAACCCTTCATTTGCAATGGGCTAAAACACCTTTTATTAAAGGGTGAAGAGCAACAGTTGTGATTTGTTTTTTTTCTTATTGCATCTTTTATACTCACCTCAATACCAGCCTTTGTCACATTGTTGACGTGTTTTGGTCTTCAGCTCTTGTTTGTTATAAATTTATATGGTGTCATCCTTCTATTTGCAACCAGATCTTGTTTTGTGTAGATTATGTTAGATTTTCATTAATAGTAATTTGTTTCTTTCCCTTTGCAGTTCCCCAAGAAGTGTAGAAAAATCATCTGTGATTTTGGATGCTTTACTGCAAGAACAAGGTGGCTGACGATTCAAGAATTGTTTACTAGAATAGTAATTAGAGCAACTTTCTGTGTTTTCTTCGTTTGATACTGATAGATAACTACAAAACGGATTCGATAGGACCAATTTTGATTATTTGGATTCTCTTGCGATGTTTGTGATTGCATTTTCAAATGGATAATCGTTTGGCCATATTTGCTAGTTGAGTGATTCTAGTGCTCGCTTATAGGGGTGTTTTTGAAAAAACGAAACCGACCAAACCAGATAGCTCCAAACCAATTCAAACTGATTTTTCAGTTTGAGCGGTGTATTGGATTGGTTTCGGTTTGGACTAAATTAAAACTGAACTTTTAGTTTGGTTTAAATATTTTTATAATCCATATATATATATTTGAGATTGAAGAGTTATCTGTTGTTTGTGATTTTAGATTCTCCTGAAGTTTTTGTTTTACTTTGAAACTAATAATGGGGTAATTTTTTTGTTGTGTTTAATTTATGAAAATAATAGGTTTATTTCTTTATATTTTTAGTAGTTATGTAGATATATAAAGAAATTATTTTATTTTTACTTTATATTGAATTTCAAGAATCAAGAATTTATATTTCATTATTTTATTTTTGATTGTATTTAACTTGTATAAACGATAGTCTTATTTCTTTATATTTTTAGTAGTTAGATAATTATATTAAAAAATTATTTTATTTTTATTTTATATTGAAGTTTAAGAATCAAGAATTTATATTTCATTATTTTGTTTTTGATTGTATTTAACTTGTGAAAACAAAGTCTTATTTTCTTTATATTTTTAACTGCTAAGTAATTATATAATATATTCTTTATAATCAATATATTTTGTATCTCTTGAAAATCGAACAATTAAAGTAAATTAAATCAAACTGAATGTATCGGTTTGAGATTTTGTATGGTTTGGATTGATTTCAAAATTTTTTAATTGAATATTTCAATTTGGTTTAAAAAATGTGTAAAACCAAACCGACTCGAACCATGAACACCCTAGTCCCTTGTAGATTTAGAGGTGGACATTCAAGTTCTCCTGCATAAAATTGCATACCATCTTTAGCACAAATATCTACTTCAATTAGGCTTTATCTTCTCAAGTGCATAGTAGTACTTCAAATCATTTTACGCGTTTGGAATATTAATGTTGATAACGTATTTTTGTTAACGACAAATTATGTGCTTAGGTGTCTTCAAACCAAATTTCATCAGTCCGGCTCCTATGCGGACAGCTTTGGTGCGGGACATGCGGAACAATTTCAGTTATCGGATGAGATTTTTTAACGGCCCAGATCTGGAGAGAAAAAAGTTGCGGCTGACTTAAAAAATAAAAATAAAAATTTCTCTCTCCAAATCTGTGCCGTTAAAAAATCTCATCCGATGAATGAGATGGTGTTCCACAATTATTAGTTTTAGAATAAAAAAAAAAATTCTTTGAGTGATCGTGTAATAACTTTTTTCTTCTCATGTCCCGCACCAAAACTGTCCCGCATATGAGCCGGGAGCAAATTTCATTCCTTCTCTAATTGCTTTTGACCATACTGAGAAGACAATTGATGACCGTACTCCGACTACTTTTCATTTTTAGTTAAGATTCCACCATTTTCTTCTCAAGTCGATTTGTCCACCAAACATTTTTTTTATATAAAAAAGTTTAAGTTGTCACTAACAGTAATAGGATTACATCTATTCGGATCAAGCCGATTCTAGATCACAAAATATATAAGGGGAAAGGGATCGCAGAGGGAGTTTCCCTATTTTTACAAGAAGTTGTTGCTCATTTAGTTAGATTGTGATCGACCTTTGTTATAATGAAGGGAAATGGATTTCTCCACTTTTTTTTTGAAGCCCGATTGGGGGGGCAAAAAATTCTCTATCCCCATTTGTGTGTGTTCCTGTGTCCCCAACCAATCACAATTCACCATGTGTATATATAATTGAAACAAATATTTACACATGGTGAATTCTGATTGGTTGGGGACACGGGGACACACACAAATGGGAACAGAGGATTTTCACCCGATTGGGTGGATGCCCCATATAGGGGAGAGAGAACTGCCTCAGACGAGGATGAGATAACACTAAAAAAGAAGATTAAAATTTATCGCACGCAGGCGGAAGGTATCGAACCCACGACTTCAAGATCGTGGAAACCAGTCCCACTTGGAATAACACTTTGATTGTAAAATGACTTTAACATCTCAATTGCCTAACAAAAGAAGTCAACATTATTTATTTATTTATTTTTCTTTTAATGCTTAATTAAATCAAATGAAGTAACTTTCAGAAATACCAATTCACCGATCACATGGCAGTTGGCACATTCTTTGGCATAAATTTCAATATTTCATCAGAAATATACAAGTCAAACTCTCTCCTAACCTTTACTCAGTAATAAGAAAATATCAAAAAGAGTCTTCTAATCTACCGGCCAATTGACGTTCCACGAAATCCCCCACCCCACTTTCACAAGTTATTAAAATTTCCTTTTTTTTTTTGGCGACATAGTATTTTCTCTAATTAATTCGGCTGAAATTTAATAAGTATTTCGTATTAGTGGTTATAGAATTATGTAATTATATGATACTAGTAGCTTAAAAGATGTCTTAATTTTAAACTTGCAACTTTATTTTGGATAAATTTTAAGGGGCCGTTAATTTATTATTATTCTACAAAATTATATCAAAGACTAATGGATGCATTATATGAGTTAGTTTTTTCTGTCTATGCGTATTACATCCATTAGTTCTACATTAGATTGTGCCTAATTTAGATTTGATCTAGATTGAATTTTAAATTGAGACCCAAACTCTATTTTAATTGAATTTTAGAATGAAATCGTCAAGTATTGAGTAATCTAAAATCATGTTTTAGTTTGAAACTAATATGAGATCAAAATTATAAATCTCAGACTAACCTAATCTAACCAAACGCTAAATTACAGGTTGACAATCAATTAGTCATACTCAGGTGGTAAATATAACTAGGAATGTCAATGGGAGTGAGAACGGGAACACTTCTGATATAGACCGGGTCCACTGGATCATGCGGTCCAGATTTGGCCACATCATTGCATTTCCTTCTCTCTCCTCATTCTGCATTGATATGGCCAAATCTGGACCACATGGACCCGATCCATATCAGAATTTTCCGTGAGAACGTAATATTCTCCATCCCCGCCTTAACTTAGGTGGGTGAAGACGGGTCCACAATTTAAACAGATGAATTGTCATCCCTATTTATAACTAGCTAAATTATGATTACTTATAATTTATTAGTGCTATTTCCTAATTACAGCATATAATAATAATTAACAATTAAGTAATAATTTTAATAATCCATCTCTGCTTCTCAATTTATAGTCTCTGATCTACTGCTCTACTTAAACAATCACCAGAGAGAGAAGAGAGAGAAAGTATTTACAATTCTCTCTCTCCTATCCCCCGCCCTTCTTCCTCCGTCTCCACGCGTTTACGTTTCTCTCTCTACACTTCTGCAAAAATTCATATTCGGTAATCCTCGAAATCTCCATAACCATCCTTTGAATGTTCATCAATTTCTAATAATTTTTCACCTAATTCATCGCACATATTTGGGAATATATATTTAATTGTTGGTGTCAACTCTGAAGAATTTCTAATTTGTTTAATGGAAGTGATGAATCATCAGATCCACGGACGTTGATTGAAATCTTCCTGATTCCAATGCGTTCTCGGATCTCATCACATTCTCTAGCTGAATTTGGATTTTTCGAGGTATTTTTAGGGTTAGAATTTTGCAGAATTTATTGAAAATGTCGGCAGCATCTTCCAGCCGGTTCTTTACGATCGGGCTGGTAACAGCTTGGTATTCATCTAATATTGGAGTTTTACTTCTAAATAAGTATTTGCTCAGTAATTATGGATTTAGGTATCCGATCTTTTTAACTATGTGTCATATGACGGCTTGTTCTCTTCTGAGCTACATTGCCATTGCTTGGATGAAGATGGTTCCTATGCAGACTATAAGATCTAGGGTGCAGTTTATGAAGATCTCGGCTTTGAGTCTAGTTTTCTGTTTCTCCGTCGTTAGTGGCAATATTTCTCTCCGTTACTTGCCTGTTTCTTTTAATCAAGCTATTGGAGCTACTACTCCGTTCTTCACCGCCGTTTTCGCCTACTTGATTACTTTCAAGAGGGAGGCATGGTTGACTTATATCACTCTCGTTCCGGTCGTTACTGGAGTCGTCATTGCCAGCGGGGTCAGTATTTGCTTTCTTTCTTCTCTTACTAACTAATTGTGTTTAACTAGATTGGTGAATTACAATGGTACTAGTACTACCTCCATTTCTTAATATAAGACTTTTAGGACATGTAGGGAAAATGAAAGAAGCAAAAATCATTGTACTTTGTTAGTCAAAATATCAATATTACTCTCTTAAATAGGACTTGTATACCACTAATTCTAGTTAAGAGAGTAATATTGATATTTTGATTAAAAAACACATTATTTTTTACTTTCTTATTTTTTTTTGCTATATGTGATGAACAACTTATATATAAGGAATGGAGGGAGTACCTGTCATCGGATAGAACAATGTTATTTTGTGTGTTTTAAGATAGCAAAAAGAATGTTGACATACTTGTATTAGGTGGCCTTTTTGTTGTCTAGTCTAGCCCGCTACTAATTTAGTACTGTGTTCAATTGGCCCATTGCATCATCTGCTGATTTCATTTGTCCACTACTGAATCACCAATGTGGATTTTTTTGAGACACTGCATTATCTTACAAAGAACTTAGTTGATGAATCATTTCATTGATTTACATGGCAGTTACTTCAAGGAAAGTGCTTTCGTCTGATTTTTGCATGTTGTCTCTTTTTGTGAATTCAGGGTGAGCCAAGCTTCCACTTATTTGGATTTATTATATGTGTTGCTGCAACAGCTGCAAGGGCACTCAAGTCTGTACTTCAAGGGATTTTGCTTTCCTCAGAAGGGTAATAATCTGTGCATGAACTGCAGTAGGCATTGTTGTAATTAGAGTGGAAAAGAGATCTATAAGTAGATAAATCATTTAAAATTGTTTGCTGATACTTCTCTTATTTGTTTCAGGGAAAAACTGAATTCTATGAATCTTCTATTATACATGGCTCCTATAGCTGTTGTGTTCCTACTTCCTGCAACACTATATATGGAAGAAAATGTCGTTGGTATCACATTGGCTCTGGCAAGAAGTGATATCAAGATTATTTGGTACCTTCTATTCAATTCCACGCTAGCATATTTTGTAAATTTGACCAATTTTCTGGTCACCAAACACACCAGTGCATTGACTCTTCAGGTATTACTTGCTACCTTGTCATATTTCCTTTTTATGTTCTTGAATCTACCACGTATTTGATATATGTTCTGGCCAAAGTAATAGCAGCTATTAACCTAACAGATCCATGGTATATATGCTGAAGTAGCTAGCTTAGTCTTTTCACCTATTTGAAAATGGAACTTTTAGGCAAATAGCGAGTGAGCTCAATCTTGAAGCCTTAGTGCTATAGTGGCAGTTGGCTCCTGCTGGGGTTACCATTTTATAACTCTTTTATGACTTCCACGTAATTATTTTTAGTTAGTTTAGTGGCAATCTATCACCTCTTGTGTCCATCATGTTTAATTTTTGTTTGTGAGGTGTGCTACTTGACATCATATGCCTGAATCCTGATCAGGGTTGTTTGGTGATTTTTTACTGGCATATTACAACAAACTTGATAACAACCTCTTTTAGATTGTAGGCTGAAACCAAATTTCAGAAGAATATAGCATGTGGTTTTTTTTATTATATATAAAGTACTTGTTATGAAATGCATGAGTATATGCTTCTATCACTGCTAAAATAAAAGATTATGTAAGCAAAATCTCCAACCTGGTCTGCCGTCAAAAGCAATCAGGAGTTCTGCTCTTTGAGTACTTCTTGTGGACAATGTTTGCTTTCTAATAATGTGTAATAGTTTCTGGTCTTTATATGTTCTCCAGTTTATTTTGAATCCCCAACATAGGAAACATCAAAAGCTTTAGCAAATTGATATTGCTTTTAGCCTTTAGACAATATAAAGGAGCAAGTGAAGGCTGCATTTTATAGGTGGTTGCTGCTTAACTAAATGTTTTGGAATGAAAGGAAATCTAGCAATTGACACGAGTACTAGGCTATTTGGTTGGAGCACACACTCTCTTGGTTCTTGGAAGGAAAAGTACTAATTGTGTTGGAAGAGTAATATAAGCTGGTGGTGCTTGCCGTGCTTGGCTGGTAATCTGTTTCGGCACTAGTATGTGTGTACAGCTCTCTAGAATCTTCTGTTCATCTAACTAAAGATGATAGGAGAAGAGAGCAGCATCATACTATTGACTGAAGAGAAGGCCCTCATTTATCCCAGTGTCGAATAAAGCCTGCAACTAAACTTAATTGTGCTGCTACCTGGAAAACCACTTAATAGTATGAACTGTTTGTTCGCCTCAGAAAAAAAAAGTATGAACTGTTTGAATCTTTCCCAGATCTTTTACTTCAGGGTTTCAATCACTTGGGTGGAACTACAAACATATTGACACTAAACCATGATCATTTTACATCTCTTCCTTCACCTTTTCCTGGTCGGGGAGGGGTTGAGGTTATTTAGACACCTTATTCCAATAAAAAATGCAAGCCAACACCGCCATAAGCTTAATTTTACTGCTGCTTAGTAGCAGGACCGCCCCTCTTCCTGGTTGTTTTTCCATCTGTTGTTTTAAAATGAAGCTGGAGAGGCAAGTCGCAAGAGAGAAGTATGGCGTATGTGTAATTTTCTAGTTTTGTATCCTTTTTCATTAGCATCACAAACATGTATCCTTCTGTGGTCCACTGTGAGTTTGGGGGGTTGTCAAGGTGGGTGGGGCCGAGCAAGTTTACTGATGCTTTCTGTCTGTTGGTTCTTCAGGTGCTTGGGAATGCAAAAGGTGCTGTTGCTGTAGTAGTCTCTATATTGATATTTAGAAATCCTGTCTCCGTCACTGGGATGCTTGGCTATACACTGACAGTCATTGGCGTTTTGTTCTACAATGAAGCCAAGAAGCGTAGTAGAGGAGAAAAATGAACCAAGCATCAGCTGCAGTTACGATAGTTGTGTAATGAGAGGTTTGACCACCCCAAAGCTCGTTCGGGTTTCATGTTTGCAGTTGGTGTAGGGCTTTGGCCCTCATATTTTTTTTCCTGGAAATCTTGGAAACAGGCTTTTCCATCTGTGTCAAAAATACCAGCAGATTAACCAAAGTAGAAATTCGTAATAAGTGACTTTGTCTCCCCATTCATGGAAGATGGATCATTTTTCTTTTTCCCCTTATTTTCACAGTATTTTATTCTTTCAGGGAAAGGATTGTAGATTTCAGCTTACACATGTTATTAAAAGTTTTGATATTTGATTAATTAATTAATGAAAGACACTAATGATTCTGTGGATTATTACTCTCCTAAGATACCTCTTTCAGGGTGTAACCTCAATGTTTGTCCAATTTCTAAGTTGAACATTACTATCTCCGTTCTTAAATAAAACTTGTATGACACTATTTCTATTTAAGATGATAATATTAATATTTTGATTAAAAAAATATCATAATTTTTGTTTTTTTAATTTTCGCAATATGTAATGAAAGTTTTATATTTAGGAATGAGAATTATTAGCCATTTTTGTCATCAATGTATTTTCAAACAGCCAATTTTATCCTTTTTAACTTTTTTCAGCCATTTTTGTCATCAATGTATTTTCAAACAGCCAATTTTATCCTTTCCAACTTTTTTCAGCCATTTTTGTCCCCCAAAGATTTTCTGACAGTACCATTTTTATCATCAACTTATTTTTGAACAGCCACTTTCATCCTAACTTTTTTAACTTTCTTCATCTTCAAAGATTTTAAGTGGAATCATTTTTATCCTTCTGTCAAATAATTGTCTAAAAGCCGTCAAAATTGATGACATGTCCAAACGGCTCTCAGATTGTCTCTCTTATGCAGGGGTAAAGATGGAAATTCCAAAGTATACTAAGTGCCTCCCTTGTAAAGCCCGTCATTCCCACTCATATTAGTCTCCGTTCTCATTGGAGACAAAATGAGAACAGAGGCTGATATGGAGACAAAATGAGAACGGAAACTGATATGAGTTGGAATAACGGGCTTTACAAGGGAGGCAATTAGTATACTTTGGAATTTCCATCTTTACCCCTGCGTAAGAGAGACAATCTGAGAGCCGTTTGGACACGTCATCAATTTTTAGACAATTATTTGACAAAAGGATAAAAATAGCTGCTCGTAAAATCTTTGGAGATGAAAAAAGTTAAAAAAAAAGTTGAAAAGGATAAAATTGGCTGTTTGAAAATACATTGATGACAAAAATAGCTGAAAAAAGTTGAAAAGGATAAAATTAGCTGTTTGAAAATACATTGATGACAAAAATGGCTAATAATTCTAGGAATGAAGGAGTATTTAAGCATTCAATTTTAGACGGAGAAAATGAACTCCAGGTTCACTGAGTGAGTCGCAATGGAATTCTAAACTGGTTGACAATTCTAAATGGTGCACATTTGGATAGCTTCAACTTCAAAACTAATATTTCAAGTTTGGGATTAAAATGTTGTAGCTCAGACTATATCCAATTCTATCCTGGATCACTGTGTTTGCTTAGCAAGAACAGTGGAATTTTTTTTTGGAAAATGATTTACTCCTAGAATTTTGGAAATAAAAACCCTAAACCCCCAAATTGAGGGTGTTAAATGACTATCTTACCCCTTGCTGGTATAAGGGGTTCACCCAACTATAATGGCAAAAAGGTCCGAAAAATTATTTTAGTCAATCTTTTAGCCAATAATTCTAGTAGCCTAGCAAGGTCTTTTTTTTTTCCTCTGGAAACTTGTGCATCTTTGATCATTGATGTGAAATTTGCACATTCACAAATATCAACAAGTAATAAGTGATAAGTAGAAGATCGTTCCAACGAGGATTGTTTATCTAATTGAAAAATTATCTTCCTTATAACCTAACTTAAACTAAAATAAAGATGGATTTAATTAATTAAAACTAATTATGAAAAACAATTAAAATAAAGTAAATATGCAATTTAAAAGAAATGAAAATATGTAACGAATGGACTAAAACACACTCCTTAATTTAAGTCTCAACTAGGTTAATGGTAGAAATTACTGAATATAAGGTAGACTCAATCTCTTGGCGAAAAGCTCCTAGCTTTAGAGAATAAATCAGTCGTATCTCTACGTGATTGTAAGACCTAAAACCGCATAAAACTCCGTGGACTTTCCCTAGTTTTTGTTTCCTACTCGCTAGAAACCACACAAGGAAATCGAATCTATCTCTAGTCAATTCTACGTCATGTTGTTATTATCCTTGATCCAATTAAATATAGAACTTTTCAACCTCTACAAAAAATTTAGATTTATGCAATAATTGATCAGAAAATCGCAAGCATTAAGAATAAATAATAACAATTAACCATATTGTCGAAATACATAAATTAATAAAAACTAAATATATCTATAAAAGTTTCGACCTCCCAAGAAGAACTCCTCAGCTTTGTTGTCTGCTCCACGAATTGGCCTAGATGGCCATGATGGCCGAGCCTTCTGTTTATGTATCAGGATAGCCGAGAATGATATGTACAATGGATGATTGAATGATATGTACACGGGATGATTTTTTTCTCTTTTCTTAACCCCTTTATATAGCCACGAAAAAGGACCTCTCCAAGTATGTTGATTCCAAGCAGAGTTACTATAGCCGAGCTTCATTGATTCCTTGTGTATATCAACTTCCAAAACATGTCCAGCAAATTTAATTGCCTTTTGATTCTTCAATTCTAATTAGGATTCTTTTAATTTGTAATTATAGTAATCTTCAAATTCTATTCCTTTTCGAATTCAACTTTTGGTTAGTAATAATTTTTTATCTTACAAGTTGGACTCAGTGACAATTTAGCACATGTCAAATATAATTCTTTTTTTTCCTTTAATGTCTGAAATGCCCTTAACTTGTATTAAATATTATAAAATTAGTGAATAAAATACATAAGAACATTTTTAGGCATATTCACTCATAAAGACTAATTTAATAAATTATTTTCTCTCAATAAAACTCAAAACAAATATGAAAATATCCAAAATAATGGTAAAATATATGCTCATCAATCATCATATACGTAAAACAAAATGAACAGACAGACATATCATTAGTTTCCAAAAAGTAGCAACATCAAGTTCCACAGTATTCATTTGGACAGCCAGAAATGACCATTTAAACAGCAAAATCCGGTGCCAAATCTAAATTTACTTCTCTGGGACGATGAACATCCCAAGAATAACCAAACAATAATCAGGGAGTACTAAAAATGGTAGAAATTTCGGTGTATGTGTTAAATCCACAGGCTCGGAACAAAGAAAATGAAACACACTCAGAGCAAAGCAATCCCATACAAAGAGAAGGTGTCATGAGAGAGAAGTGTTCAAGACTCTGGAACAGGTGTTGTCGGGCGCTTCATGGAGGCAGACTTGAGTACATGGGTGTAACTGCCTTTCTCCTTGAAAAGCTGAGAAAAATGAGGTTTGCAGTATAAAACGCCTTTCAGTGCTGCATAATTTGATGGTGACAGGGAGCATCCACCGTGAGAACACTTGAAGCATGTCTTGTGATAGCTTTGGTTCTCCACTGTAACCTGAAAAGTTTAATCGTGTAATTGTAACTTAGCTTGCGGGAGCACAAGAAACAAGATAATTAGTTCAAAATACCGAGTACAGGGGAGGTTATGCATTAAAGACTTCGTTATACATCCATATGGTCGAAATGGAGGTTAAGCAGCACAAAGAATCCTACCAGCTATAGTTATAATTTCAACAAACCAGGACCCCCCACCCAACCCAAAAGAAAAAGAACCAAAGTGGGGTTATTTAAAATGCTGAAATGAAGGCCGAGTTAAAACCTAGTAGGACCAAGGATGCTATAAAAACATATACTGGGCATGGATTAGCTCAAGCCACTCTCAAGTAGCCTCTTCCGTTCTGTGTGCATTTGGAAGTCATTTAACCAAAAAGAAGAAGAAGAAAAAAGGATAAAGAACCAAGAAAGAAGTGAGAGACTATGATTAAAGTTCAGTTCTCAGGTCAAACGAGTAGAATTTCACAATCTTTTTCTTAGACTATGATAGTATGATAATTTCTTTTGTTGTTTATCCAACTCCAAATTTGTTATTTTTTTAGTGCATTCGCAACTAAGTTAGCAGTCAAATAAGGAACCCCATTTGCTAAGGTAGGAGGTCAAACCATACCTATCTGATGATACATGAGGTAAGAGCAGCTAAACCTCAAGCTATCTGGTAATGGAGTAGCTACCGTCAAAGATAAAAACAAAAAATGTGATATAATGAACCAAGGACATTGATTCTGTGTCAGGAGAAACAACTTCATGTCCGTTTCTCAGTTGCTAGGGACCTTGTCTAGTGACCATGTATTCAGTAATGAAATTTCTATGCTGCTTTCCCAATTTTTTAATGCTAACATTGATGAACATGGAGAGCCATCAGTCATGGCTATAATATGACATTTTTTTCTGAAGTAACCATATGCACAATACCAGACCCTTTGCATGCCCACATGAAGCAGGAGCCTATTCTATCAACCATGTAAATAGCCGTATGCACATTTCGAAAGGAAGGCAATGGGTTGCCATTCATGTAACCCCAAAAAAATTATAATGCATAGACTATGACAAAAGTTAATGCAAATTTTGCCTAGTCTTTTTGGCAGAACTAAGTCCAAGGATTTCAGTTCCCCTAAGAAGTGATACAAGTGCAATTGTTTTCTTCTTTTAGCAAGTTTAGGCTAATCTATGAAAATAAAGAACCAAAAATGTCAAACAATACATTCAGGTATATTCATGTTTCTGTGCCTTAATTTCACCTAGAAATACAAGATCGGCATATTCTGTTTATTCCAGAACCAGAGAAAATAGCATAAAATGAAAACATCTGAAAACCTACAATAAGCACATCTAGTTTTCACAATATATAAGGCCTCCTCCAAGCTTTGAAGTAACAAATCTAACTAAAGGGAAGGGAAATAAAAACAGTTGAAGTAACATTTCTTGCTAATTAATATACGTGGGGCTTCTGCCAAGTTCAATTTGTACCTTTTCCAATGGGTAAGCCGTTTTACCACAAGTTGCACATTTATCTTGCGTTCCAGAAAACATTCCAGCAGCTTTGCTAGGTGACCTTGTCTGTATTTTAAATTTCCAAAGAAATCATTTACGGGAATCAGAAACATTATAAAATAGAAAACCACAATGCACTATAATATGTGAATTTCATGTATTAAGCAACAAATAATTCTCCAGAAAGTATACCAGCTCAGGAGTCAACTTCTCAGCCGACTTTGCAGCTGTCAGTAAACAAACACAACACAACTTGAACTTAAACAATAGAACTGTTGATAATCAGAATCAGAAAAACGATCTCTGAGAAGATAATTCAAGACAACATACGCGATTGGAAGTTCTTGGTGAAACTGCCAGTCTCCTTAAACAGCTGTTCATAATGAGGTTTACAATACAGAACACCTTCCATAGACGAGTAACTGCTCAGCTGAAAAGATAATGGTAAACAAGAGTCACCAAAAGGCAACAATTAGATATTATCATATAGAACTTTCAGCAATGTCAAAGAAGGTTAGCTAGCGCAATTAGCACAAAACTCCGACTCATAACCATAGGTCTCCAGTTCAAAATCCTTTTCCCCATAATATTTTTTAAAAAAAGATAAAAACTTTCAGCAACCCCATCAACCATAACTTGCAACTGAATATTTAGGGGCTTTTCATATTAATTTTTTTCATACAACAACAACAACAACATAACCCATTAAGTCTCCAGTAATTGGGGTATGGGCGGGGAATGGGTATAAGACAGACCTGACCTTTGGCAATAAATGCACAAAGCTACTGCTCCCAAAATACAAAAAGCTAAAGATGTAAATGTGGAAAGTAGGTACCTTAAGAGTGCCTTTGCAATGAGAACATTTGAAGCAAGATTTGTGATAGCTAATTCCATCAGCAGACAAGAGCTCAACTGGATACACTGTTTTCTCACAGGCCTTGCATTTCTGTTGAGTCCCAGTAAAAGACATAGCTTTTTTAACTTCAAAAATGAAAATGCTACTGCTTTTCTTATCTCTAGATCTGAACTTCTGCCAACCCTTTTACTTCAACTCTACTCAAGAACAGAAAGCACTCGATTAAATCAAAGGGTATAAAAAACCGATCTGAAGCACAAAAGAGATTAAAATCCGAACCCAGAACTTGGATTTTTACAAATTAACTGAAATCTTGAGCATCAAATAAAAAAGCATACCTTTTTGGAAGAAAAAAAAGATATTCTGGGGTGTTGATCTAAGAGTTTCTTGATCAAAAGTCAAAAAGAGAATTTAGAGGACTTGAGGAAGAGTAAATGCAGAGACACCCAGATTGTGGATTTCTTTTTTTTTTTTTTATACTAATTAAACCCCACCAAATATGAGAGAGATTGGGTTGGGGGATGGCAACTGGCAATGATGAAGATGGTGGTGGGGTAAATTGAATTGATAGAGACCAGAGAGGGAGGAAGATAATAAACAGAAGACAATAGTTGTGTTTGGATTATGTTTTATACTGAGATTTTGTAACCGACTTAAATTTAAATCAACTTAGATGATTTAATGTTTCATTATTTATGTTTAAAATTAATTCAGAAACAGTTTATATTTTAATTTAAGTTTCAAATAAAATTAAACTCAATCAAAGTACATATAATATTAGCTGTAAATTAGTCAACGATCTTACATATAGGTCTTATTCGATTAATTTCAAATGAAATAGTTACATACGTATTTATGATCTGCCAAAATGGTCCTTCCGTAATTTTTTTTGATAGAATCTCTTTAACTTGGTCACGTGCTATTATGTACCTATTTTTACAAGGGTATACCTAATTGTAAAAAGAAATAAAATACTTATACTCAATTATAATTAACCTAAAAAACAAAAAACAACCAAATAATCAATCTCCTCCCCATTATCCTCTATTGTCTTTCTTCTTCATCTACTTCCCCCTTCACCACTGTCTGCACCCGCCACAACATATACCAAACCACCATCTCCAATAGCTATAACAATTTTCTCAAAAGCTCAAAAATTACCATGTCTTTATTTCTGCTACATGTCCGAATCAGATAAACTTCTTTGGGACTAAGGAATCCGTAGCATATTCATTTTACAAATTTTCTAGAAGAGCTGCTTTTACTGAACAAGTTAGGTATCGAATCTTGAGAAACATTTTTCACAATTTATCAAATCTTTGATTCTTGTAAAACCTTCTGCTTGTGGGGTTTCTGCAATTTCGCTTAGATAAATTTATTTAATTAGCACTTTCTTTCATTTGCTCGGAAATGTTGATTCTTGTTTGATTAGAGATGCAGTTCAGTATTTTGAGTGAATGATGATATTTGAATTTGTATTATTCATTTTGTATGTAAAAAGAAAAACCATAAAAATAATTCCATTGTTAGACTCTAGATTTACCTTTCCAAGTTGAATTATATAAACTTTTATGACTTGATATAAAGAAATCGTCCCAAAAATCATCACTTAATGGTAAATATATTGAAGAAACCCAATTAGTATCTTTGAATCTTAAAAAAATTCAAGATTAGCATACAAAAAAATTGAATTATGAGAAGATGAGCCAGTGCGGAATAAAAAAAATGAACTCAAATCTCATGTTTGAGCTTCAAAATCCTCTGAAATCCACCATGAAGAAGGTAGAAGATGAAGAAAATTGTGTTAATTTAAATTAACACAATTTAAATTAGATATATATAGTTATATTTTGTAACAATTGAGTATTTATATTCTAATTTTTGTTTTTTTAGAGAGGGAAATAGAGTAGAGTTCATAACTATTAAAAGAAGAAAAAAAAGATTAGAGTTCACAAAATACCCCTGTAAAAATAGGCACATGACGAGCACATGACCAAGTTAACGAGATTCTGTCAAAAAAATTGACGGAATGACCGTTTTGGCAGGTCGTAAATACGTATGTAACTATTTTGATCGAAATTAATCAAATAGAACATATATAGAAGTACAAAAATACATAAGGGACTGGCTAATTTGGCCTAATATTAGCTAGAATTGCATTTGGCTCCAGTTGACTTTTTTTCAATTCCATAAAGGATCCAGTCAAGATGTTTTTTTACACTGCAGCTGCTTTTAATCCTATTTTTATTTTTCACCAAAAAAAAAAATCCTATTTTTATTTAAAGGTAATCTAAAAGGGAATGTCACCTTTGGTTGGTTATTAAAGTGTATTTGGATTGATTTTTTAAGAATTTTTATTTAAAAATTAAATAAAAAGAATCATTTTTAGGGAAAAAAATATGAATTAAGTAAAATTTTATATTAAAAAATGTGTTATTTTTTTGTTTAGATTTTTGTTTGAGATTATTTGTCTTTCATTTTGTTAAAAGTAATTTATTGTGAGATGAGATATAACTGGTGAGATACAAACATTTTGAATTGTATGTACTCTAATTGCCAAATTCCCTGCTCTTGTATTTTAATAGTTGTCAGGGAATAAATGAAAATAAACATTTTGCATTGAATATAGAGCGTGTTTGATACGCTGGAATGGAATGAAATGACCTTTCCAACTTCTCCTTTCATTCCAGCGTTTGATTGGTCAATTTAATGTGGGAATGGTCTTTCCACGGAAATTCTCATTCTAGGAAGAAGTGGGAATGATCATTCCACTCCGAAACATATGGAATGGTTTTTTCAGGAGAAGTTGGAATCTCCAATTGATGGAAAGTAACAATTATAGTGTTCAAATTAGACAACAACCTGTTCATTTTATCCAAAAATATTTTATTATTTTGATAAAACTTTATATACGATAATTACATAAATATTTTTATTTATTTTGTTACTTTTTCATTTAATTTAACATGAAATATAGTTATTTTTATATTATATTACACTTTATATATAAATTATATTTGAATATTGAAATGTATGTTTGATGCTCTTCAGTGTAGAAACCATGACGGAGCCAAAAAAAATCTTTAAAGGGGCAAATTTTTACTGATCTTTTTAAACAATATTTATAAGGAAATCTTACCAAAAAGTAATATTTTCTTATAATAAAATCGTCATTTCTGAAAATATTGAGGATAGTCATCCCCACTAAATCTGTTACCGTATACAAATATGATTTTTTTCAAGTGAAAGTTTGTACATTGTGCTATTAATTAGCTTTCTCGTCAATATATGTTAAATGACATTTAAGTCATATTATATTGAATCACATTTCATTTCAACATTAAATAATAATTTTTCCAAACACGTGAAAATAATCGTCATTCCATTCCGGCTTTGTCTTCCAATCAATGGAATGGAAAGAGGATTCCAAAACTATTCAGGGTGGAAAGGGATTTCATGCGTACCAAATGCGCTGATAGAGTCTACGTGGATTGGGTCTGACCAGAGTTTGAGATTCAAATTGAAACTCAAACTCTCCGTGTTTGAGTATGTTTTCTAACGTTGATTTTTTTTTTTTTTAAATGCTACAAAAGTACTTTTATTAAAATTTTATTTTTTGTGTATATTGAATTGTTATCATTTACTGTAAATAAGCCGCTGAAAAATGAAATAGATTTTATTTCATAATACAATAGATGGAGAAACGATAAAAAAAAAATATATTTATTTGATTTTTTTGTATTTAACATATTTCATATTATGATTTTTTGTCCAAAAAATAATTTCATCATAGAGAATCGATGTCTTTCGCTTCATCTGCAATAATCGGTGTAATAAAGTAAGGGAATAAGTTACAATAAAAAAGCACCCATGTAGGTGCCTTTTCAAATCAAAATTTTAAGCTTATTTTAAGTTATAAACAATTAAAAATATGTCAATAATAACTTATTTTCAGCAAAAATCTATAAAATGGTTTGTGTAAACTATCAAGAACAGACCCTAGTATAAAACCCAAAAAAAATTAAGTGGTCTTATTATTTTTTGTAAAACACAAAACTTTAGATAGTTGTAGATATGCCTGATACGGTGCTCACTTTAGGGAGGGAAAAAAAAAAAGAAAACATTCTTTCTCATCTGTCTGGAAGTGATTATTTTATTTTTACTTATTATAGATTTTATGAGTGTTTGAGACCTCCCAATTAAGGGGGTGAGAATCGTTTATACCCGTTTATGTTCTAATTTATGTACCCAATTACTTAGAATTCGTCATGTGAACATTTCTTTTAATTATATATATATATATACCTAATGAATTGTGAGTGATTGAGAAAAGAGATGAGAACATATACCGATACAAACGATTATTTGACCGAGGGTGAGAGTTAACTCTTATTGAGTGCAAAATCTTTTTTAATTTACTGTTATTTTTAATATTTTATGTATTTATTTTTATGCACAAAAAGACGTTACTCACGTCTATAGAGCCTCACTCTCCAGTATGATAGCGAATTTGAAGGATGTAAATCAATGTGACCTAGCAACCCGACTAGGTAAGAGAACTTGTCTTACCCCACCACAAGAAGCCACCCCACATTAAAGGGTTAAAATTTCTACACTGCAACTGCCAAAATTCATTTTATGTATTTATTCTTTCTACTTATTTAGGTTGTTTCTAGTTTTGAGCTTTATTAGATCATATCAATGAGTTATTTTAGGTTGTCGGGATTAGGTGGATAATGTTTTGTTGCATTACAATGTTATCTTCCGAACGTGTTTTATTCTCCTTCTCCGAAAGCTGATAAGATCACTCAAAATGACAGAGTAATTTGGTTCCACTGCTACATTATTGTTTTTGTTCCTAAATCCATTGCTACTATTCTTACCAGTTACACCTACTGATTATTATTTTTGTTTTAAAAGATTATTTTATTTTCTTGAGTGCTACTTACTTAACAGTCCCTCTTAGAAGTAAAAAAATCATGTCCTTAACTAGTGTCCTCGTATTTGTTTAAACTGCTCGGATTTTACCATGTGTCCTCATGACTTCTAGTTAAAAAAGTAGAATAAGAGAGGTATGCATGTAGATAATTATGATGGGTAGGAGAGGTATGCATGCAGAGAATTCTATTTGGTTGGAACAGGTATGAGGATATTAGTTGGAGACCGACTATTTTTTCTCCATTTAGGGAAATTAAAATTGTGAATGAATAGAAAGAATAAGCATGTACACAGTTGAACCCAAAACATCTTAATCTAATAAAAAGTATTTTATCAATTAATCTATAAACTTAGCTTTACATGACCCCGTTGAATCCACAAAATGTATTCCAAGAAAAACATCAAACACTTCAATCACAACTTGAGGTCATGTATATTAATCTTTTGATATCTATAAGTCCAATAAAAATACGCCATTCCTTAATTTTTATTCTTTTTTCTGCAATTATATTTAAAACCAAAACCCAACCATTAAGTTATGAGTTAATCACAATTTATATTCCCCAGTTATGTTTCAAATGCAAGTTATAACTTTTGACTATTTTAAGTGTCATAAATGCCCACAACAATTTACGTAGTGGTAAAAGTATCCAAATTGGGCGGAATCCGATGGAGAGAGGCGGCGCTGCACACAGAGACGAAGTCAAGAATTTGGTGTTGGGGGGCGAAACTGATAAAATTCTTGGGGGGCAAAAAAAAAAGGCAAAAAAAAAATTCTTGGGGTGGCGAAACTGATACATTTTTTCAAAATACACATAAAATTTCGATAAATAGTAGTATCTTTAAAAATTTTGGGGGGGCGGGGGCGCCCATGGCTGCACACGTGCGAATTCTGGATGTGGAATAATTTTTTAATGTGGACAAATATACCCCTCAGATTTTACATGTGTGGCTAGCACTAGTGCAGTGCCGCCTCTCCCCACCGGATTCTGCTCAATTTTGGCACTTTTAGCATTATGTAAATTGTTGTGGGCGTTTATTACACCCAAAATAATGAAGGTTATAACTTACTTTTGAAACATATATGAAGAGAATAAATGGTGATTAACTCTAAGTTATTACTCCCTCCATTCCTTATTAATTGTCGTTTAGGAGATATCTAGGTATCCAAATTAATTGTCGTTTAAGGTTATTTTATTAGTTGTCAACAATTTATTCCAATTATACCCTCTACATAATCCTTTCTTTTTTTTTATGACGTATAAGTGAAAGAGAGGGAGGGTTGGGTAATATTGGAAGTTTAGGTAAAAATGACAACTTCCTTAATTTTCTCAAATTGTCTAAAGAGTCTTATATTTAGGAATGGAGGGAGTATTACATAATGGGTATTGTTTTTGCATGCATGCTGATAGATTGCGTAATTTCCGGTTTCGTTTGGGTAAAAGAGGAGAGGAGGCATATTGACATGTGAAGTGATGATGATAATTTATTCGTAGTGATCAAGTGAACATAGTGCCGGCCAAATCATTCACTACACATAAGTTTGTGGGAACATGCTACTTGTGTTATTTGACTGTAGATTAAGTAATGCAGAATCTTGGGGGGAAGTAAAACTATATATATATATATATGTTCTCATACTCGGATCGTACAATTTTTTTTAATTCAATTTTGGGTTTGAGAAAATCGATATTTATAACACATAATTATTTACTATTTTCGATTTTTTGCACAAATTTTTTATTAAACGATAAATAGTATGAACTATTTACAGGCTACCAAATGTGTCAAATTAAGAATTCCGTCCAATTTTCAGACAATAAAAAATCACGTGAAAGGATGTGACATCGGAAGAAAGGGCAAAATTGTCCAAAAAACCCAACCAATTTGGAAAAAAAAAAAACCCGACCCATTCCTCCAAGCTTATACCTGGGCCAACCCTTATTTTCAAACCTCTATGGGTTCAAGAATCTTGACATATGAGCTAGAATTAACTGGTGGTTGATAAATCTTTTGAATTTATGGCCAGTCAATCTACCAATACTATAAAAGAAGTCTGAAGAATCATGGGTCAGCAAGCAAGTTTGCAGAACCCAAAATCGGCTTCAAATGACTTCCTTCCCTTTAGACTTAGGAAGTCCTTCAATAAAATCCATTGATACATGGCTCCAGGATTGCTTGGGGATGGGAAGAGGCTGAAGTAGCCCATGGTAGGCTACTTTTTTATCCTTGTTTCTTTGGCATGTGTCACAGCCCTTCACCTAGTCTTGAATCTGCTGTTTCATGGAAGGCCAAAATAAAAACGGTTTGGCTCTCTGGTAGCTAGCTTGCATACCAGAGTGTCCTCCCACTTGTGAGGAATGTAGTTCTTGTATTATCTTTTGCCTTAACTCCTTACTTGTACCAATGTAAATCTTCTTCTTGTGGTACAATATGCCACTCCTGTACTCCCAATTTTCCAGATTTGCTGGATCAATTAACAGCTCAGATGTGATCCTATGAGCTTCTGAGTCACCATCATAACTCTCTACCACCTCAGCCATCCAAGTAGGAGTTACTGTTGATAGCACATTTAGTTCTTCCTTCCTTGAGAGTGTATCTGCCACTCTATTTTCCACCCCCTTCTTATACTGGATTTCAAAATCCAGTCCCATCAGTTTTGAGGTCCATTTTTGCTCCATTAAAAACTTGAGTGACTGATGATTTGTCTTAATCACAAAGTGTGTGCCCTCCAAGTAGTGCCTCCATTTAGTCACAGCAGTGGCTAAGGCCATTAATTCTTTCTCATACACAGACAACTCCCTGTGTCTAGGCCCAAGTGCTTTGCTGAGGTAAGCAATAGGCCTTCTTTCTTGTATTATAACTGCACCAATCCCAATGTCTGAAGCATCAGTTTCTAGAACAAAGGTCTTGCTCCAGTCAGGCATAATGAGCACTAGAGTGGTGCTCATTGCCCTTTTCAGTTCTTCAAAGGCTTTTTCAGCTTCCTCACACCATCTGAAACCTCCATTTTGCAACATCTTACATAAGGGTTTACTGATAACCCCACATCCTTTGACAAATCATCTATAGTATCATATTAGTCCCAAAAACCCTTTCAGTTGAGTTATAGTCTTGGGTAAAGGCCAATTTACCATGTCACTGGCCTTAGCAGGGTCAGCTGCTACTCATTCTCCACTGATTATGTGGCCTAAATACTCAACTTGCCTTTGAGCAAAGTTGCATTTACTCATCTTAGCAAACAGTTGATGTTTTTCCAGCACTTCCATCATGATTCTGAGGTGTACTCAGTGAGACTTAAGGTCAGGGCTGTACACCAGAATATCATCAAAAAATACAAGTATGAACTTTCTCAGAAATGGTGCAAATATTTTATTCATCAAACTCTGAAAAGTGGCTGGCCCATTGGTTAATCCAAAGGGCATAACAAGAAACTCATACAGTTCTTGATGTGTCCTAAATGCAGTTTTAGGAACATCTTCAGTACATATTTTGATTTGAAAATAGCCTGACCTTAGGTCTATTTTACTGAAATAGGTGGCACCTTGCAATTCATCAAGCAACTCATCAATAATGGGAAATTTATCTTTGATGGTAATAGAGTTTAGATTTCTGTAATCTACACAGAATCTCCATGTACCATCCTTCTTCTTCACTAATAACACAGGAATAACAAATTGACTGTTGCTAGGTTGTATTATTCCTTCTTCTAGCATTTCTTTCACTAACTTTTCTATTTTAGCCTTCTGGAAGTGGGGATACCTGTAAGGCCTGATTTTGAAAGGCTGACCCCCTTCACTTAAGGTTATTTTGTGCTCATGACTTCTAGAAGGAGGTAGCCCTTTAGGCTTTTCAAATACTACCTTGAACCCTTATAATAGCTCAGTAACTTCCAATGGATACTCACCTACATAATCTGTGGTCTCCATTGATAGCAATTGTCCATATATCACTTGATCTCCAACTTCAAGTGATTTCAGGATAGATTCTGCTGTGGCAGCTATCATCTTGACTCTTTCCTTTTCACCTTGTAACACAGTGTCCTTCCCATCCTTTTTTAACTTAAGTTTGACCTCCAAGAAGTCAAATAGGATGGGGCTATATTTGCTTAGCCAGTAAATTCCTAAAATCAAATCACTGCTTCCCAATTCCAAAAATCTCAAGTCATGCATGTAAATATCTTTTCCCATCTTCCAAACAAACTTCCTACACATACTACTACTCCTCATAGCAGCCCCCATTGCCACAGTAAATTTTACTGGTTTGCTACTGGTTTCTTTCAAATTAAGCTCCTTAACAATTTTTCTATCAATGAAACTGCTTGTGCTCTCAGTATCTATCAAAATGGATAATGCTCTCCTCTTAATCATTCCAGGAATCCTAATAGTGTTGTGGGACAGTTTACCTGTCATAGCATTAACTGAAATTTCCAGTTCTTCTTCTTCCTCCTCATTGTCTTCCTCCCTTTGCTATAAAGCAAGAACTCTTCCTCATTCTCCTTCATTTAAGTATCCACAACCACAATGTTGAATTCTTTCTTTGGGCACACATGCCCTGGCAAGAACTTGTCTCCACACTTGTAACACAGTCATTTTTCCCTTCTGGACTAATACTCAGTTTCTGATAATCTCCTGAAGGTCACAGGAGCCTTTGCGTTGTACCTTCATGGGGTGTTGTTAGTCTTAGGATAAGTGGTGTTGGTCAGTGACTTGGAGTTAGTGTATTGTATCTTAGGGGTGGGTAGGATACCAGAAGACTTCTTAGCTGGTTTAGATAGGGCCTCAAGTGTTTTTTTGTAGGTATAGTGCATTCTCACATACTTCATCAAAGGCGTGTAAGTCAAACACCTTGATCAAGTGTCTCAGTTCCTCTTTCAATCCCCCCATAAAGACAGAGATGTAGTATTCCTCATTAGCATGAGGCATCCTTGTCATAACCACAGCCCTCAATTCTTCAAACCTATCTATGTACTCTCCCACATCCCCTTTTTGCTTCAGCCTACTGAACTCCTCTAAGAGCTGCCTATCATTACCCTCCCCAAATCTTTTACAGACTGCAGCAGCAAACTGCTCCCAGTCTTCATTTGGGTGTGTTGCAACTCTTCCCCTACTCCAAGTGTAAGCCATATTTCTGAAATTTAGTTTGGTTAGGGTTATTTTCTCATTTTCCTCTACATTGTGTAACTGGAAATAATTAATCCATACACCTCCCTCTCCATTCTCTAGCTCATGTTCCTTCAAAAATAGGGGAATTCTAACTTAGGAGCCTTGTAT
Organism: Vinca minor; assembly: GCA_026122235.1. Classification (NCBI taxonomy): domain Eukaryota; kingdom Viridiplantae; phylum Streptophyta; class Magnoliopsida; order Gentianales; family Apocynaceae; genus Vinca; species Vinca minor. Next base: position 146,691 of record JAOCZM010000278.1, on the reverse strand, counting down.
TCCACTCTACCCTCTCTTTTGTACCCCATCCCCATTGTTCCTGGTCTGACCAGTTTCTATGATGATAGGGGTATTCGGTTGAGTTCTACCTCCAGTGACTCCACTTGTTTGGCCAGTCTCAAGTTTCCCTTCCATTTTCTCACTGCTCCTCCTTAAGTCACTGGTAGCTATGTTTAGGGAACTAAGGCTAGAAGTAATGGTGTGCAACTGTCTCGTTATTCCCTCTACTTGGTTGTGTAAGGTTGCTTGGCCCTTCCCTAAATTCTCTAGCAGAAACTTCTGTTCCTTTTGAGTGAAAGATAGTAGGTTAGTGGCTCTCATCCGAGCTTCCAAGTGACCATGAATATCCTTGTTATCGTCTGCTAACTTCCTAAGGGAATCAACTTCTAATTGTTCTTTAGATCATTCATCTCTAGTCTGAGCCCCTGTGTTAGTCATCTCCACAGTCCTAAGGGTCAACTGCTCTGATACCAATTGTTATATCCCCCTTAATTCAAACACACAGAAGCAATGCTCCAACACAGACCAATCAACAGAAATAGGCAACTGCAATATATTTTAATAAGTCTTCAAGCTAATTAAATGACAGAGTAATATTCTCAAGCAAATAACATTAACTAAGATAGTTAATTGACTGATCCACTTTCTAATCTATACTAAACTACCATTAACAAACTAGATAGTAATAGAGTTAGGAAATGAATCAAACTCTGTAGCCAGCTCCTCTTGAGACAGGTTCAGTTCCATTGCACAATCTGAGCATCACGTAAATGATCCAATTTAGTAACAGAAGATAGAATCAGGAAGAAGAGAAATCAAAAAGGAAATGAGAATCGGAAGGATAAAATGGATAAAGGATAGAGGTGATAAGAAAGAAGGAACTTACAGAGGGATAAGGTTGTAGCAACCAAAGTTTGGGTAATTTTCTGAATGCCTTCTCCTTAGATGAATATTCCCTTTTATACCTAGGGTTGGAATCCCCAAATCGATCATTCCCCTCCATTGCTCTCCATTGCTCTTCTTGCTGACAGTGTCAGTAAATCAAGAGTGCTCAACCTCTTCCTTTCCTCTTCGAGCAGTTTGGCACACAGCAGCCATAAGCCATCATTTTTTAGACTCTTTTATTTCTAATTAAAAATCTTATTCCAAAACGACATAGTTTTGGTAAGTGAGATAGCTCAGCTAATTTAAACTATAATTAATAACTAAACCTCCACCTCTTTTATAATTTAGATTCTTATTTCCTTTCTCCTTCACTTACAGAACCTCACACAGAACATCTGGTGTTACAGATTTCTGCGGTGGAGGAACACAGTTTTGGTGAATAATAGTGACGTTTCGAGGCTGTGAGGGCTAGAATTGGGCCTAGCAGAACGGGGTGCCGATGGCCCATTAGGAGAATTGAGGTGGAATTGCATAAAGAAGTTGAGATTATTATGAATATCCATGTTAAACCCAAGTTTCAGGAGCTTTGAGAAAGGGGGTGTGTTGGGGAAGAAGATGATTTTTTTTTTTTAATATTCACCAAACAAAGTTTTATATTTGCCCCAAAATTCTCATTGACTGTTAGTCTTCAAACAGAATGTCAGTCAAAGACCATTTTGAGACAACCGATATACTTTGAAGAATTCTTTTGAGACAATCAAACTTCTAGGTCCTTATTTGAGACAACAGTCAACTTCTGGGGATCAAAATGGAGTTCACTCGGATTTTTTGGACAATTTTTCCATTTATTTCTATGTCACATGATGTGACTTTTTATTGCCTGAAAAATGGACGGAATACTTAATTGGACACATTTAGTAGCCCGTAAATTGTTCATGCTATTAACCCCGAGCTCTAGGGCAGCTGGTTGGAGCTGCTTAAGCTGACGCCGTTGACAAGGGTTCGATTCCCACTGGTGGAATTCGACTCTCGCGAGATTTCCCACTGCTGAGAGCGCCGTTTAAGAGCAATATGGACCAGGCTCTCTCCCGTTGAGCGGTAACGCTGCGGGCCAACCGTGAGGCCGAGTCCGGATGTAGTCACCACGTTGTCGGTGGATACCGGATGCCCCCAAACAGATAGAACAAAATTGTTCATGCTATTTATCGCTTAATAAAAAGTTTGTGCTAAAAATTAAAGTTAGTAAATAATTATATGCTATAAATAGCGATAAACTCTTTTGAGTTTTGACTAATTTCGACCGAGTTATTCCTGTTTTTTGTGTTAGTTCGGATAGAAAGGTTGGCCGGTTCCCGGTTGAATCGGTATAACCGGTCAATCCGATCCGATCCGATTTAATAACATAGATGGAAACTTTCGTTCAAACTATCTTCTTTTTTGTACTGGTATTCAGGTAATCCACTCAACTAGTTTGATTGAGATCTTAATGACACTTCGGCATATCTAACAAAATTTCCTGCAAACATGGGATATATTGTCGTTTTCTGTATTTGAAAGAATTTAAACTCCCAACATGCAATAATTTGTCAAAGAGGCCGCAGCCCAGTGGGGCAAGTTTCGTCCCGAGTCCGACACCCTCCCCATACATGGGGCAAGCTTAAAAAATCTCATTTTTTAGGACTATCTTCTCCTCATGTGAGGCAGTTTTCTCTCCCTTTCATAGGGCAACCGCCTAGCCGGACTTCAAAAAAAAATGCAATAATTTTTTGTGAAATAGTTTTTCTTTTTTGAACGCCCGAGGGCGGAACCCCGAAGGGTAGAGCAGCAAGAGTACCCTAGAAAGAGAGATTGTAGCGCATCCCATGCCTGGGGAGGGTATTGCCTCACCAGAGGAGGAATTTCCCTAAGAAGGGAGAATATTATTGCCCTAAGAAGGGAGATACAAGAATCGAACTTGAGACCTAAGCCCCAAGTGAAGAAAGCATTACCCACTTGGCCATCCGATTCCTATTTTGTGAAATAGTTAAAAAATTATTCGTAAAAAAAAGTATTGACGGCCAAGACCATCCGAGTCGGAGCCTTGGGTAGATTTTTTAATATATAAAAAGAAAGGGCATTTCTGGTTAATTTTCACGGTAAAAACTGAGCTGAAGAGTCACACGGTGCATATCGTCGTCAAGAATGCCGTCGAAATCCAATTCGGCTCTTCTTCTGAGTCTCAATCAGTGAGTTCCATCTTCCCTCTTCTAATCTTCATTGCACCCTTAATAATATCTTCTTAATTAAAAACTATGGCGATTTTACCTACTGCAGATTATCGGAACCACTCCGACACGCGCTCACCGGAGCACACTACGCTCCACCGGAATCCACCACCACCGATGTCTCCATCAAATCCATGCTCCTCTCTCTCCTCCCTTCCAGTAATCTCGCCGACAGCGAAGTTTCAACCGCAATCAGAGACTTCACTCTCTGCTGTGCCGTCTTATCCGCCGCCGCAAACTCCACCTCCGATCACCTCTCATGGATATCAGCTTCGCTCTCTTCTGCCGCCGACTCTGCCTTCAACGAACTATCCAATGCTTATTATGATGGCGGGAAAGAGTTAATTAAGATTGGTGAATTAGAATTGGATAATGAGAAGAAATTAGTAATTGAGTTAATACCTCAAGTTTTGCCTTTATTGAAAGATAGAATTAAGGGGAGTTCGATCGATACTTCTGATGATATATCTGCGGCGAGTGCTAGGGTTCCTGTGGCTTATGCTATTGTGGCAGCTCATCAGTTTTGTTGGTTTATTACAAAGGTCTGGAGTTCATTTAATTTTGTTTGCCCGAATTTTTTGATATATACTGATTGTGTGGTGTTGCAGGTGGATGATCCTTACTTGGGAAAGCTTTGTGCTTTGGTCATACCTTGTGCCTTGACCGCTCTAGATCATTGGTCCCCTGAAGTGAAAGTGCGTGTTTAAGTGCATTTTAGTTTAGTTTCTTTTATTGTATTCGATATTGCCATTTCGTGCTACAATGTGATTCATTTATCAGGTTAAATCATTTCCTGTTATGAAGTCGTTCCATCGTAATAGTAGACAGATTAGAAAAAATTATGGTCATTTTGGAAATCGTAGTAACATTCTTGATTAGATGGCTTTTGTTATTGGCCGAATTCATTTGCCATGAAGTTTGCTTAACAATTGTATTTATGATTTCTGGTTCTCCAAGTTGTGTGATGCTTAACAGTCTATTAAGCTTATCACTGAGCCCATTAGTTCCCTATGCATCAAGTACTAAAAGGGACGAGTCTATATGAAAAACTGTTCATATCTTTTTTATATAGTGTACAAAATCTAACTAATCTCAAGTTCCTTTTGATGAGTTCAAAGCATCTTTAGAAAATGTATTGTGTGTGGAACGAAATATAATGTAGATCTACAGAATTTAACTATAGATACTGACATGCTTTTAGTTTTTTTTTTTCCCAATATTTTCTTGTTTGTGGAAGCAGCAAATGAATTCTCATTGTAATCTTCTTTTGCATGCTTCAGGGGCAGGGCATGACTAGCTTTATTCATCTAGCAAAAAATGTAAATGCCACTGAAATTGGCTGGTATGAAGATGTAATTCTTGATGCCTGTTGTCAAAATATTGCTTCTAGTGATGAGATGTGGCAGCACGTGGTTGAGATGTCTGTACTGCTAGCGACTTATACACAGCAAAGTAATCCTCGCAGCCAATGGTAGAGTAAACTATCTGCATGTGTGGCTTTTTATGTTTATGTATAGGCTCGAATTAGTGTGCTTCCATTTCATGTGACTATTTATACTAAAAAATGATTAGACTAGTAGTCCCTCAAATGACAATGATGTGTTGATTATTATTATTATTTTTTACTTTGAGAAGGAAAATATTACTTTGGCTATTGTGCAGAATTATGTTTATTTACAAAAAGGGGAAGGGAAAAAGTTGTTGAGAACTGATCCATTGTATAAGATGATTGTCTCGGTGTGTAGGATGTTTGATAATATATTACTCGTAATGTAGCGATAGAAAGATTTTAACTAAAGACATTTAGGCTTTGGTTGTGCTCTAGGCGCTATACTTCCCACTAAACTAATGGCCAATGCTGGTTAATTTTATAAATTACTTTTTATTTTTCTCAGTCTGTATCTGCAATGCAGGGAGCAGGACAAGCTGTTGTAACTGCATATGTTGATAGAATGCATCAGTATTTGGATAAGAATCATTAGTCTGAGTGATGAATGCCTATTGCTTTGAAATTTGGTGCTTCTGTTATCCTCCATATTGAGCCTTAGCACGTTCATACAGGTATGAGAAGCTGCTGACTGAAATGTTAAGTCACTTGGAAAGACAACCACGGAATAAGGAGCGGCGTGTTGAGTGGCTCAGGCACATAGATCCACTTTTCAATGGTGTTGGTCTCATATTGCTTGCTCATTTTAGGCGCATTTTCCCCCTTTTCTTTCGATGGATGCATGCTGATGATGATGATACTGTTATACTGGTAAGATATGCTCCTTTTGTTAAGTATTAGTTGTGTCATCCAATAACATTCTTAAGTAGCATCAAATGTATATTTATGGAACACTGGACATACTCAATTTTTTCTATCCGTTGATTGTAGTAAATCATATTTGTCCCTAGATTTTATTGCCAGAAGCTGAGGCTATTCTCCGACTATTTCAGGTTCTTGAACGGATCAAGACAATTCTGAGATTAACATGGATCAGGAATTCGCCCTACTTTGAAAGGTAGTTAGCAATGACTTTTTGGCCCTCATACAAGATATAAAGTTGACTTTCGGAATGGCAATGTTATTGACACCTATTTTCCCTCTCTTTCCACCGTTTAGAAATAGCATGCAATAACAAAAATTGGTTGAAATACATCCTGGTTCAATTGAAGAAAACAATTATGAAAACTTGAATTTCAGATGTTAAAAAGTAATGTATACTGGTTCTTAATATTTGCTATTTAATTTTTCAATTCATTTTCTAAACTAGAAGATTCTGATTCGCACACGAAGCGTATCAGTATGCCTTCATCTTTATATTTAAATCTGTTATAGATACTATAGTCGGAAACCTCAGTTTGTAGTAATATTTGAGTACAGACACAAATTGGTCCAAAGGGAGAGTCGAACAGAGGATCTTTCTTCCCTTTTTTCTGTGTGTGTGTGTGTGGGGGGGGGGGGGGGGGAAGAAAGAGTAAGAAACACTTCAGCATATAAGGAAACATTTAGAAATTTGGTGTTTACGTAATATGTACTAAATTTAAAGCAAGAGAGAGAGGTACTGGAAGCATTGACATGAGTTTTATGGACTTCAAAGCATCAATATGGTGTTAGAGTTTAAATACTTTGTTCTTCATGCATATTTCTGCTTTTTGGCCTTCTGCAAAGGGAGAGTTATATTCCAATTTACAGAGTTAAGCTTATTCAACTGCAATTGACTGGCCTGCAGTGGTTTCTAATCATGACAATGAGTTGCCACGAACATGTCGAGTTATTATATCTAGAAAACTGTTGACTCCATACCCTCCCTTAAGATATGTTTCTATCTTCTGCATATATAGGTTTTCATTTTTGGGTATTGCTTCTTAGTTGGAAACTGAACTTTTAACTGCATGTAATTCAAGCCAAGGTGTAATTCTATTTCTCTCCACCACTTTCCCCTTAAAATTTGCCTTGTAATTCTTCCTTGTTCTTTAAAGGTTTTTTTTTTGGGGGGTGATATTAATGAATTAAGGGTCTCAGGTTAGTGGACGAGCTTGTCACCCTGCACAAGGAGGCTGCATTGAAGACTGCTCGTGAAAGTATTAGGTCACTTGTTCTTCAGACCCTAATCTTGATACAGAAGTAAATATCATATTGTCTTGTCATAATCGTTGTGCACTGGAAGTTTTTTCATAATTACCCATATTGATTATCAATTATTCCATGTCTCCTGTTTTTCTTTCCTCACTTTCCTAATAAGATCCAAGGGTTCACAGTTCGAAGCAGCTTGGAACAAGCACAAGGAGGATCCTGACTTGACTGCCTTCCATGAACTCTTTACTAGGACGGATATTACAGTTGCAGGGGTAACCTCTGGTGCATGAGCAGGACATGATTATGGGTGAAAGTTTGGAGTCTCTCATTTCATTATGCAGAGTGCAGATCAAGAGCAATTGTTCAAGGACATAGGAAATCTTTTTCTTGGGAGGATGTCGACCTATATGAACTTATTGAGGGTTGAAAGGGCCTTTGCGCCCTCAGCATTTGTTTACATGAGTAGCCTGGATGAGATGTGCCTTCGTTCTGAGTTGTTTTGTCGAGTTCTTAGACTCTGTAGCTCTTCAGATTGGTAGGCATACAACGATAATGTCAGTGTATAATATTAGGAGTGATTAGAATTATGTGTAACAAATTATGGACGTATTTAATTCATTTGCTTAACCTTTCCTCTCTACCTGATTTTTGATAATTTTGCATTCTAAAATCGCCAGTAGTGCGCCTAATTGAAGCTAATTGCAACCTGTAGTTTCCGATTTTTATCTCTCTGGGAACCATCTTTTATACATCATTGAACGGCTTGGGAAGGAATTTCGGGAATCAACAATTATATTAAAGAACAGATGCAAGAGTTTTCTTGCAACTACGTACGATTTTGACAAAAACAAAAAATGGAGATCCTTTGTTTTTTTTTAATATTAAAAAAAGAGAAAGAAATAGAGACCAGTTTTCAAGAAATTAAGCCTCCCCATTATGCATGAAATAGATGTTATTTGTTGTGGTTGAACGTTCTGGTTGCAAGAGATCATGCGTAGGATATTTTGAAACTACTTGATCCTCTTTTGAGCGCTTTTATTCAGATTGGTTATTTTATGTTGACTTTTCAATTTAAGTTGACTTTTGATTTTCTAACTACTATAACACATGGGTAAATCATTTTTTAATATATATATATATATATATTTACCATTTGATAATAAAAAAAAATAGATCTATAAGAACTACAATTATGTTTTGGATCTTCGCAGAGTTTCCCCTCTTAGCTACACAGAATTGCAAGAACTGAATACTGAAATTTCATGAATATTGTCTTTTCTTTATCTTCTATACTTTGTTTGAATATAATCTTCAGAATTTCTGCTGATTCAATTCTTTCCTCTTCAAATCAATTCAAGAAATGATATCAAATATACATATTATAAGTTTTGCAACGGTTAAAGTTCAATCCTTTTGTGGCTTAAAATTTTAAATACCGCAATTTGTTTTTTGGAAAGAATAATACAACAATAACAATAACATAACTTATTAAGTCTTCAATAATTAAGGTACGAACGGATATGAATATGAGACAGATCTAACATTTGATAATTGATAATAGAGGTAATACAATTAATATTCGTGAATTATATTTGTGATGACAATGCTTTGAGATCAAAATACTTCCACAGCTGTGGATAACCACTGGCCAGATATGATTTCACTGTTCCTAAATTAGCTACATAAGAGGACCATTGCTTTGGAAAAGTGCATCAGATGGATAATAAACGGTACTCTTTCCGTTCTTAATATTTAGTCTCTCTAAATCTTCCTTGAATATGTCATTTTTTTCAAATTGTAAGGATGTTTTTTTACAATTTCCCTTACTCATAGGTGACATGACGGAATAAAGAGAAAGAGAAATAGGTTAGTGGTAATAAAGAGAAAGATAAATAGGTTAGGGGTTTAGACTTAAGGGTATAATAGAAAAAATTCACCGTCCCTCCCTTTCTTAATCTATACTAAACTATCTAGTAAGACATTTATGAAGAGACGGAGGGAGTATATACAATTAACAAGATCCTCTGGCAACCAACATCAATTGTGGTGGAGTGGATGAGGGCTACTCCTCCCTTAAGAATGACCAGGATTTAATCCGCGACCATGACATTTGTATGGAATTATTGATGTTGGGAGGATCCTTCTTGGGCCTCTACAATATATATACCCGGTCTAGCTTAGTCAGACCTGTCCGGTTGTATTTGGTCAATACCAAAACAAGATCCTCTGGCTTTCCTATTATTTGGACTTCCACTTTTACTCCAAAATTTCTACTCTCTGCCTCAGTTAAGTAATGCTCGAGTATAGGAATCCTGAATGGCCTAGTGGTTAGGTTGTTCAATCCCAGGAGTGATCTAGGATCGATTCCCGTATCTCCCCCTACCAATGTGGTTCCAAAGGGGTATATATCCCCTTCAAATGTATGTTTTTGTTTTCCCATCGATTAGATGAAACAATAAATGTTTATGAATGAAATTTTAAACAAGCATTAGAGGTCCAATTCTAGGTTCCCCTTCCTCTAATAATATAAACAAAAATGTACATATACTACCTCAAGATATCATGATATTTATCTATACAAATTTATAAATTAGGTACATATAAACAACTGCTATATGAGAGCTTTTCACAGCTGAAACACAATACTAGTATATAAATAGGCACAATACCACTACACACTCGGCTCTTCCGCGCTTCGAATCCTAAAACGACAGCAAATCCACCATTCCTTCTTTAAAAAATATCAGCAGGATGTAGATGATATATACATGGAGAAAGTTCATGTTGCTGAAGAGGTGAAAAATGATATCATATGGCCGATACTATCATCCTTCTCTATCGAAAACCCTAATCATCTTTCAGGTTGCTGCTGTCAATAAGATTTTCTATCTTGTGACCGTACATGATGTTCGGAAGCTTGAATTTCTGACTTCCTATACCGGAGCCTGTTAAAATATCCCACTGACTGCTAATTGCTGCTACAATTCTTAAACCCTGTTTTTCTATTATGCTTCTCCTTCTGGAGATGTATTCTTGGTTATCCATTTCCATTTCACTGTCGATTCTACATTAGATATAGACATCACAATTGGTCAATCGATCGCAATCAGTTAACATTGCGATATGAATCATTAAAAACGAGACCACAGAAGAAAAAAACAGCCAAATCCAATCTAATTTATCGTAATCAATTAGTTAAAATGAGATCACAAGCATATAAGAGGTAAGAAATTATGAACAGGAACACCCTTGGTAAATCAATCAAATGTCATAGTGGGAGAGAGGAGCCTGTCATATGCTTTTTAAACAGGAGACTTTACTAGAAGAAAAGCATAAAAGTTAAGAATATTACAGCAACAATTAGATCACCTAATCTCAGAGGACAGTGTTTCAGTGCAATGCTTAAAAGGAGGCTAACATATGGTTCAGTTGAATTCTTAAAGGATGCTAAGAACAGAAAGTACCTCATGATCAATGACGACCAATCACCACATCCAATGGAAAGGAGGTGCTTTACAATTGCATTGCGATGTCTCTCTGGTTTCCTTGATAACAAAATCAATTGCCATCCCTCAGCTCGAAGTTTCATATACAATTCATGAACAAGCATCTGATTTGGGTATTTTGAATCTTTGTTACAACCAGTGCAAGCATATTGATCAAATCTGCAGCAAGGAGATATATTAATGACCTTAGTAAACTTATACCTAAGCTTGTTATCCTCTTCCCTGTTTAAGTAGTTTTACAAGGATCTAGGTGACAGCAAGTCGAAAAAAATGATAAAGAAAGTTTCCATGAGGAAAAACAACAGGGAAAATAGAATAATATCAGAATCAATTAAAATCTCAGTCACTAAATCCCTCAGATGGACGTTATTAGCGAGAAAAGAGAAAGCACTTGAGGAGTAATATATCTTTATGCTTGTATATCACTTATCTCATGTTCTGTAAAATACACTTTCAGAACTCTAAATCCACCAAGATTTCACATAATCAGTTCAACACAGGATATAGCAATTAGAATGTAGACTTTTTTAAAACTTCCTTGGCAATCAGGTAGAACTGAAACATACCCCCAATAAACTATGATGTTTTGTCACTCGGAACAATCATATAACATTTATTTCTTTATTAAAAAAAAAAAGTATTGCACGATAGATTTTCCCTAGTATGAGAAAGATAATATTGATCCAATGTATGATGTAAACAGAATATTTAAGTAGAAGCAAATCTTTATATTTTCATTCTTAAAGAATGCCTTCTCCTGTAGAAACCATAACATGCGCATAAAGAAAAACACCCTGTAAGAAGGGTGACAGCAAGAGGCTAAGATAGGAAAGAAGAAAAATACCGTTGTTGTAACTGATTGATATACAAAAGGTCTGAAGCAAAAAGATCATCTGCATCCATCAACACTGCATCTTGACCATCTTCACCTGGTCTAGTACTACTGAAGTAATTCTCAATCAACGTTAATGTAATATTCAATTCTTTCATGTAATGACCATCTGTGATGTATTGAGCTGTGTATTTTTTACATACTGTAGATGGAGAATCAGAATCCAAGTGGTTGAGCTCTAAATGCAGAACGAGAATTCTGCAATAATCGTGATTATCAGCAGATATTTGCAAATCTATTGTTCCGGCATTCTTACTCTGACAGGATTGTAACGTGACAGCTAATGCAATCAGCAATGCCATTAATGAGAACCCAACAGTCACAAGCCCGGCAATGAAAACTGTAGCTGCAAAAGATGACATGAAAATTCCTGTCTCCACTGCATAACGGCTTTCCACCTCTGCACCGAATCAGAAGAATCATTTAGTAATTCAATTTAAGAGCAAAGCTGAGAACTTGGCTTTGTAAGGTACCCAATTGTTAAAATACAAATTCTCAAAACATTGTAGGACCATGATTTCAGCACGACAATGTCCTTTTGGAAAATTTTACCCTCCCACCCCATCACAGATGATATAGATTGCGGTTTCATTGCAATTTTACTCAATCATCTTCAACTTTAGTAAGTACATTAACTGAAATCTTTCAGACTTTGAAGTAATATCTAATTAACGTCATATCAAGATATGAAACTATAATTGTCTTGAATATCTTTTTCACTTTCTAGGACAGAATTCTGATTATCATAACTATAGCATAAAAACTGAACTTCAATAAGAAAGCAGAATGCGTTTAGAATAATGATAACCGTTAACACCTGAACCTCCTCTGCTTGGAAGACTGAGAGCAGAAAATTCCCGCTCCATTTGATGGCCATAAGCAGACATTGTATGATGAGAGTTACCAAACTTCTTGGGGACCGAATGCCGCCTGCATCAGCAGACATAGTAAATTTAAGATAGCAAAAGTAGCAAATCTCTTTTGAAGCTAATTGAACTATCTTCCATGTCACGGCCACGATTTTCCAGTGTCACATATTTTCTTTCTAATCCTTACTGATACATACCGTCAATTCAAACTAGTTTCATTTCAAAACTATCAGAATTAAAGATATTAAAACTACTATACTATTACTTTCCTGGTAAAACCACTCCTCACAGCGGCCCCACTATGTTGATGAACACAAAAAAATCAGTAAATAATGAACATTTTTTAGTCATCGGATATAAAATTCGACGGTCCAGCTTTTTGGAGCGAACTGTTAGTGTGATTTTGTAACACATGTTGCGTAAAACAAATGTCACGTGTTAATAAAGATAGAACACCTTTTACCTAGAATGTAAAACTTGTCTAAAACCCTTGTAACACGTGCCAAAAAAATGTTTATTATGTACTGAATTTTTTGGTATTCTGCACTATAGTCGCGGCCTCATCACAGTATCAGACGCACTTTATCCTCAACGAAATTATCAAAAAGTATCGCCAATTCATGAATTGCAAAAAACATTGAAATTACAAAATGATACGAATTCCTACGAACATAAGTAGATGAAAAAAAAAGAGAGAGAGATGAATTAGCATTAAAAGGAAAACTGTTAAAAAAAGCTAAAATAAATTTCTAGAATCTGCAAAATCAGCTGTGAGCATAAATCATAAACAAAAACAAATTACAAATTTCCAGCAAACAAAATCTGGAAATCTAAAACTTATTTAAAAATAAAAAAAACATTAACAATTCATCAATTAAACAATTCCATTTCAAAATAATATATTGAATGAATAAGTGAGGAAAAACATTTTACCTGAGAAAAGCTCAAAACGGACAAGAGGTATAAGAATCGGAGGTAGAAATCAGGAATTTCTCAAAATCTGCATGATTGAGCTGGAATCATGGAGATGATAGGATTTTGATGGCATTTTCATAAAAGAGGAAGGGTAATATTGTCTCTCAAGAGATAATTTAGAGATGGATTCCGTCTAGGATACTATCACCAACCCAGTCCGGTTCTTATGCAGAACAGATTTTTTTCTGCACATGCGAAATATTTTTTATGTGAAAAATAGATATTTTTAGCAAAAAATAAGTGTTCGGAGAACAGGTGTTCTAAAAATGAGAACAAATATTTTTTTAAATCAATCTCACCTATCAAAAATTTAATCCAACGACTGAAAATTCGTTCCGCACATATAGAACAAATATCCATTCTACACTGGAGCCGTGGTGATCACCAACCATATCTAGTGCCGTTCCTATCCGATTCTGTTTCTATTTAAGGGCTTTGAATTTCAAACCAAGAAAATGACATTTCATTTTTGTTTTCAGCAAATTTTCAATTTCAAACAAATTATTTTCATTTTCTTTTCGGTTTTTTATAAAAAAAAAAAAAAAAACAAAATTACCCTACAAAATATAGACTTCTTGCAAGGAAAATTTGATAAGGGTCTGGTTTATATACTTTGTGGTTTAAAATTGTCAATTAATCATAATATTCTCTCCTTATCATATAATAATATAAAGAATTTTGAACTATAATGGCTCAACTTGGATTGGCTTTTGATTTTGGGATTGGTTTGGATTTGGGTTTGAGTTTTGACGTGATAAGCTAAAAAAATTGGCGGAAGAAATTCAAATTCAAATTTTGGCCTCAACAATTTGGAATTTGAATTTCTCTCGCCAGTTTTAGAGGCCAAAATTTGAACTTTAACAATTATTTGAAGAAAAAAAATTTGAATTTGAATCTCTCCCGACAATTTTTTAGTTTCTCCCGCCAAAACTCAAATGCAAACCCAAACCCAAACCAAAACCAAAAGTAAAACTCAATTCAAGTTGAGCCAATATAAATCGAACCAGATTCATGGCCAAATTATATATATTTTTTTACAATTGTAACCCTCCTTTTAGAGACATAAGCAATTATACCTTTCTAATTTTTTTTTTAAAATTTTCAATCATACATTTCCTTTCAAAAAGTGACTTAGTCCGGCTTGTATGCGGAATATTTTTTTTTTCCAGTATATACGAAACACTTCAGAATATGTGTTTTTTTGTTTAAAAATATGTGTTTTAAGCTTAAAAACAGGTATTCGCGCGAACAGTGTTCTGAAAATTAGAATATGTGTTTTTTTAAATCAATTTTAACCGTCAAAATTTTAATTTATCGGACGAGACGTGTAGAACTTTTCCCATTCCACATTAGAGGCATGGTGAAAGTGACTTTCTATCCAAACGAATAATTTTTTTAGCATACTTTTGATTTTGTTTTCTTAAATTTGATAATTGTTTACCAAGTAAAGTTTTAGTTTGAAATTAAATTGCAACAAGGAAAGGGGGAAAAGGTGTGCAAACAAAAACTATTTTATTCTAAAATAAAATTTAAAACTTAATTAAAATGCTTTATTTGCCCTGGAAAAGAAATACTTTATTTGCTTCTTCTTTGGATGTTAAAATAATTGAAAGTTTTTTACAAGAATAAATAATTGATAAATTTTCTTCAAAAAAAAAAAAAAAATCAATTTGATAAATATTTTCAGGTTTTTTTAAGGTAATAAATATTTTCAGGTCTGTTTTGTCATTTTGGTTTTTGTTATATCAATCATCACATCAATCATGATGCTAGGCGTTAGCATATGCGGTCCCATGTTTAACGTCATCAGCAACAAATAATTTTTTTTTTTTTTTAAAGCCACAACAGTAATTGTTATTTGCTACGATTGTTTAGAACAATTTCAATTATTTTTTGGCAAATTTGTGAATTTTGTCCATAAATAATTTTGAGTACTTAAATAATGTTTTTCAATTATTTTATCTTGAAACAATTTGTATTTGATACATAAGATGCTTTTGTCCATTGTGACGGTCAACTGAAATTGAATTTTTTTTTGAGTTAATTGGTACTGCCTCCATTCCTCAATATATATCGCTTATGACACTTTGAAAAAAATTAAGAAATTCAAATAAACAATAATTTTTTCACCACAATTCTAACAATACACCTTACTTCCTCATTCTCTTTCACTTTTTCGATAAAAGATATGTTTTTTTTTTTTTACGGGGCGCGGGGGGGGTATACAGATTCGATCCTGGGCCGAGCTCGAGGTCATGCTTACCATTTCCACTGGGGCAAGCATCCCATGATAAAAGATATGTTGAAGATATAAATGGAATAAATTATTAACACCTAATAAAAGTTGTATATTGATTGGTGAGTAAGTTTAAACTTACATACGGACTAATAAGTACAATATACGTAGAAAAGTGCAAATTCATAGAAAAAAGAATTGACTTTTTATCACTTATTAGTCTGGATATAAGTTTAAACTTATTCACCAACCAAGATAAAATTTCTCTAGTTTAAGTGGTATTTGTGGTACATTTCAAAAAAATACCCCACCGCCGCAGCCAACCACCACCATGAATCACCACCTGCAGCACTTCCATTTTTTAACCAAATTCACCAAATTCCGAAAACCAAATTCACAAAAAAACAAAGCATTGCAATGAAGAACCAAAATCAAGATACGTTAACTAAAAGCTCATGACTGAAAAAACAGAGTACATAAATCCTCTCCCTAAACACAAACAAATGGGAAAAGCATTCAAATTTTATTCAAAAACTTCATGCAAAATTACGCAAAAAGCATTCAGATTTGAACTTTTTTTTATCCAACTTTGCTTCGGAGAAAGCAATAAAAGAATCCAAAAGCGGCGGCGGCGCTTGGTGCGATGTTGGTGGCCCATCAACCGGGGCGTCTCAAACGTTTTGGGCCCTGTGCAAAATTTTAAATTAAAGTTTTATATAATCTAAAAAAAAATTTTGGAGCCCTGAATTTTTGACTATATATATATATATATATATAAACAAAAAAAATTAGGGCCTCAGATTTTTGGCTATATATATATATACTTAGCAAAAGATTAGGAGCCCCAAATTTTTTTTTTATATATATATATACAATATTTGAAGCCCCGGATTTTTAGAGGCCCTGCCTGTGCTGTCCGCCACTGCCATCAACTCAGCTGCTTTCTGTTTTCTTTTTTTCCTTTTTTATTTTTGTCATCAATGGCTTGAGATCTTTCCCACATTGAAAGAGAGGAAGAAAGAAGAGAAGGGGTAGGCGGGGTGGGGTGCCGTCTGAGAAAGGGTGAGGGGCTGCGGTGAAGGATTGGGAGATATGAAGAGGAGATGGGTAAATGGAGGAGAATGGTTGCGTGGGTGAATAAGGAGAGGGGTAGGGCTGGGATGGGAGTTGGGGGGCAGGTATTGTCTTAGCAATATACTAAAAATGCCCTTTCTTTTTTTGGTTTGACCCCAATCAAAATTTGAAATTCAACTTAATTAACAAATTTTTGGACGAAGAAGACCCACTACAAATTGTTTCAAAATAAAATAATTAAAAAATATTATTTAAGGATCTTATTTTTCCTCTTTTTAATAGAATTCATTTTCTATACAATGTTTAGAATTATAGTATTTGATATTTTTTATAAGTACATTATTATATTCAATATTTATTTTCAAGTAAACATTTATTTTTTTGGGAGTTATTTCAAGTAAATATTTGAATGCTCATGTTCTTTTTCCCGGTGAATGATGATCAAATTAAATATACCACTCAAATTTACTTGAATTCTTCATAACACTTCATGCAATACTTTCTCTATAAGGCAACGAGACATTGATTTATTAGTTAAGACCGATACATCATAATGTAAAGATTATGAGTTACAATCGTCGTTTCTCAAGTTCCCTTATTTATTTTTTATAAATAAGTTCTCCTCCCCAATTAAATAAATAAAAAACACTCTCTTTATAACTTGTAAATTCTAAAAGATTACCATAAATATTAAATACTAGATTAAGAAATATCATAGAAGATGTTAGTAAAAAAATTTGAAATGTGCTCTAGTTAAGATCTGTTGCACGTGGGTGAAATTTTTTTTGTCCCCATTCCTGTTTAATCTCTCTCCCCAACCAATCAAAATTTAGTATATAAACATGTTTTCCAATTATATATATAGGGTGAATTGTGATTGGTTGGAGATAGGAATAGGGATATGAACGGGGACAGAGAATTTTTTGCCGTTGTACGTCATATTTCATTATTTATCATATTATTATCAAATTGCAAGTGTTTATTTTCTTTTTAAAAAAATGTATATCTACAAAACATACACTTTTTAAAAAATAAAATAAACACTTGCAATTTGATAATAATATGATAAATCCGGCTACCATGTGGCTATGGCTGCGCAGAGACCAGGGACGAAGGCAGAAATTGTATTTTGAGGGCGAAAAATTGCAACAGTATGCCGACCTATCTACAAAAACTGCAAAAAATATTTGGGGTGAATTAGATAAAAAATTACAAAATAAATATAAAAATTACTATATCTAGTAGTATTTTTAAAAATCTCGGGGCAGAGACGGACTGCAGACCGCTCGGAATCGTCTTCCGCAGTCTTAGAAGAGCAATTTTGGAAGGCTGACTGTCATCTCCCAATTCCGCCTCGGATAACACAATTTCTTTGGCTTGCTTCTCTTGACAGTTTGCCCACAGCATCAAATTTGTCGAAGCGAATTCTCAACGCGTCGGAATGTGTTTCTTGCAAAGATCCGAAAGAGACAGCCATGCATTGCATCGTTCAATGTCCTTTTGCGCAGATTACTTGGTCTTATTGTGCTAAAAGTGCCATTTGGTCCAGCATACCTTTTTGCTCCTTCAAAGAGGTTCTTGCTTCCGTAATGCAGCATGGATCAGTAGACGAAGTATCATTTTTTGGTCACCTTGCTTGTTACATTTGGAAGGAACGGAATGGTTTCGTCTTCGGATCTAATCGCAGGCCCCCGGCCATGGTCTTCGGTGATGCAGCTGCTGCGGCTGGAGAATCTGTTCAGCTTCTTGCGGCTTCCAACAACTCCATTCCAGCCTTATCCCACGGTTTGGTCCCCAGCTTCTGCCCCTTTAGTTAAAATCAATTCGAATGGCTCTTGGAACAACGGCGCATCAGCATATGGCTGCGTTGCTTGCGATCATACGGGCGTGCCCCTCTTAGCGGCTTGTGGACAGCTACTTCCTGTTGATGTAATGTCTGCTATCTCTTTTGATCACCTTTCTCTTTTTTAATAAAGTTACATTTAAAAAAAAAAAGTGTATATCTACAATGTAAAATCTTATGAAAGAAAGTAAAACATGAAATAGAGGCGGCAACCAAAAAAAAAAGGTATTATATCTATTTTAAGTGTGGAATGATGACATGGTAGTAACTTAAGAGGCAAAAAATAATTTATCCCCGTTCTGTGTTTCGTTTTTTATCCCTACGAATCAATGATTGACACGTGTTCATATTTCTTCTACGGGTTTCACTATTTTTTTTAAGTTATAATCTTTTTTAATTAAAAAACTAACACATGTCAATTTCTTATTTGTGAGACATCGGGAGAAAAGATTCCAACCCGCAAAAGCAAAATGCAAATTGCGAACGGATTGAGTGGACATAGCATGGCGTTTGCCATATCTCTTTTAAGTTTCTAATCAAATTGCATAAATATGTGAACCACAAACGTATGAACGATTCTAATTAAACATCTCATTTATTACTGTCAAACGGATTAGTATATTCTGATCCGAATTTAAGTTTGCACGATCTTATTTTAAATTAACTGGACTGAATTTAGTCTATTTTTTTGCTGACAGTCAAACGCTAAGTCCATAATTTTTTTAATTTTTTTTTTAAAGGACTTAAGTGGCTTATAGATCAAAGAACGAGATCATTTGATTTGAGGAAACTCTATATGGATCCTCCAGGCTCAAGGTTGCCGTGCCAGTTGGAGCTTCTGCTTGAGCATTACTACATACATTATAATTATAAATATAAGACTTTCGAAGCAGTAGCAAAAAATTAAGGAAACAAAATTCAAGGGTGTTTTCAGTGGGCTGCTCAAACGTTTTGAGGGCCCACTGCACAAATTTTAAATTAAGGCCCTATTATATAACATAAAAAAAAATTTGTAGCCCCGGATTTTTGACTATATATATATAAACAAAAAAAATTGGGGCACCATATATATATATATATATATATATGCTATATAAAAATATATATATATATGTAGCCCCAAGTTTTTTTTGGAGGCCCCGGATTTTTGGAGGCCCTGTGCGGTCGATCACTTTGAACTCCCTGTTAACCGCCACTGGGTGTTTTATTAATTAAAATACTAATATTATTATTTTAAATAGAACTTGTATGTCACTGATAATATTGATATTTTATTTAAAAAAAATATCTCAATTCTTGCTTTTCTTAATTTTCACTACTTGTCCCTGCAAGTATTATATTTAGGAATGGAGGGAGTATTTATCATATATAATCCTGCATTTTTTAATTTTTTTGGTTTTTATATAGAAATTCTTGTAGTGATTTCTAGAGAAGTTGTGCTTTTATAGAAAGTTTTCCTCATGGATTGATCCTAAATGACGATGAATTCTTCTGTTATATCGCCTCTTCAAATTTCTATAATGAGAAGCACCGCGCTTTAGCATCATCGCCAATACCTAAGAATTGAGCTGAAGAACATGAAATGGGGTGGATCGGTTGGTGGAATTGTTGATGCACCAATAGAAAAAGTTTGGACCATTGTATCTAAAAGCTCTAAACTACTACTCCCTCCATTCCAAATTATCTGCACACTTTCTGTTTTACACGGGAATTAAGGTTTCACTAAATTTCAAAGTGGAAAATGGTAAAATGTCAAACATAACCCTATTTAACTTTACTTCCAATTTAATTATAGCCTCTTTTCTCTCTCTATTATTTTCTCTCTAGCATTTATTGTAAGTGGTATGATTGTAAAAAACACTATTAATGACCCATTTATTTGTAGAAAGTGAACAATTAATTTGGGACATATTAAAATAGAAATGTGGACAGATAATTTGGGATGGAGGAGTAGTGTGTAGGACTTTTTCTTCACTTGCCATAATCTCCAAGGGCACTGGTTGAGGGATGTAGATCTTTTACTTGCTCATTCATTGCAATTGGTATGGGAAAGGAACTTGAGTTGAAAATTGAAATCAAACATTTAAAGCTTTTGAAATAAATGATCTTCTTTCTACATACATGAGTTGCTTGGAAGATACCTTAAAAACTTCATTGTTAAAGGAACAACTTTAAATGAATGAGCTACACCTACAACAGTATTCTTGCTCATAAGTCGTTTATGACATATAACGAAAATTAAGAAAGTAAAAAATAAGTGTTTTTTTTTAATCAAAATATCAATATTACTCTTTTAAATAGAATTAGTGGTATATACACGCCATATTTATGAGCATAATATTGATATTTTGACTACACGTCCGAAACGACTTATATTATGGAAAGAAGGTAGTAATTGAGTAGCTAGTGTTGGATTTGGGCGACTAATGCCCAAACTAGACCATTCCAGATGGCTGTTCTCAGTTAATTCCTTCAGTTCTAACAAAAGGCAGATTACTTAGTCTTCTTGAAATGAATATTCAAAATACCAGAAGGCAGATATGGACATAGGAGAATGTGATTAATATGACAAGAAATTGAAAAATGGCGAGAGGGAGTATTTTTGAAGGCAAAAAGAAGGGACATTTTTTTCCGAAAATTTTCAGTCAATGAAAATCATTTCTCAACTAAATACTTCTGATTCATTCACATACCATATGATTATTATACTTAACCACAATGACCACATGTTTCATACCTTACTGGAATAATGCTTCTGGGAGATTAGCGTGGAATCCAGAAGTAATCAAGGGCTTATATATTACATAGTGTTGACACAAAAAATCACGCCGAGCGTTCGAACAAAAGAGTTAAATTAATCGGAGCTTGTATTCACATTTGAAATTCTTTCACAAGATGGTTTACACTTGAAAAAAAATGACACGGCCAAGTATGCTTTATTGAAAGTATATCCTCACGTTGGAAGCTTGTTCGGAGCCAAACAGACCATTTTAAAGCTAAGCATGCGTTATTGAGAAATTCCCTAACGCATAATCATTTGAAAGATACACATATTCGTTCTGTTACGGATTTTTTATAAGATAAATTTGAATTGGCTCTAATTCGTTTAGAAAATGTGGAACGAGGAACTACAGAGAGATCAATTAAACATAAATTGATTCCGATACCTCAAATGAATATTTTTTTTCGATTTACACCCATTGTCTCAAGTTTTGAACCGAACTCATCTGTTGACACAAATAGTTCCCCTCTTTTTTCGGATTGTCCGACTTTCTACTTAAATTTAAAAATTCTTTTGGCCGAATCCCACTTTTCCATGTGAAGACCGTGATAGTTAGAAAGTGGATAAGGCTTAAGACCTCGTCAAAAGGAGATGCGAAACTAAATTATTCGGTCGATCTGTAGTTCTCGGCCTGACAATTTTTTTTATTGGTACCCTTAGTGAATCTCGGCTGGACCGTTTTGTCCACTTCCTAAATGGCCGACCAGCCAAGATTTTTCGGATGTCAACCCATAGTATATTGTGCTCATGTTACTTCAGAGAGATGGCAATTGGCAAGGTAAGGTAGACCTTGATAACGACCATGCTAATTCTTATAATGTTATCTTATGTCTTAAAAGTGAATTTTATTGTTTAGCCTTCTAAATCATCCCTTAAACAATGGTTTATATAATATTGGTTTGTCTTAAGTAAATGGTGAAGATAATCAATCATCTTCTAGACTGAAATGTCGATATCTGAATGTGTACATCTGTTACCCCGAAAGAGAAAATACGCACATAGTTGAAAGACAATTGCAGCGAGGATTCGGACATCAATTGCAGCCAATAGAAAACTGGAACAAAAACTTAGTATATAAACCATATTTGTATGTCTGAAAATGGAACTAATCGATAACTACCTTAAAGTAATTTGCAAGAAAACGTTTTTAAAAAAAAAATGCATGGCTAAAATACTATACTTACCAACCCTCTAAAATGACACTACATAAAAAAAAACCAACCTTCTTCTTATAATGCTACTACAATTACAAAGACACACTACTTAAACCAACAAAGAGAGGGGGGAAAAAGAGAAGGAGAAAATCGGAAAGATGGAAACTATGGTTCGAATGGTGGTGTTGATGGCGGCTTTAATGTTTCCAATCTCCATTGAGGCCATTGTTCGTCACTATAAGTTCAATGTAAGTATTTTACGTAAGTTAGTATTCGTGTTGTTGCACGAGATAGAATGATAAAATTGTTATTTTGGGCAGGTGGTAATGAGAAATGTGACATTACTATGTGCAACTAAGCCCATAATCACTGTCAATGGGAAATTCCCAGGGCCTACTCTCTACGCGAGGGAGGATGACACGGTGCTTGTGAAGGTCGTTAATCATGTTCAAGAAAATGTTACAGTTCACTGGTGTGGTTTCATCTCTCTTTTGCGTTTCCATTTCCTTCCGGTCAGTAATTGTCCGTACAAAATAGATTTTAATTCCTGAATGATGAATTTCAGGCATGGAGTACGACAACTTCGGACAGGTTGGTCGGACGGACCAGCTTATGTTACTCAATGTCCTATACAGACAGGACAAAGCTTCACCTATAACTTCACCCTCACTGGACAAAGAGGAACACTTCTTTGGCATGCACATGTTAATTGGCTAAGAGCAAGTGTACATGGTGCTATTGTTATCTTGCCCAAGTTAGGAGTTCCTTATCCATTTCCAAAACCTGACAATGAGGAAATCATAATATTAGGTCACCTCAAAATTCTTTAGCCATTACAAAAAAAAATTTCATCTTCTGCTAATATAATTCGATATCTGATTTTCTAGTGCAAAAAAAAATGCAGGAGAATGGTGGAAGTCAGATGTAGAAGCTGTGATAAATCAGGCTATGAAATTAGGTCTGCCCCCTAACGTATCCGATGCACATACCATTAATGGGCATCCAGGACCTGCACCAAATTGCTCGTCCAAAGGTACTCATATACGAAGTTATAATCATGTTGAAAACTTTAGCGCGTGCAAATATTACAATAAGTTCACTTATCTCCCATGATGCAGGGTACACCCTACATGTTGAAAGTGGAAAAACTTATTTGCTTAGGATTGTAAACGCTGCACTGAACGAAGAACTGTTTTTCAAGATTGCAGGGCATATATTTACTGTTGTTGAAGTTGATGCTAGTTACACTAAGCCCTTCCAAACAGACACCATATTTGTCGGTCCAGGCCAAACCACAAATGCAATTTTGACTACAGATCAAAAGGTTGGAAAGTATCTAATTGCAATTTCTCCATTCATGGACACAATTGTGCCCATAGATAACCAAACTGCTACCGGGGCATTACGTTACAAAGCCACCTCTGCTTATATCCCTACCACTCTTACCCGCATTCCACCCCGGAATGCAACCCCTATAACCACTAGTTTCATTGATTCCCTTCGAAGCCTTAACTCGAAATCGTACCCAGCTAAAGTCCCTTTAACAGTTGATCATTCATTATTTTTTACCGTTGGTGTTGGGATTAATCCTTGTCCTACATGTATGAATGGAAGCATGATTGTGGGAAATATTAATAATATAACCTTTGTAATGCCAACTAAGGCTTTACTTGAGGCACATTACTATAGTCTCAGTGGAGTTTTTACCGATGATTTTCCGGCTAATCCGCCGATTACTTTTAACTATACTGGTACTCAACCTACCAATTTGCAGACCACAAATGGGACTAAAGTGTACAGATTGGCGTTTAATTCTACAGTTCAGGTAGTGATTCAGGGGACTAGTATCATTGCACCTGAAAGCCATCCTACACATCTTCATGGGTTTAATTTCTTTGTGATTGGAAAGGGAATTGGCAATTATGATCCCAAAAATGATCCTAAGAAATTCAATCTTGTGGATCCTGTTGAGAGGAACACTATGAGTGTACCAACTGGTGGATGGACTGCAATAAGATTCAGAGCAGATAATCCAGGTATTATTATCTATTTTTTCTCAAAAGCTGAGGGCATGAAACTAACTCATTAACCCTGAGAAATTGCACAAAAAATCAATTCTCTTTCCTACGTAGATCTGTATTCATTGGATTGTATGTAACTTTTAAAACTTAAAGTCACCTACCAAGATAAAACTACTCCGTCCCCTTTTACGAATGCTACGAATTTTTCACCTATTGGTCCTACTCGTGCAAGTAGGACCAAAATATATGAAAGAAGTGTGTGTCAAAACTAATAAACCCAGATCTAGCCATTTTTCAATTTTTTTTTCTCGTTCCTTATGATTTTCAACATCATTAATGTTAAGATAGTGCTATTTAACCCTAAAAAATTTAGGTTTCGTTATAAATCAGAACATCATTCGAATACACTCTTTAACAAAAACGAATGTTTCTTTGGAACTTGTCATGGTTATGTTATCACCTTCATGGTTTTTTATTTTTTATATAGACTTGGTCCACGTGGACCATGTGGTTCAGAATTGACCACATCACTGCAGAATAAGGAGAGAGACAATTATGTAGTGATGTGACCAATTTCTGACCACGTGCTTTCAATGAAACCGAGTCCCACAAATGCAATTAACCTACTTTCATGACAAAACGAGTACACCCAACATATGGTTGTTTTAATCTTTTCATGAGATAATTCCAAATAGCAAAGATGGATATTCCAAGCAATGTAATTTTGGGAGGCCCTGATGAAATGGAGTGTAGTTTCGTCAAGCATTTCAATTTTGGATTTTCGTCCTTAATTTTGAAAAAAAGCTGAATAATTTGCAATAAAAATATAATTAAAAATAAAAAATTTAAAATATTATCCGAACGTACTTTTAAGTTGTACTTTAAAATTGTGTGATGCAGGTGTTTGGTTCATGCATTGTCATCTAGAAGTTCACACAACATGGGGACTAAAGATGGCATTTTTGGTGGACAATGGCAAAGGCCCAAATGAGTCAATTTTACCACCTCCAAGTGACCTTCCAAAATGCTAGGCAAAAAAAATGCAATGGATACTTCGGTATTTATTATTAGGGACTCTTTGCAGCTACTGTAATTATTGGATAGAAATTGGCTAAAACTCAAATTGGGGGTGAATCCCTTATACCAGCAGGGGGTGAATAGTGTTAATTTGGATTTTAACCAATTACTATCCAATAATTCTAGTAGCTAATCATTTTCCTTATTATTATTATTATTATTATTATTATTATTATTATTATTATTATCATCGCAGTAAATGTCAGAGTAGAAGAGAAGTCCATCGATCAAGATACAAGATTAGCATTAAATGGCTAAATTATATACCTTAATTAAGAGAATATACATTTCAATTTGTTTAATTAGCTCTCGATCAAATCAAATAAACTACTGTAAGTGTTTATTTTATTTTAAGATTGGCAATTCGATGTCTATGTAAAGGTTTTGAAGAATTTTTCATGACCTGCAAGATTTTATTTTATTAAAGTCAGTTAAGGAAGTCGTGTTGATATCAGGGTGCAGATTGTGGTAGCTGCATTTCTTGTGATAGATAATAGGGGAAAGTGTTAGAATATTTTCTGGAATACTGAACAGAAAAATAAAATATGGAAAAAATTGTTTATGCACTGGTTTATGTAATATCTGAACAGGAAAAATAAAATTTGAACATAAAAACGGAGGTACTGATTAACATTGTAGTATAATACAAAAAACAGTAAGGAAAAATTAAAACTCATAATCTCAACCGGTTTTGGATTTTCTCCTGGATGAGATAGTAGTATACCGCTTCCCCTTAAGTTCAATATGTCCGGCCTTTGATCAGCTCCTGACACTCTTGAACACTGAACTCCCAAGGTACAACGCCCAAACACTTTCTATTTCTCTGAAGAAAGAGAAGCAGAACCTTCGAACCGAACTAGTAACAACAGAACTCTCGGACAATATGAAGCTCTTCCTGGCAGCTCTGGCCTTCATGAACCGAACTAATAACAACAAAACTCTTGGATAGTATGAAGTGCAGGAAAAAATGAAGTGCAAAATGCAAGAGGGAGAGAGGAATTTTTTTTTAATGCTCTTCCTGGCAGTTCTGACCTGCCTTTTATATGCACTGAGAGGAGACATTTAACAGTCCAGGTTTAATTCTGGAATAAATCTGGATGTCACAGTCAAAACCATAAAAGCAAGTATCAATGGCAAGCCCGCGCGATTCATTCATTTGCACACAAGTTCGAGTTATTTTGGTAACGACAAGTCGGCTATTAGCACCCCTTGCACAAGTGCGCATAAGATCCTCAGATGGGGCATAATATTAGTAAGGCAATTTAAACCATGTGAGGCACTTTAACTTATAAAGTGAATTTCACTTTTATGAGTTTTCTATGTGGGATGTGGGTTTAAAACCCATTTACCACATTTCAACAACCCCACTTTAGACCAATTTATTATTCACTCCAAGAATTTATTTTCTCACATGTTGTATATCACCACGAAACTTGTGCAATCCACTTCGTGATAATGTTAATAACATTCAAACCCGAACGGTATAACATATAAATATATTGGCTCAAAAATATTCTCACGATACTTTAATTACAATTAATTCTTTGAGAAATACTCCAACAGAAAGCACTGCCCCTTTATAATTGTTATATTTTGATTTGCTAAAATGATATTGAGATTGGTGAAATGATATACAAATCTCCTTTCTTACTACCAAAAAAAAAAAAAAAAAAAAAAACAAACAAACAAGAAGTTAGGTGATAAGTTAGAAAATCGAATTCTACTATAATAAAAAAAAAGTATTCTCTACCAAAAGACTTTAATACCTCAAAATTTTGGATAACATATCAAATTTAAATTTTAAATTTTAAATTTGACTACATATTTCTCGCGATCAATTTAAGTTTGCAAAATTCAAGATAAAAAAAAATTCAAAATTAAACACTATCTATTTCAATTCAAACATATGTGATTTTTTTGTTGGTTTTGTTCGAGGGGACTAATTTTTTTTTTTCAAAAGAATAAAAAAGGAGAAAGAAAAGCCAACTAAATTCACGCGTCATGTAAGGATTGAACCTACGACTTTCTAAGTTAGGAAATAGATGCTCTCTCCGTAACCATAGTAAAAAATCTTCTAGTATCTCGCTTCTTTAGTGTATAGTAAATTACCCAAAAAGTAAAAATTCTTTTATTTTGAAATGAACAAAGTGATTACAAAAATCATAAACATTTGATATAAACATAAGCAATGGAAATGAAAAACTCAGTAATCTTCTACTTCCTTCTACTTTCTATTTATCTTTCATATTGCCAGCAAAGAGGATTTAACAGTTTATGGTTGACGATCTAAGAGTCTGATTGGATTGTGTTTGTATTTAAGATTTTGGTATCTTTTTCAAGTCAGACTCAAATCCAAATTGAATTCTAAATGATTTAATATTTCGGTTTCATTCCCAAACTCAATTCAAAACTGACTTAAGTCTGAGTTTGAATTTCAAACCCGATCAAACTCAAGTCAGACCTAATTCAATCAAACTCTAAAATTTGATTATCAGCTCTTAAAACTTGTTTTCACCACAAGGTTAACTTTGCACACCCGGTTTCATCTCAATGCTGTAAAGCAGTAAAAAAATGTTGATGCCACATGTTTTGGACGATTTAGATATCTTTATCCCAAGATTATTTTTGCATGCAAAAGATATCAAAATTTACCACAATCGCCACCTAATTTGGCCCCGAAATCATCATGTCTAGATTAGGGATGGCAATGGGACAGATCGGGTCGGATATCTGTATGATCTGATCTGCTCCGCACTGTTCAACCTTCGCTCCGATCCGCTCCGTGATCCGCCCCGAATCAAAATTTTATGCTCCGCGATCCGCTCCGCACGGGGCAGATCTGATCCGCTCCGATCCGCCCCGTCCAGTCCTATTTTTTTTTAAAAAAAAATCATTATTTTTTTTAAATTCATAAAAATAGAGCCTCTAACAAGTATAATTAATAAATTTTATACTAAATTAATTTTCAAACAAGTACAAATAGTGTTTTTTTTTATAAAAAAAATAGACCATTTATAAGTATGGTCCAGTTTATTACAATTATTTATTATAAGACCTCACCAGAGGAGGAGTAGTAGAAGCCCGTTGAGCGGGTGCCCCGTGAGGGGAGTAGTAGATGTCCCGTTGAGCGGGTGTCGTAGAAGTCCCGTTGAGCGGGTGCCCCGTGAGGGGAGTAGTAGATGTCCCGTTGAACGGGTGCTGTCACGGGTAAGACCTTCGAGAGACGACCCGTGACAGTGCCTCGTGAGGGGAGTATAAGACCCACACGAGGAACCCAAATAAATGACAATTAAATCATTACCCTCATGTGAGGTGGGTAACTGAACCCCGGACCTCTCGGTCACAAAGGCGAGTGAATGTTACCCACTGGGCTACCACGCCTTCGATAAGTACAAATAGTATATTAAAATGAAAATTAAATATAATTAAGCCTAATAATAACAATATTATAATAATATATATATATATATATATGGGGCGGAGCGGAGCAGACACAAATACCAAATCTGATTTGCCCCGTTCGCGGGACGGAGCAGATCTGCTCCGTTTTCTATACGGGGCAGAGCGGATCTGCTCCAAAAGACGTTGAGGCAGAGCGGATCAACGAATCACGGATCAAATTGCCGTCTCTAGTCTAGATACTCACTTCAAAGTAATATCCCATTAATCACTAACATCAATTTTGGACGAAGGGCCATGGCTGTATATTTTTGTAGTACAAGGGTAAAATATATCAAAACAATTTGAAGAGTAAAAGTTGAATTGGGCAAAAAAATTTAAGTTATTAATAATAAGGGTTATAATAAAAGAGACGTGAACGTGATAAATTTATTTTGAAGAGTAAAAGTTGAATTTGGCAAAAACTTTTAAGTTATTAATAATAACGGTTATAATAAAAGAGACGTGAACGTGATAAATTTATTTAAAATATAATATGTCAAATACTACTTAGATATCACGTCATAATTGTGTATTTTATCAAAAATAGTCATTTTCCAATCATGTAAAGAAAGAAATGTAACAACTAAAGTTGTTTTTAGTAACAAATCATTTTCTTAAAGTGATCAAAGAGAATATTGAATTCATACCCTATTATTATTTTATTTTTCTTGTTACTGTCTATCCTTTTTGCTTTCTCTCTCTACTATTATTATTATTATGGAGTCCTCAATGAGTCCAAGAAACCGCTGCCAACAAAAAAATCTCAATTACCAACTTCTTCCTTTTATTTATGACTAAGAGTAGTTTTTTATCAAAGGTCCCTTATCCCAGGCATGCCCACAATCAATGGCTTTCTCTGATAGGATCTCGTTTCTTCAAGCTCCGCCCAATCTATACACTCGTAAGTTTGATACACTTCCCATGCGTGGGACAAATTTTAATTGTGTCCCTTTCTAGGATTTTCTACTCATTTTCTGAGGTGCTCTCTTCTCTCCTTATGGAGCAACCACCCATCCGGACTTAAAAAAGAAGAAGTAATTTTTGTAAAATAATTCTAAAGTTAAAAAGTTATATATTTAAAAAATAAAAATCATAAAACAATTCCATTATGAAACAAAGAGTATTAAGAAAGGTATAGTAATCTATTTCTCAAAAAACAAAGATAATATAGTAACCTAATTTTTTTTACTGAAATCGTAAGGGTTTAATTCTCGATCTCTTAAATTATGAGTCAAATATTCAACAACTAAATTATTATCTGAATGGCATTTAATAACATATAATTTGTTAAAAATATTTCGTATTAAGTTATAAATCTTCGTTTAGAAGCGTATAAATTCTTAAAAAAAAAAACGAAGACAGACGAAATAGATAATTACAAGAAAGTGAGGTGACTGGTAGTCTTTTTTTGTGTGGAGAAAAAGGTAGTTACCGTCATCCGAATAAAAAAGTTTACAAAATAGATAATTGCAAAAGGGCAAAAAATCCTCTCTCCTCATTTTGATTCCGTTCTCTATCTCACAAATAGATATTTATTATATGTAGGGGTGAGCAAATTCGGTAAAAACCGATTTACCGACCGAATTCGATTTGAATTTGGTAAATCGAATTCGGTAATTCGGTATGTACCGACTCAAAACTTCAATTTGATTCGAATTCGATATATGATTTTAGTGAATTCGATATCACTGAATTCAATTCGATATAATATTATTTAAATATATATATATATATATATATATATATATATATATATATATATTTATATTAGCTAATTATATATAAAATAATATTCAATAGCCAATAATATTTAATAGAAAGGAAAAAAAACCTCCAAATCGGTCAAATCGATAGAAACCGAATTCGACTCGCCAATTCGTGAATTGAAATAGGTCGGTATTTTAAAAAAAAAAATACCAAAAAAACCAATTTCAAACTACCGATTTCGAAATCGATGCTCACCCCTAATTATATGTTCAATTTTTTTTTATGTATTTCACTATTTCTTTCAGATTATAATATTTTAATTAAAAATTTAACACATATCAATTTTATAATAGTGAAAACAATAAATAAAATACCAAACCGAGATAGACGATTCTTAACCGCAAGAAAGTGAGGTGACTAGTAGTCAACCGAATAAATAAAGTGTTTTGTCCTATATATACTAAATAAATCTTAAACATCTGATTTGATACGAGAATCCCAGGGTAAATTTCCAGTGGTAAAGCTTTATCCCTACTACTGGAAAGGAGAGTCGATTCACGTATTTCTCCTGTAGAGCAAATAAATTCTCCTCCTCGTGAGGCTAAATTCCCTCCCTACGCACTGTGGACATGCTACAATCTCCCTATCTAGAATACTCTTCGCTCTTTCCCTTCGGAGGCAATCGCCTGCGCGTAAAAACATCTTATTTGATGCTCATACTTTTTTATGAGAATAATGATTTTTCTTTAAAAACATTTAATATGTAATTTTTAAAAAATTATACTTATATCTAATCACACGATTTTTTTTATTATATACAGAATAAAAATCATTCCGCACACTGGAACCGTGAGCGGAGGTCCAAATCTGAGAGCCGCCAGACCAACCTGAATTAAGCAGCTATATTAAGTCGGTAGAAGGAGACTAAATCTAAAGCATAACCACCCACACAAAATAATCCCACACTAATTACAACCAAACACCTTTCCTTCCCTTCCCACTTCCCACTCCTTTTTCATGTCAACTTTTCTCTCCCTCTTTCTCCATTCTTTCGCCTTCATTCATGAACATCCCCCCACTTCACTACCTGTTTGCTACTAACTTCAATGGTCCCCTTGTAATTAATTCCATCTGTTTCTCCCTTTCATTCAACTTTCCCGCCCTTTTCTCACTCAATTCTTGATAATAATTAATCAAAAGTTTGTATAAGTGATCAATCATCTCGTCTTTTTTTTGGAGGAGGGGTGGTAACAAGAAATTCAGCCAGTCACCTTAGATCTGAAAAAGTTGGGTTGCTTTTCAAGATTCTTCAAAATTTATGCCCTTTTCAGGATCTGATTCCCAGTCAGTAAATGATTCTGTTTTGCTAATTAAGGAGTTCCGTCTGAAATTATCGTCCAAAAAAACCTCGGAAATGGCTACCTTGTATCCACAAGCAGCAGGTTGGTACATGGGAAATTCGAAGTGGGGTTTGCCTGAAATCAATAACAGTCCTCAATGGACAGAAGAGGAGAACAAGAGATTTGAGAGTGCACTTGCTTTGATTGATGAAAGAAGAGAAGATAGATGGGATAAAGTAGCGGAAATGATACCTGGAAAATCGGTTTCTGATGTGATTAATCAGTACAAGGAATTGGTGGCTGATGTTAGTAGTATAGAAGCCGGGTTGTTCCCAAATCCTCCAGACTATTTAGATTTATCCCCTTCCTCTTCTTCTTCTTCTTCTTCTTTTACTTTTGAGTTGATGGAAAATCGTAGCGGGTTTGATTCCTTTATTAGGAAAAGAGGAAGAACTTGTGATCAAGAACGAAAGAAAGGCATACCCTGGACTCAGGAAGAACACAGGTCCATTATTTCCTTTCATTTTTGCCTACTTTTGTCGAAAAAATATCAAGGGAATGTTAAATAAAAATAGCTTTCTAATTACATAAGAGAAAAGTTATATATAAACTATTTTCGTTTTTTACTTTTAGTAAATTTTTATTTTAGCTATTTCTGTCCATAAACTATTTTGATTTACTTACAAAACTGGTTTCCTGCCGCTTTTGATTAGGTGTTCTGCACATTTGTTAGTCTTAAGAACTTAAATTAACAAAAATTACATTAAAGCTGACGACATGAGCAGAACACGCGATGCAAAGTGGCCGGAAAACAACAATTTTGCACTAATTTGACAAAAACAGTACTTCAAAAAATAGTTTAGGGACAGAAAACACTAAAAATATAAAAAGTTTATTGACATAAAAAAACGGAAATAGTTCTTCTCAATTGAATAATCAAGAAACAATTTAATCGAGTATTCATTACTTGCATAAACTTTAAAGTTTTGTTAATTGTTGTATGAGAAGCTAAGCTTGACCTACGCGGTGAAGAAGCGGAATAAAAGAAGGAATTCATTAGTACTTGACCTTATTCATTTGTAGTTCTGGTGCATTGTCACTATTTTGCTATGATTTGATCATACTAGTTAGTATAGTAGAAGGATGATCACTAGAAATAGTTAATGTATATTGGGAGATTGTAATTGTAATCCCAGTAGTAACGAGATTCCTATCGAAAAAATGCGCGATTTATGGTTAAAGTTTCATGAAAACAGGTATTGATAATGCTCTTGACATTGTTGTATGTGTTTGATAACAGGAGTTTTCTCTTGGGACTTCAAGCTCATGGTAAAGGGGATTGGAGAAATATTTCCAGGAACTTTGTAAGATCCAAGACTCCAACGCAAGTAGCAAGTCATGCTCAGAAATACTTCCTGAGGCAACTATCAGGGGTGAAAGATAAGAAGAGACCAAGCATCCATGACATCACGACGGTTCATATCCAGAACACAAGTCCATCATCAGATGATAACAAATCTCCTTCCTCGGAAAAGACCTCTGCTTTATCGTCCTCGGCTGCTTCAGAACTCTTATTCGACTGGAATGACTCAAATGACGGGCTTTTGATGGCTTTTGACTCCGCTCGCGGTAATGAGTCTATGGGATCCCTCTTTGATATTACATCACATGGTCACTATGCAGCAAATATGTGTACTGCTAATTCGAGGTTTCATATCCAACCTACTAAGTATGTTCATGGATGAATAAAGGGGTGATTAATCATAGTAGAACTTGGATTATGTTATTAGAATCTTATAATTTATGATCTGGACTTGTGTGCATTAATCATATCTGGAACAACGACATGTCCGAGCTGCATATTTAATGAAATAGTCTGTATATTTCTACTTGTTTGAGAATATTTGTGGCCTATTTGTTTTCTTTCAATTAGTTTTTGATTCACTTAGTGCATTGCATATTTGCCAAATGTCCATAATCTTGGAAGTAGTTTAAATCTGTTAAACTTGAATAATCTGGGGATGATTTTCTATTTTAGCAATGGCCTATTATATTGATATTCATACTTGTGGAAGAGTTGTAAGACCATTATAGGGACTTTGTTGAATAGAAAAGGCCTCACAAAGCCATCCATGATGGAAAATGCTTATTGGGGCAAAAAGGGCAGAAAAATTGTCCAAAGAAGAGTACGGTAACTTTGAACCTCTATTTGTAAGAAGATCAGTCACAGTATTTGACAATTCCGTCCCTATTTTGCTCCAATGAGCGCGATCCATCTATGATTTGCCACATCATGTGAGGCCGTGGAGGCGAATTAGCTGACTCAGGCAGCACTCTGGGAAATTCTTGAGCATCTGATTGCTTGACTGAGCTCCAATCACCATCACTTTTTTTTGTCTAAGACCAAGTCTGCATTCCACTAAAAAAAAGCATCTCTGCTTTAATTCATGTAGAACACATATATAAAGATATACATGTGATGTAACTAAATGTGCTACTATATGTTAGTATAACCATCCATTTTTTCATGAATGTCCCTTTTTTTCTACCCACTAGTCCTTTGTCTTTATACTATCTGCAAGAAATTAATAGGGTAAGATTTGCTTAATGAACAAGGGCAAAGTCTACCTTCTTGAGAAAAGGATGCTTAATTATCTTAATCAGTTTCTTTTTGCCTTTTTGGCATGTTGAGTATCTTAATCAGTTAATCATCATTTAATACTCTTACAAGATTACACTGATAAATCCTTTAAGGAAGGGAGAATAATAGTTATTTTAGATAAGCCAAGTTGATGGAAGATCAAAAGGTAGCCGCCATCTCCCGCCCCCGGTCCGATAGCGGGGGCAAATTTCATCTCCGTCTCCGGCTTAAAAAAGGGAATTCCCGCCCCAACTAGGCCCAGACAGGTCGGACCTCCAATTCAGCTGGATCCATTGCCATCCCTAAATTGTCAAGACTTGCACGGTTGGATCAGCACTTCCAAAATTCCATCACATTGTTTCTCTTTTGGATTGATTTAGTGCTTGCTATTACTGCCTTCAACTATAGATTTAGAATAACCTTGAAATATTATTAGAATTTATCCCAGTATGAGAGAATTATATTCTCATATGGACAAAACTATTACAAAGATTTTTCTCAGAGAGTTTTTTCTAACATTTTTCTTAACTAATTTTCGATGATCTTCTCTATTCTCTCTTCTCCTTATATAGGAGATTTTTTTTAAAAGAAAACGTCATTGATGACGATCTATTACAATTATTAAGCCAAAAAGAATGGCTCTTAGTATAACAGCTGTCCTCGATTATTGCTGCTTGTCTTCTTATCTTGAATATAGCTGTCCTCTATTATTTCTTCAATTATCTTCCATTATTGATGCTTTAATACTGGTGTAGTCACATCTTATCTTGTTGATCTGACTAGTCTTGGGCCATTAGTCAGCATTTTCCATGTATTATTGGTACTACGGGGCCATACTTTTTCTTCAATTTCTTGGATCTTATCTCCAAGAATCTTACTTGGTCCATTTCCTGATGTAATTATAATCCAATTATCACATTTACCAATAACTTTGTAATTTCCTTGATAAAAGTTTCTAATTAGACGCTCTTATTCCGTCTGCTCTTCTTTTACAAATCCATTCTTCATTCATTATTGAAAATTTTAAATATTCATCATTAATATTTATTTCTTGATCTCGAGTATTAAATCCAATTGTTATGAGATGTTGAACCTTATTTTCCTCCTCAGGGCTACTTGAATAGAACTTCATGAAAATATCTCTTCCCTGAGAGAATTTACTAACAGTTGATTTTAATTTAATATCAAACTTCTCTATTTTAGCAAGACTTTTACTTGGGTAAACTATATGTATAAACCCATAGTCTGCTAACATCTTAACCTTATCTAGATTTGAACCTTGTACACAGATAATCCTGGGATAAGTATTTTTTTCCTGGAGCTTTGTAATAAGACCCCTCTTCTATTATGGTATAAGTCCAATCTATTATTTTTTTGAAATTCTATTTCCCAATTATTCTTCGATCTAGAGTTAGAAGATTCTCCTTCTCGAATTTTCCTTATTTTTCCTACATTGTTTCTCTTTTGGATTGATTTAGTGCTTGCTACTACTGCCTTCAACTATTGTATCCACAAACCCACCACCACCAAAGTGCCTCAGTTCCTATCATGCCCTGCCACACAAGAAGCAATTTCAACAGCAAAATCACCTAGTAAAGTCGTACTATTTGTATATTCAAGTAATGTTAAATCATCTGACCGTCTAACTCGTAGCTTAAAAGAAGAACAAGTATTAAAATACCCTACACTAAATATTACGTAGCTCATTTAAAAAATATTATATTACAACATTTATGATCCCAGAAAAATTATTGCGGTAATTAAACATATACAAATAAACTTTTCAAACAGAGCCATTGTTGAACAAAGTGGTAGGTTTCTATTTATAAACTTGCAACAATGGAAATTGAAAAGTCTTAGCTTTAATTCATTCCCTTCCCTTTTCTTTTTCTTTTTATTTTTTCCAGTTAAATGAAGGGAGACATGGCAAGGACGGCTTTTTGGCCCTTTACCATAGCAAATCCATAAGAAAGCAACTAATCCTTTGGTCTCACATGCATGAACCAAGTTTCATCTTTTTTCCAGCCAAAGTTTTGAAATATTGAAGTGACAAGAGAGAAATGATCGTGACTTCTTCATCAAAATCTATTAATCCAATTGGAGGATGCATCCGGAAAAAAATCCTCTGTCCCCGTGTGTGTCCTCAACTAATCACAATTCACCCTGTATATATAATTGGAAAAAATAATTATATAGTAAATTCTGATTGGTTGGGGACAGGATTGGGGACAGGAATGAGGACAGACGATTTTCACCCAATGCATCCTACAATCGATTGGTTGCCTTATGCCGAGACCCGGTACCATCTCTAGTAAATTAATAATATTATTACACATTATACGATGCGATTTGTTCAAGTTCTTAAATGCACTTTGGACTAATGATCCTAATACACATGTAATAATATTGTTAATATATAATAGAAAAGGTATTAAAAAATGTGAGAGAAAATTCATAGTCGTATGACACTTGATGAAGAAGAGACGGTGTGGAAAGAAGCTCAACAAGTTGGACGTGGTGGTGGTGGTGGTGGGCTGCTCTTGTCATTCTCTCTGCCTACAGAAATCAAAGTAATATTTAACATATGTACCTAATCGGTAGGAATATTCTGTCTTCATTCTATATCTTGTTTTTTATCACATCAATAAAAAATTGTTATCTGTTAATTTTTAATTAATAGACTATACTTAAAAAAAATAATGAAACTTCCAAAAAAAAAAAATTAACACTTAACGATTTTTTATTAGTGAAATAGAGAACGGAAACACATCACTTTGATGATGAATGCTCTTTGCTTTTGCATTAGTTTACATTTTGATGTAAGCTTGTCTGCCAAACATATTTATCTTTAATTTTGCGCGTTCTGGCCAGAGACACCAGCAGTGAGAGGCTTGACTTACGAGTCTGACAACATTCATATCCGTGCTTTATGTTAAAATATTTTAGTGAATTTTATGATCACTAATTTATAGTATAAATTAAGAACATTTTGTCCTACATGATTTATAAATATGAAATATTAAGGGTTACAACAAAGTTGTGACATACCTATTTTATGACCACTATCTTCTGGCTTACATGGCATTAGAGACATGAAGATCATGGGAGGATAAGTTATGTAACTTACATATATTTCAAAGAATTGAGAATTAAGAATTTCTTAATGACCTATGTTGTACCGGGTTATCTATATATCGGACCCTCTTTATTAACTTAAATAGAGTCTCGGAACTTTCTGCTCAACATGGAAGCAGTGGCGGACGCAGAAACTAAAGATGGGAAGGGCACAATTAATCTTGACAAAACAAATTCATAGTCATTTACACACTTGGTAAAATTTTAATCAAAATTGTTAAAATATAAGTGGTGTTATTCCTATAATTCACGAACCACAAATTTAATTTCAAATCGAAAACTTAATCAAAATGGGTACACAAAAAAATGCTCACAAAACGGAGAAAAGCCTAGTGGGGGCACTTTCCCCACCGTAAGTCCGCCAATGCATGGAAGTTTGTACCTAGTTGGGCGAAAGTGGAAATGATACCCTTATTTCCGTATCTTTCAGCTACTTTATCGCCTACTTTAATTTGTTTTCATAAAGTTCAGATCACTTGAGGTCGGGTGTTCGTAGAGTACAATAGGTCCAAAGGTGATCCTGCCTTAAGGAAAGGAAAATATACTAGTTATTTTAGATAAGCCAAGTTGATGGAAGATCAAAAGGTAGCTGCCATCTCCCGCCCCGGCCCCGATAGTTGGGGCAAAATTCATCTCCGTCTTCGGCTTAAAATAGGAAATTTCCGCTCCAAATGGCAGAGATAGGTCGGACCTCCAATTCAACTGGATCCATTGTCATCCCTAAATTTTCAAGACTTGCGCGGTTGGAGCCGCACTTCCTATACGTGTGTACTCATAAAAAGGAAAATTACAAAAAGATAAATAAGCCAAAATGGAAGCTTGCTATTGTTTGAGAGGTTGGTGAATAGCTGAAGCTAGCATTTCAAGAGGGTTCTTTCTATTGGGAGTGGATGGGATAACTATAATGGTGGTTGGTCTTCCACATAGAAGAAATATTGAAGAAAAATCAAATGATGCTTCCCAAAATTCCATCACATTGTTTCTCTTTTGGATTGATTTAGTGCTTGCTATTACTGCCTTCAACTACTGTATCCACAAACCCACCACACCCACCAAAGTACCTCAGTTCCTATCATGCCCTGCCACACAAGAAGCAATTTCAACAGCAAAATCACCTATTCTAAAAGTCCTACTATTTGTTAACAAACCTATGCATGAACAAGTCTCATCTTTTTTCCAGCCAAAGTTTTGAAATACTGAAGTGACGAGGGAAATGATCGTGACTTCTTCATCAAAATCTATGAATCCAATTGGAGGATGCATCCTACAATGGATAGTGTGGTTGCTTTATCTGCAGACTCCGAATCTTCTAGTACATTCTCTAATACACTAACATATTATTACATATAGTACGATGAAATTAGTTCAAATTTCTAAATTTACTCTGGACTAATAATATCAATACACGTATAATAATATCATTAATATATTAGAGAAGATATTAGAAAGTGTTATAAGATTCAAAGTGATATGACACTTATTGGAAAAGAGACTGTGTGGAAAGAAGCTCAACAAGTTGGACATGGTGGTGGTGGGCTGCTCTTGTCATTCTCTGCCCATAAAAATTAAAGTAATATTTAACATACTTACCCATCATCAATTTTTTGTCTTCATTGTTTGTTTCGTTTTCTATCCTATCAATAAAAAATTGTTATGCGTTAATTTTTTAATCAAAAAATTAAACTTAAAAAAAATATTGAAACCCCCAAAGAAAAAAATTAACACGAGATTTTTTGTCGTACCCCATCCCATGTAGTATTATTTCAGCAGCTGCATAAAATGTTGGAGAAATTTGATTTTCTTTAAGGATTTAAGTGTAATTAAAGTGTCGATTAACAGCATAGAGAAATTGTTGTGTGAGTATCGTTGTCTTGGTACACACGAAACGCTGAACAGTTCAAGGCATCGCATCCACTGGTTAGCAAGTGTATCTGATGGTATTTCACTAAAGAAGGTCCAAAGCTTATAACTACCTATCCCGTTGCAATGGATTCTCGCCGAACTCTTGCATTGCATTTTATGTGCATTTTTTAAAAGATTTTTCATTCATGTGGGGGATTGTTGGAGAAATTGAATTTTCTCAAAGAATTTAAGTGTAATTAAAGTGTTGTGATGACATTTTTGAGCCAATACTATTATATATTACACCGCTCGGTTTTGAATGTTATTGAGATTATCACGAAGTGGGTTGCGCAAGTTTCGCGATGATATATATAACTTGTGAGAAAACTAATTAATGGTGTGAATGATAAATTGGTATAAAGTGGGGTGGATGTAATGTGGTAATGGGTTTTAAACCCACATCCCACATAGGAAACCCATGGAAGTGAATTTCACTTTATATTGAAAAGTGATTCACATGGGTTTAAATTATGTTACAACTATTATGCCCCATGGTAATTGTTGGATTAATGCAAGAATAATGTTATTAACTGTAACCGTCAATGTTTTATTACTGATTTATACCACTGCAATTACAAGTTCTTTTGAGAGCCTATAAAAGGCAGCATCTGCACTGCCAGAAAGAGAATACGAAAATTCTGTCTTCTCCTTGCATTGTTTCTGTTTTGTTCTGCGCTACTGTTTCTTAGTACGATTTGAAGGTTCTGTCTCTTTTGCTTCAAAGATACAGAAGAGTTTGGGCGTTGTATCTTGGGAGTTTGATCAGTGTTCAAAAGAGGGCCTGAAGCTGATAAAGGTTGGACATATTGAACTTAAGGGGAAGCGGAAACTCCTGTCTCGTCCAGGATTAAATCCGAAATTCATTAACATTTCTTATTAGTTTTACTGCAGTTTGGTTTAAAGTTTCTGCATAATTCTAATATATAATATCAGTGTTTTGTTTATTTTTCTGAAATAAAATTTATCAGTAACAGTATACTGTCTCAGTTTAATTTTTCTATACTGTTTTAATTTATTCTGTTATGATATAACATTAAAACAGTAGCAGTAATATTTTTTTCAGTCAACCATAAATAATTCCAACATAAAAGATGCTGTAACGCAAATACATCACTTGATGATGAATGCTCTATGCTTTTGCAATAGTTTACATTTTGATGTAAGCTTGTCTGCCAAACATATTTATCTTTAATTTTGCGCGTTCTGGCCAGAGACACCAGTAGTGAGAGGCTTAATATGACTTACAAGTCTTACAACACTCATATCCGCGCTTTATGTTAAAATATTTGAGTGAATTTTATGATCACTCCATTTAGATAATAAATGTATAAATAACCGCAGTAAATTGTTGTGTATATCAAATGACCGGTGAATTTTTTTTCTAAATCCGTCACTGTTTTTACATATATCTGATCGTCAACGTGAGGATCACTTAAAGTCTGAATGCTCTCAGAATATTTAGTACTCCCTCCATTCCTAAATATAAGACACTTTAGACAATTTGAGAAAATTAAGGAAGTTGTCATTTTCACCTAAACTTCCAATATTACCCCACCTTCCCTCTCTCTCACTAATACATCATAAAGAAAAGAAAAGAAAATGTTGAGGGTATAATTGAAATAAATTGTTGACAACTAATAAAAGAACCTTAAACGACAATTAATTTGGATACCTAGATATCTCCTAAACGACAATTAATAGGGAATGGAGGGAGTATAAAATATCTGTTTTACCTTTATCCGCCATTATTCATTTCTTAATGGTTAGGGAAGTTTAAACTTGGATATTTTGGATGACTCATTTGAATGCAGCTTTAAACTTTAGTCCGAGGAAAACTATGAAAGTAATCCTCAAGATGCGATCTTGTGCAAGAAAAGTGAATCTAAATGCGGATCTAAGAGGGTACTACAAAACGCATTTATTCTTGATCTTTCTTTTCTCCCTTCATATTGCTTAATTGTACTACTTTTTCACTGATGAGATTAAACCAAGACGATAGTTTTGATTGAATGGTTTAAGTCCAAAAAAGAAATATATGTATTAGATCTACAAATTAGCCATGTTGGTTGATGGGCTCGGACAAAAGTCAGGCCATGTATCGGGTTCTTTGAATGATTCATGACAAACAAGTCTATTCAGACGGTCGAGATCAGGTGCGTGGAAATCACTGGTCGTACCGAATTTAATGAACAGTCCACAAAAATGTAGTGACAAAATTGTAATAAAATCTAGGGCTGACGTACATAATCCGTACACGATAATAAAATATCCTTTAGGCAATGCCCCTATAAATATTGTTCATTTCACCTTATTTACTACGTGTTTTACTAATTCTCGATTATTGTGTTAAATTATTTATTTTTCTAGAATCTGAACTAATATAAGCATCAAAGTAAAGAAGAAGTCTTCCCCCATTCTCTTTAGCTTTGCTTTTCTTAGAAGGTTTTACCTCGGACATAAGCATGGGCTCTTCCCCTTCTCTACTAGCTCGGTCTCTCAGCTTCACCAAACTATTAACTCAAGTTAGGTCCCCTCATCAATCTAGAAACGCATCATTCACATTCCACGTAACAATGATCACATCAATTTCACCCTTCATAAGTGGTAAAATATCACATTTGCCTTATGTGGTTTATGGATTTTTTTTATTATTTTTTTTTTTTTGACAGTGCTCTTTTCTTTATGAGCAGTGAGCACAACCCTCTTTCCAATAATAATTCAGACAATTATACAAAAAGTTCTTGATGATAAATCTTCAAAAAAAGAAAGAAAGTTCAATTCCCATTGCCCACCGGTCCGTATCAGATGTGGAACATTTTTTTTCCAATACATACGAAACGCTTTAAAACATGTGTTTTGAAGCTCAGGCTAGGTGTTATTAGGATAAAAAAACACAATAGGTGTTTTGAAACTCAGAACAGATGTCCGTTCCAAATCAATCTTAACTGTTTCAAATCAATTTTAACCTTTAAAATTTTAATTCAACGGACGAAGAAAGTTTCGCACATGCAGAATTACCCCGTTCTGCACTGGAGCCACTGCCATTTCCGACCTTTTGTATAGCTTTAAAGTAAATAACTACAGAGGAAAAAAGCAATATAAAACAAGTTATTCCCATTAGTCTTTTTCTTTCCCATTTAGAAACAGAAGAAAAATATGCAAGAAACTCTTCCAAGGATAAGCTTTTTTCCTCTCCTCTAGATGAGGAGATTAAAGGGATACGACAAAAATAATTGTCCAATCATTTTTTGAGGGTGATAAGTTTGAAGCATTGAATTTTAAAAAAAAAAAAAAAAAAAATTACTTTAAACCAATAACTAGAAAAAAGCAATAAATAAAAGGGGGAAACGTGCTTTATGAGAAGCCAATGGTTTAATAAAGCTTTAGAAAAAAATGAATGAAAGGTTAAAAAATGTATCTTCCTAGA
Organism: Vinca minor; assembly: GCA_026122235.1. Lineage (NCBI taxonomy): Eukaryota > Viridiplantae > Streptophyta > Magnoliopsida > Gentianales > Apocynaceae > Vinca > Vinca minor. The sequence continues at coordinate 103,958 of JAOCZM010000278.1, read as the reverse complement.
TAAAATCTAGCGACTTTTGGCCTGTCTCTTTAATGAAAGGTCGCTGTGGAATAAGCCAATAAACCTTTAGGTTTGCTGTTAGGAGACAGATGAGAATGGAAGTGTACTACTGCTACTAGTTGGATGGAATTGATGTGTATTTTATGCAGCCAATCAAGGCTCTAAGCTTCATCTGATGGTTTTCAGGAACTCGGCTTTTACGTTGTTAAGAGGCAGTGGCTATAGTGCAGATTTCGACAGTCTTTTACACATATGTTGTATCATATTTAGTATGCGTTCTTCATGATTAACAAGTGTTCTAAGACATATATTTGTTTTACGCAACAACTGTTACAAAATCACAACGCATGCTCGTTTCAAAATAATTTGGACCGTTGAATTTTTTATTCAACAATAAAAAATGTTTAGCATGTACTAAATTTTTGGTGTTTAGTAACATATATAGTCGGACCGGTTGTTAAAGAGGCAATGGGTGAGTAGCAATTGCAAGTGGGTCAGGCCCACCAGCAACCTGACTTGGCCCGTCAAACCTCCACCCCCCCCAGTGTTACCAACCCGTCCCGAACTCGCGCGTTGGACCCGTTTAACATTGCTATGGGTGAGGTGAGGGGGAAGATGCATTAAAGTTATGGTTAGAAGGTGGCAAGCTATACTAGGTGAGCCTTATCGTACCACTCTTGACCCCAACACGCTTCTATTATTAGACCTGAGATGGCACGGTAGTACAACGCCATGGCCTAATAGGAGTTGGCCTATCGTGAAACTGAAAAGTTATCTTGATATCCAATCCGATCCAAATGCCTTGTCAAAATTAGTATGGGGCGAGACAGGTTGAGCCTCCGATTTAGACGGGTCGAGTTATTGCAAAATGAACTTCAACGAGTTATGGGCTGAGTATAAGAACTAAATGCTGCCTCTTGTTATGAAGATGTATATAGCAGCCTGGTCCTTTTCGTGATTTATTCTACCACTTGGATTCAAACATCGGAATTGTAGGAATGCTACGCAAGAAAATCAAAAGATATCAGTCTGATATACAAATTGCAGGAAGATGCAGAAACACTCTGATTAACGCTTGGATACAATGAGATATCTACATTCAACCCGGCAAAACTGAATCTACATTCAAAAACCGAAAAGAGAAGCGGAAGGCCTTTGCCTCAAATCAATCTCTTCTCTCCTCTTCTATGTTTGGGAAACCATTCTCAGACCTGGATCCATCTGATTTCTCCCTGTTGCCAACTAGGTTATCTTTGCTGGAGAATTGGATGCTACGTCCTAGAAATTCTTCGAAAGGTGGTATCAACCCCATGGCTGCTATACTAGTGACCGTTGCATTGATGTCCTTGGTTCCAATGTAAAGACCCCTACCACCTGCTGCAACAATGCTTTGCATTTCATCGCGATTTGTGAAAATAGAAGGAAACACACCTATCAGTGGTGGGCTGGGCTGATTAGAGCTACCGCTGATAAGCATTCGAAGAGTTTCCCTTGCACTCTTCTCTACCACAGAGTTTGCTTCAGGAATTAACGGACTCACAAGAGTTGGATGCAATGAAGGAATAGAAGAGGATAAGCCAGGGCTAGCACTCACCAAATACCCTTGTCCAGAGGAGCATACATCAATAACAGAAACATGAACAATGGGGTCACACAACAAGGGTGTAAAAGTAGCAATCTGCTGTGAACTTGGCAGCGCCAGGGGAAATCTAACTAATGGCTCGGGGAGGATCGGTGGGAGATCAAAAGAGGGAATCTCAGAGAGGTTAAGAGGTGGAATTGATGCTAAAATGCTAGATGACCGAGTGGCTGATAGCAAAGAAGTTGGTAAAGGTGGTAATTCTAATGATGATGAGGAAAGTGGCTTACTTCCTGCTGTGTACTGCAGAGTTGATGCAACAGGAGGGCACCAGCAATAATAAGGAGCGAGACGAGAAGAACCCATCAAAGGAACTTGGGCTGCTGTGTTCAATATAGGCAAGGAGTCTAGGAAACTTGATGAAGGGTACTGATCATTTTCAGTTGCTTCAGGAGATTTGTCCTCGGAGCAATTAGAAGATAAATCTGGGCTACCTGGCGATCCCAGAGTGTCAATGCGTGACGACATATAGTTGTCTCCATGACGTCTCATTTTATCCCTGGCAACGCTCTTCAAGGAAGACAAGTTCCTTTGCACGCCCTCCTTGAAGGAACTAGGCCTAGGGCTGAGACTGCCCTGGTAGAGTGGACCGGATTTTGCCCCTTGACCACCGTTGTGCCTGAATCTCGAAGGTGTGGAAGATCCTACTGATGATTGAACATTAAGTTCTGAAGATTCAACTGAGGTATTTAGACATGGAACCATTGTTGATCCAAAAAGATATGCTCGAAGATGAATAGAAAAATTGTTGAGGCGTGATTCGCTTATTCCAGTTAATTCAGCCAGAGAAGGTTTTCTTACAAGTAAATCCTTCATCTAAACCAAGCCGAAAACAGTAATTAGTGAAAAGGGGGGAAATATTTTGAAATAGGACAAACAGGCAATAAGAAAGCTGTATGAACTAAGAGAGCCAGCAAAAGTACCTTTTTGAGCAACTCCATCCCCAAGAGCTTAGATTTTTCAGAACACCAAAAGTAAAAGCTCTCATAGTCTGGAATTCTGATCGAGAAAGACCGACCGGACTTATCAGCTATGATTTCTTCAATTCCCAAAGTGGAACACTCTGCATCAGTGCTCAAGGTAACCAGCCTCTCCGTAGAACCATCATCGCCAATGAACGAGATCCGCAACCCAGAGGTAGGCAAAAGGGTGAGATTTAGGTTTCCCCTGTTCCAATGGAAGAAGAAAAGAAGAATGTTGAGGATAAAAAAAAAACAAAAGGAACACAGATCACCGAAAGGAGCAACTTAGTAAAAGCACATATTTTACAAAGCTTATATGAAGTTTAAAGATGAATAATGTGGAGATACGAGTCTTCCTCAAAATCCATAATCAAAAGACTGTAATCATTCTATATCAAGTAATATACTCCCTCCATACCAAATTGGATGTCCACTTTCCTATGCAAAATGAATATCGCATAGGAAAGTGGACATTCAATTTGGGATGGAGGGAGCAAATCATTTTCAACAAGAAGCTGATTAATAATGAAGAAAAGAAACGGCGTTGTAGAAAAGATGACAGGCAAGACCAAAGGAAAACTAAGAGGCTCAACCTCCTTGAGAAATTTTGAAATAGTTATATTCCATATCCCATTAAATCTGTCAAACAATGAAACCAGAAAAAGAACAACCAAGAATTATCCACTGCATGCTTTGTTTCTTTTTTATCTTTTATCTCTTTTTTTTTTTAAAATTCCATTGTCATATTTGTTTAAGCTCCATGTCCATATATAAGCTTGCATCATGCTTTTGTTCTAAGAAGAAGAAGACAAACAGGTCTTTCCTCATGAGCTCATAAACATCATTTATTTGCTATATGCAGGTGTATATTCTAATAAGCAGTTAGATATATGTTATTGCCGTCTGTAATATCCTAAAACCTCCCCATGTCCTTTCCTTCATATACACAACACCTCAACAGAGGAAAACTCGTATTCATTCCCTTTCTCATCCCCACCCCTACCCCTCAAGAAAAATAAATAAATAAATAAAAACAATAGTAATAGTAGTAGTGGTAATATGTTAGCCTTAAGCAAGTTAAGAAATACAGGATTTCAATAGGTTCATATAAGAATCATACAAAAATACAAGATGTATTAAAAGTCAAAACATGTGGACTATTAGTGGGAAGAATCAGTAATTTTCTCTGATTTTGATTGAAGCCAGTTTGACCTATTTCCATTCTAAAAGTTGTAAAGAGGGAGGAGGGGGAAGAGTAATGTCATTACAGATTTCAAGCACATAGAACCAACCCATGAACACTTTTAGATTTCCTCATCATTATCTACGTTAATAAAAAAAGAATCCTAAGAACCACACAAGAATAAAACAGCAGAAAGCACGTGTAGGAATAAGCTATTAAAACAAGAAAATATCATATAATCAGCTCCATAGATATATGATGACAGGGGAAAAGGACGAAAGAGATAGCTCAACCAATTGTCTAAGCACATAAAATAGGAGCATGAAGCTACCTATACTACTACTTAATTCAGAGATCATAAAGATATATTCGTTTGGAAGGATGAACATTGCACCCATTAACAATTCTAAACACAGTCCTATACAGCATTGACTTATCAACCAAACAGAGCATAATCATTTAATGCAAATAACTTCCACCTTCAACAGTTTAACATCTATTTTCCACATAATAAGATATCTAGAAAGATGGAAGAAATAGACACACACAAAACGTAAAAGCAAATGTCATCGTCAAACAACCAATGACTTGCAAAACAAGTATTCAAATTATAAGATAAGATAATTGAAAAAATTATGAACAGACCGCTACATAAACATTTTGTACTAGAGCAGGAAGTGCACCACCACTTGGAACCAGACTTATTCACTCAGTTAAGTATTTAAAAGATTATAAAGAATGGCTCTACCCATCTCCATTCCAAATCATTACAATGAAAGTATTTCATAACACCAACCTCCATGGTGTCTCCACACTTCAAAATGCACCTCCTAGCTATGAACAGTCTCATATCAAGATGAGTGGTCTAAGATAGAATCCAGCATGTAGTACCGATCAGGAGATGGTTAAGATACGTCTGCAATTCATGTACAAGACACTCAAAATATGAACCCTAAACAAGTTTAGGGATCAGAAAGAAATTCAACTTTACTAGAACTATTAACTACCAAGTAAATATAAAAATATTCAAAGAACATATCTCAATCAATATAGAGATCAAGCCTGTTAGTACAAGTCCAAGAAATCAATTCTATAGCTATTGATTGCCAAGAGAAACAATTCAGTAACGGAAATACTTTTAGTCAATAGCAAGATAGACTCGAGTGCAAAACAAATAAATGTGAACATGCACTACTTGATGAATAAAACGCAAGGGTGCAGTCAGGATAAAGAAAGGGAACAACTTACATTCATCACTTAGACTTCCTACACAATAGGTATACAATATCCATAAGAAATTACATTTTATAAAAGAACCTAAATGAGAAATTACTAGAAATTGAGAGAAAAAAATAGTGTGATCGGCTTTGGGGATTGGAAAAAATAATAATAATCGAGCATAGGAATTCAAATTAAATGTGAAAAATGAAGAAAGGGGAATAAAATAAAAACACATTATTCTTACAAGCCATACAAAAAAGGAACTCCAATGGTTTTAAAAGATAATTATGTCAAATTATCAACAGAAAGAATGAAGACATGCAGCAATTATTTACCGAATGCAAAGCACTCATGAACACAGAGCATGCTTTTTCCTCCAATATTCTTCAGGTTGTCTGTCCAGCGTTTCATCCCATATGCTTTGGGGTGTATCTCATCTTATAACTATAGGGTTAATTTGGACATGTATAAGAACGATATTAAGTAGTTCCCTCATTCATAATATCGTGTAATTGCCTCAATAAATTGGATTTTGGATTTTCGTCAAAGGTATCAGGATTATGATCTATCCTGAAAATGTTATCGTCCCACGTACTGAAAATTGTTCCAAATCCACCAAAAAATGAAAAAAAAAAAAAGAAAAGAAAAAAAAAGGTGGACTTTTTATTTTTATCATTATACAATGTTATTATTTTGTCTTTCAGGAGACATTTTTTTCCGTTCTCTAAATGAAAATGGACCAAACAAGACAAGATGCATCAGCAACCAAGGAATACTATTACAACACAAACTAAACTAAATAAAATGAATGATTGAACACATCATACTTAAAACATGCACCTATTTTAAAGAATGTATATTTGTAACTACCTTATAGCAGTTGGACACAAAAGTGCTCCTTGCTTGGTGATCTTTCCAACACGAACAGAAACAAGTGGAACACACAAGCACCGGGCAAGCATACCAACCTCTGATGGCTCAAAGTACTGTCTCATAACAAAAAATTAATAAATCAATAAAAGAAAAAATTAAACAAAATGCCATACCAGAATACTTCAGCAACTTATCAACAGCCTACACAAAAGTCTAGTCAACATAACATACACGATATTGCAAACTATATTGAGGTGCCTAGACAAAGATATCCTTCCAATTGAGATATTAAGCGAATAATAAAATGAAGAGAAGCTCGAAAGACCGCCTCTATCAAAAGTAAGAGCTAAAACCTAGAATTCTTCTGCAAAATCTTTCTTTAGAAATTCCCTGGAACAAATGAAGCTTTAACGAGGAATCCTTTGGAAGCTAGGATCTTAACACATTCAGAAAATATATAAAATCCATTAAAACACTTCAAAAATTAACGAAAAATAAGATACTTTAAATTACCTGGCTCAAATGAGCAAGCAGTAGATCTTCAGCTACACCTGTAGAGACGTTGAGCTTGAACAACGGTTTTAACCTCTCATCGGAACGGCAAGCACCCATAACGTGTACATCAAGAGCTCGATGCCATTGGAGAAGATTATCATGTTGATCGCTTAGCGAAAGCGTTAAATCTCCATCACTACCTTCTACAAGAAAATTCGTTAACCTCTCCGTCAGCGCCGCCGAACCTCCCGAAGTCGAAGAACTCCTTTCCGATGAAGTCATTCCAACGTTACAGGAAGAATCAGCTGACGATGCCGGATCATCAGAGAAATATTCACCGTTGAATTGATCCATGGAATCATCAAATTCATCGATCCGGCGATTGCTCGCGGATTGTTGTTCCTTAGAATTATCCATGTTCCGATCTCGATTAACTGTATATAATAACAAATTCTACAACAATCCGATTTCAATAAACCCTATGTTTGCGTGAATTGCGAAGATATTTTGATCTATGATGAGAATCCAAAATTACAGAAAGAATTATTAAGAGAGAGGAGGAGCGCGAGCAACTTGAGGCAAAAATGGGAAAGGTAAGGCGGCTGTGGAATCGGTTTATATAAGAAAGACGGATTCCAGCTGGAGTAATCCAATGGAGTTGAAAATCAGTTTGGAGTCCGAGTCAGTTTTCACAGTGTGCAATCATGCCGGGAGATGTCTGTCTACGTCAGCTGAGCTTAGAAGTGGGTCTAGGATAATGTGGATCCACGTGGACTGCCACGGTTTTAGCGCGGAATGGGCATACATTTTATGTGTGACTTTTTTTTGCCCGTTAATAATTTTTTATGATTAAAATTAATTTAATACGAACGTCTATTCTAACTTTTATAACATTTATTTTGTTTTATCGTGCGAAACATTTTTTTTTAGCCTTATAAAAAGTGTTCTAAAGCGTTTCGTAAATATTGAGAAACAAATATTCTGCATAGAATTAGACTGCACCTGGACCCACAGCGTAATCAATTGGCGATGTACATGGTCCGTCTCGTGACTCAAGAAACCCGACTTTTGATTGGTTCTGTTTACATGGTCTCGGTAGGTACGACGTCATTATTGATGCGAGGTCTCAAGAAAAAGAAAAAAATAAAATAAAAAGGGAGTCGATATAGATTTTGAAGCAACAGTTAAAAGGTAGGACTCAGTTGGCCCAGTGGAAACGGTCACTATAACTCTGCGTTTCGAATCCTACATCCCCACGCCCCGTAAAAAAAAAAAAACAACAGTTAAAAGTACTAAGAGGATATTCTTCTCATGAATCTCATCACGACTAGGTGGTGATATTAATGCGAAATGAGATAATTTTTTACGTGAAGAATTTTTTTATTTTGTTAAATTAATTTTTTTACAATAAAATTGATTTTAAACGAATATATGTCTGAGCACAAAACACGTGTTCTGTTTTTATCGCGCAAAACAACTATTATGAATTTCAAACAAATGTTCTAAGGCGTTCCGTATGTACTAAAGAAAACTGTTATGCATAGAATTCGGACAGCACGATTGGACCTTTGAGTTTTTTTATTTAAATTTTTTATTAATAGGGATATTTTAGGGGTTTACCTTGGACTGACTATAATTTGGTATAAAAGGTCAACCATATCATTGTTTTTTTTAAACAATATTTTTTGCCATAACGGATTTGTCAAATTTTCTACTTCCTGAGGTCCTTTTTATGGATTGAGTTAGGTCCAATATCATTTTTAACATGGTATCAGAGCCACATATTTCGATGTTGGACACTTATTATTGTTCACAGTCTAAATGTTCAACCTTGATCATGAATGGTGTGTTAAAGATCTCACATCGATAAATTTGTAATATATAAGATTTGAACAATTCTTTCCTTCTTAATGTATTTTTTTAGACATTGAGTAAGAGTAAAGTCTATTTTTAACATAAATTATTTTATAGGAGATGGTGTCAAAAATATAATACAAACACCTTAAAGAATGATACCATAGCATTATAAAGAATGAGAAATTTTTCACAATTATTATTCCTCGATAAATTAGTGCTCAATTTTGAACTACAAAATTGATGTGTGTATATATAGACTAGGTTCACCAATGAATTTCCGATCAATTTTACGTAGCCAAACAGGTTTTTTTTGTGACAATAGGCAGTAGCATATGAATTATGAAAGAGATGAATGGAGAAAGGCTTATTTTGGTACTTATGACTTGGACCACATTGATTAAGAGATGTAGCATTTCATTAGGGAGGGAAATAATGAAATCGTGGCGGTTAATTGCCAATACTCAATACTACCTTCATTTCTAAATATAATTTTTTCATTAAATATTGTGAAAATAAAGAAAGCAAAAATTAAAATGTTTTTTGAATTAAAATATCAATATTACTATTTTAAATAGAACTAGTGGTGTACAAGTCATATTTAAGAGAGTAATACTAGTATTTTAATTACAAAAATATTTTAATTTTTACTTCCTTAATTTTCACAACATGTAATGAAAGTCTTATAATAGAATGAGTAGTAATTTTTTTTTTTTCGAAGCCCGATTGGGTGGTTGACCCATATAGGGGAAAGAAAACTGTCTCAGACGAGTAGGAGATAACTCTAGAAAGGGAGATTAAAGTTTGCCGCACGCAGGCGGAGGGTATCGAACACACGACCTCAAGGTCGTGGGCAGACGCCTAACCCATTAGGATAGGACATCTTTGATTAGAGTGAGTAGTATGAAAATGACCCTCCAATGTGGGGGTGGCTTCTTGCGGTGGGCTAAGACAAGGCCTCTCATCAATCGAATCACTGGGTCACCTTGATTTACATCATCCACAATGTCTGTCGGATCGGGTGGTGAGGGCCTTGGGGGCGTGAATATCGCCTTTTAGTGTACAAGTAGTATGAAAATGACTAAAACCCTACTTGAACAGGGCAAATACCTTCCTTGGTCGGTCTTAGAATAGAAACACAAGGTGGTGGAGCGATTTCTATCACGCGTCCATTATCTGAAAATTAGCTAATTTTCTCTCTTAAGTAATTTACATGCTGCTATTATTATCATTCTTTGTCTTTTTAAATTTATTTCGTCTCCAAAAAATCTATGGGCTAAAATTATCATTCTGTTAAATAATTTTATATTTTCTGTCTCGAATAATAATGTGGTTTAACAAAACTTGTTTATTCTCTCTGTAAAAAGTATAATGGTCAGAAAAGAGTACTCCCTCTACCAGAAACGAAGCCAGGAATTTGGTATTGGGGCGAAATTTGCAACAATATATCAAACTATATATAAAAACTGTAAAAAAAAAAATGTGAGTCAAATGTCATCCGATACTGTTAAGTACTCTAAAGGAGGTTGACTTTGTCCAAGAATTTTGAAAATCATAATTTACCATGTCATTATATAATAAAAAGTTATTTTTCTAGATTATTTATCTTTCATTAGATGGATCAACGGTTCAGACCGATCCGAATCTAGTTCACATAACTAGAAAAATTGTGAGCGACAGCTTAATATTCAAGCTCGAATTTTATGTGAGCCAAATGTGACATTGACCCCACTCATCCCAATTAAAACTCGCACCCAAATAAAAATAATATAATTTATAAATATTATATATAATACTAAATTTTTAATTAAAAAAATTGGTTGCAAAAGTCGTCTTTCTTTTCTCTCCTTCTCAAATCATAGATTTGGTTATCTTTTTTATTAGTTTTATCTTACTATGAGAATTAAGTACTATTGTATGATGTATATTTGTATTTTTGTCAAGATTTAGTCTCATTCCTCATTGTATTATACTATACTTGCTATATGATTTTTGTTTTTCATTTTTTCTAATATAAATTCAGCTCAATAGCTCACATTAAAATGTGAATCGATTGTGAATTCAAGCTTTGTGAACTCTTTCGGACTGAGCGTGAGCTGAGCTTTTAAATTTTTATGTGAGCTGAACATGAGTTATGCCAAGTTCATCTCATATAGCTCGATTGACATCCTTATCTTTCATGATAAATTTAAATCAAATATTTCATATGTAAAGATATGAACGGAGTCCGACGCAAATTTTTTCATTGGGAGTAAGAGTGACACCAAAATTTTTGTATTTTAATCTTAGATATTCAAAATTTGTATTATAAACCAATCAATTATGTCATCAATTCTTTTACCCATTTTCATAGGAATATTATTCAATTGTAACATTTCTGAAAAAGAATTTAAAGTTACATCAAAAGAGAGGTACCGTCCATTAAAGCATTTACCAAGCCACCTTTCTCCATCCAAACATAACAGCCACAACTGGCCATCATCAACTAGGGATGGCAATTTAACCCGTGATCCGTTGATCCGCTCCGCTCCGATAGCTTTTGGGGCAAATCAGATCTGCCCCGTATAGAAAATGGAGCGGATCTGATCCGCTCCGCAAACGGAGCAAATCAAATTCGATATACACTACTGACCCGATCTGCCCCTATCCGCCCCGCACATATATAATAATAAATTAATAAAAGGATGTTAGTCTAGCCCAGCCTAGGGCCCAGCCCATATAATAACCCTAATTCCCTAATATACACTATCCAGCCCCCTTGGCCCAGCCCACTTTCTCTCACAGCTCACTTCAGCGCCCAGCACACGGCCCAGCCCATATAATAACCCTAATTCCCTAATGTATACTACCCAGCCCCCCCCGCCCCACCCCACCCCACCCCACCCCACCCCACTTTCTCTCACAGCTCACTTTCGCGACTCCCTCTCCCTCTCAACAAAAACTCCCTCCTCTCTCCTCCTCCTTCCGTGACTCCCTCTCCCTCTCAAAGAAACCACCGAGCCGCCCCTCCCTCTCCCCCGAACCGCCTCCTCTCGCTGGGCTCTCCCCACTTCCGCTGTAAGACCGCAATATCCGCCACCCCTCCGAAGTCCGAGCAAAAAGCAACCCCTCCGAGTCTCCGAGAAAGCTCGTCTCCATCTCCGGCCTCCGCCTTAACGCGCCATCGCCTCCACCTTTACATCTCGTTAAAAAAAATTTGCATGGGGCGAACGGATCTCGATCCGCTCCGGACGGAGCGCTTCACGTGACTAAAAATTTCCGATCCGGGACGGATCGGAGCGGCCATTTCTCATTCGCGGAGCAGATCGGTATTTCAGATATCTGCCCCAATCTGCCCCGTTGCCATCCCTATCATCAACAATCAAAACCCTTTACTTAACTCTCTCTTTATTTTATTATTTTTTTAATTTATTAATTTATTTTTTTATTTTTTTAATTTATAAGAAAACAAGTATTAAACTCAAAATCTATACACTAAAAAAGTAGACAACAACTGCCCTAGCCTTCGTTTATGGCGTCAGCTTCTCTCCTTCATTCAAAAAACCCTCGTGCACACTGTTACTACCCCCACCAACCCCTATGTTTCCATTTGAACATAGTAACCCATGTTTAAATAATCCCAATTGCAAAAAGAAATGATAATTGGTTAAAATGGAATATCAACCAGCAAAGATAATACTGAAATCTTGATTAGCTAAACCAGAAGAACCACATTTCAAGTGCATTTAATTTTTTTTCTTATAACATTAGCAAGTTTTCCATAATTCTTTTTAGCGTCTATATTAAGCATCCGAGCATGATTCAATCAATTATCAGCCAGTCACTTAAGTTCTTTCCCAAAGAGAATCTATCAAAATCTATCTGATACAATCATTTGCTCTTCTTAGTTTCCTTAGCATATTCATTTACGAGACCTTCGACATCTTTCCAAAAGAGGCCCTCCACCAAAACACCATCCTTTGTGAACCTGCATAAATAAGTATAATTCACGAAGCAAAGAGAAAATTACAATTATTTTGAAGATTCAACTGGATAAGATTAACAGTACCACAGAGAGAGAGAGAGACCACTGGGTTACGCTTTTGGTAAATTCCACTGGAGGCCTTGCAGATATTGATTGGGGATCTGCGCTTGCCATGTTAAGTGTGTACATATCAGAGAACCTTGGCAGCTTGGAAGAGACAACTAATCCAGTGATGTTGAAAGAACCCTGCAATAAATAAACCGCATCTCTTTCAGGTCCCTAAAACTTCTAGCCTGTTAGCATCAAATAGCTCAAAAGGCAACACTAAACAGAGATCACAGAGATCACTTCCAAAATATAAGAGATTATGTTAAGTACAAATACAGAATCCAATAATTCAAGTTACTTCCTATAAAAAAAAATAAAGTTACTTGAGCAGAAACAACGGATATGGTCAATCATGGCGTGAATTTCCCCCCTTCTTTATAAGCTAAATAGCAATGAGATAAACATCAAATTATCTGTTTAGAAAATCATGCAACGTGTTTGGTAAATGATCCCTTAGGATAAGGTGAAAGCATCTGAGTCATGTGAATGATGCTTCTGGAAGAGTCAAGGACACAAATGACAAGCGTTTGGAGTGACAATTCATCAGGTTCCAATATCAAACAAAATCTCACTGCCCTTACTATAAATACTGCAACCGTTTCAAAATACTTGTAAAAGATTTTTACTTTTCTTGTTTCAAATTACTTGTCAATCTCATAAATCAATAGTATATTCATTTTCTCATTCGAATTCTACCCTTAATCACCTCAAATGGTGTATTCATTACTCTCAAGTATTCACACTTTTAAATAGGACCACCTAAGGTCATTATACATGGCCTTTTAATGAATGTACCAAATCATTAATTTGCGTATCTTGTCTTTAGATTGACAATATTTTGAAACGGGAGGGAGTATCATGTAAAGAAAAAGTAACTAGTAGAATTTATTGAGTTTACTCTAATTCTGACACACATGTTCATTATTTCTTAAAGAGGAAAATAGTAGTATGTTCTAGATTATTGAGTGAGGACTAGTCTAGCCGACTTAAATGAGCCGGTGAAGTCATCAATTGTGAGTAGAGTAATGCCACTAGCAAGAGTGGAGTAAAAGTGTTAGTAGGTGGTAGAGCATCTAGGTTCATCAAGAATCAATTTATATTGTGGGTATATTTCTGATATTGAAGTAAAGCTTTTCCTTGAGCTTTTATTTCTTTTATTCTCAACAGTTAGTTCTCCGTATACTGAAAGAGATGTTAGATCAGTTCAACACTATCTCGTATTTACATAGATGATCAATGGTAAGAGTTCTAAAGCTTTAAGGTTAGAGTAGAAGGAACGTCAGGAACATGGATGAAAGTAAGAAATGCGGTGTAGTAAAAACTATGACAAATATCATCGCTTGCAACTGTGGTCTAACCACTTGCAGGACATGCATAAATCTAATCACTTCATTTCATATATTTGAGGAGCTTTACTAGCATCAATGACTCATTGCATGAGAAGTACTTTCCATAACTAACAATCAAGACACCCCTAACTCCCGTTAAGAAAAACCTAAAACCTAAGTATGCCTCAGTCACTAAATGAAATCGTAAGGATAAAGGTAACTTGTGGCAGAGCCAAGCTTTGAATCTTGAAAATTATCACCTAAATTATGTAAGGGAAAAAAGGGACAACCTTTCCTCCAATTGTGTTCCTTCAATTAATTCTGAAAGAGCACAAAGAAAAGAAAGTTTGACCTAATTTTTTGGCATTTCTTCCTCTAAACAACAAAGAAAAAATGAAAATAACATGGATTACAAACAAATAAGTAATTCTAGAAACCACTGATGTTAAACAGGACAACAACTTACTGGAGGAGGATAGGTGAACAAAATTGCGTTCTTTTCCTTTGTGTAGATAATGAGCTGCAGAATTCCGTTGAATAAAATATACTTGCCATAGTCAAAGATCACACAAACAAAACAATAGATGAAGGAAAGATTCATAGTCAATCACAAGGATTACTCGAAATCTACATTATGCATCCAGTTCATTTTCTGGACTCAAAAAATCATTTCTCTTATTTCAAGTAACATATTAATGTAAACAAACAGAGAAGTTTTCCCAAAAAAAAAAAAAAAAAAGTATCCAATGTTGATTGAAAAAGTTTTAAGCTGCAAGAATTATTTAGAAGATTGACAGCAACATGAAAATTAAGATAAAAAGGATATAACACGATGCAGCCAATAAGAAAATATATATTATCGGGGAACTTCTTGTTGTAGAACTGAGCGAAAAGAGCTATGGTGATGATGACAGCTCCAATCAACAATCGAACGTTGCTCAACTTCACATCTTCAATGTAGCCTTTGCTCGTTACGATCTAAGCAAACCAAAAACCACAAAATCAAATCCATAACAAAAAAAAAAGAAAAATCAAATCAAATTAACAAGTAGATAGATATACAGAGAAATCGGGTATACCTCAGTGACAGATTCATCGAGGATGTGTTTGATTGAGTTGTGGTCGAGAAGATTGGCCTTTTTAGGGTTGGTTTTATTACCATTGGTGGTGGTGGTGGTGGTGGTGGTGGTGGTGGTGGTTTCTCCTTTCTTCTCCGGCATTTCTAGAGCTTTGTCTGAAAATTGTGCTAACTGACTCTTAGCTGAAGCAAAGGAGATTTGACTTGAGAGTTGAGACTACTTTGGGATTGAGAATTAAGATATGATTCGGGTACTGCTCCTCGCCGTACTGAAACCGGTTCAATCCCAGCCCACGAGAGACCCTTATTTCTTTTAATCCTAAAATGTCTCACTATTTGGACGAATTATTAGCCACTTTGATCATCAACGTTTTTTCGCCTACCACTTTTGGGCCAAAAATTCAAGCTTTTTTTAACTTATTTCATCATTAAACATTTTTCTACTCGCCATTTTGGTCATAAATGATTTTTTTAACTTTTTTCATCACTAAAGTTTTTTCTATCTCGCCATTTTGATCAATAAAGCTTTTTTCATTCTCGTTATTTTACTCACTAAAGTATTTTCATTCACGCATTTAGGTCACTAAATTTTTTTGACCAAAATGGCAGACTCAAAAAACTTTAGTGACCAAAATGGCAGAATGAAAAAACTTTAGTGATGAAAAAAGTTAAAATAATTATTTTTTGACAAAAATGGCGGTATAAAAAATGTTTAATGATGAAATAAGTTAAAAACTCAATTTTCGACCAAAGTCAGCTGAAACAAAAAACGTTGATGATCAAAAGTGGCTAATTATTCCTATTTGGACCTAATCTCGGGCTTTGATCGCTAAAGTGCAAACTACCCTCTCCGCCTATCTTGATTGGATAATTTCGATATGGGATTAGAAGCATGGTAGAGCTTCAGTCGACTAGCAAGAATCCCGCCACGTCGCTTCTCCAAAAAAAATTTTTTTTTCGATTCATGATTAAAATACAAAAAAGATTGTTTCGAGTATGGACACGCTAAAAGTAAAAAAATTGTACAAATTTGTCACATCACTATAAAATGAGAGAGAGACAATTTTTTACTTTTAACTGCGTCCCATATCGTAACAATCTTTTTTGTATTTTAACTCGTGACTCGAAAAAAAATGGAGAGAAGGCGGCGTGTGCAGCTGCTTATTAATGACTGCGCCCTACTGATGTACTTCTGTCCATACTCGAATTTTCCATCTTGATTTGGACAAATATTTGGTTGTTGTGAGTGACTCAACACTCTCATTTTTTAAAGTGAGCATCTCCGGTTTTGCATTAGACTAACATGAATTTAGCAGAATGATCATAATATAGCAGCTAAAAAATTGGGAGAAACATTTTTGGCTTTCGTTCTGGGCCCCACTTCCGTCTTGGCTGACTTGGCGCTCTCCCAGACGCGTCTTGCCACGAACAACGTAAAAATCAAAATAATCTTTTATAACATAAATATTTTAAATTGTACGTAACAATATTGAAACAAATGTAAGCAAAAACAAAGTAAATGCTATCTACGGCCCTGATGGTGTGTATCGATCGGGGCTTCTCCGCTCTTCTCGGAGATAGTACGTGTGGCCATTTCTCGTTCGCACGACGCTACCACGCTCGGTTGCGATGACTTCCACACCTTCGGGGTCGATAAATATCGGCTCCTCGGGGTAAAATGGCCGGAGCAGTGGAGTGTAATGCTGTGTCTGAATAATATCGAGGCTATACAATGGCGACCCACCAGAATAGACACCCGGCTGTGCCGATGTAGAGGGCCCCGCTCCAGGATGCCCCCCCGGTCTGAAGACCCTGAGAATAAGTACCGATGCTCGGAAATTGGTATTCCAAAGGGGTGGTGGGTACATCGGCCAGAGTGGGGAACTGAGTCTGGGTCGGAGACTGCGTCGGATCTTCCTCAGGTTGAGCCGGTTCCGGTGCACCACCACTTTGCCGAAGTCGCATTGCGGCCAGGTCCTCCTAAGTGGCCTGCCGATTCCTGCGAGTACCTTGCCTCCCAACCAGAAACTTTCCTAGAACATGCTCCCTCGGTTGTGTGACCGGTTGTAGAACTGCAGCTTCTGCTACATCGGCGGCGCGCGATCTGCATGACACTGTCTTCCCAGCCGCTGCAAATGCCTCTTTTATGGTTTTGGCAACCCAGGCGATGAGTCTTGTACTGACTATTTGTTCGAGAGGCAGGCTACTCGAATTCTTCGAGCATCAATCTGTTAGATTCCTCCTGCAACATAAATATTCAAATTAGTATATTTTAAATAAAAAGAATAATGTTGACAACGTAACGAATAAAACTTACAAAAATAGCCTCAGATGTAGCAGTGGGTTGAATGTCCTTCGAAAGTGGTCTGGGATCCCTATTTTGCAGGTTCGTCAGAAGGTGGACGGTAATGCGATTGTACCAATCCATGTACTCACGGGTAGGTACAATAACATTACCGGGAACGGGAGCAGCGTCCGCCAATGCATCGACGCGGGTTTCCCACAAAGCTATGTAGGTGGCGTGTTGGCCTTCCCAATTTCGAGCCGCTCCTGCCTTGAATGAGTGGAGGTCAATACCCTCTTAAATACCCTCCGCCACCGCCGGGATTAGTATCACCTGCTGGAAGCCGAATTGCCTAACAACCCTGTCATGCATGTGGTACTCAACCATCTCGAAGCAAACGAGTGGCGTACGGGCTCGACAGGTCGCCTGGAAGCCTTCATCCGGAGCCGCTCTCTCGGCAATTACCCAATCAGGGTACGGTCTCCATATAAACTGCAAAAATAAATTATATTTATTGTAAAAAACTTTATCTAATTTAAATAAAAAATACGAGATTACCGAAAATTACTTATCCCTTGTTCGTCCATCAGCATATCTAGCTGATCACGAAACACCGTCAGCTGCGATTTCGGGGGCGTTGCGGAAACTCCGGCCTGTATTCCACTATGATCCGTAAGCAGGGACGGATCCAGGGGCGGGAGGGGGCCGGCGCCCCCCCCGAGATTTTTAAAAATACTACTATTTATCAAAATTTTATGTGTAATTTGGAAAATTTTATCAATTTCGCCCCCTCAAATTTTTTTTTTTTTTGCCCTTTTTATTGTCCCCCAAGAATTTTAGCAGTTTCGCCCCCTCAACACTAAATTCCTGGTTTCGTCCCTGTCCGTAAGCTCTCCCGTCAACGGGAATATCATGTTGAATTGGGCCTCGGTTCTCAAGAAGGAGACATGATATTCGCTCCCACGCCCACAACTGGTAAAAACAAACAATGAAGCAGTTATTAAATATTCAAATTACATATTAACCATAAAACCGTATACAATTTAGACAAACCTGAATTAGCAAGCAACAGCCATAAATGTCATTCGAAACAGCCTGTGAAGAGGTGCACATCTGGCGATACAGATTTGCAAGGACACCGCTAGCCCAAGAATGTTGGTCGTTTTCGAGGATACCATCGTTGATTGTGAGGAGATAACACATGTTCCCCTGGGACCCGGACTTATTTGGAAAAAGAAAAATAGACATCAAAAAGAAAATCAAAGCCATAGCCCTCTTCTCTAGCGCCAACTCAATAGCATCATCGCCTAGGGGCACACTAATGTGGGCATAAACCTCTAACAGTGCGATGGTGTTACTCGTAATTGAAACTAGTGGGGGCGGAATCCTAGGATGTCGAACACGCGGTCAATCCACTGATTTTTACTCATGTTGTAGTCCTCAGGTCACGATACTACGTGACCCCTAGTAGATAGTCCTATAAGGCATCCAACGTCCTCTGGGTAATGGTCACCTCACCGCAACGTAGGTGAAAAGTATGGGTCTCAGGGCGCCATCGTTCTACTAATGCAGTGACTGAAGCGTGATCTATCTTGATTTTTTCAATTCTACAACAACCCCCAAAACCTATATGCTCTATCAGCTGAATCACTCGCTGGCTGGTTTTATTTAGGTAATCATCAAAAAAATTACCATAGTTACTAATAATCTTTAAATTTGTGTTAAGTTGAACTTCCCCGCCCCATATTCTTAGAGATCTATGTGCTGTATGTTTTTTTAAAACACTAGCATCATATGGACCGGACAGAAGATTAGCAGGAACAGACATCAATACAAAAAATAATAAACATACAATTTATCAGAAGAAACACATGTTATATCACCAAATTAAAAAATGGCCCAAGTATAAAGTCACAAAATAACAATTCACAATTCCCTCAATTCCCTCAATTCACAAAAATTCTAAATTGATAAATGCCCTAACTTGATAAATACCTTAAATTCACAAATTCACAAAATTCACAAATACAAAAACTTCAAAAAATGAACAAATTACTCTAATTTACCAAATTCACAAATATTTATAAACATAATTTGTAGATTTGAAGTTAAATTCAAAAAAAAAAATTGGTCTCAATTCAGCCTCCAGATTCCCATAAAAATCAGTGAAACGCCAATTGAAATTATATTTATTCGAAGAAACACAAGAATCAATATGGCCATGAGAGTAAGATAATATATCAAGGTTTATTGAAGAATTCCAAAAAAGACAAAGACCTCCACTAAGACCTTGGCGACCAACCGGGAAGCGAGAGGAAAAGCCTATTTTGGAGCGAACATAATCCATAGAACAAGACAGAGATTTAGTTTCTGATAAGAAAACAATAAGGGGTTCGTGCACTCTACATAAGCGCACTAGTTCTTGAATTGTCTGAGAATTTTGAATTCCCCAACAATTCCAAGACAAGCAAATCATTGGTCCTGGTGGAGCCGCCTAGCAGTCTTCACCTTACCTTGATTAACGACAGGAGCTCCCGTTGAAGTTTGTGGATCAGGAGTTGCCAAAATTATAGCAAGTGTTCTTAAGAGTATAGAAATCGCATCATTGGTCCTTGATAGTCGATAGATACGAAATTGCATAAATTACATAATACATTTCCAGAAATTTTGAAATTACATAATACATCCCCAGAAAATTCGAAATTACATCATTGATCCTAAATGGACCAGAATTTGCAAAATTTACAGAAAGGGGCCTTGAGATTTTAGAAATAACAAAGCTAGCATATCTTCTCAAAACGTAAACGGCCACAGCCGTGACTGCTACTTGAATCTTCGACGGCGGCACAAAAACGGTCAGGAATACCAAAGGAGCACGACGGAACAGATCTGACCGAAATCGGGAAAAAAATGGAGCAAAAAATTGACGGCACATCGCGACATATGCATAGAGATCGCAGAAGAGAGCTTAGGGTTTTCAGAATCCCATGGTGAATTTTGCGACGAGCCCGGAGCCTCATCGAGGACACAACGCTGATAGATGATGAAAAGGAGGAGGTGAGAACATCGACGAGCTTGGTGGCGATCTCCTTGACAGCGACGTTCATTAGGAATATCGGTTTTTTAGAGGGATGGTTATACCAAATCTCTGTGTTAGAAGGTAAGACTTTAGAGATCTAGAGAAATCTAGATAATCCATGGGGAAATCTAGACAGAGTGCCTCATAGGGATGAGGGATCCGGCAGGCGCCGATGAAGTTTAAACACCAGTCTCTCTATTGTAGGATAATATTAGAAATACATTCTTAAAATTTGAAAAGAGAGAGAGATATTGAAAAACTTTTCAAATCAATGATATAATATAGGGTTTGTGAGGAAGAATATAAAGTCATGAAGAGTGACGAAAATCTTGGATGAATTCATTGTATACGATAAGGATAACATTATCTTGTTCCTTCGCAACCGGAAGAACCTATTCTTTTTGTGATAATTAATGGCGTCTTCTCATGACTAATAGTACAATGGTTTAATAAAAATTAAATTAAAAAAACGACACAAGAGGGCACCCTCTTTATCTTTATTCATTCAGACATCAGTACTTCCCGGCAAGGTATCTAGCTCTGTGAAGAGGTATTTATTCCTCCACTACCAGACCGTCCTTACCGCCTCCCGAAAAATGTAGCTCCATTCTTCCTGCATCCAACCCGGAGCAATGTTGCCGGTGAGGTTCCAATCAATCCATTCGTCAATACGATCGAACGATTTGAACTTGTTCCACTGTCTCGGCTCCACCAGTTTTTCCCATATATTGCTAACTGACCTGCAATCACGAAGGGCATGAAGACTCGTTTCAACTTGTCCACAGTGGACACACCATGGAGATTCCACGCAATATCTGTTGAAAAGAAGGCTCTTGGTAGGTAATTTGTCATGTCTCGCCTGCCAGAGCAGCATGTTACCCCTTTGTGGTCCTTTGAGCTTCCAAATCTTTTGCCACTGAGTAGCATTCTGTTTACCATCTGAAGACAGGAGTCTTTGTAAACAATTGATGCTCCATAAACATATGTATCACAGCGTTTGAATTACCAGGAAAAAAAAAAAGAAGAATGTCTCTTATATAATAATTTCTTCAAAATTAATTGAATGTTGATTTTTATTTCAGTCTATTCAAGCATGAAAGAGATGTTTTTTTAAAACAAACATATTTCTCTTTAAACTATTACAAGTATTATATATATATATATATATATATATATATATATATATATATATATATATATAAATTAGCAAAATTATGTCATTCTATAAGGGAATTAATTTGTTTAGCAGTAATACTTAAAGTATCATCTTCTATCAATTTAGATAAAGCTAGAAAATCACAATTTTCTACCTTAAATGATTTCAAAGGAGGGTAAACATCCTTTATTATATTACCATTTAATAATTTATAATTTCTTTCAATAACATTGATATAATCAAATACATAGGTTGAATAAAACCATGGAACAAAATATATTATTTCATTGTGGATTTCACAGAATTCATAAAATTCTTTTTGAAATTCCTTTTGTTTCCTCGGTAACCTGACATGACTGCATCAGTAGAATATGCATAAAACCAGTCATCAGGATGTTTATCATATATCCAATTGTAAGGATCATTAAATATGTAACTATAAGAATCATATATTGGTGTTACATGGTTATTAACATGTTTATCAATTCTATAAGGATCAACATGACTATTAATATTATAAGTGGTCATCAAATAGATTCATATCTATTTCCATATTTTCGAAAAATATTTCTTTTTCTAATTGTTGTATTTGATACATAGTTTCTATTTGTTCCTCCATAACCTCATCAGGTTTTTCATAACACTTTAAATCAATATCATTTTTCTTAATAGTGTTATCTATATATTTTTCATATGAAACACATTCATTTAACCATTTTTCAAAATACATATCTTGAACAATATCATTTAAATTAATCATAAATATTCTCTTGTTAAAAAAATCAAAATGTACTATTATCCTGTCCCTTTTTTATATACCACTTCAAAATCAAATGGTGCTAAATTAGCTTGCCATCTAGCAAACATCTGTTTAGAAACATCATGTTTAAAATCTTTATTAAACATATATTTAGTCGATTGATAATCATCTTTATAATAAATTTTTGATTATATAAATCATCTTGAAATTTTAATACACATTTAACAATTGCAAGTATTTCTTTTGCAATAGTAGCATAATTCTTTGAAAGAAAAAAACATATTGTTAGTTTACCTTATGAGGAAAACTTTAATGAGGGAAATATTCCTACAAAAGCTAGACCTTGTCAAATGAATTCAGAATATTTGAATTTATGCAAAAAAGAAATTGATAATTTGCTAGAAAGAAAAATTATAGGAGTTTCTAATTCACCTTGGTCTTGTACGGCTTTTTATGTTAATAAACATTCTGAAATAGAAAGAGGAGTACCAAGATTGGTAATAAATTATAAACCTTTAAATAAGGTACTGAAATGGGTAAGATATCCCATTCCTAATAAAAAAGATTTATTAGATAGATTATATGATGCTTTGATATTTTCCAAATTTGATTTAAAATCAGGATATTGGCAAATACAAGTATGACTTTTCTTTCCATTTTCATATAAGAAAACTCTGTCAAAAGCTTGGATATAATCCCAATAATTGCATTTTATCTGGATGTCTTTAACAAAGACTGTTTTTTCTCTAAACGGAGATATACCCCATTCTTCAATGGTTATTACCTTTTTGATTATAATTTTCGAGAAATTATAAACTTCTTTATTAGTCCCTGTAAAGTGACTAATTATAAACTTCTTTTTTCTGGTTTTTCCTACCTATTCTCTCTCTCTTTGTAAAACTCATATAAATAATATCTTTGAAGTTTGCTGTACAAGAAGGCTTTCGCATTTTAATTTTGTAAGTCTTTTTTATTTTTTGTTTTGTTTTTATTTTATTTTATTTGAATTATGTTTAGCCTTATAGGCTAAATTATCTTGTGTTGAATTATGGCTGATTAATAAATAACTTGAAAATTCATGATGAAGATGTCTTAGGACTAGGGGTTTTCAAGAAATCTGGCGTTATGGTTAGAATATGAATAAGTATGGGAGTTGTGTTCAGAAAAGAATGGCCGAACTTACTGTTAAGCCTGTTAACCCGTTAAGCCGTTGAGAGGATAAAGGCGCTAGGGTGTTAAGGCGAGGTTTAGTGGCTGTTGAGTTCTGAAATGGCTTCTATGCTAAAGCATAATCTGTAATTTATTCCATGTATGCTGGTGGCTGAGAGATCCTGACCCCCTGATGGTATCAGAGCCTCTTCCACGACCTCCTCTTCCTCTATAAGAGGAATTTCCTCGGTAACCTGACATGACTGCATCAGTAGAATATGCATAAAACCAGTCATCAGGATGTTTATCATATATCCAATTGTAAGGATCATTAAATATGTAACTATAAGAATCATATATTGGTGTTACATGGTTATTAACATGTTTATCAATTCTATAAGGATCAACATGACTATTAATATTATAAGGGTCATCAAATAGATTCATATCTATTTCCATATTTTCAGAAAATATTTCTTTTTCTAATTGTTGTATTTGATACATAGTTTCTATTTGTTCCTCCATAACCTCATCGTGTTTTTCATAACACTTTAAATCAATATCATTTTTTCTTAATAGTGTTATCTATATATTTTTCATATGAAACACATTCATTTAACCATTTTTTCAAAATACATATCTTGAACAATATCATTTAAATTAATCATAAATATTCTCTTGTTAAAAAATCAAAGTGGACTATTATCCTCGTCCCTTTTTTTATATACCACTTCAAAATCAAATGGTGCTAAATTAGCTTGCCATCTAGCAAACATCTGTTTAGAAACATCATGTTTAAAATCTTTATTAAACATATATTTAGTCGATTGATGATCAGTCTTTATAATAAATTTTTGATTATATAAATCATCTTGAAATTTTAATACACATTTAACAATTGCAAGTATTTCTTTTGCAATAGTAGCATAATTCTTTTGAGAATTATTCCATTTACCTGAATGAAATCTAATAAGATTTTCATTTCTGCTTTCAGGGTCAACCTGTTTCAAGATTCCTCCATATCCTACATCTGAGGCATCTGTTTCTATAATTTTATCCCAATTAGGATTACTTATCATTAAACATGGCAAAGTCTTAACTTTACTCTTAATTTTTTGTATAACTTTTGTATGACTATCGATCCCATGGTTTAGGATTCTTTTTTTAATCTATCATATAAGATAGTCGTATCTTCTCGCTAGATTTTTTGTAATAAGGTAGGATGTAATTTAAACTTCCTAAAAATCTCTGTAATTGTGTTTTATCAGTTATTACATCTGGGAATTTCGATCCAAATTCTATACTCCTATTGATAGGAATAATTTCACCCTTTTCGATGTTATGACCTAAGAATCTAATCTTAGTTTGAAATAAAGCCATTTTTGGTTTAGATATTACTAATCCATTAGCTATCACTAATTTTTTAAATATTTCTAAATGTTTAAAATGATCTTCTATTGTTTTAGAGAAGACTAAGATATCATCAATATAGACAATAATAAAATCACTGTAATTCATGAAAATATCATTCATAATTCTCTGAAAATCAGAGGGAGCATTCTTTAATCCAAAAGGCATAACATACCATTCATATTGTCCAAAAGGTACATTAAAGGCAGTTTTATACCTATCCTTAGGATCTATTTGTATTTGCCAATATCCTGATTTTAAATCAAATTTGGAAAATATCAAAGCATCATATAATCTATCTAATAAATCTTTTTTATTAGGAATGGGATATCTTACCCATTTCAATACCTTATTTAAAGGTTTATAATTTATTACCAATCTTGGTACTCCTCTTTCTATTTCAGAATGTTTATTAACATAAAAAGCCGTACAAGACCAAGGTGAATTAGAAACTCCTATAATTTTTCTTTCTAGCAAATTATCAATTTCTTTTTTGCATAAATTCAAATATTCTGAATTCATTTGACAAGGTCTAGCTTTTGTAGGAATATTTCCCTCATTAAAGTTTTCCTCATAAGGTAAACTAACAATATGTTTTTTTCTATCCCAAAAGGCATTAGGATGATCATTACAAATTTCTAAAGCAAATTGGTTAGTTATATTAACTATTTTTTCCTTTAATTTAGGATTATCCAATTTTTCTTCAAGAGTAAGCATATTAACTTCAAATTTCAAAAATCCTAATTGATTTTCTTTGCACATTAATTCATTATATAAATTATTTAATACCTTAGTAAAAGGTCTAGTTATAAACTTAAAAGTAATTGGTTCTTCTTTATAAGTAGCAATAATTTTTTCTCTATCTATCCATCTAAAAGGATAAATTTTATTAATGAATGGTTGTCCTAATATCACAGGAACTGACAATTTATTCTTAGTTAATAAGAAACTCATTGGTATACATTTACCATCATTACAAACTAAAGATTTGGATAACTTATATTTTATATCCATTCTTTCACCACCTGCATGTCTTATATTATGAGTGGTTTTTTCAAAGTATTTTGTAGGTATTACCCCTTCTTGAATAACATTCAAATCTGCACCACTATCAACTAATGCAGTAAATTCCTGAGAATAATAATTACCTATTAATAAAGTAATTTTAATATGCCATTTTTGTAAAGTAACAAATTCAAGAACTTGTAAAAATTCTTCTTTTTCCTCAATTTCTTCAATTTTGAGAGAAGTTTTGTCAGAAACTTTGTCCTTTCCTTTTTTAACTTCCTTATCATTTTTATCAAGTATGTATAAAGTTTCTAAATTAGAAATTCTAGTATCATTTTCTAGATTTTTCTTTTTCAAAGATTTAATCTCAATTTTCAAATTATCAATCTCTTTGATAATATCCTTAACCGAAGTTGGTTTTTCTTTTATAGTTTTCTCAGATATCATTTTATGAATCTCAGACATAGTATAATCTTCTTTATATTTATCAACATTAAATTGTTCTTCCTTTTTAGGTATAACCTTAGAAGTACTAGGTGTATTACCCATTTGATCTATAATTTTTAATCTTAATTCTGGATCCTTAATTGTTTTTAACAAATCAATCCAGTGATCAGCTTCTAGAACTTGTAAATATTGTTCTTTCTCTTGAAACTGTGATAACATCTTATATAAATATTCATCTTGTTTAGGTTTTACACAAGATTGCCCTATTTGACAAGGTTCACATTCAGAATCACTAGTGCTACTATAATAGTCACTTTCTATGATATCTAAACTATCATCACTTTGTTCCGAACTATCAGTCGATTCTAAGAATAACTTAGATATTCTATCCTTAATTTCATTAGGATCCAAATTATCTAACTCTAGATTTTTAATCTCTTTCTTGGTCCAACAATTCTTAGCAATATGACCAACTTTCTTACATTTATTGCAGCATAATTATTTTGTCTTTTTTTTCTTATTATAATCTTTTTTGCTTTCCTAAAGGATTTCCTTTTTTCCCTTTCTATCAGCCTTGTCCTCTAATTTTTTTCTTAGAGTACTTCCTTTTTTTTCTTTCTATAAAAAAGGTTGTTTATCAACAATTTTCTTTTTACCTTTAGCCCTATTATAAGCGTGTAAATCCATTCCAAATTGACCACAAAATTCTCCTAATTGTTTTCTTTCAACAATCTTTTGGTTTTTTCAATTGTTGATTCAATTTTATCTCATTACACGATTTAATCCTTCTTGAGTACAAACTCCTATAAGTTTGCCATAAGTAAATTCATTATAAGGAATTGTAGGTTTTATTACCTTTCAAAACTTTACGAATTCTTTCCGCAAATAAATGAGGTAGACCATCAATAAATTTGGCCTTCCAAAGTGAGTACTATCACTCTCGGGAGTTCTAAAACTCTATTTAGAAAAGTATCTTTATACCATCTAAAATCAGTAAGTGTTTTACACCTAAGGTTTTGTAATAAAGTCCTTACAAGATCATAATTATCGAAAAATGTTCCCTCGTAAAGTGTTCAATAATTTGAATCACAAGTGTATAAACAAGCATTTTCTTTGGTTTCACCATTTTCTATTTTGACAGCTTCTCAAAAATGCCTTCTTTAGCTTCGTGTTTTAGATAATTATCCCACCAACCTTTAAGTTGGCTCGTAAATCCCGCAACTATCATCTTTGCAATATTAAGATCGAGATACCATCATTCTTACAAATAGTAGAATACATAAGCATTCTATGCATATGACTATAAACTTGTTTTTTGAGTGAAATTATCTATGTTCCATTCATAGATATGTTTACCACTATAGCTATTATTAAGTCGAAAATTATCCTCTTCATTAAGAGTATCCATAGGTGATGGCTTACTATAATAGAATAACCTTTGTACAGTGTTTTCTAGCCCATTTTTCATCTATAATAGCATTAATATTATTATCAGAATCATCTGATTTCTGACCAAAAGGATTAATTTCCTCATCACTTAGAGTATTTAAACTCAATTTTTCTTTTAGAATTTCAGCTAACTTTTCAGTTACATCTTTTTCCCATTTCGAAGACTTTTTTGTCTTGAAATTACTAATTTCAGGAGGACCCTGTAAATTAGTTTCTATTTTAATAGGTTCAACAGTTTCTGGTTTTACCATGATTGTAGAACTATTCATAAGTGTTATAATATTATCAACTTTCTTATGTAAAGAGAGCATCTGTTCTCCTAATATATTTAAATTCAAATTAGCAAAATTATGCTGTCCTATAAGGGAATTAATTTGTTTAGCAGTAATACTTAAAGTATCATCTTCTATCAATTTAGATAAAGCTAGAAAATCACAATTTTCTACCTTAAATGATTTCAAAGGAGGGTAAACATCCTTTATTATATTACCATTTAATAATTTATAATTTCTTTCAATAACATTGATATAATCAAATACATAGGTTGAATAAAACCATGGAACAAAATATATTATTTCATTGTGGATTTCACAGAATTCATAAAATTCTTTTTGAAATTCCTTTTGTCTAATTTTATCAAAATTATCAAAGAACCATGTTCTAAAACTATTCCATTTGGAATCTTTAAATTCATTCATAATAGTTTTTCTGGCTTCTGAGCCACTACTAAAATCAATTTTAGTTGTACTATCCATTACCAAAATTGTAACTCATTTGAGACATAGTCTCTATATCCCTTTTCTTTTCAGTATAACCTCTTAGAATATCATCAGCATGTAATTTCAATCCATCAATTTTATTATCTTTGATAGAATCATTACTATCATTATCTTTTACTTTTAGAGCTTGCTCTAATTTTTCCATATGTTGGGCAATTATCTCTGCCTTTGTCATAGTTGCTTCTTGTCCAAATTTCATCTGGAGATTTTCTTGAAATTTTTTCTCGTTATAAACATCTAACCTTTGTTTTATTAATTCCAAGGTATCATGACAATTTAATTGTTTAGTATGGGAGTCTTCTTTCATCATAGTATCCCAAAACCTTGTATAAGAACATCGTTTAAGACATAATAAGTTGTTTTTGTTATAACCAACAACTGGATCATTCCTCCAAATATAAGGAATTGAGAATTCCATAAAGAAACCCATCTGATAATAACCTGGTATTATAAATT
This sequence comes from Vinca minor, assembly GCA_026122235.1. NCBI lineage: Eukaryota > Viridiplantae > Streptophyta > Magnoliopsida > Gentianales > Apocynaceae > Vinca > Vinca minor. Next base: position 75,276 of record JAOCZM010000278.1, on the reverse strand, counting down.
CAGATTTTCTTGGTGTAACTTCACACCATTCTTGGTAATATTCTTTAAATAATAATGGAAGAATATCTTCTGAGGCACCATAAAATTGCCACCAATCTGTTAACCATCCTGGAATAGGTTTGTTATAAACTTCTGAACAGATCTTAATAAACCAAGTATGACTTTTCTTTCCAGGTGGTGAAAGAATGGATATAAAATATAAGTTATCCAAATCTTTAGTTTGTAATGATGGTAAATGTATACCAATGAGTTTCTTATTAACTAAGAATAAATTGTCAGTTCCTGTGATATTAGGACAACCATTCATTAATAAAATTTATCCTTTTAGATGGATAGATAGAGAAAAAATTATTGCTACTTATAAAGAAGAACCAATTACTTTTAAGTTTATAACTAGACCTTTTACTAAGGTATTAAATAATTTATATAATGAATTAATGTGCAAAGAAAATCAATTAGGATTTTTGAAATTTGAAGTTAATATGCTTTAGAAATTTGTAATGATCATCCTAATGCCTTTTGGGATAGAAAAAAACATATTGTTAGTTTACCTTATGAGGAAAACTTTAATGAGGGAAATATTCCTACAAAAGCTAGACCTTGTCAAATGAATTCAGAATATTTGAATTTATGCAAAAAAGAAATTGATAATTTGCTAGAAAGAAAAATTATAGGAGTTTCTAATTCACCTTGGTCTTGTACGGCTTTTTATGTTAATAAACATTCTGAAATAGAAAGAGGAGTACCAAGATTGGTAATAAATTATAAACCTTTAAATAAGGTACTGAAATGGGTAAGATATCCCATTCCTAATAAAAAAGATTTATTAGATAGATTATATGATGCTTTGATATTTTCCAAATTTATGCTGTCCTATAAGGGAATTAATTTGTTTAGCAGTAATACTTAAAGTATCATCTTCTATCAATTTAGATAAAGCTAGAAAATCACAATTTTCTACCTTAAATGATTTCAAAGGAGGGTAAACATCCTTTATTATATTACCATTTAATAATTTATAATTTCTTTCAATAACATTGATATAATCAAATACATAGGTTGAATAAAACCATGGAACAAAATATATTATTTCATTGTGGATTTCACAGAATTCATAAAATTCTTTTTGAAATTCCTTTTGTTTCCTCGGTAACCTGACATGACTGCATCAGTAGAATATGCATAAAACCAGTCATCAGGATGTTTATCATATATCCAATTGTAAGGATCATTAAATATGTAACTATAAGAATCATATATTGGTGTTACATGGTTATTAACATGTTTATCAATTCTATAAGGATCAACATGACTATTAATATTATAAGGGTCATCAAATAGATTCATATCTATTTCCATATTTTCAGAAAATATTTCTTTTTCTAATTGTTGTATTTGATACATAGTTTCTATTTGTTCCTCCATAACCTCATCAGGTTTTTCATAACACTTTAAATCAATATCATTTTTCTTAATAGTGTTATCTATATATTTTTCATATGAAACACATTCATTTAACCATTTTTCAAAATACATATCTTGAACAATATCATTTAAATTAATCATAAATATTCTCTTGTTAAAAAATCAGGCAGACTATTATCCTGTCCTTTTTTATATACCACTTCAAAATCAAATGGTGCTAAATTAGCTTGCCATCTAGCAAACATCTGTTTAGAAACATCATGTTTAAAATCTTTATTAAACATATATTTAGCTGATTGACAGTCAGTCTTTATAATAAATTTTTGATTATATAAATCATCTTGAAATTTTAATACACATTTAACAATTGCAAGTATTTCTTTTGCAATAGTAGCATAATTCTTTTGAGAATTATTCCATTTACAGAAAAAAGAAGTTTATTTATATTAGTCACTTTACAGGGACTAATAAAGAAGTTTATAATTTCTCGAAAATTATAATCAAAAAGGTAATAACCATTGAAGAATGGGGTATATCTCCGTTTAGAGAAAAAACAGTCTTTGTTAAAGACATCCAGATAAAATGCAATTATTGGGATTATATCCAAGCTTTTGACAGAGTTTTCTTATATGAAAATGGAAAGAAAAGTCATACTTGGTTTATTAAGATCTGTTCAGAAGTTTATAACAAACCTATTCCAGGATGGTTAACAGATTGGTGGCAATTTTATGGTGCCTCAGAAGATATTCTTCCATTATTATTTAAAGAATATTACCAAGAATGGTGTGAAGTTACACCAAGAAAATCTGAATTTATAATACCAGGTTATTATCAGATATCAAAGAGATTGATAATTTGAAAATTGAGATTAAATCTTTGAAAAAGAAAAATCTAGAAAATGATACTAGAATTTCTAATTTAGAAACTTTATACATACTTGATAAAAATGATAAGGAAGTTAAAAAAGGAAAGGACAAAGTTTCTGACAAAACTTCTCTCAAAATTGAAGAAATTGAAGAAAAAGAAGAATTTTTACAAGTTCTTGAATTTGTTACTTTACAAAAATGGCATATTAAAATTACTTTATTAATAGGTAATTATTATTCTCAGGAATTTACTGCATTAGTTGATAGTGGTGCAGATTTGAATGTTATTCAAGAAGGGGTAATACCTACAAAATACTTTGAAAAAACCACTCATAATATAAGACATGCAGGTGGTGAAAGAATGGATATAAAATATAAGTTATCCAAATCTTTAGTTTGTAATGATGGTAAATGTATACCAATGAGTTTCTTATTAACTAAGAATAAATTGTCAGTTCCTGTGATATTAGGACAACCATTCATTAATAAAATTTATCCTTTTAGATGGATAGATAGAGAAAAAATTATTGCTACTTATAAAGAAGAACCAATTACTTTTAAGTTTATAACTAGACCTTTTACTAAGGTATTAAATAATTTATATAATGAATTAATGTGCAAAGAAAATCAATTAGGATTTTTGAAATTTGAAGTTAATATGCTTACTCTTGAAGAAAAATGAATAGTTCTACAATCATGGTAAAACCAGAAACTGTTGAACCTATTAAAATAGAAACTAATTTACAGGGTCCTCCTGAAATTAGTAATTTCAAGACAAAAAAGTCTTCGAAATGGGAAAAAGATGTAACTGAAAAGTTAGCTGAAATTCTAAAAGAAAAATTGAGTTTAAATACTCTAAGTGATGAGGAAATTAATCCTTTTGGTCAGAAATCAGATGATTCTGATAATAATATTAATGCTATTATAGATGAAAAATGGGCTAGAAAACCTGTACAAAGGTTATTCTATTATAGTAAGCCATCACCTATGGATACTCTTAATGAAGAGGATAATTTTCAGCTTAATAATAGCTATAGTGGTAAACATATCTATGAATGGAACATAGATAATTTCACTCAAAAACAAGTTTATAGTCATATGCATAGAATGCTTATGTATTCTACTATTTGTAAGAATGATGGTAATACTGATCTTAATATTGCAAAGATGATAGTTGCAGGATTTACGGGCCAACTTAAAGGTTGGTGGGATAATTATCTAAAACCTGAAGCTAAAGAAGGCATTTTAAGAACTGTCAAAATAGAAAATGGTGAAACCAAAGAAAATGCTGTTTATACACTTGTGATTCAAATTATTGAACACTTTACAGGAACATTTTCTGATAATTATGATACTGTAAGGACTTTATTACAAAACCTTAGGTGTAAAACACTTACTGATTTTAGATGGTATAAAGCATTAAATGTTAAGACTCATGGGTATAATTATGCTCCTGGATCAGAAATTATATGTGTTTGTTATAAGATTTATTATAAACCTTTATATACCTTAAATCCTATGTGTAAATTGGCTGATAAACCAAAAAATGAAACGATTATAATTGAAACTAATTTCAGTAGATCTGATATAACTACTAGAAGAGCAATTAAATGGGAAGAAATAACTTTTCCTGAAAATTGGACAATAGAAAGAGCAATGAAACCTCAACCTGTAATACAGACAAATTTATTGAATGTAGTTCAGACCCCTGAAGGATCTGTGACATTAAATTTTGGTGATCATAATCGGTTAAGAAATACTTCTACATCCTCTACACCAAGATCTGCTAGATCTTATAGATCTTTTATCTCTCCAGTAGATCTAGATATACCTGGACCTTCAAGAATTTTTGAAGAAATTCCTGTACCTTCGAGGTTATCCACTTCTTATATCGAGAAGATGTAAAGATATATATATATATATATATATATATATATATATATATATATATATATATATATATATATGTGTGTGTGTGTGTGTGTGTGTGTGTGTGTGTGTGTGTAATACATTATTTTTTAATTTAATCTCTCTACCTAATATGAATATTGTGATACTTAGTCAAATTTCATTTTATTTTTGTGTGGAAAATTCGTCTCAATCGTTCTCGACTATTTTTATTTTGTCTTGAAAGTCTCTGTTAAGTTTTAACAGAATAAATAATTCTCATAATATTTTTGTGCAGCAATAAGAATTCTAACCACCACTTGCACAGCGGAATCCGGCCAATTATGACAATTCTTTATGGTGTTAAAACTTAACAGGGACTTTCGAAGTTGAATGAAAATAGTTGAGGGATGTTTGAAGTGAATTTCCCATTTTTGTGTCCATGCAGTCAATATTCACCTAAAGGTCAAATTTAGAAGTACGTAAAATTTATTTTTTAATTTTTTTCAATTATCTTCATTTATTATCGTTTATAGCTAGATAATTTACAAGACGTGACGCATTGCCTTAGGTGTGCCCACACTTGTTTAATTTGTAATAATAATTAATAAGTACTACTTGGCTTCTTCTACTCCATTGATAGAAACAGTTTGTGCAGTTCTTCGTTTTTATTATCTGGGAAGTTTGAGCAATTCTCAAGAGAAACAATCCCGCCGTTCAACAATATTAAAGAAGTTGAACCTACGAAAAAAACAAAATATATAATAATCAATGAAAGTCAGAAGGAATATTAGTTAATTCAACACATACTATCTCAATAATTATTAATTACTACCTTCGAAAATTAAGGAATAAAAAAACAAGGTATTTTATTAGTCAAAATATTAATATTACTCTCTTAAATAAAACTTGTATACCACTACTTCCATTTAATAGAGTAATATTGATATTTTATTAAAAAAATACCTTAATTTTTACTTTTTTAATTTTCGCTACATGTCATAAACGTAATTATTAAGGAATAAAGAAATTATTTAATTACGGGTTCTTCTTTCTCTTTAGGAACAAAACCTGAAGCATATTATTCCCGTTTCTGTTGAAACTATTTTTTTAAATAATTTTTGGGACAATTATTATTCTCTTTCATATGGTATATGGAGAATGTATCCTAACGCTCTTGTCCTAACCGCTCGTACCTCTTTTTTTTTTTTTTTGGATGGATCGAACGCAGGACCAAAGCCCTACGTTGGATAATCGTTTTCACTGGGCTATCGTGATGCCTGTAACCGCTCGTACCTTCCTATCTACTCTTAGCTCATGATATAAACAAATAATTCATCAATCCTTTCAACCTCAGAATCTTAATCCCTAAATTAAAGAACAAATACTAATAGGCTTCTTATTTTAGAGGATGGCACACAAAAGTTTTGGAATGATGGAATAAGGTAGTAGAGATGAGTACTAATTAGTCATTTTGAAAATACATATATACGAGTAATAAACCATAAGCTAATAGTACTAGAAATTCACATAATTAATAATCCCAAACTAATGGGACTAGGAGTGAATGTGGCTTGTGGGCTAAAACACACGGTGACACGTAATTAACCATTCTCCAACTATTAACTAACAGCTCCACAATTAAGTGCCCTTGTTAACAACATAAGTCCACTGTTCTACATTTGAACAAGAATAGCCTCATAATATATGCTCGATTTTTGCACATTCACTGTCTCTGCAACCGAGAAACATATGCAACCAAGCCTGCAAACCATATCTCTGTGACATCTAATTCATCTCATCTGCACTCGTGTTAATGCTACAACTGTTTTTCATGTCAACCATATCAAAACCTTTATACTTCATCGTAAATTTAGACTACCTTAAATCTCCTTACTAGTTATGAAGATGAGGAAACAGACATAAAAAAACGTGAAGCATTGCTACCTAGTACAATGTTGGACCACCATTAATGTTATTGATCCCCCACTGATGTTATTGTTGTTCACGCTCCAGGTGACAAACCCTAGGTGTGAATGATGGGGTATGTTAAAAATTCCTCATTAACTAGTTTGTGAGCACACTGTGAATTTATATGGTTTTGACAATCTCTTACTCTTGAGGTACTTTTTAAAGGTTGAAGTTAGGGCAAATTCATTTTTAACAAATTCTTATTATAATTAAGGCAAATTCATTTTTGAGATATATATTCAAGGTTAATTTTCTTTTCCATAATTAAGACAGGCAGTTAGAATCTGAATATGTTTTAGGTTTTCAAAGAAATGAACCGTTGGAATCATTAAAAAAAAACAGGTCATTGACTTATATCGCTTTCAATATATGAATAATAGAATACTTTTAAGTTTCAAACTATCCTTATGGGAGTAATAGCACCAAAAATTTTGCTGCCTGCGAAACAAACGTTTTCCAAATTCTTGGTGTTCTCTTATCATTGTTCATTCATGTTTTGTGTATCACAGAAATTTCGGGAATTTCGGGCAATGTTTTTTTTTTATTTATTTATTTTTGGTGAGGTCGGAAAAGAAAATGGGCAAGCACACGTAAATATCAAACTCGAAACCTTTTAATCCCGGTAAACTAACTTATTGAGTCGGACTCAAAATAATCTTCTTTATTTATATTACAGATTAGGGGAAGAGTTCGGCTATTATATATATATATTCATCCTTTGATACTTTATGATTACTCACGAGAAAAAAATTATAAGCATTTAATGTGATACTCGGGACTTTTAGAAATAATTTTGCATGTATGTGTCTATTATTTGTTATATCATGAATTATGTAACATGTAATGTGATTATAAGCGTAATTATATGTTACATCATGTTTATGTGTTATATGGGAGTACGTTTCATGTGAGGGTGTTTTTTATCGTAATTGTTAGTTGAGTGACATGAGTGTAAACTTTAGGAATTTATAGGGCTGAAACGTAGACTTTTGAAAAGGTTAGTATGGTGGTTATTGCTTTGGGGAAAAGAAGAAGTTAAACAAGTGGAAGAAAAGAGAAAAAAAGAGTGCAGATTTTACGAGTGATGTGAGGATTTCAGAACAATTACCATAGCTACCGAGGTCGGATTTGAGTGATTACAGTTGGGTTTCGAAGTTAACTGACTAGGCTTCGTGAGAGACTTGATGGATTGCAGTTTGGGGTTCCGTAGAGAGAGCAATCGCAGTATTCGTAGGCTGTTTCTGCAACGTTTTGGTGATTTCTGATTTTTGGGACTTATTACTAATTAAGTTTGACAAGTAAGGATCTTTCACCCTTCCATGTCGATCCAGGCAATTGACAGTGGTTAGGGGTAAGTGCGTGCATCCATTTCCAATGAGAGGATAGTTTCTAGTCCATGCGAACCACCAGTTCCCAGTCCAGCAATGTGACTCGTGCAGACAGCTGACTAATTTTCAATAGAAAAGAATAGCCAAACCAACCCAGTTGGCTGGTCAATCTCATAAATCTTATCAACCAGCAAACCGGAGTATTTTCAGCCTCTAAACTTCATGAATTGTCTTTTCTATCAAAGTTTCTGTTTTGCTAAGTTATGGATTTTGTATTCATGTTTTTACTGCATTAAAAGCGGATGAAATGTTGATGTAAATTGTTTAGTTGTGGCTATGTTATAATTGATGAAGTGATGCCTTTGTTAAGTGCTACTTGTTTGTCTGTTTGTTGGAGTCTTGTATTTGATTCCCAATTAGAGCTCTGGTATGTTGAAAATCCTAGTCCAAGACCTTGTCGAACTTAATCCGTTAAAGTGCCCGGAAACACTATCAGTTAGTATAGTAATCAGACTCGATTCCTAACGAGAATAATAAGTAGTACTGTTAACAGTCATTGTGGAGTTCACAAGGGTGAGCGATGACATAACATATGTGTCCTTAAACTTCAGGTCCCGTCGTTCAGAGGGTACTAATATCTGAATCCGTGTTAAGATCAGTCAGGCCCTTCTTAGAGGGTAACTCAATAGTTAAAGATGTTAACATGGATATAGAATGGTTGCCAGGCTATGAGTTCAATTGTATGAATGTTATGTGCTTTGATTGCTTAGATTTTATTCGTTAATTTGACACGAAAATCCGTTTGAAGTGCATGAGTAGTCATGGTGCTCGTAGCACAATTTCTAATTCGTTTGTGTCAGATTTGTTGGATATAGTTGTAGCATGTTAATTGATTGTTTTGCATTTGTTTTGGTATAAGTGTTTGAAGTCTAAATCTGCATGAAATTGTGCATGAAAAAAAGATAAACCCTGCGGGACGAAACATTCTTCCCTGCGAGTTCAGTCCGTGCAACTATATTGTGAGCAACTTTTTGGCGGGACGAACCCACGGGACGGAATCACGGACGATGTCCTTGTTAGAGGAATAACTCGGTCACACATAAATGCGCAGCAGAATAAAACTTGACCCGCCTCTACCAGGGATCTTCCACGAGTAAGAACCTACGACTATGGGATAGTGTTTTACCTTATATTGATGCTAGAATGGCTGAAACGCTTTCAGCGGTATGTTGTCACTGAACGGACGCCACAATGCGAGCTCCGTCTCTCCCGAGTATCCACTTGATCTTCCCGGGGATGGTCTTCTCTGCTTGGTGCTAGCCAACGCCTTGTAGAAGCTTTGAAGACACTCTTCAATGGAGTACGTATTTCAGACCTTATCAGAAGAATAAGATACATGATTTCTAACTTCTTTCCTATTAGCAAAAAGCTAGAAAACAAGTCTAGAAATCTATCTTTTCTTTTCTCTCTAAAACTCACTTTTTTTCTCTTCTCTCTAAGCTTAAAAAGCTGGAGAAAAATTGATTAGAATGAATGGGAAAAATCAGTATTTTTCCCTTAGTCTATCAAGAGAGAGTGGGGAGAGATAAAGGGGAAAGTGGGAGATCATGGAGGAAACCACTCCTCCACTTTCTCCACTCCTTTAACCTCTAGATAAGAGACATATGAGCTGAAAATATGTGTCCAATTTTCCAGCCATAAGGTCGGTCCAAAACGGGTCGGTCGGCCCAACCCGATTAAGGGCCCAATCCAATCCCGGCCCGGCCCTGTCCCAATCGAGTGGCGCACCTTAGAGTAAATGTACTCCAACGAGTCCTTTCGTCCTCAACTTCTAGCATGCATCTGCGAGACGATACCGTGGGACGAAGCATTGCGTCCCGCAGCTTTCGCTCAGTGGCTTTCGTCTTTGAATCATTTCTGCTTTCTGTTTTGTTTTCCGTTCTAATTCCGTTCTGTTCGTTTCAGTATTGTTTTAAATACACTTTCAAGTTAACTTTGTCTCAGATTATTTTAAATGTTTTGGGTTTCGGGAAAACGTTTCGAGTCTAATTGATACTTCATCCCGAGGGTGATCCCTTATTTGTTGACTGTTTTTGTAGATGAGTATGTCGATGGAGCGATTGTTGAGAGTTATGCGGAAGAATACTTTGATGACGTTGTTTGACTTAGTTAATCCTTGTAATAGGTTGACTTGTGAACTTTTACAGTTTAATTATTTCCTTTGAACTTAGTACTTTATGTTGAATGATGTAATAACTTATGGATTATGTTTTTCCTTTTAAGTAAAATATTGTTGAAGTTTCCTTTTAGTCAATTGGGTTCGATGTTTCATTGTTTTGGAACACTGCCATGTCATCACTTGGAGACGGGGTGTGACATTTAATATCAATCATGAGAAAATATCATCTTATCTTACGTATAACTTAATGGCAAACCAAAAACTTATACATACTTAATTAAGGTGACAAAATATAAAAAGACATGTTTTAATAATTTTTTCTTTAACAAATGGAATGGAAAAGATTTAAAATTTAAAGAATTTCTCTGAAAAATAAAATCCTATAAAAAAATTGCGTAATATAAAATATTATGGACGACAGACACCTCTCGCTCCTTATATCCGTCATTACACGAAGCACAAAATCATGAAGTATTATAATAGGTTAGATAGAGGTAAATTCTAGAGAAGGTGAATTTGAACAACAGTGGTTTGTTTGAGTTTGCTTAGCATCTGAGTATTGGGAACACTTGCATTGCAGAGATAACTTATACCAAAAGGATTGCTGGCTGGACTAAACTGTCAAGCACCTGGAAAAACTAAGAATAACAGTCACTTGGTCAAAACAAATTAAATTAATTAATTTAAGCCAAATACATAAGAACTAAGTACTTTTTTTTCTGAATAAGAAATTATTCATTAATCATAAAATAGTTGAGATCATTACAATAAAAAAATAATCTGAAAATATAATAAAATAAAGGTTATACAATGGCTTAGACAACCATGATAACAGATAAAAACCTATACACCGGGACTGAGTAAAAAACACTAATAAAAGTAGAAAAAATAAATACATACTAAAATTCTTTACGGCATCTTCTTCGTAATCCTTGAACAGCGGTAACAAGAGAAGCTCAGTTTCAACATCCTTTTTAGAAATCAACAATCTACAAGACCATGGGCATATCAACCGTCTAGTAAATTGTCTCGAAAAGATATAGAAAACTGAGAAAGGGGTCAGAACAAGTCCGGGTTAAGAGAATCCTCCATGGAGGATCGAAATAAACTATATATCTGGAAGGATCTGAAGTAGATCTTGCTTCCGAGTCTTGATAAAACTTCATCATGATTTACGGTCAAAAGAAGGGGTGAAGACACAAAAAATGAAGGAAGGATGACTAGATCCAACCAAGATTCGATCGAAAGTCGGAGCTTTTGGTTGGATCTAGCCATGGAAGGTGGAAAAAAATGAAAAAAAAAACCCAAAAAAAAGTGAATAGTAGAGAGAGAAAGGAAGGAAAAAAAAGCGAGTTGTCTATTAAGAACTAAGTACTTAGAATATACATAATTGTGCTGCCTAATACTATACTATATTATTGTGTTATCATAATATAAATCGTTTAAAACAAATATCAAAAATTAAAAAAGTAAAAAGTAAGGTATTGTTTTAGTTAAAATATTAATTTTATTTTCTTAAATAAAATTATTAAATAAAATTAGTGTAATGATATTGATATTTTAACAAACAAAGTATCTTATTTTTTTCTTCTTTAATTTTTGTTATTTATTCTAAACCGCTCATGGTTTTGAAACCCGGACCGGACCGGCCCGGTCGGACCGCCCGACCGGGACCTCCGAGCGGTCCGATTAGGTGCCAAAAACCCGGATGCATCAAAAAGCCGCTTTAAATTCATCGAACCGGTTGACCCGGCCGGTCCTACCGTTCGACCCGGAAACCGGACCGGTTTTGTCAAAACCGGCCGGGTCACAACATTACACGAAACTGTTGGTCCTTTTCTTTTCTTTTGAGCAATATGTTGGTCCTTTTCTATTGGTCCTTTTTATTTTATTTTTTCTCTTTTTTTTTCTCCCACGAAACTGTTCCTTCCTTTTTTCTTTATTTTTCTATTTTCTATTTTATTTCTTATCTATTTTATTCCTTTTATATTTAATGTGATTCTATATATTTTATTTATATTATGTTAACCTTCCTAATACAAATAAAATTATTAATTAATCTCAATTCCAATTTCCCATCTAATTAAATTACTCATTTACGTGAATTACAATTACATCCCTAATTACGATACGAAAGCGAAATGACATTCAACAAAACGTAACAAAAATAAAACGTAACATATTATAACATATGAAGAGTTACGAATATCACAAGAACGGAGAATATTTTTTTAATCATACGTTCAATTTATCACTCACTCAACCAAACCCAATTTTGTTTAAGCAAAATATATCTGAACTAGCTTTTATATCAACGAGATGTTCATTTGGAAAATTTTTACATTAACAACATTTTTTTATTAATAAGTATATATTATATATTTTTTAATATTTATAACGTTGACCGAGTCGTTGACCGGGTCGATGACGGTCCGACCACCGATCCGACCAGGGACCCGTGACCCAGTGACTTTTCCGGGTCGATGCCCGGTCCGGGTTTCAAAACCTTGAAACCACTTATATATTGTGTAATGAGTGGAATAATTAATTAATATACACTTGATCCATTGTTATAGTTATTGAATCTCTGCAAATAAAAAATTAACAGACGCCGACTTATCTGAAAAGACGGTTTTCAGACATTGTTTTCTTGATCAGGAAATCCAAAACATAAGCCCATTTGATTATTAAAAATTGCATAATCCTCCCAAGTAGCAGTAATAATATTTAAGTAGTATAGGAGTATCTATTAGACAGATTTCAGACCGACTTTTCCACAACTAAGGAGAATGACAGCCTAATTCCAGAATGTAAATAGAGATTTTAATTTTTTTTTATGAATAATAATGTATATAGAGATAGTGTGACATATGATAAATTTATTATAATTATGACACTTGTCACAACCTTATATATGTGTTGGACAATGAAGAGAATCAAGAAATTCCTATGCGCATTTTTATAAGTCAAGGCCAAAATTGTCAAAATGGTAATTTTTACTCGGAGCAGAAGGAATCTAAAAATTTGTAAGCACGAGTAACGTAGCATGGATCGAAAGATTCTACCAAAATATTTAAATAAATATTTCATCATAATTTTATGCTAATAAAGTCATCATAGGTATGTTGATGAGCAAAAAAAATATAACAATACTTCAATCGAAGAAAATAAGAATATCAATAAAACTAACAAGTTGAAATTAAATCACAAACAAACAAGTGATAAATTTCGAAAGTAAACTAACAATTCATAAGGTCTTATAATCCAACAAGATACTAATACTAGGAAGAGACCAATTCCGGAAAATAAAAATCTAACTTTGACCTAGTTTTCTTAACAATTAAAGTTCAATTATGGAACAATAACAATTCCAAATAGGTTTGAGATTCATTCAGATAAACTTTTTATAAGAGTATGGGAAATAAGAGAGCTAACCAATTTTGATTCTTGAGTGAGGTAGAAAGTGACAGTGCAACTGTGAGAAAGGAATAGAGGATAGAGTTGAGAGAGCTGAGGAGTTGAATCCAACTGGATTCTTCTATCTTCTAAGGGAAGGAACCGAACCCGTTTCGAAACCTGGCCGATTAATTAGAAAAAAAAATTGAATCGCACTAGATCGTACGATCTTATTCTCCAACAACTTTTTAAGAATTTAATTCGATTTATACCCCTAAAATTTTACAATTTAACTCGCAATTTCGACAACCTTGATCAAAACTATCCATCTCGCTCACATACCCTTCATACATAATTCATTCAATATAAGTCGCAAGTTATTAGGGACGTGGAGGTACGGGTGGTGTTATTAGGGACCATGAGGGTAACTGGGTAGTGGGCTTCGCCAGGAGCATTGGGACTTGTACTAATAATATGGCAGAACTATGGGCACTCAAGGACGGTCTGAATCTGGCAATCAAGCTCAAATCCAAAAAGTTGGCTATAGAACTAGATGCTAAAACTATCATTCATTTACTGCATCATGTTGATACTGTTCTTCATCCATTATCCACTCTTATTACTGATTGCAGGGAGCTTCTCAAGCTCATTCCAGAGTTTAGCATTGACCACGTCTATCGAGAGGCGAACTCCTGTACGGACCATCTCGCAAAGACTGGAGGATCATATCTCTCGCCTGACATTTTTATTTTCAGTACTCTACCCCCCTTTGTTAGCCACCTAGTGGCGGGGGACGCCCGTGGGGCTTCTTTTGCTAGGATTATTCCTATTACCTCTGATCTATCACCATCTGGTAGCTTTGTGCCAGAGGGATTTAATCAAGAGGTTCTTTGGAACATGAACTTATGTAATGCTTTTGTGCCCTATCCTCCGGATTAGGGCTTATCTATATATCTTATTTTACCAAAAAGTCGCAAGTTAAAATAACGGTACTAGTATATAGAAACAATAATCAATCATACGTCTTAAACTCTCCCCCATTCTAGAGGGGATTCCGTCCCGAAGCAGGGAAGAACCAAAAGGTGAAGGTAATACATGTTCTCTGGAAATCAAGCAGAATCACACTCCTTTGCATGTACGCCACCTCGGACTTTATGTCGAGATTTTCATGGCCGTCAAAAAATATTTTCTCCTCTATAATTAAAGTCATTTTTAGTATTTTTATCCCTTCTCATAATATAAAATTTATTCAATTTTAAAGATATTTTTTAAAATTAATCTTACTTATATTATGATTTTTTTTAAAGATATATATTTTAAAATTACTCTTACCCATTTATAGGATAAAGAGAAAAATAGATAAATTAAATAATTGAGACATATTGTAAAAATTCTTTTTGTCTCCCTTTTATCTTCACCAAAGTGTTTAAAAAGAACTCTATTTCTCCCAATATCCCAGATTATAGTTAACATTTGGGGTCATTTTATATCCAAAAATATAGTTTACATTTGTATTACCAATGTGTATTTAATGCATATGTTCCAATTTTAACATTTATTAACTATTACTATATCAACTTTTAAGGGTATGTCTTTAATGTGTTTTATGGGCACAAAAAGGAAAATATGCATATTTTTATCTTCAATTGTATAGATTTCAATAAATTCTTAATCTGGGTGAAAAATTTAAGTATTAACTATATTATGTGATGGAGGGAGTATGAAATAGTGACAATACTATTTATAGATTATTTTAGACAAGCTACCCATGGAAGCAATTCAACTAATATGCATATAGAGTTATTTATAAGTACGTCTTTATAAATCTAGATCGTTGAATTGCATGATCGAAGGATTAAAATAATAATTATTCCCAAATAATTGTTGATAACCAAAAAAAGAAAAGCTCGTTAATTGAGATGATTTTGGTCACTAACCTATCACCCTTGTTGAATTCCCTATATAAGGAGGATTTTCTTATCACTTGTTTAGGTTTCAGTATACAAGATATTGGGTATGTCTTGCCAAGTTCTGCTCTAGAGTTGAAGTTAGTCCTCCATTTTTGACAAGAAGGGATCATATATTCACTGCCAAAGAGGTATAACCAAGTTACAAGGGAAAAAAAAAACAACCAAAAATCAGAGTTCATGGTCAGTAAGGGAAAAAAACATCTCCCAGTCACGATGCCAAAAGCATACTATCAGTTCACACCTAATCAGGCTCCTACCAACTAGTCTCTAATCTCATATGTACAGAGATCCGCAGATTGTAACTTCTTATCTCTCCAAGATTTCATCCATTCCAAACTCTTACCCTTAATGACACAAGCAAGGTGCCTAGGACCAGGATCCTCAATACTATCATCATGAAGCATTTTGCTTCTCCAATACCAAATGGTCCCATTCCACATCTCTATACTCAAACTGTCGTGCCTCCGTACCACCTTCAAAATTATCATCTAACCATTCATTTGTCGGCATTGAAGTCCAAAATCTTCCTTGCCCTTGATCCATAAAGACCTATTTTCATACTTTCCTACTCATTGAACAATCCTACATCGCATGCAGCGTATAGAATCAATACCATTACCACATAAACGACATAAAGGAGAAGGTGCACAATATCTATTAAACAATGGAACATTTCGAGATGGGACTAGGGGCCATGGGTAGAGCCCTCGGTCCATGTAGTCAGTAATAGTCCACGTCGCCCCCTCTCTTCCCAATTTTTTTTCTCAAATGCAGTTAAAATACAAAAAAGATAGTCCTGGTATGGACACAGTTAAAAGTAAAAAAATTTCTCTCTCCTCATTTTATAGTGATGTGACAAGTTTGTACAATTTTTTTACTTTTTACTGTGTCCATATCAGGACTATCTTTTTTGTATTTTAACTGTGACTGAGAGAAAAAAAATTTTTTTTTGGGAAGAGAGGGGGCGACGTGGACAGCTACCAGCCACATGGACCAGGGCCCTACCCATGGCCCTGGTCCATATCAGAATTTTCCTTAAACAATAGCCCTTCAGTAGGGAGGATTTCATGTCTCACTTGCCAGAGCAAAAATTTGTACCTTTGAGGTCCTCGATGTTTCCAGATGCGACACCAATTCTTCGCTTCAGCACCAGTCCGATCCCACCCCAAAACTGTTCATATATCCCCTGTAAGTGTAGCACGCTTGTGGTTGAGTTTCGCAACTTGATGTCCGCTGCATTAGTCTGTGTTAAAGAACCTGGATGCAAAGGTCCCCAATCAATTTCGGCCTTCAATTTTTCCCTCACTCCAAGCAAACTTGCCCAAATCCTCAAAACTCCTCAACTCATTTTTTGCATATTCTTCAACATAAAATTTTTACATTGAATTTTATATTTTTTCCATAAATAATTTCTTTTTTAATTGTTTAGAAAGAAATTTTTAAGGAAATATTTGTTCTCTAAAACAACACGTACACAAGTTTTTGAAGATTCTACGCACTTTCAATGTAGAATTTACTTAAATGTGCATCTCTTTTTCTATCTTCCTTGTAACAGTTTGGATTCAACTCAAAAGAAAAATTAAAATTAAATGTACACACCATTAACCATAAATATATAATGCATACGCATATTCTAAAATGTATAATATATAAAGTTATGCCAAGTTGGGTAGAAGATTGTGGTGATGACATTTGTCATTCTATAGATTCATGGTCCAATGAAAAGCTTGCATGTGGCAATACAAGCATTGATTACTCTCTAAAATGTAATGCCTCATTAGCTAATAACATAAATTGAAACTTTAGATAGCTATGAAATTCAATATTTAGTCATATTAGTTTAGTTATTACTCATGAGTTATATATAGCTAATAAATATAGTTATTCTAAGAGATCAGCTAAATAACTTAATGCTATTAATTTTAGAGAATTGGAATAGACTATGGTTATGTATTATATATTTAATGGATCTCATTATGAAACTCTTAGACTTCATAACTTTTTTAACTCATTATTTTTATCACTTTTTAAGATCCTATAATGTTATAAATATCTTTAACTATTTAATATTATTCTAAACTCTTACAGCACGTTTGGTACGCTAGAATGGAATGGAATGGAATTCCTTTCCAGGCAGAATCTCTTTCCACCCAGAATGACTTCGGAATCTTCTTTCATTCCAGTGTTTGGAAGGCAAAGGCAGAATGGAATGTCGATTCCTTTTCGGTGTTTGGTAAAATTATATTTTAATGTCAGAATGGAATGGAATTAAACATAATATGACTTAAATGCCCTTTTAGCATATACTAGTGATAAAACCTAATTAAACATTCATTACAAAATCTTACTTGAATAACATTGATATTATATATATATATATATATATATATATATATATATATATATATTGTTGAAACATAATTTTTTATTAAAATGTCAACATAGTAATAAAAAAATGTTTACTTTTAAAATTAAAAATAGATTAAAACTACTACCAAGAAAAAGAAATAATTGTAAAATTATACTAAGTGAAATAAAATATTTATGACTAAATATGAATATGTTGCTATATAAAATAAATACTTAATAATTAATTAAAAAAGGGTATAAATGCCAGTTACTATTTATTTATGATTCCAACTTCTCCTGGAAAGGTCATTCCATAGGTTTTGGTGTGGAATGACCTTTCCCACTTCTTCCTGGAATCGTCAATCCCGTGGAATGATCATTCCCACTTCAAATTGCTCAACCAAACGCTAGAATGGAAAGAGAAGTGGGAAAGGCCTTTCCATTCCTTTCCATTCTAGTGTACCAAACACGCACTTAGACCTCATAACATTTTTAACTCAAATGTTGATCACATTTTAAGATTCTATGATGTTATAAATATGTTTAACTATTTAATATTATTCTAAACTCTTAGACTTCATCTTCTCTTATTCGTATTAACACCTACCCTAGGAGGAATATTTTTATACGGTGCCAACGATTTTATAACTATCTTTGTACCTCCATAATGTTTCAGTTTATATTCCTACCTATTATCTGGATATACCAAGAAAGATGTACGGTCTAATGAGGCTAAAATGAAATATTTAGAAAGGAATAGAATCTAGAATTTCATATAAATATTGAATATTATATAACTGATTAATATATCAATATATCGATTTTAGTTTTCTCAGTCAATCAGAAGAAGCCATTTGTTACCGTGACTATTAATTGCAGCTTTGATTAGTGTACCACCTTAGCTAAAAAATCATAGCTAAAAACTATAGCTATGTTGTGATATAGTTTATGGAGCAGATAATATTTTATCTTATATAGTAGAGGTAAATGAATCAAAATAAATGATTAAATTAATGTACTATGTATTATTAAAGAACTATTTATGAATTTTAAATATGTATCTTATAGATACATCTGTATAACGATACTTATACACATATTAGAAAGCTCTCTTATGGTAATTAGCTAATGCCAATAACTATTGGCTTATGAGTAAAAAACAATTCGTGGAGGATCACGAATGATGCAACGGAACCATAAAAAACTCATAAGAAAAAGAAGAGTCAGGGAAAAAAGTTGTTACGTGGACTCTTTGATTTCTCAATTATTACGGGAACTCCAAAAATTTCCTTAGATTTTATGAACCTAGCCTTAATTTTATCTCTTATTCATGATAAAAAAAATCAAATAATATCACAAAATCTCAAGCTAAAAGGGTTTTTAGATACCACTACTACTCAATTGGTATAAATATATTAAGAGATATATTGCTCATAACAAGAATTCATACCTTTAAAATGACAAAAAAATATATAATATAAACAATATTTTTAAAAAAAAATTGTGAAGCGACACAAGACCCAAAACAAAAAAACAAAAAGAAAGAAAAAAATAGAAAAGGGAATATGAACCAACTTGCTTAATTCTCAATTGACTTTTCAAGTTCTCATTATTCATAAAGGGGGGGGGGAATCAACTTTCTTAACTCCAAAAAATTTAACTCTTCAAGTTTTTATTATAAATATATATATATATATATATATATAAGATGCAATAGAGTTGATCTAGGATAAAAAAAAAAATCTCAAAAAATGAAATGGTAGTATTGTTAGGAAATAAGTTGCAATAATGAGAAAAAAAATGAGATAGAGAATGATAAAGAAAAACACATTAAATTGTTAACCTCGTTTGTCAAAAAATTGATTACACCTGCAAGCGTTGTCAATATAGAATATTTGACTATATCGATATACAATAATTTATGTAGTTGACTATTTATAATAAGAGACGCAACCCTAATTTGATATTTCCTAATCAATTAGGTATTTCATAATTAAATTAGTAATTCATAAATAATACTCCCTCAATATCTAAATAGCTTTAACATTTGAATTTTTCACCAAGATTAAGAATTTGATGAAGTCAACAAAAATTGAAACAAAATGACTTTTATACTCTTTACTCTTCAATTTAATTATCCATTTTTTCTCTTAGTTATCATACTCTATTGAAAATATACAAATTTTCTTGGTTACTAAAATTTATTTAATATTACAATTAAGAAAAAGTCCACCAAAAATTCATGGTCTTCATTTCAATTTTGAAATTTGGATAAATTGAACAAGGAAGTTGTGGTTGTAAAAGGGGCAATTTTGGAAAAAAGTATTTACTATCTATTAATATTCTAACTGTTAGAAGTATTTTGAATAAAAATAAAAAGTCCAAATGTTAAACCTTTTTAGATATGAAGGGAGTGTTTCACATGTAAAATGTATTGAATCGCTTTTAATATAGATTTTTATTCAGTAATTCAGACTACATAACCAAACAACTAACTAGTGACAACAAATCACATTCTCTTGAGTAACCCTACAACAACAACAAAAAAGAAAAAAAAAATGTTTGAGAGTCAACTCACAGTAATATTATATAAACTCATCTAACATTTGTAATTTCTTGAAGGAAGAGAGAGAAAGAAAGATCATCATCAATTCATTAACAAAAATCTCCAACAAAACCACCTCAGCATATTTATCAAATGCATTCACCCAAACTCCTATATAATCCCTCCCTCCTGCTTCCATTTCTCCTCAGTCCCCACACTCCGATCACTTCCCCAAAAATCCCCCGCCGAGGAGAAGAGAGCGCAGGCTCACCGTAAAACACAATGTCTTGCTACACAGGAAAGCCGTTTTCTTCGGAGTCCATGACCATGGTTTCCAAATGCATAATTGTCCCTTCTAAAAAATCAACTCTAGGAAACCTCAAACTATCCGTCTCCGACCTCCCTATGCTTTCTTGCCATTACATTCAAAAAGGTTGTCTCTTCACTCTCCCGCCTTTTCCGATTTCCCAACTCATTTCTCTCTTAAAATTAACCCTCTCCGAAACTCTCGCTTCTTTCCCGCCACTCGCCGGCCGTTTAATCACCGACTCTAACGGCTACATTTACATCACTTGCAACGATGCCGGTGTCGATTTCGTTCATGTAGATGGGTCCGATGTTCATATCAATGAAATCGTGGGGTCCACTTATGTTCCTGATCAAGTGAAGGAATTTTTCACCATGGATAGAACAGTTAGCTATGAAGGGCTTTTTAGGCCTATTTTAGCTGTCCAGGTAACGGAACTTGCTGACGGCGTTTTCATCGGCTGCACCGTTAATCACGCCGTTACTGACGGTACATCTTTCTGGAATTTCTTCAATTCCTTTGCTGAGGTGTCTAGGGGAGTTAAGAAGATTTCGAAGACGCCGGACTTCAGCCGTGACTCGGTTCTGATATCTCCGGCGGTACTGAAACTTCCCGGCAGCGGACCAAAAGTTACTTTCAATATGGATGCGCCCCTGAGCGAGAGAATTTTTAGTTTCAGCAGAGAATCCATTTTGAAAATGAAAGCTAAAGCGAATATTTCGGCGTTGATATTTAACGGCGGGATTGACATTGCTGAATTGATGGGGAAGCAGAGAAACGATCATTTGATGATGGTTGACGGAAAATTAACGGGGCAACGAACGGCTGAGATTTCATCATTCCAAGCACTTTGTGCGTTACTATGGCGCGCGGTGACACGTGCTAGGAAACTTCCGAATTCTAAAACGACAACGTTCCGTATGGCTGTGAATTGCCGCCACCGGCTCGAGCCGAAGCTGGAGCCGCTGTATTTCGGTAACGCAATCCAAAGCATACCCACGTATGCGGCTACCGGTGAAGTTCTGGGCCGAGATTTACGCTGGTGCGCCGAGCAATTGAACAAAAATGTGATGGTCCACGACGACGCTACGGTGAGGAATTATGTAGAGAATTGGGAGCGGGATCCACGGTGTTTCCCTCTGGGCAATTTTGATGGTGCAATGCTTACAATGGGAAGTTCCCATAGATTCCCAATGTACGATAATGATTTCGGGTGGGGCAAACCCGTTGCCATTCGGAGCGGGAGGGCTAATAAGTTTGACGGCAAGATTTCGGCTTTTCCGGGAAGAGAAGGTAACGGTACCGTTGATTTGGAGGTGCTTTTGGCACCAGAAACCATGGTAGAATTGGAATCCGACCCGGAATTCATGCAATATGTTTCGACTTATTAATTAATTGATTTTCATCCAAAAAACAATTATCTAATTGACTAAAAAGAAAGGGAAAAAAAAAAAGATGATGACGAGGATGAGTTAACATCACCAAAGTTGTCCATAGCTCCATGATGATTGAATATCCTGAACTTGATGATGAATGCATGGAAGAAATCGGACAAGTGGAATGGAGTTTTAAGATAACTGTAAAATTTAAGGAAGTGGGGGATGTTTTTTTTTCTTATTTTCTTTTCTTTTCTTTTCTGATTGTGATATATTAGTCTGGATCAATTATGTCATGGACCAGGCCTACCAAGTGGACATGGACCACTTGGTCCACATTCAGCCACATCACAGTTTTGATTAAAATAATAAAAATATTCCCCCTTTTGGTGCATTGTTTGAGGCATTTTTATTGTTTTTTAATCAAAAGAGGGGATGTGGTTGATTGTGGACCAAGTGGTCTATGTCCCTACTTATAGGCCAGGTCTATATCAGAATTTTTCATTAGTCTGTTTGTAATTGTGTTTATGTAATTTATTACTCTCTACATTCATTAATATAAATTGTTTAGAATATTTAGTAAAAAATAATAAAATAAAAAATAATTTATTTTTTAAATTAAAGTATCAATATTACTCTATTAAATATAATTACATATTATTTAAGAGAGTAATATTAATATTTTAATTAATAAAATATATTATTTTTTACTTCTTTAAATTTTGTTATATATTTTAAAAGATTTCTTAATATGAAGATAGTATTACATAATATAACTGAAATTTGACACTCTCTGCCAGAAGAGCTCAATATAGGTGTATTTTGTGCTTTTTTTATAAGTACTAACTCCGTTTCAATATAATTGCTATATTTGAAATTCTCTGTATTCTTAAATATTTGTTGCGTTTCAGAAATCAATGCATATTTAATTTAAAATTTTCAGTCTTACTCTTAATTAATTATCACTAATAATAATTTTATAGTCATTAATCGAAAAGTATTTTAGACTATTTTATATTAATTACTTTTTAATCATCTTCTTAATTTTATTGAAAACACGGGCAAATATTTTGGGACAAAGGGTTTGGAGGTCGGGGTTGACATTTGAATGGGGGCAAGTTATAGGGATAAATAAGAATAGGGATGACAATTTTAACCTGACCTGCTCTGTCCCGATTTGATCCGTACAACTTGGGATAGATTTGACTCAACTGAGAACATGACATATATGATCCGTTGCGTGATCTGGATAGAGCGGAGTTGGATCTCATGTAATATCTGATCTGCCATGCCCCACTCATACTATAGTATTATTAATTGTGTTTATATGAATGTTAATGTTGTTCATGCAAAAAAAAAAAAAAATCTATAAGTTATCATTTCCTTATTTGTTTTGTCCAAGAAGAATGGTTATTGCTAGTTTGAGTTTTTAAAAAAATATTGTAGGTTCTATCTCAATTTTTGTATGTTATTTATCTGATTTTTTTAATAAAAAAAAGTGAGACAAGGCAGACCCCGACTTACGTGCGGGGCGTGAGGGGAAAATTCTTGACCCGCAGTTGATCACAGGGCAAGGCGGAATGATGGATCAGTACTGCAGAATGAGACAGAGTATTGAGATACCCGCCCTAATCTACCTCATTGCCATCCCTAGACAAGAATAATCTCTCGTTCTATTAATGGATTAGCATTCCCCCCGTCCCTTTCCCTTGAAATTTACTCAGAGCGGCTGAATAATAAAGAGTAATTCGGTCGTTAACTTTGAGATCAAGAATGCACCATCTCATGCATTACATGGTAAAGGGAGAACTCCGGGAGAAGGAATCTTTCAATTTTTTTTAATCTTCAATAACAAATTCTAAACCACAAAATTTATATATAAAGAAATGAAATTGAAATTCTGAGTTTTGTGACATCTGGTTGGAGATGTTATATGCTTCAATATTAACGAGTGTTCGAATCCCTAGGTGGACATCGACTCATATAAGATTTTCTCGCATTTGTGAACTCTGTTTAAAGAGTAGTATGAGTCGAGTTTTTTCAAAGTTTACATGATTTACGATCATGACCAACCGTAAAACTGAGCTCAAATTAGTCACTACATTGGCGATGGACACCAAGTAGCATATGTATGAGTCAGACTCCACACTTTTTGTTCTTCTATCTAAAAACCATTATAGAAATGACTCCAAATGTGAAGGATAAACCATCGTCATCATTCATCAAGTGCATCTCACTATGCATAAAAAGAAAGCTTTATTTTTGTTGTTGTTGAATGCAGGAACACTGAATCTGGAGAAAATCTCATTGTTTCTTAATGTCAAATTGCAATAGTAAATGAGAATAGTCCATTCTGAAAATTTTCTGCTCCATCCCTTTGAAAATAACAGCAGGGCTTATTGACCATGTATTCACAGAGCCATTCCACAACTGTGGGCAATGGCATTATGTAAGTCTGTCAATTGAGTCTAAAATATTGGGTTCAGACTCAGGCCTACTAAATTGAAACCCAAGTTTGATTTTTATTGGATTGGGTCTAGATATTTTCAACTAGAGTCCGGACTCGACCACATTGGGTCTTAGATCTAATTTGGGCCCGCTCATTAATTTTACTGATACTCAATTTTATTGATTGAAACGTGAATATTTTTTTTAAATAAAATAAATAACGATTATTAGCAAAATATTTTGTGAAAAAAAATATGCATTGTTCATTAACATTAGCATCATATCCTTGGTTCTTATAAAACAAAATAAAAAAATAATCTTAATTGGGTTTTCGGGTTTTTGGGTCCTTGGGTCTCTTGGGTCTATACAATTATAATTTATACCACAACTCTTGGGTCTCATACTTGGCTTGGGTCCTACTCATATGAGTCCAGACTCAATCTAAATTTCAACATAGAAAAGTCTGTCTAGACCCAAGTTGGATCTTGTGAATCTGAATCTGAATCCGAACTCTTGAGTTCAATTAACAGGTCTAACTTCATGAGACTTCAATGCAGGGATGAATTCAACATCTTTTATGTTGAGGGGCGAAATATATATCAAATGCCATGCAAAAAAAAAAAAATAATAATAATAATGATATTTGGATAAAACAAAAACTAACATTTAAAAGATTACTTTGAAAGTTTTTTTTTTTTAAAAATAAATTATATAATTTTAAAAATTTTGTAGACCACAGTCGCCTTGTTATATCTCGCACGGCTCCAATGGTTTTGGTGTTCTGAAAGAGACTAGTGGAAATTGGGTGCTATCTCCCCATCATATCTGACACTACTTGCATGTAGTTGTTTGCCTGTTGGGATGGACAAGTTTGAATTTGGTTAGTTTGGAACTGAATTGTCCTGCTAGTTAAAGTTGCTCTTCAAACTCTTTGCTCTTCAAAATCATTCTTTTATTAAAATCTTATCTAAATTCCCGCTTCTAATAATTTAGGAAATTTGCCAAATTCTACTACCCGCTCCTCATATACGGAATTAAAAGTTTAAAGAAAATATTTGGGGCCGATTTAAAACATATGACTAAAAGACCAAGAAATTAAAACATACTCCCCTCATTCTCATTTAATTGTCATTTAAGAGATTTATAGGTATTCAAATTAATTGTGGTTTAAAGCTCTTTTATTAGTAGTCAACAATCTATTCCAATTATACCATCAACATTTCTTTTATTTGCCGCCTCTGTCATTCCTATTTTTTTCTCTCTTTTTTTCTTATGCTATAGAAGTGAGAGAAGGGTAATATTGAAATTTTCTGTGAAATTGACAAATTTTTTTTTTTTTTTTTTTTTTTTTTTTAAATTGTCTAAAGAGTCTTATATTTAGGAATGAAAGGAGTACAAGACAAATATCCATCAAAAAAAAAAAAAAAGGGAGTACAAGACCAAAAAAAAAATTTAAAATATATTTTGGGCCTGCCGCCGCCCTCGCACTCCTAAATCTACAGCTGATGTCCTCAAATTATGCTTTGGATTGGAATCTATTTTTTTTAGAAAAACTTCTTGTTTCATTTAAGAGGCTTGGTATATTTTTGAGATTATATAGATCCTTTTAAGATTAATATTATATAGATCCCCATTATTAATCCAACATGCATAAACTATAATCTTACAAGATTTTAACACTGTTTCAAGCTCAACATGGAAATCTCGTAAATATATTTTTCTCTTGAGCCATCTTTTAACAAGTTTTTTAGTACCGGACGAATACATACAAATCCTTGGACGCACACAATTGGTAGAATATGAAGGTCTTCATCTTGTGTGCTTTGACTGTGGACAATATGGTCATCGGGCGGCGGAATGTCCTAAGAACACACTGGTCGATGCTCCCAACGAACCAGTGAATATGGAGGAGCTGGAGTCTACAAACGTTGGGGAAAATATGGCAACGGAGGATGCTCAGCTATACGGTCCATGGATGATGGTGACCAACATACGTCGTCGGAAGCCTCCGGTAGCGGGAGGGGAGGAACGTTTTCGGTTCAAGGCAGCCGGGAATCCGGGTAGGGCTCCTCTGGAAAAATCGCCTATTTCTATGGGGAAAAGACACGCTGGATCCGCCAATCCAGGTCCGTCAGTGTTTGGAGATTCTTGGTCTTCTATCCCTGCAAGGAAACCGAATAAGGGTAAGGATAAAGAAGGTGTAGTGTTTGGCAAGGAATCTAGATTTAGCATATTGGATGATCTAATTGAAGAGGATTTAGCGGAAATACCCGTTCAAGCTTTTAAGGACAGTATAGGCGGTCTGGGCCAGATTGGAGAACCCGCTACCCTGAACCAGTTGGGCCGGAAAATGAATGGGCCAGTTGGGTCCAAGAAGAAATCGGACCATTCTAACCGGGTTATACCACAAAAGGGACAGGCTACTGTAGATAGAGGATTTGGGCTCGGGTCCAAACAACCCAACGCGGAGACACACTGGGTGAAGGTAGCAGAACCACGGTTAGGCCCAGCCCAGACTGTCACCAATACTCTGGAGAGGCTTCCTTGCGCGATCCCAGACCGAAACTCTCCACAAATGGTCAACCCCTCTGCATCTGGGACCATGACGGATGTTGCTATGCTGGGTACGGAGAGTAGCGGTCAGCAAATGACAGCCTGCAAAGGGAAGCCGCCTGAAGAGGAGGCAAGTGGAGGGCGACTTCTGGACATAAGTATGGACGGGCAGGTGGGTCGGAACCATCCATCGAAGCAGCTGAATCCGGGTGAGTCAATTATAGATGGGGTTTCTCACGGACTTGGAGTCCACGAGGATATGGTCCAATGATGTTAGCAAACATTAAGATATGCTGCTGGAATTGCCGCGGGGCGGCATCAGCTGACTTCTTCCGAAGTTTGAAAGATATTATTAGTAGACATAGGCCGAATGTGGTTGTCTTGTTGGAGCCGAGGGTACAAAGCACACGAGCAAAAAGGCTGTTGAATATGTTTAATTTTACGAACATGGTGGCGGTAGAGGCGCGAGGCTTCTCCGGTGGCATTTGGTGTCTCTGGGATAACCAAATCTTCAATCTTGAGGTTCTATCTTTTAATAATCAAATGCTCAATATGTTAATTACAGATATAGGATTGGCTCGAGGGGTAATTTCGTGTGTCTATGCATCACCTACGGCCTCTGCTAGAGACCTTTTTTGGGAATACTTGGGGCGGCTAGGGCCAATGCTAAGACTCCCATGGCTCATGGTGGGCGATTTCAACCAGGTTTTATCGGATGCGGATAAACAAGGGGGGAATGGGAATTGGCAAAGTGGGGCAAGAAGGGCGTGGAATGTATTGAACCAATGTGGACTGATTGACTTGGGGTTTCAGGGCCCCCGTTTTACGTGGAGTAATGGTAGGTTGGGAAATAGGTTGGTTCTAGAGCGTATTGATAGGGCATGGTGTAATATGGCTTGGCATGGGGAGTTTGAAACGCTAGAAGTACATCATCTCCCGCGGACTCATTCTGATCATCATCCTTTGCTGATCAACTGTCGGAAACATGGATACTTAAATCAGTCCCCTGAAGTATTTAGATTCCAAGCAGCATGGGTTCGTCATGATGATTTTGTGGATTTTCTTCGACGGAGCTGGCAGGGGGAGAGTGAGGACTTGGCTCATACTCTTATTCAATTCACATCGGACTTGAAGTGGTGGAAAAAGTGGGTGTTTGGGGATGTGGCAGTTCGGAAGAAACGGTGTCTGGCTAGAATTGAGGGACTGCAGAGACAATGGAGGTATGGTTCGTCGAGTTTCCTTAATCAGTTAGAGGGCCGTTTAGTGCAGGAATTTGGTGAGATCTTACGCCAAGAGGAATTGATATGGTTGCAAAAGTCTCGAGCCCAATGGTGGGTAGAAGGTGAAAGAAATACAAAATATTTTCACTCGATTGCGGCCATTCGGAAAAGGAAGAGCATGATCTATCGTTTGAAAAACCAACAGGGAGAATGGACCGAGGATCAAACTGAATTACAGGAGTTAGTCCAAGTATATTATAAGCACTTGTATTCAGCCGAAGCACATGAGAGCTTTAACTTGGATGAGTTTGCTTTCCCGGGACTAAGCCATGCCGACAAGAGATTATTGAACCGGCCGGTATCGGATTGTGAAGTAAAACAGGCTATTGACATGATGGGGCCTCCGAAAGCACTCGGTCCGAGACGGATTTCCACCGTTATTTTTCCCGTAAATTTTGGGGGTGTGGTGGGTGTTCATGTGGTGGAATTCGTTCAATCAGCGATGGCTACTGGTAAGTTCCCTGAACATATGAATGAGTCATTGATTACACTTATACCTAAGGTTGATGCACCGGAAAATATATCTCAATTCCGGCCAATTGCACTATGTAATGTGGTAGTTAAGTGTATCACAAAGGTGATCGCCAATCGATTAAAACCATTTATGAATAAACTGGTAGGCGAAAAACAAGCAAGCTTCATTCCAGGAAGACAGGGAGTGGATAATGTAGTTGTGATACAGGAAGCCATTCATAGTATGCGAACAAAGAGTGGAAAGATGGGATGGATGGCGGCGAAAATAGATTTAGAAAAGGCGTATGATCGGATCAGCTGGCCTTTTTTGAAACAAATACTACAGAAAGTGGGATTTAGCGATGACTTGATAAGAATCATTATGTTCTGCATCTCTTCGGCATCTCTATCGGTGCTTTGGAATGGTAGTAAGTTGGAGCGGTTTAAACCACAAAAGGGCTTGAGGCAAGGGGATCCGTTAGCCCCCTATTTGTTTGTTCTTTGCATGGAGGTACTAGGGACATCGATTGAGAAGCAAATTCAGGAGAAGGAGTGGCGCCCCTTGCGGCTTGGCCGAGGAGGACCTTTAATTTCCCACTTATTCTTTGCCGACGACTTGTTTCTTTTTGGGGAGGCGAGTGAGCAGCAAGCTGGGGTCATAGCAGGGACACTACAAAAATTCTGTGAAGCATCAGGACAAAAGGTTAATGTTAGGAAATCAAAATTGTTTGTATCTAAGAACACAAAACCAGCAATAGCCTTGGCTATTAGTGGAAAATGCGGTATGCCATTAACAAACAATCTTGGGAGCTATCTTGGTATACCAGTGTTACACAAACGGCTGAACCGCGAGTCATATGGGGAGATGGTGGCGAAGGTCAGAAGGAAACTGGGCGGATGGAAGATTCGGTCAATGTCAAGGGCTGCCCGGACCTTACTAATTCAAACTGTCACAGCCACAATGTCGAGCTATTATATGCAAACAATGGCGATACCCAAAGGAAATTTGGAAGAAATTGAAAAATTAAATCGTAAATTTCTTTGGGGCGAGGACGGAAATGGGAAGAAGCTTCATACCATATCATGGGAGAAGATCTGTACACCTATTGAAAGTGGAGGACTTGGGATTAAACGTCTCCAAGATGTGAATACGGCCCTACTGGTAAAGCTTGGATGGCGGATGTTGCATGAGAGTGACAAACTATGGGCACGAGTTTTGTGGGCCAAATATGGTAATTTATTCTCTCCATTCCCTAAGAAACGGAACGTATCGCGGATTTGGAGTAGCTTACTTGGCGTGAGTGAGACATTGAAAGCAGAGGTGGATTGGGGACTGTGGATCCGAGCTTGCTTAACTCGGACAAGCTCGCCTCTTTGAGACTAAAAGGTCCGGATACTTTGGAGTGTTAAGATTGAAAGAGGTGTATAAACAATTAGGATGGGATCAGAGGCCCGGGTGTGGAAGCGGCAAATTGGAGCGGGAATTTGGAAACATAAGGGACACAAGCGATGTAATTTTCTCTTATGGCAAGTTCGGCATGAGGCTCTACCCACCGAGGCCTTACTGTTCAATCGATATTGTGTGCCATCACCTTTTTGTCGGATATGTTATAAAGGTATAGACTCGACCTTACATGCGATTCGGGATTGTCCGATGAGCAAGGAAATCTGGAGCCTCCTACTTAGCGAAAGGGCTCATGGACAATTCTGGAGTACCCAAACAGCCAAGGCCTGGCTAGATGTAAATTTGATTAATAAGGATGAGATAAGGCGCTGGGAATATGCACATGTGGATTGGGGGTGTTTCTTTAGGGAAACAGTTAGTGCCATCTGGTACTGGAGGAATAAAGTTATTCATAATGATATTGAGGCTATTCCGGATCCAAGGCGGATTGTACAGCTAATCATGGCTAGAAGCTTTGAATGGATGAAATCTTGGAGGGATAAGAAGCTGCAAGTGGCTGATGTATGTGTTTCTGCAACTAATGCTCAAGCTTAGATGCTCTTACTGATTGTAACAGCTTTGGTTTTTCTTTGATAGTGTTGGATGATGGTTCCTCCCGGTGTGGAACCTTTTTTGTAATTCATGTTACTGCCTCGGCATTTTGTTATATATATAGATCCCAGTTTTTCCGAATACAGGGGTGGGGTTAGGGGTGTCAATCGAGTTATGTGAGTTGAGCTTGGCTTGACTCACGCTCAGCTCATATAAAAATTAGAAAGTTCAACTCACGCTCAACCCGTAAAAGCTCACAAACATTGAGTAGTGAGCTCGAGCTGAGCTCACGAGCTAAATTTATATTAGCAAAAAAACAAAAAAAAATTGTAGCAAGAATATTATAATACAATGAGTATTAAAACTAAATTCTAACAAAAATATAAATATATATAATAATACAATGATACTTAGCTCTTGAAGCAAAATAAACTAATAAAAATATAACAAAAGATAAATACATTATAGGTCTTCTTCTTTTTAATTAGTATTATTAGTATTATTATTATTATTATATATATATATATATATATATATATATATATATATATAACATTTTAATTATATTATTCTTATTCAGGTTCGAGCTTTTTTCTGGCTGAGCGGGGTCAAGCTCACATAAAATTCGAGCTTCATTATTGAGCTCACGCTCACATTTTTTCTAAAAATACTATTAGATATAGTAAATTTTATATGTAGTTCGAAATATTTTATCAAATTAGGCACACCCAAATATTTTTTTTGCAGTTTTATATGTAGTTCGACATACTTTTGCAATTTTCGCCCCAACGCCAAATTCTTGACTTTGTCCCTGTTTTTAGTTGTTTTTACTAGAAATAAAAGGCTGATGATCATCAATATAATATATGTAGATAAGGTTTGAACCAAGAAATTCACTAGAAATAAAGATTTAAAGCAATTTAAGGGTTGGAATTATG
Organism: Vinca minor; assembly: GCA_026122235.1. Classification (NCBI taxonomy): domain Eukaryota; kingdom Viridiplantae; phylum Streptophyta; class Magnoliopsida; order Gentianales; family Apocynaceae; genus Vinca; species Vinca minor. Next base: position 44,009 of record JAOCZM010000278.1, on the reverse strand, counting down.
TTGCTCTGTTTTCGGACTTCATCAATCTTCAAATAGGGGCTGAAATTTGTATCAGCTAGGTTGCAAATATTACAAGTGCACTTTTTTTTTTTTTTTTTTGAAATTTAAGTCTAAAGCTTGGACAAATCTCCGTCTTCGTCATCATCTTCATAAACATATTTACCTCCTTTGCTTTGATAATAATAATAATTATTATTAATTCCTCAATGCAAAGGATGAAGAAAAAAATGAACTTTGGTTTTTTTTTTGTTTTTTTTTTTTTGTTGGTTCATCAATATATATTTGTTAGAGATTCACACGATCCCAATACATATATGTTTCCTTATTCTATTTAAGTTGTAAATTTGGAAAATTGAGAGAATGGAATATATTAGAATTTTCTTAATATCCCACATCAATTGTGTTAGGAAAGTAAAATCTTATAAATAAGTAAAAAAAAATTCCTCATGAAGTGAAGTAGAAGGAGCCAGTTCCGTAGTCCCGAAAGAACAAAAGCAAGCGAGTACCCCGTTCCTAATGGAAATGTCGATTCTCAAGCAAGCCCATAGTTATCCTCGAGTAGTGAAAAAGCGTTAGGTATGAAGTCACTCGACTCGAGAAGTTTCAATCAATAACTAGAATGAAAAAAAAGGGAATGTCAACGCATCCGAAAAAAAGCGATCGATCAATGAAGTCATTCCCGGATCTCCGACTCGACCACACCGAGAGACACGAAAGCGCGGGTAACGCCGAGTTAGCGCTTGGAATGAACCCCTTACCGCATCTGCTAGCGTTGGAATGATGTCAAGTCCGCATGGCCCCTCATGGGTCGGGCCACACAAATTGAGATAGGACTTAATTAAGTCCACACTCTGATTCCACCTTTTTCTTTGTTTCGGAGCCGTTTTGACGGGGCCCCGGGACATTGGCTTCCGCCAACAGTGAACTATTAAGGTCGCATCCCGCGCATATTCGGCTTATTAGTCTTTTCGAAAGAAAGTAGCTAGACGTGCCTCCCGGGGGTAGAAGCGGTAGAAGATGCTTTATCTCTTAGTTTAGTATTAGTGTGTGCCGCGTTGAGTGCCTCCAACTCATATGGTTAGTTTACTGAGTTTTGTTTGCAAGCGGGTTTGTAATTTTGTTCCGTCTAAAAAATTACATAGTGAAAATTTTTACCCTTGGAAGTCGTAGATGTAAGTCTGCGTTGAGACGTAATATTAATTTTTTTTCCCTCTTCATATTATTTGCGTGTTTGCTTCCGCTGCCAGCAACAATATTAACTAAGTAGAGAGTATCAATATCATAGTAGAAGAATAGATGATGGCGTTTGAGAAGAGAAAAAAGAAGAAGGAAGAGTAGCAATGGTTTTATCGATAGCGGTGGTGGTGGTGATCGGGAGAACAAAAAAAGAAGAAATGGAGAATTTTTTTAATTTTAATTTTATTGTGAACTACTCAAAATACTTCTTATGCTTTTAAAAACCGATTTCAAGGTTAACCAACGTTTGAGTTTTCACACAAATGGACGGAAAACCCTATTCTTTAACCTGTAAAATATAGAAGGACCTTAATTCAAGAATAAAAACATTAGAACCTACCTTTTCAAATGAAAATAGAACTGAGTAGGACGACGTCGTAGAGAGTGAATTGCGGATCCTTACACGTTCGTCTCTTGAAATTAGAAACCCTAACGTCTTCTCTAACTTCTGTTTATAGCTTCAACTTCCAGTAATTTTGATCACTTTACCTCAATTCAACTCGGAAACAGCTAAAGGCATCTCATCTCAGCAATTAATCCCACCTCAATTTTCAGGTTAGTTTTAATCATCATCATACCAATTGATCCGATCCAACTTCTTCTATGCATTTATTTCAGTTTTTTCATCTCGTTAGAATGTAAAATGTTATGCGACTAGAGATAGAAATTTCTGGATATTATCAGCTGCCAGATATTGCAGTTTTAAATTGTTGGTGGAAATTTTAATTTTATTTGGTCTACTTGGATTGGGTTTTCATCTTGTTTGAAACTCGAACCCATGTCACTTGCCCCGACGGCCGGGTATAGGTCAGATGCTTTAGCAACATCCATTTTCAGGGCTAGTTGATTCGGCAAGTTACACACTCCTTAGCGGATTTCGACTTCCATTTAATCGACCAAAAGCCTTTGTGGTATCTAGGTTAGCGCACTCTTTTGGATTGAGCCTAAGCATCAAACCTCAAGCATTGATCATCTAGAAAAAGATGATTTTAGTTTAAGATTAGTATGAAACTGGGACAAAATCTCAAACTAAGCTCAAGTAATTGTGGGGAAGATGAAATTAAGGAAGTTGATGTATATGAAGAAACCAGTGGGATTTGTTTTTGTTGTTCTTTTAGTTTCCTGCACTTTTATTCTGTTTATTTCAATATTTAGGCTACCGGAAGCACCAGTGAGGTCGTTTAGAACCAAGGAGAAAAGAAAATTATCAATAGATGAAAGAATAGGGAAGTTTGGACAAATGGTAATTGAAATGTTACCTGAAGATCTAGCTTTTACAGTTTTTTTACCTTCTCAGAAAGCGTTTGAGCGGGATCTCAGGTTAAATTTGAATGAAAGTTTGGTGGGGGAGAAAGGCAATGACACATATGCAGTACTCACTAGGATTCTTGGGTTTTCTGCTGTGCCGAGGATGATTTATTCTGATAGTGTACCGTATGTTAAGGAGATTGATTATGATTCTTTAGCAGGGTTTACTCTGCATATATCAAGGGATGTGGACGGAATGCTGGTAGTTAACGGGGTCCGATCCGAGCTGGTGGATCTTCAGAAGAATAAGCTTCTTTTGCATATTATGAATGGGGTGATCATGGATGCTGAATTTGTGCAGTCGGTTTTGCCTGATGATGGTGAAGATGAATAAAGGTGGTGAATATTTGGATTTAGATTGGGATTTTTGTAAGTTGTAACGTCTCTCGATGTTTTGGGAAAGCTTTTTGAGGATAGTTAGTGAAGAGCAGCTCAGGAGACATGTTTAATCTGCATTGCCTCTTTGGAACTTTGGTCTTTGGATCAAGCAGAGAAATTCATTTGATTTATGTTCAGGATCTTGTGTTCAAGGAGGAAATCAAAGTTTGGTTTTTAGCTTCTCACGAGTAGGTGTTTTTTACTCATTGGTCTTACTTGCACAAGTAGAGTCGGCAGAAATTTGAGGAAGATGCAGAACCATGACCGATTTGTGAGGTTTAAGATCCAATTTTCCTTCTCGTCGGACACTCACTCGGCAATTGAAGCCTTAAAGCAAGTAAAACTCTTGTGGTTTGTTGCAGTGCAGACTAGTACTAATCTCCTACATTCTAGGTTGCTGCTGATGTTATCATACTTCACCAGCATTTTTCGAACATAATCAAACGGATATTAACTCAAAAGGCAAAAAATGTTGTTTGAGATGGACAGAGAAGATCAAAAAGACGGATGACAAAGGAATTGGAACTTGGAAGAAGGAAGAGATGTTACAAGAAATGACAATGCATCTTTTAACAATTAGCAGTTTTTATCATTCATGTATAGAATTGAAAGATCATTTGTCCATAATTGAGTGAGGAACGGGAACTTGATCTGGTTGATCCTATTTTTATCCAAAGCTCTTTTTAAGGTTGGCTGAAAACATACTAAAGCATTACAGCAGTGCTAAGCATTATTACATGGCTAAGGACAGATGTTTATAACGAGAGAATATATGTTAAAGTTTTAACACGTCTCTGTAGCAAGAGAACACATGTCCAAAAGCATGTAATACATATCCAAAAAATGTTCAATATTTACTGAAAATCACTGTTTAGCACTATAGACGTGAGCCAAGAGAGCATTGCTCTAATGCGGTCATATTATTATCTTGTCGAGCAACAATTTGCCCAAACTTCATAACAGTACAAACACATAATGTAAATACATTCAATCAGAAGATTGCATTACAATACAAGTAAAAAACACGAACGGAACAACATTTTCTTTATTCTTTTAATTTATGAAAACCAACTGCACCTCAAGTTACCACCACTCCCATGTTAAAACTCATATACCATAAAATAGAAGACAACAATCAAGTAAAGAGGGTCTCCAGCCCGTAACATCGCCTTTTTAAGAATAAGTATGATCAAATATCTGTTAAAAAATACATGAGTCTGAGATTAGCCATCCATGACATTATCAGTAGTTTGCCAGACATAATAAGGGATGGGTGACAGCATTTGAAACATTCACTATGTGATCCACAATGACACCTTTGTTTCATTAGCGTCTTCAAATGATGGTTGGAAATCCAGATTCTGCGTCAGCTTCAATAACCAAAAGCGGAACTCCAACAGCAAAACTCAAGGAAAATCTACTTCCGAGCTTAGCTTCCAACTGCAGTTGGCACAGAAACTGGCTTTGAATCTTCGGCCTTTTCATGTTCTTTGTTAAGCATCTGCGAAGTACCAAAAAATGGTCCAGTTATCAACAAATCTTACAGCAACCAACTGCTAGGAAATATCTCGTGCAAGACGATTTTATGAGAAATAAAAGATGCACTCTCGGGAGCAAACTTGAGGGAATATTTATTACCATTTCAACTTCCAATCTAATGTAACAAGTCTTCTAGATTATGAGCACCATAAACTGTCAACACAAGAGACTCAAATTTGGCTCTATTGCAAAAAATTGTGCGCCACATCTTGCTCTTTTGACTACCCTACCAGTCATAATAGACTACGCACATTAGACAACTGTAAATCGTAGCTCAAATGCTGCAAAGAAGTGGCACATCATAATATTGAATTGCTTTTAACTAAAATTTCCAGAACCTAACAACGGGTTTGTATTTCTCTCAACATTCATCTCTCTCTCCAATAACCATACAAATTAGAAGGCCCTCATAGTCTAGGAACGGGGAAGAAAATGCTAAGCGCGGCCAAACTCACTATTTGTTGAGAGAATTACATCAAATTATGGTAGGACTCGAACAGAAAGATAAAAGTACTAAAATAGTGCTAGGATTAGCTGCTGCGAGACCAATCACTGAGATAGCTAAAGGACACGAATCTTCCATACCAAAAGGACTCGAATCTTATGTAGAAAAGATATCTCACCTTGTTGCTGATCAAGTTATGGAGAGCAATTACACTTCTGATCAGGGAAGAAAGATATATAACCAGCATCATATCATTTGTTTTCACTGCAAACAGAGAAAGGACATCAATCATTGAGCTCCTTGAAAATAGATTAATCCTCAAACCATGTATTCACAGAGCACGGAAGAAACAATATTTGCAAGATGCAACTTTACCTGCGAAAGATTTTATTAACTCGGTCACATTGAGATTCGGAAGTAGGTTGAAAACATCCTGTGAAGAATTAGAGATTCAGATTAAAATCAATAATCTTGAAATCAAGTATTCAATGAATCCAGCTCTAAAAGCATATAAATTTACTATTCAGTCTCAGACAAGGTAAACAATGAAGGATATGCTAACATGCTGACAGATCATTAGAAATCAATTAATCTTAAAGAAATGGGATCACATCAATGTTAAAAATGAATCTCTTGAAGAATCAACAGTCCATCAACCCTTTTGATATTTGTCGGATGTGTTCGACAGGGATCCACTTATACCAACAAATAAGTAAAGTCCATCTATTATTTAGCCGAGAGAGAGAGAGAGTTAAAGTTCATCAATATATATCAAGTGATTCTCTTACGTAGTATTCCACATATAATAAAATGCAAGTACTGACGCCCAACATATTCATCCTAATACAACATCAACTCGCGATGAATACAAATTACCTTAATAAACAACTTCAGAGTCTACATATTGAGATGTTGTTGTAGGCTTGCACACTATAAAGGTCTAACACTACCTACTAGTTTGCAATCATCTGGGTAGTTTACAAATCCATACAGTTCAACATAGTGTCCCAATTTAGAGCTTAAGAGAATATGTATAACATGCTAATTTTTTAGTGCAAACACCGATTGACCATTTGATACCATATTTGATAAAACAGTATCAAGAACTGGAATTTTGTGTCATGCCCTCAAAAGTTATCCTATACAGTTGACCAATAAAAGCTAAATGCATTTCAAATATAGTGTGTAATTACTAAACGAATGCAGTTGGCCCAACCATCAGAAAAAAGGAAAACCCAAAAAAAAAGAAGAAAAAGTGTTCCCACTGCATGAAAGCCGGAAATCAGACCTGCAAATGGTAGAGAATTTCATGGTTCAAGGGAAATTTCCCATCAATAACAGAACTAAGATAGTCGCGGATCTCCTTAAGCCGTGCATCTAATCCCTTCAGGGCTGCAAGTTTTCCAGTGACCTGCATAGAAGAGAGATCAGTACTACTGTCTTATTTATAGTACTAATGAAGGTAGAAGTCAAATATTATCAAATTCAATTAATTATAAACGATAGAGACCTCTGTAGCAAGGGTACTAATAGTTGTGTCCTTCACATCTCTCAACAAGTGCTCAACTCCTACTCACAAGCAAGTTGATAGAAGAAAATTGTTAGATACGAATTACATGCGAGGGAAAGATATTAAATAAGTCATGTGTTTAATACATTGTTATCAATCCCGGATAGCGGCGCGGACCAACCAACCCCGAAAACGCTATAGCGGGATACCGGATAGCGGGAGCGGCGCTATTTGGAATTCTATGCAAATAATTAAAAATGTATATTCAAGATGACAAGGAAACCAAAGTCCATGAGAAGCATTTGCAGATGAAGATATATTCTGATTTGAACCAGAAGATGTCATGTTGGATTGAGATGAAGTTTAAAAAATAATAAATAAATAATAGAGTGGTCGGTGACTGGGTCACCAGTGGAGAAAATAGATGAAGGAGATGAGAATATATGAGAAGAAGAGTAGCAGAAGGTTTTTTTTTTGCAGCGTTCAATAGTTGAGAAGAAAAATGAGCACAAGGTTTTTTAATTGTTTTAAGCGGCTGTAGTTTAGGTTTAGGGTTTTTTGAGTTTGTTATTACCATTTTGCCCCTATTTTAAAAAGCCTTTTCAATGATGATCCAAATAGCGCTGCTATTTCCGCTATTTGAGCCGCAATAGCGGCCGCAATCATCCGCAACGCTATTCAAGACTCATAGCGGGCAAAGGCCGCTCCGCTCCGCTATCCCGCCGCAATTGACAACACTGGTTTAATATATATACCAATTTCTTCAACTTCATGAGCGGCAATTTCCGAAGGCACATGGACAAATACCTTCTGGCTTTTTTGTGTTGCATTCTACAAGTAGATAAGCAAAAAAGTTAATGCTGATAGTAAGCAACAAACAGAACTTATAGTACAATGATTAGCATAGGAAAGGAACCTACCTCTTTAACCTCCTCAACGGCATAGTAGGCTTTAGTTGGTATTCCCAGCTCTAGAGGCTGGGACGTCAATTATGACCAAGACAGGTGTCGGAACGTAGCTACATTGAGAAAAGCAAAAAAAGGATAGTTCTTCAGATAAAAGCATAAAAGCCAGAATATAAAGTTCAAGGAGATAACCTTTATCAACCAAAAATTTAGCTGGACTCAAGTATATTAACTGATGAAAAAGTCAAGTGGAGGAGGTTAAGAAACTTTAGATCATTAACTAGAGAGAAAGGAAAAAAGGCTTTAGCAAAAATTCTTTTCTTGACAAACCAAATCAAACTTAGGCTGCACTTGGGTTGATTTTGGAAACAACTCTTTCTCTTTTCCTATTTAGCCCCAAAAAGTGCAACTCTGGGGCCCATATCTTCTCTCAAAACAACTAACCCCTACCCTACAAGAACTCGAACAAAATCATCTTGTTTGCAAAATAAAACTCAATCCAAGTAAAGCCTTAATTTTTAATGGACAAATGTGAAACATTATGACATGATGATGGTCAAACAATGATAATAACTCAAGACGGAGATCTAACTGTGTGACGCCTTGACGGGGAAAATTATAACTATTAACCCCAGATAAAACCATCTAAAGACTAAATAAATAACCATATATCTTTCAAGCTTCCGATCCCTTCCAACTTTTTTTTTTTTTAATTTGTCGTGATAATTGATATTGTTTCTGAAAACAGTAAGTTCCTTGAATTGTTAAGGTTAATATCCAAACTCCAAAGCAATTGCATTTATCTGGAAGCCTTTACCGCTCTTTTTGAGATAAATGCAACTAATCTGGATACCCATTGTCTTCCAAGTAAAAATGACGGCTTGTGAGATATAGAAAATGATATTCCACAAAGAGCTTCGTAGAAACAATGAAGCACAACTGCCCAGACAGACAATACGTAGAACAAAGACTTAATTAAAATTAAAGAAAATTAAAATATGTTGGAACCAATGACAAAAGTCAATTTCACACATGGGACACTCTTTACAAGCTATATTACAAAGTAAAACTTATGTGAAAGATAACTCTTGCAATTTTAACCGCCACCAAGAAGGAATATCAATGATTATCAAACATTCATTTTTAAAACATGCCAAGTCACAAGGTAAGATCAAATATCCATTCTCCCCCAAATAAAATCCTCTGAGCAAAAAATGATAGCCCCATTGATGGCATCATAGTCTCGTAATGCAAATTTTTTTTTACTAAAGAATATTCCTTTAACAAGAAATCTTTTGACTGTCAACATTGTTTGCATACCAATTTTGACAACATGATAAGAACATAGAAGATGCCAGATCGCCGACATAATCACCAACAAACGTTCAGAAGCAAAAACTATCATCTAAAAGTGCAGGGAAGACGATCTTTACTCATTAAAAAGCTGATGAACATTCAGGTCATTCTCGCGCAGTTTTGGACCAGTGCTGTACCAACCAACAACATGCTCCTTGGCTGAAGACAAGATTAAAAGGCCGTTTTATAGAATTTACATGATTATAAACAAGAAACTGTATCATAAACGAATAAGTATAATACCATTAATTCTTCGAAACATTGAAAGCATAGCTTCATGATAATTGTGGTCAAGAAACCAGATGCTTGGATCCCTGTCATCTTCTTCAAAAGGAACTGCAACAATCACCAAATAATTGGAACCCGTTATAACACAAGTTATCCAGTAGAAAATAACAAAGGAAGATCAGAAGCTTCAGATATTCCCAACTATGGACAGAATATAATAAATAAATAAAAAATTGAACAGAAACCTTTCTTATGGATAGAAAGCGTGCAAGTAAAGTGCAGAACAATCAGCCAAAAAAGAAGTAAAATAAAAAACAACCGATGGTTATCTACATGCTTCAGACAGTAGGTGGTTTATAATGCCTATCTACCTAGTCTTTTCTGCTTGCCCCCTCAATATATTGTAATGGTGTAAAACTCAAAGATCCATGGTGCAACAGAACTCCTAAATTCTTTTCCTCAGACGATATGATATTCGTTTAAGAGATTACTTCATGATATTAAGTTTTCTTATTTATGGAGGGGCATGCTAAGATTTGGTTACAGAGCCATCTTCGGGAAATTTATTTCAGAAATCACTCTGCTCCTTGTACTAATCAAGATACTACATTGGAGAATTTGTAATAGCTTGCAAAAAATTTACAATATGACATGCTAATACATGCAAGTTAGGTTTTTTTTTTTGACAAACTATACACCCCCCATAAATTTAGCCCAGAAGCAAGTTCATAAAATATGGAAAAAAAAACATGTTTCCCTATGTTACAATTTTTCAAGGTTGGCTTCGCAAATGTACTTGGCACATTTGGCATCAGATAAAGTGAATTAGAATGCACAAACTTCCAACATCGTCCCAATGCTCGTTTCCATAGGGACGTGCTCAAACTCATTCCACCAAACGTTTTCGAAACAGTAAGCATCACATTCGTACATGATCTTCAACAGAATATAAGATAGTAATTCTTCTTAGTGAAGTTATGAAAAGTGATAGAATAAGTGCAAGAGAGGACAGAAAACTAGCATCTGACCACCCCTATGGCCCGTGTATAGCATATATTCTAATGTTGGTACAAGCATCATCCTACTCAACTAAATAAATATGCTATAGGAAAGTATCAACTATCAGACTTTAGTCTTTCACTTGGAGCAATACATGCCACCCAAAATGGGATTTACAAAACGAAGTTTACATATCAAATAGAAACTTAAGGATTAAGAATTCAATGATAATGCAGTAACTACGTCAGTTTCAGATCTTCATGCCCAAAACAAGGAATCTAAACTAGACATTCTTGCCTATACTGTGTTGTTTATATTGGTATAGAGAACGGCATTAAATAACCTAATCTCGCAATTGAACTAAAGTAAAACTAAAACCCTAATATAATTCCAGAACAGCATAATAAGTAAGGCTAAAACCCTAATATAATTCCAGAAAAGCACAGCCAGTTCCTTCGAATATTTTGATTCATCCAGATCCCATCTTTTACATCATCCCAATCATAACTGCCGCAAAATCATAAACCCTAAGTACAAATTCTCCCCAGACAATAAATTACTCTTGCAAGTTCGCATTCCCTATCTCTACCTCCCAAAAACATTAAAACATAAGAAAAAAAGAAGGTTGTACTCGGTGCAAAAGGCTCCAACATCAGCACCTCAAGTCAGGATGTATGCAGTTTTAACCTTATTTTTTTTTTTATAAAAAGGCTATTTCCGAGGTTCGAATCTGTGACGTAGCCGATACCAATAAACACTTGACCATCGTGCAAATTCCGACATTCAAAAATTAAAACATAAGAAATTCCTAAAAAATTAAAACCTAAACTAAATTCAATGCTACCAAAAAAAACCTTAAAAAAAATTGCAAATTACAGAACAAAAATGACAGATCTAGACCTGCGTAGCTGTTGGTAACGTCAACGGTGCCTCTGAAAGAAGTACCGAGCAAAACTCCGACGACACGCTTCTTCGTATCACGAGCGACTCGATTGTAGTGATCTACTATGCTCAGAAGCACCAGAGGATGGACTATAACTTTCTCCACCGGCTTAGATGATATTTGCTGAGACTTTATTACATCCATAGCTATGATAATTTATAAATATCACCGGAAAATCAAACTTTTTCCTGGTTTCTAGCTCCAGATTAATATCATCGGCAAAAAAAAGAGTTTCTTAGGGAAGGAGGCAACTCTTATTCCCAAGAAGCTTTCTGTAGACTCTGCTTTCAAAATTCTACCCGGTCGATTGTTGGGCCTGAAGGGTGGGTTTTTTTAAATGGAGGCCCATTAAAATAGAGGAGGGCATAACCAACATGAAATGCAAATTGAATTTTTTCTTTTCAAGATAAACCCATGTGCAAGGCCCGAGTGATATTCACAATTATTTTGTTTAACAATTGAGTACTCGGATTTTTTTATCGTGAAAAATATGTTGAAATGTCCAACATACCCTTAAAAAATACCTAACATGTGAGGCACATGACTGATATGACAATATTTGGACCGAAAATTGGATAGAATTCCTTTACTTGCAAATCAAAAATACGTCTAGAACCTCAAAAGTTTTTTTTTGCTGAATAGAACCTCAAAAGTCAATTAAACGAGCATAACACTAAAATCAATCTGAAAATACATAAAGAACTAAATAGGTGAATTCTCCATATTAAATCAGAATGTCCTTTTAATTTTTTGTCTTTAAAAACAACACATCATCAAATTGCACTGAAAAATCTAACAGAATAAGGAAGAACTAATTATAATCTTCCTAGAAGGTTAGAGCTAGATAGGGGCGGCTATTAGCAAGTTCGGGGTGCTTGACCGAACATGGCCCTAAATAATTTTTCTTTATATATATATATATATATATATACATATATATTATTGTTGGATTGGACTTCTCATGTTCAATAGCTAATACACTAATTTGTTGTTAAGTATGTGTGTATTTCCATTATAACAAAGCTATATAATCATATTGAATTTGAGTCTTCCGAACTCAGTAGTCAATATATTGATTTAATAGTATTTTTGTTAATTTTATTTATTAAAATTGTACTTTTTGTTGAATTTGAACGTATTTCTCATTTTCACACGAAAAAACGTATTTCTCATTAACATAACAACATGAAAAATATATATTTTCAATTATATAAAATCTTAATTTAAAGTTTAGACAGGACTGGTGCTAAACAATGAAAACAAACAGATAGTTACTGCAATATGAAAAGAAATAGCAATGTCAAAGCACTACTGACGTGACGCGGTAAATGCACATGAAGCAGCTTCAACAAGGTTCCATAGCTTTACATAAAATTCAAACATGGAGTCAGAATAGTGGCAGACCCAAGACATAAGTCAATCGTCCCCTGCACTTGTAATTTAGTATACTTTCTTCAAGAAGACAATCCTCGGGAGAGCAATCCCTTTATCATCATCATTTCCAACCATTCATATCATATACTAGTAGTAATTAGTAAAAAAAAACTAAAATATTTCACCCAAAAAAAAAAACTAAAATACTCTGGCATTCACTTTCTTATACATTATAAAAAATTTACTACAATAAAAAATAAAAATAAAACAGTTTTTGCGACATTTTTTTAATAATATTTTTTTCAAACGTCGTTTAAAACATAAAAAATAAGTTAAAATAACACTTTTTGCGTACGTTGTTAAAAATGAATTTCGGACTAACTCAATCCCTCAAAAGTACCTCAAGATGGGAGGATTGTTCAATCCTTATAAAAAACAAATTTGTTCACTAGCTAGTCGATGTGGGATTCTCAACAAAAGTCGCTATGTTTGAATTTTATATGCCGTTTCATAGTGACGGTTATAGTAATTGTTGTTCATACCGACGTTTTGATGTTGGTTAGCGACATTTACATTAAATGTTATTATAGTTTGTTATTTTTTGTGACTCATATAGCGACATTTATATACTGTGTCGTTAGATCTTGTGATTTTTCAGACAAAAAATCGTTATATTTGAATTTTATACGACGTTAAAAAGTGTCGGTTATAATAATTATTGTTAAAATCGACATTTTGATATTAGTTAGCGCCTTGTACATTAAATGTTATAAATTGTTACTTTTTGCGACTTATATAGCGACATTTATATACAACGCCGTTAAATCATGTGACATTTCATACAAACGTCACTTTGTTTGGATTTTATACGACGTTTCATAATGACGGTTATAGTAATTTTTGTTCTTACCAATAATTTGATGTTAGTTAGTGACATTTTCATTACAAGTTGTTATGCATTTGTACTTTTTTGACTCATATATCGGCATTTATGTATTATGTCGTTAGATATTGTGACATTTTCAAACACACACAAAAGCATAGATTATGTTTCTGAAATATATTTTTGAAATAAAAATTAAAGACAGTTAATTATTAAAATTTTAATGAAAATATATTAATTTTAAGAGAAAATCGCTATTTATAGCACATAACTATTTACTAACTTCGATTTTTAGCACAAACTATTTATTAAGCGATAAATAGCATGAACTATTTACGGACACCCAATTATGTCCAATTAAGGATTCTGGCGACTTTTCAGACCAATAAATGTCACGTGCCAAGCACGTGTAATCGGAACAAAGGGTAAAATTGTCATTTCCATCCATCCATCCATCGTCTTCTTCTTGTTCATCTTCTCCAAAGAAATCTTACCATTTCCCACAATTTTTCCATTTTAATGCCCTAGAACTTTATTCATCTTATTAGGTTTTGGACAATTTTGGATAGTAACCCATTCCCACCTCCATTGAAGACCCACAAACACATCTCCTCTCCCAAATTTATTTCCAATTTTCATCAATTCCCTCAAAATCCACATTTTCAAATCCTCAAATTCATTGTTTCCTGCCATCACTACTTGCTCTGCTCCATTTGAGGGACATTTTCTCACAATTATTTGATAACCAATTTGCATTTAGGTATTGATGAGAGAATAAGAAGATGTATTAATAGGTGAGTATGAATATATTATTGTGCATTAAAATGATGGAATTTCTAGGGTAAAACTGAGTTGGGTGATGGTGGGTGGAGATGGAAGAGGATGATTGGGAAGATGTGTTTTTTTGGGACATTTCCGCCCTTTTGTTCCGATTGCACGTGCTTGGCACATGACATTTTTTGGTCCGAAAAGTCGACGGAATCCTTAATTGGACATAATTGGGTGCCCAGTAAATAGTTCATGCTATTTATTGCTTAATAAATAGTTGTGCAAAAAAAATCGAAATTAGTAAATAGTTATGTGCTATAAATGACAATTTTCTCCGAATTTTAATTTGATTCATAAAAAAAATAAAACACAAAGATAAATTAAAATATGTAAAGGTACTGGATCCAAAAGTCCATTATAATAAATATAATAAAAAGAGAAACAAATAACAAATTATCGAGTTAGTTCATGGTCCCATCGCACGATATACATGCAGGAGGTCGCATGTTTAATTCTCATGCTCTCAAGTAGGGATAAACTTTATTATACTTTATTTAAAAGTGGCTAGACCGGAAAATATCTTTTGATACATTTTAAAAATCATTATTTCAGCTTAATCTTCAAAAGTAATAATGCATTTATAGTTTTCATTTTAATTTAGCCTTCAAACATGTCAATTTGTTTTAAATTAAATAACCATTTACCTATTACCTATTTAATTTGTGTATTTTATTCTGAATTAAAAAATAATTTAAGATGGTTTGAAGTGGTAAATTAATAAGTACTACTACTAGTATTCGGCAGCATAGACGATTACAGGGGAGCGGAGTAGGCGCACTCAAGATTTTTAAAAATACTAATATTTTTAAAATTTTATGTGTATTTTGGAAAATTTTGGAAAATTTTATCAATTTCACTCCCCTAAAGAATTTTTTTTGCCTTTTTATAGCTCCCCAAGAATTTTGGAATTTTTTACTGAGTTTAGCTCCCCAACATCAAATTCCTGGCTTCGTCCCTGTTCGGCAGAGTAATCAACAGAGAGTAAAAGACCAAACTTGTTAATGCGTGCATGCAAAGGAGAATGTCGAAGCATTTTGAGAATTCCAAGTTCAACCTCGTGATTCACTACCTTGACTTACGTGCATGTTTTTCTACTGAATCACATCAAAAGATTCATCAAACATTTTTCGACACTAGTCTTTTGAGGACTTCATATAGAGTCTGATTGGATTGAATCTCGTTCGTTCTGAGATTTCTTATCTCAATTTTAAATAAGTTTTAAACTCAAACTAAATTTTTACATAATTTAATATTTGAAAATTTCATCTTCATATTCAATACAATACAAAAAGAGTTTGAATTCCTATTTAAAAATTCAAACTCATACAGAACTTAATCCAAATAACATAATTTCTACAAAAAGTTTAAACGAAGTTCCAAAGTTGGAAGATGGCCCATCTCTGCTCCAAAGCTGTAGGAGAAAGAAGAAGAATTATCATTGCACCCTTCTCCCAAAAACATCAGCTTCTCCGACTCTGATTCATTGAACGAATTCAAAGGAAACAGTTGCAAAGTTTCTATCACTCTATCTCCACCCTGCGAAACCTGATTTATCTCTGCAAATTCTGTACATATATATATATATATATATATATATATATATATATATATATATATATATATATATATATATATAAAAGTAGATCAAATTAAACTTCGATAATTACAAATTTAAACTAAAGAAACCCAATGCAAAATACTCTATAGGTTCAAAATATAAGTCGCATTATACGTGCAAAAAAAATACAATAAATATTCTTCAAAAGGTTCAAAATGACTCATACTATAGTGAAATAATTTCCTCTCCCTTTAAGGATATGTCCCAACATTTTAAAAATTATATTTGAGACTCTTAATTATAAATTTTTAAAAATAATATTAATAAAATATTTATCTCTTACTCCTTAAAAATTATGTAATTTTTTTTAATTATTACCTACACGTAAAGTTTTTAGTTTCAACATGTCCAACTTAAATTAAATATAATAACAATAATATAACTAATTAAATTCTTACTAATTTAAATTGAGTATGAATAGAAGACAAACTTAACCTCTGACAATAAATATACAAAATGACTACTCTTAAAATATTACTGAAACAAATGAATAGGAGACGCATATAATCTTTGACAATGAATACACAAAGTGGCTGTCCACGTAATACCACTTAAACATAATAATAATAAGTTGTTTAAAATGAAGAAAAAAAATTGAATGTGACTTACGTCTTAAGGATGAGGTTTTATTATCTTGAAGATGATCGCCAGAAACTTCTCTGCGACGCTTATGTCTTTCTCTGGCTTTATGGTTTTGAAACCAGTAAAACACATTCTTGCTCTCTATTTTACCATAAAAGCTTAACTGCGAAGATATCTTTTGGATCTGATCGGTGCTTGGTGTTCGAAGACCAGACCTAAATAGTTCACTAAGAACTTTAACTTGTTCGCCCGTTGGATTCCACCGTCCACATTTATTACCACCGCCATAGCCACCGCCACCGCGTGGCTTCATGCAAAAGCCTGAAATTCCATCATCCATATTCTAACTTTTTTATTAAGAAAGAAAAAAGTCCAACTTCTGGAACCAACTTTGGACTTTACTTCCGAGTCTGAGCAACACAAAAGAAGTGAGCTATAGCTCATGTGGATTTATCAAGATTAATAAATTACTACGATGCGTTTTATAGCTAATAAAGTATTGGGACTGCGAAACTTTTAATATATTTATTTAGTATACCAATAAATTTATTTTATATGTACTACTAGTATATAGTAATATTATTGGGCTAAAATAATTTTATAAAATTAAACTACAACCACATTACTCCATAGATATAAAATATATTAGAGTAGGTACAGATCTAGAATCTGAGAGTAGTGATATTTTGTCGATTTATCATATTTTGTGTGGGATCACTTATAAATATATCATCTTAATAGATTAAGAAGAACACAACGTATTTGCTAAACGTTTTTTTTAGTGGAAGCACTTAACTAGTCCTTTTTTTAGTGGGAGCACTTGACTCTTGTGGTGGGCTATATTAGATATAATAAGAAAAATTCTGACATGAAACAGGTTCATGTGTATATTGTGGTTCAAAACTGACCGCATCATCATATAATAAAGAGAGAGATAATTTTGTGATGATGTGGCCAATTCTGCACAGTAAAGTTCAATAAATCTGATCCATATCAGAATTATAGAAGATGTACTGAAATTTCTTGAGCTAGTAGTGATATTCTTATAATTGATTTGATTGTTGGATATAAGTAGAGAGAGAAGAATAAAAGTTTTTTTCTTTAATCACAGTGCTTTGATTTTAGGGAAGGGGAGAGATAGGACTTTGAGGACCTAATTTTTGCATTGTTTTTTGAGTAGAGAGAGATAGGCATGCACAAAAGCTGCTACTATTCAAAGTTCCGGTCCGCGAAGAAGACAAACAAGTGAGTTCTCAAAGTTTGAATTAAACAACTACGGATTAGCATCCCATGATTGTAACTTATTTGAATTACTATACGTGTAAATTAGTTCATAAGATTTCATATATTCTCAAAATCAATTAATAATTAAAGGTGTTAATTTATGAGCTTATTTGGATCTTTATTAGCTTTTGATAAGAGATTTTATATTTCAACACTATAGCAGCAAAATAGCCAAGATGATCATCACCTAGCAGAAAGAGTAGGTAAAAATTCAGCGGTAAAACGCTTTCTTTCTAATTATTTTCAATTGAAATATTGAAGATTAAGTCATAATGGAGAAAAAATGAGGAATAAATGTTAATGTTGATTTTTCGTAAAGAAAAAAAAAATTAACGGACAAAATTTAGTGTCTTTCAAAAAAAAAATTATGTTAAAACATTGTATATGAAAAAAAAAAATTTGTTTAATAATTTTCAGTTCAAATATGCACTAATTACAAAGATGTACTGTTAAGGTCAGTAATATTTTTACTTGGCTAAAAAAGTAATGGGAACAAGGCCACAAGGACAGACAAGTAAATCCAAGTTTTGGAGATAAAATTAAAAACGATACTGGCAAAGAAGATTGAGATTGAGGATTGGTGAAAGTCAAAGTTGAGATTGTCTGATCCTAGTTTGGATGTTTTTTATGACTGACATGGATACTAGCTTATTGAGTTTAAGCTGACCCATGCCAGTGGGGCAAATCTTCGCTCGGGACCGCGAGGTCTCGAGTTCGACATCCTCTCCTAGTGCATGGGGAAATAATATATCTCCTCCTCTGATGAAGTTATAACACCTCCTTTGGTGAGGAAAAAAAACAAAACAAAAAGCTGATCCATGCCAAAATAGTTCAGTCAAAGATTGTTGGATTAAACCTTCTTTTTAGAATGTGGGTGAGAATAGAGGAACAAAATAAAGAAGAAACTAATATTGGAGATTTGAGAGGGACTACACATGACTAACTAGAAGGGGAACAATTTGGGGTTTTCTCTGTCTTTGGCTCCTGTCGTCTATAATGCAAAACAAAAAATATAAATATAAATTGATACTTTTTTTTTATACATGTTGTAAATTTTTAAATGTGTGTTACATTTTATGCAATATGTGCTTTCTTCTGATAAACACATATCTTAAGATATGCAATGCGTGTTACGAAATCACAAATAAGTATTCGCTTAAAAAAAATATTTAGACCGTCAAATTTTTTATTTTAGTGTCAAAAAATATTTAATATATATTAAATTTTTTATATTTAACTGAGCCTACTGGTATTTCTGACTTTTCCCCTATTATTTTTCAGTGATCATCAAGGAAACGAGTATTGCATGCATCCAAGAGGTAGATAACTTAAATTCATTCATTTATAATTTCAATAGCGCGAGACATACTTTTTAGCCCTCGTTTCACTATATGCTATGGATGGATATATATAAAGAATTTTCTTCGACAACGAGTCATTTGATAATCATAAAAGCTGATAACAAAACTACATATAATATATAGTATAATGGATCGATTTGAATTCACTATCAGCCGTCAAATAACTTGGATTTGGATGCTAAATTTTAAATAAGTTAATAACTATTCAAAATAAATGAATAATAAATGATTTTAATTCGTCAAGAACAGACACATTTGATTTGCTTTTTCAATCGAGAATTAAATATCAAAATTATGTCAGCACATAAATCAAAATTATTAAATTAAGCAAACAAACAATAAAGTATTTTTTAATCAACATTAATATCAATATTACTCTCTTAAATATATTTAATGATATATACGTCATATCTAAGAGAATTATATTGATATTTTGATTAATAAAGTACATTGTATTTTATTTTCTTAATTTTCGTTACATGTCATAAACGACTTATATTATAAAATGTGGGGAGTGTTAATAGATATTGGCATATTTTCCTTCTCTTTGGCTTTTGGAACCTCCATAAAGGGGGTGAAAATCCTCTGTCCCCATTCCTGTCCTCATCTCTGTCCCCAACCAATCAGAATTTACTATATAAACATTTTTTCCAATTATATATACACATGGTGAATTGTGATTGACTGGGGATAGGAATGGGGACAGATAATTTTTTGCCCATAAAGGGAAGGAAAAAGGGAGTATTATATTTGATTGTTTAACCTAAACATCGCCCTTGTCTCTTAATCTATTGTTTCTCAACTTTTCTTGTCTGGACAGCTTTGCTTTGAGCCCTCATTTGATTCAATACTAAATTAGAAATCGTGAAACTCCACACAGTCAATTAGTTGTCCGTTGCAATCCACAATTCTCAAGAATGTTTCAATTCAATCCCCCATATTTTATGAGTTCTTTTGTCCGTTTGCACTTGGCACTGCCCTATTCTGTCTTCTAACTCCTAGGATCATCACTAAATCTTGATATGAACTATAGTCCGTTGAACCATGCGGTCATGCTTTATACACATCAGTAGAAAAGTTTTTTCTCTTTTATTGTTGATAAATTTGTACCACGTGTTTCATTGGACCATGAATCATATCAGAATTAACTCTAAATCTTTCAAAGTAAGAAAAGGAAGTAAAAAAATTGATAAAGAATTGTCATTAGATTATGATCACTCTTTCGATTTAGGGTGTGCTTGGATAAGGTTTAGTTTGGGTTTGGGTTTGGTCTCAATTTTTTTCTTTTATAAATATGAAAAATTAAATGTTCAATTATGTACTGAAGAAATATTATTTTCTTGTTTATATATCTAGTCAAAAAGATAAATTGTAGTAGTATTGTGCACAATTTACAACTGTAAAACCAACTAGTCTGCCTTTGTGGACGATAAATTGTAGTATTACATAGCAAGAAAATTGATCATTCGAGAAATAGTTATTTGGTCATGTCGTGCGAGAACATTCACAAACATGATGTTTCTTTTAATTCTGATATTATTTCATCACAAATTAAATTTTTACATTTTTATTTAAAATAAATAAAAAATCGACATTCAATAATTGAAGATAGGGAGTGAATAATGAATGTTTTTCAACTCCAAAGTGATCAACGAATGAGAGTATTTAAAACTCTTGGATCGATGGTTATGGGAAGGATGGAAAGTGAAATTGGAAAGAGAACCACGCGTCGGATTCACCTGTCTTCACCCAACCTCCAACCGGATACTGCCGTACTCATTTTCTTATATCTCCGTTTCATAATATAAATTGTAGTACATAAAAACGAATTAAAAAAACAACGAATAAAATAATTTATTAATTAAAATATTAATATTACTAAGTATATTTAAGATAACAATATTGATATTTTAATTTTAAAAAAAATACGTACATATCTTAATTGTAATATTAATATTATGGAATGGATGAAGTACCTAATTGAATCTTTATTTGTTTTTTGTTTTTTGTTTTTTTATATTTTCCGAGTTTTTTGAGAGTTAATGTTGGATTTTTTGGTGGAAAGTTGTCACAAACAAGGAAAAATGTTTTTCAGTGAGATTCGGGAAACCCTAACAGTACAATTTACAAAGAATAATAAGAATAGGTGGGCACGCGTGAAATCTAGGCTGCCCTAATTTCCGTCCTTTTCTTTCTTGTCTCCATTAACTTTGTCGTTAATATGGAAGAAGTGGTGGCGACACCTTTATTAAGAGGAGGAGGAGGAAAAAAAGGGTCCCCAATCATAGGTTTCCGGTCGAACCTTTGTGGATGAGGAGCAAAAAACCGTTCACGGCTCCACTAGGAAGCATTTTTTTTTACGTGCAAAATAAATTTTAAGGGCTAGAATTTAATTTGACAGTTTCATATTTTTTAGAATACATGATTTCCTTAAAGAAGAATGCTTCAAAAGAATTTCAACCATCAAATCAAATCTAGTATTTGATATCTCGTATTTGATGATTGAAATTTTATTCCACCCGAAGTGGCAGATGCAATATTTTGTTACCGGGTCACATGCCCTATTTAAAAATGATTTTTTTAGTAAATATAGTGTATTTTTATTCCATTTAGATAATAAATTTTATAAATTACCCCACGTAAATAAAGTAAATCAACGAGTACATCCACTATTTTCAAATTCTGAATTCACCGCTGTCTATACGTATGAAACAAACCGCGTTCCGCAGAGGAGTCCACAGCTAAAAAACCATCGTATCATACAACTACCGCACTTTGCGTCATGCGACAGCGGCAACGGATACTTTTTCATTCCATTTTCAGGTGAAAAGGAAGCAAGCATGCAAGATTGGTACTGCTTGATTGACTAAAAAGCCAATGCACTATCGCTTTCATCAGCAAACTTATTTTACATTTGATTCGTGCATTTTTAGTACTAACCTTAATTCTTTAATTATGGATTAGTTTAATTTAATGAATAAGGAACAAAAAGGATGTCAGTTTGTCAGACAAGAAGTACTGAGGATTGGAACTGAGATCAGCAGAGTCAGCGATCCAAATGAATGGAATGAAATCATAATTAATTGATTACTTTCTTGCCCACTTGACCGTCACTTCGTATCTTTTGTAACACTCTCGATATCATTCTTAATTAATACTTTATTTATAACTATTTTACTTTTAAAATTTATTAGTTAGAATTTAGTTAGTTATAAGAATAAACATTTTTATTTAGATTGTTATATGAAGTGTTACGAGGAATCCGAATCCGAATCGCTCAATCATGACCAACATTTTGCTTTGTTATTTAGGAAGGAATTTCTATAATTATTGCATTCATTTTATAAAGCAACTTTACAAGAAGTGAAAATTAAAAGTAATGTAAACGAAGGGCATGCATGTCACTTGTCAGGTATTCATTTTCCTGTTGGTTTGGAAGGAGAGGAAACAATTTCTTTTCCCCGGTAAATTCTTTTCTTTTTTTTTTTTAATAAGGTTCAAAATTCAATTTGTATTCGTATTTATTTTATTATTGTAAAAAAAATTGTCCATTTTGTACATTTTCCATCTTAATAATAAGAAGCATTAATAAGAAGATATCATTATTAAATTTTTGTAATCAAGAATTGGTAATCTACAAGAAATGACGGAATCCAGTACTACTCTGCTACACGATTAATCTGCTCCAATCCTAACTCTAATATGTCAAGTGCCACCAAGATTTTAAAATTTACATATTATATTTAAAAATAAATAAAAATAAAAATAAAATACAAAACATATATGGTTTATGAGGAATGGGCATTCTTTGCGCACTTTTCTACTGCTCTTTAGGTTTCACGTACTTGGATTGAGTTTGAAATTTTGGTTTCAGTCTCAAATCTAAATTAGATTTTAGATGATTTAATATTTCATCTTTCATTCTCATACTCCCGTTGGGAATGAAATTCTGCTTCCAGTCCCCCCTATCACAGAAAATGGAGAGATGGATTGATGTATTTATTGAATTCTTCGGGACTGACGGGGCTCGAACCCGCAGCTTCCGCCTTGACAGGGTGGTGCTCTGACAGATTGAACTACAATCCCAGGAAAATTAGGTGTACAGCCTAAAATTTCATTCGAACCATTTAGTTTTGATCCAAAGGTGGTATAGATCTGAGTTTGAGTATCAAACGATACCAAATCCAAACTAAACCCAATCCAAGCAGACTATAGTGGTTCTCTCATATGACAGTTGCTAACTACTTATTGAATCTCAAGTATATGCTCCCGTCTCCTATGCGGAACAGCTTTTTGTTCCGCATGTGCGGGACAAGCTACAAGCCGTCAGATGAGATTTTTTAACGGTTCAGATCTGGAGAGAATTTTTTTTTTTAATATTTTAAGTCCAGCTACAACTTTTCTCTCTCCATGTCTGGCCGTTCAAAATCCCATTCGACGGTGCGGAACAATCCCTATTCCGCATAGGAGCCGGACTGCAAGTATATTGGGAGTGATTTGATTGAGTTTAACACTTTGATTTCAGTTTCAAATCTAAACAAATTTCTAAATGATTTAATACTTCTAAATTCATTTTACAGACTCAATTCAAAGCTGGTTAAAGTGTGAATTCGAATCTCAATTCAGACCAAACCCAATCCAATCATAGCCTAGAACACTTCGTTTTAAATGGTGATAGAAGACTGCTACTCATAATACTTGATCAATGGTGTCTTTCTGCGATCTTCATTGGGAGCAATTTGGCCGTTGGGACGGCTAAGAATCATGTCATTCGGAATATAACTGGGAATCACAGATGATATAACCTTAAGCGAGCCTGTTGAAAGGGGCAAAATTACCTATTCTAATAGTTGAAGGGCAAACAAAGCAACATTTTTAGTAGGAAAGCCGTAAGAGACATTTGTTTTAAAAAAAAAATATTGAGGGGTTACAGAGATTTTTTAACCTCAAAAGAATCGAATAAATTACCTTTTGTAAACCAAAACCAAGCTCCAGGAGAAGATGTAACCAACGAAATCTCGAGATGGTCTCCATAGAAGAATTGTTGCTGGGATACTAATCCAGACGCATAAAAGAAATAGATGGTACTCGTGCAGAAACATACCACAAGCATCAAATAAGAATTTTACACAACCTTACCAGGGGGGAACAAAGAAAAAAACTATAAAAGCGGCTGCATTCATCAAAAGTAGCCCTAACCATACAGCGCGAAAAATGGAATATTTTCTTCGTTACAAAATTGAGCCAAGTCAAGGTGACTCCAAACGAGTACTACAACTAAGACATACAGTTAGAGGATCTGAGCAGCAGTGTTCAATTTTTCGGCTAAAGCAAGCTGTGTTCTTGTGATGCTTGACAAGTACAATAACAACAATTGGTCCTGCACAGCAAAATCAGGTATAAGTTGCAGTTAAAATCAATAAAAATGTCATAAACCTCCTAACTTGATATACTCCCTTTCAGTTCAAAATATAAGATCATTTCGGTCACTTTTGCATATTTAAGAGGAAAAAAATAACTAGTATTTTTCCTATTATATCCCTAATTCCACTAACATGATAGACAATGAGTGAACAGGGAAAAAGAGGTGCTCCTTAACATATTATTTACATGGCAGTGTACAATGCACAGAAGTGGAAGATAAAATTTCTCTAATGAGCGAAGAATGGAAGATTGAAAGAGGGATGCTTCCATTTAACATATAGAGAACATAACCTTTACCTGTAGGCTATCATTTACTAGCTTATCAAAAGCTTGTGGTGGTAGTTTTGGAATAGAGGACACGGTATCTGATATGTATCTTCCAATGCTGTTATTTGGTGCTACCCGCCCTTCCTGCGCTCAAAATCAAATGCTGTCAAAACCAAAACAAAGCAAATAGAATTCTTCTTGCATAAGAGGCATGTGAACCAACTATCTCACCACTACATCATCAACGTATTTGTAGACATCATCAATTAAAGCAAGTAGATGTTCCATTGAGGCTTCCATCCCTTCCAAGTCACTAGGAAGTTTGTCAACCATTGTTGTCTTAAGAATATCAACTAAAACAATTACAAAAAAAAACTTGCATTAAAATCAACATCAGATTTCCCTAGAAGAGTAAATTTGGCAGAATTAAGCTCTACAGTTCTGGAAATATTATGGAAGCAAGGTCACTTTCAAACAAAAAAAAGCATAGTACGTAAATAAAGTAAGACAAATAAAAATCAAGGTGAAGAGTGATATGGGAAATACAAGGGATAAGTTTCCCCTTTAACTGAAAGATCATCATTTCAAAATAAGTTTCCCCTTTTTTCGCATAGAGATCTTTACTTCTCAATCAGAACTTGCAGGTACGAACTAAGTGTATCTGTAAAGCAAAATTATTGCATTGCTCTGTTTCCCGTTTCTTCTCTAAAAATAACAAGCTCCACTTAACATGTTGACTTGAAACAACCAAATACCTCCCACCCGCCCCCTATGTTTTCATGGTTATTATAAACTGTGTACTTGGTAGATATCTGTAACAAGATTATAACCTTTGCAGAAGAAAACTTGCCACATATTTCCATCAGTTCCTTTTGACAATTTAGATTACAATATAGTCTAAACATGATTGTCAGAACTGAACACCCAAATGTCAAATCGGAATTCGTAATCAGAATTGGAAAAGAAGCGTCCAATAATAACAAGTGATAATACTAAAGACAAGAGTTTACAAAGATTGCGCATTAAATGCCATATTCGTGAGAGATTTTTCCATCATATGTAAAAGTTACAAGAGAAGATATTCATGAGAGGGTTTTTCATAATAAGACAAGTTATAAGTCTTTATCGCATATTCTTGCTTAGATCAGATCGATATAAAAGATTGTTCTTTTCCCAACTAAAAGATCATACATACCCAAACTCATAACCTCACATATTTCCATGAATCATTTACAATACAAGCCATGTGAAAGAGGCGAGAAAGGAATAAGTAATGAAATGATATGTAACTTCTATTATCGTGTAATGGATGAAAAAAGAAGACTCTTTCCCGTGTATAGAAGCTGGTCGGAAAAGAAAGGGAACAAAATTTTTAAATTGTGTTTGGATAGAAATTGCAATGTGTAAGAATCCTAACAGCATCAGTCACTCTTTCACTCACAAATAATCAATATTGATCGATGTGCAAAAATTTAGGAGAAGATCTAAAACGAAAGTAAAGAAATTGAATGTGATTCTTATTCTTGGGGAGATAGGAGGAGGAGGGTTCCTTTCCCATGTACAGAAGTTGGCAAGAATAGAATAAAAAGGGGAAAACATCCAACCAAATATTATGATCTTGTTGTACTAAGAGCATATTCTTCACAAAGGTGATTTGAATTTAATAGATATCATATTATATCTACCCATATTCCTCTAAAATTTTCATTTCTCGTCTCTCAAGAAAACTCCTGAAGAGAAGTAGGAGCCTGATTTTAGATATCAGTCTTTTTCTCTCCCAATTCTCTCCTCCTTAGTGAGAACTCAATACTCCAGGACATTATTACCCCTGAGCTTTTCAAGTTGACACTATCTCCAGAAACCATAAACCAAAACTCCTGAGCTTATATAAATACAGTGTAGAAACAGCTATTTAGTCCAACAAGGCAGGAATATAAGCATGCATATTGCAGATATCTGTTAGAAAATTTAGAAACCTACATCCAACGCGCTCAGCTTCGACCATGCGCAAGTCTAATGGAACTTCTTGAAATTGAGTAGCTAGTTGTTGATCTCCAAGAGAAAGGCTAACTGAGACAAAAGCTTTTATTGCAGCCTCGCCACTAGAGAATACAGTATCAACGGTCAAATGAACAGGATTAGTAACCTCCCTAGAGTAAAAATCGTGGATCAAAACACTACCGCCTGTGACTCCAAATCCAGTTGAAAACCTGCCCCACAATGGACATCAATATAATAAGCTTTTAAAACCAAAACAATTATCTTTGGAATAACCACGTTATAGGAAGAGTAAACAATATTTCAAATTGGATAAAAGAATCAACTAAAACAGAATGTCCAGTTAAAGACATAAACAATAGTTACAAAGGACATAATTAGCTATGTTACACAAGACAGTTTTAATCAGTGCCTTATAACAGAAAATTGCAACCAATTCCAGCATAGAACTTTAAAAATGCAGTACCCACTCTCAATTCAAATATTTGGTGCAAACATAGTAATCAGGGACGGAGCTTAAGAAAAAGATTGATTGTGTTAAGAGGAGACACCACCAAAGATATTTTTGTACCAATTGCAGTATTGCAATAAACGAAAATATAGAAAAAACAAATAAAGTTGTTCATAGGATCACATCACTGCAAGAAGAAAGATGTTAAAAACGCAGTATTTGCATACTACATAGTAAAACCTACTAAGCACATCATATTACACCAGTGTTGTCAAATGGCGCTCATGGCGCTATGGCGTGGCGGTTTTTGCAGCCACCGGTATACACGCAATGGCGCCGCCATGGCGCTATAACTTTTGAGTTATTTGTTTGATTCATGTTGTTTTTTTCTTTTTATTACATTATGCAGTGTTTTATACATATTTTGCATATTTTATTGTGTCCGCTATAAGCCGTTATGGCGTCCGCTATAAACTTATGGCATTTTTTTGGCTTGCCGCCATGATCCGCCATCCGCTATTAACAACATTGTATTACACAGTAAAACCTACTAAGCACAAATGGCCAGCCAATGTTGTATCTCACCATTTCAAACATTTAGTTATAGCATGTTCGAAGAAAGTTATACAAAGACTTATCACAAGAACATCGGGAAAAACGTATTTAGAAACCAAAGTAGAATGATAGTCCATCAGATACATAAGGTATACATTACAGCATTGTTCAAAAACATAAAGCAGTGACAATGATATTGCAATAAAAGAACAAGAAAAGATAATGCCAACAGAATAATCAAAGGTTACAGAAAATTACCATCCAACAATAACTTCTTTTGGATTCACCTTCTGTTGAGATGACAGCATATTGTGATGGTAATCAATATCCAGTGCAACCTAACAAAAATCAGTGTCCCAAGTCGGTCACATTTTTTCTTCAAAAACCCAAGTAAATCACCCGTGAGCTCGTCTAATTCCACCGTCCCAAATTATATGAGTATACTATTTCATTCACTAAAACATGATGTAAGAATATCCAACAGGCAAGGACAGAGCTAGTGCTCGCTCCCAAAGTTTTGAAAATAACATTTGTTTCCTCAATAAAATTAAATAATTTCAGAATGATTTGTAACAAAATTTCCTAAAAATTAGGTGGAAGTTTATCATTCTCCCCCAACATAAAGTCACTAGCTCTGTCTTCTCAGAAGTTCGAATCCCAGTCAAAACCTTCTATTCAAAGAATCTATTTTGAACCAATAAAGGTTGTACACAATGCACAAGGCTCGCGTATCAGCAGAGACGGGATAAAGTTCCGATGTACTACATCTCAGACTTGCCCTTATTTGTTCATAAAAAGGCTGTTTCTGGGGTTAGATGCCGTGACCTAGCGGATAACAATTAAACATTTAACCGCGTAAAGCAAGATTTCCAATTTTGAACCAATATTAACAACAACAAAATAAAAAAAAGTTAAAAACCTGATCTGAGGATTCGTTATGAGGAACGGCATAAGAATTGCGGATGTCGACGGTACCGTCGGGCAAGACAGAGCCCAAAAGAGTACCGATAACACGGTCAGATGAATCAGGCCTTCTCACAAAGCAATCGCAAATGTTGAATATGACCAAAGGATGAAATTTTGCCGTTAAATTTGTTGTGGTTGATGACTGTAAGAACTGAAGCACTGTTTGTCCCGACGCCATTTTTGCAAACTCTCCGGAGGTATTCTCTAGGGTTTAGAGTAGATACTCACTGGGAAAGGAGGAGCAGTTTTTGGGCTACGGGCTGTGTGCCTCAGACTTTTGAGAAATATGTTTACGATAAAATAGTTGGGCCTTGTGAAACAGATAATGGCCCTTATTACCCATCTTTTCCATTTTCAGCAAACTCAAAAAAGAAAAGGTCATATATGTTTGGTAAACTATTAATATAAGTCGTTTAAAAAAACCAAAAATAAAAATATTTTTAATAATAAAAAATATTAATATTAATCTCTTAAATATAATTAATGATATATAAGTCATATTTTATAAAGTAATATTTATATTTTGATTAATAAAATATCTTAATTTTTATTACATTTCTTAAATTACTTATATTATGCAACGAGAATATTAGTATTTTTATTCAGGGAAAAAAAAAGAGAAGGTTTTTTTAGGGAAATTGGCCCTTGATTTTCTGCTGTTTGAGTGTTTTATGTCTTTAAAGATTAATTTACAATATCGCTCTTCTTTATGGGCAGAGTAGTATTTGATATTAAAATATTTAATGGTCAATCTAGTTATTTTTTTTATTTTAAAAAAAAATATTTATTTATTGGGGGATGTGACCTATCTATTATAAGAAACGGGGGATTCAATAAGCGGGGAAAGAATTTGAACTCATGACCTCTACGTCATGAGACCTCAACCTTGGCCATTAGACCAATGCCTCATTGGCTTGGTCAATCTAGTTAATTCATTTACATAATTAGTAATTTAATTAGATTTTTACTCTATCTTCCATCTATATTTCCTTTTGGTATGTGAGACTCTAGTGCAGAACGTCTTTTTTCAGTACGTGTGGAATTTAATTTTATCCGTCAGATTGAAATTTTGACGGTCAATATTTATTTAAATCTTGTCCTGATTTGTACGACACATGTCCTATTTTTTATGTCTCAAAATGCGTTCCGCACGTATTAAAAAAGGCGTTCCGCATCAAATCTATATTGGAGCATTTAATCCAATTAATTCAGTATTCTAAGTAAAATAAATTTGACAATATGATATACAAATATAATCTCTCTTGAAATGATTCAAACTCTCGACCTTCCATTATTGGCATTGTAAGGGGTCATTCTTACAAGATTATCTTGTCATTGTTGGAGGTCTATCAACACCGTCCATGACTCGATGTCTCTCCCATAAACTCTGGACAGATGCACATGAATTAGCTAATGATTTACAAAACTGGAAAATTAAAATTCGTGACAATAATAAATGGTTGTGGAAAAGGAAATGAGCTTGGTCGGCATTTTTATTATGACAGTGTTGTTACACTAGAGCCACAAAACATACAATTTGACAAACATATATAGATATAGACAACCCCAACCAAAATAAATAAATAAATATATTTAATTAAATAATAATAATATTTTATAAATATAAATAGGGCGAGTAGGTAGGGACAGGTGAGCGAGGAGGGGCGGGGAACGGGAACATATTTCTACCCGTCCTCGATCGGGTAACAAATTTCACCCCATCATCGCCTAAACCCGGTAATTGGGAACAAAAATTAAGAATAAATAGTTCTGACTAAAATAAATAAGATATTTTAATTAAAAAGTCTAAATTATTATCATTAAAGTTTTAAACTGTATTAAATGTGGTGTTTAATTGATTAATGAAACAATGATAAGTTTAAAATTTAAGCCAAAATATAATTGTAATTAAAAAATATTAAATATTTTTAGGCATTTCAAAACAATAAGTAGATCAACAAAAATTTGACAGAGAAATTATATACTTTCTTGCAAAATTACTTGCATACTTTTCTATCCTCAAGTTATGATGTTGTTCCTTCTTGGGATTTTAATGTTACCACTATATCCAAGCCTATTTAGCAAGTTAATTTCCTCTCAGTCTTCTCATGTTTTTATTATTGACAAAATTGTCAAAGAAACCCGGTTTTCAATGAGACGAGTTAATACTCTTATTCGCACTTCCACTAAACAGAATAACAAAACAGTGTACAAAAGGGGAAAAAAAAATGTTATTGGTTGGCCACGTGGCTAGAATAATTAAATAATTGGTGCTTAAAAATACCTAATATCTTCAATCAAAACATAATATTCATTCGGTCTTAAATTTAATACCACATTTTATTTTAATTTGTTTAAAATAAATATTCATTTTCTCTTAATGCATATATTTCTTTCCAGAACTTTATAACTAATTTCTTATATTTAAAGAGCAAAAAATCATTTATTCATATTCTGTGTCTCGTTTCATATCTCACGAATAGATGTTTGTTACTTGTTCAATTTTGCCCTACGTGTTCCACTATTTCTTTTAAGTTATAATTTTTTAATTAAAAAATTAACACATCAATTTCTTATTAGTGTGAACATAAAATGAGACACCGAATGGGAATAGAAGATTCCTAACCTATTTAAAGGAGTGAAAATCGTCTATCCCCGTGTATGTCCCTATTCATGTCCTCAATCAATTAGAATTCGATATATGCACATTTTTTCCAATTATATACACACATAGAGAATTGTAATTGGTTGGTTACATGAATGAGGACATACACGAGAACATGTAATTTTTTGCCTATTTGAAGTATGTAAGCTTACTTACATATAAGCCTCCTATATTTATGGATAGTTATGATAATTTACTCATGGTCAAATTACTCTCATTAGTTCTTCTACAAGTTAAATATGAATATTTAATTTGAGACAGGAGAAATTAATAAAAATAAAACATTAATGATTACAAAGATGTGACAAACTATATTCATCGATAATAAGAACAACTCTTCTTCCTCAAGACATGCTCTTAATTATCATATCATATTCAATCAAAATCACATACATTTATTTATTTATTTACATACAATTGCACATGCATTTGAAAGACAAAAGACAACAATTTGGTAGAGTAGTAGACAAGAACAATATATAGTGAGTGCTCCATCTTCTTTATGCTTGAAAGGTAGAGATCGATGTAGACATCCACAGAAAATCTATCACTTTTTCTTGAAGGGCATTGCCGTGATCACCACTGTGTGGTATAGAGCTGCCAGTGCCGCACCAATGAATGGTCCAACCCAGAAGATCCACTGCATATCACAACATCATACCAAGATCAATGATTTTTCTTAGATTTCGACGTTTCGTATGTGATAATTAAAGTATTTGTAAGAAAAGAAGTATGTAAAAATTAAAAAAAATTAAAAAATTCTACATCTCGGAATGAAACTTTATTTAAATACACCCTAAGAATATGCTTCCTCTATTTCATAATAAAAGATTTTTTAGATTTTATATGATTATATCTAGTTTTCAAAATATATGATATTTTTTAATATTTAAGGACTATTTTTCCTAAAGTTATCCTCAATTATAAATAAGAGAGAAGGGTTAGTGGTTAAGAAATTAAAAAAAAAAAAAAAAAAAAATTACTTAAAGTATAATATGAAAAATATCCCTTATCTTTTATTCCCTTAATCTATATGCTAAAATATTTGAAAAGTTTTAAGGTCTACTTTAATTTTTGTAAGTAAATAATAGAGTCTACCCAAAGAAAATGTGAAAAAAAAAAAAAGTGAAGTTACTTTTGAGCAAAATGACCATTATATTATGAAACAAAATAAGTAAGATTTTAATCCAATGGGAATTCTTACGTGATCACGCCATGCAGGGCCTCTGTTGTAGATGATGGCCGGGTTAATGCCCGTACCGGTAATTGGAATAGTAGCCAAATGTACAAAGAACACCGCGAACCCAATAGGCAAAGGTGCCAAAATCTGATAAAAAATCAATCATCACAATTCAGTAATTAAAAGGAAAAAAAAGAAAGAAAGAGAAAACCTCCTTTTATATATATATATATATACTAGCAAAAATACCCGTGCTATGCACGGAAACGTAATGTTTAATGAAAGAAAAAATGTCAAAGTAATTTTGTATCTCAAAACATGTCAAAGTACACCATTTTATAGTATTGTCAAACTCAAAAAACAATGTAACTTTTCAATGTGGGATACTCTAATAAGCAAATTAAGAATTTACAACAAAAGTAAAATTTAACCAACCAATCAAAATTTTATAAAATAATTAATTGAACAAAAATTCATGGAAATTACACGTAGGATTTAGAAGGATGTGATTGGTTGAAACTGAAAACAGACTTTGTAATATAAATATAGATAGACACTCATTCCGATTCAAAATATTAGTCTTTTTAGGAGTTTTCACACAAATTAAGATACTAATCAAAATGACTAAAATACCCCTAATTAATACTCCAAAAGAAAAAATAAATTAATGAAGAGTTGCATGAAAACTATACATTTTGACAAATATGAATATATGGAGAAAATAATGTAAGGGTAAATTAGCCAATAAATGCACCATTCTTGTAAAAAAAAGACCTATATTTTCTAACAAAAAATAACTCTTAAAAAAACTTCTATTTTGAATCGGAGGAAGTATAAATTTTATGCACATTAATTTTCTTTTATAGTTTTGTCATTTGTCAAATTTTAAAAATAATAATAATTTTTTTATGTGGGAGTTTTTATTGTTATTAATTCTCTTGTTTGACTTTAGATTAATATTTTTAACTTTGATTATAAGTTCAATCGGAATTCAGAGGACCCGGCCATCTGAATTACCCGTTATTTGTTAAAAATTTAACTATTTATATTTATATAAATAAAAAATATAAGAAGCAAATAACCGGGCTTCCTTAATTTGATGGGCTAAAATGTCAGCCCAATTTTGTAACTCAAAACATGTCAAAGTACCATCTTTTATAGTATTGTCAAACTCAAAAAATAATGTAACTTTTCGATGTGGGATACTCTTATAAGCCAATTAAGAGTTTACAACCAAAATAAATTTTAAATTAACATTCCATTAAAAGAATTAGAGAAAACAGTTGTCAAATACTTGCTAGAGTAGTTGGCAATGCAACGCAGCATTCGACCCTCAGGTCGGGGGATTGAATCCTCCCTCTCCCGGTTTGAATAATATAGTTTAACGTTTTTGCACCTATAAAAGTTGATATTTAATTTTTATTAAGATAAGTTATTTTTCAATTAATTTAATTAACCTAAATATTCTCAACCAATTAAAAATTAGTAAATTAATTAAAAAAGTGAAAATCTAAGAAAAAAGATGGAAGAAATATATAGATACAATTATCACGTATGTATAAGTGCTCTGTAATATATAGATAGATAATATTGAAAAAGAAAAATTCTAAAAATTAGAAAAGAATAAAAGAAAAAATCATAAATATATTAAAACTCATAACTTTTAATTAATATTTTATTATTATTTTTATTCTATTAAATATTAAAAAAATTACAAATTTCTAAACTCTCCAAATCGAACTTGATTTTAAGCTCAATCGGAATTCAGAGGACTCAGTCATCTAAATAACCCCTTATTTGTTAAAACTTTAACTATTTAAATTTATATAAATAAAAAATGTAAGAAGCAAATAAATTTGCTTCCCCACTCTGATGGGCTAAAATGCCAACCCAAATTCTCACTCAAAACATATGATTATAAGTTCAATCGGAATTCAGAGGACCCGGCCATCTGAATTACCCGTTATTTGTTAAAACTTTAACTATTTATATTTATATAAATACAAAATATAAGAAGCAAATAACCCAGGGCATCCTTAATTTGATGGGCTAAAATGTCACTCAATTTTGTAACTAAAAAACATGTCAAAGTACCATCTTTTATAGTATTGTCAAACTCAAAAAATAATGTAACTTTTCGATGTGGGATACTCTTATAAGCCAATTAAGAGTTTACAACCAAAATAAATTTAAATTAACATTCCATTAAAATAATTAGAGAAAACAGTTGTCAAATGCTTGCTAGAGTAGTTGGCAATGCAGCGCAGCATTCGACCCGCAGGTCGGGGGATCGAATCCTCCCTCTCGTGGTTTGAATAAAATAGTTTAACGTTTTTGCACCTACAAAAGTTGATATTTAATTTTTATTAAGACAAGTTATTTTTCAATTAATTTAATTAACCTAAATATTCTCAACCAGTTAAAAATTAGTAAATTAATTAAAAAAGTGAAAATCTAAGAAAAAAGATGGAAGAAATATATAGATACAATTATCTGTATGTATAAGGCTTCTGTAATATAGATATACTAGCTAAAGAACCCGTGCTATGCACGGAAACAAAACTTTTATATTTTTCCTGTGTTATGAATTTATGAAAATACAACAAAATCTTTTAACTATTAAATAATTTAAATACTTGGGTAAAACATATTTTGTGAGACCACTTTATTTGTGTAAAAGCTTCTTTTTAGTATATACAAAATTGGCTTAGACTTCTGACTTCTTT
The DNA here is from genome assembly GCA_026122235.1 of Vinca minor. Classification (NCBI taxonomy): domain Eukaryota; kingdom Viridiplantae; phylum Streptophyta; class Magnoliopsida; order Gentianales; family Apocynaceae; genus Vinca; species Vinca minor. Next base: position 9,000 of record JAOCZM010000278.1, on the reverse strand, counting down.
TGTGGAATTAAATACCCAAAATTTTAATGGCACAATGGTACTTAGTTGAAACTCTTTAGTAGTAATCAAATAATATCATCTATTTGAAAAAATAATTGTAAAAAAAATATTACTAATTCTTAGTCATTGTTAATGACTCGTGTACTAAATCACGACAATCAAATAACATCATCCTTCTTGAAGCTTTACAACTATCATTAAAATATTGTACAATATGGGACATGTTTCAATCTTTCCTATCTAGGGTACTCTCCGCTCTTCCCCTTCGGGGGCAATCGCCTTCGGGCGCTCAAAAAAAAAAAAAAAGTTTTGATATGACATATAACATAATTATATGTAATTGCAATTTGTTTTTTAATGTATATCTTCGATTTGCTTAAAAAAAATATAAAAAGAAAACAGAACTTTTAATGTCTCTGTTCTTAAGTATGTTCACCATACTTATAAGAGGTAAAGTATTAAACTCTTGTGCTATACCTTATGTTTTCCCATAACATAAGGTCGCTAAAAGAAACAAAGTAATATTATAATAATATCTCGCTCAAGATTTAGAAAAATAACATTAGTTTGTATATCAATTACTCTTTTTCTACTTTTTTCACAGTTGAAGAGACGTAAAGGACAATTATATATTAATCACTATCACACATCCATTATTTGAGGTATAAAGGAAATGATTGATCATATGGGTCAGCACCTTAATTCTCTCTTAGAGAATTTTATTTGTCTCACGTAGGAGGCGGGTGTCGAACCTAGGACCTCATGGTCGCAGGTCAAGGCTTGTCCCATTGGGCCACGACCTTCTTGACAATTGATTGATCATATGAAAGAGTATGAAACTAAAAAAATAATACATATCTAGTATTAATGAAGATGGATTGTAAACCTACACCAAAAGGGGAAAAATGACAGCAAAAAATGGATTAAAACATAAAACAATATGAGGCAACAATTATATATTATGAATGCACAAATATCTTTCTTTTTTTTGTAAGAAACTTGTATTCGGATAAGAGGTGTTGAATTTACGACTTATATCAATGAACCTACCAACGAAGAAGATTGATGAAGATACCAATCAAATTCTCCCTTTTAATGATCGAACCAAACTGTAAAAAAAATATTAATAAAGAGAAAATAAATATATATGAATTCATATTAAAAGAGAAAATATAATTACCATTATGTAAGAATAAAAAGTAAAAAAAATTTATATTTGATTGATGAGTTGGAGAGGTATGAATTGAAAATATATCACTAAGATATAATGGTAAAGGGATCAAGAAAATCACCTCTAAAAAAAGAATTTGGTTAAGGCATTTGGTTTTTGTTCTCAAATGCTTAGCAAGTTGACAACCCTGATCACCTGATGTTAACACGAAAATTGGAGTTAGTAGAGAATAATAATTTTTTATTCACATTATAAAAATATCTTCAAGAATGATGAGACAAAATCACAGGATCTATTATGAATTGAAACTTTAATCACAAACTAAGATTTTAAGCACACACAAACAACTAAAAGGAATCAACAATTGATAAATAGCAACCAAATAATAAATAAAAAAAACCAAAAAAAAAAAAAAAAAAAAACAAAGCATAAAAATCAGAAATTATTTGAGAAAGCACTAAATTGTTACGTTCAACATGGAAAGTAATCAATGAAAACATGATACTTTCTTCAGCAACATAATAAGAGCAGCAAATAACCTGTACTAAGGTTAGAGTTTTTATAGATAAATATATGATTAAAAAATGCTACATTTAAGGAGATAAACATAGTTTTATATGAGTAAAAATTAAAAGTTAATTTTTTGGGTAAATAAAATCAAAATGAGATAACTATGTGTATTTCTAAAAGTTAGGAGATGGTGTTTTTTTGGAAAAAAAAAAACACTAATTTAATTGATCAAACAAAGTATTTTTTAACTATAGTGACTTTTTTATTTTCTTTTTAGGAGAATGTGGTTTTTTTGTTAATAGATAAAAGTGCCAGAAATTTTTAGAAAGAATGTTTTCAAAAAATCTAAATATTATTCACTAATAGTTTTCTTAGATATTTTTTTAACCAATTAAAACAAAATCTAAAAAATCAACCTTAAAAATTTTTGTGTAGGAGTGTAGGAGTGTAGTTGGTGAGAAGGAATTTCAAATATTGAATTAAAGATAAAGATAAATATGTGTAATATAAATTATTTTATTCTAAAAATATATATATATATATATATATATATATATATATATATATATATATATATATATATATGTAACTAATGAAAATTTAAAAGGTTAAATTTGTGGATTGGTGCAGGAGTGTGATTGATGAGAAGGAATTTCAAATTTTGAATTAAAGATAAAGATAAATATGTTTAATTTGAATTATTTTATTCTGCAAAAAAACAAATGTATGTAACTAATGAAAATTTTATAAAAGAAGTAAGAGTTTCAAAATTCCAAAAAAAGAAACATAAATTGAAGGATTTGAGAGGCTGGGAAACGAATGATAATATTTTTATAGTATATACGGGTGATATTGATGATGAAAGGGAAAGAAATACGAAAGAAGAGGAAGAGAGAAATTAGGAAAAAATATTTAACAAAGAAATAGGAAATTTTATTTCGTTTAATTATATTTCCTTAAATTCGACATTAGATTAAGATTTGATTTTTAGTTTATTATAGTATATAAATTTTTATTTGCTTAATGGATAAAAAATTACATGGACGAATCAAAAAAATTTAAACAAATAAAAAATTTCTAAATCTTTAAAAATAATATTAAGACTAAATAAACTCAAAAAAAAACTCTAAAACTTAATAAATTAATTAAAAGCCCTATCCTTAGTTTGAACGTTAGTTCCCTAAAAAATGAATTATAAGACACATATAAAAAAAAAAAATTTAAATCTAATGATTGTATTATGGCGGTTGTGATTGTGGTTTAAGTGATAAAAGATATAGAAACCACATAAGAAGATTTTGAAATTTTAAAATTCAATACTAATTTAATTAAGAGATTTTTTTTATAATATTTGCATTAAAAATGTGAAAATCTAGGAAAATAGGATTGAAAAATCTATAGATATAGATATATGTATGTATATAGCTTCTGTAATATATAGATAGGTAGATATATATATATATATATATATATATATATATATATATATATATGTTTGAAAATCTTAATGGAATTTTTGTCAATTTAAGTCATTAACACTGGAATATGTGCAGAATATGTGATTAAAAGTGGGAGAAAACTATCAGGTTTACACTAATAGGGTTTGGCCCATTTTTCGCACTTAATTTTAACTTTAGCTCTACTTGCAAGAACGAGATCCACTCAGTGACACAGACAGTTTGTCAGGGCGGGTGGGGTAGTGATCGAGATTTGAGTGAATAGCAACTGATGGACTTTAACAATTTATGCTTTTCTTTTTTTAGACAGAAACAATTTTTTTGTACATTCTTAAACCTTAACTTTTTACGGGTGTTCAGAAATAAAAAAAATTTGAAAATCCGGCGAAAAATCTCCCGTTGTGTTAAACGCGGTCATTTTATTAAGGGTATTATTGCCTTTTTAACCTATATTTTCAGTGTTTATTATATGCCCTCATTCCCCCAACCCACCCACATTTATTCTCAACCCATTTCCCTCATTCTCCTTCTTATTTGTGAGCAAAACCCTAATTCTCCTTATCAATGGCTTCAGCATCAAGCTCAATCAACAGTAGAACAAGATACAAGGAAGAGTGTAGAAGTCCTAGGGTTGTAGCTTTGTATACTTCTAGAACTGAACAAAACCCAGGAAGAAGATTTATTTGTTGCCTAAAGTCTCGGGTAAGTTTACAATTTCTGCAAATTTGGTGATTTTCCCATGAATGAAATCCTGTGTTCTACCAGAATTTTAATTTAATTTGGTTTGTTAAATAAAGGATGGTGGTTGCGGTTTCTTTGAGTGGATCGATAATTCAAGCTCTACTCAAATTACCAATGTGCTGCCTGGTCTGTTGGCTAGATTGGAGAAGAAGGATGTTGAGATTACATTGTTGAAAGAAGAGATGGAGAAGATGAAGCCTGGTTCATGGTTTTCATTAAAGCTGATTTTTGGGATTAGCATTTGTATTTTAGTCTTGTGTGTTTTAATGAAATTCTGAATTTGTTTGCAACTTGTGTTTTGTTGAAAATTTGTGTTTTAATGAAGTTCTGTTTAGCAGAGGATTTCTTTTCTACTTTCAGTGGTGTTTACAATTTGGTGATAAATAAGGCAAAAAAGGCTACCAACAAATTGGTCAATCAAACACTACCACATTGTTTAATTGCCAACAAACCATCATTCAATTGTTTTAACAAACCAAAAAGGGTCAAACTGTTGGACTTTAAGACTTGAATTGTCCAACCAATACACTAACAAATATGCCAAAAAGGCTACCAAAAACTTAGAAAAGTTTGAACAAAAACTATCCCAAACAGTTTACTGTTAGACCAGAACACTACAAAAAATTGGAATGATTCAGATTCCTATATGTCATCATCAACAACTTGAGATTGTGGATTCAATTCTTGAGTATCCACTTCAACAGCTTCATCATTCACTTCCATGTCTTCATCTCCAATCTCATCACTGTCTTCTATATCCCCATCTCCAACTTCATCATTGTCTGCTATTTCCTCATATTCATCTTCATCATTAGCATCCACATCTGGACCACCATCTTTCTCCTGAATCACACAATATAAAATCAATAAGAGTATAGATTATGTATGTCAATAGTAAATCAACAAGTGTAAGCATTTTACCTTAGAATCTGTTACCTCAATTGTTATAGACTTTCCCTTGCTCTTTTTCGAAAGTGGACATCCTCTTTTGTTGTGGCCTCTCCCTTGACATAAACTGTATTTGTTCATGTTTGCAGGTACAGTCTGAACATATGTTGCAGTAGCATCTGAGACTTTGGGAACAGGACACTTTCTTGCATTGTGTCCTGTTTCTTTGCAATTCCTGCAAGAAGATGCTTTTCCATGCCTTGACACTTTTGTTGTTCCACTGCTGAATTTCTTTTCAAAAACATCTTTTCTTCTCATTTTCTTTGGTCTTCCAGGGAGATTTATCTTTGTTGGTGGAAGAACAGCCTTATTTCCAGTTCTGGGCCACAGTTGTGGACCACTTATTGGATTCACAATGTCTTCATATGCTTTTAATAAGGTTTTGTAATGATAAGCTTCGCTTACATAGTTCTCTATCTCATGGTCAGCAGCTATAATGGCACTACATGCATGGACACATGGGATACCACAAAGTTGCCATTTTCTACAAGTACAAATCCTATGTTCTAGGTCAACTGCATATTTATCTCCATAGCAACCTTCTAACTGATACTTAAGGCTTCTAGCAGCTCTAGGAATGAATGAATTAGACCTAGCAAGCAGTTTCTCCAAATACTTGCATATTTTTGGACATAGTAATGACTCCTGCTTAACTATCCAATCCCTCTTTGTTTGGTGCCTAGTCATTAAATAAGTTCTAATGGATTCCAACATTGCTAAGATTGGTCTACTCCTAGCTTGCAAGATAACAGCGTTAAAACTCTCACACAGATTATTTAACAACATATCAGATAGTGAATGTGTCCTAAAGAATGCCCTAGACCAATGTTTTGCCTTACAACTACCAATTAACCAGTCATAAGCTTTAACATCCAATACCTTCAATTTCTCCATTTTATCCAGGAATTGGTCGGGATGGGTTGAGGTTGCACACTCCCAAAGCTGAACCTTCAGTGCATTTCCTGGGAAGAGTTTTTTGAAATTCTGGTAGAGGTGCCTAACACAGAATCTGTGTTCCACCATAGGTAATTCTTGTTGTACAGCTTCAATCAAACCCTGACAAAATGTATAAAAGTTAGTATTACAAAAAAAACATAAAATGATACTACAATGAAGTGTATATGATATTACCTTTTGTCTATCTGATATTACTACCCACTTTTCTTCATCTTCAAAGCCAAGATCAGCTTTCAAAATGTGAAGAAACCAATTCCATGTTTCCTTGGTCTCTGATTCAGCCACTGCAATAGCTACAGGATAGAGAGAATTATTTGGATCCACTCCCACAGCAGTCAGCAAAATCCCAGGATGGGGTCCTCTTAGGTGGCAGCCATCAATACCAATCAATTTCCTACAACCCTTCACAAATACCCTTTTCATTGCCCCCAAACACATATAAAATCGCAAAAACCTCTCATTTCCCTGACCATCAACATCAACCATCATACCAACATTGTTCCCAGGGTCAGATTGGTTCAGCTCTTCAACATAGTCCCACAGTTTATTATACTGATCAAGATATCTACCTTCAATGATATCAACTGCCCTTTTCCTTGTTCTATACACAGTGTGATGTGAAATGTTAACTTGAAAATCAGTGAATACCTTATCAATGAAGTCTTGCACTTTAATTCCATTGCTTGCTTTAAAATCCTCCAAGTATGTATGTGAAAGAAATTTTGGACCAACTATCTTGGGTTTGAAAGACCTTGCACACCTATGTAGCTGGTGAAACCTCTTTATTTGCCAATCAGTGCTTACCCCAACCTTGGAAGCATAAATTTTCCAATTACATTTTCTGCCAGAACATGTAAACAGAACCCTAAGACTGTTTGACCAGCTGACCTTAATAAACTTTCCCATCTTTGCCTTATGGTTCTTGACAGCCTATTTCAATTCTGATTTGCTGCTAAAGAGCATGCCCAGTTTAAACCTTGGGTTTTTCATGTCAATTTCAGGTCTAAACCTCTCAATTGTCAAGGTCTTAGGCACATTTTTACCCTTCACAGTCTTATCAACAACATCCTTAGTCAAAGCAGCCACATCCTTAGCAAGAATTGCAAGTTTATCAAGTTCCTCATCAGATGAACTTAAGCTTTCAAGTTCATCTGAATCATAATCAGATGATTCAGCATTTCCCACAACCCCATCTACCAAAAACTCTACTTTTGAACTACCACATTCAGAAGTTTTTTCCCCTTTATCAGCAGGTTTAGGATTTTTCATATTAGACCAAATCACCAAATCTTCATCACTCATCTCAATATCAGAATCACAAAATAAGGAAACTTCTGAAAATTCCTCAAACTCAGATGGATTAAAATCCATATCAGAAGCATCACTCAATTCATTTTCAACAACTGAACCAGGTAAATTACCTTCTATGTTATTAACCTCCATCCAAACACTACCTATCTGAAGGAACCCAAGAGGGGGGGTGAATTGGGTTTCTAATAAATCTTGCAAACTATTTCCAATTTAAACAATGATAGTGCAAGTTTAACAAAAGCTAAAGCAAAACCCAATGCAAATCACAAGACAAGAGATTTAGAGTGGTTCGATTCACTGAGAATCTACATCCACTACCTTGAGCCGCACCCAAGGATTTCACCAACTTCACTAAGAAGAATGTGCCCACACAAAGTAGGACTTTACACTAGTGGCTAACTCACCAAGAGTTTTACAAACAACCAGCTATAAACAATTGCCCACACTAAGTAGGACTTATACAACAATAACCATATCACTAAGAAAGGGGGATAAGATGAAAGGTTTAGAGTACAAAGTTGTTCACTCTTCTAATTGAAAGATACATACATTTGAAGCTCATCAATTGTTGGCTCTTTGAACATAGGAAGCACACTCTTTGTCTTGCTATTATGAAATGCACTTTTGAATCATATAGATTTTATGATGAAGTGCATTTTACTTTGAAAGTGTTTAGACTTGATAAGAAATCAATCTCTATTGTATGTACAAGTCTATGTAAGTGTTAGAGTCATTCTAAAGCTTTGGAGTATTTATACTATTTGAAATCTCATTTGAAAAACGACTGCGGAGCGGTCAAATAACGGCTAGTAACGTGATGCAGCCTCGGTTGGCCCGAACACGAGCCTCGGTGGACCGAAGAAAACTTCGGTCGACCGACTTGGGACCTCGGTCGACCGACCTTAGTCATCTCGGTCGACCGAACCCGGATCTTGGTCGACTCAGAACCAAGACAGACTCAACTCTCGGTACTTTGTTCGGTTGATCAGAAAATCTCGGTCGTCCAGACTTTCCGGGCTTTCGGAGAAGTTGATTAAACACTTGTTTTCAAATCATTTGAAGTCTAAAAGGTTTTCCCAAAAGGTAACACATAAGAACACTTGGAAAACTTTTCTAAAAAGACTTATACTTGAAATCAAAGGCTTTTTGGATAAGAACACATTTGAAACTTTTGCCTTTTGAAAACGTGTTTATGAAATCATGTATGCAAGACTAGAGTGAGAAGCTTATGTTCATAAGAGCTTTGGTTAGAGCTTTAAAGATTACGACTAATGACGACAAAGCTAAACTAACCAAACTAAGTCTTCAATCTTCAATCTTCATAGATGAGCCTTGAATAGTATGACTTTGAATCTTGAACATGGCTTGATTGAAGTACTTAGAGCTTCCTACAAGATTTCCAATATTCTATCACAAAGATTAAGATCATTAGACACAACATCAAATGTTTGTCCAATATCAAAAACGAGTTCGTTCGTCCCTTAGGGATTACAATCTCCCCTTTTTGATTATGACAAACTTTGATGTAATAAGATAGAATATGGACAATGTAAGTACATGGAAGCATGGCAAAAGGATCTAAGAACAAATAAGTACAAAGACTAATGCTTAGAATATAAACCAAGTAAACATAGAAGCTAAAAGCATTAGTTAGGATTACTTCTTTTGCCATATTCATAAGGGACTCTTTGAAGAGCCCTTTTACCCAACCAACCTCCTTGCCTCCTTCCTTCCATCAAGTAGCATTCTTGTGTGTAATATACATACCTTAGTTTACACAAAGAAGCTAACTACCATTTTCATCAATGTTGATGTGAGTGCTAAGGATCCTATAACAAAGAACATGCTCACACAAACATTAGAACTCTCAAATGGTTTGTTATCATCAAAAACATCATAGAGTAA